>CM038142.1:416535632-418010032 GCA_021437245.1 Aegilops speltoides | reverse complement strand
AATGGACCAAGACGTTGGATCAAGTGTGATTATGCATATATTTTTTCGAACACCCCCGCATTATATGCGTGGGGGCTAAAGCCAACGACTGCTAACTTTCAAGTTATATGAATACATAAACGGCCACACAGGGAGCATTACAACACTTTCAGGCAAAAGTATAAAAAAAGCCTCTATATTTCACACATAATTGTTTACAATTAATCGATTTGTCACTCGAACATGACATTCTTCGAGCATTGAGCCTCTATTCTACGGGCACCTTCTATGACCTGCCCAAAATAGTGCTCGGCTGGGTCTTGGCTTCCTGTCGGACCCTGGGTTGCAATGTTGGTGGCCTCCATATCTGCCCAATATGTCTTAACACGGGCAAGAGCCATCCGTGCGCCCTCTATGCACGCCGACCTCTTCACGGCGCCGATTTGCGATCTGGTGCCAAACAGATGCTGCACTAAACCAAAGTAAATGTCCGGCTTCGGTCCCTTCAGCCATAAATGGTCTATTACAGACCTCATTGCAAGACCGTACAACCTATGGAGCTCGGCTATAGTGGCCATCTTCTCACTCAAGGGCAATGAGCGCGTTGAAGCACTAAATTGCGACCAGAGTAGCCTTTCTATTTTGTTATCTTTATGATCCTTGAACAACTTGGTTGCATCAGCCGTACTTTTCGCCAAGTCCGCATACTCATCTGCAGCGCTCCAAAGCTTATCCAATGGAGCATACTTTGGATCCAAGAACTTCATCCGCAACAAATAGGCATTTTCAGCCGCGATTTCTCCAGCTTGTCGAAGTTCCTCCCGCGCATCTCTAATTTTAGAGCGCGTCTCCTTAGCCGAATCCAGTGCCTTCTTCAGGTCAGCCGCCTTTGCCTGATTCTCCTTCTCGAGAAGCTCATAACGGCCAGCGGTGTCCCTCAGCTCCACTGCCATCTCGGCTATCTTTTCTTCGCTTCGGCGATGAGCAGCCTGTTCGGCCCTCAAGTCTTTAGCCGCATTGCTAGCCCGAACTTGTTCCTTGGCTTGGGCAAGTTCCACCCTAAGGGCCTCAATGGCAACAGCTCCGCCTGCAGCTACATCATATTATATTAATATCACAATCCTCTTCATATTTCTTAAAACAAATGAGGAAAAAAACGAGCGCATACTCTGTGACTCGTCAAACCGCTTATTTACAAGCGTGATGTCGGTATCCACCACATCAATCTGTCGCCTCAGTTCGGCGAATTCAGAATTCCGGTCTATCACCGGACTCTTAGCCACCTGCGCATAAATGCAATACGATCATTACCTGAGAGTGTGATCCTCCGTTTGCCGCCTAGGGCTGGCAACCGGAGTCTCAGGGGCTACTACCTATACGGAGCACACCTAGTGCGTGCAGAACAGTCAAAGATTACGTATTTTATCACGTACCTCGAAGCCTTTGAGCAAACTTCTAAAAGCTTCATTTAACCCGCTTGTGGCGGATGAAATCTTCTCCAACACCGTACCCATTAGCGTACGGTGACCCTCTGAGAGATCAACTTGCTCCAGGAGGCCCGTCGGCATGCTCGGCCAGGCACCGGACTGTTCCGGACCCTCCTCATCACCCTCCAAGGGGGCCGAACACGCCGGGCTCGGGGCAGCCGAAGTGTCAACTTCCGGCCTCAGCGGATCTGGGCTCCTCCGTGACGAAACCTCAGGGTCGCCTGCCCCATGGGGCGGAGAGTCGGGTGGGGTTTCACTCTCCATCATCTCCGGAAGAAGATCCCCCGAAGACGAACCCTATTGAGACGAGCTACTAGCCGGACTGCAAAAAAAAATAGGTCTTGGTTATTGTTCTTAGAGGAAAAAGCAATAGCATCTTGTTTATCATTAACTCACATCTCGGTGGAGGGGTGGCCCGTTTGTGGGCACGACGCGGTGAGGACGCCCTTCGGGGCAGAGCCCCCTGGTGAAGTTTTCTTCCCTTGCTTAGGCACCTCCGTCTCCAAGTCTTCAGAGGCAGCCTGTTTCTTCCCGCGAGGGAAGGGAACCTTGGAAGAATCTCCCTGACTATCCTCCTTCATGGAGATAGTAGTTCCCCCGTTTTGGATGTGCAGCGTGTGGAGTTCGGCTCCTCCATTCTTCTCTTCCCCTTTCCCCGAGGGCACTTGACTCAATGTGCACTTAAGTATCCTGGCTATTGCAGGATTAGGCGAGCCTTCGGGAAGTGGGGCCGAGCACCTGATCCTCTCCGCCTTGTTGAGCCAATCCTGGCCGCGGACGAGTTTTCAGAACAAGATTGTGTTAAGCATAAGCAAAGTGTTCGGTTATAGAGTTACTTGGGTATCTGGGTGGTGGCAGCTCAGGCCCGCATCCTCGGTGGTGTCTGGACACCTTACTTGCGGTCCAAAGAATAACTTATACATCCCTTCGAGCGCCAAGCCGAAGAAGTGCTGAATGGTTCGCGGACCTTCCGGTTTGAACTCCCACATCCGAAGAGGCCGACGCTTGCACGGCAGGACCCGCCGAACTAGCATTACCTGAATGATCCTGACAAGATTGATATCCCTCTCAAGAAGCTCCCAAATGCGGCTCTACAATATCAGTACGTCATTAGCAGGCCACCAGTCCAGTCCCACGTTGGTCCACGGCGCCAGTTGAGGCGGAGGACCCGAGCGGAAGGCAGGGGCAGCCACCCACGTTGTGCCTCGGGGAGCTGTGATGTAGAACCACCTCCGTTGCCACAGATCTGACACCTCCGGGAAGGCACCTTCTGGCCATGGAACATTGGTGTTTCTGCTTATTGCGGCGCCTCCGCACTCTGCGTGTCGCCCCTCAATCACCTTCGGCTTCACATTGAAGGTCTTGAGCCATAAGCCGAAGTGTGGGGTGATGTGGAGGAAGGCTTCACACACGATGATAAACGATGAGATGTGAAGGATGGAATCCGGAGCTAGATCGTGAAAAATTTAGCCCGTAGTAGAACATGAGCCCTCTCACGAAGGGATCAAGAGTCAAGCCCAAGCCTCGGAGGAAGTGAGAAACGAATACGACACTCTTGTTGGGTTCGGGAGTAGGGATGATCTGCTTAGGGGTGGGAAGCCTGTGCCTGACATCGGCGGTCAAATATCTGGCCTCCCTGAGTTTCGCAATGTCCTCCTCCGTGACAGAGGAGGCCATCCACCGACCTTGAAGGTTGGATCCGGACATGATTGAAGATCCAAAGTACCTAAGCTTGAGCTTCGGGTGTTGGAACTCGAAGAGGCAGGAAAGCGCAAGCGTGGTAAGAAAGGGATAGGCCTTGACCCCTCTATAAAGGGGGAGGATATCAAGCGTCCCCAACGTGAACGTTTGGGGCTTGCCTAAGAACACGGAGTCACGCCAACATGCGTGGTGGGGTTACACATGCCCGTATTGATGAGGATCCCGCGATAATAGGGACACGATCTCTGCTTTGACAAGACGTGCCAAAGAAACCGCCTCGCAACGTGTGCGGTGGCTGGTTATAAAAAACGGTTCGATAAAAGCCGGGCCGTGGCATGATATCACACTATGAAGAGTTGTCAGCAGATTGGATTCGTGGATTATTGTCCTCTCTACGGTGGTATGTGAAGTTTGTCTTGCAGAGACGGACACGGTCCTTGTGTTCGGAATTTATCTTGGAATGTTCGGAGATGGAACCCGCCTTGCAATGCCGAAGACAATCTGCGCGCCGGACTCATCGTCATTGAAGCCTGGTTCACGGGCTACTGAGGGATTCCTGGATAAGGGGGTATCCGAACAGCCGGACTATGTACTTTGGCCGGACTGTTGGACTATGAAGATACAAGATTGAAGACTTCGTCCCGTGTCCGGATGGGACTCTCCTTTGCGTGGAAGGCAAGACTTGCCGATTAGGATGTAGATCTCCTTCTCTGTAACCGACTTTGTGTAACCCTAACCCCCTCCTGTGTCTATATAAACCGAAGGGTTTAGTTCATAGGACAAGAACAACAATCATACCATAGGCTAGCTTCTAGGGTTTAGCCTCTACGATCTTGTGGTAGACCAACTCTTGTAATACTCATATCATCAAGATTAATCAAGTAGGAAGTAGGGTATTACCTCCATCGAGAGGGCCCGAACCTGGGTAAAACATCGTGTCCCCAGTCTCCTGTTACCATTAGCCTTAGACGCACAGTTCGAGACCCCCTACCCGAGATCCGCCGGTTTTGGCACCGACACCCCCCTTTTCCTTGTGTGTGTAGGGGGGGCGATTGGACAAGGGGAGCGAGTCCAACTCCCTCTCCCATGGCCGGCTCCCCAAGGGGGAACTTCCCCGTTGGTGGCTGCCCTCTCCTCCTCCTCCAACCTATATATACTAGGGGTTTTTGTTCAATTGTTTCATACAAGTTTTGGAGCCTTCTATAGTTCTTCTAGTTCTAGTTCTAGTTGGTCCTAGTTGACTAATTACAGCTAGGCTAATCCTCTTGTCCTCATAATTAGAAGCCCGGTGTGGTTCTAATATCCTCCCTCTAATTCCCCGGCGACGGTTTGCTCTGAACGGCGAAGCCCTGCCGGATCGCGAAGGCTGCATGCTTGCAACCATGTATAGAGGTCATGCTTTCAGTCTTCGGTTCAAGGGACTATCTGTGGGCGGTATGAGGGATCATTCATCAATGGTTTGAGGGACTCCAAGTACGATCTACAGTGACATCATCTTCTTCCGCTGCAACTCGGTACGGTAGGGTGATCGTAGGAGCGAAATTTTTATTTTCTACTGCGTTTCCCAACATAAGCATGATTCTAGGGTACCTTTGCACTGGCATTGCCATATGTTGGAGGTGCCAATGACTTGTGGAAATGTTTTAAAGAACCTCAAGAAATAGCTGTGAACCACAAAACATAAAAATCTACTAAGAAATCAAATATGGAAGAACATGAATAGCAAGGGTCTGGCATCCAAACAACGACATGGGTAGACGAAGCACATATTAAGCACGATGACCACCAATGTAATCATCCCTTAACAACTCCCCTTACACAGGCATTGTCATGGACAAGGGCTAAAGAGGGAAAAGAGATTAATGTTATAGGTTGAAACCCCAATCTAAACTATTTGAGGCAAGACCCACTGTGATGACACTAGGACCATCAGATCAATGAGTACATCATGACAAAAGATTTCTTGAAACACAACCTCTACGAAACTGTAGCTAGACCAACCAATATTGATCTATTAGAGCCCCTCTCCTTTTTTGTCTGGGGGCATCAACAAAGAATGAGAGATGCAGATGAGACAAAAACAAAAAAACGGACTAATATAACCGGGTAGGCTTCCTCTTCTCTCTCTCTCTCTCTCTCTCTCTCTCTCTCTCTCTCTCTCTCTCTCTCTCTCTCTCTCTCTCTCGCCTTGAAGATCATCGGCTCCCCCCAACTCCTCCCCTTCTCCCATGGTGGCTCAGACCGGAGTGGGGTTGGAGACGAGGTTCTGTCGTTGGTGAACATACTAGAGCTAGGTTTTTGTCTATGATCATTTATGACAATGATGGCGTTACATGTAAGTTGTGGAAAACCCCTTTAGCTTACATGCATTTGCATGTCAGTCCTTGAAGAATAGCACAACTAGTCCCACATGACTCCACAACTTTTAGTTGCTTGCGTCGCCACTGGTTTACACCCTTATGGTGTATCGCTATATGCCACATCAGAGCATCTGCTAGGCATGTGCGAGTCATGTCAAAAGGGTAGTGGGATTCTCCCAATGGTTATCGACCATGTCGGACAATGACTAGACACGACAAATCTGGCTTAGAATTTTGGTCAATAAGCTCGGTGTACCTACAAATCAGGAGGAGCAGATCTCTTCACTGCCGCAGAGGCAAAGGAGGGGAAAGTGACAGAACCGCACTGTGCCTTCTCTGAACTAGAGTCCTGCGAGGTAACCAAGGTGGCTTGTGCCATCGTCGTCTTCATCAATCCACTACATTGACCTCAACAACGAGAGCTAAATATCAAGGGGAAGGGGTTCCCCTGCCGATTGAATCCAGTGTGCCTTATTCAAGGACTGCATTGGAGATGGTGGCCATGTCATCTTCGATAAGGTCACCGTGTGCACCAGGACCCAACTGCGTTCTTGTTGTCTTCTTTGGGGTCGTTTGTGCCAAAACAAAGGGCATGCCTGCAATTTTGAGTTCATTCAACATCCTTTTACGAAGTACCGTGAAATAAAAACTGCTATGAAATGGCAACTTTTGAGACCTCGGGTCCATTCCCGTTGTTAAGAGAAAGGTAAAAGGGACGAGTGAGAGGCATATGAAAAGATCCAAATCCTCTTGCAGAATATGCCTGTTTTAACTAACGCGAAAAGAAATAAGCTGTCCAAGAAGCATTACACACTACTAGTCTCCTCTTTGATGTGACATGTCTCAATTATTCGAGTATGCCGCCCGCCTAGAAATTCTATATTAAACATGTATGTACACAGATCCCCGTTTACATTATTAGTCCATTACGCTGTCCAGTCGCAGAGTCACATACAGGAGCTACCAGTACCAGCTTTTTCGGTTTAATAAGCGTGATCACTACAGGTAAGCAGGCTGGATTAGACGCTGAGAGCTCGCATAGTCGATCTGCTCACCCTCTGGCCTCTACCATCAGTGCGTGCACCATTGTCCTCTACACTTAAACTACTAATGACCCCCTCTCAGCATGATGAGGAGCCGCGATTTCGTATTGGTTCAGTCAGCGTACTATTATAGCTGGTTGGCGATTAAATATTCGAGGTCGAAACGGACTGCAGGTTGAGTGTAGAATGTACTACTCCCTCCGTTCCAAATTACTCGTCTCTGAAATGGATGTATCTAGAACTAAAATACATCTAGATACATCCATACGTGTGACGAGTAATTCGGAACGGAGGGAGTACGTACCATGAGTATACAATGTCGATTTGGAGCGTCCAACTCTATAATTGCTGTCATGATGATGAGTGAGCTGAACTGACAGTGATCATTCATTTTCTTTTCCATGGATACTCCATACGAAAGGATAGGGCTTAGCATTGATCTTGGAAGGAAGCGGTTAATCATCGAAGTTGCGGCGGTAGGTAGGTGCGCGAGCGACTAGTCCTCGACCCCTGGGCTCGATCAAGGCCATCTTCCTGAGCAGCTAAACAATTTTAAGGAGACAAGAACCACATACATATAGATAGGTGCTCTGTACGTACGTTGTTGCTCTTCTGCCGACTGAACCAACCGGATTGTAGATGAGAACAATCTGGGACTGACGTGTTCACAGGCCCGGGATGGATAAACTTGCCGCGGCACAAGCAGACATACTGTACATTCACTTGCAGTACACATGTCGCTTTCCTCGGCCTCTGCGAACGCGAAGCAGCGGCCCGGGTGGAGAAAACAAAGAGAGGTGCGAGGTGCAGGCTGCCTTGTCTAGCTCCAACATGCGATGGATGGGCGCAGGTTCGTCTTCTTCCTGACCGGTTACTGTATTTGATTAGCCGATGCAGATGCAGACGCGGCGCGCGAACAAGTCTCCCGGGCGATCGCAGATCAGATAGAAAGACGGCCCTTGAGGCCCCGAGGGCTCAAAAGCCGTTTTCGATTTGCCCCGCCCCGCTCAGCAGCGGCGCGTACGCAACGGAACGACAGCAGCAGCACGTACGTACGGGGTCGAGTATGGTTGGCCGCAATCATGCTCCGTATCTGGCGGAGCGCGACGGAGGGAAACGTGGGCAACTGGGCAATGAGTCCGAGAGGGACGTATGGCCGGCTGCCTCAGATGGTCATCGGGGGCACATAGTGCTATCTATAGATGCTATCCGTTCCGAACGGATCAGGAGAACGGCGGCGAGGTGTTTCGGCGCCGGGACGTATGCATGTGGCGACCGCTGAGGGGAGGGGGATACTTGGTGATCCTTCTTGCTGATCGCGCGCCGTCTTTCCTTTTCGTCCGGTCCGGCGTGTGGTCGATACCATGGCGCGCCAAAATTGACTGTCTGTCTGTCTATCCGTCGCCGTCGGTGAGTGGCGTGCCGAGCAGCCTTGAGGCACGCACCACACGTGGTTTATCCACGTTCGGGTCGCAGCTGGTTCGGACGACGGCAAAGACGGACATGAATGGGACACGATAAAAGAGCTAGGAATGTGACGTTGATATATGCAGCCTATATGATGATCTATTGCAAAAGACGCGCACTGCCTTCTTACTTTCAGGGCTTCAGCAACCCAACCTCTCAAACAAGCAAGCCATTCACATACATACAGATGCCATACCAGCATGCCTCACCACTAGTGTTCGTATCTTCGGACACAAAAGCAAGGCAGAATCACACAAACAGGAAACAAGAGCTCTTTTCTGTTACGCAATCCCGGATCCGCTATCACCAGCGTTTCCGACCCACATGCGTCAACCAGGCCCAACCGAAAAGCAACACCGACTTATAGACAGCCTCGGGCCTCTCCCTCAAAAGACTAGCGCATTAGGAGGGACACCCCGCCTTATAAATCGTGTTATGTCTCCCCACAATCGTGTTAGGAGGGACACCGACTTATGATGAGCCTCGGACCTCTCCCCCAAAATTAAGTTTCTTGTTACTCTAGCTTGTGCTCCCAACTTCCGAGTATCCGTCCAACGACATCACACATCGATCAACGACTGCGTGAAAGTGAACAGCTCACATATTGGGTGTCACACATAAGAGTTACTGAACTCAACATCACCGCTCCTTTCTTGACCGCTTTGTCTCGAAACATGAAGGAATTTCACCATTGCTCGTAGTCATCCCGAGCCAAATTCGCAGATTGTCTCACCACATGTATGACCACGAGCCCAGCCCGTCTCCATGTCCCGTGCGTACCGCACGCCTCGCCGCTATTACTGCGTCAAGCCTCCGCTGTCCTGGTCGAGTCTCAAGGGTCGCGAACCCACACCACTCAACCCCCACTGCAGAGTATCATCGATCATCACCGATCGATGACGAGTTTCACGCTTCCATCAGACCACTGGGCTCCAGTCCGAATTACGTGTCACTCGCTTTTCCTGCTGAATAGGCTTCGATTCTCTGGACCCTTACACCGTAGCCCCTCAATCAAGCTCCACCTTCAACATGACTCCATGGTAGATGATCAGTCCACCCTCGCGTCCCGTTGACTTCAAGCTCACATGCGTACGCCATCTTGAATCAACCCCACACCATAGTCCTGTCGAAGCCACACAAGCCCTCGGGCATGTGCCACGTGTTTCCACGCCCAGAAGTCGGTCACCATCAGCATCACGCTCCTACGTCGTCTTCGCCGATCCCATCACCGTCTTCTGTACCAACCGACTCGCGTCGATCCCGTTAGACCATCTAGTCCAACCCAGCCGAACTTGTCCGACTGCAACCACACGCTCCAGACTCCTCAAAACGTCATCGTGACAATCGCCATCCGTACACAAATGTGTACCAACAAAGAAAACACAAAGCACAATCCTTCATAGCCTTCCCGTGTGAAAATCCAAGGAGATTAACAAAGCAAGCCAAGCTCCTAATTCACCACACGTACGTAGCTTTTGAACGAACTTTCCTATTTCTTTCTTGATAAGCATCACGATCTGACTCTGAGTCCTTGTGCCATATTTTTTCATCAAACAAATCTCCGTCATGTATGTAACAGCAGCATCTCTCCATGCGTAGACCCCCACTAGGCCTTGCCTGTACGCACCTGGGGCAGCGTCACGTCTCATGGCTACACAAGGGCCTGGCCCATCAAGAACGCAACAACCAGTCACCTGGCCGGCCTGCCACGTCCTAAGCATGCCCACGAACCACGTTGGCTTCGGCTCCCTGAAAGGCTGCAAACCACCAGCGCTCAAGTTGATCCACGCCGCTTCTATGCATCCACTGTTACACGCACATCTCGCGCGAAACCAGATCCGTCTGGTACCGATCCAATCAGCGAAATCTCCAACGCAGTCGGCTGTTTCCGATCGCTCTCTTGGATATGACGACGTCTCCCGATCGCTTCCGTTGGCTGCCTATCCTTTGACGGCTTCATGCTGAGGATGATCATGACATCGAATCTTCCTTCTCTAGATCAACAAACTTGTAACCTCATGATCTTGCAACCTTGCTCATGATACCACTTGTTACGCAATCCCGGGTCCGCTATCACCAGCGTTTCCGACCCACATGCGTCAACCAGGCCCAACCGAAGAGCAACACCGACTTATGACAGGCCTCGGGCCCTCTCCCCCCAAAAGACTAGCCTGTTAGGAGGGGACACCCCCGCCCTTATAAATCGTGTTATGTCTCCCCCCACAACCGATGTGGGACTAAACCCAACATTTTCAGCCCCGTTTAGTAGGTCCATTGTGTTCCAACTTCCAAACGTAGAGTTGCTCTCCCAACTTCATTCAGAGACGGGCAACTTTTTACATTCATTAAATCAAAAATAAGCATACACTCTCCGTAATGCTTCCATGTAAATATTTTGCCCAGTAACTACGGGGTCAGCTCTATAGGAATGCAGCGACAGAATCATGCATACGTTCTGATCTTCCGGCGCACGCATGATGCTGCCGGGAAGAGCTAAGAGCATCTCCAACCGTTGCCCCCCTCAAGAGGCATAGAAATCGTCGTCTGAGGGCGAGCCGGCGGTATATTCGGCTCTGGGGGTGGTTGGGTACCCAGCCGTCGCCCCCAGGTGCTGATGTTGGCCCAGTTTTCGGCCCATTTTTTACGAGAATCGGCCCATTTCGACGTGAATTTTCAACATACATAATTTTGTTTATCACATAGTTCATCACAGAAAATCAATAGAAATCAAATAGTGCAACAAATAGTTCAATACAAATTATATAGTTCAACAAATAAAAACTCATATTTCATCACACGTCGAGCTAGGCGTCACCCTTGATCCTCCATAGATGCTCCACCAGATCCTGCTGCAGTTCTTGATGCACCTGTGGGTCTCGGATCTCCTGACGCATATTGAGGTAGGCAGTCCAGGTTGCCGGTAGCTGGTGATCAACTTCGGCAAGAGGACCCTGCCTGTAGTATGGTTCAGTGTCAAACACTGACTCTTCCTACTCTCTCTCATTGATCATATTGTGCAAGATGACACATCAAGTCATGATCTCCCACATTTGATCTTTCGACCAGGTCTGAGCAGGGTACCGGACAACAGCAAATCGAGATTGGAGCACACCAAATGCCGCTCGACATCCTTCCTGCAAGCCTCCTGAACCTTGGTAAAGTGAGACTTCTTGCCTCCTGGCACAGCGTTTGAGATAGTCTTCACAAATGTCGACCATCTCGGATAGATGTCATCAGCTAGGTAGTACCCCTTGTTGTAGTGCCACCCATTGACATCGAAGTTCATCGGAGGAGAATGACCTTCAACAAACTTGGCAAAGACAGGGGAGCATTGCAGCACGTTGATGTCACTGTGAGTTCTTGGCATACCAAAGAAGGAGTGCCAAATCCATAGGTCATGTGTGGCCACCGCCTCAAGTACCACACTGCAACCGCCTTTGGCGCCTTTGTACATCCCCTGCCAAGCAAATGGGTACTTCTTCCATTTCCAATGCATGCAGTCGATGCTTCCAAACATCCCAGGAAATCCCCTTGCTGCATTCTGTGCTAGGTTCCGAGCAGTGTCTTCCGCATTGGGTGTTCGCAAGTATTGCGGTCCAAACACTGCCACCACTGTCCTGCAAAACTTGTAGAAACACTCAATGGTGGTGGACTCGGCCATGCGCCCATAGCCGTGGAGTGAATCACCGGGAGCTCAGTATGCAAGCATCATCATCGCTGTCGTGCACTTCTGGATTGAGGTGAATCCAAGTGTTGCCAGTGCAATCCTTCTTGCACTTGAAGTAGTTGTCGAACTCCCGGATGGAATTCGCAATCCTGAGGAAAAGCTTTCGCCTCATCCGATAATGGCGCCGAAATACTTTGTCGCCATGCAGTGGAGCGTCGGCGAAGTAGTCGGAATAGAGGATGTCGTAGCCTTCTAGACGATGTCGGTTCTTTGCGTTCATCCGCCCCGGCGCCGAGCCACCTCGTCGCAGCTTTTCATTGCTCGCCAGCAGGCCGGCGAGGACGGCGAGGACCATGAGATGTTCCTCTTCTTGGACGTTGGCATCGGCTTCCTCCTCCAGCAGCGCGGCGAGCGCCTCCTCGTCGTTTGAGTCCATTGCCGAGCAGATAAATCGCCGAACACCTTGCGGGCGTGGTTGGCGCGCACCCGCCGGTACACTGCCCCTGCGCTGCCGGAACGCCAGAAAAATCGCCTGGGCGATGGTGGAGAGGCTGCCTCGGCGAAACCTCTTCTCTTTTCCGGCGGGGAATGGCCTATCTAGCGATGGTGGGCGGTGGGCGGCGCCGGGATCGGCAGGGTGGCGGCCGGCGCGCGGGGGGTGGGAGACGAATTTGGCTGATTGGCTTGACTTTTCGCCTAACGGTGTGGGCTAGACGTGCTTTTCCCTTGCGCCGGAGCCCCCGAGCGCCCCCCAGTGCACCGGGTTCGGCCTGCGACCGTCGGGCCCAAAATGGATCAAGTCGGCGGATTTTGGCTTCCGGGAGGCCCGACTGAGGCATTTTTTCGGCGCCGGCGCGTAAAAAATCGCCTGGGGGGCCTGTTGAGGGCGCGACTGGAGTTGCTCTAAAACTACGCGCTCTTGACCCCCCGACGGGGAAGCAACTCTCTATGGCGGCCCAGTACACACGCACTGTGGCTTGCTTTTCGGTCACCCCGCTCATCTTGCTTTGGGGTCGACCAACCTTTTTGCCTTAGACTTTCCCAAGTGGAAGCTGCTTTGCAATTTGTAATGTGAAGCCCATGCTTTATGGGACCCATGTGTCGATGACTCAAAGGTAGGCTAGGCCACGGTAGGGGATCCTCGTCCCACCTGGGAGGGATGGCAAAAGCCGATGCATGCCGACTTCGCTTTGAATCTTGCAGATGCACTTCAGATTCTCTGTCCCGGAGTGTTATACTGCATGTTCTCCCCGTGCCCAAATCCATCTTGCCAAGTTTTTTGGGTTACAGACAATAGTTTGGCCTTTATGATGGTTGACTCATTGTCCATCCCTTGCAAACATTGGCCGAAGCACGACTGACTGACAAAAACATTTGCTATAATTTGGCGCCGTTGCTAAACCTCTTGCAACCTAGAAATGTTTTCACTCTGGCAAAAAAAAAGTGTTTCCAGTCGCCTCATACATAGGCGGGCGCTTACATTATTTTGCTATCAAACTAGATACCCCACACCGTTCGACAACCCGTGATACTGTTGAATATGTGAGCAAATTACTATGAAATTTAATCCAAATAAGCACAGAACAAATCATGACAGCAATAATAGAGATTGAATTAATTATGCGGACTAGCATAGTAGATGAGTCGAATCTAGGGCACAGACTAGAAACATGAATTCTACCACCATCTCGAACAAGAAGGACAGAATCACATACGATGCAACGGGAGCAGCACCGTTGGCGTTGATGTTGTCGCCCATGTCGTTGAGGAAGAGGTTACCGAGGCTGCGGAAGAAGTCGTCGTTGGCGAAGTCGTCGCCGCCAGCAGTCGCGCGAGCGCGCTCCCAAAAATCTGATGGCCCCTCTTCGGGTGTAGGTTTTCTCTTCTCATGCTCATACAAGTGGTAGAAGAGTTCACCTTATAAAGAGGTGCAAGTCTCAGTCAACTTTCGAGGTGGGATTAAACTTTAGTCCCGCTCACACCACTCACAGGCTATGCATGAATGGGCCAAGAGAATTTCAGAATTTTAGTTGGGCTTTGGGCCAAAGGCCTACTAGTAAATTACAACAATCCCCGACAAAGTCTCATTGACACATCACATCATTTAGTTCCAATACATTGTTTATATATCGATGCTTAGTGGAGACTATGAAGTTGAACTTCCACTTAGAGATTTATGCTACACTAGATCACAACTTGAATAGTGGATTATGCCTTGAAATACAAGTTTTCTGCGAGACTAGTTTCACACAAATTCTTGACCGATACTGGGCTGTTGCAAGGCTTCACCGCGGGTGGAGCGTATACGTCATACTCCAGGGCCTTTCATGAATTCATTAGAGAACACCCAATTCTCACAGACTGGGACGTTAACAGTCAAATTCATATGGATGTGTTCCTCAGGAGATGCTCTGCAGGACAGATCTCTGCTTACTCAAATAAGCCACTTGGAACACATTAAGATAACTATCGACCGGCCATGTAGATCAGAAGAGTATTGCATCTTCACGGAGTGGCATAATTAAATAGGGATACTCTTCTCCCAGCTAACCAACAGCTTGTCTCCCACTTCTACTTCACGGGATCTCCGATCACATAGAGTGGGTTGCCACTATGGACAACTCATGCAATCACCACTATGGACAATTTTAGTAATGGAATCTTCGTTACATCGACGACGAGCGAATAGTCTAACGCTAGAGTCTTATCAGATACAGATATAAAGCGTTTCCCGTCACTAAATTCCCACTTGTACATTAACCTAGCTACTATGCGGCTTGGACAACATGAAGGCCGTCTGCCCTACGAATCCATGCACCAGGAACCCGTGAAGATGCACGGCCGCCGGCATCACCTTGATCCTTTCGCCGATCATTCTCTTCATCTCCTTCAGGAGGCAAAAGTTTGTCCAGACCGTCATCACGCAAGAAAAGAACCAAACAGTCTTCGTCGTGGGTGCTACGATCTGCCATCAAACATGTTAGCGAGAGCCCTAGCTGGCAGGAAAAGAATAAATAACGGACATAGAATCACCTCTACGAGCAATAACGCCAGAAAGGTAGGGATAGTCGATACGATGAAAGTGGCCCTAATGCTAAATAGTGACCTTTGACTAGATGCCTGACGACAATACACTAATAAAGAAGGCAACATCACACTGAGTTGTATCGACGACAGCAGGAGTGTGTCTCCTGAAAAGGAGTCTGCGTCAAGAATATTTTCACACGAACTGGATGGAAACCTATCAACAGCACAACATGGTATGGATTCGTACCGGCGAACTAGATATACTTGATACATACCAAACGGGGTGGTGTTGAAGGAAGCAACCGTGAGCGAGGTTGCCGGCACTTCTATGGACAGGAGCACAATCGCCGTCTTCACACGGTGTCGGTACCTCTTCAGGAGGAGGAGGACTGAGTTATAGTAGTACTGATTAGTGAAAGTTAGTGACTGATGCCTACGCATACCGATGTGAGAGAGAAGATGGAACAAGTAGGCGCGGAGTTACAGTGCATAGCTCCGCCATTGAACAAGTAGGCTAGGGCACCCCCGCCGCCTCAAATAAGCCACTTGGACTATCAACCTACCATGTAAAATCAAAAGAGTATTGCATCTTCACGGAGTGGGATAATTAAAATAGGGATACTCTCCTCCCAGCTAACCAACAGCTTTCTCCCACTTCTACTCACGGGATCTCCGGTCACATAGAGTGGGTTACCACTATGGACAACTCATGCGGTTACCACTATGGACAACTTTCTAATGGGATCTCCATTACATCGACGACGAAGGAATAGTATGACGCTGGAGTCTTATCAAACTACAGATACAAAGCTTTTCTCATTACTAACTTCCCACTTGCACATTAACCTAGCTACTCCTGTGGCTTGGACAACAAGAAGGCTGTCTGCCCTACGAATCCCTGCAGCAGGAACCCATGAAGATGCACGGCCGCCGACATCACCTTGATACTTTCATCAATCATTCTCTTCGACTCCTTCAGGAGGTAATAATTCGTACAGACTGTCATCACACAAGAAAAGAACCAAACGGTCTTTGTCGTGGGCGTGTTAGGTGGAAGCATGAAATTTTGAAAGCTAGGAATTTTTTATTTCCTTAATTAATTACAAAGGAAGGACAAATATGGAGCATCGGATTTCCGTTACATTGACGACGAAGGAAAAGTCTGAGCTGGAGTCTTATCTGACTACAGAGACAAAGTGGGTCCCATTACTAAATTCCCACTTGCACATTAACCTAGCTACTCCTGTGGCTTGGACAGCAAGAAGGCCGTCTGCACTACGAATCCCTGCAGCCAGTGGCGGAGCTTAGTGCAAGTCTGAGGGGGCCATGCCCCCCTATCCCAAGGCAAAATAATGAAGAAAAAATAATATTTGCCCTCCTAGTTGTTCATATTTTCGCTTTGGCCCTCTTGAGATTCTTGTCAAGCTCCGCCACTACCTGCAGCAGGAACTCGTGAAGATGCACGGCCGCCGGCATCACCTTGATCCTTTCGTCGATCATTCTCTTCGTCTCCTTCAGGAGACAATAATTCGTCCAAACCATCATCACGCAAGAAAAGAACCAAACGGTCTTTGTCGTGGGCGCTACGATCTGCCATCAAACATGTTAGTGCGAGAGCCAGAATAAACAGCAGACTTAGAATCACCTCTACGAGTAATAATGCCAGAAAGGCAGGGATAGTCGAGACGATGAAAGTGGCCCTGACGTTGAATCGTGACCTTTGACTAGATGCCCGGCGGCAATACACTATTAAAGAAGTCAGCATCACACTGAGCTGTATCGATGACAGCAGGAGTGTGTCGCCTGAAAAGGAGTGTGCGTCAACAATATTTTCACACGAACTGGATGAAAACCTATCAACAACACAACACGGTATGGATTCGTACCAACGGACTAGATATACTTGCTACATGCCAAACAGGGTGGCGTTGAAGGAAGCAACCGTGAGCGAGGCCGCCGACGCTTCTATGCACATCAACACAATCGCCGTCTTCACACAGTGTCAGTACCTCTTCAGGAGGAGGAGGACTGAGTTATAGTACTACTGATTAGTGAAAGTTAGTGACTGATGCCTACGCCTACCGATGTGAGAGACAAGATGGATTGAACAAGTAGGCTGGGGGCACGGCCGCCGGCATCACCTTGATCCTTTCGTCGATCATTCTCTTCGTCTCCTTTAGGAGGCAATAATTCATCCAAACCGTCATCACGCAAGAAAAGAACCAAACGGTCTTTGTCGTGGGCGCTACGATCTGCCATCAAACATGTTAGTGCGAGAGCCAGAATAAACAGCGGACTTAGAATCACCTCTACGAGCAATAACGCCAGAAGGGCAGGGATAGTCGAGACGATGAAAGTGGCCCTAACGTTGAATCGTGACCTTTGACTAGATGCCCGGCGGCAATACACTATTAAAGAAGTCAGCATCACATTGAGCTATATCGATGACAGCAGGAGTGTGTCGCCTGAAAAGGAGTGTGCGTCAACAATATTTTCACACGAACTGGATGAAAACCTATCAACGGCACAACACGGTATGGATTCGTACCAACGGACTAGATATACTTGATACATGCCAAACAGGGTGGCGTTGAAGGAAGCAACCGTGAGCGAGGCCGCCGACACTTCTATGGACATGAGCACAATCGCCGTCTTCACACGGTGTTGGTACCTCTTCAGGAGGAGGAGGACTGAGTTATAGTACTACTGATTAGCGAAAGTTAGTGACTTATGCCTACGCCTACCGATGTGAGAGACAAGATGGATTGAACAAGTAGGCTGGGGGCACGGCCGCCGGCATCACCTTGATCCTTTCGTCGATCATTCTCTTCGTCTCCTTTAGGAGGCAATAATTCGTCCAAACCGTCATCACGCAAGAAAAGAACCAAACGGTCTTTCTCGTGGGCGCTACGATCAGCCATCAAACATGTTAGTGCGAGAGCCAGAATAAACAGCGGACTTAGAATCACCTCTACGAGCAATAACGCCAGAAGGGTAGGGATAGTCGAGACGATGAAAGTGGCCCTGACGTTGAATCGTGACCTTTGACTAGATGCCCGGCGGCAATACACTATTAAAGAAGTCAGCATCACACTAAGCTGTATCGATGACAGTAGGAGTGTGTCGCCTGAAAAGGAGTGTGCGGTCAACAATATTTTCACACGAATTGGATGAAAACCTATCAACAGCACCACACGGTATGGATTCGTACCAACGGACTAGATATACTTGATACATGCCAAACAGGGTGGTGTTGAAGGAAGCAACCTGAGCGAGGCCGTCTTCGCTTCTATGGACATGAGCACAATCGCCGTCTTCACACGGTGTCGGTACCTCTTCAGGAGGAGGAGGACTGAGTTATAGTACTACTGATTAGTGAAAGTTAGTGACTGATGCCTACGCCTACCGATGTGAGAGACAAGATGGATTGAACAAGTAGGCTGGGGGCACGGCCGTCGGCATCACCTTGATCCTTTCGTCGATCATTCTCTTCGTCTCCTTTAGGAGGCAATAATTCGTCCAAACCGTCATCACGCAAGAAAAGAACCAAACGGTCTTTGTCGTGGGTGCTACAATCTGCCATCAAACATGTTAGTGCGAGAGCCAGAATAAACAGCGGACTTAGAATCACCTCTACGAGCAATAACGCCAGAAGGGCAGGGATAGTCGAGACGATGAAAATGGCCCTGACGTTGAATCGTGACCTTTGACTAGATGCCCGGCGGCAATACACTATTAAAGAAGTCGACATCACACCGAGTACATGATCGATGATGAGAGGAGTGTGTCGCCTGAAAAGGAGTGTGCGGTCAACAATATTTTCACACGAACTGGATGAAAACCTATCAACAGCACAACACGGTATGGATTCGTACCAATGGACTAGATATACTTGATACATGCCAAACAGGGTGGCGTTGAAGGAAGCAACCGTGAGCAAGGCCGTCGGCGCTTCTATGGACATGAGCACAATCGCCGTCTTCACACCGTGTCGGTACCTCTTCAGGAGGAGGAGGACTGAGTTATAGTACTACTGATTATTGAAAGTTAGTGACTGATGCCTACGCCTACCGATGTGAGAGACAAGATGGATTGAACAAGTAGGCTGGGGTCACGGCCACCGGCATCACCTTGATCCTTTCGTCGATCATTCTCTTCGTCTCCTTTAGGAGGCAATAATTCGTCCAAACCGTCATCACGCAAGAAAATAACCAAACGGTCTTTGTCTTGGGCGCTACGATATGTCATCAAACATGTTAGTGCGAGAGCCAGAATAAACATCGGACTTAGAATCACTTCTACGAGCAATAACGCCAGAAGGGCAGGGATAGTCGAGACGATGAAAGTGGCCCTGACGTTGAATCGTCACCTTTGACTAGATGCCCGGCGGCAATACACTATTAAAGAAGTCAGCATCACACTGAGCTGTATCGATGACAGCAGGAATGTGTCGCCTGAAAAGGAGTGTGCGGTCAACAATATTTTCACACGGACTAGATGAAAACCTATCAACAGCACAACACGGTATGGATTCGTACCGACGGACTAGATATACTTGATACATGCCAAACAGGGTGGCGTTGAAGGAAGCAACCGTGAGCGAGGCCGCCGGCGCTTCTATGGACATGAGCACAATCGCCGTCTTCACACGGTGTCGGTACCTCTTCAGGAGGACTGAGTTATAGTACTACTGATTAGTGAAAGTTAGTGACTGATGCCTACGACTACCTATGTGAGAGACAAGATGGATTGAACAAGTAGGCTGGGGGCACCCCCCCCTCCCCCCACCCCCCGGCCCCAACATAGCTCCGCCATTACACAAAGGGATCAATATTCTGGAATTAAATTTCCTAAATATTTGGCCCCAGCAATGAACCTCTCAAACTAGATGCCATACCAGCATGCCTAGCCACTGTATTCGTATCTTTGCCGCTTCACGGCGAATCGAAGCAAGGCAGAATCACACAAATACTAATAGACACATTTCCGAACAGAAAACAAGAGCTCTTTCCAGTCTGTTTAGTAAGTCAATTTTGTTCCAAACGTAGAATAGCTCTCTGAATTATTGTTATTATTATCATTATTATTATTTTGGAGGGAAGCTCTCTAAACTTCATTCAGAGACAGACTACATTCACTTATTATCAAAAGTAAACATACACTCTCCGGAACGCTTCCATGTAAATACTACGGGGAGCAGCTCTAAAGGAATGCAGTGACAGAATCATACGTTCTCGTTTTCTGGTGCACGCATGATGACAGAATCAGGGTATGTTTGGATTGTGCCCCATCTAGCCCTACCAAATTATTGGCATGGCCAACTTGAAGGCAAGACCAAAAAATTGGCAGGTTATGACTGTTTGGTTTGTAGCCCATAGCACTTGCCAACTTTTTGGCAAAACCATTGGCCAGCGTTTGGTTTGAAGCCAAATATTTAGCAACCTTGATTGGACTGTGTTTGGTTTGGTTCCAAAATGCATGCCAGCCAAAAGTGATCAGCATCAGACACTACCTCACATATATCACATGACATTAATACAAATTTTCGATTTAGAAACACACACAGACACAAACTGTAAGCATGCATTTTCAGAAATTGACAATGACATGGTTCAACTAATACATTAGATAACTCATATTGTTCGATACATCAGATTAATCATCAAGGAGGCTAAATAAAATTCACATAGTAACCAAGTCTTTACCAAACCAAGTAAGTCATACTAGTCAGACTAGCACCAAGTCTGCATATGGATCTGTAGGTGGCATTGGTTGCACAGAAACAATAGGAGATGCAAGAGAGTCAGCTAGCTTCTTGATACTGGCTGCCATATCATCATCAGATATCTTGCCCTTCTTGTTTGCTTTCCCCTTAGTTGGCTTCTTGGAAGGTGAAGATGACACGTGCTTGCGCTTCTTGTTTAAAGAATTAGGACTGTGACGATTAATAGTGTCAGAGTCAGCTTCATCGCTGTCAACTGGAATTAGATTGGCCTCAAGTTCCCTCACTTCCTCGCTGTCATCACTATCATCATCCACATTGACAGTGGTTTGGTCAGTTGCAAGCGAGCCATCAGCATGGGACTTGTCAGAGAATAACTCTTGCAATTGATTAAAAAACCTGATGGGTCTAGTAAGATAATTGACTGCAGTTTTCTGCACATAAGGTAAAGAAAAAGATGGTAAAATATGAATGAGCTAACTTGGTACATCATTACAAATGATTACTTGCTAAAAGATACATGTTAGAAAGCAAACCTGCTTCTAACCAATACCAAGGATGCACAACTTGTAAAAAAATTACACCTTGATGGACAAAAAATCGAAGCATGTCTCAGTAGTTAATATGTATATCCAACTTCAAAAAATCCACCTTAATGTTCTAAAAATAGAGACCATACATATGGCATAAAAAGGGAAGAACAGACCATACTACTTTCAGAACCATACCTGGTTAATTAACTAATTAACATCATTATTCTCATGTGATTTGACTTGCGTCAAACAAAGAACATGGATCACCCACAAAAAAACAAAGAATATGGATGAGAGTCTCATATGTTTTTACTTGCAGCAAACCAACAACATGCACGGGAGTCCCATTCCAATTTTACTTCCAGCAAACAGGAGGATTCAGCAAGCAATATCTCAGATCTAGCAAGTAGTAGTACCTCCGTACAATACATACATCCATAAGGGGATGATGGGATTTGAGCTCACAAATCAGACCATAGAAAAGGGGATCGGAGTAGTGTTGGATGGGGATTTCAGCGGCTGACCTTGGAGCGTAGCTTGACTGGGAGAGGAGGGCGAGAGGTGGAGCAGCGTCGCCGGAGTTCGGATTGTGCCCCATCTAGCCCTACCAAATTATTGGCATGGCCAACTTGAAGTGGAGCAGCGTCGCCGGTCGCCGGCCGCCGGAGAAGCTCGCAGCGACGCAGAACGCGGCCGCCCGGTGATTGGATCGAGAGCGCTTCTGTGCGTGGAGATAAGAAGAGAGATGGGGAAAGTGGCGAACGGGTGGGGAAAAATCAATCGTGCCTTTTATATCACGGTGGCTGGCTCGCGCCAGATTTGGCAGCCAATATTTTGGCGGCTGATTTCCGCGCCGCTGTTTCGCCCGCGAGTTGGCGAAAACTATACGCGGGCGCGCCCAAGTCGACGATGGCGAGCCAAAAATGGTACCAAACCAAACGCTAGCCAAATATTGTGGGCATGACCAATTTTTTGGTAAGGCTAGTGTTGGTCGCCATCCAAACAGCCTCTAAAACTGTGCGCTCTTGGCACCCCGGCGGGGAAGCAACTTTCCATGGCGACCCAGTACGCGCGCACGCCTTTCCGCTCTGCCACCCTGTGCCCTGTCCATTTTTTATTTTATTTTTTTGACATCTTGAGGCCGTCCATCTTGCTGTGAAGCGTTGTGGTCGACCAAACCTTTTGTCATCAACTTTTGGAAGTGGGAACTGCAGATGGCAAAAGCCGGTGCATGCCGACTTCGCTTTGAATCTTGCAGATGCACTTCGGATTCTATGTCCCGGAGTAGGTCCCGCCGTGGCTTGTCGTTATATGCTGCATGTTTTCCCAGTGTCCCAAATCCATCTTGGCAAGTTTTTTTGGTCACAAGCAATAGTTTGGTCTTTATGATGACTGGCTCATGCCCTCATTGTCCATCCTCTGCAAACATTGGCCAAAGCACGACTGACTGACAAAAACATCTGCTTAATTTTGCGCCTTTGCTAAACCTCTTGCAACCTAAAAATGTTTTCACTTTGGCAAAAAATAATAAAAATAAAAAATTCCAGTCGCTTGATACATATGCGCTTCCATAATTTTGCTAACCAAACTAGATACCCCACACCGTTTGACAACCCATTTACAGTAATTTTACCGAAGCATTGCATGCTCAACAAAATCTTAAGTGTTTTGGTGACTGTCCATGCTCACCATTTATAGTACCAAAGCATTACAGTACAATCCTTACCCATGACACGATGTTACCATGGTGACTGTCCATGCCTAAATTGGGCAGCTACTGCCTGCTGCACTTCTGAAGTTCTGATGCAATTTCTCTATTTATACTTCTCTGAAGATGCATTTTCAGAAGGTCCACTACCGTCGCCACGACTTTCGATGTCCACAGAGAAATGGTTCCCAAAACAAGCTACTTCACACGGCCAAACCTCTCCACAAGCTTCTGCTCAATCTCCAGCCTCTTCTTCACCAACAACGCGTACTCGTTCAGGAGCTCGTCGTCCCCCTCGCAGCCCCCAAATGGAACAGCCAGCTTCATGCTGAGCGATGTCCTATCCAATCCGCCCGAGTACACGCGTGAGATCGGCATGAACTCGCCCTGCTGCTTGCAGAGCCAACCATGGGCTGCTCTCAGAGCAGCACCCAGCGACGCAGAGTCTGCATATCGGTCATCAAACGGTAGTATATTCAGCTCGATGGTATCGATAACAAAGCGGAAAGTTATTCAGGTGGTGTACATACCTGGTCTCTGAACAGTGTAAACAGGGCAGCCGAAAACGGCCGCCATCGTCTTGAGAATGGCCTGGTTCGACGAGGCGCCACCGGTCGCTATGATCCGCTTCGGAGGCACCGGCAGGCCGCATCTCTCAGCATGTCCCCTCATGGACATGAACTGACCTTCTATCAACGCACGCACCTGAATAACTTCGTGTTAAGCCGACCGAGACTGTTTTTGGCTATCATGTTGAATTGTATGATGACAGTGACAAGTTGTGAAGTACTCAAACCTCTGACAGAGGATCAAACTCATCGGTCTCATGTTCCTTGGTCTCAGCTAATGGTGCACTGGTTAAGGTGTCAACAATGTAGCGGTGAAACCCGACTAGGCATATATATTAGCACATGGTGTGAGCGATGACACGAAGAGAGGACGGGGAACGATATGCAAGGTCCATAATAACCTGGAAGTGGTGGCAGGATCTCGTGTTCTTTGTAGTAAAATCCTAGTTTCCCTCCTGTGAAAGAAGAAAAACATGAGACATAATAATCCATGTGAAAGCTACCATTCTGTGGCCAATGAAAGAATCTAGCCCGATTGAAGGAAAGACAGGCTTTTCATAGCAACTGCCTTAACCTTAGTGGGATCAACGCATAATCAAACATGTGTACCAACTTGCCGAAATGTAAACTTTTATAGACCTGCTAGTTTAAATACCTTAATCTATTAATCGGAAAAAAAACCTTAATCCAATGAAATCCACACCACCTTTTCAAGATATGCATTTTGAAGGATACTAATCATTTTGATCAAATACATCGCGTACCATTTAAGGGGTCTGTTTGCTCAAGCAAGTTGTTGAACACATCCAGGCTAAGGTGGCTTTGCGGGTTCTTTGTCGGCCAGGCGTGTGCGCGGCCTCGGGGCCGGTGAGGAAGTCGGAGCGGCGGCTCCGGAGATCATCGTTGGGAGTGTCTGACCTGGTCGTGTGGGCGGCAGCGTCGTCAGCTCAGGTGGAGCGCGGCCTTGGGGCCGGTGGGGAAGTCGGAGCGGCGGCTTCGAAGAGCACCCCTGTGCTGTTGAGTGTCGGTTCTGGTCGTGTGGACGGCAGAGTCGTCGACTCGTATGGAGTGTGGCCTCGGGGCCGACGTGTGTGAGTTTGTGTGGTTTGTAAGCCGGAGTGGCGGCTCCGGGTCATGTGGTGGAGTGACAACTCTGGTCGTCGACAGGGAAGTCGGCTCGTTAGGTACGCAGCCTCGGGGCTGGTGTGTGTCGATGTATCGGTTTTCGGCCAGTTTTCCTTATAAACTGGTCAATTCTCTTCTTCTTAATGCATAGGCAGAGCTCCTGCTGTTTCCTCGAAAAAAAAAAGTTGTTGAACACATCCCATGATTTCTCAGCATAACGATCGCGAATGTCTGACAAGGAAGTCCATAAGTTAGTAAGAGTAACAGCACAACAGAAGGCACTGAAAATGGTACCTTCTCGAGTTAGAGATCCATTTTTATAGCAAAGCATAACCATGTAGGTGTTGGGGTCAACTGGATTAGGAAGGATGTTTCCATCCAGTGATGGTTCAGGCACATCAGTAACCCCAAATACCTGAAAAATCATAAATGCGTCACAATTACCACCAAAAGTTGATAGAAACAAAACAGTGTTGCACAATTACTGGTCATTTTTCCGCATATCCTTTTACTAACTGTTCCGCAACACAAGAAAAACTAGGTTTGATCCGCATAATGGGCCAAATTCAGAACCATCTCCTAATGTACACACTAGCTGCACGTTCACATTATAGCATTGCTCTTACAAAAATAGAAGGAATAGTAGGCATGGTGATAGATGATTACTGTATCACTTGTCCCAAGGCTAATTGCTAGATCACCAGGATTGCTCAATGTTAGGCCTGCATAACCATACATATCAGGGTACGGAAATATTCTTTTAAATTTGCAGTATGTGAAGGTTCTTGTAAGCTTTATATTATTCCCTCTGGTCCATAATAAGTGTCGTGGCTTTAGTTCAAATTTAAACTAAAACCAAAACCACACACTTATTTTGGATCGAAGGGAATAGTTCTTTTCATACGAGAAAGCAGACATATCATATGTTTTAAATTCATATGCAGAAAGTCAGAACCTCACGTACCTGCAAGGCTATTGGGGTTGTCCCCTGACCACTGAACAACCAGACAGTTGCTTGGAAACTGAAATCTGAGAAAAAAGTATCCAAGTATATCAATCTGACAGGTTAATCACACAAATCATTATGACTTAAGAATTTAATTAGAGCACAATAACATCAGAAGGTAACTAGTACATCATTAACCCCATTGCAAACAACATAATAGTGCCAAACTGACAGATATTGCAATGGCAGTAGCAATGAACAAAAAGTTAGTATTTGCATATAACTCAGAATTTCCAGACATTTACTCAAAAGAAACATGTGCTAAACCATGCTACTCTGCATAAGCTACCTCTGAACATATATGAGGCAAAAATTTGATTAAAAAATCTAGACACAAATTCCGCTTAAGCTACCTCTGAACAAAATAAGGAGCTAAAGTTCCAGCGATAGCATGCGCTGGTGCTAGCTTCCCAATCTTCACTTCCAAATCTGGAGCTGTAGCCTGTAAAGTTTGTATGCATTAGAAACAATCAGCGAGCAATTTGGGGGAAATCAAGTACAGTAAAACTGAACAACATTACTATTTAACCCTACTATTTTCAGTTGCAAAAATGTGGTTACTGCAAAGCTCTGAACATCAAGAAACCAGACCTCAAGGGCATCTTGGCGCAGCTGGCGCGTCTCGATGTCCATCAAGTTCATCCCGGCACCGTCGGTCTGGTCGATGCAGGCATAGCCGCCGATGAGCAGCGACGCCATGAACGAGCTCACAAGCGAGATCCTCTCGGTGCCGTCGTAGACGCCCGGCCTCGTCTGGAACATCTTCCTGATCTGCGGGCCGGTGCACCGCTCGTGCGCCCGGCACCCCGTCATCCGGGCCAGCGCCAGCGGGCCTCCCAGCGCGGCCTCGACCTCCCGGCACTGCGCCGTCGAGCTGCTGTCCATCCACACGGGCGACTCCGGCGCGGCGAACGCGCTGGCCAGCTGCGGCGCCAGGCCCCTGGCCGGGTCGAGGGACGCCAGCGCGGCGCCCGCGCCGCGGCCCCAGTAGACGCTGCCGTGCTGCTGCGCGCTGCCGGAGACGGCGGCCACGCGGCCGTAGTCCACCCTGGGCTTGAGCCTGCGGAGGAGCAGGTCCAGGGCCTCGGCCCACATCAGCGGCGGCGACACGATGCGGCCCGGCTCGGCGGCGTCCCGGCGGACGCCGCCCTCCGTGCCGTAGTGCGGCAGCTCGGAGTCGAAGTGGACGGCGTCGTGGGCGACGATTGCGAGGCTCGCGTCCAGCACGGTGGCTTTCAGCGACCTGCGAAGACCATGGCAAGAATGAACTACAATGGAACTGGAGGAATCATCAAAGGCAGCAATTCCAATGCGTGATTGACCGGGAATTCAGGGGCAAAAGATGATAGTTGGAAGGATCTAAGGCATGGAGTTCTTACTGCGTGGAGCAATCAAACCCGAGGAAAAGGGAGCCGTCTGGGAGGGGGAGGGGGAGGGAGCAACCATCACCGTCGGCCATGAGGACGGGCAGAGAAGCTCCGTGGTGTGTTCAAGCGCTGGCTCGCTGGATGTTTGTGGATTTTTGATTTGATGATGACGAAGGGGTGCAAGCCAAAAAGAAGATTGACAAAAAGGAATATGCTTTCATTGAGAGTTGAAAAATCAAGACCTCCCGCTAAACGGGTGCTCTAACCAACTGAGCTATGAAAAGTCTTTGTTTTGGTTTGTGGAAATTGTGTGTGTGGCATGAGTTGACGCCGCCAAATCGTGCTTTTGAGTTGCCTATGATTTGCCGAAATGTCGATTTATTTCCGTTTCGGCGAATTTCGGGCAAACTCTAGATCCATATATGTCCTATTTTTAGGGAAGGTCATGCCAAAATTTTTTATGACTTTGATGCATGCATGCATTTTTACAATCAATTTTTTTATTATTACCGTGCGAGTTGGCGATGATCGGTGGAGCGATGGTGGACAGTGGTTGCGGTCGTGGTGCAAGACATGAAAGAAAATAACAGACAGAGGTTTTATGTCCGTGTCGAAAATGCAAAGGAATAGTTTGGCTCGACCCCATGACGATGGTCGTGTCGAGCGCTTTTGCTCATATTTGGTTTCATGGATGGCTATACTCGGTGGATAATTGAAGATGAGGATGCGATGTTGAGGATGCCGACAGGGTGCAATGATGACACGGGCCAAGACGAAGAGATGATCGATAATGGCGGCGGGAAGAGGCGGACATGGCGGCGGAGAAGGGCCGGACATGGCGGAGGAGAAGGGCGGACATGGCGGCGGAGAGAACGACATGGACTCCACGCAGCAGAGTTCGCTTCGGTACTAAGTTCAATTGTGCGGGACCCTCATGTTCAAGCATTGCTTCGCATGAGAGGCAGTCTTGAGAGCTGCTTCTAGAGAGGAGGCTAATTTGGAGCAAGCGGTGGTAGACTCGAACACTCCATTGTATGATAGTTGCAATCTCGAGGTGACTCGGTTGAGTTTCACGCTCCAACTCCTCAAGACGAAGGCTAAAACAAATGGACCGACACTAGCCTCGATGAGCATCTCAAGTACCTAAAGGATGTTCTTCCCATGGGTAATCTATGTCCTACTAGTGTTGATGAGGCCAAGAAGATCGTGTACCCTCTTGATCGCCACACGTTAGATACCATGCATGCATCAGCGATTGCATAATTTATCGGAAGGAGCACACGGAAAAAAAAACAAGTCGTCCGGTGTGCAATGCTTCTCGATACAAGAAGGCGGGAAGAAATGTCCCCGAGAAAGTTGTATGGTACTTACCGATCACTCCCGTCCTGAGGTATTTTGTAGATCCCAAGGAAGCAAAGCTAATGCTTGTTGGCATGCGGAGAGGAAGAAGCCCGACGATGGAGATGATCCAAAATGAGACACGTGAAGGATGGAAGCCAGTGGAGAGCGTTGAACAGCTTCTATCGGTATTTTGAATGTGATGCAAGGAACATCGTGCTCGACGCGTGTACCGATGGCATGAATCCGTTTGGCAACCAAAACACCAACCATAGTACATGGCCCGTGTTTGTATGGATGTACAACCTCCCCGGTTGTGCATGAAATCAAGTACATTCACATGAGCATGCTTATTCAAGGGCGAAAAAACCAGAAATAATATTAATTTGTATCTGGGGCTACTTCAAGAGGAGTTAGACACGTTATGGAAAACACCGCCAAGACATGGGGCGCTTGAAAGAACGGTGAGTATTTCAACATGAGAGCAGCGGCGATCACGGCGGCAGGACTATCTCGGTTATGGATATGTGGCGGGCCAGGTGTGCCATGGATATTGCGGATGCACGCGGTGCATGGATGATACAATGTCTCAGCAGCTAACGTCAAGGAAAGATGGCGGGTCTGGGAAATCGTGTACATGGGGCATCGAAGATGGCTTGAACAGGACGACCCGTGAAGAAACCGTGGAGATCTATTCAATGGTCACGCTGAGCATCGAGGACCTCCACATAAGTGGAGCGGTGCCGAAATCGATGAGCTGTTGAAAAACTGGAATGAGTGCCCCGCGCCGGGAAAGACGATGAGAAAGGCGCTGGAGCCGCTGCTGAAGGTATGGAAGGCGAGGTCGTGTTCGGGACTTGAGTATTGGCACAAACTCGATACACCTCATTGCCTTGATCAAATGCATATCTGTAAGAATGTCCTTGAGAGCTTGCTCGCAACACCGATGAACATGCCGGATAAGACCAAGGATGGGCGAAGGCAAGAAAAGACTTGCAAGATTTGAAAATCGGGAAGATCGCACATGCCGCCCGTAAAATGTCGACGAGACAGAGACGGAGACAGAGGCACGGAGAAGAAGGGCAAGAAATTAAAGAAAGAAGATTATTGCCCCCTCTTGCTTCACCTTAAGTCGGTGAGATCAATCAATTCTTTAAGTGCCTTACCGGAGTGAAAGTTAGTTCGATTCTTCGTGGCAAGATAAGCGAGATATCTAGACACGGACAAGAAAAGGTTCAGCGGGATGAAGTCTCATGACTGTCATGTGATGATGACGCAGATACTACTGTTGCCCTTAGAGGATAATGGACAAGCACGTCCGTGACACGCTTATTGGTCTCGCAACTTTTTCGACGTCATCTCTCGAAAGTCGATCGGTGTGAAGCGGCTCCAAAGGCTACGAGGAAGAGATCGTTGTGATCTTGAATGAGCTTGAGATGTACTTCCGCCGCGTTCTTGACGTGATAGTGCATCTGTGTGTCCATATTGTGGATGACATAATAGACTGGGGCCATCATTCCCGCACAACATGATGCCGTTTGAGAGGATGAATGGGATCATCAAAGGATTCGTTTCGTAACATGTCCCGTCCGGATGGAAGCATCGTCCGGGCTATTTGGCACAAGAGTGCATCTCTTTCGTGAGAATTTTCTATATGGCGCAGACCAGCCGCTTTGGTGTTAGTGTTGGTTTGCCGTTAATAAGCACGATGGGAGGCTCGAAGGAGATGGTCATCGCAACGGTCGCGAGGAACCGCACGTGGCATACTCGGATCGACGCAGCGACTTTGACAGAGCAAACTTGGTAGTGCTACAACACCTAGACGAGGTAGATCCTTTCGTGGCAATTGCACAAAGAAATTATCGCAAAGAAGTATCGTGACCGGGGTATGCGGGGACGGACGCCGAAGTTACTAGAGAGCACAACTCCACTTTCTGCATTGGTTCAAAGGGCATATTATTGCTAATCCCGGAGGAGGGCTCTAAGGACGGATTGCTCATATCGCCTTAGCACATGGCCCCTCGCCCAACCTCGTAACCTATCGGGCATATGATATCAACGGATACACGTTCTACGGAGGCAAAAGATATGGACAATGATGATCGTAACTCGGGGTGACGATGGAATGCATGACCGGCGGCGACAACGCACAACCGAATGATTTTATGGAAGGGTCGAGGAGATCCGGGAGCTTGACTACTCGATCGCACAACACGACGATGTTCCATGTCGATGGGCTAAGAATGTCGAAGAGAAAGCCGGATGTTCACTACCATGACTATACCCGACGCCAAGAGCGCTACCGTGAACGCTATCGCAAAAAACGAGCCATGGGTACACGCTAAGCACGTGATACAATGCTTCTTCATAATCGACCAGCGCAATCCCAGCCGTGTTGTCGTGAGGAGAGGCAAAAGGAACATCATTGGAATGGATGGAGTCGCCAACGAGGAAGACTATGATCAAGACGGCAACCCAATGAGGAAGATGACGATGATGATGAAGTATCGTCAAAAGAAGAATCAATACTACATTACCTAAGAAAAATCATACTCCATGGAAAAGGCAAAGTCACAATGAGGGGCTCAATTATTCTTCGACGAACAAGAAGGGAAAGAAGCTGACTCAAAAACGAAAACGTCAGCACTGAGGAAACGTATGTTATGGGTCCAATGATGTGTAATATATATATGTTCCTATTTTGTATACACACTTAGCATGGGTCCAATGATGTGTAATATATATGTTCCTATTTTGCATACATATTTAACCGTCAAATGATGCAATATATATCGCCTCCCTTCGTTCACGCCTCGTGAAATAAAAGTGGGATAAAATAAAGGAAAAGAAAAAGAAAAACTGGCGAAGCGGCGGCAGAGTAGCGCATTTCCACAAAACCGCTGCTGCTAGATCTTAGTAGTAGCGTGTTTCTCATAAACCGCTGCGCACGCACCATAGTAGTAGCGAAGTTTCCCATAAAGCGCTGCAGCTACAGATCATAGTAGTAGCGCGTTTCTCTGAAACCGCTGCAGCCACAGATCATAGTAGCAGCGCGTTTTGACATAACGCGCTACCGCTACGTCCACTTAACCCAAAATTCGTTTTCGCCCAGCTTCATCCCGCCATTTCCCCAAATCCCCCTCTCTCCGGTCCCGTCGCTCCGCCGCGCCCGACCCGGCCCGGCGCTTCGCCCGACTCCGCCGGGCCGCGCTTAGCTTCAGCTTCGCCCGTCCGTCCCTCGACCCGACTCTCGCGCGCTCGCCCCGACCACGCCGCTCGCCCCTGACCCGACCGCTTCGCCCCGACTCCGGCCGGCGCTCTCCCCGACCAGCGCGCTCGCCTGACCCGTCGGCCCTCGCCTCCTCCTCTCCCCGACGGCCGTCGTCGGGCCTGCCCTGCCCTGCACTCTCTCAGTAAACCCCCCTCGCTGCTAGGGTTCTTCATGTTAATTAATTAGGTTATTTATTTAGTTATGAATCAGCTGAATTTATATGGAAATTTGAGCTGGACATGTGATATGTGCATATGTCATGTTTTGGACATGTCATGTTTGGAAAATGATCCGAGTGGCCTATGTTACGCCGAATGTTGATTCATTTCCGTTTGGTGAATTTTAGGCGCCGATATGTCCATTTTTAGCAAAGGTCATGCCGAAATTTCCGTGAATAAAGGCATGATTTGTGCTACATAGTTGGCATATCGAGTCTTGGCACATAGATTTCTTTTATGTCATTTCTCATTTATTCATACTTTTAGAAATAAATGAGGCCACTTAATCATCGGAAACATGTCGAACAACGAAGAAACCGGGCCTTGACCAAGATGCGATTTAGATGGATTATGAGGGTGAACAAGAGTACCTCGACTATTCGATCGCTAAGCAAGGTTTGCGTGTCGGCCTCGATGATGGTATCGACGCCGACATCGACATCGATGGCGCCAAGCACCGATGGCGGCGCCGAGACCGTGGGGAAGGTACGGCGGGAAGGTACCGCCCCGATACCGATACCGAAAAGAGGAAGCATAAGAAGCAGAGGATACGAAAACCTAACAAACTAGGGATTGGACGACTTGTGATCACAAAGATGGCACCGGCAAGTTTGAGCCGTTAGAGCCGGAAGAACCTCGCAAGTGCTATGGGAACCAAGTAGGATGCATCCTACGGAATGCGCGAGCATCAACGATTTATGACTTAAGGAGTAAAGAACATTTGACGCAGATTGCTCCTAACGGTTGCACAAGAGATTCAAGTTCCCGACCGGGATGATAACATAGAACAACCGTGGATGACCCAAGATGAAAAAGATTAACAATCACGCCATGGGCATGTTCAGCAATGATTTGGCCTCTGGAAAGGGAGGGTGAAACGAGCTATTGAGGCTGATGAACCCCGGTCCAAGATTCTCGAGGAAAATCCGACACTTACGGAAGAGGAGTTGAAAAGTTCAAGGACACTTGCGCTACCGAGGCAGCCAAGGCTAAGGCTGCGAAATCCAAAAGCCTTCAGCTCCGAACACGGAAGCATCGCCTCGAAGCCGTGGCTACCTCGGTAAAAGGCCCATATGGGATAAGGAGGACGCGAACGTGAAGCCGCTGGTCTCCTGCACCTTCGCTGAAGTTCACCAACCCTTGGAGCATGACTTCATCGGGGCCCGCTACAAGTGGGACAAGGAGAAAAGGTTTTTACACGGACAAGATCACGAGGAAATTGATTAGACTCATCGAGAAGCAACACCGCTTGCTGCCGAAAGCCCTACTTCTCGATGAGGCCCAAGTGGGACACCCTCTCAACCGGCCTTGAACGAACTTAAGGGACTCCCGTTGGACCAGCGGCATAATATGGTCGTGTGCACGGCGCCGAGACGGCGCCACATGGAAGGTGTTTTACAACGACGACCCGGAGGCCAAGAAGCGAAAAAGAAGTTTAGTCAGCGGACATCGACGCAAAGGTGAAGCTTGCGGTCGAGAAAAAGCACCGAGGACGCGAAAAAGCAGCCAAGGACAAATATGAGTTGCTACAAGAAGCGGTCAATGCAGCAGAATCGCCGCAGTAAATGATTTCGCTACTAACTTGGTTCGATTATCATCAATCGGGCGAAGGAAAATCCGCATAAGACGGTACATGATTTCCGATGCCCGCCGTCGCGAGCAACTCCATGAACAACAACACCATCGCACCATCACTTGCTCAAGCAACGGGCCTCCTCTCGCAGCCCGCTCCGCTCATAGCAGCCCGTCCTCGGCCTCAAAGCGCTAGGTGGGCCTTCGTCTTTGGCTGAGCTCGACGCCACGGTAATTACATGTCGCACCAACATATATATAATATTCCATTTTGTTGCTTTTAGGTTGTTTTACACCACGAGACATATGTGTTTGCAGCGAAAGAAACCCCATGCACCATACTCTACTTGATCAAAGGCCGAAGGTGGACGTGGGAAAGGGGTGATAATGGACCCTCTCAACGCACATTCCACAACCAGCCGATCTCACCGGGCACTTCAGGTTAGCTTGACCGATCTGAAATCGGGCACGAGGATTTGCCTCCTCCAAGACAAAGATGTGGGAGCGGACGACGAGACCCACCGCATGGATTGGACGCTGCAAGGGTTGGGTGCTGCTATGGTCAAGAATCTTATTAAATGCGAGCCGCCGAGAGCACACCAATAACTACCACACATCAACAAGCATGTGCGGAGACCACCACCCCACCCACGCAATTACCAGCTCTGTAGTAGTGCGGGTGAGAGCGACGGACGACATGATGAAGGGGTGCAATAGTATTGGCTGATGTAATTTCTCCAGAGAACGAGAGAATGGATGATGAGACGGAGGTCGACCCTATGGATTACCTCAATACAAACGCGTGACGCCTTGGGATAATCATGCTACAAAGGATCCCATGTTAACGATGCCACGCCACCACGATTATCGTTGTTAAATCTCGCGTTAATTCAAACCGCTTTAAAATTCAAATTTAAATTAATGGCAAACAACAAAAGTTTTAAAAGTTAAAACAAAAATGTTCGGTGGTGCAGATTTTGCTTAAGTAAATATGGTGTAATAAACACATTTTATAAGGTGCCTAGATAATTTAAAATGATTTAAAATAGGAAAGAAAATAAATAAAAAGAAAAGACTAAACATGATTAAAACAAAAACAAAACAAAGTAAGGACCTCATTGGCCTCGCCCACTGGCCTCTCGACCAACCAGCGGCCCAACCGCGCACACATAACCCTCCTCTCCAAACCCTAACCCAACCGAACCCCCCCCTCGTTCCTCTCGACTTCGATCTGGATCGGGCGCTTCGACGACCGCGCCGCCACCGACAAGCCGACACCGTCGGCGCGGCGCCGCCGCCCGGCGCCCGCCTCGGCGCCCGCCTCCTCGGAGCCTTTCGCCCGCATGGATCCGGTCAGGCAGCCGACGCCCACGCCCCATCGCCTCCGCGTCGCTGTGCCAGACCTCGCCTTCCTCCTCGACGGTTCGCTTCGTCTCCGACGCCGCCGTCGTCCCGTCCTCCTCCCGAACGGCCTCCACGCGCCTCGGCGCCCGCCACTAACGCTGGTGAGGACCTGTTAAATCCTTCCTTTCTCGCCCGTCGTCCGCGACACCACGCCACCCGCCCCACTCGCTGAACACCACCCAAAGCACGCCGCGCTGAGCTCCTCTCGCCGCGCCCGTCTATCCGGTCGTGTCGCGCCATCGAAGGCCAGCCTTCGCCAGCGCGCCCGCGCTCCCCTCCCACTTTCGCCCGCGCCCGCGCCCCCCTCCTCGCCGCCGCGATACCTCGCGACCGCCGCACCCGACTGCCTGCTGCTTGCTGCGCTGGTGCCCATGAGGCCACGGCCTCGCCAGGCACCCACAGCTCCGCCTCCCGCCGTCGTAAATGCACCGGTTGTCATCGACGTTGCCGCCAGACGTCGGCGCCCGCCCAGGCCAGATCCGGCGACGCCCGCGCTTCGTGCCCATTCGCCGCGCAACCGCGCCCTCCGTGCGGGCTTCGCCTGGCGGCGGCCGGCGAGCCTCGCCAGGCTACCGCCTCGCCTCGCCCGACGCCTCGCTGGCTCGCCCACCTGGCGTGCGCCCAACGAACAGGTCTTTTGGCACCCGAGCGCCAGAATCGCTAACTCAAGCCGCCCCTCGGGCCTATGACACACGGCCCCGTGCCTGAACGATTTAAAGAAAGAAAAAATAAAAATAAGATAAAATAATTAATTAATTAATTAACTTAATTAACCTGTTTAATTAACATAATTAATTAACTAACCTAACTAACTCATTAATTAAACTAATTAAATTGGTTAATTAGTTAGCAAAGTATGACGATGGGACCCACTGTCGGTTTGACCAGTCAACTGGTTGATCACGACGTCGAGATGACATGATGCTGACATCATAAATCCATTCTCGAATTAAATTAAATAATTAATTAAATTCTAAAAATTAATAAAATCTTTAGAAAATCATATCTTTTAAACCGTAACTCGGATTAAATTATTTTCAACATGAAAGTTGCTCAGAACGACGAGATGGATCCGGATACGCAGCCCGTTCATCCGCCACGTGTCCCTAGCATAGTGAACCTGCAACATTTCACCTCCGGTTCATCTGTCGAAAACACTAACACCGGGATACTTTCCCAGATGTTTCCTTCACCCAGATCACCTCATACCGCGATAGAACACGCCTAGCTCGCTTGTTGTCTGTTATGCACTTGCTTGCTATGTATTTACTGTTTCTCCCCTCTTCTCTCCGGTAGCCCCGTGACGATGCCGATGCCCCTGTGGGGCGACTCACGCCACCGACGACCCTCCTTGTCTCGAGCAACCGTGCAAGCCCCCTTGATCACCGGATATCGCCTATTCTTCTCTATACTGCTTGCATTAGAGTAGTGTAGCATGTTACTATTTGATTACTCCTATTCATTGCATAGCTTTGTCATTGTTGCTACAATCATTGATACCTTACCCCATGATCCTAAATGCTTAGTATAGGATGCTAGTTTATCATCATTGGCCCTACACTCTTGTCACCGCCTTGCTATACTATTGGGCCGTGATCACTCGGGAGGTGATCACGGTATATACTATACATACATACATACTATCAGATGGTGACTAAAGTCGGTCACTCGAGGAGTACCCGCAAGTGATTACGATGAAATTTGAAAGGACAGTGGCTCCATCCCGGTAGAGGTGGGCCTGGGTTCCCGACGGCCCCGATGTTACTTTTGTGGCGGAGCGATAGGGCAGGTTGAGACCACCTAGGAGACAGTGGGCTGGCCTGTTCGGGCGTTCGCGGATACTTAGCACGCTTAACGAGATCTGGGTATTTGATCCGAGTCCGCCATTTGGTCTATACGCACTAACCATCTACGTGGGAGTAGTTATGGGTATCCCGACGTCGTGGTATCACCAAGCCTTCTCGACGTCGGCCGATCGAAGCGGCGCTACCGGATTGGAACGTAAGCTCGCTCTTGTATTAAGGGGCTAGTTACGCTTCCGGCGCGTTCAGAACGCGTGTGTGTGCTCAAGGCGATGGGCCTGCACCCTGCGGCGCTTAGGTTTAGACCGGCGTCTTGACCTCTGTTGTGCCTAGGTGGGGCTGCGACGTGTTGATCTTCCGAGGCGGGCATGACCCAGAAAGTGTGTCCGCCAAATGGGATCAAGCGTGTTGGGTTATGTGGTGCACCCCGCAGGAAGTTAATCTATTGAATAGCCGTGATCTTGGTAAGGGACGACTTGGAGTTGTACCTTGACCTTATGACAACTAGAACCGGATACTTAATAAAACACACCCTTCCAAGTTCCACAGACAACCCGGTGATCGCTTTTCCACAGGCAACGAGGACAGGATCGCGGGTAGAATTATGCTATGCGATGCTACCGAGATGCTACTTGGAGATGCTTCTTGGAGATGCTACTTGGCGATGCTACTTGGAGGACTTGATCTACTCTCTTCTACATGTTGCAAGACGGAGGCTGCCGAAGCGTAGTCTTCGACGAGATTAGCTATCCCCTCTTATTACGGCATTCTGCAGTTCGGTCCACCGATATGGCCCTTTACACATATACCCATGCATATGTAGTGTAGCTCCTTGCTTGCGAGTACTTTGGATGAGTACTCACGGTTGCTTTCTCCCCTTTTCCCCTTTCCTTTCTTTTTCTCGGTTATCGCAACCAGATCTTCGGAGTCCAGAGCAGACGCCACCGTCGAGGACGACTACTGATGAAGGTGCCTACTACTACGTGCGAGCTGCCGACGATGACCAGAGTAGTTTAGGAGGATCGAGGCGGGAGGCCCGCGCCTCTTTCGATCAGATCCCGCTTTGTGCTAGCCTTCTTAAGGCAAACTTGTTTAACTTATGTCGTACTCAGATATTGTTGCTTCCGCTGACTCGTCTATAATCGAGCACTTGTATTCGAGCCCTCGAGGCCCCTGGCTTGTATTATGATGCTTGTATGACTTATTTTACTTTTAGAGTTGTGTTGTGATATCTTCCCGTGAGTCCCTGATCTTGATCGTACACGTTTGCGTGCATGATTAGTGTACGATTAAATCGGGGGCGTCACAAGTTGGTATCAGAGCCGACTGCCTGTAGGAATCCCCTTTCCAACTCCTTGGCCAAAGTTGAGTCTAGAAGCCGAAAACTGTTTTACTAACTTGGCTGTGCGGCCCCTGGGCCCACGTCGCCAATTGGGTGATATTAGGATCTTTTATTCCTCATCTATACTCTGGGACTCTAATCTCTCTTCTATTCGGGTTAAACGATTTTATTAACTCGGACTCTAGGTTCTCGATAATACTCTCTCCCGGAGAGCCCCTTCAGTCCAGATGATCGCCTACCGCACTGTAAGATTTCGAAGATACTCTCCGATTTTCTCTCGAGACCTTGTGCCCATTGCTTTTGCAATTCCCTTCCACTGAAATATGCCTATGGATAATTACTTACACCTGTCGTGCTTACTTTTATTCCCAGTCGATCTCAGGAGACTGCACGACCATGTGCCGCCGACCGAGAAAAGCCTACTAGCCTCAAAGGATCCGGGATATCCGACATACGCGGCTCGTGTGCACGAGGGAAGTGCTACGTCGACACACGGCCCGCGGAGGTGTTCTTCCTGCGGTTTGACCATATCTTTGAGATGTTTCTAACAAGGCGGCTTGATTTTACTATCGTCCGCCTTTTTGCGCTACATATGAGCTCCGTCGTGAAGAGTGAAGAAGTCTCACAAATCTGTGTGTCGGATCCGTACTACATGCACGAGTCTTTCTTGAGTCTCGGCGACTTTGAGCGTGAAACTGCTAGGGATTACCTCCAAAACTTCATGGTACAGAATAAGGACCGGGAAATTGTCCTCGTGCCTTATCATCCAAAGTAAGTCAGTTCCGGAAAACCCTTTCGTACATTTCAATCATTCCTTCTCTCTCATATGGGGAATAATTTGAGGTGTCTTTTTCCCAAAGAACAAGCGCCGTCCTTATCGTTCTTTACCCGCAAGTCTCCCACGCGTGTATTTTTACCCTTCCAGAGACTACGAGAAAAGGACTACACCCATATAATGAATATTCTAGATGATGCTCTCCAAGGCTTCACTTTAGAGGTGGCCGTGCATATCAGAAACAAAGGAACAAGAAGATGGGTTTCAGCGATAAAACTAACTTCTCCTCGCATCCATGTCCCAAAACCAAGCAAGAAGGATGGATTCTACATCGTCCATCTCATGATTCAGTTCAACACGGATCACCAAAGCTTCAGATTAACAGCAGAAATGATGATCATATCCACAAGTGGCTAGAATCTCATGGAGAAGCAAATTATAAACTTAGAGATGACTTCTTTCGCATCCAAAGCGACATTGCGACGATCATCATGAAAGAAGTCGCCGATGAGAAGGGATGTTCCACCACGGCCCTATATCGCGGTGACGTCCGAACTCGCATAGGCATGCAACATGTAGACCTCACGCCGCTCAAGCAGCTAGGGTTCGTCCTCGATGATATGGAAGGATGGAACTTCTAGTGATTTATGATGCCGATGATGATGATATGTGTCGGTTGAACTTGTATACTTTTTGTAGCGATGAAACTTTGTGATGTCCACGGTCCTGCCGAACTTGCGTAACGCTACTTTGTTAGTTTGCGATGATGACCTGCGTACCTCTAGTTAATTAATTTTGCATCTTGTATATGTTGCATCTAGTTGCTAACCTTTCTTTTTCGGTGTTGCTCTAGTATATTTTGTTGCATATATATGATTGTACATCCTCTTCATGAACATGCATCTCTAACTGGTACCTAATTTCTTGATGGCGAGATGGAAATGCTATGTCGTGGTACAAAGGGAAGGTTCCGAGGGGTGTACAACGAGTGGCATGAGTGTCAAAGCGCAAGTGAATGGGTTCACGAGCGCCAGCCATAAAGGCTTCAAAAGCGCATAAGAAGGAGAAGCTAGTTACTTGAGGTTCACGCTAGCGCAAGAGAGGACTCATAACCGCCACCTCATGTAATCGCATGGTTCGCACTCACTCATAGTGATAGCACTTCTTGCGATACCTTTGTTTAGATGGATGACGTTGTTGTAGTTGCAAGTATTCGAGACTTGCATGTATTGCTATTTTCGAGATGATGACAAGATATCACTTTGTGTTGGATGATGATTATGAAGAGACTATTCGTATGTACATGCTATGATTACATTTGTGGTCTCGCAGGCATTTGTATGTGTATCATGTGTTGGAAATATGCCCTAGAGGCAATAATAAAAGGATTATTATATTTCAATGTTCATGATAATTGTCTTTTGTTCATGCTATAAATGTATTATCCGGAAATCGTAATACACGTGTGAACACTTAGACCCAATGAGTCCCTAGTGAGCCTCTAGTTGACTAGCTCACAGATCAATAGATAGTCATGGTTTCGACTATGGACATTGGATGTCGTTGATAACGGATCACATCATTAGGAGAATGATGTGATGGACAAGACCCAATCATAAGCATAGCATAAAAGATCGGATAGTTCGCTTGCTAGAAGCTTTGCCAATGTCAAGTATCTATTCCTTCGACCATGAGATCGTAACTCCGGTTACCGTAGGAGTGCTTTGGTGTATCAAATGTCACAACGAATCGGGTGACTATAAAGGTGCATTACGGTATCTCCGAAAGTATCATTGGGTTGACACGGATCGAGATGGGATTTGTCACTCCGTATGACGGAGAGGTATCTCTTGGGCCCACTCGGTAATGCATCATCATAATGAGCTCAATGTGACCAAGGTGTTGGCCACGGATCATGCATTACAGACGAGTAAAGTGACTTGCCGTAACGAGACCGAACAAGGTATTGGGATACCGACGATCGAGTCTCGCAAGTAACGCATCGATTGATAAAGGAATTGCATATGTGGTTTGATCGAATCTCGACATCGTGGTTCAACCGATGAAATCATCGAGGAGCATGTGGGAGCCAACATGGATATCCGACCCGCTGTTGGTTATTACCCGAGAGTCGTCTCGGTCATGTCTGCGTGTCTCCGAACCCGTAGGGTCTACACACTTAAGGTTCGGTGACGCTAGGGTTAGTAGGAAGTCAAGTATGTGACCACCGAATGTTGTTCGAGTCCGGATGAGATCCCGGACGCCACGAGGAGTTCGGAAGGGTCCGAGGTAAAGAATAATATATAGGAAGTGGTGTTTCGCCATCGGGAAAGTTTGGGGTTTCAGAAAGCACGGACCACCGGAAGGGTCCTGGGTCCACCGGTGGGGCCACCTATCCCGGAGGGCCCCATGGGCTGAGAGGGAAGGAACCAGCCCACAAGGGGCTGGTGCGCCTCTAGGTCCACCCCGCGCCTAGGGTTGAAACCCTAGGGGGGGCGCCCCCCCGGCTTGGGGGTACTCCAACCCCTTGGCCGCCGCCCGGAGATTGGATCTCCAGGCCGCCCCTGTGGGGCCTATATAAAGGGGGAGGAGGGGGCTGCTGTACACAACTCCCAAGGCGCAGCCCTCCCTCCCCAACACATCTCCTCCTCCGTAGAGCTCAGTGAAGCCCCTGCTTGAGATCGCTTCTCCACCATCATCACGCCGTCGTCTGCCGGTGGAGCTGTCTTCCTCAACCTCTCCTTCCCCTTGCTGGATCAAGAAGGAGGAGACGCCGTCGTCCCATACGTGTGTTGAACGCGGAGGTGCTGTCCGCTCAGACTTGGCATCGGTGATCTGAATCACGCTCGAGCACGACTCCATCATCACCTTGCAAGCTTCGCACGCGATCTACAAGTGGTATGTAGATGCAAACTCTCTCCGTTACTCGTTGCTTAGATGAACTCATAGATGGATCTTGGTGAAGCCGAGGAAAAATTTTAATTTTCCGCAACGCTCCCCAACAGTGGCATCATGAGCCAGGTCTATGCGTAGTTCTCTAATGCACGAGTAGAACACAATTTGTTGTGGGCGCTGATCTTGTCATCTTACTTGCCTCTACTAGTCTTTTCTTGCTCAACGGTATTGTGGGATGAAGCGGCCGGACCAACCTTACACGACGCTTACGTGAGACCGGTTCCACCGAATCGACATGCACTAGTTGCATAAGGTGGCTGGCGGGTGTCTGTCTCCCACTTTAGTTGGAGCGAATCGATGAACAGGGCCCTTATGAAGGGTAAATAGAAGTTGACAAAATCACGTTGTGGTGATTCGTAGGTAAGAAAACGTTCTTGCTAGAACCCAATCGCAGCTACGTAAAAGATGCAACAACAACTAGAGGACGCCTAACTTGTTTTTGCAGCGATTGATCATGTGATGTGATATGGCCGAAGTTGTGATGAATGTTGAATTGTGATGTATGAGATCATGTTCTTGTAATAGGATTCACGACTTGCATGTCGATGAGTATGACAACGGCAGGAGCCATAGGAGTTGTCTTTATTTTTGTATGACCTGCGTGTCATTGAAAACGCCATGTAAACTACTTTACTTCATTACTAAACGCGTTAGTCATAGAAGTAGAAGTAGTCGTTGGCGTGACAACTTCATGAAGACACGATGATGGAGATCATGATGATGGAGATCATGGTGTCAAGCCGGTGACAAGATGATCATGGAGCCCAAGATGGAGATCAATGGAGCTTGATGATATTGGCCATATCATGTCACAACTATATAATTGCATGTGATGTTTATTATGTTTATGCATCTTGTTTACTTAGGACGACGGTAGTAAATAAGATGATCCTTACAAAATTTCAAGAAGTGTTCTCCCTAAGCGTGCACCGTTGCTACAGTTAAATCGTTTCTAAGCACCACGTGATGATCGGGTGTGATGGATCCTTACGCTCACATACAACGGGTGTAAGACAGTTTTACACAGCGAAAACACTTAGGGTTAACTTGACGAGCCTAGCATGTGCGGACATGGCCTCGAACACGGAGACCGAAAGGTCGAACACGAGTCGTATGGAAGATACGATCAACATGAAGATGTTCACCGACGATGACTAGTCCGTCTCACGTGATGATCGGACACGGGCTAGTCGACTCGGATCGTGTAACACTTAGATGACTAGAGGATGTGTAATCTAAGTGGGAGTTCATAATTTTGATTAAGAACTTTATTATCATGAACTTAGTCTAAAACCTTTGCAAATATGTCTTGTAGATCAATGGCCAACGCTAATGTCAACATGAACTTCAACGCGCTCCTAGAGAAAACCAAGCTGAAAGATGATGGCAGAACTATACGGATCGGGTCCGAACCCGAGGATCATCCTCATAGCTGCCAGAAGCAATATGTCCTAGAAGGACCGCTAGGTGCCGCTCCGTCGAGAGAACCAAGACGTTATGAACGCTTGGCAAACTCGTCTTGATGATTACTCCCTCGCTCAAGGCGGCATGCTTTCTGACTTAGAACCGGGCTCCAAAAGCGTTTTGAGCATCACGGAGCATATGAGATGTTCAAGAGCTGAAACTAGTTTTCCAAGCTCATGCCCGGTCGAGAGATATGATGTCTCCGACAAGTTCTACAGCTTGTAAGATGGAGGAGAACAGTTACGTCGGTGAACACATCCTCAAGATGTCCGGGTTGCACGCACGTATGACCCAGTTGAACATTAACCTCCCAGATGAGGCGGTCATTGACAGAATCCTCTAGTCGCTCCCACCAAGCTACAAGAGCTTTGTGATGAACTACAACATGCGGGGATGGTAAAGACCATTCTGAAGTGTTCTCGATGTCAAGTCAGCAGAGGCTGAAATCAAGAAAGAACATCAAGTGTTGATGGTCAATAAGACCACTAAGTTCAAGAAGGGCAAGGGTAAGAAGAACTTCAAGAAGGACGGTAAAGATGTTGCCGCGCCCGTAAGCTCGCTGCCGGAAGAAGTCAAAGAATGGACCCAAGCACGAGACCGAGTGCTTTTATTGCAAGGGAAGGGCAGCCGAAGCGGAACCGCCCCAAATACTTAGCGGATAAGAAGGTCGGCAACACCAAAGGTATATTTGATATACATGTAATTGATGTGTACCTTACCAAGACTCGTAGTAACTCCCGGTATTTGATACCGTGCCGTTGCTCACATATGTAACTCACAGCAGAGCTGCGGAATAAACGGAGATCGGCGAAGGACGAGGTGACGATGCGCGTCGGGAATGGTTCCGTGGTCGATGTGATCGCCGTCGCACGCTGCCTCTACATTTACCTACGGGATTAGTTTTAAACCTCAATAATTGTTATTTAGTGCCAAGTTTGAGCATGAACATTGTATCGATCTCGCTTGATACGAGATGGCTACTCTTTAAGTCCGAGAATAATGGTTGTTCGATTTATATGAGAGATATGTTTTATGGTCATGCTCCGATGGTCAATGGTTTATTCTTGATGAATCTCGAGCGTAATATTACACATGTTCATAGTGTGGATGCCAAAAGATGTAAAGTTGATAACGATAGTCCCACATACTTGTGGCATCGCCGCCTTGGTCACATTGGTGTCAAGCGCATGAAGAAGCTCCATGCTTGATGGACTTTTAGAGTCTCTTGATTATGAATCGTTTGACACATGCTAACCTTGCCTCTTAGGCAAAATGACCAAGACTCCGTTCTCCGAACAATGGAGCGAGCAACCAACTTGTTGGAAATCATACATACCGATGTATGCGGTCCAATGAGCGTTGAGGCTCATGGAGGATATCGTTATGTTCTCACTCTCACCGATGACTTGAGTAGATATGGGTATGTCTACTTAATGAAACACAAGTCCGAGACCTTTGAAAAGTTCAAGGAATTTCAGAGTGAGGTAGAGAATCAACGTGACCGAAAGATAAAATTCTTACGATCGATCGTGGGGAGAATACTTAAGTCACGAATTTGGTACACACTTAAGAAAATGTGGAATCGTTTCACAACTCACGCCTACCGAACACCTCAAATAAACGGTGTGTCCGAACGTCGAATCGCACACTATTGGATATGGTGCGGTCTATGATGTCTCTTACCGATTTACCGCTATCATTTTGGGGATACGCCTAGAGACAGCTACATTCACTTTAAATAGGGCACCGTCTAAATCCGTTGAGACGACACCGTATGAATTATGGTTTGGGAAGAAACCTAAGTCGTCGTTTCTAAAAGTTTGGGGATGCGATGCTTATGTCAAGAAACTTCAACCCGAAAAGCTCGAACCCAAGTCGGAAAAATGCGATTCATAGGATACCCTAAGGAAACTGTCGGGTATACCTTCTACTTAAGATCCGAAGGCAAGATCTTTGTTGCTAAGAACGGATGCTTTAGAGAAAGAGTTTCTCTCGAAAGAAGTAAGTGGAGGAAAGTGGAACTCGATGAAGTACTACCTCTCGAACGGGAAAGTGGTGCAGCAGAAACCGTTCTGTGATGCCCACACCAATCAAGAGGAAAACGTTGATGATGATCAAGGTACTTCGGATCAAGTTACTCTTGAACTTCGAAGGTCCACGAGGACACGTTCCGCACTGAGTGGTACGGCAACCTGTCATGGAAATCATGTTGCTAGACAACAATGAACCTTGAACTATGAAGAAGCAATGGCGGCCCGGATTCCAACAAATGGCTTGGAGCCATGAAACCGAGATAGAATCCATGTATGAAAACAAAGTATGGACTTTGACAGACTTGCCGATGATCGGCGAGCGATAGAAAATAAATGGATTTTTAAGAAGAAGACGGACGCGATGGTAATGTTACCATCTATAAAGCTCGACTTGTCGCTAAGGGTTATCGACAAGTTCAAGGGATTGACTACGACGAGACTTTCTCTCCGTGGCGAAGCTTAAGTCCGTCCGAATCATGTTAGCAATTGCCGCATACTATGATTATGAGATATGGCGATGGACGCCAAAACGGCATTCCTTAATGGACATCTTAAGGAAGAGCTGTATATGATGCAGCCGGAAGGTTTTGTCGATCCTCGAATGCTAACAAAGTATGCAAGCTCCAATGATCCATTTATGGACTGGTGCAAGCATCTCGGAGTTGGAACATTCGCTTTGATGAGATGATCAAAGCGTTTAGTTTATCTTGAGACTTATGGAGAAGCTGCGTTTATAAGAAAGTGAGTGGGAGCTCCGTAGCATTTCTCCTATTATATGTAGATGACATACTTTTGATGGGAAATGATACGACACTCTGGACAGCATTAAGGCCTACTTGAACAAGTGTTTTTCAATGAAGGACCTTGGAGAAGCTGCTTATATATTAGGCATTAAGATCTATAGAGATAGATCGAGACGCCTCATAGGTCTTTCACAAAGCACATACCTTGATAAGATTTTGAAGAGGTTCAAATGGATCAGTCCAAGAAGGGTTCTTGCCTATGTTACAAGGTGTGAGATTGAGCTCGGCTACCACCGACCACGGCAAAAGATAAAGAAGAGATGAGTGTCATCCCTATGCTTCACCATAGGATCTATTATGTATGCCATCTTGTGTACTGGACCGATGTAAACCTTGCCGTAAGTTTGGTTGCAAGATACCAAAGTAACCCGCAAGGAACACCGACAATGGTCAAGAATATCTGAAGTACCGAAAAGGACAAAGGACATGTTTTCGTTTATGGAGGAGACGAAGAGCTCGTCAGAAGGGTTACGCCGACGCTTAGCTTCGACTCAGATCCGATGACTCTAAGTCACAAACCGGATACGTGTATATGTTGAATGGTGGAGCGAGAAGCTGGTGCGGTACCGCAAGCAAAGCGCCGTGGCGGGATCTACATGTGAAGCGGAGTACATGGCAGCCTCGGAGGCAGCGCGATGAAGCGATTTGGATGAAGGAGTTCATCACCGACCTAGGAGTCATACCCAATGCGTCGGGGCCGATCAAACTCTTACGTGACAACACTGGAGCTATTGCCCTTGCCAAGGAGCCCAGGTTTCACAAGAAGACCAGCACATCAAGCGTCGCTTCAACTCCATCCGTGAAAATGTTCAAGATGGAGACATAGAGATTTGCAAAGTGCACACGGATCCGAATGTCGCAGATCCGCTGACTAAACCTCTCTCGCGTGCAAAACATGATCAACACCGTAACTCTATGGGTGTTCGATTCATCACAATGTAACTAGATTGGTGACTCTAGTGCAAGTGGGAGACTGTTGGAAATATGCCCTAGAGGCAATAATAAAAGGATTATTATATTTCAATGTTCATGATAATTGTCTTTTGTTCATGCTATAAATGTATTATCCGGAAATCGTAATACACGTGTGAACACTTAGACCCAATGAGTCCCTAGTGAGCCTCTAGTTGACTAGCTCACAGATCAATAGATAGTCATGGTTTTCGACTATGGACATTGGATGTCGTTGATAACGGGATCACATCATTAGGAGAATGATGTGATGGACAAGACCCAATCATAAGCATAGCATAAAAGATCGGATAGTTCGTTTGCTAGAAGCTTTGCCAATGTCAAGTATCTATTCCTTCGACCATGAGATCGTGTAACTCCGGTTACCGTAGGAGTGCTTTGGTGTATCAAACGTCACAACGAATCGGGTGACTATAAAGGTGCATTACAGGTATCTCGAAAGTATCATTGGGTTGACACGGATCGAGATGGGATTTGTCACTCCGTATGACGGAGAGGTATCTCTTGGGCCCACTCGTAATGCATCATCATAATGAGCTCAATGTGACCAAGGTGTTGGCCACGGATCATGCATTACGGTGCGAGTAAAGTGACTTGCCGTAACGAGACCGAACAAGGTATTGGGATACCGACGATCGAAGTCTCGCAAGTAACGCATCGATTGATAAAGGAATTGCATACGTGGTTTGATCGAATCCTCGACATCGTGGTTCAACCGATGAAATCATCGAGGAGCATGTGGGAGCCAACATGGATATCCGGACCCGCTGTTGGTTATTGCCCGAGAGTCGTCTCGGTCATGTCTGCACATGTCTCCGAACCCGTAGGGTCTACACACTTAAGGTTCGGTGACGCTTAGGGTTAGTAGGAAGTCAAGTATGTGACCACCGAATGTTGTTCGAGTCCGGATGAGATCCCGGACGTCACGAGGAGTTCGGAAGGGTCCGGAGGTAAAGAATAATATATAGGAAGTGGTGTTTCGCCATCGGGAAAGTTTCGGGGTTTCGGTAAAATCAGGGACCACCGGAAGGGTCCGAGGTCCACCGGTGGGGCCACCTATCCGGAGGGCCCCATGGGCTGAGAGGGAAGGAACCAGCCCACAAGGGGCTGGTGCGCCCCTAGGTCCACCCTGCGCCTAGGGTTGAAACCCTAGGGGTGGGGCGCCCACCGGCTTGGGGGTACTCCAACCCCTTGGCGCCGCCCCGGAGATTGGATCTCCAGGCCGCCACTTCTGTGGGGCCTATATAAAGGGGGAGGGGGGGCTGCTGTACACAACTCCCAAGGCGCAGCCCTCCCTCCCCAACACATCTCCTCCTCCGTAGAGCTCGTGAAGCCCCGCTTGAGATCGCTTCTCCACCATCATCACGCCGTCGTCTGCGGTGGAGCTGTCTTCCTCAACCTCTCCTTCCCCTTGCTGGATCAAGAAGGAGGAGACGTCGCTCGTCCGCACGTGTGTTGAACGCGGAGGTGCTGTCCGTTCAGACTTGGCATCGGTGATCTGAATCACGTTCGAGTACGACTCCATCATCACCTTGCAAGCTTCGCACGCGATCTACAAGTGGTATGTAGATGCAAACTCTCTCCGTTACTCGTTGCTTAGATGAACTCATAGATGGATCTTGGTGAAGCCGAGGAAAAATTTTAATTTTCTGCAACGTTCCCCAACATCATGATGACATTTCTATGTGCTAAAGATTCTTTTACAAAGCCGGTTCAAATACAAAACAAATATGCCAAAAAACTACTTAAATTAGCAAAGATGGAGTGTACAAAAGTTAGCAAAAAGCGCCTCAATAGCGAGAGCGCGTCGGCCAAAGAGCGCTTAGCGCTACTAGCGGTAGCGAAGCTTCTCATAACTGCCACAGCTCGCTGCTACACTTGTGTAGCAAGAGCTTGGTGCTCACGCCATCGCTATGAGTTAGCTGTAGCACCGTATTAGTAGCGTGGGTACCCGCGCTACTGATACATCTAAAACCCGCGCTGCTGCTAGCCTTTTCCCTAGTAGTGTGACACTAGACTAACCACAACTTGCATTCACAAAAAATGCAAAAACCCAACCCATGTTTCCTAATCATCTACCATATTAAGCTGACCTACTTATATTAAATCTAAACCTAGCTCGGTTGCCTCCCATCCACTCATATCGCTTGCCCCAAGCCCTCCTAGGTAGGATCCAGATCCTCTAACATTGGAAGGAAAGGCAGATATGCTACAGTCCCATGACATCCCTTCGTTAGTTTTTCATAGTTTGCAATATAACACCGTGATTTGTAAACAATAATTGCTGGTGAACAGTAACGAATCTACAGTGATTCGTGAACAATGCAATGTCTCTGCCTTTCCTTCTCCATTTTATACAGAGAGGACAATGTATCTCCCTGACCTGCCTCTTGAATGTCAGAGGATTGGGTTCCCTCCTAGGTATGGCAGCACTCTGCGCTATAATCACCAATGCACCATGCCATGCCGCCTCTCCCTGATCTCTACCTGTCGTCCACCCGACCAGCATCAGTGATAGGCAAGGTATCCACTGCCAACAGCCCTATGACCCCATTCCACCGCCTCACTCCTTCCCTAATCAACAATCAATCTCTAGAGAACAAGGGGGTGAGCCGGTGATTGTCCCAAGAACGATCCCATCATTCGCCAGAGCGCAAAGGAGGAGGTGATTAACATCAATGAAAGTGACTGACGACGGCGGCAACCAGCGGAAGCGCGGGTCTAGGTGGCCAAATTCACTGTTTTGACCCTTTTTGAAAACTTGTGCGTGATCTGACCCTAATTCAAAAAAAAAATCGCAATCTGACCCTTTTCCTACCGCCATCATCCTTGGCGGTAGGATAACACTACCTACCGCCAAGGGCTATGGCGGTAGGACTTGACTGCTCCGTCACGGTTGTCCAGCGTTGAAAATACCCTACCGCCATAGTCCTTGGCGGTAGGGTCCAGAAGGTTTAAATTACATGTGGCGTCTAGTTGAGCAGAATCTCTCTAGTGGAAAGTTGGCTAGTGCATGCAAGTTTGGTAAAGTAGGACTTGGGTTCAAGCCTTCACAAGGCCAATTTTTTGTTCATTTTTATTTTTCCCAATAAAAATTAAATATTGTGTCCAGCTAATATTAGGACATGAATTACTTATAAAAATATATTTTTATTTATCTATAACTGTTTTATAAAATTTCCGCAAAGATATAAACGAATATGATGGGATAAACAATTTTGTCCAATTATAATGTTAAGCTATGGATTATTTATAAAAATATTTTTTTGCTTATATGTAACTGTTTCAAAAAAGAATCGCAAAGATTTGTTTTTCTGCAGTCTTTTTGCGGCTTAGATCTGTAACATACACGGGAGAGAGCGGTTTTATTCTTTGCTCACCATGAAGATTAGGCGCTTTGCAATTAAGTTCTCATCATATGTTACTTTATTTGGCTCTGTTATTGTTTGTCTCTGACCAACTATGTTAATGATGAGTTTTCTTCCATGTTCTTTTGCCAAAAGAGCTACATATGATGCGTAATTAATAATTGTTTGCAACAAATTATCAGAATAAAAGCACTTTATGCTTGATTTTAACTGTTTAACTAAAAGAAAATGTTTATCCTGAGTAGCACTAAGGTTGGTCGGCTCCGCGCTCAAACCAGTACATACATGTGAGACCAATTGATCATATTCGTACACATATATACATATATATATATATATATCTTTGAGCAAATTTTTTAAAACAGTTACAGATAAGTAAAATATATATTATTATGAATGGTTTATATCCTAATATTAATAGCACTTTATGCTTGATTTTTAACTGTTTAACTAAAAGAAAATGTTTATCCTGAGTAGCACTAAGGTTGGTCGGCTCCGCGCTCAAACCAGTACATACATGTGAGACCAATTGATCATATATATTATTATGAATGGTTTATATCCTAATATTAATTGGACAAATTGTTTATTTTTTATTGAGCAAAATAATAATGAACAAAAAAACTGGCCATAGGTAGGCTCGAACCTGAGACCTGCAGTCAACCTGCCACCAAGATATGTTAGTACTTGACGCCATACTTTATACATTCTAGACCCTACCGCGGTAGGGTATTTCCAACGTCAATCGGCCGTGGCGGCGCAGTCAAGTCCTATCGCCATAGGCCGCGTCGGTAGGTAGTGTTACCCAATCAACAAGGATGATGGCGGTAGAAAAATGGTCAGTTCACGAAATTTTTCTGAATAAGGGTCAAATCTGGCTAAAGTTTTTAGAAAGGGTCAACACAATGAATTCGGCCGTCTGGGGCTCTCTTCATGCTGCTGAGGAGCGTACGCGGTCGATGACCACTAAAGGAGTACCGTGCACCCTAGACGGGAGCACCATCAATACAGTAGAAGGTCATATCTGATGCTCTCTCCCTCATGACCTGTATGGGATTTTATATGAACTAGCTACACGTCGTGGGAAGGTGAGATCAGTTTAAGAAGAATGGAGGAATTGCGTGCTCATGTATTACACAGAGGAGATCGATACATATACAACAGCCAAGACGTTGGCGTTCCCTACATGCAGGGAAGTGGAGATAAGGCGCCGGGAGGTTAGCTAGCTACCTAATGACCCGGCCCTGCAGTTACAACAGCAACACAACTCATACACACATATGCTGGTACAACACTTGTCACGGTACAACTCAACACCCCCCAAGAGTCCGAACGCCGCCAGCAAGACGTTCAGACTGGCTCGAAAATCACAAAACACCAATGACGACAACCCCTTGGTGAAGATATTCGCGAACGGGAGGAAGTCGGAACATGGAGAACACTGGCTTCACCGAGGGCCACGCGATCGCGAACAAAATGAAGATCAATTTCGACATGCTTCGTCCGCTGATGCTGCACCGGGTTAGATGAGAGGTACATCGCGCTGACATTGTCGCAATACACCACCGTAGCTCGTCATGGGGGGAGATGGAGCTCAGAGAGGAGTTGTCGTAGCCAGCAAGACTCGGCAACACAGTTGGCGATGGCACGATACTCTGCCTCAACACTAGAGCGAGACACGGTTGGTTGTCGCTTGGACGACCAAGAGATGAGGTTGCTGCCGAGGAACACGCAAAAACCGGAAGTAGACTTGCGAGTGTCGGGACACCCGGCCCAATCAGCATCGCTATACGATATGAGGTCCTGCGAAGAGGAGCGGTAGAACTGGAGACCGTAGTGAGTGGTGCCGCAAAGATAGCGCAAGACCCGTTTGATCAACTGGAAGTGTGAATCAAGCGGAGCATGCATGAACAAGCAAATCTACTGGACGACGTACGTGAGATCCGGCCGTGTGAGGGTAAGGTACTGAAGGGCTTCGGCGATGCTGCGGTATTTCGAGGGATCGGAGAAGGGTTTGCTACCCATCCTGGAGAGCTTGGAGCTAGTGTCAATGGGTGTGGTGACGGGATGGCAATTGAGCATGTTAGCCCGATCCAAGACCTCAAGTGCATATTGCTCCTGAGATAAGAAAAGACCAGCGGTGTTGCCATGCACATTCATGCCGAGAAAGTGGTGGATGTCCCCGAGATCACTCATGGAGAACTCACGAGAGAGCGACGAGATGAGCGATGCGAGGAGGGTAGTGGTGCTGGCAGTGAGGATGATGTCATCGACATAAAGGAGGTATGCCATGGACGTTCCTCGGCGAAGAATGAACAACGAGGTGTCGCACTTGGAGGAGACGAACCCGAGAGTGCGGAGGAAGCTCGTAAAGCGGAGGAACCAAGTCCGGGGAGCCTGCTTGAGGCCATACAAGGACTTGTTCAGGCGGCAAACATACGTGGGGCGAGCAGAGTCGACGAAGCCGGAGGGTTGTTGACAATAGACGGTTTTGCCAAGATCACCATGGAGAAATGCATTTTTGACGTCCATTTGGCGGATCGGCCAACTGTTCGCCGTAGCAAGACTGAGGACGACGCGAATTGTGGTGGGTTTGACAACGGGGCTGAAGGTCTCCCCATAGTCGACGCCAGCCTGCTGTGTGAAGCCACAGACCACCCACCGCGCCTTGTACCGAGCCAGCGAGCCATCGGGATGAAGCTTGTGCCGAAAGATCCATTTGCCGGTCACCACGTTGACACCTGCAGGACAAGGCACCAAAGACCAAGTGTCATTCCGAATTAGCGCATTGAACTCGTCTAACATTGCGTCATGCCAATGGGGGTGTTTGAGAGCGGCACGGTATGAGGAGGGAAGCGGCGAGGGAAGTGTGGTGACAGAAAGATCAAAGTGGCGCTTGGGCATGGCAAAACCCTTTTTACCGCGTGTCCGCATCTGGTGTGGGTTGGTGCGTGGAGGGATGGGAACGGCACGAGGTGGTAACGGTGGAGCCGGGAGGAGCAGCGGCGTGATGGTGGCAGGAGTTGGGAAGCCCGAAGGAGCGGGCGGGCAGGCAGCAGGCGTGCGTGCAGGCGTGCTGGGGGTTGGCGGAGCGGGCGTGCAGGCAGCATCGTCGGGGCGGGAAGGTGTAGTGGTCGTGCATGGGCGTGGGACCCGGCATGCATGGGCGTCGGGGGCGCTACGTGAGCGGGAAGGCGAAACTGCATGGGCGTGGGGCCCGGCAGGTGGTTGGGCTGGCGAGCCGATTGGCGTGGGTGCGGGAGCGGCATGCAGGCGTGTGGAGGGTGGGGGTGCGTGTGTGATGGGTGATTGGCGGGGCGCGGCGGGGTCAGGGCGCCCGGGATCTTCTGCGCCCGTGGATAAGTCTGCAACAGAAGCATAAGGAAACACACTTTCATCAAAAATAACATGCCGGGACATGATGACTTTGCGCGAGGAGAGATCAAAGCAGCGGTATCCTTTTTGCTCACGGGGATAACCAAGGAACACACAACGTGTAGAACGCGCCGAGAGCTTGTGGGGGGCTGTGGCAGAGAGGTTGGGGTAACAAAGACAGCCAAAAGTGCGCAAGTGATTATAGGTGGGGTGTATGCCGTAAAGAAGAAAGTGAGGGGTAAAGTGGTGGATAGCGCGACGGGCGAATGTTGAGAAGACTAGTGGCTGTATGGAGGGCTTCGACCCAAAATTCATGGGGGGGGGCTGTGCTTGAAATAAGAGAGTGCGGACGACATCATTGGTGGTACGGATGTGACGTTCGGCTTTACCATTTTGCGGTGAGGTATGCGGACAGGTGAGACGAAAAGAGACGCCGTTGGAGGAGAAGAAGTCACGAAGCGCGGTGGTGAGGAACTCCCCACCATTGTCACACTGCACACATTTGACCATCACATGAAATTGAGTGAGAATGAAAGAAAGAAAACGAGAAAGCATGGCACATGTATCAGATTTGGCGCGCAGCGGGAAGGTCCAAGAGTAATGCGTGTAGTCATCCAAAACCACAAGGTAGTACTTATAGCCCAAGAAACTAATGATCGGAGAAGTCCACAAATCACAATGCAATAATTGGAATGGTGCAGTGGTATAAGAAGTGGAGGCGGAAAAAGGGAGACGAGTGTGTTTGCCTAATTGGCAAGCGGTACATAACGGCGATGCAGAATTTTTATTACATGTAGTGGGAGCATCAAAGGGAAAATAAGCTAAGGACGAAATGCCGGGGTGCCCGAGCCTTTTATGCCAAAGATCCGAAGACGAAATAGTGAAAGCCACCGGGAGGGTGCCGCCATGGTCGCTGGTGAAGCGGTAGAGGTCGCCGGAACTATTGCACCTCAGAAGCACCGCCTTGGTTCGAAGATCCTTCACGGAAAAACCGAGGGGGTCAAACTCCACAGAACATAAGTTGTCACGTGTAAACTTGCGAATGGAGATAAGGTTTTGCACGATGTTAGGAGATAACAAAATATGGGTGAGATAGAATGGGCGGGGAGGGAGACGTGTGTTACCAATGGCGACGACGGGAAGACGAGCCCCATTACCGACAACAATATGACGAGAATCATGTGCTAACAAGGGATGAGACTCAATCAATGTACCTGGGTCCTCGGTGACGTGGGAAGAAGTGCCCGTGTCCATTATCCAGTCGGCTTGGGGAGGAAACGCAGCACCATGGCTCGGAGCAGCCTGGTACATGGCTGCGGCATCCCAGGAGTACGGCGAGGCGGTGTAGTGAGCAGGTGGTGCGGACAGGAGTGGAGCAGGCAGAAGTAGCACTAGATAGGCGTGGTGAGCCGCGCCGGGCCGAGGGCCGAGTACCCCGGCCGAGTTTGGAGGCACCCAGGGAGCACGCGGGGGTGGGAAGGGCAGCCCCATGGGGGCAAAGTACCCCAGCCATGGCTGCTGGGAGCCACGTCCGCCGCCTCCAGGAGCGTCACCGCGACCACGGCCGCGGCCGCGCCTGCGTCCACCACCGCGCCCGCCAGGGCAGTTACCACCGCCGAGTTGGCCTCCCGTCCGCTGCGATGGGAGGAGCGCCGCCGCCGCCGCCGCCGCGATCAGCGCGGTCACCGCAACCGCCACCGCCGCGCTCGTCATGGACGGCGAGGACCTGCGCCCCTTCCGTGCGTGCCCGCTTGTCGAGGGCGAGTTCGGCGAGGACGAGGCGAGAGCGTGACTGGGCGAAGGTCGGCAGCGGCACGGTGGACTGAAGAATGGCGGCCTGGAGCTCAAACTTTTTGCCGAGGCCGTCCAACATCTGTAGAGTGAGAGTACGGTCTGTGACCGGCTCCCGGACGTCAGCAAGGGCAGCGGTGATACCTTGGAGATGGCGGCAGTACTCGCTGATGGAGCGGTCGCCGCGCACGGCCGAGCGGAATTCTTGGCCGAGATGCATGGCGAGCTCGGCCTCGTTCTCGAGGAAGTACTCATGGAGGCGTTTCCAGATCGTGAAGGCGGTGGAGCTGGCGGGCGCGACGATGTCGAGGAGATCGGCAGCAACGGTGGAGTAGAACCATAGGACGATCGTGTTGTCGTCATCCCGCCAGAGCGGGTCGGAGAGGCGGGCGGCGGCGCCGCCCTGCACGTGCGCCTCGGCATGGTGCCGAGCAAGGATCAGGTTGATGTAGTTCCTCCACCGAGCGAAGTTGGATCCATCGAGGGCCAGCTTGAAGTCGACAATATGCGTGATGCTAGCAGGGAGACCACCGGTGGGTGCGGCAACGCCAGGCACAGAAAGAGGGATCGGTGGTGGGAGTGGGTTGGGTGGGATAGGTGCAAGGGGCAGACCGCCAGAGGAGGAAGATGAGTCAGGGGTGAGAGAGGCGCGAGGGCGCGCATCAGTAGTGGCTGCAGCGGCGACGAGCTCTTCGGCCGAGGGGCCGTCGTCGGTGGCGCCTGTGTCAACTGGCAGTGGGGAGACCGAGGTGGGTGGCCATGGAGAGAAGAACCAAGCTCGATTACCAAGAAGAATGGAGGAATTGTGTGCTCATGTATTACTGAGAGAGGAGATCGATACATATACAACAGCCAAGACATTGGCGTTCCTACATCATGCAGGAAGTGGAGATAAGGCGCCGGGAGGTTAGCTAGCTACCTAATGACCCGGCCCTGCAGTTACAACAGCAACACAACTCATACACACATATGCTGGTACAACACTTGTCACGGTACAACTCAATAGTTTAAAGATCAATTGGCTAGGAGTTAACCGAATTGGGCGTGCAGCTCACTAAATCCTATGAACAATCTAGCAATGGCTGGACTGAAGACTGGACCTAGCTAGCCGACTATCAGCTAACTGAATGTACAGTGTACTGAATATGTGAATTTGATGTTTGTAAAGCTTTGATTTTTTTATGCCCATGGAGCTCCATGGGTACCTTGGTATCCAACGGGTTTGGGCATGGGCACAAGTTGTGCTCATGGATACTATGATGGATGGATAGAGGACATGAAGATGGGTCATGAGTTGGATTTGGACTAGCTCCACCCTGTCCAAACCCAACCAATTGACATCCCTACACATCGACAACAAAGGAATAGTCTGACGCCGGAATCTTATCAGACTACAGATACAAAGCGTTTCCCATTACTAAACGGGTGAATCATATATGCCACTCAAAACTTGCTGAGGGATCGAAGAAGGTGAGAGTGTCTAGAGGGGGGGTGATTAGACTACTCGACAAGATAAAAATTCTGTCTTTTATCAAGGACAGATTTTGGCAGATTTTGCATAACACACAAGTCAAGTAGCACACTACACATGCAATTCTAGAGTATGGGCAGCGGAAAGTAAATTGCACAAGTAGTAAAGAGAAGCGGAGAAGATCAAACGCAATTTGGAGACGCGGTGATTTTTCTCGTGGTTCCGATAGGTGGTGCTATCGTACTTCCACGTTGATGGAGACTTCAACCCACGGAGGGTAACGGCTGCGAGAGTCCACGGAGGGCTCCACCCACGAAGGGTCCACGAAGAAGCAACCTTGTCTATTCCATCATGGCTCACGCCCACGGAGGGCTAGCCTTACTCGGGGTAGATCTTCACGAAGTAGGCGATCTCCTTGCCCTTACAAACTTCTTGGTTCAACTCCACATCTCGATGACGGAGGCTCCCAAGCGACACCTAACCAATCTAGGAGGCACCACCCTCCAAAAGGTAATAGATGTTGTAGATGATGATGAACTCCTTGCTCTTGTGCTTCAAATGATAATCTCCCCAACACTCAACTCTCCTCACTGATTTGGCTGTGGTGGAAGAAAGGATTGAGTGGAAAGCAACTTGGGAAGGCTAGAGATCAAGCTTCATATGGTGGGAGTGGAGCAACTTGATCTCAACACAAGGGTAGGTAGTTCTCTTCTCAGAAATGTAAGGTAGGAGTGGTAGTTCTTTCTGAAGGAAATATGCCCTAGAGGCAATAATAAAGTTATTATTTATTTCCTTATTTCATGATAAATGTTTATCATTCATGCTAGAATTGTATTAACCGGAAACATGATACATGTGTGAATGCATAGACAAAACAAGATGTCACTAGTATGCCTCTACTAGACTAGCTTGTTAATCAAAGATGGTTATGTTTCGACCATGAACAAAGGAGTTGTTATTTGATTAACGAGGTCACATCATTAGTAGAATGATCTGATTGACATGACCCATTCCCTTAGCTTAGCACACGATCGCTTAGTATGTTGCTACTGCTTTTATCCATGACTTATACATGTTCCTATAACTATGAGATTATGCAACTCCCGTTTCCGGAGGAACACTTTGGTGCTACCAAACGTCACAACGTAATCGGGTGATTATAAAGGAGTACTACGGTGTCTCCAAAGGCGGATGTTGGGTTGGCGTATTTCGAGATTAGGTTTTGTCACTCCGATAGTCGGAGAGGTATCTCTGGGCCCTCTCGGTAATGCACATCATCAAGCCTTGCAAGCACTACAACTAATGAGTTAGTTGTGAGATGATGTATTACGGAACGAGTAAAGAGACTTGCCGTAACGAGATTGAACTAGGTATTGGATACCGACGATCGAATCTCGGGTAAGTAACATACCGATGACAAAGGAACAACGATGTTGTTATGCGGTCTGACCGACAAAGATCTTCGTAGAATATGTAGGAACCAATATGGGCATCCAGGTCCCGCTGTTGGTTATTGACCGTGAATGGTTCTAGGTCATGTCTACATTGTTCTCGAACCGTAGGGTCCGCACGCTTAAGGTTTCGATGGCGATGCTTATTATGAGTTTATGTATTTTGATGTACCGAAGGAGTTCGAGTCCGGATGTGATCACGGACATGACGAGGAGTCTCGGAATGGTCGAGACATAAAGATTGATATATTGGAAGCCTATGTTTGGAGTTCGAATGGTTCCGAGTAAAACGGAATTTACCGAGTACCGGAGGTTACTGGAACCCCCGGAGGTAAATGGGCCTCGATGGGCCTTAGTGGAAAGGAGAAGGGCAGCCCTAGGAGGGCGCCCCCCCTTCCCTAGTCCTACTAGGACTAGGAGAAGGGGCCGCCCTCTCTCTCTTTCCCTTCGGGAATCCTAGTCCAACTAGGATTGGGGGAATCCTACTCCCTGAGGGAGTAGGACTCCTGTATGCACCTCCTTAGGCCGCGGCCCCTCCCCTGCTCCTTTATATACGGGGCAGGGGGCACCTTGAACACACAAGTTGATCGTGAGATCGTTCCTTAGCCGTGCGGTGCCCCTCCACCATATTCCACCTCGGTTATACCGTCGAAGCTTAAGCGAAGCCCTGCGCCGTGAAACATCAAGATCGTCCCACCACGTCGTCAGGTCGTGGAACTCTCCTCGACACTCGGCTGGATCGAGTACGAGGGACGCCATCGAGCTGTACGTGTGTCAAGAACTCGGGGCGCCGAGTAACGGCGCCGGATCGGTCGGATCGCGAGGAGAACGACGACTACTTCCTCCACGTTGTGATCGCTTCGCCGGGTCTACAAGGGTATGTGGACAACACTCTCCCTCTCTGCTATACATCACCATGATCTTGCGTGTGCGTAGGAAATTTTTTGAAATTACTACGTTCCCCAACAAATGGCATCCGAGCCTAGGTTTTTCTATGGTTTGATGTTTTGCACGAGTAGAACACAAGTGAGTTGTGGGCGATACAAGTCATACTACCTACCAGCATGTCATACTTTGGTTCAGCGGTATTGTGAGATGAAGCGCCTGGACCGACATTACGCCAGACGCTTACGCGAGACTGGTTTCACCGCCACGAGCACTCGTTGCTTAAAGGTGGTGGTGGGTGTCTGTCTCTCTCACTTTAGTTGAACTGAGTGTGGCTACGCCGGTCCTTGAGAAGGTTAAACGGAGTCTATTTGACGAAGTATCGTTGTGGTTTTGATGCGAGGTGAGACTGGTTCTTGCTTAAGCCCGTAGCAGCCACGTAAAATTTGCAACAACAAAGTAGAGGACGTCTAACTTGTTTTTGCAGGGCATGTTGTGATGTGATATGGTCAAGATGTGATGCTATATTTTATTGTATGAGATGATCATGTTTTGTAACCGAAGTTATCGGCAACTGGCAGGAGCCATATGGTTGTCGCTTTATTGTATGCAATGCAATCGCCCTGTAATGCTTTACTTTATCACTAAGCGGTAGCGATAGTCGTAGTAGCATAAGTTTGGCGAGACGACAACGATGCTGCGATGGAGATCAAGGTGTCGCGCCGGTGACGATGGTGATCATGGTGGTGCAACAAGATGGAGATCATGAAGCACAAGATGATGATGACCATATCATATCACTTATATTGATTTGCATGTGATGTTTATCCTTTTATGCATCTTATCTTGCTTTGATTGACGGTAGCATTATAAGATGATCTCTCACTAAATTATCAAGAAGTGTTCTCCCCGAGTATGCACCGTTGCCAAAGTTCGTCGTGCCTGACACCACGTGATGATCGGGTGTGATAAGCTCTACGTCCATCTACAACGGGTGCAAGCCAGTTTTGCACACGCAGAATACTCGGGTTATACTTGACGAGCCTAGCATATGCAGATATGGCCTCGGAACACGGAGACCGAAAGGTCGAGCGTGAATCATATAGTAGATATGATCAACATAAGATGTTCACCATTGAAAACTACTCCATTTCACGTGATGATCGGTTATGGTTTAGTTGATTTGGATCACGTGATCACTTAGATGACTAGAGAGATGTTTTTCTAAGTGGGAGTTCTTAAGTAATATGATTAATTGAACTTAAATTTATCATGAACTTAGTACCTGATAGTATCTTGCTTGTTTATGTTTGATTGTAGATAGATGGCTCGTCTTTGTTGTTCCGTTGAATTTTAATGCGTTCCTTGAGAAAGCAAAGTTGAAAGATGATGGTAGCAATTACACGGACTGGGTCCAGAATTTGAGGATCATCCTCATTGCTGCACGTAAGAGCTACGCCCTGGATGCACCGCTAGGTGCAGTGCTCTTGCTAATGCAACTGCAGATGTTATGAACGTCTGGCGAGCAAAGCCGATGACTACTCTATAGTTCAATGTGCCATGCTTTACGGCTTAGAACCGGGACTTCAACGACGTTTTGAACGTCATGGAGCATATGAGATGTTCCAGAGTTGAAGTTGATATTCCAATGTAATGCCCGGATTGAGAGATATGAAGTCTCCAATAAGTTCTATAGCTGCAAGATGGAGGAGAATAGTTTCATTAGTGAGCATATACTCGTAATGTCTGGGTACTACAATCACTTGACACAATTGGGAGTTAATCTTCCGGATGATTGTGTCATTGATGTAATTCTTCAATCACCGCCACCAAGCTACAAAGGCTTCGTGATGAACTATAATATGCAAGGGTTAGTAAAAACTATACGAGCTCTTCGCAATGCTAAAGGCTGCGGAGGTAGAAATCAAGAAGGAGCATCAAGTGTTGATGGTCAATAAGACCACTAGTTTCAAGAAGAAAGGCAAAGGGAAGAAGAAGGGAATCTCAAGAAGAACAGCAAGCAAGTTGTCGTCAGAGAAGAAACCCAAATCTGGCCCTAAACCTGAAATCGAGTGCTTCTACCGCAAGCGCATCGGTCACCGAAGCGGAACTGCCCCAAGTATTTGGCGGATAAGAAGGATGGCAAGGTGAACAAAGGTATATGTGATATACATGTTATTGATGTGTACCTTACTAGAGCTCGTAGTAGCACTGGTATTTGATATCGGTTCATTGCTAATATTTGCAACTCAAACAGGGACTACTGATTGCTTAACTCGCAAAGGACGAGGTGACGATCGCGCGTGGGAAATGGTTCCAAAGTCGATGTGATCGCGGTCGGCACGCTACCTCTACATCTACCTTGGGATTAGTTTTAGACCTAAATAATTGTTATTTGGTGCTGCGTTGAGCATGAACATTATATATGGATCTTGTTTGATGCGAGATGGTTATTCATTTAAATCGAGAGAATAATGGTTGTTCTATTTATATGAGTAATATCTTTTATGGTCATGCACCCTTGAGGAATGGTCTATTTTGATGAATCTCGATAGTAGTGATACACATATTCATAATGTTGAAACCAAAAGATGCAGAGTTGATAATGATAGTGCAACTTATTTGTGGCACTCGCCGTTTAGGTCATATCGGTGTAAAGCGCATGAAGAAACTCCATCTTGATGGACTTTTGGAGTCACTTGATTATGAATCACTTGGCACTTCGAACCGTGCCTCATGGGCAAGATGACTAGAACACCGTTCTCGGTACTATGGAGAGAAAGCAGATTTGTTGGAAATCATACATACGATGTATGTGGTCCGATGAATATTGAGGCTCATGGCGGATATCGTTATTTTCTCACTTTCACAGATGACTTAAGCGGATATGGGTATATCTACTTAATGAAACATAAGTCTGAAACGTTTGAAAAGTTCAAAGAATTTCAGAGTGAAGTTGAAAATCATCGTAACAAGAAAATTAAGTTTCTACGATCGATCGTGGAGGTGAATATTTGAGTTACGAGTTTGGTCTACATTTGAAACAATGCGAATAGTTTCGCAACTCACGCCACCGGAACACCACAACAGTAATGGTGTGTCCGAACGTCGTAATCGCACTTTACTAGATATGGTGCGATCTATGATGTCTCTTACAGATTTACCGCTATCGTTTTGGGGTTATGCTCTAGAGACGGCCGCATTCACACTAAATAGAACACCGTCGAAATCCGTTGAGACGACACCTTATGAACTGTGGTTTAGCAAGAAACCAAAGTTGTCGTTTCTTAAAGTTTGGGGATGCGATGCTTATGTGAAAAAGCTTCAACCTGATAAGCTCGAACCCAAATCGGAGAAATGTGTCTTCATAGGATACCCAAAGGAGACAGTTGGGTACACCTTCTATCACAGATCCGAAGGCAAGACATTCGTTGCTAAGAATGGATCCTTTCTAGAGAAGGAGTTTCTCTCGAAAGAAGTGAGTGGGAGGAAAGTGGAACTTGATGAGGTAATAGTACCTTCTCCCTTACTTGAAAGTAGTTAAATCGCAGAAACCAGTTTACGAGACACCTACACCAAGTAGTGAAGAAGTTGATGATGTTGATCATGAAACTTCAGATCAAGTTTCTGCAGAACCTCGTAGATCAACAGAGTAAGATCCGCACTGAGTGGTACGGTAATCCTGTTCGAAGTCATGCTACTAGATCATGATGAACCTACGAACTATGAAGAAGCGATGGTGAGCCCAGATTCGCAAAATGGCTTGGGGCCATGAAATCGAGATGGGATCCATGTATGAAAACAAAGTGTGGACTTTGGTTGACTTGCCCGAGGGTAGGCAAGCAATAGAAAACAAGTGGATCTTCAAGAAGAAGACCGACGCCGACGGTAATGTTATCGTTTATAAAGCTCGACTTGTCGCAAAGGTTTTCGACAAGTTCAAGGGGTTGACTACGATGAGACCTTCTCACCGTAGCGATGCTTAAGTCCGTCCGAATCATGTTAGCAATTGCGCATTTTATGATTATGAAATTTGGCAAATGGATGTAAAGACCGCATTCTGAATGGATTTACGGAAGAAGAGTTGTATATGATGCAACCGAAGGTTTTATCGATCCAAAGGAAGCTAACAAAGTGTGCAAACTCCAGCGATCCATATATGGACTGGTGCAAGCATCTCGGAGTTGGAATAAACGCTTTGATAGTGTGATCAAAGCATTTGGGTTTGTCTACAGACTTTTGGAGAAGCTCTGATTTACAAGAAAGTGAGTGGGAGCTCTGTAGCATTTTCGATCTTATATGTGGATGACATATTGCTGATCGGAAATGATATAGAATTCTGGATAGCATAAAGGGATACTTGAATAAGAGTTTTCAATGAAAGACCTCGGTGAAGCTGCTTACATATTGGGCATCAAGATCTATAGAGATAGATCAAGACGCTTAATTGGACTTTCACAAAGCACATACCTTGACAAAGTTTTGAAGAAGTTCAAAATGGATCAAGCAAAGAAAGGGTTCTTGCACGTGTTACAAGGTGTGAAGTTGAGTCGACTCAATGCCCGACCACCGCAGAAGATAGAGAGAAGATGAAAGATGTTCCTATGCTTCAGCCATAGGCTCTATCATGTATGCAATCTTGTGTACTGACTGATGTGTGCCTTGCTATAAGCCTAGCAGGAGGTACCAAAGTAATCCAGAGTGGATCATCGACAGCGGTCAAGAACATCCTGAAATACACGAAAAGGACGAAGGATATATTTCTCGATATGGAGGTGACAAAGAGCTCATCGTGGCAGTTACGTTGATGCAAGCTTTGACACCGATCCAGACGATTCTAAATCGCAGACCGGATACGATTTACACTAAACGGAGGAGCTGTCGGTTGGTGCAGTTCTAAACAAAGCGTCGTGAAGGGATCTACATGTGAAGCGGAATACATAGCAGCCGGAAGCAGCTAATGAAGGAGTGCGGATGAAGGAGTTCATATCCGATCTAGGTGTCATACCTAGTGCATCGGGTCCAATGAAAATCTTACGTGACAATATCGAGCAATAGCCTTAGCAAAGGAATCCAGATTTCACAAGAGGACCAAACACATCAAAGACGCTTCAATTCCATCCGGACTTAGTCCGACCGGAGACATAGAGATTTGCAAGATACATACGGATCTGAATGTTGCAGACCGTTGACTAAGCCTCTTCCACGAGCAAAACATGATCAGCACCAAGACTCCATGGGTGTTAGAATCATTACTATGTAATCTAGATTATTGACTCTAGTGCAAGTGGGAGATCAAGGAAATATGCCCTAGAGGCAATAATAAAGTTATTATTTATTTCCTTATTTCATGATAAATGTTTATCATTCATGCTAGAATTGTATTAACCGGAAACATGATACATGTGTGAATGCATAGACAAAACAAGATGTCACTAGTATGCCTCTACTAGACTAGCTTGTTAATCAAAGATGGTTATGTTTCCGACCATGAACAAAGGAGTTGTTATTTGATTAACGAGGTCACATCATTAGTAGAATGATCTGATTGACATGACCCATTCCCTTAGCTTAGCACACGATCGCTTAGTATGTTGCTACCGCTTTTATCCATGACTTATACATGTTCCTATAACTATGAGATTATGCAACTCCGCTTTCCGGAGGAACACTTTGGTGCTACCAAACGTCACAACGAATCGGGTGATTATAAAGGAGTACTACAGGTGTCTCCAAAGGCGATGTTGGGTTGGCGATTTCGAGATTAGGTTTTGTCACTCCGATAGTCGGAGAGGTATCTCGGCCCTCTCGGTAATGCACATCATGAAGCCTTGCAAGCACTACAACTAATGAGTTAGTTGTGAGATGATGTATTACGGAACGAGTAAAGAGACTTGCGTAACGAGATTGAACTAGGTATTGGATACCGACGATCGAATCTCGGGTAAGTAACATACCGATGACAAAGGAACAACGATGTTGTTATGCGGTCGACCGACAAAGATCTTCGAGAATATGTAGGAACCAATATGGGCATCCAGGTCCCGCTGTTGGTTATTGACCGTGAATGGTTCTAGGTCATGTCTACATTGTTCTCGAACCGTAGGGTCCGCACGCTTAAGGTTTCGATGATGCTTATTATGAGTTTATGTATTTTGATGTACGAAGGAGTTCGGAGTCCCGGATGTGATCACGGACATGACGAGGAGTCTCGGAATGGTCGAGACATAAAGATTGATATATTGGAAGCCTATGTTTGGAGTTCGAATGGTTCCAAGTAAAACGGAATTTATCGGAGTACCGGAGGTTACTGGAACCCCCGGAGGTAAATGGGCCTCGATGGGCCTTAGTGGAAAGGAGAAGGGCAGCCCTAGGAGGCGACGCCCCCCTTCCCTAGTCCTACTAGGACTAGGAGAAGGGGCCGCCCCTCTCTCTTTCCCCCTTCGGGAATCCTAGTCCAACTAGGATTGGGGGAATCCTACTCCCGAGGGAGTAGGACTCCTGTATGCACCTCCCCAGGCCGCCGCCCCCCCCGGCTCCTTTATATCTGAGGCAGGGGGGCACCTTGGAACACACAAGTTGATCGTGAGATCGTTCCTCAGCCGTGTCGGTGCCCCTCCACCATATTCCACCTCGGTTATACCGTCATGAAGCTTAGCGAAGCCCTGCGCCGTGAAACATCAAGATCGCCACCACGCCGTCAGGTCGACGAACTCTCCCTCGACACTCGGCTGGATCGAGTACGAGGGACGCCATCGAGCTGTACGTGTCAAGAACTCGGGCGCCGAGTAACGGCGCCGGATCGGTCGGATCGCGAGGAGAACGTCGACTACTTCCTCCACGCCAGATCGCTTCCGCCGGGTCTACAAGGGTATGTGGACAACACTCTCCCCTCTCGTTGCTATACATCACCATGATCTTGCGTGTGCGTAGGAAAATTTTTTGAAATTACTACGTTCCCCAACACTTTCTGATGGCTCTCTCCACGAATGAAGAGGGGGTGGAGGGGTATTTATAGCCTCCACACAAAATCCAACCGTTACACACATTTAAGCAATCTCGGTGGGACCGAAGTTGACAACTCGGTGAGACCGAAAGTTCAAATAATGTGAACGTTGGGATTTTCGGTGGGACCGAAAATACAATCTCGGTTAGTCCGATTCGTGCAATGACAAGAGCAAGCCAATTTCGGTGGGACCGACTTCATCATCTCGGTGACACCGATTTGATGACAGAAGGTTAAAGAAGCTTGGCAACTCAAGTTTCGGTGAGACCGAGTTCTCAATCGGAAATTCCGAGTTTTCTAGGGTTTGGCTTATGGCTGAGGTGGTTCATCTCGGTGTGACTGAGTTTGGAAAATCGGTGGGACCGAGATTACTTATGAGTGTATATGGCGGTGAAATTTCTTTGATAGTTTAGGAGATGTATCACTAAGCACTTGAGCAGCCGGATCATCATCATAACCTCATCCTTTTAATAGTATTGGCTTTTCCTATGGACTCAATGTGATCTTGGATCACTAAACCAAAAATGGAGTCTTGAGCTTTTGCCAATGCTTGCCTTAGCATTTTGAGGGTCCACTTCTTTAGTCCTTTTGCCATGCCAATGTGATTGAATTTCTGAAACATACTTGATAAAAGCATTAGTCCAACCACAAAGTATGTTGTCATTAATTACCAAAACCACCCAGGAGCAAATGTGCTTTCAATCTCCCCTTTTGGTAATTGATGGCAACACACTAAACAAGACATCAAAGCTTATTGAAAGAAAGATGAATTATCACGAAAGCTTTGACAAACATGTAGTACACAGGCTCCCCCTACAAGTGTGCAAGATTTTCATAAATTATGGTTTTGGACTACCACAAGCACACAAGAGAGAGAAGCAAGATGTGCTACATGCAGCTTGGCTATATGCATCAGAGCAGATGAAAATAAGTGAGTGATAATGCATATGTGCATGGTGATTTCTTGCAAACAAGTATTCACAAGCAAGTCACCATCATGCGCATTCTGCAAGGTGCATATACTTACCTTGAGGTTCCTTGGCATTGTACCTGAAGAGATAAACTTGGGAAAACAAGGTTAGATAACACAAGAGTATTTCTTCAACCAACTGCAAGAACATCAAGAGTACCAAGCCAGGGATGACATGTATAAAGAGTGTCTCATATTGAGCACAAGTTTGAATCAGCAAACATGTCTCCGAAACTAAAAAGATTTTCAATGAACTCTGAGAGATCTTGCTTTCCATAAGATATCAATTGTGAAGATTCCTCTCCCTTTGAGTTTTCTCAGATCAAGGGTTTTGATGGAAAGAGCAAAATCAAAAGAATGATGCCAAATGAGAATGACGCCAATTGTAATGTCCAAAGTGAAACACGGCAAGAAATTCTCTTATAAGGAAAAACACGGAAAAGCTTTGATGTGATTCTCTCCCCCTTAAGGTAAGATTGCTCTTCTTCTCCCCCTAAATCTTCTCTTCTCCCCCTAAGTCTTCTCCCCCTTTGACATCAAGTGCCGAAAAGGACAGCAAACTAGGAAGGTTAGGGAAGATGGAAAGAAAGAAGTGGGATCCTTAAGAATCACAATAGGGCACAAAAAAAACATGCATAGAGAGTCATTGAGTGGAGCTGCAGAAGATGATATCCTGAAAGAAATAAATCGGTGACACCGAATTAAGATGGATCGGTGGGTCCGAAAGTCAGGGACTTAGGGTAGATCCTTTTCGGTCAGACCGAAATATTTAAATCGGTGACGCCGAGTTTAATTTCAAGGAAATACAGAAATAATTCAGCTCACTTTGCGAGGAATGTTTCAAAGGATTTGCAATGAATTTGTGAATGATTTTCGAGGAATTGATCAGAGCCAAAAGGATATTCACAAAGACAGAAGAATAGAAATGAAAAAGATTCCTAGATGAAGTTTTTTTTAATGAAAAACTCAATGAGAGAAAATAAAAGAAAATAGAAAGACTCCAAAACATATGTACTTCATCTAGATAAAGGTCGGCGACAAGGTCACCTATGTTTGAGTATATTGACTTAGGAGTCAAATGAGGACATTTGATCATAGGTCATAGTCATCATTTAAGCTCAAAATGGGGTTGCCATTTTTCGATTAAGCATTCGATGTGATCACATCTTATGAAGCTGCTTGTACTCATGTCTTTGAGCAAAGCTCCTTAAAGATGTGAAGAACATACCTTGGGCTTGTTGTTGCTTTGTTCATGTAGGTGAACTTGATGTAGGTGCTCATTGAATGTGAAGTTGGAGCGCCATTTCCATTTGTGTAGTTCATCTTCCTACATGGGTTAGGCAAGCAAGGAAATACTCAAGGATATCCAAGATGACAAGAGTGAAATACTAGATGTATAAGATGTCAAAAAGGATATGTGGAATTTTGTTCCTTGAACTCAACATCCCAAAGGGCTAGATAGTTGGTCAATGACAAGATTACTCATGATTTGAGTGTGTGGTAATCTTGTGGAATGTAGATCATCCAAGTACCTGCAAGGAGTTAGATGCAATACAAGGAGGCAAATGTGTCCAAGACATATGATCACCATCATAAGAGAAATATCAAGGACTATTCAAGTGGGCTCATGCCCTGCATGCATCAATGGAGTTCTCACTCCAAGTTTGAAGCATCAATGATGTTCAACTCACTCCTTAAGCGACAAAACACCTTCTCATCAAGAGGTTTTGTAGAGATATCAGCGAGTTGTTTGTCAGTACGAACATGCTTAAGATTGATGTCACCTTTGGCAATGTGATCACGAATGAAATGGTGACGAACTTCAATATGTTTCGTTCGAGAGTGTTGCACGGGATTGTGTCCAATTTTAATCGCACTCTCATTGTCACAAAGCAAGGGAACATGTCTCACATGTATTCCATAATCCTTAAGCGTTTGTGTCATCCATAGTAATTGAGCACAACACGAACCAGCAGCAATATATTCCACTTGGCAAAGGATAATGATATCAATTTTGTTTCTTGGAGGACCAAGATACAAGGGATCGACCAAGGAATTGACACGTGCCGAATTTGACTTTCTATCAACCCTGTCTCGGCATAGTCCGAGTCGGAATAGCCAACAAGGTCGAAAGAGGCCCTCTTAGGATACCAAATGCCAAAGTTTGGTGTGTGTATCAAATATCTCACAATCCTTTTAACAGCTTTAAGATGACATTCTTTAGGGCTGCTTGATATCGAGCACACATGCATACACTCAACATTATGTCAGACGAGAAGCACAAAGATATAGTAGAGAACCAATCATAGACGGTAAACCTTTTGATCAACGGGTTCTCCATCTTTTGTCAAGTCATTATGTCCACTTGTAGGCATGGGGTTCTCATACCTTGCTTTCTTGCATGTTGAACTTCTTGAAGAGATCCTTGGTGTACTTTGTTTGTGAGACAAAGGTACCCTCCTTAGATTGCTTGATTTGCAACCCAAGGAAGAATTTGAGTTCACTCATCATGGACATCTCATACTTCTCCGACATGAGCTTTCCAAACTTCTCGCTAAAATGAGGGTTAGTTGAACCAAAGATAATATCATCAACATATATTTGGCACACAAATAGTTCACCATCAACCCTTTTCGTGAACAGCGTTGAATCTATCTTTCCAATCTCAAAGCCTTTTTCAAGAAGAAAGCTAGTCAAGATTTGTACCAAGCTCTAGGAGCTTGTTTAAGACCATAAAGAGCTTTGTGCAACTTGTAAACATGATTAGGCTTTTGGGATTCACAAACCGGAGGTTGTTTCACAAATACTTCCTCCTCAATTTCACCATTTAGGAAAGCACTTTTGATATCCATTTGATAGAGAGTAATATCATGGTGATTGGCATAAGCAAGAAGAATGCGAATGGACTCAAGTCTAGCAACGGGGGCATAGGTCTCACCATAGTCCATACCTTCGACTTGTGTGTAACCTTGAGCTACGAGACGAGCCTTGTTGCGGATGACTTGTCCATCTTCATCTTGCTTGTTCCAAACACCCATTTGGTTCCAATGACGTTTTGGTCATCCTTGGGCTTTCTACCAAAGTCCATACATTGTTCCTCTCGGTTGTGTATCTCTTCGTGCATAGCGTTCACCCAATCCGGGTCTTCAAGTGCTTCTTCTACCTTCATAGGTTCAATACTAGAGATAAATGAGTAATGCTCACAAAAGTTAGCTAAGCGAGTTTTAGAGCGAGTAATTCTCCCGGAGTTGATGTCGTTCATCATTTGTTCCATGGGATGATTTTTCTTGACTCTTGCTCGGACTCGGGATAGCTTTTGTTGAGGTTGTGGCTGAGCTTCCTCATCATCTTCATCTTCCTCTTCTTCTTCATTGTTGTTGGTGTTGTCTTGAGGCGGTGGAGAAGGAGGTTGTGGTGGATCTTCTTGTTGCACTTCCTCATCTTGGTGAGTTCCACTTGTGGAGGCCTCCATGTTGCCTTGAGGTTCATCTTGCCGTGAGGTAGGGGGCTCCACACATGTAGATGAGGTACTCTCCTTCACTTCCATGGGACGGATCTTTCCAATAGATAAATCTTGGATGGCTTCCGATGGGTCCTTGTCTCCTACATCAATAGGCATTTGCTCTACTTGCGAGCCATTAGATTCATCAAACTTCACGTCTACCGTCTCTTCAACCTTTCGGGTGAAATTATTATAGACATGGTAGGTGTGGGAGTTTGATCCATAACCAAGAAAAAAAACCTTCATGAGTTTTAGGCGCGAATTTAGACCGACGATGCTTATCAAGGATATAGCATTTCGAACCAAAGACACGAAAGTATCCCACTTGGGGTTTGTTACCGGTGAGGAGCTCGTATGATGTCTTGCCGAGGAGCTTATGAAGATAAAGCCTGTTGATAGCATGACAAGCTGTCTCGACCGCTTCCCCCCAAAAATGCTTCGGTGTCTTGTATTCATCAAGCATCGTTCTCGCCATCTCAATGAGCGTTCGGTTCTTCCTCTCAACAACTCCATTTTGTTGAGGAGTGTATGTAGCCGAGAACTCATGTAGAATCCCTTCCTCATCGAGAAAAGAGTCTACATGGGCGTTCTTGAACTCCGTTCCATTGTCACTCCGAACTTTCTTGATCTTCACCTCAAATTGATTTTGGGCCTTTCTGGCAAAGGTTTTGAAGATTCTCTGAACCTGCGATTTGTCATCAAGGAAAAATACCCACGTACATCTGGAATAATCATCAACTATAACTAGACCAAAGGAGTTACCACCAAGGCTTTTGTAAGCATTGGGACCGAAGAGATCCATATGAAGAAGCTCAAGCGGTCTCCTTGTGGTCATGATGTTCTTCACGGGATGACTTCCACCTACTTGTTTTCCTGCTTGACAAGCACTACAAAGTCTATCTTTGTCAAAGAGAACATCTTTAACGCCAAGAATATGATCACCTTTGATCAGCTTGTCTAAATTTCGCATACCAACATGTCCAAGCCTTCTATGCCATAACCAACCTTTAGCGGATTTAGCAATGAAGCAAGCTCTAGGTTGGGCTTTCTTAGTGAAGTCAACAATATATAGATGTCCTCTACGAATACTGGTAAATGCCATGTTATGATTGTCACGACGAAAGACTTGGCAATCTACTTTGGTGAATAGCACATTGAATCCAAAGTCAGCTAATCTAGACACGGAAAGTAAATTGTATCCAAGAGATTCTATAAGCATGACATTTTGAATAGAGCTATCATGAGATATGGCCACCTTACCAAGGCCAAGTACCTTACCCTTGGAGTTGTCTCCAAAAGTCACATACTTGCGTGGACCATCGTTCTTTGCAAGCTCTCGAAACATGTCTTTGTCTCCGGTCATGTGGTCGGTGCATCCACTATCAAGAATCCACTCTTTTCCGCCGGATATGTAGTCTCTCATATTCGCCATAAGATTGAGACTCTTCATGATCTTGTCTAGCTCGGTGTCCGAATCGGAGTAATCATCATCATGCTCATGCTCATCATCATATTGACCCATAGATTGTTCATCATCAACACCTAGGTCAATTTGACAACTACTTGCATTAGTTTTGTCAATGTGACAATAATCATCGGAATGCAATACAAGAGCATTTCTAATTAGAACATTGATAAGACCGGGATCACCCTTCTTTTCATAAGATCACAAGCTCAAAGAAGCATTTATCAAAGTTGGGATCATTAGGGAGCATCATGTCAAATTCAATAGTCTTGTATAGAATTTCATCAAGACCTCTCAAAGAGTAGTCCGGATAAAGTTCTTCCAAGAACTTCCACATAGCATAGGCGCACTCAAAGTTTGTAACAAGCTTAAGCAAGTTATCGGGTAACCCTCTAATGATAAGATTTACAGTTCTAAGGTTACGAAGCAAATCAAGCTCTTCATCCATGGTAGGGTGCAAGGGGTCAAATGGAGGCACATAGGGGGTCTCAACATATTTTCACAAATTGTACGTCTTAAAGATAATAAGCATTTCAATCCTCCACGAGTTATAGGACACTCCATTAAGAATAGGCACTCTATGGCTAACACTCCCAAACGTAGACACGTCCATCTTCCTCCAATGGTGTGTAAACCAAAGCAATGGAGACCAAAGCTCTGATACCAATTGAGGGATCAAGAAGGTGAGAGTGTCTAGAGGGGGTGATTAGACTACTCGACAAGATAAAAATTTGTCTTTTATCAAGGACAGATTTTGGCAGATTTTGCATAACACACAAGTCAAGTAGCACACTACACATGCAATTCTAGAGTATGGGCAGCGGAAAGTAAATTGCACAAGTAGTAAAGAGAAGTGGAGAAGATCAAACGCAATTTGGAGACGCGGTGATTTTTCTCGTGGTTCCGATAGGTGGTGCTATCGTACTTCCACGTTGATGGAGACTTCAACCCACGGAGGGTAACGGCTGAGAGTCCACGGAGGGCTCCACCCACGAAGGGTCCACGAAGAAGCAACCTTGTCTATTCCATCATGGCCTACGCCCACGGAGGGCTAGCCTTACTCGGGGTAGATCTTCACGAAGTAGGCGATCTCCTTGCCCTTACAAACTTCTTGGTTCAACTCCACATCTTGATGACGGAGGCTCCCAAGCGACACCTAACCAATCTAGGAGGCACCACCCTCCAAAAGGTAATAGATGTTGTAGATGATGATGAACTCCTTGCTCTTGTGCTTCAAATGATAATCTCCCCAACACTCAACTCTCCTCACCGATTTGGCTGTGGTGGAAGAAAGGATTGAGTGGAAAGCAACTTGGGAAGGCTAGAGATCAAGCTTCATATGGTGGGAGTGGAGCAACTTGATCTCAACACAAGGGTAGGTAGTTCTCTTCTCGTAAATGTAAGGTAGGAGTGGTAGTTCTTTCGATGGCTCTCTCCACGAATGAAGAGGGGGTGGAGGGGTATTTATAGCCTCCACACAAAATCCAACCGTTACACACATTTAAGCAATCTCGGTGGGACCGAAGTTGACAACTCGGTGAGACCGAAAGTTCAAATAATGTGAACGTTGGGATTTTCGGTGGGACCGAAAATACAATCTCGGTTAGTCCGATTCGTGCAATGACAAGAGCAAGCCAATTTCGGTGGGACCGACTTCATCATCTCGGTGACACCGATTTGATGACAGAAGGTTACAGAAGCTTGGCAACTCAAGTTTCGGTGAGACCGAGTTCTGAATCGGAAATTCCGAGTTTTCTAGGGTTTGGCTTATGGTGAGGTGGTTCATCTCGGTGTGGTGAGTTTGGAAAATCGGTGGGACCGAGATTACTTATGAGTGTATATGGCGGTGAAAGTTGGCGATAGTTTAGGAGATGTATCACTAAGCACTTGAGCAACGGATCATCATCATAACCTCATCCTTTTAATAGTATTGGCTTTTCCTATGGACTCAATGTGATCTTGGATCACTAAACCAAAAATGGAGTCTTGAGCTTTTGCCAATGCTTGCCTTAGCATTTTGAGGGGTCCACTTCTTTAGTCCTTTTGCCATGCCAATGTGATTGAATTTCCTGAAACATACTTGATAAAAGCATTAGTCCAACCACAAAGTATGTTGTCATTAATTACCAAAACCACCCAGGGAGCAAATGTGCTTTCACTTGCCCGTACCTTCATCTGTCATTGGAAATTTCCCTATTCCAAATATGCCACTGAAAATTTACACCGTGTACAGATATGCCACTATGGCCAGTTTGACCGTTAGTTGACTGTCAAGTGGCATGTGAAAAGACGATTTTTGCCCCTGTACTGTAGCGGTGATATACTATAGCATTCTGAACAAATTTGGCCAATTTCGAATTGCGGGACTGTAGCGTCCGAACAGATTTGAAATTCAAACAATTTTTTTTGAATTTCAAAATAAATTTCCGTAATTTCAAATTTTCTTAATTCCTAACACTTTTTTTGAAAAAAATGTTCAAAATTGCCCAAATTTGTTCGCAATTTCAAAAAACTGGTTTTTTTTGTAAAAATGGACGCTATAGTACGATTGCCCCGCAATTTCGAAAATGACCAAATTTGTCCGGAATGCTACAGTGTATCGCCGCTACAATACCAGGGGCAAAATCGTCTTTGCAAGTGCCGCTTGACAGTCAACTAACGGTCAAACTGGCCATAGTGGCATATCTGTACGCGGTGCAAATTTTCAATGGCATATCTGGGAGAGGGAAATTTCCAATGGCAGATGGGAATACGGGCAAGTTTTGAGTGGCATATATGGAATTCACCCTTACTAAATTCCCACTTCCACATTAACCTAGCTACTCCTGCGTCTTGGACAACAAGAAGGTTGTCTGCCCTACAAATCCCTGCAGCCAGTGGCGGAGCTTAGTGCAAGTCTGAGGGGGCCATGCCCCCCCCCCCCAGCCCAAGGCAAAATAATGAAGAAAAATTAGTATGCATAGCTTAGATTAAAAAAAGCAATTCTTTGCCCTCCCAGTTGGTCATATTTTCGCTTTGGCCCCCCTGAGATTCTTGTCAAGCTCCGCCACTACCTGCAACAAGAAGCCGTGCAGATGTACGGCCGCCGGCATCACCTTGATGCTTTCGCCGATCATTCTCTTCGTCTCCTTCAGGAGGCAAAAGTTTGTCCAGACCGTCATTACGCAACAAAAGAACCAAACGGTCTTCGTCATGGGCGCTACGATCTGCCATCAAACATGTTAGTGCGAGAGCCCTAGCTGGCAGGAAAAGAATAAACATCGGACAATCACCTCTACGAGCAATAACACCAGAAGGACAGGGATAGTCGAGACGATGAAAGTGGCCCTGACGCTGAATCATGACCTTTGACTAGATGCCCGGCGACAATACACTACTAAAGAAGTCAGCATCACATTGAGCTGTATGAGAGAGAAGATGCCTACGCCTACCAATGTGAGAGAGAAGATGGAACAAGCAGGCGTGGAGTTACAGTACTTACCAATCAGGGACGCCGACGGCACGACGAGCCCCGACAGCGAGAAGGATGCCCGTGGCAGAGATTCTCCTGCAAGTTTGACCTGTCGGGCAAATAGCGCGAACACCGAGTTGCACATGTACTGCGTGAACAAAACGAAGAAGATCTTCAAAAGATGTTTCCAAACAACCTCCTCCACCTTCTCCGCCGTCTTGCGAACCTCCTCCACGCCCCCCGCCAGCGAGGACGACTTGCGGGCGCGTGAAGCGCCCACCGTCAAGCGCACCTCCTCCTCCTTAATCTCCGGCGAGGACGCCACCGTCAAACCCGAGGAATAGGGAGCCGTCTAGGAGGGGGAGGGAGCAACCATCGTCGTCGGCCATGAGGACGGACAGAGAAGCTCCGTGGTGGGTTCAATCGCTGCCTCGCTGGATGTGTGTGGATTTTGATGACGAAGGGGAGACAAGTGGAGGAAGCAAAAAAAGATTGAATAAGAAAATGTTTTCATTGAGGACGCCACCGTCATGTGAACCTCCTCCTCCTCCTTAATCTCTGGCGAGGACGCCACCGTCATGCGAACCTCCTCCTCCTCCTTAACCTCCAGCGAGGACGCCACCGTCAAACCCGAGGAATAGGGAGCCGTCTGGGAAGGGAAGGGAGCAACCATCGCCGTTGGCCATGAGGACGGACAAAGAAGCTCCGTGGTGGGTTCAGTCACTGCCTCGCTGGATGTGTGTGGATTTTGATGACAAAGGGGAGACAAGTGGAGGAAGCAAAAAACCATCGTCGTTGGCCATGAGGATGGATAGAGAAGCTCCGTGGTGGATTCAGTCGCTGCCTTGCTGGATGTGTGTGGATTTTGATGACAAAGAGGAGACAAGTGGAGGAAGCAGAAAAAAGATTGAATTAAAAAAAATGCTTTCATTGAGAGTTGAACTCAAGACCTCCCGCTTACTAAACGGGTGCTCTAACCAACTGAGCTATGAAAGCTTCTTGATTTGATTTCCTTTAAGGGCTTTAATAAATCTTGGGCACTCGTTGCAGGTGCAAAATGAACCAAACAGCAACAAACATAGGGCTGCATCTCAACCAAAAATAAAGTGTTGTACATTCCGTTTTGTTTTTTTGCAAATGCTGTACATTCCAGTTATTGGAACGTATGACGTTTCACTAGATCTGAATCATGAAATGTACACAAAACAACATGCATAACTAGAACGACAAAAGCATCATCTACCATATCACCAAGCGAACAGAAACGACCAGGACCAAAGCACTGCTATTTTCGATATGCTCATCTAGCATATTGGTGTTCTTAATATATTCATGCATGCCATTCTTGTTCCTCGGGTTATATGGCAAGAGTTCAGGAAAATATTAGGTTCACATGCAACACAGGATGGATCACTAAGATCATCATATGCGTTCAAAACATACAAACAAGTTCTTTTTTTTTCCGGCGCTCATATTGATCTCTCTCAAAAATGTGTTAGTTTGTTACAGCTCATAAAGTTCAGATTTCCACAGATGAATGGAGAACAAATGTCGAACCAAAACAATGCAACTGTAGGAAAAAATAAACAGAAAATATCTGAGAGGCTCCTTGAGTATCCTTCCCCTGGTGCGCATATGCCACTCACGACTGCTTGACAGCATGGGAACCACGCGAATCCCCATGAGAATTCCACTGAAGCAGCATCCATACAATTGACGTCCCTGAGCAAACATGAACAGGTGAGTCACTCAGAAAGGTTAAACAAATAATCTAAACCTAGGAATGCATTATCTGTCCTCCATCAGTCATTAACATATCAGACTGCAATACCACCTTAGAGGCCATTTGGCCATTTGAGCAGAATTGAAGTGAAAGTACATTCTCAAATAACGAAGAAAAACTAGTTACATGCAAGCATACAAAACTAGCTTTTACATGGCAGAACTTGTAGCATCATTCTCTAGATTGGGTGCTTTACAGTAGCACCAGGTTACTTATCTAACTGTTATAAGTGCCAGTAGCTAATAGTCAAATCTAATAATGTTACAGACGAACTAGTAGGTGACAAAGGTATTCAAGTAAAGATACAGTACCTGCAAAGAAGCCAACAGTGCTAAGATTTGCTGCAGCCATGGTATGATATATCAAGTACTCTGTGAGAAAGTGACCGAGAGCATAGATGAATGACAGGAAGGTGGCTATATACAGAGGCTTGTTTTCTAGGTTGAATGCACACAGAAAACACAGTGTGCAGGTCAGGAGTGTCCAGACCCCAAAAGTACGACCGTGTATTTCAGTCACTGCATGCAAAAGAACAAATGAATGTTATAAGCTCCATGATGATCATAGAAAGGTTAAGACATTATTCCCTCCGATCCAAAATAAGTGTCATGGTTTTAATTCAAATTTGAAATAAAACCACAACACTTATTTTGGATCGGAGGGAGTATCTCAAATGAACAACTCTTGACAACAAAATGCAGAAGATAACAGCATATAATCATGTGGGCAATCTTAAAGCAACAAAAAAGTCATTTATATAGCTGTTAGGTTCATAATTGTCAAAGATCCACCCACTTAATACTGATTCTTCTTGAGGAACAACTATTTAGCAATTTACTATGCATCTGCTTTCTGACTTGCATCGTCATCATGAAAGGGGCAGCCCGGTGCATGTAGCTCCCGCTTGCGCAGGGTCCGGGGAAGGGTCCGACCACTTTGGGTCTATAGTATGCAGCCTTTCCCTACATTTCTATAAGAGGCTGTTTCCAGGACTTGAACCCGTGAGCTCATGGTCACAAGGCATCGTCATGATGAAGATGACTTTTATTCAGGATATACCACAAGACGTTATCTATATAAGTCAACCCTCTTACCTCTGCTATTGCACCTGTTAACTCAAAATGAACAACTCTTGACAACAAATGACAGAAGATAGCAACATATTATCATGTGGGCCGTCTTAGATCAACAGCAAGGTCATTTATATAGATGTTACTTAATCTTAATGCTTCTTGAGGCACAAATTTTCGGCAATTTACTACGCATCCACTTTCTTTCTGATTTGCATCGTCATGATGAAGATGACTTCTATTCAGGATATAACCACAAGACGTCTACATAAGTCAACCCCCTAAACTCTGCTAATCTGCTACTATTGCACGTGTCTCTTCAAATCACCAAATCCCCAGTCAACCACAGATGCAGCTACTCCAGACCCCACTCCCAAAGCTTAGGTCAGTACTAGGTCACTAAACAGAGAGTAAAATTCCCACTTACACATTACTAACTCCCGCAACGCGGATCCCTAAACAGACAAAACTAACAGTAAATTCGCAGCAATAATCAATCTACTACCACCACCGCACAAATCCACACAGATCAACGAGATGCAACCATAGGCTCCACACGGAGCGGCGAATCCGGGCAAGCGAGAGAGGAGGGAGGGGTCACGCACTCTCAGTCTGGGAGAAGACGGCGACGCGGAGCGCCCAGATGTTGAAGAAGCCGAACCACACGGAGGCGAGGCGGAGGGAGCCGACCAGCATTAGCCACCACCCGAGCGCCGGCACGCTCTTCCTCCCGCCCTTCTCCGCCATGCTCTCCAAATGACCAAATCCTGCTCCGCGATCTGCTGCTGCTGCCGCTGCCCTCTTCTCTCCGGGCGTGAATACCCAAGAGTCAACTGGTCAAATCACTTCCTCTTTCCACAAAGAGGCAGCCTGTTAATGCACAGCGACAACCGCGGCCCATCTTAGTCTTGGTTTGCTTACGAGTACCGGCCTGGTTAAAGCCCAACGGAGTATCGACACGAGGCCATAGTAGTCTGCAACAGTTGTAAAATTCGCTAAAAAAGTACAACAGTCCTAAAAAATGTTTTTTTACTGCTGTTATTATAAAGAATTTTTTTTAGGGTCATTATAAAGAAGAAAAAATTAACACAGTACAAACACAGACGCTCATACATAGTTCATACATTTACTCACCCTTATAAAGACACGCATGCACACCCTATCTCTATGAGCACCTCCGAGAGACTGAGTCAGCATATCATCTTGAGATTGACGAAGTATCACAGACGCCTCCGCAGTCGATGTGAACGTCTCCTTCCACTGAACGAGCATCGCTAGAAAGCCTAAAATAAATCCAGAAAAATGCGAGCAGCAGTGTCAAGTCTAGGACTTGAATCCTAGTCGGTTGGGGATACCAATGTCCTCCATCCAACCATAGGTTGGCTCGCAACAAAAAGTTGTGTTCCTTCCGGTGATGATGAAATATTTCTACTAGTTTCGTGAACTTTAATTATATATTGAACATGCGAAACACTTGAATGTGTGTCTTTGCATATTATTAGAAGAAAAATGCCAACATCAAATTTTCGTAATGGAATCACATTCTTGGAGCTGTGGGCAAAAAAAATCAATGTTCCAAAAAATAGTCTTTTTTAGCATCGATTTTTTTGTCCACACTTCCAGGAATGTGAATTTTTCACGAAATTTTGCATGCATGTAAAAAAATTCTTGATGTTTGTTTTAAAAAACAGATTTTTTTTCTTCCAGATTTCACTGTTCATCTAAACTCATTTGATAGTCTGCGTCCCAACAAGGCTGACACATGTCTTGGGTACACATAGTACAAATCTTAACTAGAACCAAAGCAAACCTATCATGAAGTATATGTGTTGTGTATTGACTGTTGGGTTCCAGACTTCCAGGTGTATGTACTGTATTCGCAATGTGTATTTTCCAGTTACGGTTGAGTCCCTTAGACACAACTACTTAGCCCAGGCTGGGCATAATAGTTACCATAAAATCACTTTAAGTCAGCTTTTTCCCCGAAACCCTAATACGCTCTGGCGGCGCCAGGGGCGACTAGGGTTTTGACCGTGGAACAGGGGTTCCGCCCGGAGACTTGTCGCCGGGGCAGATCGAGACTGCATGCTTGCACTTGAGGATGGCTCTGGCGAACGCCTCGGCGAGTGGCGGGACAGGAGAGGATGGCCAGATGAGCCGGGAAGCCAGGAAGAAACTGAGGAAGCCTTGGGGAAACTAGACATATCTGCAGAGGAGGCGACTCCCCTAGTGATCGATGATCGCACGGATGGTGGTCCGGTGAAGTGGTTATTGGCTGGTAAAATTCTTCACAGGAATCTCTTTCACATCCATACTATCACCAATGCACTCCGACTGGCGTGGGGAAACCCGCGAGGCTTGAAGTTCAGATCGGTTGGGTTGAACAAGTTTGTAGCTGAATTTGAGAACCAAAGGGATAGAGATCGTGTCTGGGGTGGATCGCCATGGCACATAAACAAGAATGCCGTGGTGCTTGCTGAATTTGATGATTGCATGAGGCAAGATGGACTTAAATTTGATCGTCTGCAAATTTGGGCTAGGGTTGTTGACTTACCATTTAATTTGAGAGAGGAATCATGGTGGAACCCAATTGCTAAACAGATGGACAAGAATGCCCAGTCTGTTACTTTTGATCATAATGGTGGTTTCCTGCGTGCAAGAATCTCCATTGATGTAGAAAAGCCACTCAGGAGATGGATTCTAATTGATTCGGCCAGGAGGAAGAAAGTGGATATGTATGATATTCAATACGAGCAAGTGCCTTATTTTTGTTTCTCCTGTGGAAAGTTGGGTCATTCTGATCTTTACTGCCCAACGCCGGGGTCGCGGGATGAGAATGGTGACCTCCCATTTGGACCAAAGCTACGAGCGCCAGAGGATTTTAGGAAGCCAGCGAGTTCAGAGAATTCTTCTAGGGATCATAACACCAGTAACAAAACCAGGAACTCGAGTACTGTGAAGGAGGCAGAAGATGAAGTGAATTCCCCCATCAAGAGAAAGCAGCAGAAGCGTAAAGATGCCCCGAATCAGGTGTATAGACCGGTTGCAAAAACCACACTGCTGCTTACTGATGGAGTGGAAGGGGATGGGGCTGGCGTTTCAAAGTTGGCCAGTGCTGATGCAGCATCACATGTCCAGGGGGAGGGAGATGACTTTGAGCGAGATGCCAAGAAGAAGAAGCCTATGCCAGAGAACTCGGCAGAGACCGCGCTGCGGTCCTGCCCGTCCCAATGAGTTGTATCAGTTGGAACTACCCGGGGCTTGGGAATCCCGAGGCGGTTCGTGAGCTTCGTAGCATTGTGAAGCTGGAAGGACCCACCCTACTCTTCGTGATGGAAACAAAAATAAAAGCAAAGAGAGTAGAGGTATTGCAGAGTTCGTTAGGGTTTGGTGGCTCTTTTGCCATAGACAGTGTCGGCCTTAGTGGCGGCATTGGTCTTTTTTGGTCTAATGATGTTATTGTTGAGTTAAAAAACTTCAGTACTTGTCATATTGATGTTTTGGTTACTAATAAAGTTCAGAACTCTCCTTCATGGAGTTTCACGGGTTTTTACGGAGCACCGCGTGCTACTGATAGACATAACAGTTGGCGGTTCTTGCGTACTCTTCATTCTCTACCACATGCTGCTTGGATGTGTATGGGAGATTTTAACGAAACGATGTATCCAACGGAGCACTTCAGTAGAGCTGCTCGTCCGGAGCGACAGATGCAAGCTTTCAGGGAAGTGGTTGATGAAGTATCCTTCCAGGACCTGGGTTGGTCAGGTATCGCTTACTCATGGGATAATCGTCAAGCGGGTATGGATAATGTGAAAGCAAGGCTGGACCGGGCCTTTGCTAATGAGGGATTCCGGCAACTTTTTCAACATATTAGAGTGAAACATTTGTCCTCGGTCGAGTCTGACCACTGCTTTGTTGTAGCGGAAATAAATGCAACACTATCTGCGAGGCCACGTGCAAAGAAACAGTTCATATATGAAAATGTTTGGCAGACGCATTCAGATTATGATCATCTAGTTGCAGATACTTGGAGAAGTTTACGGTGCAGGCTGGGCATGCAAGGTATTGCTGAGGCCCCGGGTGAGCTTCAGGCCACTCTGGAACCGTGGAGTTATAGGGAGTTTGGATGCCTGACTAGAAGGGTGAGGCAGCTTCAGAAGAAGCTCGATCGCATCCGTTATGTGACTATTGGTCGAGGTCCATCGCAAGAGAAGCTAGCGACTGTTAAAAAGCTGAAAGAAGCTTTGCATCAGGAAGAGATTTGGTATCGACAACGCTCACGTGTTCCATGGCTTCGTGAGGGGGGGGGGTGGATCGCAACACTGCCTACTTTCAGGCACAAGCGCGACAACGTAAACGTTTGAATAAAATTCAAGGCTTGAAAAGGGCTGATGGGTCGGTTTGTGCTGATGAAAGTGAGGATAAGGATGAAGTTTTTTCGTTCTATAAAAACCTGTACCAATCCCAGGGTTTTAGTGATGCTGCTGAGCTACTAGCTCATGTACCTGTTAAGATCTCGCAAGAGATGAACGATGAGCTAACCAAGCCGTTTACAGGAGAAGAAGTGAAGGTTGCGCTCTTCCAGATGGCTCCGTCAAAGGCTCCCGGTGTGGATGGGTATACAACGGGGTTCTATCAACGACACTGGAGTCTGCTGGGCGGTGATGTTACAAAAGTTGTGTTGGATTTTCTTAATGGTGGGGTGCTGCCCTCTGGACTAAACGATACTGCGATCACTCTCATTCCAAAGGTTAAGCATCCTCAGTCCATAACTCAATATCAGCCTATTGCTTTATGTCTAGTTCTCTATAAAATTGCATCCAAAGCAATTACAAACAGATTGAGAGGCTTTATGGATGAAATTGTTAGCGAGGAACAGAGTGCTTTCGTGCCCGGGCGTCTTATAACTGATAATGTCTTGGTGGCATATGAAAGTATATACACAATGAAGAGGAGAAAAAAGGGGAAGAATTACTCTTGCGCGGTCAAGCTCGATATGATGAAGGCTTACGATCGAGTCGAGTGGCATTACCTGGAAGCTATTCTTTCTAAACTTGGCTTTAGCATGGTTTTTGTCAGACTTATTATGAAGTGTGTGACCTCAGTACGGTTTACTGTTCGGGTCAATGGTGAACTCCTACTGTTCTTCACTCCAACCAAGGGACTCCGACAAGGCGATCCTATTTCGCCGTACTTATTCCTGCTTTGTGGGGAAGGTTTGTCTTCATTGCTTAAGAGCTACAATGGAGGTACTGTTGACAGGGGGCTATGAGTTAGCTATCGTTCTCCTTGGGTCACTCATCTGATGTTCGCAGATGACAGTTTGATTTTCATCAATGCAAAGGATGAAAGTGCCCTTAGGTTGAATGAGATCCTAAGGATATATGGTGATTCGTCAGGACAGCGGGTCAATCGTGATAAAAGTTCCATTTACTTCTCTACTAACACTCCTGATCCTGTGAAGGTTGCAATCAAGGCGACGCTGAATATCCAAGTGGAGGCCTTCAGCGAGAAGTATTTAGGTTTGCCCACGGCGGTGGGGCGTATTACAAGTGGGACCTTCGATCATATGGGAGATAGAGCTCGTGGTAAAATCCAAGGATGGGCGGAGAAGCTGTTAGCTTGTGCTGGACGTGAAACACTTCTGAAATCAGTCATACAAGCTATCCCTACTTATCCAATGAGTACGTTTTTGTTGAACAAGAAGGTTTGCAAGAGCTTAACTTCTCCCATGGCGAAATATTTTTGGAGTAGTTCTCTTGACAAAAGGTCGATGCATTGGGTGTCTTGGAAAGAGTTAGCGACACCCAAGTGCAATGGGGGCATGGGCTTCAGAGATCTGCAGTTGTTCAATATTGCAATGTTGGCAAACATGGATGGCGGTTTTTAACAAACCCAAATTCTGTGTGTGCAAGAGTACTCAAAGGGAGGTATTTCCCTGATACCGATTTTTTGCAAGCATCTGTACCCAAGTCAGCTTCGGTTACCTGGAAGGCCATCATCGCGGGAAGAGATGCCCTTAATGTTGGGTTAATTACACGCGTAGGAGATGGTTCTTCCATCTCAGTGTGGACGGATAAATGGATTCCAGGTACCATCTCGATGACTCCTATCTCCAGACCACCAAACACAACAGTAGAGATGGTTTCAGATTTGATAGATTCAGCTAACTGGACTTGGAGACACGATCTAGTCCAGCATACTTTTGCTCCCTCGGATGCTGCTGCCATTCTGAATATTCCTATCCGCCGAGGAGGGGGACATGATTTCCCTGCGTGGGTGTTTGACAGATCCGGCAACTACACTGTAAAGACAGTGTATCGTGCTCTAGTGACTCAGAAAGAGCGACTCGCTCTAGAAGAAGGGACGGTTACCGAGACCTCAGATTCAGATAAACAGATGTGGAAAGCTTTATGGAAACTTAATGTGATCCCAAAAGTTAGAGTTTTCTGGTGGAGAGTGCTTAGGGGAATTTTGCCTGACGAGAGCACACTCAAGAATCGGCACATTGCAGATGTCAGTAGCTGCAAAGTTTGTTTGGCTGGCGAAGAGGACCTGCACCATGCTCTTATCTCATGTCCACATGCTCGCCCATTCTAGGAAGAGGCATGTGCATGGTTCAATCTCCGTCTACCAGTACTCTCTCAAGTTTCATGGGCGCGTGATATCACGTGTGACCCAAACATCTCTGTGGATGACCGGGCTAAGATCACTACTATTATGTGGTCTATATGGCATTCCAGAAATCGGATCAAACAAGGGGAGGTAGGACGAGACCCAGCCACTACTATTCGAGCCACAAAAGAAGCAATAGCTGAAGGAAATATGCCCTAGAGGCAATAATAAAGTTATTATTTATTTCCTGATATCATGATAAATGTTTATTATTCATGCTAGAATTGTATTAACCGGAAACATGATACATGTGTGAATACATAGACAAACATAGTGTCACTAGTATGCCTCTACTTGACTAGCTCATTGATCAAAGATGGTTATGTTTTCTAACCATAGGCATGTGTTGTCATTTGATTAATGGGATCACATCATTAGGAGAATGATGTGATTGACTTGACCCATTCCGTTAGCTTAGCACTTGATCGTTTAGTATGTTGCTATTGCTTTCTTCATGACTTATACAAAGTTCCTGCAACTATGAGATTGTGCAACTCCGTTTACGGAGGAACACTTTGTGTGCTACCAAAGCGTCACAACGTGAATCGGGTGATTATAAAGGTGCTCTCTGGTGTCTCCAAAGGTACATGTTGAGTTGGCATAATTCGAGATTAGGTTTTGTCACTCCGATTGTCGGAGAGGTATCTCTGGGCCTTCTCGGTAATACTCATCACCTAAGCCTTGCAAGCATTGTAACTAATGAGTTAGTTATGAAATGATGTATTACGGAACGAGTAAAGAGACTTGCCGGTAACGAGATTGAACTAGGTATTGGATACCGACGATCGAATCTCGGGCAAGTAACATACCGATGACAAAGGGAACAACGTATGTTGTTATGCGGTTTGACCGATAAAGATCTTCGTAGAATATGTAGGAACCAATATGAACATCCAGGTTCCACTATTGGTTATTGACCTAGAATAGTTCTAGGTCATGTCTACATAGTTCTCGAACCCGTAGGGTCCGCACGCTTAACGTTACGATGACAGTTTTATTATAAGTTTATAAGTTTTGATGTACCGAAGTTTGTTCGGAGTCCCGGATGTGATCACGGACATGACGAGGAGTCTCGAAATGGTCGAGACATAAAGATTGATATATCGGACGACTATATTCGGACACCGGAATTGTTCCGGGTGATTTCGAAGAAAACCGGAGTGCCGGCGGGGTTACCGGAACCCCCCGGGGGAGTTAATGGGCCACATGGGCCTTGGTGGGAAGAGAGAGGCGGCCGGGTGGGCGCGCCTCTCTCTCTGGTCCCCAAGGGGCCGCCTCCCCTTGCTCCTTTATATACGGGGGGGGGGCACCCCATAGACACACAAGTTGATCTACGGAATGTTCCTTAGCCGTGTGCGGTGCCCCCCTCCACCATATTCCACCTCGGTCATATCGTCGCGGAGTTTAGGTGAAGCCCTGCGCCGGTAGAACATCATCATCGTCACCACACCGTCGTGCTGACGGAACTCATCCCCGATGCTTCACTGGATTGGAGCCCGGGGGACGTCATCGAGCTGGATGTGTGCTAAACACGGAGGTGCCGTACGTTCGGTGCTTGGATCAGTCGAATCGTGAAGACGTACGACTACATCAACCGCGTTGTCATAACGCTTCCGCTTGACGGTCTCTTGTTGCGATGCCATCACCATGATCTTGCGTGTGTGTAGGAATTTTTTTGAAATTACTACGTTCCCCAACAGTGGCATCCGAGCCTAGGTTTTATGCGTTGATGTTATATGCACGAGTAGAACACAAGTGAGTTGTGGGCGATACAAGTCATCTTGCTTACCAAAGCATGTCATACTTTGGTTCATGGTATTGTTGGATGAAGCGGCCGGACCGACGTTACGCCAGACGCTTACGCGAGACTGGTTTTACCGCCGTGCTTTGCACACAGGTGACTAGCGGGTGTCAGTTTCTCCAACTTTAGTTGAACCGAGTGTGACTACGCCCGGTCCTTGCGAAGGTTAAAACAGCACCAACTTGACGAACTATCGTTGTGGTTTTGATGCGTAGGTAAGAACGGTTCTTGCTCAGCCCGTAGCAGCCACGTAAAACTTGCAACAACAAATTAGAGGACATCTAACTTGTTTTTGCAGGGCATGTTGTGATGTGATATGGCCAAGACGTGATGCTATATTTTATTGTATGAGATGATCATGTTTTGTAACCAAAGTTATCGGCAACTGGCAGGAGCCATATGGTTGTCGCTTTATTGTATGAAATGCAAACACCCTGTAATTGCTTTACTTTATCACTAAGCGGTAGCGATAGTCGTAGAAGCAATAGATGGTGTAAACGACAACGATGCTACGATGGAGATCAAGGTGTCGCGCCGGTGACGATGGTGATCACGACGGTGCTTCGGAGATGGAGATCACAAGCACAAGATGATGATGGCCATATCATATCACTTATATTGATTGCATGTGATGTTTATCCTTTATGCATCTTATCTTGCTTTGATTGACGGTAGCATTTTAAGATGATCTCTCACTAAAATTATCAAGAAGTGTTCTCCTTGAGTATGCACCGTTGCCAAAGTTCGTCGTGCCCAGACACCACGTGATGATCGGGTGTGATAAGCTCCACGTCCATCTACAATGGGTGCAAGCCAGTTTTGCACACGCAGAATACTCAGGTTAAACTTGACGAGCCTAGCATATGCAGATATGGCCTCGGAACATGGAGACCGAAAGGTCGAGCGTGAATCATATAGTAGATATGATCAACATAGAGATGTTCACCATTGAAAACTACTCCATCTCACGTGATGATCGGTTATGGTTTAGTTGATATGGATCACGTGATCACTTAGGTGACTAGAGAGATGTCTGTCTAAGTGGGAGTTCTTAAGTAATATGATTAATTGAACTTAAATTTATCATGAACTTAGTACCTGATAGTATTTTGCTTGTCTATGTTTGTTGTAGATAGATGGCTCGTGTTGTTGTTCCGTTGAATTTTAATGCGTTCCTTGAGAAAGCAAAGTTGAAAGATGATGGTAGCAATTACACGGATCGGGTCCGTATTTGAGGATTATCCTCATTGCTGCACGTAAGAATTACGCCCTGGAAGCACCGCTGGGTGTCGAACTCTGCGCAGAGCAACACCGGATGTTGTGAGCGTCTGGCGAGCAAAGCTGATGACTACTCTATAGTTCGATGTGCCATGCTTTACGGCTTAGAATCGGGTCTTCAACGACGTTTTGAGCGTCATGGAGCATATGAGATGTTCCAGAGTTAAGTTAATATTTCAAGAAAATGCCCGGATTGAGAGATATGAAGTCTCCAATAAGTTCTACAGCTGCAAGATGAGGAGAATAGTTCATCGGTGAGCATATACTCAAAATGTGCGGGTATAATAATCACTTGATTCAAGCGGGAGTTAATCTTCGGATGATAGCGTCATTGATGAATTCTCCAATCATCGCCACCAAGCTACAAGAGCTTTGTGATGAACTATAATATGCAAGGGATGAACAAGACAATTCCTGAGCTCTTCGCAATGCTAAAGGCTGCGGAGGTAGAAATCAAGAAGGAGCATCAAGTGTTTATGGTCAACATGACCACTAGTTTCAAGAAAAAGGGCAAAGGGAAGAAGAAGGGGAACTTCAAGAAGAACAGCAAGCAAGTTGCTGCTCAAGAGAAGAAGCCCAAGTCTGGACCTAAGCCTGAAATCGAGTGCTTCTACTGCAAGCGGATCGTCTTTGGAAGCGGAACTGCCCCAAGTATTTGGCGGATAAGAAGGATGGCAAAGTGAACAAAGGTATATGTGATATACATGTTATTGATGTGTACCTAACTAGAGCTCGTAGTAGCACCTGGGTATTTCATATTGGTTCTGTTGCTAATATTTGCAACTCAAAGCAGGACTCTGAATAAGCGAGCACTTCGCCAAGGACGAGGTGGCGACATGCGTGGGAAAGCGGTTCCAAAGTCGATGTGATCGCGGTCGGCACGCTACCTCTACATCTACCTTCGGATTAGTTTTAGACCTAAATAATTGTTATTTGGTGCCGATTGAGCATGAACATTATATCTGGATCTTGTTTGATGCGAGACGGTTATTCATTTAAATCGAGAATAATGGTTGTTCTATTTATATGAGTAATATCTTTTATGGTCATGCACCCTTGAAGAGTGGACTATTTTATTGAATCTCGATAGTAGTGATACACATATTCATAATGTTGAAGCCAAAAGATGCAGAGTTGATAATGATAGTGCAACTTATTTGTGGCACTGCCGTTTAGGTCATATCGGTGTAAAGCGCATGAAGAAACTCCATACTGATGGACTTTTGGAATCACTTGATTATGAATCACTTGGTACTTGCGAACCGTGCCTCATGGGCAAGATGACTAAAACACCGTTCTCCGGTAATGTGGAGAGAGCAACAGATTTGTTGGAAATCATACATACAGATGTATGTGGTCCGATGAATGTTGAAGCTCGTGGCGGATATCGTTATTTTCTCACCTTCACAGATGATTTGAGCAGATATGGGTATATCTACTTAATGAAACACAAGTCTGAAACATTTGAAAAGTTCAAAGAATTTCAGAGTGAAGTGGAAAATCATCGTAACAAGAAAATAAAGTTTCTACGATCTGATCGTGAAGGAGAATATTTGAGTTACGAGTTTGGTTTACATTTGAAACAATGCGGAATAGTTTCGCAACTCATGCCACCTGGAACACCACAAAGAAATGGTGTGTTCGAACGTTGTAATCGTACTTTACTAGATATGGTGCGATCTATGATGTCTCTTACTGATTTACCGCTATCGTTTTGGGGTTATGCTTTAGAGACGGCTGCATTCACATTAAATAGGGCACCATCTAAATCCGTTGAGACGACGCCTTATGAACTGTGGTTTGGCAAGAAACCAAAGTTGTCATTTCTTAAAGTTTGGGGCTGTGATGCTTATGTGAAGAAACTTCAACCAGATAAGCTCTAACCCAAATCGGAGAAATGTGTCTTCATAGGATACCCAAAAGAGACTGTTGGGTACACCTTCTATCACAGATCCGAAGGCAAGACATTCGTTGCTAAGAATGGATCCTTTCTAGAGAAGGAGTTTCTCTCGAAAGAAGTGAGTGGGAGGAAAGTAGAACTTGATGAGGTAATGGTACCTGCTCCCTTATTGGAAAGTAGTTCAACACAGAAATCAGTTCCTGTGACAAATACACCAATTAGTGAGGAAGCTAATAATATTGATCATGAAACTTCAGATCAAGTATCTACTGAACCTCGTAGGTCTACCAGAGTAAGATCTGCACCAAAGTGGTACAGTAATCCTATTCTGGAAGTCATGTTACTTGACCATGATGAACCTACGAACTATGAGGAAGCGATGATGAGCCCAGATTCCGCAAAATGGCTAGAGGCCATGAAATCTGAGATGGGATCCATGTATGAGAACAAAGTATGGACTTTGGTTGACTTGCCCGATGATCGGCAAGCCGTTGAGAATAAATGGATCTTTAAGAAGAAGACTGACGCTGACGATAATGTAAATGTCTATAAAGCTCGACTTGTTGCGAAAGGTTTTCGACAAGTTCAAGGGGTTGACTACGATGAGACTTTCTCACCCGTAGCGATGCTTAAGTCTGTCTGAATCATGTTAGCGATTGCCGCATTTTATGATTATGAAATTTGGCAGATGGATGTCAAAACTGCATTCCTGAATGGATTTCTGGAAGAAGAGTTGTATATGATGCAACCGGAAGGTTTTGTTGATCCTAAGGGAGCTAACAAAGTGTGCAAGCTCCAGCGATCAATCTATGGTCTGGTGCAAGCCTCTCGGAGTTGGAATAAACGCTTTGATAGTGTGATCAAAGCATATGGTTTTATCTGAGACTTTTGGAGAAGCTCTGTATTTACAAGAAAGTGAGTGGGAGCTCAGAGCATTTCTAATATTATATGTGGATGACATATTGTTGATTGGAAATGATATAGAATTTCTGGATAGCATAAAAGGATACTTGAATAAAAGTTTTTCAATGAAAGACCTCGGTGAAGCTGCTTACATATTGGGCATTAAGATCTATAGAGATAGATCAAGACACTTGATTGGACTTTCACAAAGCACGTACCTTGATAAAGTATTGAAAAGGTTCAATATGGAACAGGCGAAGAAAGGGTTCTTGCCTGTATTACAAGGTATAAAGTTGAGTCAGACTCAATGCCCGACCACTGCAGAAGATAGAGAGAAAATGAAAGGAGTTCCTATGCTTCACCATAGGCTCTATCATGTATGCAATCTTGTGTACCGGACTGATGTGTGCCTTGCTATAAGTTTGGCGGGGAGGTACCAAAGTAATCCAGAGTGGGTCATTGGACAGCGGTCAAGAACATCTGAAATACGAAAAGGACTAAGGATATGTTTCTCGTATATGGAGGTGACAAAGAGCTAGTCGTAAATGGTTACGTCGATGCAAGCTTTGACACTGATCCGGACGATTCTAAATCGCAAACCGGATACGTATTTTTATTAAACGGTGGAGCTGCAAGTTGGTGTAGTTCTAAACAAAGCGTCGTGGCGGGATCTACATGTGAAGCGGAGTACATAGCTGCTTCGGAAGCAGCTAATGAAGGAGTCTGGATGAAGGAGTTCATTTCCGATCTAGGTGTTGTACCTAGTGCATCGGGACCAATGAAGATCTTCTATGACAATACTGGTGCAATTGCCTTGGCAAAGGAATCCAAATTTCACAAGAGGACCAAGCACATCAAGAGACGCTTCAATTCCATTCGGGACCAAGTACAAGTGGGAGACATAGAGATTTGCAAAATACATACGGATCTGAATGTTGCAGACCCGTTGACTAAGCCTCTCTCATGAGCAAAACATGATCAGCACCAAGATTCCATGGGTGTTAGAATCATTGCTATGTAATCTAGATTATTGACTCTAGTGCAAGTGGGAGACTGAAGGAAATATGCCCTAGAGGCAATAATAAAGTTATTATTTATTTCCTCATATCATGATGAATGTTTATTATTCATGCTAGAATTGTATTAACCGGAAACATGATACATGTGTGAATACATAGACAAACATAGTGTCACTAGTATGCCTCTACTTGACTAGCTCATTGATCAAAGATGGTTATGTTTCCTAACCATAGGCATGTGTTGTCATTTGATTAATGGGATCACATCATTAGGAGAATGATGTGATTGACTTGACCCATTCCGTTAGCTTAGCACTTGATCGTTTAGTATGTTGCTATTGCTTTCTTCATGACTTATACAAAGTTCCTGCAACTATGAGATTGTGCAACTCCCGTTTACCGGAGGAACACTTTGTGTGCTACCAAACGTCACAAGCGAATCGGGTGATTATAAAGGTGCTCTACAGGTGTCTCCAAAGGTACATGTTGAGTTGGCATAATTCGAGATTAGGTTTTGTCACTCCGATTGTCGGAGAGGTATCTCTGGGCCTTCTCGGTAATACTCATCACCTAAGCCTTGCAAGCATTGTAACTAATGAGTTAGTTATGAAATGATGTATTACGGAATGAGTAAAGAGACTTGCCGGTAACGAGATTGAACTAGGTATTGGATACCGATGATCGAATCTCGGGCAAGTAACATACCGATGACAAAGGGAACAACGTATGTTGTTATGCGGTTTGACCGATAAAGATCTTCGTAGAATATGTAGGAACCAATATGAACATCCAGGTTCCACTATTGGTTATTGACCGAGAATAGTTCTAGGTCATGTCTACATAGTTCTCGAACCCGTAGGGTCAGCACGCTTAACGTTACGATGACAGTTTTATTATGAGTTTTTAAGTTTTGATGTACCGAAGTTTGTTCGGAGTCCCGGATGTGATCACGGACATGATGAGGAGTCTTGAAATGGCCGAGAAATAAAGATTGATATATTGGACGACTATATTCGGACACGGAATTGTTCGGGTGATTTGGAGAAAATGGTCTTAGGGGGGTTACTGGAACCCCGGAGAGTTAATGGGCCACATGGGCCTTGGTGGGAAGAGAGAGGGGAGGCCAGGGTGGACCGCACGCCCCCTCTCCCTCTGGTCCGAATTGGACTATGAGGGGGGGCGGCGCCCCCCTTTCCTTCCCCCCTCTCCCCCTTCCTTCTCCCTCCTAGTAGGAGTAGGAAAGGAGGAATACTACTCCTACTAGGAGGAGGATTCCTCCTCCTTGGCGCGCCCCAAGGGGCCGGCCGGCCTCCCCCCTTGCTCCTTTATATACGGGCGGGGAGTGGGCACCCATAGACACACAAGTTGGTCTACGGATCGTTCCTTAGCCGTGTGCGGTGCCCCCTCCACCATATTCCACCTTGGTCATATCGTCGCGGAGTTTAGGCGAAGCCCTGCGTCGGTAGAACATCGTCATCGTCACCACGCCGTCGTGCTGACGGAACTCATCCCCGACGCTTCGCTGGATTGGAGCCCGGGGGACGTCATTGAGCTGGACATGTGCTGAACACGGAGGTGCCGTACGTTCGGTGCTTGGATCGGTCGAATCGTGAAGACATACGACTACATCAACCGCGTTGTCATAACGCTTCCGCTTGATGGTCTACGAGGGTACGTAGACAACACTCTCGCCTCTCGTTGCTATGCTATCACCATTGTAGGATCGAAGAAGGTGAGAGTGTCTAGAGGGGGGGTGATTAGACTACTCTACAAGATAAAAATTATGCCTTTTTATAAAGGACAGATTTTGGCAGATTTTGCATAACATACACAAGTCAAGTAGCATACTACACATGCAATTCTAGAGTATGGGCAGCGGAAAGTAAATTGCACAAGTAGTAAAGAGAGGTGGAGAAGATCAAACGCAATTTGGAGACGCGGTGATTTTTCTCGTGGTTCCGATAGGTGGTGCTATCGTACTTCCACGTTGATGGAGACTTCAACCCACGGAGGGTAACGGCTGCGAGAGTCCACGGAGGCTCCACCCACGAGCGGTCCACGAAGAAGCAACCTTGTCTATGCCATCATGGCTCACGCCCACGGAGGGCTAGCCTTACTCGGGGTAGATCTTCACGAAGTAGGCGATCTCCTTGCCCTTACAAACTTCTTGGTTCAACTCCACATCTCGACGGAGGCTCCCAAGCGACACCTAACCAATCTAGGAGGCACCACCTCCAAAAGGTAATAGATGGTGTTGATGATGATGAACTCCTTGCTCTTGTGCTTCAAATGATAATCTCCCCAACACTCAACTCTCCTCACCGATTTGGCTGTGGTGGAAGAAAGGATTGAGTGGAAAGCAACTTGGGATGGCTAGAGATCAAGCTTCATATGGTGGGAGTGGAGCAACTTGATCTCAACACAAGGGTAGGTAGTTCTCTTCTCGAGAAATGTAAGGTAGGAGTGGTAGTACTTTTTCGATGGCTCTCTCCACGAATGAAGAGGGGTGGAGGGTATTTATAGCCTCCACACAAAATCCAACCGTTACACACATTTGAGCAATCTCGGTGGGACCGAAGTTGACAACTCGGTGAGACCGAAAGTTCAAATCATGTGAGCGTTGGGATTTTCGTGGGACCGAAAATACAATCTCGGTTAGTCCGATTCGTGCAAAGACAAGAGCTTGCCAATCTCGGTGGGACCGACTTCATCATCTCGGTGACACCGATTTGATGACGAAGGTTCTGAAGCTTGGCAACTCAAGTTTGGTGAGACCGAGTTCGAATCGGAAAATCCGAGATTTCTAGGGTTTGGCTTTGTGGCTGAGGTGGTTCATCTCGGTGTATTTGGGTTTGGAATATCGGTGGGACCGAGATTACTTATGAGTGTATATGGCGGTGAAAGTTGCTTGATAGTTTAGGAGATGTATCACTAAGCACTTTGAGCAACCAGATCATCATCATAACCTCATCCCCTTTAATAGTATTGGCTTTCCTATGGACTCAATGTGATCTTGGATCACTAAACCAAAAATGGAGTCTTGAGCTTTTGCCAATGCTTGCCTTAGCATTTTGAGGGTCCACCTCTTGATCCTTTTGCCATGCCAATGTGATTGAACTTCCTGAAACATACTTAATAAAAGCATTAGTCCAACCACAAAGTATGTTGTCATTAATTACCAAAACCACCCGAGGAGCAAATGTGCTTTCAATCTCCCCTTTTTGGTAATTGATGGCAACACACAAAATAAGACATCAAAGCTTATGAAAGAAAGATGAATTATCAAAGCTTTGACAAACATGTAGTACATAGGCTCCCCTACAAGTGTGCAAGATTTTCATAGATTATGGTTTTGGACTACCACAAGCACACAAGAGAGAAAAGCAAGATGTGCTACATGCAGCTTGGCTATATGCATCGAGCGAGATGAAAAGAAGGGAGTGATAATGCATATGTGCATGGTGATTTCTTGCAAACAAGTATACACAAGCAAGTCACCATCATGCACATTCTGCAAAGTGCATATACTTACCTTGAGGTTCCTTGATGTTGTACCTGAAGAAATAGACTTGGGAAAACAAGGTTAGATAACACAAGAGTATTTCTTCAACCAACTGCAAGAACATCAAGAGTACCAAGCCAGGGATGACATGTATAAAGAGTGTCTCATATAGAGCACAAGCTTGAATTAGCAAACATGTCTCCGAAACTAAAAGGATTTTCAATGAACTCTGAGAGATTTTGCTTTCCATAAGATATCAATTGTGAAAGCAGAATCAAAAGAATGATGCCAAATGTAATGTCCAAAGTGGAACATGGCAAAGCTTTGATGTGATTCTCTCCCCCTTAAGGTAAGATTGCTCTTCTTCTCCCCCTAAATCTTCTCTTCTCCCCCTAAGCTTCTCTTCTCTTCTCCCCCTAAGTCTTCTCCCCCTTTGACATCAAGTGCCGAAAAGGACAGCAAACTAGGAAGGTCAGGGAAGATGGAAAGAGGTGGGATCCTTAAGAATCACAACAGGGCAATAAGAAACATGCATAGAGAATCATTGAGTGGAGCCGCAGAAGATGATATCCTGAAAGAGATAAATCGGTGGCACCGAATTGATATGGATCGGTGTGTCCGAAAGTCAGGGACTTAGGGCAGATCCTTTTCGGTCAGACCGAAATAATTAAATCGGTGACGCCGAGTTTAATTCCAAGGAAATACAGAAATAATTCAGCTCACTTTGCAAGGAATGTTTCAAAGGATTTGCAATGAATTTGTGAATGATTTTCGAGGAATTGATCAGAGCCAAAAGGATATTCACAAAGACAAAAGAATAGAAATGAAAAAGATTCCTAGATGAAGGTTTTTTTTATATAAAATGAAAACTCAATGAGAGAACATAAGAGAAAATAGAAAGACTCCAAGACATATGTACTTCATCTAGATAAGGGTTGGCGACAAAGTCACCTATGTTTGAGTATATTGACTTAGGAGTCAAATGAGGACATTTGATCATAGGTCATACTCATCATTTAAGCTCAAAATGGGATTGCCATTTTTCGATTAAGCATTCGATGTGATCACATCTTATGAAGCTGCTTGTACTCATGTCTTTGAGCAAAGCTCCTTAAAGATGTGAAGAACATACCTTGGGCTTGTTGTTGCTTTGTTCATGTAGGTGAACTTGATGTAGGTGCTCATTGAATGTGAAGTTGGAGCGCCATTTCCACTTGTGTAGTTCATCTTCCTACATGGGTTAGGCAAGCAAGGAAATACTCAAGGATATCCAAGATGACGAGAGTAAAATACTAGATGTATAAGGTGTCAAAAAGGATATGTGGAATTTTGTTCCTTGAACTCAACATCCCAAAGGGCTAGATACTTGGTCAATGACAAGATTACTCAAGATTTGAGTGTGTGGTAATCTTGTGGAATGTAGATCATCCAAGTACCTGCAAGGAGTTAGATGCAATACAAGGAGGCAAATGTGTCCAAGACATATGATCATCATCATAATAGAAATATCAAGGATTTGTCAAGTAGGCGCATGCCTTGCATGCATCAATGGAGTTTTCACTCCAAGTTTGAAGCATCAATGATGTTCAACTCACTCCTTAAGCGACAAAACACCTTCTCATCAAGAGGTTTTGTAAAGATATCAGCAAGTTGTTTGTCGATCTGAACATGCTTAAGATTGATGTCACCCTTGGCAATGTGATCACGAATGAAATGGTGACGAACTTCAATATGTTTCGTTCGAGAGTGTTGCACAGGATTGTGTCCAATCTTAATCGCACTCTCATTGTCACAAAGCAAGGAACATGTCTCACATGTATCCCATAATCCTTAAGCGTTTGTGTCATCCATAGCGAGCACAACATGAACCAGCAGCAATATATTACGCTTGGCGGTGGATAATGATACGAATTTTGTTTCTTGGAGGACCAAGATACAAGGGATCGACCAAGGAATTGACACGTACCCGAAGTTGACTTTCTATCAACCCTGTCACCGACATAGTCCGAGTCGGAATAGCCAACAAGGTCGAAAGAGGCCCTCTTAGGATACCAAATGCCAAAGTTTGGTGTGTGTATCAAATATCTCACAATCCTTTTAACAGCTTTAAGATGACATTCTTTAGGGGCAGCTTGATATCGAGCACACATGCATACACTCAACATTATGTCAGGACGAGAAGCACAGAGATATAGTAGAGAACCAATCATAGATCGATAAACCTTTTGATCAATAGGTTCTCCATCTTTTGTCAAGTCATTATGTCCACTTGTAGGCATGGGGGTTCTCATACCTTTGCTTTCTTGCATGTTGAACTTCTTGAAGAGATCCTTGGTGTACTTTGTTTGTGAGACAAAGGTACCCTCCTTAGATTGCTTGATTTGCAACCCAATAAAGAATTTGAGTTCACTCATCATGGACATCTCATACTTCTCCGACAGGAGCTTTCCAAACTTCTCGCTAAAATGAGGGTTAGTTGAACCAAAGATAATATCATCAACATATATTTGGCACACAAATAGTTCACCATCAACCCTTTTCGTGAACAACGTTGAGTCTATTTTTCCAATCTCAAATCCTTTTTCAAGAAGAAAGCTAGTCAAGCATTTGTACCAAGCTCTAGGAGCTTGCTTAAGACCATAAAGAGCTATGTGCAACTTGTAAACATGATTAGGCTTTTTAGGATTCACAAATCCGGGAGGTTGTTTCACAAATACTTCCTCCTCTATTTCACCATTTAGGAAAGCACTTTTAATATCCATTTGATAGAGAGTAATATCATGGTGGTTGGCATAAGCAAGAAGAATGCGAATGGACTCAAGTCTAGCAACGGGGGCATAGGTCTCACCATAGTCCATACCTTCGACTTGTGTGTAACCTTGAGCTAAGAGACGAGCCTTGTTGCGGATGACTTGTCCATCTTCATCTTGCTTGTTCCGAAACACCCATTTGGTTCCAATGATGTTTTGATCATCCTTGGGCTTCTCTACCAAAGTCCATACATTGTTCCTCTCGAAGTTGTGTAGCTCTTCGTGCATAGCGTTCACCCAATCCGGGTCTTCAAGTGCTTCTTCTACCTTCATAGGTTCAATACTAGAGATAAATGAGTAATGCTCACAAAAGTTAGCTAAGCGAGTTTTAGAGCGAGTAATTCTCCCGGAGTTGATGTCGTTCATCATTTGTTCCACGGGATGATTCTTCTTGACTCTTGCTCGGACTCGGGATAGCTTTTGTTGAGGTTGTGGCTGAGCTTCCTCATCATCCTCATCTTCCTCTTCTTCTTCATTGTTGTTGGTGTTGTCTTGAGGCGGTGGAGAAGGAGGTTGTGGTGGATCTTCTTGTTGCACTTCCTCATCTTGGTGAGTTCCACTTGTGGAGGCCTCCATGTTGCCTTGAGGTTCATCTTGCCGTGAGGTAGGGGGCTCCACATATGTAGATGAGGTACTCTCCTTCACTTCCATGGGACGGATCTTTCCAATAGATAAATCTTGGATGGCTTCCGATGGGTCCTTGTCTCCTACATCAATAGGCATTTGCTCTACTTGCAAGCCATTAGATTCATCAAACTTCACATCTACCGTCTCTTCAACCTTTCGGGTGAAATTATTATAGACACGGTAGGTGTGGGAGTTTGATCCATAACCGAGGAAAAAGCCTTCATGAGTTTTAGGAGCAAATTTAGATCGTCGATGCTTATCAAGGATATAGCATTTTGAACCAAAGACACGAAAGTATCCCACTTGGGGTTTGTTACCGGTGAGGAGCTCGTATGAAGTCTTGCCGAGGAGCTTATGAAGATAAAGCCTGTTGATAGCATGACAAGCTGTCTCGACCGCTTCACCCCAAAAGTGCTTCGGTGTCTTGTATTCATCAAGCATCGTTCTCGCCATCTCTATGAGCGTTCGGTTCTTCCTCTCAACAACTCCATTTTGTTGAGGAGTGTACGTAGCCGAGAACTCATGTAGAATCCCTTCCTCATCGAGAAAAGAGTCCACATGGGCGTTCTTGAACTCCGTTCCATTGTCACTCCGAACTTTCTTGATCTTCACCTCAAATTGATTTTGGGCCTTTACGCAAAGGTTTTGAAGATTCTCGAACCTGCGATTTGTCATCAAGGAAAAATACCCATGTAAATCTGGAATAATAATCAACTATAACTAGACCAAAGGAGTTACCACCAAGGCTTTTGTAAGCATTGGGACCAAGAGATCCATATGAAGAAGCTCAAGCGGTCTCCTTGTGGTCATGATGTTCTTCACGGATGACTTCCACCTACTTGTTTTCCTGCTCGACAAGCACTACAAAGTCTATCTTTGTCAAAGAAAACATCTTTAACACCAAGAATATGATCACCTTTGATTAGCTTGTCTAGATTACGATACCAACATGTCCAAGCCTTCTATGCCATAACCAACCTTTTGCAGATTTAGCAATGAAGCAAGTTCTAGGTTGGGCTTTCTTAGTAAAATCAACAATATATAGATCACCTCTACGGATACGGTAAATGCCATGTTATGATTGTCACGACGAAAGACTTGGCAATCTACTTCAGTGAATAGCACATTGAATCCAAAGTCAGCTAATCTAGACACGGAAAGTAAATTGTATCCAAGTGATTCAACAAGCATGACATTTTGAATAGAGCTATCATGAGATATGGCCACCTTACCAAGGCCAAGTACCTTACCCTTGGAGTTGTCTCCAAAAGTCACATACTTGCGTGGACCATCGTTCTTTGCAAGCTCTCGAAACATGTCTTCGTCTCCGGTCATGTGATCGGTGCATCCACTATCAAGAATCCACTCTTTTCCACCGGATATGTAGTCTCTCAGATTCGCCATGAGATTGAGACTCTTCATGATCTTGTCTAGCTCGGTGTCCGAATCGGAGTAATCATCATCATGCTCATGCTCATCATCATATTGACCCATAGATAGTTCATCATCAACACCTAGGTCAATTTGACAACTACTTGCATTAGTTTTGTCAATGTGACAATAATCTTCGGAATGCAATACAAGAGCATTTCTAATTAGAACATTGATAAGACCGGGATCACCCTTCTTTTTCATAAGATCACGAAGCTCAAAGAAGCATTTATCAAAGTTGGGATCATTGGGGTGCATCATATCAAATTCGATAGTCTTGTATAGAATTTCATCAAGACCTCTCAAAGAGTAGTCCGGATAAAGTTCTTCCAAGAATTTCCACATAGCATAGGCACACTCAAAGTTTGTAACGAGCTTAAGCAAGTTATCGGGCAAACCTCTAATGATAAGATTTACAGTTCTGAGGTTACGAAGCAAATCAAGCTCTTCATCCATGGTAGGGTGCAAGGGGTCAAATGGAGGCACATATGGGGTTTCAACATATTTGCGCAAGTTATACATCTTAAAGATAATAAGCATTTCAATCCTCCACGAGTTATAGGACACTCCATTAAGAATAGGCACTCTATGGCTAACACTCCCAAACATAGACATGTCCATCTTCCTCCAATGGTGTGTAAACCAAAGCAATGGAGACCAACGCTCTGATACCAATTGTAGGATCGAAGAAGGTGAGAGTGTCTAGAGGGGGGGTGATTAGACTACTCTACAAGATAAAAATTATGCCTTTTTATAAAGGACAGATTTTGGCAGATTTTGCATAACATACACAAGTCAAGTAGCATACTACACATGCAATTCTAGAGTATGGGCAGCGGAAAGTAAATTGCACAAGTAGTAAAGAGAGGTGGAGAAGATCAAGCGCAATTTGAGACGCGGTGATTTTTCTCGTGGTTTCGATAGGTGGTGCTATCGTGCTTCCACGTTGATGGAGACTTCAACCCACGGAGGGTAACGGCTGCGAGAGTCCACGGAGGGCTCCACCCACGAAGGGTCCACGAAGAAGCAACCTTGTCTATGCCATCATGGCTCACGCCCACGGAGGGCTAGCCTTACTCGGGGTAGATCTTCACAAAGTAGGCGATCTCCTTGCCCTTACAAACTTCTTGGTTCAACTCCACATCTCGACGGAGGCTCCCAAGCGACACCTAACCAATCTAGGAGGCACCACCCTCCAAAAGGTAATAGATGGTGTTGATGATGATGAACTCCTTGCTCTTGTGCTTCAAATGATAATCTCCCCAACACTCAACTCTCCTCACCGATTTGGCTGTGGTGGAAGAAAGGATTGAGTGGAAAGCAACTTGGGAAGGCTAGAGATCAAGCTTCATATGGTGGGAGTGGAGCAACTTGATCTCAACACAAGGGTAGGTAGTTCTCTTCTCGAAATGTAAGGTAGGAGTGGTAGTACTTTCGATGGCTCTCTCCATGAATGAAGAGGGGTGGAGGGTATTTATAGCCTCCACACAAAATCCAACCATTACACACATTTGAGCAATCTCGGTGGGACCGAAGTTGACAACTCGGTGAGACCGAAAGTTCAAATCATGTGAGCGTTAGGATTTTCGGTGGGACCGAAAATACAATCTCGGTTAGTCCGATTCGTGCAAAGACAAGAGCTTGCCAATCTCGGTGGGACCGACTTCATCATCTCGGTGACACCGATTTGATGATGAAGGTTCTGAAGCTTGGCAACTCAAGTTTCGGTGAGACCGAGTTCGAATCGGAAAATCCGAGATTTCTAGGGTTTGGCTTTGTGGTGAGGTGGTTCATCTCGGTGTGGACTGGTTTGGAATATCGGTGGGACCGAGATTACTTATGATTGTATATGGCGGTGAAAGTTCTTTGATAGTTTAGGAGATGTATCACTAAGCACTTTGAGCAACCGGATCATCATCATAACCTCATCCCTTTTAATAGTATTGGCTTTCCTATGGACTCAATGTGATCTTGGATCACTAAACCAAAAATGGAGTCTTGAGCTTTTGCCAATGCTTGCCTTAGCATTTTGAGGGTCCACCTCTTGATCCTTTTGCCATGCCAATGTGATTGAACTTCCTGAAACATACTTAATAAAAGCATTAGTCCAACCACAAAGTATGTTGTCATTAATTACCAAAACCACCCAGGGAGCAAATGTGCTTTCAACCATGATCTTGCGTGTGCGTAGGAATTTTTTTGAAATTACTACGTTCCCCAACAATAGCTTTGCTGCAGCTACCTAGAAAGGCAGCTATGATCCTGCCAGGTTTTGGATGGCGACCACCCGAGGAGGGTGTCATTAAAATCACCACCGATGGAGCTCTCGATTTGAATGGTGTTAATGGGGGAGCAGGTGGAGTCGCCCGTTCGTCCACAGCGTTTTTGGGAGCTTGGAGTAAACCTTTCTCTGGGGTGTCTGATCCCCTGATCATTGAGGCTTTGGCGCTGCGGGAAGGAGCTCGTTTGGCAGCACTTCGAGGCTTCCTTCAGGTGATAATAGAGGTAGATTGTCTAGAGCTTGTGTCGCTCTGGAGTACTCGCCACTTTTCTCGTTCTATTGTGGCGCCAATCTTGTTAGAAATAGGAGAGCTCAATAGTAGTTTCACTTCTTTTGACAGCTAATGTGCCGGCGCATCTTTGTGCAAAACATGCATGCACCTTGAATGTGACCGAAACTTGGCTGGCTGAGACCCCTAGCTTCCTTGTGACCAGCCTTCTGGCTGACTGTCCGGGGAATGCTCTTATCTAAATAAAGCTCTCTGATTTGCCTGCAAAAAAAAACTACTTAGCCCGACATAAGAACGCTTAAGAAAAGGAAACCTCTCTCCAAGAATGCTACATGTGACACATGTATTAATCCCTTGTGCGGTTGTCCAACTTTTTGTAATCCCCTTGGTTCTGAATTCGTGTTACTTAGTCCCGAAAAAAGAATTGTATCTACTTGAAGAATGTTTCGGTGCTTGGAATATCTAGGCAGATCATGAGAGCTTGTTCAACGCAGTGACAATTTTCTATTAGCTCTCTACTAGTAAGTACTAGTAGTTCACAATTGTCTGTCAACTACTCGCTTCTTCATCGGTATCACACCCTCGCCGGACTGAACAACAGAGCTGTAACCCAACCAAATTGATCATGTATTATCTTGCCATCCATTTAGCTCCACAGGAGCAAGCGCGGGAGTTCTAATAGGACACTGAGACTAATGCTTTGAGGTGCTGAGAACAAAGAGAAGTACTTTTTTCTTTTTTTGACAAAGGGTGGTTTTATTATTTCATCAGAGAGAAGTAGTTGCAGAGTGGTTGGCTAGGGTTAGGCCGCTGCCCCATTATTTGTAAACAAGAAGAAATCCAGATTAGCTTGATGATGTCAATGTGGTTCCTCTTGACTAAACATCAAATTCTTCTACGGAGATGTTAATGCCCACACGTGTGGGCGTTAGCCATCTAAACCACATGTCTCCATCGACGTCCAGTAGTCTCTGCACGAATCTTGGCACGTTTTGGCTGATTTTGTGTGCCACGTAGGACAAGACGCATGTGTGGTGTGTGACATAGTTCGCCCACACGCCGATTGCCTCCCCGCGATCAGCGGATGCCACTCGGGGGCATGCGGTGGAACTGCTCTGCGCCCGCACGCCACGCCCGGCCGTGGTTGCCGTCAAACATGTCGCGCACTTCGCCCCCCTCCCCTCACGGTTCCATTTACTCCTCCCCTCAGTTACTCGCACAACCCACCCCGCAGTTCAGTCGATTGGAGGAGAAGGCGAGAGGAGAAGGCGACGGCGGAGGCGGAAGAGTCGATGGCATTCGCGGCCGTCGGTGGGACTCGCCGGACCGGAGCATCTTCGCCGGAGCGCCTGCAGATTGAAGGTAATGCTCCCTCCCACGCTCAAAATCCTTGTCTGCATTTCTCCCCTCCCCTCCGTGGTCGATGCTTCGCTCGAGATTCATCAAGATTTAGGCGGGTTCACGATGCGCCGGTGTTCCCGCCGGCGGCGGAGTCTTGTGCTTGCCGTTTTCGGTAGCATTGAGCAGTTTCGTTGCCGCCGCGGTGGCGGTATGGCGGTGTGGTTCGGCCTGTCCGGAGCCACATCCTGGTTGTGCCTTGGGATTGGGCTGTCGTTTTTCTATCCGATAGTTGCGCATTGCCTCGAAATGCTATTTGCGATCAGTGCAGGTAGAATTTTGTTGATGAATTTCAAGTTATGATAGTTGCCATTGAACCCTAGATCTAGGTAGTTGTTTTTCAAAGTGCAGTATGAATGCAAACATGGTAGTTTGAGTAACTATCTGCACCGTATGACAACTATTCCTGATCGACTGTGATAGTTGCCACAAATATGTTTTCCATGTGTCAACTAATTTCGTGCACATGATATGGCTGTTGCCACGCTCTAGGCATGGTAAAGTGTAGTAAATAGGTAGTCATGGCAGTTTCAGCAACTATGTGCATTGGATGGCAACTAATTTCTACATCAACTGTGCCAGTTGCCACATATATGCTTTCCATGTAGCAAGTATTTCTGTGAACACACTATGACTGTTGCCATGTTGTAGGCAGGATAATGTGGCAAATTCGCTGTACTACAGACCCAAATTTGTGTTTTGCCACGTTGACTTGTGGCAACTGACAGAATAATGTGACATGGTAAAGTGTAATAACTAGGTAGTCATGTCAGTTTCAGCAACTATGTGCACTGGATGGCAACTAATTTCCACATCAATTGTGTCAGTTGCCACATATATGCTTTCCATGTGGCAAGTATTTCTGTGAACACAGCATGGCTATTGCTGTGTTGTAGGCAGGATAATGTGGCAAATTCACTGTACTGCAGACCCAGTTTCGTGTTTTGCCACGCTGACTTATGATATCTGAACATATTTGGCCGTACTAAATGGCAACTCATTTTTAATATGAGGCCAGTGTGTGCATTGCAATTTCAGGTTGTTCAGTAGATGTTTTTCAACGCTTCTTTGAATTTGTGTTGCATTTTAACATGGCAATTTCAACCTAGCATATTTTGCCTTTGAACACATGGCAACTCATTTTTGTATGAGGACAGGGTGTGAGTTGCCACATTTTATGTTTGTGCAGTGGAAGATTTGTGCCTTTCTTTCGTAATATCTTGTGCTAACATGACAACTTCAACATTTTGTTTTAAGTGCATTACGATCTGTACATTTTTCAAATGAAGCCAATGTGTTTAATTGCCACATTAATGTTTTCGACAATCATAGGGGTGCGTGTGTGTTCATGTGATATTTGCCTTCACTATTTGCCATTTCAATTGAGCCCATGTGGCAAGCACATTCTGTTAGGTGGCAACTGCTTACTTCATACATTTCATTTCCACCCTGACAATTTGGTTTGTTCTTACCTCAGCAGAATGGCTCGCGTTGATCATCAAAATGATGATGATGATTTCATGGATATGCATTGCAGCAGAATCGGGCAACTAGACGGAGAAAAGACGGCGATGAGGTAACTGTCCACCCCCTCCTTCCCCCTCCATTTGTTTTTGGATGCCACATCGAGCTTGCAATCGTCTGCTATGAACTAAATTTTCATGATAGTGAAAACATGGCAACAAATGATCATTTGTCTATTTTGCAGAAGAAGAAACATACTCGCAATAGGGCTTCGCAGGAACGCCTGACTTCATTGACCGACAGATTTACCGACGATCAGAAGGGAGCTGCTGCTGAGATGGGTATGCAGGCTCTGATGGATGTCCGGTGCAAGAATCTAGTGAACCCTATATGCGGCTGGCTTGGTGAGATTTACGACCCCGCCTCCATGGAATTTATGATTCCGGGATGTGGAAGACTGTGTTCTGCACTTTGGGTGTGCCCCGTGGAGAAATCAAAGTCCCGTATGAGGTCAATAATAAGATCGAGGAAACGTTGTTTCCCCATTTGTTTCCTGGGTTGGAATCCATGCCGAACACGACTTTCCTAGCAGATTCACTGCAGGCCATGACAACCCATGGCGAGGTTTTTAAGATGAAGCTACTCATGTACCTCATCTCAGTTGTTTTCGCACCGACCACTTCTCTTCGCCCAAGCAACAAATGCTTCCCCATCCTGGTGAATGATCTATCTATACTCCTTTATTTCCTTCAATCTTTTGGCTTCGATGTCATGTGTAAGCTAGTCACTGCCAGTTTTTTGATGTTTTTCCATTTGATTTCTGATGTGGCAACTTGTTGTCCTGAAATTTGTGCCGTGCAGGCGAAACTGAAATATGTGAAGAACATGAATTGGTGTAAGTTCATTGCCGACTTCCTGCATGATGCATTCTCAAACAAGATGTACCAGAAGGGTTGTCGACTGCATTTAATGGTATTTTTTTACCAGTCCTTTTTGTGAACACTCTTTAACACCTTTATTTATGCATGGCAACCATGATGATGACATCATGGCAACTAACATCATAACAAGATGGCAACTGCCATCATACCAGGATGGCAACTAACACAGACAGATGGCAACTTCTTCTTTTCTTTTCATGCACTTCAACTTGATGATTGTAGGAACATACATTAGCTTGTTTTTGTAAAATACCATGATGGCAACTGATATTTTTTCCTTTTTAAATTGTTGTACATCAGCTCATGTACGTCGACTATCTTGATCTGTCCACCGTGGACTTCACTGGGACAGGAGGCCCGCCGCCTACACACAAGTTTGTTGTTTCTGCGTGGACTTACGATGTTGTCAAGGCTGTGCTTGCTGCAGACAGGGTAACTGATACCAAATATGAGAAACCACAGGTTAGTTTTGGTTTCTTTCTCTACACGGCATTCTTACAATTTTTTGCTGCATAACATATGAAAAAAATCCTAACGTGGCAACCGTCTGTGGCTAACAAGAGATGACTACCTTGTTAGTCATGGCTGTCTGCGCATGGTATCCATGTCTCACTCCACATGGCAACTCTGTCATCCGTGCTGAAACTTCTATTCTCTTCCTCTTTTTTTGTTTTATTTGCAATACATGAACTGTTAGTCAGTATTCATCATTTTCTCTCTTACATCCTAGTTATTTTTTGGTTATTTCCAGCTGATGGCCAAGCATGCTATAGACTACATGTCAGGACCCCGACTCAATGCCACATCGATCTAGCATGTAACACCTCATATCACTTTGCGGCCTCACGCACGGTATCCCCACGGGTGTCGCCTTACCTTTGCCCGGGACCGTTTGAGCCTTTTGGCACACGTATATGATAGTGTCGCTAGCATCCATATGATAAGGAGCCCGGCTGACATGGCTAGTCGTAAACCAGTGGCACAAACTTATAGGGACAGCATCCATGACCCAAAGATCGAGCGTGTCGGTCATCGTTGAGTGAATCCAGGCTGTAGCACTGGGCTAGCAGGACTCCGGTGAACCGGGCTGTAGCGGGCTAACAGGACTTCGGTATTCATCGTGTGACATTTCCCCGAAGGGACAGACACAGGAACGAAGAAGGACACATGCCGGCCAGCCTAAGTGTTCCGGAGCAGTAGCAAGCTACCATGGCTCGGTGGAAACACTAGGAGACATTTCCCGGTAAGAGAGGCTACTAAGGATAAACAACTAGATAGTCAGATCCCACACATACCAAGCATTTCAATAACATACACACAATATGCTCGATATGTGCAAATACAACATGGCATCACAACATGACTCTACGACTCAAGTATTTTATTCAATAGGCTCCGAGGAGCGAGATATTACAAACATGGGTCTCTCGACCCAACATTCAGAGCATACAAGTCAAAGCACAAGCAGAAGCTAACATGTCTGAGTACAGACATCTACAAATGAGAAAGGCTTAGAAGCCTGACTATCTACCAGATCCTGCCGAGGGCACAAGATCGTAGCTGAGGTATCAAGCTAAACGTCAAAGTCCACGCGGAACTACTAGTGAGACGGAAGTCTCTCTGCAAAAACATAAAATAGGCAAACGTGAGTACAAATGTACCCAGCAAGACTTACATCAGAACTAACTACATATGCATCATTTTCAACAAAGGGGGTGGTGGGGTTTAACTGCAGCAAGCCAGCTTTGACTCGGTGGCTATCCTGAACTACGACTGCAATGTAACTCTTTTGAGGTGGCGCACACGAGTCCACATATTCACCATATCAATACACCACTATGGATCCGCTCCTGTCTCCCTACGAGAACGCCATCCATAGCACTCACACTTATCTTGCGCATTTTAGAGTATCCACTTTCACTTGTCTATGAACTATGCAAGGGGTCCAAGTTTCCATAACCGAGGAATCCGGCTATTGAATAGATAATGATAACCCTGCAGGGTGTACTTCTTCACACGCTCTCGCCACTTATCGCCTACAGTACACGTCATGTACCTCGGCAACCTTCAAGCGGAAAGCTGGGCGAGGAGTCGGCCACGGCCTACCTAAACACTCAAGTCTCTCGTCCGGGTTTATCGCCTATTCGGTTCCATCCGCAAGGAGATCCGGCCGGGGTGTCGCTCACGGCCCCAAGCGATGTGTGTGGGGTTCCCAAGTCCACCATCCGGTGCCACTTGGTACACAGACCATTGTGCCTAGTCTGTCCCAAGCCCACCTGTACCGGGTGCCACTTGGTAGACTACTAACACTACCTACAAACACCAGAAACTAGTTGCAACTCCTGGACAGAGAACAAGGGTGATTAAGAAGCCGAGAGGGTCAATTAAGGATCCCAATGTGTGGTAGTAGCTGTTCATGGATCACAAACACAGAACTCAGTTCCTAAGGACGGCTGCAATGAGACAACCCACAATGTACTCCTACATGGCCTCTCACCGCTACCTTTACCAAATCGTGTTCACACACTTAGCTCACACACAGTAGGACATGTTCACCACTTTCCAATTCATCACTGATGAATCAGACCTGACACAACTCTAAGCAATAGCAGGCATGACAAACAAGCATGGATGAGTAGGCACATCAGGGCTCAAACAATTCCTACTCATGCTAGTGGGTTTCATCTATTTACTGTGGCAATGACAGGTCATGCAGAGGATAAAGGGGTTCAACTACCGCAGCATGTAACAGTTGAAACGTTGTTGTCCTAATGCAGTAAAAGAGAGCAGGAGCGAGAGAGTGGGATTGTATCGGAATGAACAAGGGGGTTTTGCTTGCCTGGCACTTCTGAAGATATTATACTTCTTCATCGGTGTCATCGAACTCGTCGTCGAAACCACGTCTATCGGGAGGGGACAATTACCGGCAAACAAAGAGGGACACAATCAATGCAATGCAACAAATATGATGCATGATAATGTCATGGCAATATGTTGTTGATTGAGCTAATGCAACTAAAACCAGAGTGGTTTGATCTTATTTGAATCAAAGATTCCAATATAAGCCTAAGCTATGAACTCATATAAGTGCATTATCATGTTTCATCTAAACAGCAAGGTTAGGTTGCTCTAACATGCATGAAACCAGTACAGATGGATAGGTTGGATTTTTCTGATCATTTTTCATATATAATTTATTTCATTTGGAGTTACGGTTGAATTTCTATGAATTTTAGAAGTTTAGGGCATTTTCTGAAATTTCCTGAATTTAAATAAATCCAGAAAATGGTTAACTGCGTCAGCATTGCGTCACTATGACGTCAGCAGGTCAACGGGACACGGCCCGGGTCAAACCTGACAGTGGGTCCCGCGTGTCGGTGTAATTAGTTTAAGTAAATTCAATTAGCACTATTCCTAATTAACTAGCAGGGCTGGGCCCCACCTGTCATTGAGTCAGGGGGAGTCAAACTGGGGTCAAACCCGGGTCAAACTCGCCGGAGTTGACCCGAGGCTCGTCCGCCGCAAGGCGAGGGACGGCGGAGGCGTTAGGATTCGCCCTCCGATGACCGGAAGAGCGGCGGAGGAACTCACGAGATGCCCGTGCTCGCGCATCTAACATGACAAGTGGCGGCCGGGGTGGACCGAGCTCGCCGGAACGAAGCTTCGGGCGGCGGCCGGAGTTCGCCAACGGCGGGTTAAGCGTCTGCAGGCGCCAGGAAGGCGCAGTGAGTGCTACGTGCTCTCGGGACTGCGGTGAAACGACGGTGGGCTCGAGAACGAGCTGCGGTGGCTGTGGGCCACGGCCATGCCATGGCCGGCGGAGAAGCTCGGCGCGGTGGGAGATGGGGCTAGGGGCGAACGGAGGGGCGAGCACGGGAGAAGCAGCGAGGGCTCTGGCGGATCCATTCAAGCGGAGACGAGGCCGGGAGCGTTGAGGCAAGACAGGTCGCCGGAGATCCGGCGGCGAAGGTAGAAAACGACGATGGCGGCGGCGTTGCGAGGCGCTGAGGATGCGTGGCTCATCTGGGATGACGCGACGACGAGGCGGAGCCGACAAGCACGACGGTTGCTCGAGGGACGGACGGTGGCGGTGGCGGTGTCTTGGCGGCGACGGAGGCGTCGGGCGCGAGGAAAAAAAAGAAGAGAAGGGAAAAGGGTCGGGGAGAGTGAGAGAAAGCGGGGCTGCGTGGCGCTCCGTGGCGTCGTCTAGAAGGGGTCGGGAAGCGAGGAGGTGGCAGGCAGCGTCGGCGCCGCCACCGCCAAAGCTGCTTTAGGCGAGGGGAGGAAGACGACAGGAGGAGGCGATGGTGGGCTAGGCCGGCCAGGTGGGCTGCCAGCATAGGAGCTGGGCCAGGCCAGGTGAACAAGTAAGCGCCAGGTAGGTCTCTGCTCTGTTTTATTTTTCTATTCTATTTTCTATTATTCTGTAAATTTAGGGCTTTATTAAAAATGCCAGGGTATTACCAAAAATCATGAAACTGCTCCATGTCACTGTTTGGAATATTTCCAACAGTAAACATTTCAGTTTGTGATTATTTGAGCATTTAAAATATTATTAGCAATTAAATGCTCAAATGCAAATACTATATAGTTTAATTCAATAATCCAGGAATAGCCTATAAATATGTTCATCATTTTTGGAAGAGGTTTTCACCTTTAAGAGAAATTATGAACATTTCCAAAGGGCATTCTGGGTTATTGAAAATGTTTTTATTGAACCTAGTTAAATTTCATTTGGTGCTAGGGTTTCAACAATCCCCATTTCAAATTAAACAAAATTTAAATATGATGCACACATGAAGCTAGCCTAGTGCAATACCAGAAGCTAGGGATGTGACACTACAACGTGTTTGGGGGGCCTCAAAACTTTGGAAAGTGGATGGACGTGCACTCAGCTCTGTCTTGCCCTACTGTGGTAATCAAGGATATATATATATGGTTGCTTTGGATTATTTTTGATCTTGTGCAAGTGACTCTAATATGGTTGGTTATTGCTGCTTCTTGTTTCGTGCATAGGCGAGGGCACCTGTTGAGCATCTAATTGGGCAGTTTGCATACGGAATGACCAGCTTGCTCGGGAAGTTGGTTGAGGGTTGGACGTCCCTTAATGGCTCTGACAGAGACGCGGTTGCGAGGCAGTTCACTACATTTGTTGCAGAACGGACACATCGGCCAACTGGTTGCCGTGGCCGGTATGACTACAGCAATTCCCAAGAGCTTGCTGACACACAAGATGAACTAGATGAAGATGCTGCTCTCAACAAGGACGATGACGATGACATGGAGAACGTGCAGCATGACACCGATGATGATGAACATGTTGAAGTTCATGCAGGTGGTAAGAAGGGCAAGGCTGCACCAGATGTCCCCTCACCGGAGAAAGTCAAAGAACATACAGCTGCGAGAGGCGAGGGGGTGTTGCCCTCAAGGAGGGGAGGGATCCAGAGGATGTTGGGCAGGGTTCTCCTGGCAAGAGGTCTAGGACCGATCCAGTAGCTTCTAGGAGGAGGTTCGACTTCTATTTTAGTGTTCTGTTTTGTCTATCTTTTTTGAACAGACTGACCCTTTTTTGCATTTGTTTTGCTAAGCGTGCCAATGAATTTCCTGTCTGACACTTGCCGCATTTTTGCCACTATCTTATATGTGCAGTGAAGCGACAGCTGGTGGATGAGCAGTTACGAAGAAACAGGCACCAATGCCAACCCGTGTTTCTTTCGATTGAACAAAGGTGCCCCCATTCTTTGGTGACACCCTTCCACGTGTCATCTCCTCATACGACGACGCCCAACACCGGGATCTGTCGTGTTGCGGACATGAGAAAGCCACCAAGAAGTAGGTTTTCCTTGTTCTTTCATTGCCATAGTGCTATATTTTTTATTTTTCAATGCAGTTGTTCAGCTTGCCACATGGGCTACTGTCATCAGTCCCACATGGCAATTGCTGGTTTTCCAATGATCTCTTTCTTTTTTAACTGCATGGCAACTCTTGCTTGTTTTTGCATGGCAACTGTTATCTAGGCCAAATGGCAACTCTTATTGTACCTACATGGCAACTACCATCTTTCCATTGGCTTGTGTGCTCATCCCATACCTAGTTTTGAAATTGCATTCCTGGCAGATCAGACATTTTTTTTCATTCTTCAAGATGGCTAGCATGGCAACTCTTGCTGGTTCTGCATGGCAATTGCGAACTATGCCACATGGCAACTCTTATTCCACCTACATGGCAACTACCAGCTTTCCACCTACTTTTCATTTTTAATATTTCTACCATGGCAAATATTTTTTGTTCATTTTTTAATACCTTTGGTGTGCTTTTCCTTTGCAGGGTGAAGAAGACTACTACACGCGCGACCAAGCATATCATTAGGGACCCACTCGAACGCCTTCATTCAAAGTTGCCAACAGGTGGCAACTCAGATGTTCATGAGGCGCCAGTCGACAAAACTGCTGCTGCACCGTCAACTGTTCCCACTAACTCTGACGCAAGCGGCCGACCATCTCCGCCGGTTGCAGATGTGCAGGCTACAACAACAGGCATCCGTACATCGGGGAGTGACGAGTCGGTATCTGCCAGGACTTCTGAAACATTGCCCACTTTGCTGGCAATGAAGGATGCTGCTGTGAGCCATGCCACCCCATCAGCAAGTGTTGAAGTGGACGACCCCGAGACCAACCTAAGCAAGGAAGATTCCCACTCATCTGACACGGATTCCAAGCGCGTGTGTGGTGGCACTCCTGTGTCCACGATAGAAGTGGCTGAGGCGACAGTTCATAATGATATGCCATCCACAGTTGAGAGTCTTGGCACAACAGCTCCAGCTCCTGGTGGTGCAGAGGTTGCTAAGGCGACTATTTCCGGAGCTGGTCTTCCACCTAGGCATCGTAGCCCCTGCAAGCAATCAACAGACATACCCAACGCACCGGCTTTAGCTACGAGCAGCAGAGACGAGTCTGGTTATGTTCCTGCGTCCACACTGTTCCCACCACCTGCCAAAATCAATGTTATGGAGAAACCGAAAGACCGGAGTACAACTGATGCAGGTGTCAAGCTGGGCACGAGTGATGGAGGTGAACGTCCAGAGCAGACTGCGTCTTTACCCGCAGTGAAGAACCCCAGCTTAAATCTGCACACTTCCAAGCTCCCAGTCAATGTTGGTGTCCCCTACAGCCCAAACAAGAAGATTATCAAGAAAGTTGCGGCTGATACCGCTGACAACATGCCCCGCCCTATGCATAAGCCCGATGATTCTGCAGCGGCCGATTCAGATACGTTTGTTGATCTTTCACCCTTGGATTCTGCCCCGCAAGTTGTTCGCGGTCCGTCCAGTAGGCATGAGAGGCACCCAATTGCCTTCACCCCATCGAGCTTTAGCCTTGGCATCCGTCAAGATCAACCAGTGGTGCAAGATCCTACGCCAGTTGCCTTTGCTTTCCTGGGAGGCATGGCCACAATGATGGCGCAGCCAATGGTCGAGGGCAGGAAGGCTGTCAAGTTCGCAGAGCCGATCGACCAAGGTACATTTATTCTGCGCTTATCATTTTCTTGTATACATCTGTGTAGTCTGACTTTTGTCCCAAGCAATTTTTTGGGGGTTCTCACATGTGATGGCAACTGTTATGTGATGACATGGCAACTGGATTTGCTGCAGCATGTCACCTGCAATTTTATTTCCATGCTGCATTTTTCATTTGGCAACCACATGGCAACTGGAGTTGACACAACATGGCAACTGCAGTTGGTTTCACATGGCAATTACAGTGCAATACACATGGCAATTGGATTTGCCTCCACATGGCAACTCCCTACTTTTTGTACTTACATTACATATCATGCACCTTTTCTTTTCACACTACATTTGTTTTGTTTTCCAGGTATCCTAACCCACTTTTTGATCCTTGCAGGCACCCCTGAGGAGATTTCGCCGCCAGTTGATGAAGTTTACCGCAGGATTGAGGAGGCAGCATTGCAGAGGAGGTCCTCACGAGGTCAGGGGCAATCAAATTCCAACGTGCCTGCTGAGACGGTATCTGAGGATACCATTAGAAGTGCCACCCCTGGTTTTGTGAGGCAGTAGAGGGTAGTTCACCCACCTCCCGCGGATGACTACGAGCCTGAAGTCAAGGCCACAAAGGAGCAGAACCAGTTGTACGATATTGTCAAGTGATTTGGAAATGCGAGGGCCAGCAGCAAGCACATGAAGGAGCTGAAAGCGTAATTACCACACCACATAACCTATCGTTTTGCTTTGCTCTTTTTACCATTCAACTGTTTTCTACTTTCTAGATATGACCCGTTTACGTTTTATTTCTTTTTTTACTTAGTAGACATGATTCTTTCATGTTATATCATTTTCATATAGCTCATGTTTGGACAGAACCAAGGTCATACAATGCGAAGCTACGTACGTCGACCTGGGTGATCTTGCCGAGTTCGTGAGGCCACTCGGTAAAATTTCGACGAATGTAGTTGCATGTAGGATTGACTTCATCAACAAGCATATGGATATGTCTCCCGACAAAACAATCATGCATTACACTGTGACCTGCAAAATATGGGATGGTGACTTCCATCACAAAATCTTGAGGAAGCATTTTGCTGCGCACGGTGAATTCAAGCTCACAATGAAGAAATGTGTGAGTTTTTTGCACATTTTTTCCTCCCATGGTATGTTTTTTGCCAGTAGCTACATGATACGTCTCCAACGTATCTACTTTTCCAACCACTTTTGCCCTTGTTTTGGACTCTAACTTGCATGATTTGAATGAAACTAACCCGGACTGACGCTGTTTTCAGCAGAACTGCCATGATGTTGTTTTATGTGTAGAAAACAAAAGTTCTTGGAATGACATGAAAATCCACGGAGACAAGTTTTGGAAAATATAAAAAATACTGGCGAAAGAATCAAGACCAGGGGGCCCACACCCTGTCCACGAGGGTGGAGGGCGCGCCCACACCCCTTGGGCACGCCCCCCTATCTCGTGGGCCCCCTGAGGCTCCACCAACCTCAACTCCAACTCCATATATTCTGTTTCACGGAGAAAAAAATCAGAGAGAAAGTTTCATCGCGTTTTCCGATACTGAGCCGCCGCCAAGCCCTAATCTCTCTCGGGAGGGCTGATCTGGAGTCCGTTCGGGGCTCCAGAGAGGGGGATTCGTCGCTGTCGTCATCATCAACCATCCTCCATCACCAATTTCATGATGCTCACCGTCGTGCGTGAGTAATTCCATCGTAGGCCTGCTGGACGGTGATGGGTTGGATGAGATTTACCATGTAATCAAGTTAGTTTTGTTAGGGTTTGATCCCTAGTATCCACTATGTTCTGAGATTGATGTTGCTATGACTTTGCTATGCTTAATGCTTGTCACTAGGGCCCGAGTGCCATGATTTCAGATCTGAACCTATTATGTTTTCATGAATACATGTGTGTTCTTGATACTATCTTGCAAGTCTATAGTCACCTATTATGTGTTATGACCCGACAACCCCGAAGTGACAATAATCGGGATACTTCTCGGTGATGACCGTAGTTTGAGGAGTCACCTATTATGTGTTATGACCCGACAACCCCGAAGTTTCCGCTAGGACCCTGCTGCCACGGGAGGGTAGGACAAAAGATGTCATGCAAGTTCTTTTCCATAAGCACGTATGACTATATTCGGAATACATGCCTACATTACATTGATGAATTGGAGCTAGTTCTATGTCACCCTATGTTATAACTATTACATGAGGAATCACATCCGACATAATTATCCATCACTGGTCCAATGCCTACGAGCTTTTGACATCTTGTGCTTCGCTTATTTACTTTTCCGTTGCTACTGTTACAATTACTACAAAACTATTATCTTTACTTTTGCCACTGTTACCTTTATTATCATACTACTTTGCTACTAAATACTTTGCTGCAGATACTAAGTTATCCAGGTGTGGTTGAATTGACAACTCAACTGCTAATATTCAATAATATTCTTTGGCTCCCCTTGTGTTGAATCAATAAATTTGGGTTGAATACTTTACCCTTGAAAGTTGTTGCGATCCCCTACACTTGTGGGTTATCAAGACTAATTTCTGGCGCCGTTGCCGGGGAGCATAGCTCTGTTCTCTGAGTTACTTGGGATTTATATCTGTTGATCACTATGAGGAACTTGAAAGACGAAAGAACCAAGATTTTTCCCTCAACTGCAAGGGGAGGTAAGGAACTGTCATCTAGCTTTGCACTAGATTCTCCTTCTGTTTTGAGTAAGCTTGCGACACCTAAACCTGCTATTGCTATGAATTCTGATATGTCGCATGTTATTGATGATGCCACTTCTGCTATGCATGATACTTATGATGAAACTACTTCTGTGCGTGATACCACTTTGCCATTAGGTGAATTTCTCTATGAACAACTTGCTAGGGCTAGAGAGAATGAAATTATTGAAGATGTTATTATTGAGGATAATGATGATGAAAGTTCTCCCCCTGATTATGAATTACCTGTTGTTCCTGAGGGTTATGTTATGGAAGAGGAAGCTGCTAGAGCTATCTTTGCTTGTAAAGATAGATATGATCTTAAAAAGTTATTAGCTAAATGGAAGCAACAATCTCTTAATGCTAGAATGAAACCTGACCATGCTTTTGCTACTTCACCTATCTGTGTTACTGACAAGGATTATGAATTCTCTGTTGATCCTGAGATTATTAATTTGGTTGAATCTGATCCTTTTTATGGCCTTGAATCTGAAACTGTTGCGGCACACCTTGCCAAGTTACATGATATAGCCACCCTGTTTACCAATGATGAGAAGTCTCGCTATTATTATATCCTTAAGATATTTCCATTCTCATTAAAGGGTGATGCTAAGACTTGGTTTAATTCTCTTGATCCTGGTTGTGTGTGTCGTCCCCAGGATATGATTTATTACCTCTCTGCTAAATATTTCCCTGCTCATAAGAAACAAGCTGCCTTACGGGAAATATATAATTTTATGCAAATTAAAGAAGAGAGTCTCCCACAAGCTTGGGGGAGGCTTCTCCGATTACTTAATGCTTTGCTTGATCATCCTCTTAAGAAAAATGAAATACTTGATATCTTTTATAATGGACTAACCGATGCTTCCAAGGACTACTTGGATAGTTGTGTTGGTTGTGTTTTCAGGGAAAGAACAGTCGACGAAGCTGAATTACTATTGAATAATATGTTGAGTAATGAAAATAATTGGACTCTTCCTGAGCCAATTCCTGAGGCAATTCGTGAACCAATTGAGCCAACTCCTGAGCCTATTCCTAAACCCACTCCGAAGAAGAGAGGTGTTTTATTTCTCAGTCCTGAAGATATGCAAGAGGCAAAGAAATCAATGAAAGAAAAAGGCATAAAAGCTGAAGATGTTAATAATTTACCACCTATTGAAGAAATACATGGTCTTAATATACCGCCTGTTGAAGAAACACATTGTCTTGATAACCCAACACAGGTAGTAAAGGTAAATTCTCTCTATAGATATGATAAAGTTGAAATCCCATCTACTAAATTTCATAGCCCATGCTTAGATGAATTTGATGACTTTATGGCTAGACAAGAAAGTTTTAATGCTTATGTTGGTAGAGAATTAAAGAATAATGCTTCCGAGATAGGACGCTTGAGTGATTATATGGCTAGAGTTAAAGGTGAACTTAAACTCATTAGCAAATATGCTTCTATGGTTACCACTCAAGCTGAGCAAGTACTTAAAGCTCAAAGTGACTTTGCTGTTAAATAATAAATATGACTTTGCTGTTAGAGTGGCTACTAGAACTGGTAGAATGACTCACGAACCTTTGTATCCTGAAGGCCACCCTAAAAGAATCGAGCAAGATTCTCAGATAAATAATTTAGAGGTACCTAGTCTTCCAAAAAGAAGAAAAAGAAAAACGATGGAACTTTGCATGGTTCTAGTGAACCTGTTGTAGACACACCTGAGAATCCCAATGATATTTCTATTTCTGATGTTGAAACACAATCAAGTGATGAACATGAACCTAGTGACAATTTTAATGATAATGTTCATGTTGATGCTCAACCTAGCAAAAATAATGAAGTAGAGATTGAACCTGCTGTTGATCTTGATAACGCACAATCAAAGAATCAACGTTATGATAAGAGAGATTTTGTTGCTAGGAAGCACGGTAGAGAAAGAGAACCAGGGGTTCAGAAACCCATGCCCTTTCCTCCTAAACCATCCAAGACAAAGGATTATGAGGATTTTGAGTGCTTTGCTGAAATGATTAGACCTATCTTCTTACGTATGCGCTTAACTGATATGCTTAAAGTAAATCCTTATGCTAAGTATATGAAGGATATCATTACAAATAAAAGAAAGATACCGAAAGCTGAAATTTCCACCATGCTTGCTAATTATACTTTTAAGGGTGGAATACCAAAGAAACTTGGAGATCCCGGGGTACCAACTATACCATGCTCCATTAAAAATTTTTATGTTAAAACTGTTTTATGTGATCTTGGAGCCGGTGTTAGTGTTATGCCTCTCTCTTTATATCGTAGACTTGAATTGAGTAATTTGACACCTGCTGAAATATCTTTGCAAATGGCTGATAAATCAACTGCTATACCTGTCGGCATTTGTGAGGATGTGCCTCTTGTGGTTGCAAATGTCACTATCTTAACGGACTTTGTTATTCTTGATATTCCCGAAGACGATAGTATGTCGATTATCCTTGGTAGACCCTTTTTGAATACTGCAGGGGCTGTTATTGATTGCAACAAAGGCAATGTCACTTTTCATGTTAATGGTAATGAGCATACGGTACACTTTCCAAGGAAACAATCTCAAGTTCATAGCATCAATTCTATTGGAAAAGTTCCAACTATCATTATTGGAGGTTTTGAATTTCCTCTTCCTACAGTCAAGAAAAAACATGATATTCTTATTATTGGGGATGTTCATATCCCCGTTGAGGTAACTTAGTGTTATTTGAAATTTCTTCGGTTCTGTGTTATTCGGAATGAGTTTGTTAACAAGACTTGATCAACCTTGTTAGTGGATTCATTTTGATGATCATGAGATGGATGAAACTAGAAGGCACAACCTTTTGTACCCTCTTTTTACTTTCTGTTATTTAGAATAAATAAAGCAAATAGTATTATCCGTCTGTTTTCTAAATTATCCGTGCAATAAAAAATATCCCGAAAATAAAAGTGCTCCAAATGCCCTGCAAATTTAGTATGATTTTTTATGGAATATTTGAGGATTTTAGGCACTAAAAACACTGCAGGAGGGTCAAGCACCAGGCCACGCGAGTGGAGGGCGCACCCACACCCTCTGGGCACGCCCCCTGTCTCGTGGGCCCCTGGTGGCCCCCTCCACTTATGCCAGCACCCACACACTCCATCTTCTTCCAAAAAAATCCCAATCCAGCTCAAGCACGAGTTCTAGCTCATTTTGCTGCGATTTTCGATCTCCTTGCTCAAAGTTCCATTCACAAAACTGCTTTGGGAGATTGTTACTTGGTATGTGATTCCTCCATTGGTCCAATTAGTTTTTGTTCTAGTGCTTTATTCATTGCAAATTTTTGTTGCACAGGTGACCATGTTCTTAAGCTTGCATGTCAAATTTATGAGGTCTCAAGTAATTCCAATGCATGATATAGGCTCTAGGCACTTGTAGGAGTAGTTGCTACCAATCTTGTTTAGTTTTATTCACTTTTATTTTGAAGTTACTAAAATTTTAAAAAAAATCAGAAATATGTATAGGAGATTGTACCAAGGTGGTTCCTCAGTAAAGAAAGGACCCAGGATTGCTATACATGAATAAGACGATGAACTACTGAGGGACGCAGAAGTACGAGCTTGTGAGTGGCCATCAGACGATTTTATGGTCGAAGCAGGCTTTAAGCGGGAATTTGACGCGTATGTGCGTAATGACGATCTCGAGGACTTCTTACAAGATAAGTGTCCTCAGTACTATCAATTGACTGATTCATTTGTGCGAAGGTTTAAATATAAATGTACACGTAATTCTCCGAGTGTCCTATTTGATATCTATGATACATCTTACACCATGGACTTAGAGGATTTTACAACTGCTTGCAAACTTCCGCAGTGGGGTAATATTAATGATCCCACAAATCTGAATTTAGAGATTTTCTTGCTAGTATTACTGTGGGAGAATCTAGGGACATAGCACAAGCTACCATAGGGAGCATTCATTTTCTTACTATACATTATTTTGCTCTCTTCATTGGTAGATGCATTAACGGTAAAGATGAAGCATGTCATATGTGTGTCCCTGATCTTTGTGTCCTCAAGAGTGCTGTGTTAGGTTATAAAGATTATAACTTGGGGGCAATAGTTGCACGTAGGTTGCATAATAATGGTAGGGCTGGAGAATTATTTGGAGGAATTTATGTGACCCGTGTGGCAAATTATCTTGGTATAGCCCCACGAGAGGGGGATATGATGTTGCCTCCTGCTTATTTAGATTATGACGCTATGGTCCAACATCATTTTCTTAAGAGGAATGAACAATTCCTCCAGTATCGACTAATCTTTGATAGACATAGCGTTGTCCATGTTACTCTTCCTGCTCCTTTCCTTTTTGATTACCAGGCAAAAGGAAGATATGTTGTTACCAGGGAGGAAGCAGCTGAACACAAGGGGAGAGCAGAGGCGGCTCACCAGCATGCCGCAGCTCAGGAGGCATTTGCTGCTGCATCTCAGTACGACCCCAGTTACGACTACGGATATCAGCCAGGCTACCCTTGGTAGTAAACCAACTTAGGCCAAAAGCCTAAGCTTGGGGGAGTATGTATTTCTCACCAACTTTACATTCATGTTCACACACTATTCTAGTTGTCGGTGCTCATACTCTTTCATTGTATTATCTAGCTAGTTTAATTTTCTTTTTCTAGCCTTTTTCTTGTGTGTTTGATAAACCTTTAGAAAAAAACAAAAATTAGTTAGTTTAATTTCCATGCTTGTAGTAGTAATTAAAATGAAAACCCAAAAAGATTTTTCGTTCTTCTTCTTACTTGTTGGGAGCTTTCCTGTGTAAATAGTTTTATTTTTCTTTTCTTTCCTTTGGGGGTCGAGAGTAGAAGACCATATTGAAAATGTTTAGTGGCTCTCATATGCATGATTGATTATTTAACTTAGAGCCCATATTACTTTGTCTTCTCTCTTGAGTTGAATGCTTGCAGATTCTAGCTTAGTCCAATGCACGTGCCCTATTATTATTATACACATCGTTCGGTCATGCAAGTGAAAGGCAATAATGATGATATATGATGGACTGGTTGAGATGAGAAAAGTTGGTATGAACTCGACCTCTTTTGTTTTTGTAAATATGATGAGTTCATCATCGTTCCTGATTCAGCTTATTATGGAGTAAACATATTTGCAATGACATTTAGAGATTATAGTTGCTTGTGCCATGGTTGATTAGCTATGAGTTATAATGGTTTACCTTGCGTGCCAACATGCTATTAAAATGATTATGATGTGGTATGATGGGATGGTATCCTCCTTTGAATGAATTAAGTGACTTGACTTGGCACATGTTCATGCATGTAGTTGAAACAAATCAACATAGCCTTCATGATATTTATGTTCATGGTAGATTATATCCTACTCATGCTTGTACTCGGTGTGAATTAATTTTAATGCATGTTCATGACTGTTGTCGCTCTCTTAGTTGGTCGCTTCCCAGTCTTTTGCTAGCCTTCACCTATACTAAGCGGGAATACTGCTTGTGCATCCAAACTCCTTAAACCCCAAAGTTGTTCCATATGAGTCCACCATACCTTCCTATATGCGGTATCTACCTGCCGTTCCAAGTAAATTTGTATGTGCCAAACTCCAAACCTTCAAATGAAATTCTGTTTTGTATGCTCGAGGAGCTCATGTTTCAACTAGGGCTACCTATATCTTCCATGCTAGGTGGGTTATTCTCAAGAGGAGTGGACTCCGCTCCTCATTCACGAGAAAGGGTCGGTAACCGGGATGCCCAGTCCCATGATCCAAAAAGATCAAAGCAAATCAATATAATTAAAAAAAACTCCCCAGGGTTGTTGTTAGTTGGAGGCACTCGTTGTTTCGAGCAAGCCATGGATTGATGCTTGTTGGTGGTTGGGGGAGTATAAACCTTTATCATTCTGTTTGGGAACTGCCTATAATGCATGTACTATGGAAGATACAACCATCTCATAGTTGTTGCGTTGACAGTGAAAGTATGCCGCTCAAAATGTTATTCCATCTCTATTTTAAAATCGAGCTCTGGCACCTCTACAAATCCCTGCTTCCCTCTGCGAAGGGTCTATCTATTTACTTTTATGCTGAGTCATCACCTTATTAAAAAAGCACCCGCTGGAGAGCACACTGTCATTTGCATTCATTACTATTGGTTTACATTGGGTATGACTTGACTGGATCTCTTTTACCATGAATTACAATGTTTAGTCAGTCCTTGATGTTTAAAGGTGCTCTGCATTTATGTTTTGCGGTCTCAGAAAGGTCTAGCGAGATACCATTTTGTTATATCATGTTATGATTGTTTTGAGAAAGTGTTGTCATCCGAGTTTTATTATTATCGCTCGCTAGCTGATTATGCCATTGATATGAGTAATTATGAGACCTAGGTGTTATTATGAGTATGGTTAGTTCATAATGTTTGCTGAAACCTGAATGTTGGCTTTGCATGTTTACAATAACAAGAGCAAACAGAATTTGTAAAAGTTTTTCTCTATCACTTTCAGTTTATCAACTGAATTGCTTGAGGACAAGCAAAGGTTTAAGCTTGGGGGAGTTCATACGTCTCCAACGTATCTACTTTTCCAAACACTTTTGCCCTTGTTTTGGACTCTAACTTGCATGATTTGAATGAAACTAATCCGGACTGACGCTGTTTTCAGCAGAACTGCCATGATGTTGTTTTATGTGTAGAAAACAAAAGTTCTCGGAATGACCTGAAAATCCACGGAGACAAGTTTTGGAAAATATAGAAAATACTAGCGAAAGAATCAAGAAAAGGGGGCCCACACCCTATCCACGAGGGTGGGGCGCGCCCACACCCCCTGGGCGCGCCCCCTATCTCGTGGGCCGCCTGAGGCTCCACCGACCTCAACTCCAACTCCATATATTCCGTTTCGCGGAGAAAAAAAATCAGAGAGAAAGTTTCATCGCGTTTTACGATACGGAGCCGCTGCCAAGCCCTAATCTCTCTCGGGAGGGCTGATCTGGAGTCCGTTCAGGGCTCCGGAGAGGGGGATTCATCGTCGCCATCATCATGAACCATCCTCCATCACCAATTTCATGATGCTCACCGCCGTGCGTGAGTAATTCCATCGTTGGCCTGCTGGAAGGTGATGGGTTGGATGAGATTTACCATGTAGTCAAGTTAGTTTTGTTATGGTTTGATCCCTAGTATCCACTATGTTCTGAGATTGATGTTGCTATGACTTTGCTATGCTTAATGCTTGTCACTAGGGTCCGAGTGCCATGATTTCAGATTTGAACCTATTATGTTTTCATGAATATATGTGTGTTCTTGATCCTATCTTGCAAGTCTATAGTCACCTATTATGTGTTATGATCCGACAACCCCGAAGTGACAATAATCGGGATACTTCTCGGTGATGACCGTAGTTTGAGGAGTTCATGTATTCACTATGTGCTAGTGCTTTGTTCCGGTTCTCTATAAAAAGCAGGCCTTAATATCCCTTAGTTTCCGCTAGGACCCCGCTGCCACGGGAAGGTAGGACAAAAGATGTCATGCAAGTTCTTTTCCATAAGCACGTATGACTATATTCGGAATACATGCCTACATTACATTGATGAATTGGAGCTAGTTCTATGTCACCTTATGTTATAGCTATTACATGAGGAATCGCATACGACATAATTATCCATCACTGATCCAATGCCTACGAGCTTTTCACATCTTGTGCTTCGCTTATTTACTTTTCCGTTGCTACTGTTACGATTACTACAAAACTATTATCTTTACTTTTGCCATAGTTACCTTTATTATCATACTACTTTGTACTAAATACTGAAGGAAATATGCCCTAGAGGCAATAATAAAGTTATTATTTATTTCCTTATTTCATGATAAATGTTTATTATTCATGCTAGAATTGTATTAACCGGAAACATAATACATGTGTGAATACATAGACAAACATAGTGTCACTAGTATGCCTCTACTTGACTAGCTCGTTTATCAAAGATGGTTATGTTTCCTAGCCATGGACAAAAGAGTTGTCATTTGATTAACGGGATCACATCACTAGGAGAATGATGTGATTGACATGACCCATTCTGTTAGCCTAGCACTTGATCGTTTAGTATGTTGCTATTGCTTTCTTCATGATTTATACATTTTCTTGTAACTATGAGATTATGCAACTCCCGTTTACCGGAGGAACACTTTGGGTACTACCAAACGTCACAACGTAACTGGGTGATTATAAAGGAGTACTACAGGTGTCTCCGAAGGTACATGTTGAGTTGGCGTATTTCGAGATTAGGTTTTGTCACTCCGATTGTCGGAGAGGTATCTCTGGGCCCTCTCGGTAATGCACATCATTATAAGCCTTGCAAGCAATGTGACCAATGAGTTGGTTATGGGATGATGCATTACAGAACGAGTAAAGAGACTTGCCGGTAACGAGATTGAACTAGGTATTGGATACCGACGATCAAATCTCGGGCAAGTAACATACCGACGACAAAGGGAACAACGTATGTTGTTATGCGGTTTGACCGATAAAGATCTTCGTAGAATAGGTAGGAACCAATATGGGCATCCAGGTCCCGCTATTGGTTATTGACCGGAGACGTGTCTCGGTCATGTCTACATTGTTCTCGAACCGTAGGGTCCGCACGCTTAAGGTTTCGATGACAAGTTATATTATGAGTTTATGTATTTTGATGTACCGAAGGTTGTTCGGAGTCCCGGATGTGATCACGGACATGACGAGGAGTCTCGAAATGGTCGAGACATAAAGATTGATATATTGGGCGGATATATTTGGACACCGGAAAGGTTACGGGAGAGTTTGGGAATATACCGGAGCTCCGGGAGGTTACCGGAACCCCCCGGTAAGTATATGGGCCTTATTGGGCCTTAGTGGAAGGGAGGGAGAAGGAGCAAGGGAGGCCCCCCCCCAAGCCCAATCCGAATTGGGAGGGGGGCAGGCCCCCCCTTTCCTTCTCTCCTTCCCCCTCTTCCTTCCTACTCCTACTCCGAATAGGAAAGGGGGGGCCAAACCTACTTGGAGTAGGTTTGCCCCCCTAGGGCGCGCCACCCCTTGGGCCGGCCTCCTCCTCCCTCCCTCCTTTATATACGGGGGTAGGGGGCACCCTAGACACACGAGTTGATCATTGAGATCGTTCCTTAGCCGTGTGCGGTGCCGCCCTCCACGATATTACACCTCGGTCATATTGTAGCGGTGCTTTGGCGAAGCCCTGCGACAAGAGAACATCAAGATCGTCACCACGCCGTCGTGCTGACGGAACTCCCCCCCGCGCCTCTGCTGGATCAGAGATCGGGGGTGCGTCATTGAGCTGTACGTGTGTCAAGAACTCGGAGGTGCCGGAGTAACGGTGCTTGGATCGGTTGGACCGGGAGGACGTACGACTACTTCCTCTACATTGCGTCAACGCTTCCGCTTCGGTCTACGAGGGTACGTAGACAACACTCTCCCTTCTCGTTGCTATGCATCACCATGATCTTGCGTGTGCGTAGGAATTTTTTTGAAATTACTCGTTCCCCAACGATGGCATCGAGCCAGGTTTTATGCGTTGATGTTATATGCACGAGTAGAACACAAGTGAGTTGTGGACGATATAAGTCATCTTGCCTACCAGCATGTCATACTTTGGTTCAGCGGTATTGTGAGATGAAGCGGCCGGACCGACATTACGCCAGACGCTTACGCGAGACTGGTTTCACCGTTACGAGCACTCGTGCTTAAAGGTGGCTAGCGGGTGTCTGTCTCTCTCACTTTAGTTGAACCGAGTGTGGCTACACCCGGTCCTTGTGAAGGTTCAAACGGAGTCTATTTGACAAACTATCGTTGTGGTTTTGATGCGTAGGTAAGAATGGTTCTTGCTAAAGCCCGTAGCAGCCACGTAAAATTTGCAACAACAAAGTAGAGGACGTCTAACTTGTTTTTGCAGGGCATGTTGTGATGTGATATGGTCAAGACGTGATGCTATATTTTATTGTATGAGATGATCATGTTTTGTAACGAAGTTATCGGCAATCGGCAGAGCCATATGGTTGTCGCTTTATTGTATGAAATACAAACGCCCTGTAATTGCTTTACTTTATCACTAAGCGGTAGCGATAGTCGTAGAAGCAATAGATGGCGTAACGACAACGATGCTACGATGGAGATCAAGGTGTCGCGCCGGTGACGATGGTGATCATGACGGTGCTTCAAAGATGAAGATCACAAGCACAAGATGATCATGGCCATATCATATCACTTATATTGATTGCATGTGATGTTTATCCTTTATGCATCTTATCTTGCTTTGATTGACGGTAGCATTTTAAGATGATCTCTCACTAATTATCAAGAAGTGTTCTCCCTGAGTATGCACCGTTGCGAAAGTTCTTCATGCTGAGACACCACGTGATGATCGGGTGTGATAGGCTCTACGTTCAAATACAACGGGTGCAAAACAGTTGCACACGCGGAATACTCGAGTTATACTTGACGAGCCTTGCATATGAGATATGGCCTCGGAACACGGAGACCGAAAGGTCGAGCGTGAATCATATAGTAGATATGATCAACATAGAGATGTTCACCATTGAAACTACTCCATCTCACGTGATGATCGAACATGGTTTAGTTGATTTGGATCACGTGATCACTTAGATGACTAGAGAGATGTCTGTCTAAGTGGGAGTTCTTAAGTAATATGATTAATTGAACTTAAATTTATCATGAACTTAGTCCTGGTAGTATTTTGCAAATTATGTTGTAGATCAATAGCTCGCATTGTTGCTTTCATATGTTTATTTTGATATGTTCCTAGAGAAAACTGTGTTGAAAGATGTTAGTAGCAATGATGCAGATTGGATCCGTGATCTGAGGTTTATCCTCATTGCTGCGTAGAAGAATTATGTCCTTGATGCACCGCTAGGTGATGGACCTATTGCAGGAGCGGATCGCGGCGTTATGAACGTTTGGCTAGCTCAATATGATGACTACTTGATAGTTTAGTGCACCATGTTTAACGGCTTAGAATCGGGACTTCAAGGACGTTTCGAACGTCATGGACCATATGAGATGTTCCAGAAATTGAAGTTGATATTTCAAGCAAATACCTGAGTTGAGAGATATGAAGTCTCCAACAAGTTCTATAGCTAAAAGATGGAGGAGAATCGCTCAACTAGTGAGCATGTGCTCAGATTATGCAGGTACTTCAATCGCTTGAATCAAGTGGGAGTTAATCTTCGAGATAAGATAGTGATTGATGAATTCTCTAGTCACGATCACCAAGTTAGTAGAACTTCGTGATGAACTATAGTATGCAAGGGATGACGAAAACGATTCCCGAGCTCTTCGTGATGTTGAAATCGACGAAGGTAGAAATCAAGAAAGAGCATCAAGTGTTGATGATTGACAAGACCACTAGTTTCAAGAAAAGGGCAAAGGGAAAGAAAGGGAACTTCAAGTGGAAAGACAAGCAAGTTGTCACTCCTGCGAAGAAGCCCAAAGCTGGACCATAGCCTAAAACTAAGTGCTTACACTGCAAAGGAAATAGTCACTGGAAGCGGAAATGCCCTGAATATTTGGTGGATAAGAAGGATGGCAAAGTGAACAAGGGTATATTTGATATACAGATTATTGATGTGTGCCTTACTAGTGTTTATAGTAGCCCCTGAGTATTTGATACTTGTTCGGTTGCTAAGATTAGTAACTCAAACAGAGTTCTGAATAAACAAAGACTAGTTGAAGGAAAGTGACGATGAGTGTTGGAAGTAGTTCCAAGATTGATATGATCATCATCGCACACTCCCTATACTTTCAGGATTAGTGTTAAACCTAAATAAATGTTATTTGGTGTTTGCGTTGAGCATGAATATGATTTGATCATGTTTATTGCAATATGGTTATTCATTCAAAATCAGAGAATAATTGTTGTTCTGTTTACATGAATAAAACCTTCAATGGTCATACACCCAATGAAAATAGTTTGTTGGATCTCGATCATAGTGATACACATATTCATAATATTGAGGCCAAAAGATGCAAAGTTAATAATGATAGTGCAACTTATTTGTGGCAATTGCCGTTTGGGTCATATCGGTGTAAAGCGCATGAAGAAACTCCATAAAGATGGATTTTCGGAATCACTTGGTTATGAATCATTTGATGCTTGCGAACCGTGCCTTTTGGGCAAGATGACTAAAACTCCGTTCTTCGGAACAATGGAACGAGCTACCGACTTATTGGAAATAATACATACTGATGTATACAGACCAATGAGTATGAAGGCTCGTGGAAAGTATCGTTATTTTTTGACCTTCACAAGATGATTTGAGCAGATATGGGTATATCTACTTGATGAAACATAAGTCTGAAATAGTTGAAAGGTTCAAAGAATTTTAGAGTGAAGTGGAAAATCATCATAACAAGAAAATAAAGTTTCTGCGATCTGACCGCGGAGAGGAATATTTGAGTTATGAGTTTGGTCTTCAATTAAAACAATGTGGAATAGTTTCACAGCTCATGCCACCTGGAACACCACAACGTTATGGTGTGTCCGAACGTCGTAACCGCACTTTATTGGATATGGTGCAATCTATGATGTCTCTTACTGATTTACCAATATTGTTTTGGGGTTATGCATTAGAGACAGCTGCATTCACATTAAAAGGGCACCATCAAAATCCGTTGAGACGACAACATATGAACTGTGGTTTAGCAAGAAACCCAAGTTGTCGTTTCTTAAAGTTTGGGGCTGCGATGTTTATGTGAAAAAGTTTCATCCTAATAAGCTCGAACCCAAATCGGAGAAGTGCGTCTTCATAGAATACCCAAAGGAAATAGTTGGGTACACCTTCTATCACAGATCCGAAGGCAAGATATTCGTTGCTAAAAATGGATCCTTTCTAGAGAAGGAGTTTCTCTCGAAAGAAGTGAGTGGGAGGAAAGTACAACTTGATGAGGTAATCTGTACTGTTCCCTTATTGGAAAGTAGTTCATCACGTAAATCAGTTCTGTGACAAATACACCAATTAGTGAGGAAGCTAATGATATTGATCATGAAACTTGAGATCAAGTTACTACAGAACCTCGTAGGTCTTCGAGTAAGATCCGCACTGAGTGGTGTAGTAATCATGTTCGGAAGTCATGTTACTAGACCATGATGAACCTACGAACTATGAGGAAGCGATGATGAGCCCAGATTCGCGAAATGGCTCGAGGCCATAAAATCTGAGATATGATCCATGTATGAGAACAAAGTATGGACTTTGATTGACTTGCTCGATGATCGACAAGCCATGTTAAATGAATGGATATTCAAGAGGAAGACGGACACCGATAGTAGTATTACTATCGCCAAGCTCGACTTGTTGCGAAAGGTTTTCAACAAGTTCAAGGTGTTGAATACGATGAGATTTTCTCACTCGATCGATGCTTAAGTCTGTCTCGAATCATGTTAGCAATTGCCACATTTTATGAAATCGGCAAATGGATGTCAAAACTGCATTCCTTAATGGATTTATTAAAGAAGAATTGTATATGATGCAACCAGAAGGTTTTGTCAATCCTAAAGGTGCTAACAAAATGTGCAAGCTCCAGTGATCCATCTATGGACTGGTGCAAGCATCTCGGAGTTGGAATATACGCTTTGATAAGTTGATCAAAGCATATAGTTTTATATGGACTTACGATGAAGCTTGTATTTACAATAAAGTGAGTGGGAGCACTACAGCCTTTCTGATTAGTGTATGTGAGTGACATATTGCTGATCAGAAATGATGTAAAAAATTTCTGCAAAGCATAAAGGAGTGTTTTTAAAGGAGTTCTTTAAAAAGAAAAGACCTCAGTAAAAGCTACTTACATATTGAGCATCAAGATCTATTGAGATAGATCAAGACGCTTGATAAGATTTTCAATGAGTACATACCTTGGCAAGATTTTGAAATAGTTCAAAATGGAGCAGTCAAAGAAAGAGTTCTTGCTCAGATTGCAAAGGTATGAAATTGAGTAAGACTCAAATCCCGACCACAACAGAAAATAGAAAGAGAATGAAAAGTCATTCCCTATGCCTCAGTCATAGGTTCTATAAAGTATGCCATGCTATGTACTGGACCTATTGTATACCTTGCTCTGAATTTGGCAAGGAGTACAATAGTGATCTAGGAGTAGATCTTTGGACATTGGTCAAGAATATCCTTAGTAAGGACTAAGGAGATGTTTCTCGATTATGGAGGTGATAAAAGAGTTTGTTGTAAAAGTTACATCGGTGCAAACTTTGACACTAATCCGATGACTCTAAGTCTCAACCTGGATACATATTGAAAGTGGGAGCAATTAGCTAGAGTAGCTCCGTGCGAGCATTGTGGACATAAAATATTTGCAAAATACATACGGCTATGAATGTGATGCAGACCCGTTGACTAAGCTTCTCTCACGAGCAAAACATGATCACACCTTAGTACTCTTTGGGTGTTAATCACATAGCAATGTGAACTAGATTATTGACTCTAGTAAACCCTTTGGATGTTGGTCACATGATGATGTGAACTATGGGTGTTAATCATATGAGATATGAATATTGGTGTTAAATCACATGGCGATGTGAACTAGATTATTGACTCTAGTGCAAGTGGGAGACTGAAGGAAATATGCCCTAGAGGCAATAATAAAGTTATTATTTATTTCCTTATTTCATGATAAATGTTTATTATTCATGCTAGAATTGTATTAACCGGAAACATAATACATGTGTGAATACATAGACAAACATAGTGTCACTAGTATGCCTCTACTTGACTAGCTCGTTTATCAAAGATGGTTATGTTTCCTAGCCATGGACAAAAGAGTTGTCATTGGATTAACGGGATCACATCACTAGGAGAATGATGTGATTGACATGACCCATTCTCGTTAGCCTAGCACTTGATCGCTTAGTATGTTGCTATTGCTTTCTTCATGACTTATACATGTTCCTCGTAACTATGAGATTATGCAACTCCGTTTACGGAGGAACACTTTGGTACTACCAAACGTCACAACGAATCGGGTGATTATAAAGGAGTACTACAGGTGTCTCCGAAGGTACATGTTGAGTTGGCGATTTCGAGATTAGGTTTTGTCACTCCGATTGTCGGAGAGGTATCTCTGGGCCCTCTCGGTAATGCACATCATTATAAGCCTTGCAAGCAATGTGACCAATGAGTTGGTTACGGATGATGCATTACTGAGCGAGTAAAGAGACTTGCCGTAACGAGATTGAACTAGGTATTGGATACCGACGATCAAATCTCGGGCAAGTAACATACCAATGACAAAGGAACAATGTATGTTGTTATGCGGTTTGACCGATAAAGATCTTCGTAGAATATGTAGGAACCAATATGGGCATCAGGTCCCGCTTATTGGTTATTGACCGGAGACGTGTCTCGGTCATGTCTACATTGTTCTCGAACCGTAGGGTCCGCACGCTTAAGGTTTCGATGACAAGTTATATTATGAGTTTATGTATTTTGATGTACCGAAGGTTGTTCGGAGTCCCGGATGTGATCACGGACATGACGAGGAGTCTCGAAATGGTCGAGACATAAAGATTGATATATTGGGTGGATATATTTGGACACCGGAAAGGTTTCGGAGAGTTTGGGAATATCTCAAGCTCCGTGGAGGTTACCAAACCCCGGTAAGTATATGGGCCTTATTGGGCCTTAGTGGATGGGAGGAGAAGGAGCAAGGGAGGCGCCCCCAAGCCCAATCCGACTGGGAGGGGCAGGCCCCCCTTCCTTCTCTCCTCCCCCTTCCTTCCTACTCCTACTCCGAATAGGAAAGGGGGGCCAAACCTACTTGGAGTAGGTTTGCCCCCCTAGGCCCCCACCCCTTGGGCGGCCTCCTCCTCCCTCCCTCCTTTATATATACGGGGTAGGGGGCACCCTAGACACACAAGTTGATCATTGAGATCGTTCCTTAGCCGTGTGCGGTGCCCCCCTCCACGATATTACACCTCGGTCATATTGTAGCGGTGCTTAGGCGAAGCCCTGCGACAGGAGAACATCAAGATCGTCACCATGCCGTCGTCTTGTGGAACTCCCCAGCGCCTCTGCTGGATCGAGATTGGGGTGCGCCATCGAGCTGACGTGTGTCAAGAACTCGGAGGTGCCGGAGTAACGGTGCTTGGATCGGTTGGACCGGGAGGACGTACGACTACTTCCTCTATGTTGCGTCAACGCTTCCGCTTCGGTCTACGAGGGTACGTAGACAACACTCTCCCCTCTCGTTGCTATGCATCACCATGATCTTGCGTGTGCGTAGGAAACTTTTTGAAATTACTACGTTCCCCAACAAATACTTTGCTGCAGATACTAAGTTATCCAGGTGTGGTTGAATTGACAACTCAACTGCTAATACTCAAGAATACTCTTTGGCTCCCCTTGTGTTGAATCAATAAATTTGGGTTGAATACTTTACCCTCGAAAGCTGTTGCGATCCCCTACACTTGTGGATTATCACTACACCCTGTTAAAGTGGCAGCTGTTTCATGTGGCAATAGCTGCCATGTAAACTGACTTTTGATTTGCATCCCCGTACAAACTATGTGGCAACTTCAAAGTAAAATACATGGCAACTTTGTTCATACATGGATGGCAACTTCTTTTAACTACCTGCTACGTCTTGAGCTTGCGTTAGTTTTCCTTGAAGAGGAAAGGGTGATGCAGCAATAGTAGCATAAGTATTTCCCTCAGTTTTTGAGAACCAAGGTATCAATCCAGTAGGAGGCTCCTCAGAAGTCCCACGCACCTACACAAACAAACAAAGAACTCGCAACCAACGCAATAAAGGGGTTGTCAATCCCTTCACAGCCACTTGCGAAAGTGAGATCTGATAGAGATAGTATGATAAGATAAATATATTTTTGGTATTTTATAATATAGATAGGAAACGTAAAGATGCAAATAAAAGTAGATGAAAGCTTATATGATAAAAGATAGACCCGGGGCCATAGGTTTTACTAGTGGCTTCTCTCAAGATAGCATAAGTATTACGGTGGGTGAACAAATTACTGTCGAGCAATTGATAGAAAAGCGAATAATTATGAGATTATCTAGGCATGATTATGTATATAGGCATCACGTCCGTGACAAGTAGACCGACTCTGCCCTGCATCTACTACTATTACTCCACACATTGACCGCTATCCAAAGATGCATCTAGAGTATTAAGTTCATAAGAACAGAGTAACGATTAAGAAAGATGACATGATGTAGAGGATAAACTCAAGCAATATGATATAAACCCCATATTTTTGTCCTTGATGGTAACAATACAATCGTGCCTTGCAACCCTCGCTATCCTTTGGGTAAGGACACCGCAAGATTGAACCCAAAGCTAAGCACTTCTCCCATGGCAAGAAAGATCAATCTAGTAGGCCAAACCAAACTGATAATTCAAGAGACTTGCAAAGATAACTCAATCATACATAAAAGAATTCAGAGGAGATTCAAATATTTCTCATAGATAAACTTGATCATAAACCCACAATTCATCGGATCTCGACAAACACACCGCAAAAAGAGTTACATCAAATAGATCTCCACAAGAGAGGGGGAGAACATGGTATTGAGATCCAAAAAGAGAGAAGAAGCCATCTAGCTAATAACTATGGACCCGAAGTTCTGTGGTAAACTACTCACAACTCATCGGAAGGGGCTATGGTGTTGATGTAGAAGCCCTCCATGATCGATTCCCCCTCCGGCGGAGCACCGACGAAGGCTCCAAGATGGGATCTCGCGGATACAGAAGGTTACAGTGGTGGAAATTGTTTTTCGTTGGCTCTCTGGATGTTTTTGGGGTACGTGGGTATATATATAGGAGGAAGAAGTACATTAGTGGCCGCCCGAGGGGCCCACGAGACAGGGGAGCGCGCCCGGGGGGTGGGCGCGCCCTCCTATCTCCTGGCCGCCTTGATTGCTTCTTGACTTGCACTACAAGTCCTCTGGATCACGTCCATTCCAAAAATCACGCTCTCGAAGGTTTCATTCTGTTTGGACTCCGTTTGATATTCCTGTTCTTCGAAATACTGAAATAGGCAAAAAAACAGCAATACGGGTTGGGCCTCCGGTTAGTAGGTTAGTCCCAAAAATGATATAAATGTGTAAAATAAAGCCCATAAACATCCAAAAGGGGTAATATAATAGCATGGAACAATCAAAAATTATAGATACGTTGGAGACGTATCAAGCATCCCCAAGCTTAATTCATGCTCGTCCTCGAGTAGGTAAATGATAAAAACAGAACCTTTGATGTGGAATGCTACCTAGCATAATTCTCAATGTAATTTTCTTTATTGTGGCATGATTTTTCAGATCCAAATGATTCAAGATAAAAGCTTATAAAACATAAAAAATAATAATGCTTCGAAGCATACTAACAAATAATCATGTCCTATCAAAATAGCATAGCCAAAGAAAGCTTATCCCTACAAAATCATATAGTTAGGCCATGCTTCATTTTCATTACACAAAATACTCCCATCATGCACAACCCCGGTTTCAGCCAAGCAATTGGTTCATACTTTTTAATGCGCTTCAGCTTTTTCAACTCTTCGCAATACATGAGTGCAAGCCATGGACATAGCACTATGGTGGTATATGGTGGTGGTTGTGAGGACAAAAAGGGAGAAGATAGTCTCACATCAACTAGGCATATCAACGGGCTATGGAGATGCCCATCAATAGATATCAATGTGAGTGAGTAGGGATTGCCATGCAACGGATGCACTAGAGCTATAAATATATGAAAGCTCAACAAAAGAAACTAAATGGGTGTGCATCCAACTTGCTTGCTCTCGAAGACCTAGGGCATTTTGAGGAAGCCCATCATTGGAATATACAAGCCAAGTTCTATAATGAAAAATTCCAACTTAGTATATGAAAGTGACAACATAGGAGACTCTATCATGAAGATCATGGTGCTACTTTGAAGCACAAGTGTGGTAAAGAGGATAGTAGCATTGTCCCTTCTCTCTTTTTCTCTCATTTTATTATTTTTTTCTTCTCTTTTTTTTCCTTTTTTTTCTTTCTTTTTTTTTTCTTTGGCCTTTTTTTGGCCTTTCTCCTTTTTTCTTCTTTTCTTTTTTTCCTTTTTAAAGTCCGAGGTCTCATCCCGACTTGTGGGGGAATCATAGTCTTCATCATCCTTTCCTCACTGGGATAATGCTCTAATAATGAAGATCATCACACTTTTATTGATTTACAACTCAAGAATTACAACTCAAAACTAGAACATGGTATGACTCTATATGAATGCCTCCGGCGGTGTACCGGGATATGCAATGAATCAAGAGCGACATGTATGAAAATTATGAAGGTGGCCTTGCCACAGATACGATGTCAACTACATGATCATGCAAAGAGCAATATGACAACGATGGAGCATGTCATAATAAACGGAACGGTGTAATGTTGCATGGCAATATATCTCGGAATGGCTATGGAAATGCCATAATAGGTAGGTATGATGGCTGTTTTGAGGAAGGTAAATAATGGGTGCATGATACCGGCGAAAGTTGCGCGATATAATAGAGGCTAGCAAAGTGGAAGGGTGAGTGTGCGTATATACATGGACTCACATTAGTCATAAAGAACTCATATACTTATTGCAAAAGTCTACTTGCCCTTGAAGCAAAGTACTACTACGCATGCTCCTAGGGGAAGGGTTGGTAGGAGTTAACCATCACGCGATCCCGACCTCCACTCATAAGGAAGACAATCAAAAGAGCACCTCATGCAACAAATTTGTCACACAACTTTTACTATACGTGCATGCTACGGGACTTGCCAACTTCAACACAAGTATTTCTCAATTTCATAATTACCCACTAGCATGACTCTAACATTACCACATCTATATATCAAAACAATAATCAAGCATCAAATTGATCCTAGTGTTTTATGCACTTTCTATGATAGTTTTTATTATACCCAACTTGGATGCTCATCATTCTAGGACCAAATTTGTAACCATAACAAATACCATGCTGTTCTAAAAGAGTATCAAAATAATATAAGTGAAGCATGAGAGACTATCAATTTCTTCAAAATTAAGCCACCGCCGTGCTCTAAAAGATATAAGTGAAGTACTAGAGCAAAAACTATCAAGCTCAAAAAGATATAAGTGAAGCACATAGAGTATTCTAATAAGTTCTAATCAAGAGGGCTTCTCCCAAAAGGTGTGTACAGCAAGGATGATTGTGTAAAGCTAAAAAGCAAATACTAATATCATACACGACGCTCCAAGCAAAACACATATCATGTGGCGAATAAAAATATAGCTCCAAGTAAAGTTACCAATGAACGAAGACGAACGAGGGGATGCCTTCCGGGGGCATCCCCAAGCTTAGGCTTTTGGCTACTCTTGAATATCTTGGGGTGCCATGGGCATCCCCAAGCTTAGGCTCTTGCCACTCTTTGTTCCATAGTCCATCAAATCTTTACCCAAAACTTGAAAACTTCACAACACAAAACTCAACAGGAAATCTCATAAGCTCCGTTAGTGAAAGAAAACAAAACCACCACATAAGGTACTGTAATGAACTCATTCTTTATTTATTTTGGTGTTAAACCTACTGTATTCCAAGTTCTCTATGGTTCATACCACTTAATACTAGCCATAGATGCATCAAAATAAGCAAACAACACACGAAAAATGAATGTGTCAAAAACAGAACAGTCTGTAGCAATCTGTAACGAACGCAAACTTCTGGAACTTTAAAAATGCTACAAAAATAGGAAGTCCTGGGAATTTGTCTATTGATCAGCAGAAAAAAATAATCAACACAAAAGCACATTTCTGTGATTTAACAAAACTAATTTCATGCGCGCAAAGTTTATATTTTTCAGCAGAATCAAATTAACTATCACCATAGGTTATCCTATAGGTTCTACTTGGCACAAACACTAATTAAAACATAAAAACACATCTAAACAGAATGTAGATGCAAAATTTATTACTAAACAGAAACAAAAACAAAAAACACAAATAAAATTGGGTTGCCTCCAAACTAGCGCTATCGTTTAACGCCCCTAGCTAGGCATAAAAGCGAAGATAGATCTAAGTAGTGCCATCTTTGGCACTCAATTCCTCAATAGAGCACTTATAATCTTTAGGGGTTTCTCCCTTTTTAGCAATGATTAAACCTTTAGGCAAAAATTCAAGAAATTTTTTTGTAGCAAAAGGTTCCTTAACGATAGAGAGACAATTGGGATGAACACTTATGGATTTGAGATCCACGTCTCCCTTACTAGAAGATTCACCATTATTTTTAGGAACATAAATAAATTTGGCAGTTTTGGTAGGAGGTTTTGGAGTGTTTTTCATGGAAGAAAACGCCGAACGTAAGTTGGTAATGATATCCTCAAGTTTGCCGATTCGTGCAGAATCTAGATCTATTTTTTCATTAACTATAGGTTCTTTCTCTTTAAGATTTTTCAAAGTAACTCCAACCCTAGATCCATATTGGGTAATGTGATTATGAATCTTTTTATCCAAATTTTCAATCAACTCAACAGTGGCAACTTTATTTTCAATAATTTCAAGCCGTTGCATCACATGTTCTAAAGTTAAAACCGTTCCATTAACCAAAAGAGGTGGTGGGCCAAACAAATCTAACATAGCATTATAAGCATCAAACGTATGGCTACTCAAGAAATCCCCTATTGTAACGGTATCAAGAACGCATCTATTCCAAGGAGTAATGCCCACATAAAAATTGTGAAGAAGTACGGAAGTAGAAAGTTTCCTAGTAGATTTATTTTGAGCATTGCAAATTCTATGCCAAGCATCTTTTAAATTTTCTCCCTCCCTTTGCTTAAAATTGAGAATTTCATGTTCGGGGGTAATATAAAGGATAGGAGGACTAGCCATAACGACAAGACGATCTAACACACGAGCAAACGGAAAAAGGCAAGCGAAAGAGAGAGGAGAAGAAGATTGGGAAAGAGAGGGCAAATAAAACGGCAAGGGTGAAGTGGGGGAGAGGAAAAGAGAGGCGAATGGCAAATAATGTAAATGTGAGGGAGATGAGTTTATGATGGGTACTTGGTATGTCTTGACTTGAGCGAAGACCTCCCCGGCAACGGCGCCAGAAATCCTTCTTGCTATGTCTTGAGCTTGCCTTGGTTTTCCTTGAAGAGGAAAGGGTGATGCAGCAATAGTAGCGTAAGTATTTCCCTAAGTTTTTTAGAACCAAGGTATCAATCCAGTAGGAGGCTCCTCAGAAGTCCCACGCACCTACACAAACAAACAAAGAACTCGCAACCAACGCAATAAAGGGGTTGTCAATCCCTTCATGGACACTTGCGAAAGTGAGATCTGATAGAGATAGTATGATAAGATAAATATATTTTTGGTATTTTATAATATAGATAGGAAAAGTAAAGATGCAAATAAAAGTAGATGAAAGCTTATATGATAAAAGATAGACCCGGGGCCATAGGTTTCACTAGTGGCTTCTCTCAAGATAGCATAAGTATTACGGTGGGTGAACAAATTACTGTCGAGAAATTGATAGAAAAGCGAATAATTATGAGATTATCTAGGCATGATTATGTATATAGGCATCACGTCCGTGACAAGTAGACCGACTCCTGCCTGCATCTACTACTATTACTCCACACATCGACCACTATCCAGCATGCATCTAGAGTATTAAGTTCATAAGAACAGAGTAACACATTAAGAAAGATGACATGATGTAGAGGGATAAACTCAAGCAATATGATATAAACCCCATCTTTTTATCCTCGATGGCAACAATACAATATGTGCCTTTCAACCCTAACATCCTTTGGGTAAGGACACCGCAAGATTGAACCCAAAGCTAAGCACTTCTCCCATGGCAAGAAAGATCAATCTAGTAGGCCAAACCAAACTGATAATTCGAAGAGACTTCCAAAGATAACTCAATCATACATAAAAGAATTTAGAGGAGATTCAAACATTTCTCATAGATAAACTTGATCATAAACCCACAATTCATCGGATCTCGACAAACACACCGCAAAAAGAGTTACATCAAATAGATCTCCACAAGAGAGGGGGAGAACATGGTATTGAGATCCAAAAAGAGAGAAGAAGCCATCTAGCTAATAAGTATGGACCCGAAGGTCTGTGGTAAACTACTCACAACTCATCGGAGGTGCTATGGTGTTGATGTAGAAGCCCTCCATGGTCGATTCCCCCTCCGGCGGAGCACCGGTGAAGGCTCCAAGATGGGATCTCGCGGATACAGAAGGTTACAGTGGTGGAAATCGTTTTTTGTTGGCTCTCTGGATGTTTTTGGGGTACGTGGGTATATATATAGGAGGAAGAAGTACATCGGTGGCCGCCTGAGGGGCCCACGAGACAGGGGAGCGTGCCCGAGGGGTGGGCGCGCCCTCCTATCTCCTGGCCGCCTCGATTGCTTCTTGACTTGCACTACAAGTCCGCTGGATCACGTCCGTTCCAAAAATCACGCTCCCAAAGGTTTCATTCTGTTTGGACTCCGTTTGATATTCCTTTTTTTCGAAATACTGAAATAGGCAAAAAAACAGCAATACGGGCTGGGCCTCCGGTTAGTAGGTTAGTCCCAAAAATGATATAAATGTGTAAAATAAAGCCCATAAATATCCAAAAGGGGTAATATAATAGCATGGAACAATAAAAAATTATAGATACGTTGGAGACGTATCACGACCCACTATAACTGAACATTCTATGTGATTCTACTTTTTGGCCCCTTGCTGCTTTATGTCACTCATGTGCCTCTTACTGCAACCGGTGATACCCTTACACGTCATTTTCCCAATTACACCATTTTCTGTTCTTCATGTGAACTCTGCTTCTTCTTTCCTTAATTTTACTTGCATGTCCTGTTCCCCATGTTTCAGGAGCTTGCACCACATGACCCACATGACAAGTGTGGTCACCACTACGCGATCTGCCTTGACCTGAAGAACCAACATTTTGAGGTGCTTGATTCAATGCGTTCGGCAGCTGATGCAGACCTTACTACGCATGCTGAATACTTCATCGACAACCTCAAAGAGACATGGAACCGTCACTACGAACACTCAAATGTCCAGATCAGACATTTTCCAATTGAGTACGTGGCGACTACGAAGCAAGGGAACAAGTAATTTCCCATCTCTTTCTTCATGTGTCCTCTACACCAATGCTAACCCTCTTTGTTACATATGAATTGAAGTTTATCATTGTTATCTCTGTCCTTTGCGAGTTCACCTGATTCTTTTCTTGTACAGGACGGATTGTGGCTTTCACACGTTGGAATACCTTGCAAAGTGGGAAGGTAGACTGGTTCATGTTGTCACAGCTGCAATGGTCGTTGAGCTCCAGAAAATTTACACATGGAACTGGTTGACGAATGAATATTTCAACAAGCGGTCTGGAGCACGTGAGTTCGTAGAGGAAGCTGTCAAGAAAGTCACCAAGAAGTACAAGTGATCACGTGGTGCTCCATACCGAACGCCTACCTTACATTCTGTTGCCGAGGAATGTAAGGCATTACCTTTGTTCTTTTCAAAACTATGTCCGTGTGCTATGTTATGACCGCAACCCCGCGTAGTCTAGTATGTAGTGGTGGTGTGTGAGCGACATTTGAATATTTTCTGTAATATATGTGTGGATGTGAACCTATTTAGGCGTGACAGCAGATACGTTTATGTTTATCATTATTATTATGCTTTCGTCGTTGGTAGCACCAGTTTGGTGTTTCCAATGCGTCTACGATGTTTTAAAACATGGCAAATGTAGTTCATCAGACATGGTTAGTGAAAGTTATCATCGTTTTTCATTTGTCTATTTGGTTATTTTTTTCATCGCTAACTGTACCGACTAGCATGGTAGTTTGATCATGTAGCCGTAACCTTTTTGCGGTTGCTGCACATGACCCTTTTCAACTTGTTTCCCATAGATTGCACACAACACACTATGTGTGACTAAAATGCGTTGACTGAACACCGAAATATACGCGATGCAGAGTCATTACAAATAACATGGCATATTTCAGTAGAACTAACATGGCAGATTCAGTATAAACAACACGGCAGATTCAGTATAAATAACATGGCAGATCCAGTATACTTAACATGGCAGATCCAGTATACATAACATGGCAGATCCAGTATACACAACATGGCAGGTTAAGTATAAAATAGCATGGAAGATTTAGTATAATATAGCATGGCGGATTCAGTATAAATAACATGGCAGATTAACTATACATAACATGGCAGATTAAGTATACATAACATGGCAAATTAAGTACCATACACGTGGCAACTGCAGTTATCCATTCATGGCATTTTCCTTCAACTTTTGATGCCCCTCAAGAGTCATTCTCCCATTTTTAAATTTTTTAGAACATCTAGATTACAAAATAAAATGTCACCAAGGACCATGTCACAGTGCTCCAATGTTGCTTACGGATTGCCCGTCCCTTTCTTTGTTTTCTTGTGTTTTGCTTGAATCTCCAATCCCTATTTGTATCTTATCTCTTTTGGACGCCCCTGTGTTATGGAATGGGGCGGGTTCCTGACCTGGGTTTGTGTGCTTGCTGTTCCAGATCCTACCTCCGAGTTTTTAGATGATGGCCCCGTGGACGAAGGCACACTTGATGTGCGGGGGAACCTGTGTAAGGCTTCCTCAGCCTTCCTCTTCTTGATCTCATCAAGCTCTCTTTTCAGGGCCTTCCTGTGTTTTTCTGCGACCCTCGCTGTCTCATCACTCTTGCACGCTTCATCAATTAGTTCAGCATAGTTCTTTGTCAACACAACGTGCCTCATGGCTTCCATGATTGATTCCGGTCTCTCGTCATGCACAGCCAAACTGCGTTTGTTGTCTGCAGCGCCAATGCGTCGTCAGCATCCCAAGTCCATCGCCTTATGAAATGGTGGGGCATCCGTGTCACCGCATTCATGTCCATTACTTTTAGTATATGTCAGCACACAATGTCGTCCCGTTTGAATTTGTAGCATTGGCAATAGTATTCGCCTTGGCCTATCGAGGCTTTCACGAAGTAGTTCCTTCCTTTGTCCGGGTCTTCAGGTTCTGAATCCGACATGCCCAAAATAGAACACACCTTGAACGTATGTTCGTCCACCTGGAAAGCCGTGAACATGCTGGCACGCTTTATTTCTTCCTGGAATCTGCAAGTTTTGTGTTTTTTGTTAAACTATTGTGTGATGTTTTTGTAGCACCTTATGTTGTCGTGGCCAATAGAAGTACATTTCATTTGAACGTGGCAAATACAGTACATTAAACATGGCAACTGCAGTACATTAAACATGGCAACTGTAGTTCATTAAACATGGCAACTGCAGTTCATTAAACATGGCAACTGCGGTTCATCAAACATGGCAACTGCAGTTCATTAAACATGGCAACTCCGGTTCATTAAACATGGCAACTGCATAACATTTTTAATTGGCATTGGCATTTACATACCAACATGTCCAATGGAAGTATAGTGCATTAAACATGGCAACTGTATTTCATTAAACATGGCAAGTGCAGTTGAGTAAACATGGCAAACTGTAGTTCATTAAACATGGCAAACTACACATCATGGTTACTCCGTACTCAATGACTACTTTTCAAGAAATCATCATTTTCAAATAAGCTTTTCAACTGCATTGCATTCTAGATGGCACATATTGCCTTCGTGCTTGTGCAAATAAGATTGTAACACAACTGACTTACTTGTTAAAGATCTTGTTGGTGTATATCTTGCTCACTTGCCTCTCCATCGGTAAATACGTTAGCAATTTTGGCTGCTTTAGCACGGTGTTTGCTTCTTGTTGTAGCTCATATCCCAGTATTTTTTGTTGCAAAGCTGTGTATTGCTTGGCAAACTGTAGCAATGAGTTGTCAGGGCTCATGTACCACTTCAAAACAGCATTGAACCCCTCGCTGCGCTGCGTAGTCTGCAGAAACGGGAAGAAGCACTGCATGAAGTAGGCCGGCACCCAGTACATTCGCTTCTCCCACAGGCTAGCAAGAGTCTCGTCGTCTTGCACTTGATATATTTCAATCATGGCCATCCAGCTCCTTTCAAACTCCTCCACTGTCAAGCTGTGGTCCACACACAGCTCGAATGCCTTGTGCAGCTCTGGACGGTCAGCAAAGAACGGTCCTAGCGTCTCCTCAGCCTTCTTTATAATGTGTCACCTGCAGTGCCTGTGCACTGCCAACAGAAAGGCCTCCTCTATGCCTGTGCACAGCCAACTTGCTCTCTCTATGGTACTTTGCCTTTAGGTTTGTGATGTCAGCTGGTATGTAGGGCATGCTACTAAGAGTACATTTTTTGCTGTGGATGAGTGATAGTATCTGGACCATTCTTGATGGATCGACGTTACAATCATGTAGCAGCTTTATGAATTTCTTCTCGAGGGGGGTGAATCCTCTATGGGTGGTCAGAAATTTTACCAGGTCGAACTTCTTTATGAGTTCGGGGTTGTGCTCGTCAAAATATTCAGTGACCACCCACCGTGCTCCATCTATGTTTAGCTTACACCAGACAGGGCATTCCGTCTTGAGAATGATACCTCTCTTTCGTTCCGGAACGACAGGCACAACACCTTTACCCTTCTTGTTCCTTCATGCCTTGTAGCACCTCATCTCACTTCTGCTGTACTCGTTAGTTTTCTTAATTTTCCTATGGTATTCGGTGTTGACCGCAAACCCATGGAACTTTGCATATGTCTGGTAGAATTACTTTGCTTCTGCGAACGAATCAAATCTCTGCCCAACGTACGGTGGCTGAGGTACCATGATTTCTGATTGCCCACCATCTTCATCTCCTTGTGCTTCGTCATCAGTTTCATTATTCACTTCAGTATCGGTGACAGTTTCATCTACTTGAGTGTTGCCAGTGCTTGTGTTCAAAGGTGTGCTTGTCGTCATTGCTAGAATGATTGACATTTCCGACACTGACTCGGCATTGTTTGTGGCATGATTGTTGGCTAGCTGGTGGAACGCGTCTTCCGTGTGCTCAGAGCTCCCCGCAGTAGATGTCCCCGTGCCGCTATTGATTGTAGTTGGAGGTCCTGTAATAAAAAAACAGGTATAAGCGTAAGATTTTGGTTGAATGACATGTTTATCGTAACGGAGTACATCAACTGCATGTGATTTGGCATGACATCATTCACACAGCAAGCCGTGAGTCTGCACATGGACATGCATGGCAACTGTAGTTCTCCAGTCATGGCAGTTACTGTCCAACAAACACGGCAACTACTATTGCCAATGCATGGCAACCAGCTTCTTTCTGTACCAAAACTTGGATTCTATATCTATGGCAGCTGCAGTCCTACATACATGGCAACTACTGCTACCAATATATGGCAACCAGTAAATTCTAGCATCAAAACTTTGTATTCTAGGCTTGAGCTCACTAGGTAAATGCGATCAATCATTAGTGTTGCACACACTCTTTTAGCAATTGGCAAATCCCGAAGACAATATGTGACTCATTGCACACGACCATTTGTTAGAGTTTTCTGTTTGTTTTTCCACCACCACCGTTACGAATCTTCTTTTCCTCACATGCTATTCCCACAAAAACAAATGCAGTGTTGTTTTGTGGTTCAAATTTTCTTACCTTGTTGTGCCGCACGTGCCCATCTTGTGTGGTCTGTCATTACAATTTGATGTGCTCTATCTGCAATAGCGCTGTCATGCAACTATGAAGCTTGTCATGAGACGTTTGCCGATGTAGTCCCACTGTAACAACCTGTAATCATGGTAGTAGAATTTGTCACTGCATGGAAACTGTAGTTTCTTCAACATGGCACATGTAGTGGTCCAACCATGCCCCACAGATTTGTTCACACTTGCCATCCATGGTTGTTTATACATTGCAATCACATTTGATCATTGGCAACTGCAGTTTGTCCATGCATGGCAACTGCAGTTGTCCAGGGATGGCAATTGCAGTTTGTTCAGGCATGGTGAGGGAGTCCTGGACTAGGGGGTGTCCGGACAGCCGGACTATCATCGCCCGCCGGACTCCAAGACTACGAAGATACAAGATTGAAGACTCCGTCCCGTGTTTGGATGGGACTTTCCTTGGTGTGTAAGGCAAGCTTGGCGATACGGATATGAAGATCTCCTACCATTGTAACCGACTCTGTGTAACCCTAGCCCTCTCCGGTGTCTATATAAACCAGGGGGTTTTAGTCCATAGGACACAACATCCATTACAACAATCATACCATAGGCTAGCTTCTAGGGTTTAGCCTCGTTGATCTCGTGGTAGATCCACTCTTGTAATACACATCATCAATATTAATCAAGCGGGACGTGGGTTTTACCTCCATCAAGAGGGCCGAACACAGGTAAAACATCGTGTCCCTCGTCTCTGTTACCATCTCCGCCTAGACGCACAGTTCGGGACCCCCTACCCGAGATCCGCCGGTTTTGACACCGACATTGGTGCTTTCATTGAGAGTTCCTCTGTGTCGTCACCGATAGGCTCGATGGCTTCTTCAATCAACAACATTGCTGTCCAGGGTGAGACTTTTCTCCCCGGACAGATCTTTGTATTCGGCGGCTTCGCACTGCGGGCTAATTCACTTGGCCATCTGGAGCAGATCGAAAGCTACGCCCCTGGCCGTCAGGTCAGGTTCGGAAGCCTAAACTTCACGGACGACATCCGCGGGGACTTGATCTTCGACGGACTCGAGCCCCGAGCGTGCCGCACAGTCTCGATGGGCATGATTTAGCTCTGCCGTCGGACAGTGCCTTGGTGGCCGCACACGAATCCGCTCCGGCCCTCAGTCCGGAGCCGATCGCCCAGATCGAGGACCGGTGGCAGGACACCGCCTCGGGGGCTGCAACTTCAGCGGTGATGGAGCCGAACACTGACCTTGTCCCCTATAAAGCTCGTGACTCCGAGGTGCCGGACTCCTTGCCGGACTCTGGACCTCCTGCGCCCCTGCCAATCGAATCCGATTGGGCACCGATCATGGAGTTCACCGCTGCTGACATCTTTCAGCACTCGCCTTTTGGCGACATCCTAAATTCGCTAAAGCATCTCTCGCTATCCGGAGAGCCCTGGCCGGATTATGGCCGGGATGGTTGGGATGCGGACGACGAAGAAATTCAAAGCCCACCCACCACCCACTTTGTAGCCACTGTTGACGATCTAACTGACATGCTAGACTACGACTCCGAAGACATCGACGGTATGGACGACGATGCCGGAGACGATCAAGAACCAGCGCTCATAGAGCACTGGAAGGTCACCCCAACCCATGATGTATATATGGTGGATACCCCAAAAGGAAGCGATAACGAGGACCAACGGGGCGCGGCAAAGGATAATCCCGCCGATAAACAACCAAAACGGCGACGCAAACGCCGCCCTAAGTCCCGCCGACAATAATAACGCTCCTAATGACCCAGCGATAGAGCAGGCAAACCGATGGACGATTTAACATGCAGCCAAGCAACCGTCCAAACAGACGAGTCGGATAATCAATCCAGGCCAGCGAAACCAACAGTCTAGACGACCTCACGCCGGACACACCACCGGAGAATAAGAGCCTTCGAAAAGACTAAATCGCCACTGCAAGAAGTTTGAAGAAGGAAAAACGGAAGCTCAAAACAGCGGAAGACATACTCAGAATGAGGTGGAGCAAAGTGCTCAAAACCGCAGACAAATACGGCAATGGCCATCAATCAAAGAGCTACCCGAAGCGCAAGCTGCTGCCAGAATTTGACGAGGAAGCCATAGAGCCTCCACAGTCAAAAAACAAAGAGGCCGCCTGGCCGGATAGACGGCCAGAGGATAGGCCAAAATCTACAAGCGGCGCCGCACACAAGCCGACTCATGACCCTGGGAAAACAGATGGACCAGCCAGGTCCATTTACGGGCCAAAAAAGAGGGCCCCAGGAAGCAACACAACACGCCAAGTGTTCGAAGACAGCGGTACACCAAAATCTGGGTGCCGCACACCCACTATGTTTCACCGGTGAGGTCTTTGGATCATGAATTTCAGCAGGGTTTAAACCCATAAACATAGAGGCTTACGACGGAACAACAGACCTCGGAGTGCGGATAGAGGATTATATACTACACATACACATGGCTAGAGGAGATGACCTCCACGCCATAAAATACCTACCCCTCAAGCTCAAAGGGCCAGCTCGGCATTGGCTTAAAAGCCTCCCAGAAAATATTGTTGGAAGTTGGGAAGAGCTTGAGGACGCGTTTAGAGGAAATTTTCAAGGGACTTATGTCCGCCCTCCGGATGCAGACGATCTAAGTCATATAACTCAACAGCCCGGAGGGTCGGTAGCATAAATTCTGGAACAGGTTCCTTACTAAAAGAACCAAATAGTCGATCGTCCGGACGCCAAGCCTTAGCAGCTTTTAAACACAATGTCCGAGATGAATGGCTCGCGGACACCTCGCCAAGAGAAGCCGAGGACAATGTCGCGCTAACAAGCCTCATGACCCGCTTTTGCTAGGGAAGATAGCTGGCTAGCAAGATGCAGCACCAACGACCCAAGTACATCCAAATCGAGATGGAAGCGGAAAATCACGGCAGCAGAAAAGATCAGCGCCGGAATAAAGAGAAAAGCCCAAAGAACACGGCGGTCAACGCCGGATTCAAAAGCTCATGACCAAACAACAAAACACCGCCTCTTAAGGATAACGGTGATGAGCTATCCAACAAACAAAATTTTGGATCGGATATGTCAAATCCACAGTACCCCCGGAAGGCCTGCAAACCACACCCACCAAGATTGTTGGGTTTTCAAACAGTCCGGCCGACTCAACGCCGAACACAAGGGGCTCGACGCATCAAGCGAGGATGAAGATAAACCCCACCAGCAGAGCACCGGAAAACAAAAGACCTTCCCACAAGAAGTCAAAGCAGTAAACTCACTTCATGTGATAATACGGAAAAACAATGCGGCACCCACTAAGATGGGTCTCGCACGGTCCACCCCAGCGGAACCTCAAGATTGGATGTCAAAACCAATCACTTTTGACCAACTGGATTATTCCAGAAGTGTTCGAAATGCAGGATGGACTGCTCTGATATTGGATCCTATAATTGACGGACTACAATTCACACAAGTCCTGATGGACGGCAGCAGCGATTTAAACCTGCTATATCTGAACACAATCCGCAAGTTGGGGATAGACCTTACTACAATTCGACATAGCCGCACTTCCTTTAAAGGAGTGACGCCAGGCCCTTACGCCGAGTGCACAGGCTCCATATTACTAGAAGTTGTGTTCGGGTCACCGAACAACTTCCGACGTGAAAAGCTAATCTTTCACGTCGCCCCATTCAAAAGTAGCTATCAAGCACTATTGGGACGTGAAGCTTTTGTCCGCTTTAACGCAATACCACATTACGCGTCTCTTACACTTAAAATGCCCGGTCCACGTGGCATCATTTCATTAAGAGGGTCATCTAAAGACCCCGGACACGGCAAGACGAGTCCGGCATAAATAAGCTAGTGGCTCCCTAGCCGCGCACCCCTTCACAAGGGGTTGTGCGTATAAGCAATAATGAGCTAATATAGACTCCGCTTTATTTATTTATTGATATTTTTCATACACTTTTTCGCACGATTTCCTTTCAAACTAAGTTCCTCTCTTTTTACAGATGAACACCGTGCACACCCGTCCAGGATAACGGCACAACGGAGACACAGGCGCAGACGTGCAGTAGGGACCCGTTGCTAGGCTCTTTTCAGATTAAGACCCTGCGTAAACCTTTTTTACTGTCTCTTGTTGCTATAATCCCCTGGTTTTTCATGATAACCAGAGAGGATACTGACGTTTTGGCATCGGCCGCGTTAGAGGACCTCGCCCGTACCTGGACACAAGGGGCTTAGGGCATTATTTCGCCCGTTATTATAAAAGACCGAACACCTTAGGGAGTGTTCGGCATCTCGAGTTAGGCCTTATATGCATCAGCTCGAATCATGTCTTTGGTCAAATGTTGGGTTTGCCCAGCTCACGTGTTTTGCTGCCTTACGTTCAGATCATCGGCTAACGGCACCGGAGAACTCTGCGATTGTGCCCGATTAATTTGGCGAGCACCTCGATGAAAGCGAAAACCGATCGTCATGATCTGCGAGACCTGGTCAACCACTCGATCGACCCTTTGGAATGTTTAGAATTTCTCCGCTTTGACGAAGGACCGTTTCGGTCAGCACACACGCGCCCGAATTCGAGAGCGCGGTGCCCTGTGGGCTATATCGTAGCCCCACCCTCGAACTCCAATGGCTAAGTGAAAGTGATAAAGCATCATAGTCCGGTTGCCTCGTTTGCTACGCTACCACCTCCTCAACAGGACCGAGACGTCGGATTAAGTGTGAAAATGTGCTATTTTTGCGAACACCCCCGCACCTTGTGCGTGGGGGCTGAAGCCGAAGACTGCCATCTTTCAGGTTATACACACGTATACATAAACGGCCGCATAGGAGATATTTCAATACTTGGAACGCACAAGTATAAAAAGCGATTACATCATAACCATTGTTTTACAAAACAAACCGTTCATTTGAACGTGACATTTTTCGAGCACTGCGACTCTATTACACGAGCACCACGCATAACTTCCCCAAAATAGTGCTCGGCGGGTAACCGGCTTTCGTCCGAACCCTGGGTTGCAACAGCGGTAGCATCCATCTCTGTCCAATGTATCTTCACACGGGCAAGGGCCATCCGCGCACCCTCTATGCAGGCCGACCGCTTCATCTCCTGGATATGCGGCACCGCCCCAAGAAATTCCTGCAATAAGCCAAAATAGCTCGTCGGCTTGGGCCTCTCCGGCCAGACATGAGTCATGATATCCGTCATGGCAAGTCTAGACAACCTATTCAGCTCAGCCCATTCGGCCAACCGATCGGTCAGCGGAAGTGAACGATCCAGACTATGGAATTGAGACCAAAATAGCTCTTCCGTCTTGTGATCCTTCCGACGGAAGTGCACTGGCGGCATCCGCCAGACTCGCCACTAAGTCCATATATGGATCCTCCGGACCCCACGGTGGCCAGTGGGCATACTTTGATCCGTAAACTCGCGGCGTAGCGTAAAAGGCTTGCCGACCACAATGTCTCCTACCGACGCAGCTCCTCCTTCATAGCCCGCATTGCGAATGGGCATCCTTGGCTTCGCGGCGGCCTTCCCAGTCTTCTCGCTCCGATAGGCGCTCCTTTTCAAGCGCCTCATTGCGGTCGGTAGCATCCTTCAATTTAACGGCCAATTCGGCCATCTCTTCCCCTACTGGCGGCGTGCAGCCCTTTCGCTTCTAACTCCTCGGCGCCCTCGAGGCAGCCGCGATCACTCCTTCCGCTTGCTCCTTGGCTTGAGCAAGTTCTCGCGAAAGGCTCTCCACAAAGAAGAAAGCACCATCGCATCAAGCATAAATATTGTAAGTGGTGGGCTTTTGCTCCCTTAATAGGTGATGCGGAGACACAATTTACTTTGCGACTCGTCAAGTCGCTTGTTGACTAGCGCGATGTCGCAGATTCGCAACATCGAGTTGCCGCATTAATTCAACAACTCCATCGGTCCGGCTAGCCCCGGACTATCCGCCACCTGCATAGGAAAGGCGACACTCAATACCTGCGATTTTGATCCTCGACGCTGCCGCTTTCGACAACTTACCGAGTCTTAGGGCTACTATGCATGCAGGCGCACTTTCATGTGCAAAACTGTCAAAAAGGTGCGCGTCGTTTTACGTACCTTAAACCCCTTGACAAACTCCGACGGCATTATGCAATCTGCTGACGGACGAAATCCTTCCAATCACCATGCTCATCAATGCATGGCGATCTTCGAGATGGACGCCCTCTCAAGCAGATCCTTGGCTCCCGGCCGAACACTAGTCGGCGCCGAACTCTTCGGCTCTGCTGGCTCGGGATACCCTCCGTGGCGACACTTGAGCTCGTCCACCCTATCCGACGGCGCAGCAGACGGAGGCGTCTCGCTCTCCATCATCTCCGGACGAAGATCCCCTGAAGACGAGCTCATCTGAGAAGGTCGCAGATCCAAACTACAAGGTAAAAATTTCGGTTATCCTCAGAAGCACAAATAGGGACGTTTCTTATTAATGAACTCCCCTTTTTCTACTCACGGCTCGCTTGAGGGCTGATTCTTTAGAGAAGATTGTGCGCCCGGGACCTCCCCGGACGCAGGACCCTCTGGTGAAGATTTCTTCCCCCGCTTAGGGGCTTTGGCCTCCGGGTCTTGAGGCGGTCCTCTTCTCCCCCGGAGGAGGATTCTCGACCCCCTTCTTCAAGCGCCCCTTGGGCGAGGTGGTAGCTCCTCTATTTTCCCTTCACCTTCTTCAAGGCGCAACCTCCAACATTCGACCAAAGACAGGCTCCGCCATGTCTCTGAGGGGGCCGGACACCGTATCAGCTTTGCTTGCGCTATCCACTCCTATTGAAGGATAACGGGTTAAAAGGCGAATTGTAGAAAGGCAAACAAACGGTGCGTCCGAACACTGAGCTACTTACTTGAGTATCTGGGCGATTGCAGCTTAGGCCGGCATCCTCGGTCAATTCCGGACACGCCGCCTGCGGTCCGAAGAACTTGTACATCTCCACGGGTGTCGTACCCATAAAGTGTTGGAGAATCCGTGGTCCCTCCGGATTGAACTCCCATAGCCGGAGAGGACAGTGTTTGCAGGTCTGAAGACGCCTGATTAGCATGACCTGCATCACCACGACCAGATCGATCTCCCTCGCTTGGAGGTCTCGAATCTGGCCCTGCAATAGGGGCACGTCTTTTGACGGCCCCCAATTGAGCCCTTGGTTGACCCACGACATTAACCGTCGTGGAGGTCCCGAGCGGAATGAAGGCGGCGGCTTCTGCCTGCTACCCTTTGGAGCGGTGATATAGAACCACTCCTGCTGCCACAAGCCGAGCTCCTCTTGGAAGGAGCCCTCGGGCCACGGGGCATCGGCCCTCCTGTTTATGGCCGCCCCGCCGCACTCTGCTTGACGCCCCCCAATCATCTTCGGCTCCACATTGAAGGTCTTCAGCCACAGGCCAAAGTGGGGGGTGACGCGGAGGAAGGCTTCGCAGATGATAATAAATGCGGAAATATGGAGGATGGACTCTGGAGCCAAGTCATGGAAATCCAGCCCGTAGTAGAACATGAGCCCTCTCACAAAAGGATCCGTCGGGAAGCCTAAACCCCGACGGAGGTGGGATACAAAGACGACATACTCGCCGGGCTCGGGGGTGGGGATGGCCTGCCCTTCGGCGGGCAACCTGTGCGAAATCTCGTAGGACAGGTACTTGGATCCTCGCAGCTTTAGCACGTCCTCCTCCGTAACGGAGGAGGGCATCCACCGGCCCTGAAGGTCGGAGCCGGACATTGGTGAAGGTCCGAAGCGCTCGAATCTGGGGCTCTGGGTGCTGGAACTTGGAGCAAGGAGAAGATTCGATGGAAGATTGAAGAAAAGAAACGAGCCTTGGTCCTATTATAAAAAGGGAGAATATCAAGAGCCGTCTCCATGACCGTTCGAGACTCGCCTTTGATAGAGGAGGCATGGCGACGGGCGCGGTTGGGTTACCCACGTCCGTATTGATGAGAATCACGGAATAAGGGGAACACGATCTCTGCTTCGACAAGACGTGCCAAGGAAACCGCTTCGCTAAACGCGCTGAGGTGGTATGATAAAAAACGATTCAAGTAAAAGCTTGGTAGTGGTGTGACGTCATGCCGCAAAATACGTCAGCAGATTGAACTTGTGCACATATTATTCTCTCTACGGTGGAATGTGGAACTTATTTTGCAGAGCCGGACACTATCCAGGTGTTCACAATCTTCTATGGATTATTCAAAGGAGGAACCCGTCTTGCAATGCCGAACATTATGCGCACCGGACTTATCGTCATTGAAGCCGGGTTCAGGGGCTACTAAGGGAGTCCTGGACTAGGGGGTGTCCGGACAGCCGGACTATCATCGCCCGCCGGACTCCAAGACTACGAAGATACAAGATTGAAGACTCCGTCCCGTGTCCGGATGGGACTTTCCTTGGCGTGGAAGGCAAGCTTGGCGATACGGATATGAAGATCTCCTACCATTGTAACCGACTCTGTGTAACCCTAGCCCTCTCCGGTGTCTATATAAACCGGAGGGTTTTAGTCCGTAGGACACAACATCCATTACAACAATCATACCATAGGCTAGCTTCTAGGGTTTAGCCTCCTTGATCTCGTGGTAGATCCACTCTTGTAATACACATAATCAATATTAATCAAGCAGGACATAGGGTTTTACCTCCATCGAAAGCCCGAACCTGGGTAAAACATCGTGTCCCACGTCTCCTGTTACCATCCGCCTAGACGCACAGTTCGGGACCCCCTACGCGAGATCCGCCGGTTTTGACACCGACACATGGCAACTGCAGTTTGTCCAGGGATGGCAACTGCAGTTTGTCCAGGCATGGCAACTGCAGTTGTTCAGGCATGGCAACTGCAGTTGTCAGCTATGTTCCTTCTGCTAATTCACCGTCCACAACTTCACTTTTTTATGGACTCACCTGTGTATGACATCGATGGCAGGTACATGGTTGCCGCCTGATGCCACGTGCTGCATGAAGGTTCTACATTTTTCCCGATATAACTTGTGAGTCTTTTGCCATCCTTTACAAGTTTATTTTTCATGTCCACACCAGTATGTTTCTTTTTCGTATGCGTTACCTTGATTTGCCACATTAGCTAGTTGAAGTTGGTTGCCCGTACATTTGTCAGCGTTAGCGTCCTATGACTGAACTTGCCATGGTGCCCCCCTGAATGTGTGAAAGTGCAACTAATCCCCGGGTGGTTTTGGTAATTAATAACAACATATATATCATTGAACTAATAGTTTCTTGAGAATCATTTCAGAAAGTTCAGTGATATGGGTATGGCAAGGGCGAAGAAGTGGACCCTCAAAATGCTAAGGCAAGCATTGGCAAAAGCTCAAGACTCCATTTTTGGTTTAGTGATCCAAGATCACATTGAGTCCATAGGAAAGCCAATACTATTAAAAGGGATGAGGTTATGATAATGATCTGGTTGCTCAAAGTGCTTAGTGATACATCTCCTAAACTATCGGCAACTCTCACTTCCATAATACACTCATAAGTAATCTCGGTCCCACCGATTTCCTAAATTCACCACACCGAGATGAACCACCTCACCATATAGCCAAACCCTAGAAATCTCGGATTTTCCGATTCGAACTCGGTCTCACCGAAACTAGAGTTGCCAAGCTTCGTAACATTCGTCATCAAATCGGTGTCACCGAGATGATGAAGTCGGTCCCACCGAGATTGGCAAGCTCTTGTCTTTACACGAATCGGACTCACCGAGTTTGTATTTTCGGTCCCACAAAAATCCCAACGCTCACATGATTTGAACTTTCGGTCTCACCGAGTTGTCAACTTCGGTCCGACCGAGATTGGTCAAATGTGTGTAACAGTTGGATTTTGTGTGGAGGCTATAAATACCCTCCACCCCCTCTTCATTCGTGGAGAGAGCCATCGAAAGAACTACCACTCCTACCTTACATTTCGAGAAGAAAACTACCTACCCTTGTGTTGAGATCAAGTTGCTCCACTCCCACCATATGAAGCTTGATCTCTAGCCTTCCCAAGTTGCTTTCCACTCAATCCTTTCTTCCACCACAGCCAAATCAGTGAGGAGAGTTGAGTGTTGGGGTGATTATCATTTGAAGCACAAGAGCAAGGAGTTCATCATCATCAACACCATCTATTACCTTTTGGAGGGTGGTGCCTCCTAGATTGGTTAGGTGTTGCTTGGGAGCCTCCGTCGAGATGTGGAGTTGAACCAAGAAGTTTGTAAGGGCAAGGAGATCGCCTACTTTGTGAAGATCTACCCCGAGTAAGGCTAGCCCTCCGTGGGCGTAGGCCATGATGGCATAGACAAGGTTGCTTCTTCGTGGACCCTTCGTGGGTGGAGCCCTCCGTGGACTCTCGCAGCCGTTACCCTCCGTGGGTTGAAGTCTCCATCAACGTGGATTGACGATAGCACCACCTATCGGAACCACGAGAAAAAATCTCCGTGTCTCCAAATTGCGTTTGCTCTTCTCCACCTATCTTTACTACATGTGCAATTTACTTTCCGCTGCCTATACTCTAGAATTGCATGTGTAGGGTGATACTTGACTTGATCATCATTGTGAACTTGCCAAAAACTTGTCTTTATCAAAAGGCTGAATTTTTATATTGTCAAGTAGTCTAATCACCCCCCCTCTAGACATACTTTCGATCCTACAAGTGGTATCAGAGCTTTGGTCTCCATTGTATTGGTTTCCATTGCATTGACTCCATAAGCTTGGTTTCACAACCTAGGAGAGTATGGCGTCTAGTGAGGGTAATTTTCAGATAGGTCCTTACTTTGATGGTTCAAACTTTGCTAGTTGGAAGCATAAAATGAAAATGCATATTCTTGGCCATAACCCAGCCGCATGGGGCATTATTTGTGTTGGTTTGCAAGGTGAATTCTTCGAGGAAGGAAAAGTTCGGATCGTGAAGCTTACTACGGATGAATTGCGGATGTTGCAAAACAATGCTCAAGCTTGTGACATTCTCTTCAATGCTTTGTGTCCCGAGGAGTTCAACAAAATCAGCCGTCTTGAGAATGCAAAAGAGATTTGGGATACTTTGGTCGAAATGCACGAAGGTACCGAGTCCGTGAAGGAATCAAAGCTAGATGTTCTTCAAGGTCAACTTGACAAGTTCAAGATGAAGGAAGGTGAAGGAGTCGCTGAAATGTACTCTAGGCTTGCTCTCATCACAAATGAGATTGCCGGCTTAGGAAGCGAAGAAATGACCGACCGATTCATCATCAAGAAGATTCTCAGAGCTTTGGATGGAAAGTATGACACCGTGTGCACTTTGATCCAAATGATGCCAAACTACAAGAATCTCAAGCCAACCGAAGTCATTGGAAGAATTGTTGCTCATGAGATGACACTTAAAGATAAGGAAGAGCTTCACAACAAGTCAAGTGGTGCTTACAAAGCTACAAGTGATGCTCCCACAACCTCAAGTGACAAGCTAGTTTCCAATGAAGAGATAAGCCTAATGGTGAAGAACTTCAACAAGTTCTACAAGAGTAGAAGCAAGGAGAGAAGCTCAAAGTCTAGATCATATGATGAAAAGAGATCTTCTAGTCGTGATCGAAACTGCTACAATTGTGGAAGACCCGGACACTACTCAAATGAGTGTTCGGCTCCCCACAAGAGAAGATAAGAATCTCCAAGAAGAAGAAGCTCAAGAGAAGAGTCACCTCGGAAAGAGAGAAGGAGTAGAGATGATCATTATGAACGAAAACCCTCTCGGAGAAGCAAGGATTCAGAGAGGAAAGACAAGTCATCAAGGAGCTACACAAGAAGAAAACATCAAGCTCATGTAGGTGAATGGGTCTCCGGCCCGACTCGACAATCATTCCAAAGAAGCTATCACTCCAACTCCGACTACAGATCAAGATGAAGGTGTTGCGGTCTTGCTCTCGTGTCCTCCAACTCCAACTCCTATGACTTATTTGATTCACCAAATGAGGGAATTGGAAGATGCTTCATGGCTAAAGGCCCCAAGGTATCACACCTGAATTCATTGACTTTGATAGTGATGAGGATGACTTGCTTGGTGAAGATGAGCTTTACATGATAAATCTAGTGAGCCTAGTAATGATGAACATGCTAGTAGTCTTTATAGTCGAGATGAGTCGAATGACAATGCTATGAAGAAGATTGAGCGTCTAACTAAAGAACTAAACACTCTTAAGTTAGCTCATGAAACAACTCAAGAAGATCATAGAGAGCTCCTAAGATCTCATGAGAAGCTACGCTTCGAGAAGCTCACTCTAGAGCAAGAACATGAGTTTCTAAAAGCTATCAATGACGATCTTGAAAGAAGAGTTCTTCATATCTTGCCAAACGACTTCTCTTGTCTAATTTCTTGCCACCTATTAAAACTAAGCATGACAAGCATAAGAAAAATTCTTCATCTAGTAGTAACAATAACCATGCTAAATCCAATATTGTTGCTTCTAGTAGTTCTCTTGATTCCACTAACAATGTTTCAAGCCAAGTTACACTTGAGCAAGAAAATAGTTTATTGAAAGGGATTATAGAGAAAGGTGTCTACAAGAGCCTTGCCGGAAGCAAGAACTTTGAGGAAATAGTTCGCAAGCAAGGAAGGCACCGGAAGAATCAAGGAATTGGTTTTGAGCGAAAGTTCAACGCCGAGGGTGTTGAATGGGAAGAAGGTCAATATCCCACTCCAAAGTTTGTTTCTCAAAAGGAGAAGTATCCTACTTCTTCCAATGTGGAACAAGCACAAGATGACCTTCCACCACAAGACCACAAGCTTAAAGGCAAGGACAAGCTTCAAGAGAAGATTGATGCATTAATTGAAGCACCTAAAGCCATGGTCAAGTGGGTTCCCAAGGAAACGTCAAGTTCTACTTCGTCAAGCTCAACTACAACCCCAAGGATTCCCATCAAGATGATGTGGATCCCGAAGAAGAAGAACTAGAGAGTTCTTGAGGGTGACTCCGCCAACATACTTCACTCACATTCATTTTGGCAAGAACTCGTGCAATCAACTTCCACATCTTGCACTAGTTCATGGAGTCACAAACCCTCTTGTTGGTAAGTCAAGGGACAAGGTAATCATTGCTTTCATGGACATCATCTATTGTGAACTTCAATCTATGTCCATGGATATCCTTGTTTGTTCCTTGTGGGACTAACCCATGTAGGTATTGAAAGTGCCCGAATCCAAAGGATTGCTCCCAACTCTTGATGATCTTCATCAACATTGAGCATCCACATCTTCAACATCTACATGAAGTCTTCTCGACAACCCAAGGTTAGTTTGACCCTTTAAAAGGGTTCTCACATCTAGGGGGAGCTTTGCTCTAAAGAATTGAGCTAAAGCATCTTCAAATGATGTGAACACATCAATGCTTTATGTAAAAGTGGTAACCCCACTTGTGCTTAAATGATGAGTATGACCTATGATCAAATGTTCTCATTTGACTCCTAAGTCAATATACTCATATAAAGATGACCTAGTCATCGACAAATTGTGTGATAGTAGCTAGAGCTTTGATTGTGCATGTTTGACACATATTTCATTTGCTATCTTATTGTGTGAGCATGTTGGATGCATGATTTTATCCATTCGAGGACATCCATTTGTTGCTTTGGTCTTTCTGATTTTTTTGACCAAATGGATGGACAAGAATGCCTAAGTTCCTCCCCTAGCTATCTATGCTTTCTTGTCTCAAATTCTATTCATGCTTACATCACAAACTTTGAACAAGTCATTTTGGACCCTCCGAGTGAGGAGCACTTGAGCCACCGATCCGTCAAGGGCTAACTTCCAAAACCTTCTAAGTGATTTGGTCGACCAACCCACTCAAACTCGGTCAAACCGAAAGCACTTGGATTGATCTAGGTTTTCACCTCGGTGAAACCGAGTTGTGAATTTCGGCGTGATCGAAGTGCATAACGCCTGCGATTGTCCATCTCGGTGCCACCGAAGTTTTACAACTCGGTCCCACCGATGACAAAGGGTATATATACTCCGAGGGCGCGCGTTGATTTCTACTTCAAAGCGCCTCGCCCCACACCCCTTCTTGCCGTCGCCTTGGTCTCCGGATCGTCTCCGTAAATGCGCTCAGCGCCCTCGCCGCAGTCTCCGTCGCCGTCAACGGACATCTTCTCCGCGCCGTTGCCGCCGTAGAGGAACTCCACCAAGTTAGGGTGAGTTTCGATCCCACTCGTGCTCCCATCTCCGATTCAATGCACGTTTGGTTTGCCTAGCATCTTGCCACGATTGAAATCTTCCTGAACACAAGATTAGTTCCTTTGAACGAAATTCGAGTAAAAGTTTTAGGGTTAGGTTTCCGCCGAACACATCTCGGTGAGACCGATTTTACATTCTCGGTATGACCGATTTGGCCTCTGGCCATTGCACTGCACCCTTCGGTCCAACCGAGTTGTGCAAATCGGTGCGACCGAAATGAGGATTTAGTGAAACCCTAGTGTTTTCGGTAGGACCGAAACCCACTTCGGTCCGACCGAAAGTGGTGTGAATGGTTCTGTTTGAACACTTCGGATTCACCGAATTTTAAACTCGGTCTGACCGAAATGTATTCTGTGAAAACCTAAAACTGAAATTTGAACTCATTTGTTTGCAAAATCTTCGCAGTTTGTGATAACTCTTCTACTCGCCTACACCTTATCTATTCACGGGTTGTCGGCCATGTCGATGCCGGTGACAGCCGAACAGTCCGAGTCACCTATTGCTGATATTCGAGGCGGGCACTAGTCCCGAACCCAGCAGCTCATCGGATGATGGTGAGAGGAGCACACCAAGTGGTTTGCCTCCTGCAGCCACCAGGGCGAAAGAAGAGGAACTCGATGAAGAAGATTCTGATTTCATTGTTGAGGAAGAGGTCTCCTCCAAGCCAAAGAGAAAAGTTGTTGCCAAAGAGCCTCAAGGGCAGCAAACCAAGAAAGGCACCAGAAAAGTGAGGCAGTCCACTGTTGCCAAGAAGCTGAGTATGGAAGAGGAAACAACAAGCAAGGTGAAGAAAACTTCCAAGAGGAAGAGGTTAGTGCATGATGATCTTTGAGGAAGATGAGGATGAGGAAGCACCCAGCCTCCTCGAAGCCTAAGCTCATGGGTGATGCCATCGTGGTGGAGCCACTTCAAAGTCCAAGCCATCTGCTCCAGTCAAGGCAGCTCCAAAGAAAGCCTCTTTGCCAAGCCCAAGAAGACTATCCAGAACATCCCAAAGCATCGAGAGAAGAAGAAAGATGATGTGCCTCGGTGTGTCGGATGATGAGGCACCAGTTTCTTGAAACTCGACGTAAACTGCCACTTCACAATGATGCTCATCCTCAAGTGAGAACATGAAGGAAAGGAAGGATAGAGGTCTCGGGCTATGGAGACAAGCTGATCCATATCTTTGTGAGGAGAAGAACTATTGTTGATCCAAGATTCCACACCGAGAGCAACAGGACTTCTATGAGGCTGTGCTAATGGACAAGAAGCCCATAGTGGCGCAGACACAGATTTGTTGATTGGAAATACATTGTGATGAAGAGCACAGAGACTTCTTTCCACATGTGCATGAGAGCTTCACTTGCATGTGGTGTTGCAGACTTCGTAGGTCAAAAGTGACAAATTGGAATGATGAAATGATTATGCAATTCTATGCATGACTCATTTCTATCCGGATGGAAAGATCACATGGATGATGAAGGCCAAAGATTCTCTTCAACTGTAGAAGAATGGGCAGAACTGCTGAATGCTCCAAAGGAGAGAGGATGATGTTGATGTCTATGGCATTCCCAAGAAGAACCATGAATCTATGAAGAATATGTACAAGGAGGTTCCAGCAAAGGATTTGGGAATTTGGAAGCTCGGCTCAGTGTATTATCTCCAGGCAGGTCTACCTACCACAAACACTATTCTGAGGCATACCTTGATGCCCAAGTCTGGAGATCATCGCATGATCAAAGGATACTCTATCAACATGCTGCATATACTTGATGAGAAGGCACCTTTCAAGGTGATGGACTTGATAGTTGAAACTATTAAGAGGACTGCGGTGACCGAAGAGGTCGTGTGGATTTGCCGCATATTGGATGCTTATCAATGCCAAGTTTGGCACGGGCACATACTTGTTGGATAGAGAGCACTTGCCCGCTGCAGCTGAGCATGAGGACAATTATGTTGTGATGGATGAGGAGGATCCAACTTCGTTGAAGGTCAAGCAAAGATTGAAGCTGCCAAGAAAGCCAAAGTGAGAAGGAAGCGGCGGCAGCGCAGCTAAACCAAGAGTGTTGGAGAACAGCTACTTGAAGCTACCCAAAGGATTGAACAGCGCTGCCAGCATTGTGCGATCTCGGGAGAGCCTTGAGAGGATTGTTGAAGACAAGATCCATGCTCTGGATGTGAAGTCGATGAAGTGCAAGTAACTATCAACAAGCTTGAGGCGGACATCGAGGAAGCAAAGAGGAGAAGGAAGAGCTTATGCGTGAGATGCGAGATGACCTAGTCCAGATGCTTATGAACAGATCGCTCCGGTTCCCACAGACCCGATCATTGCTATTCGATGGAGACACCGGGACTACAGCTTCAAAGACTCCCACAGCTCCATTAGTTGCTCCGGTGACCACTCCAAAGCCTGAGACATCACTGAAGTCTTCGCCGATCTGCCATATCAACTCCAACATCAACTCAGACAGGATCCGCCAGCAGAGTCCCTAGTGACGTTTAGCTCTATGCCTTTTCGAACTTTTTGGTAACTGTTGCCAAAGGGGGAGAAATTGTATAGATCATAGGACTTGGAGAGAGAGAGTGCCTTTGTCTTTGCGCTTTTGCTCTTTCGTTCATTTGCGGTCTTTTTGAGATACTTTTGGTTTTCGAGACATTCTGTGTGTTTGATACTACGTTTGATGAGTGCTTGGTCGTACTATATCTTAATGTGTGCTTAATGCTTATCATATGCTATTCATATCTTGTATGACCATTTACTCATGTCTTGGTGATTGGGTGCATGCTATTCATTCTTATCGTTTTGTGCGCTCCACCAAGATGTATGTGACATGGAAGAGTGACCCATGATCCTAATCGATTGTGCATTTGCATTCAAACGCAAATCTTAAATAATGCACAAATTTAGGGGGAGCTCTTGCTTATCACATACTTCTCAAAGCGACGATATTATTCATTGATTATATCCTTTGTCGAGCTTTGATCTATATGTTGTCATCAATTACCAAAAGGGGAGATTGAAAGTGCAACTAATCCCGGGTGGTTTTGGTAATTAATAACAACATATATATCATTGAACTAATAGTTTCTTGAGAATCATTTGAAAGTTCGATGATATGGGTATGGCAAGGACTGAAGAAGTGGACCCTCAAAATGCTAAGGCAAGCATTGGCAAAAGCTCAAGACTCCATTTTGGTTTAGTGATCCAAGATCACATTGAGTCCATAGGAAAGCCAATACTATTAAAAGGGATGAGGTTATGATAATGATCTGGTTGCTCAAAGTGCTTAGTGATACATCTCCTAAACTATCGGCAACTCTCACTTCCATAATACACTCATAAGTAATCTCGGTCCCACCGATTTCCTAAACTTCCACACCGAGATGAACCACCTCACCATATAGCCAAACCCTAGAAATTTGGATTTTCCGATTCGAACTCGGTCTCACGAAACTTGAGTTGCCAAGCTTCAGAACCTACGTCATCAAATCGGTGTCACCGAGATGATAAAGTCGGTCCCACCGAGATTGGCAAGCTCATGTCTTTGGATGAATCGGACTCACCGAGATTGTATTTTCGGTCCCACGAAAATCCCAACGTTCACATGATTTGAACTTTCGGTCTCACCGAGTTGTCAACTTCGGTCGACCGAGATTGGTCAAATGTGTGTAACAGTTGGATTTTGTGTGGAGGCTATAAATACCCTCCACCCCTCTTCATTCGTGGAGAGAGCCATCGAAAGAACTACCACTCCTACCTTACATTTCGAGAAGAAAACTACCTACCCTTGTGTTGAGATCAAGTAGCTCCACTCCCACCATATGAAGCTTGATCTCTAGCCTTCCCAAGTTGCTTTCCACTCAATCCTTTCTTCCACCACAGCCAAATCGGTGAGGAGAGTTGAGTGTTGGGGAGATTATCATTTGAAGCACAAGAGCAAGGAGTTCATCATCATCAACACCATCTATTACCTTTTGGAGGTGGTGCCTCCTAGATTGGTTAGGTGTCGCTTGGGAGCCTCCGTCGAGATGTGGAGTTGAACCAAGAAGTTTGTAAGGGCAAGGAGATCGCCTACTCGTGAAGATCTACCCGAGTAAGGCTAGCCCTCCGTGGGCGAGGCCATGATGGCATAGACAAGGTTGCTTCTTCGTGGACCCTTCGTGGGTGGAGCCCTCCGTGGACTCTCGCAGCCGTTACCCTCCGTGGGTTGAAGTCTCCATCAACGTGGATTGACGATAGCACCACCTATCGGAACCACGAGAAAAATCTCCGTGTCTCCAAATTGCGTTTGCTCTTCTCCACCTCTCTTTACTACATGTGCAATTTACTTTCCGCTGCCTATACTCTAGAATTGCATGTGTAGGGTGATACTTGACTTGATCATCATTGTGAACTTGCCAAAAACTTGTCTTTATCAAAAGGCTGAATTTTTATATTGTCAAGTAGTCTAATCACCCCCCCTCTAGACATACTTTCGATCCTACAATGTGTTTTGGTCATAAGAACCTGCGAAAAATGACATTGTAGGACATAAGTAGAATGTCATCTTCATTGTCGCGAACATGTTAAATGTTCTTTTCTTGTTATCATGCATCATACCAATGCGTGCATACTGCTCTAGTAGTGGCAGCAACGGCCCTGCAGAAATGAGTTGGCTATACTCTGCTGCATCCCAAGGGGGCGTTTCTGGCCTTTGAGAAACCCAAGGATCAGTGCTATCTTCGTGATTCATTCTTTCCGCGTTTTGTTTCTGCCAGTGTGTTCTCGATCACTGCATGAACAAGAACGCATCAACAATCCGCAAAAAATGCATTTTTCTGTTGTTTGCACGTAGAAGATAACACGGCAATCTTATCACATTTTCCTGCGTAGGCAACCAACACATCATGGCAAGTAGGACATGCACATCCGCTCTCTTTTCTGAAATCTGGGTGCCAGCTATCCTTTCGATTCGATGGCAGCAGCCACTAAAATAGGATGGCAAGCAACAGGTTAACATGGTGGCAGTTAACGACAACGACAGGTGGCAACTGATATTAGACACAAGTGGCAACTATTTTTCCTACCCCACTTATGCCAAATTTCTCCTTTCTCTCCCCTTTTTTAGGGATTCCTACTCATCCTTCACTACCAACTACTTGCACCAAGCGAACTGAGAACCTACGCTCAACTCTAGCATAGTTACATGGCAGATCTGGTGTATGCTGCTTGGCAAATGCGAATACACACAAAACCGTGTAGTGATTTGCCCCAATAGTGTGGATCCAATCGCCATCTTCGTTGGTAAATTTGCAATTTCTAATTTCTGGCAAGAAGAAGGATGAGAAACAGTAGGAGATCGCAGATTCACCTGCTTTTAGCTCGTCGTCTTTGAAGGGCGGGGTTGGAGTGGGGGGAGGGAGGAGGGGGTGTGGTTAGCGGTGGGAAGGTCCTACGGATCTGCTCTGGTTGCCATGGCAACCAGAGAAGGACGGCGATGGAGGTAGGGGATCGAGAGGTGGGAGATGATGGCGGCAGTTCGGACTGGGGATCGAAAGGAGGCCGGGACGGCTAGGTCGTGCGGGCAGCGCGGTCGTCTGGCCCGGACGTGTGGGCGATTTTGCCACACACCGGACGTGCGGTGGCTGCGCGCGCCCGGACGCGGTCGTGCGGACGGGTTTCTCTTCATGCCACACGAGTCGTGCGGGTGCGGCACAACCACCCGATACACCACACGTGTGGCAGTTATCAGTGTCCTTCTTCTAAGGAATCTTGATCAATCAAATAAAATAAGTCTTTCTAAGCGAAGGCCCCTTTCTCTGTTGGAAAAAGGAAGAAGATGCTGCTTCGGCCTCCGTTTCTACCTCTGCTTGAGCCACTTCGGTGAGTCCGATCTCTTCTCTTGCTTTCGGAATCAGCCAGCCCAGACATAAGCAGTGAGAAATAGTTCATGGGCGCATTTCACTCTTTTTCCGAAGTTGTTGATTCACGTTGTTGAAGGCTGCAACGAAGGAAATGGAGTACTAGCAGAGAACCTGGCAGCACACGCTCGATGGATCGATCGGTAGCTGTCCCATCCATGCCACTGATGAATGGCGCAGTGTGTTTGTCTCGTTCCGACCGATTTCCCGTGAAACCAATTGAATGCGAGCAAATCCTCACTTCATTCACTCCGTTTCTCCCCCATCCCGTGACCAACATTTAATCATCAGCCCGCATTCAATCCTCACTCTGCTCCCCGCAGCCATGCGCCTCTGACACTATAAAACCTGCGCAGCCTGCCACCTCTTTCCCTCCATTTCCCAACGATCGTACCATTCCCGGTGCAAAGATGGCTTCGCTGCTGCTGCTGTCCGCGCTGACGATGGCCGTCGTGATGGTGACGTGCCGGGGCGAGTTCACGGTGGTGGTGCCGGACGCGGGGGCGCTGGTGGACGCGCCGCAGCCGGGGTTCTCGGACCGGGCGCGCACCGACCCGGCGGAGCAGCGCGCCGTGCTGGAGGTGATGGCGGCGACGGGCAACGGCTGGGCGTCGGGCATCGCGGACGTGTGCCGCGGCCGGTGGCACGGCATCGAGTGCGTGCCCGACCGCGCCGACGTCTACCACGTCGTCTCCCTCTCCTTCGGCGCGCTCTCCGACGACACCGCCTTCCCGGCCTGCGACCCCGCGCGCGCCACCCTCTCCCCCGCCGTGCTCGCGCTCCCGCACCTCCGCTCCCTCTTCTTCTACCGCTGCTTCACCGCCAACCCGCAGCCCGTCCCGGCCTTCCTCGGCCGCCTCGGCCCCGCCTTCCGCTCCCTCGTGCTGCGCCAGAACGGCCACGTCGGCCCCATACCGCCCGAGATCGGGAGCCTCTCCGGGCTGCGCATGCTCGACCTCCACGGCAACCATCTCTCCGACGCCATCCCGGCCACCGTCCAGTCGTTAAACCGCCTCCAGCTGCTCGACCTCAGCTACAACCGGCTCGCCGGCCAGGTGCCAAACCTCAGGTTCCAGCAGCTCAGCATCCTGGACCTCAGCCACAACGCGCTGCAGGGCCGCGTCCCGGCGAGCCTCGGGCAATGCCGGTCTCTCCTGAAGATCGACCTCAGCCAGAACCGCCTCGCCGGCACCATCCCGGACGCTCTCGGCGACCTGTCCGACCTCATACTGCTCGACCTCAGCCACAACGCGCTGTCCGGCCCGATCCCGGCGGCGATCGGCAGGCTGTCGACGCTGCGGTCGCTCATCCTCGGCGACAACCCGATGCAGCTCTCGGCGATCCCCGGCGACCTCTTCACGGGGCTCAAGGCGCTGACCACGCTGGTCCTCTCGGGCATGGGGCTGCAAGGGCCGCTGCCGGAGTCCATCGGGGGCCTGAGCCAGCTCCGCGTGCTGCGCCTGGACGGCAACGGCTTCACCGGCGTGATACCGGCGAGCTTCCGGCGGCTGGAGAAGGCGAGCGAGCTCCGCGTGGATGGCAACCGGCTGGTGGGGCCGATCCCGTTCGGCAAGCAGATGATGTGGAGGCTGGGCAAGAAGCTGCGCGTGGGCGGCAACGAGGGGCTCTGCTACGACGCCAAGCAGCAAGGGCTGGAGGGCGCCATGGCGCTGGCCGGCGTCGCGGACTGCGGCAGCGTGGGGAGCGGCACGACGACGCAGCACTTGAGCTGGAAGAGTAGCGGCGGCGCCACGGCGACGGCGACGGCTAACGTGACAGCGTCAGCCGCAGATTCAAATTCTGGCCGGGGTGGCGGGCACTTTTTCTTGGTCGTTTTGGTGTGTTTGCAGCTTGCATTGCTGTAGGTAGAAGAGCTGGGGCTTCTGTGGCGGTTGATTGGTGGCGCAGAGCTTTTTACACCGGGAAGAATAAGGAACTGTACAAAGCGTTCTTGCTGATTGCGGCTTTTGCCCGCTGTGGCCAGGTGAAAAATTGTTTCCATAGATTTTTTAATAAACATGTCTTTTTCGGCTAAGTTACTATGATTATTACCCATGGTGAAAGCTTGATGGATCAACCGCTCCGACATGAACATCCAAAATCGCAAAGCTTGTGCATCCCTCACCATGCTCATTACTTAGTCTATTTGAAATGAAAGAAACGCACGAGTCTTTCGCAACAAGCCTTCTTCGCCAACAATCTTGCTCAACAACATGAAGCTTAAGGCTTCTCTTTAAATGGCCGTGGGCACAAAAAAAACTAGGGAGAGCACCTTTTGCGAAATTACTAAAAGTGATTTTACACCTAATGTGCTGCTACAACATTCCAACCTTGTGACTTTCATCAAAAACTACTACTCCCTCCATCCCAAAAACGCGCTTATATTATGGGACGGAGGGAGTAGATGGTAAGGGGCAATCCACTGCGCCGACTACAGCTACTTTTGGCAACACACATTCGTCTGTGTTTTAGACGTGAACATTGTCGCGTCCGCACCAGCGCTGTCCTCAACCGCGGCCGTTTACGATGTCCGCACGGCTTCGCAATGGGGGCATTCCAGAAGGGTTCCCAAGGACACGAACGCCTCAGCAGACACGGCCTACAAGTCCCTGGATTGAGATTGAGGGAGAAGGTGAGGCTCACAAGGATCATCAAAGAGTTGAGTATCATGTTGACCAACACTAGCCTCATGGATCATGATGCCAAGATGTGGTTCACCAACCTGGACAAAGGCATCAACAAGTGGAACAAAATGTCAAAAACACTTGTCCTGGATCACACTGGCTTGTTTGAATAGTTGAATTGCTGTGTGCTATATTTATTGTCGAATGATCTACGTGCATGACTTGCATGGATTTGGAGAGGGGGGATGCAGGGTGTCGTTGAATGGGGCTCGGTACGCTGTTGTCCGTGGACAAATGGGGCCAAATTTTATGTTAATGATTGGAGATGGTATTATGTCGTCACAGATAAATATTGCCACAACATAATTTAGTGAGTACTGAGGATAACCAATTACCAATCATAATAGGAAGCTCAGCTGATGAATAATGGGTTAAATCCTCTATCTTGTAGAACTCTATTTGGTTGTCGATTAAAGCATTATCATACTTTACCAGCCTTGTTCGCCTCGTCTTCCTATAAGACATTCTATAATGCCTGAAAACAGTGAAGCTCACACTTTTCCTCCACACGAATTTGTAACATAACAGCATATACAGAATCAGAAAATAACAGGCCAAAATCCAGATAAGAGTAGACTTAAAATATTAGAGTAAGAATATGATGTAGCTTGAATTTTAATGCAACAGATAGAGCATAAGTGACAATGGCAATTGGCAACAAGCAAACTTATTCTAATGGCATACATAAATGTTCCTTGAGTACAGAGTACATTTACGACTAGTAGTAGACAGAGCTCAGCGAGAAAATGGGATGTTTATCGGCTTATCGCTCTAATAGCTGATAAGGATCCCATTTTTCCCTCAAAAAAAAAATGATAAGGATCCCATCAATCCAGAGTAAACATCGCACATTAGTAAAAAGCTGATGAAGTGATAGTATTGGAACCTGTTTGAGGAAAATATCACAAGGCATTCGGTTGAGGCAAAAGATATTGAAGCGATCTTGTCTGTTGCACAAACATAATGATTTAATACTTAACTGCAATAAATCATATTCAGGGAAACAAATGGAGTAGACAATGAAACGCTATAGATCAGAAGGTACTTTTAAGGTAAATATGTATCGAAAAACAAACAACGATTTAGATAGTAAAGAGATCAAGCCATGCTCATGTGTTGGGCAACAGGGACTATCAGCAACTAAGAAAACCAAGTAAAGGAGTTGGTGTATCTAAGTGAATGGCGGAGTTACCTAAAAAACGTTATATTTCAGTATTGAAGCCCAACCCTCAGTTCCTGGCATATGGACTTATGCACAACCTCTGAAGTTGAAGGCAAGAAGTAATTCAGAGGATAACATGTCAGTCATTACTCCGTCTTCGATCTTATTCTGTCAGACGAATGTGGAGATTGTCCATGTCTCATTCAATCTCGTTGGGCAAAACAAACTCTTATTCTAGCAAACTAAAACTAAACCCACTAAATGCTTATCAGAGGTGCATAAATCTGAGTAGCACCAAAATAATTTGAGTGCGTGCTCAGTTCTTCTTCCATCTTATTCTAGTGAGGCAACATAAGCTATGAAATTAGAAAACTGAACCGACTAAAAGCCTATCCTAGTTGCAGATATATGAATGCTAATACCAAACCATTTGAGTGCTCAGTTCTTTCATTAGGTCCCATGCTCTGCTATCAGATGCACTCTGTAATTTTAGAGGTAAATTATTTTTTTTTTTGCCTGTCTGCAAGATTGTACTCCCTCCGTAAAGAAATATAAGAGCGTTTAGATTACTAAAGTAGTGATCTAAACACTCTTATATTTGTTTACAGAGGGAGTAGTTACTAATTCCTGTTGCATATAGCTCAACAGACCAAAAGCTTATCAGATTGCAGAAATTTGAATCCTTATGAAAATACTTCGAGTGAGTGCTCAGTTCTTAAATTAGGTCCCGTCTTCTGCTATCAAGCGCATTTTGTAGTTGAAAATGTAAAAAAGAGAGAGAGAGAGAATACTGCATACATGCAAGTTTTAGCTACCAATTCATGCCGTACATAGCTCAGCAGCCTTGTGCAAATTCATGCTCCTAATTCGGTCTGAAACTTTGAATTGCCAGCATGCACGTTATCTCTTGGAAGCTAAAATCCAATATACAGAAGGATGATGATATTTTGTGTTGCTGAGAAAAGAAATAAGGTTCCTAGTCTAGTCAATGTGTCAAACATCTAAAGTAAAAGCTGGCTAACCCATTATCCTTAACAGGATGGTGCACATAGCATGACCATTTACATCAAATCTGAAAAGGCGCCGAGTGTGCATTGAAATATTTGGCACACGGTGCGTCAGGAAACAAAATATTGGAACCCTTCTATATTTCCTTTTTTTCCTGTTTGGTGTCTGGCCATTTGTCTATTTCGTCCATTAATTCAGTCTCTGTAAACAGCCTCCTAGGAGGAATGTAACCAAACTCTCTCTCTTTACAATGCAATGAAACGCAAGCACTCATGTGTTTTCTCGAAAAAACAACAGAGAGTGAAAGAAGTGGTTTAAGTCATGCAACCTTAGTAGGGACAATGCAAAGAATATGTTGTGAAAACTGGAAATTAGGCCCCAAAACTCATATAAAAGTAGAAAGAGATGAATAAAGAACCCACACGGTGCTAATCCATGGGCTGAAGGGTGCTACCGAAGAGGCCAACACTGCGGGCATTTCAGCAAACAGGTGATGGGCAGGACATTTCTCTACAAAAAGCATACAAATCAAGCGAGAGGCTTGGCGCACGCTCCGACTACGCCAAACATTCGTGAGGCACAGCTTGCTCTCGACAGCCGCCAAGCCATACATCTGCACCGCCAGCTCCGCCATGCCACCTTGGAGCGTCACCAGCATGCCTGGCCCACCTCACCACCTCCGCCTTCCCAGGCACCACCACCCGTTGTCCAACCTCCCTGGCCAGGGTAGGAGAGGGTGCTGAATCTAGGTCTGCTCCTGGAGAGATGGGTGGGGAGAGCTGGACTCTGAAGTGTTGGGCAAGAAGGTCCAGCGAGGCGGGTGATGGCACGACGGCCGAGGAGAGGTGAAGGAGGTGGTGAGGACATAGGAGGCGGAGGTGGATAGGGGTGCGGGGCGTAAGCCCGTAACAACTGCCCGCAGAGGGGAGCGGGGTGCTGCATCAGTAGGATTGAGACAGCTACGGCTCCAAACAGCGAAGAGAGGGAGGGCAAGATCAAACATGAAAGCAAGAGGAGAAGTGAGTTTTCCATCAGCTGAAAGCTGCCTATCTTGCTGAAAAGCGGGGCCAGAACATGGTGGGGCCCAAGTGCCCGGGATGAAAGAGGTGCTCATCACAGTAACAAAGACTTCACTCACCTGCTCAAACTGTATGGTCCAGATGGTTAACATAACACTCGAACGGCTAAAAGTGCTTCTCGCAGAGATGGCCCATGAGGCACCCAGCAAGCCTGGCATAAACTTGGAGGAGATATCTATTGGGAAGTAATATAAGAAACGAGACCAATTGTAAGACTTATGTTTACAATTAAAAGATGCACATCAAAATGGAGCCAAACCAGTCTATCAAAAGCTGAAATAAGCATGTTTTGACTCAATCAAAGCTATTTGCCAAGTTGACTATGTGCAAGCATCGGGCTACTTGCATAATCCAGATAGAGCTACAAAGGTCTGTGGTCTTGACCCTTTGAGGGCAGAAAATACAGGCCCACATGAGAAATTCAAATGTGTGATATATCATCTAATTTGTCATGTGTGCAAACCGATTGGAAATATTAACAAAACTATCATGTGTAGAGTTTGATCAATCTGACTTTGAACATAAGTCATTTACTAATTACTATCTTGCAGGACAATACTTTATACTGCCCTAGTGCCACATCTGGCAAGTTGTCTTCACTCTTCAGGTAATGTGCAAGCATCGGGCTACTTGCATAATCCAGATGGAGCTACAAAGGTCAGTGGTCTTGAGCCTTTGAGGGCAGAAAATATAGTCCCACTCGAGAAATTAAAATGTGTGATATATGTCATCTAATTTGTCACGTGTGCAAACCAATTGGTAATATTTAACATAACTATCATGTCTGGAGTTTGATCAATCTGACTATGAACATAAATCATTTACTATCTTGCAAGACAATAGTTTATACTGCCCTCTAGTGTCACATTTGGTTGAACCACACAAACTTCCACTATGGGCTGGAATTTTGTCAAATGTGCCATAGTTACTCTATAAAACAACACCTGAATATGGTTACACATCTACTTCCTTCCTTTTGGCCTTTCCAACTTGATTCAAAACTTAAGTCTTTGTACAATCCTAGTGCCACTTTTGCTCATGTTGTTCCAATTTAATCCCTCATAAATTTCACCAAGAATTGAACCTATATCGCTAGCATGAATTTATTTGGGAAGAAAAAGGGAGTTATAGATATAAATGAAGGGTAACATTGGCATTTACCTACATCCTTAGTTATTCTGGCTAACACTAAAATACCTACAATTTGGATCGGAGGAAACAGTAATCATCTAATGGAGCATGACAGCACTTTCATCCCAAGGAAAATTTGCATTGTATAGTGTCATATGTGCCCTATAAAGCACAAACATATTCAGTCCTTGGATCTTTAACTATAAATATGTCCAATTATCTAAAGCACGGCATGAAGAAAACTTGTTATAGCGCAACAAAAAGGAAAGTTATCAGTTGTCGGCTTACGAAGAATATACTTGGACCAGAATGTTCCTATGGTTCCAAAACAGAAGCCATCAGTGTCCTCCCAGTCCAAAGGTAAGTTAATCTGTCACAAAAATGGATCTCCTGAAAACTACTGACTGAAGACTTAAGTGGTAAATCATTGAAAACCCTGTCACCACATAACTCTTTCCAAAAAGGAAGATAAACTTACATTTCAGCATCATTTGGAAAACAAAGTGGTTGAAGATTAACCTCGTATTATTTATTACCTGCTAACTAAGCCATCTTCTTACTGGCTGCCTAATGATCACATCTGAATCTGTTAAAACATCCAATCTCCTTGCCACTGTTCTTTAGGTCACATACTCACATTATCATAGAAGCATAAAATATCACAACCACCACTCACAATGGCTCTCTTCCTTCTGATTCTACTTGTGCATAATCATATGCTTCATCTTCATCTTCCTGTGATCCCTCCATATCTCTTTCCTCAATATTTGTGTCAACTTTGGCACCCCTCTGAATGGCATTTGCCCTCTCTTTCTGCAGCATCTCATTCCTCCTCCTCAACTCCTCCAAATACTTCTTATGGCCCTCATCCATGATTGCCACGAACCTCTCCTTCAACTCAATCATAAGGTCCCTATCCACAAGCTCTCCATTTTCGTCATATGCCTCCCTCAATATCACCGTCTTAATGCCACCCTTCAATGAAACGTAGAATATGCCCGGGTGCCTCGTGAACGCGTTAGGAAACGCATTCGACAGCCTAAACTCATCACAGAACTTCCCTATAATTGGTATCGCCATCCTCCTTTCAACTGACAAGGACAACACCTCATGTAAAACACCAATCAACCTCTTCTCTGCCTCTGGTGATGCGGGGTGAAGCCCGAAAGTGTCGGCATATGGTGACACATACGGCAGCTCAAGCCAATCCCTCACCCACTCCCTCATCTCCTTCTTGAGGTAGAACCCCTTTGGCAATTTGACTGTAAAGTTCGGCCTCGGCCGTATGCCAACAACATCGGCCTCCCTATCCGCCCTCAGTTCAATCGCCGACTTCGCGAGCCGGTCGTCCCAAGAGGCAAGCTCCAGGAACGCGTCGCCGGACGCGTCCGGCCCTGGGTCGCCGACGAGGCGGAAGAGATCGGGGTGCCTCGGGACCAGCGAGACCAAGAAGTCGTCCGGGAGGCCGAAGACGCGCTTGGCAGCAGCAATCTTTGCGACCGGCAGCGCGCGCGTGGAGGACATCATGAGGAGCTTGGCGAGCCTGGAGGCGAGGAGCGGGGAGTGGGTGGCCTGGAGGCGGGATGCGAATTCGAGGAAGGAGGCGAGCTGCGGGGACGGGGAGGCGACGGGGTTGGGGGGAGGGGAGACGGAGAGGAGTGTGGGGTACCGGCGGAGGAAGGTTGCGACGTGGACCGGGAGGCGGATGCGCTGGCGGCGCTTGGAAAGGTAGCGAAGGAGGAGGCGGCGGCCGGGGGAGAGGAGCACCTCGCGGACGAGGCGGGACGCTTGGTGGAAGCGTCGGTCGCGGTCGACGGACGCGTCCAGGGCGACGTCCCGGCGCCACGGGACCTTCAAGGAAGATATGCGGCGGGCCGGGGTAATTAAGCGGAGGCGGTGGGCCGCCGCCGCCGCCCGGAGGAGCATTTGTGGTGGGGGGTTTACGGTGGTTTCGTGCGGGAAGGTAGGAGAGACCGAGAGAGTGAGGAACTGATTTCTGAACCATCTATACGCTTCCCTGCCCAGTTTACGGATTTCTCAAATACGTGTCTGAGGCAACTTCAAAAAGGATTTATAGGAACTTTTGGAGGACAATAATTCTTAGGATTTTTTCCTGCATTGCTTGTCTGATTCATAGAATTGAATCCTATATGAATGTTTTCTTCTCAAAAATCCGTTACATACATCCACTCCTCTTTCAAAAAACATTTCATTTATTTTTTGGAGTGCGATCAAACACACTTTGGTGCAAAAAACCGTATGGTTTGATTGGACATGCCACTGTAATCATGCATTTTTCCTATTCATGTGTGTTTGTTGATCAAAGAAGGGAAGACGAAGAACATAGATTCACGAACTGAAAATGTCGGGAAGGAAGGATGTAGATTCACTAAGCGGGGCTTCAAGAAAAACGAAAAACAAATCTACATGTGGGCTATAGCCAGTGGTTCCTATGAAACCCTTTGAATCAATAGGCCCACCCTTGTCTGTCTAGTTGACGGAAATTCCGTAGGAATCTTAGGTCCTCTTTGAATTAAAAAAAATTATAAAAACATTCAGGCCTCCTTTAATGCACTGAAACTTCGTAGGAATTTTATAGGATAGGACTTCTGTAGTAGTTTCCCTTTACAACCTTTTGGTTTGCAGGTATACAGTCATATTCATATGCAAGATTGAGTCATATCTTTCGTATGTCAATGGAAAAGAAACATTAGTTTAGACTCAATGAAAAAATCCTAGCATTTTAACCAAAATGACTTCTTGCAGAGGAGAAGAAACATTAGTTTATACTTAATCCACTTTTACTCTATCTCTTGCTATGTCGCGTCATTCCATTGATCCACGAGGTGCCCCTCATGGAAACTGACATGGAAGAGTTGGGCACTGCCGCATGTCCGGTTCTTCCACTGGCTTGCCAACCAGGACGGATGCTGGACGACGACACGATTCGCGCGCCACGGGCTGCAACACCACCCAAGGTGCCTCCTGTGTGATCAGGCACCGGAGACAATCCAACACCTGCTCCTGGCCTGCCCATTCTCCAGGCAAACCTGGCACGCCATCCTGGACTGGACACGCATTCCTTCGCAGCCACCACACAATGAACTGACGCTCATCGACTGGTGGCAGAGAACGAAGGGGCAAACGCCCCACGCGCTGTGCAAAGGCCTGCAGTCCATCGCCATGCCCATCCCATGGATGATATGGAAGCAACGAAACCGTCTTTGAAAATGTACGACCTTCTGTAGAAGCTTTAGTGGATACGATTAAGGTTGAGGCCAAATGTTGGGCACAAGCCGGGGCACAGGGGCTCAGGGGTGTTCTGCCCACATCATGGGATGTCCACTGAAGGGAAACCTGACCCTTGTAACAGTAGCCTCCTAGGAGGACTGTAACACCCCCATCTTTTCAATGCAATGAAGTGCAAATCCTTTGCGTTTTCTCAAAAAAAAGGCACCTATTACAAAATTCGTGTGTTTTGTAATCATGTAGGATTTTTACAATAAATGACATCTAAATCTTACGTTTTCTTATTCCTATATTTGAAAACTCATGCTATCCAAAGAGATCGTCAGAGTATTATGTTCCTTAGGAATTTCTCCTATACAACTTGTGTGGTTTGTAGAAATATTTCCTATCTCGTTCTTCTTCATTTGCAATTTCAAAGGAAATGTTTATTGAGTCCAACCACATAAAATTTTGGGGAGTGCTACGCGTCGGCCAGGTGATACTTTTAAAAGATCGGTTGGGTCACGAGCCATCCGATCTTGCGCCATCGAGTGGTCAGGCATGAGGTCATGTTGCATAAAGCTTTGCAACAAAGGTCATGTTCCAAAAGACTTTGCGACAGGGGTCATTGTTGGGGAACGTAGTAATTTCAAAAATTTCCTACGCACACGCAAGATCATGGTGATGCATAGCAACGAGAGAGGAGAGTGTTGTCCACGTACCCTCGTAGACCGAAAGCGGAAGCGTTAGAACAACGTGTAGGATCGAAAGTATGTCTGGAGGGGGGTGATTAGACTACTTGACAATATAAAAGTTCAGCCTTTTGACAAAGACAAGTTTTTGGCAGATTCACAATGATGATCAAGTCAAGTATCACCCTACACATGCAATTCTAGAGTATAGGCAGCGGAAAGTAAATTGCACATGTAGTAAAGAGAGGTGGAGAAGATCAAACGCAATTTGAAGACACGGAGATTTTTCTCGTGGTTCCGATAGGTGGTGCTATCGTCAATCCACGTTGATGGAGACTTCAACCCACGGAGGGTAGCAGCTGCGAGAGTCCACGGAGGCTCCACCCACGAAGGGTCCACGAAGAAGCAACCTTGTCTATGCCATCATGGCTCACGCCCACGGAGGGCTAGCCTTACTCGGGGTAGATCTTCACAAAGTAGGCGATCTCCTTGCCCTTACAAACTTCTTGGTTCAACTCCACATCTCGACGGAGGCTCCCAAGCAACACCTAACCAATCTAGGAGGCACCACCCTCCAAAAGGTAATAGATGGTGTTGATGATGATGAACTCCTTGCTCTTGTGCTTCAAATGATAATCACCCCAACACTCAACTCTCCTCACTGATTTGGCTGTGGTGGAAGAAAGGATTGAGTGGAAAGCAACTTGGGAAGGCTAGAGATCAAGCTTCATATGGTGGGAGTGGAGCAACTTGATCTCAACACAAGGGTAGGTAGTTTTCTTCTCGAAATGTAAGGTAGGAGTGGTAGTTCTTTTCGATGGCTCTCTCCACGAATGAAGAGGGGTGGAGGGTATTTATAGCCTCCACACAAAATCCAACCGTTACACACATTTGACCAATCTCGGTCAGACCGAAGTTGACAACTCGGTGAGACCGAAAGTTCAAATCATGTGAACGTTGGGATTTTTGGTGGGACCGAAAATACAAACTCGGTGAGTCCGATTCGTGTAAAGACAAGAGCTTGCCAATCTCGGTGGGACCGACTTCATCATCTCGGTGACACCGATTTGATGACAGAATGTTACAGAAGCTTGGCAACTCTAGTTTCGGTGAGACCGAGTTCAGAATCGGAAAATCCGAGATTTCTAGGGTTTGGCTATATGGCTGAGGTGGTTCATCTCGGTGTAACTGAATTTAGGAAATCGGTGGGACCGAGATTACTTATGAGTGTATGTGGCAGTGAAAGTTGCTGATAGTTTAGGAGATGTATCACTAAGCACTTTGAGCAACCAGATCATTATCATAACCTCATCCCCTTTTAATAGTATTGGCTTTCCTATGGACTCAATGTGATCTTGGATCACTAAACCAAAAATGGAGTCTTGAGCTTTTGCCAATGCTTGCCTTAGCATTTTGAGGGTCCACTTCTTGATCCTTGCCATACCCATATCATTGAACTTTCTGAAATGATTCTCAAGAAACTATTAGTTCAATGATATATATGTTGTTATTAATTACCAAAACCACCCGGGGATTAGTTGCACTTTCACAACGCGGTTGATGTAGTCGTACGTCTTCACGGCCCGACCGATCAAGCACCGAAACTACGGCACCTCCGAGTTCTAGCACATGTTCAGCTCGATGACGATCCCCGTACTCCGATCTAGCACAATGTCGGGGATGAGTTCCGTCAGCACGACGGCGTGGTGACGATCTTGATGTTCTACCGTCGCAGGGCTTCGCCTAAGCACCGCTACAATATTATCGAGGACTTTGGTGGAGGGGGGCACCGCACACGGCTAAGAGATCAAGAGATCAATTGTTGTGTTTATGGGGTGCCCCCCTCCTCCGTATATAAAGGGGGGAGGAGGAGAGGGCCGGCCAAGGGGAGGAGGCGCGCCCAAGGGGGGCAATCCTACTCCAAGTAGGATTCCCCCTGTTGGAAATACGCCCTAGAGGCAATAATAAAAGGATTATTATTATATTTCCTTATTCATGATAATTGTCTTTATTCATGCTATAATTGTATTATCCGGAAATCGTAATACACGTGTGAATACATAGACCATAATATGTCCCTAGTAAGCCTCTAGTTGACTAGCTCGTTGATCAACGGATAGTCATGGTTTCCTGACTATGGACATTAGATGTCATTGATAACGGGATCACATCATTAGGAGAATGATGTGATGGATAAGACCCAATCCTAAGCATAGCACAAGATCGTGTAGTTCGTTTTGCTAGAGCTTTTCCAATGTCAAGTATCTTTTCCTTAGACCATGAGATCGTGTAACTCCTGGATACCGTAGGAGTGCTTTGGGTGTACCAAAGCGTCACAACGAATCGGGTGACTATAAAGGTGCACTACTGGTATCTCCGAAAGTGTCATTGGGTTGACACGGATCGAGATCGGATTTGTCACTCCGTATGACGGAGAGGTATCTCTGGGCCCACTCGGTAATGCATCATCATAATGAGCTCAAAGTGACCAAGTGTTTGGTTAGGGGATCATGCATTACAGATGAGTAAAGTGACTTGCGATAACGAGACCGAGCGAGGTATTGGGATACCGACGATCGAGTCCGGGCAAGTAACGCATCGATTGACAAAGGAATTGTATACGGGTTGATTGAATCCTCGACATCGTGGTTCATCCGATGAGACCATCGAGGAGCGTGTGGGATCCAACATGGGTATCCAGATCCCGCTGTTGGTTATTGACCGGAGAGCCGTCTCGGTCATGTCTGCGTGTCTCCCGAACCCGTAGGGTCTACACACTTAAGGTTCGGTGACGCTAGGGTTATTAAGAAGACTTGTATGTGGTTACCGAATGTTGTTCGGAGTCCCGGGTGAGATCCCGGACGTCATGAGGAGTTCCGGAATGGTCCGGAGGTGAATATTTATATATGGGAAGTTGTCATACGGTCACCAGAAAGTTTCGGGGGCACATCGGTATTGTACCGGGGCCATCGGAGGGGTTCCGGGGGTCCACCGGGAGGGGCCACCTCTCTCGGAGGGCCTCATGGGCGTGAGTGGGAGGGAACCAGCCTGGAGGGCTGGGCGCCCCCCTTGGGCCCATGCGCCTAGGGTTGGGGAAACCCTAGTGGGGGGCGCCTTGCTTGGGGGCAAGCCCCTCCCTTGGCCGCCACCCTTGCTTGGGGGCAAGCCCCTCCTTGGCGCCGCCCCTCTAGATCTCATCTAGAGGGGCCGCCCCCTCCCCTTCCCCTATAAATAGAGGGCGGGGAGGTTGCACACAAAACAACATCAAGGCGCAGCCCTCCCTCCCAACACCTCTCCTCCTCGTTAAGAGCTTGGCGAAGCCTGAGAATCTTGCCTCTCCACCACCACCATGCTGTCGTGCTGCTACTGGAGCCTTGTTCCTCAAGCTCTCCTTCCCCCTTGCTGTATCAAGAAGGAGGAGACGTCATCCGCTCCGTACGTGTGTTGAACGCGGAGGTGCTGTCCGTTTGACACTTGGTCATCGGTGATTTGGATCACAGCGAGTACGACTCCATCATCCCCATTCTCTTGAACGCTTCCGCTCGCGATCTACAAGGGTATGTAGATGCACTCCTATCACTCGTTGCTTGGATGAACTCATAGATGGATCTTGGTGAAACCGTAGAAATTTTTTTATTTTCTGCAACGTTCCCCAACAGTGGTATCAGAGCTAGGTCTATGCGTAGTTCTTTATTGCATGATGAAAGTGCAACTAATCCCCGGGTGGTTTTGGTAATTAATAACAACATATATATCATTGAACTAATTATTTCTTGAGAATATTTCAGAAAGTTCATTGATATGGGTATGGCAATGATTGATGATGTGGACCCTCAAAATGCTAAGGAAAACATTGGCAAAAGCTCAAGACTCTATTTTTGGTTTAGTGATCCAAGATCACATTGAGTCCATAGGAAAGCCAATACTATTAAAAGGGGATGAGGTTATGATGATGATCTGGTTGCTCAAAGTGCTTAGTGATTTATCTCTCAAACTATCGCAATCTTTCATTCCAACATAAACCCATAAGTAATCTCGGTCCCACCGATTCCATAAACTCAGTCACACCGAGATGAACCACCTCACCATATACCCAAACCCTAAAATTTCGGATTTTCCGATTCCAAACTCGGTCATACGAAATTGGTGTTGCCAAGCTTCAGAAACATACGTACTCAAATCGGTGTCACCGAGATGAGAAAGTCGGTCCCACCGAGATTGGCAAACCCTAGACTTTGGAAGAATCGGACTAATCGAGATTGTATTTTCGGTCCCACCGAAAATCCCAACGTTCACAAGATTTGAACTTTCGGTCTCACCGAGTTGTCAACTTCGGTCTGACCAAGATTGGTCAAATGTGTGTAACGGTTGGATTTTGTGTGGAGGCTATAAATACCCCTCCACCTCCTCTTCATTCGTGGAGAGAGCCATCAGAAAGAACTACCACTCCTACCTTACATTTATGAGAAGAAAACTACCTACCCTTGTGTTGAGATCAAGTTGCTCCACTCCCACCATATGAAACTTGATTTCTAGCCTTCCCAAGTTGCTTTCCACTCAATCCTTCCTCCACCACAGCCAAATCGGTGAGGAGAGTTGAGTGTTGGGGAGATTATCATTTGAAGCACAAGAGCAAGGAGTTCATCATCACCAACACCATCTATTACCTTTTGGAGGTGGTGCCTCCTAGATTGGTTAGGTGTCGCTTGGGAGCCTCCGTCAAGATGTGGAGTTGAACCAAGAAGTTTGTAAGGGCAAGGAGATCGCCTACTTCGTGAAGATCTACCCGAGTAAGGCTAGTCCTCCGTGGGACGAGGCCATGATGGCATAGACAAGGTTGCTTCTTCGTGGACCCTTCGTGGGTGGAGCCCTCCGTGGACTCTCGCAGCCGTTACCCTCCGTGGGTTGAAGTCTCCATCAACGTGGATTGACGATAGCACCACCTATCGGAACCACGAGAAAAATCTCCGTGTCTCCAAATTGCGTTTGCTCTTCTCCACCTCTTATTTACTACATGTGCAATTTACTTTCCGCTGCCACAACTCTAGAATTGCATGTGTAGGGTGATACTTGACTTGGTCATCATTGTGAACTTGCTAAAAACTTACCCTAATCAAAAGGCTAAACTTTTAAGTTGTCAAGTAGTCTAATCACCCCCCCTCTAGACATACTTCCGATCCTACAAGTGGTATCAGAGCTTTGGTCTCCATTGGATTGGTTTTCATTGCATTGGATTCCATAAGCTTGGTTTCACAACCTAGGAGAGTATGGCGTCTAGTGAGGGTAATTTCCGTAGAGGTCCTTACTTTGATGGTTCAAATTTTGCTAGTTGGAAGCACAAAATGAAAATGCATATTCTTGGACATAACCCTGCCACATGGGGCATTATTTGTGTTGGATTGCAAGGTGAGTTCTTAGAGGAAGGAAAAGTTCCGGATCGCGAAGCTACAGCGGATGAGTTGCGGATGTTCTGAACAATGCTCAAGCTTGTGACATTCTCTTCAATGCTTTGTGTCCCGAGGAGTTCAACAAGATCAGCCGTCTTGAGAATGCAAAAGAGATTTGGGATACTTTGGTGAAATGCACGAAGGTACCGAGTCCGTGAAGGAATCAAAGCTAGATGTTCTTCAAGGTCGACTTGACAAGTTCAAGATGAAGGAAGGTGAAGGAGTCGCTGAAATGTACTCTAGGCTTGCTCTCATCACCAATGAGATGGCAGGCTTAGGAAGTGAAGAAATGACCGACCGATTCATCATCAAGAAGATTCTCAGAGCTTTGGATGGAAAGTATGACACCGTGTGCACTTTGATCCAAATGATGCCAAACTACAAAGATCTCAAGCCTACTGAAGTCATTGGAAGGATTGTTGCTCATGAGATGACACTTAAAGATAAGGAAGAGCTTCACAACAAGTCAAGTGGTGCTTACAAAGCTGCAGTTGAAGCTCCCACAACCTCAAGTGACAAGCTAGTTTCCAATGAAGAGATAAGCCTAATGGTGAAGAACTTCAACAAATTCTACAAGAGTAGAAGCAAGGAAAGAAGCTCAAAGTCTAGATCATATGATGAAAAGAGATCTTCTAGTCGTGATCGAAGCTGCTACAATTGTGGAAGACCGGACACTACTCAAATGAGTGTTCGACTCCCCACAAGAGAAGAGAAGAATCTCCAAGAAGAAGAAGCTCAAGAGAAGAGTCGCCGAAAAGAGAGAAGGAGTAGAGATGATCGTTATGAGCGAAGATCCTCTCGGAGAAGCAAGGATTAGGAAAGGAAAGACAAGTCATCAAGGAGCTACACAAGAAGAAAACATCAAGCTCATGTTGGTGAATGGGTTTCGGCTCCGACCGACAATCACTCGAAAGAAGCTATCACTCCAACTCCGAATCTGATCAAGATGAAGGTGTTGCGGTCTTGCTCTCGTGTCCTCCAACTCCAACTCCTATGACATATTTGATTCACGAAATGAGGGAATTGGAAGATGCTTCATGGCAAAAGGCCCCAAGGTATCACATCCTGAGTTTATTGACTTTGATAGTGATGAGGATGACTTGCTTGGTGAAGATGAGCTTTTACATGACAAATCTAGTGAGCTTAGTAATGATGAACATGCTAATAGTCTTTATAGTCGAGAAGAGTCGAATGACAATGCTATGAAGGAGATTGAGCGTCTAACTAAAGAACTAAACACTCTTAAGTTAGCTCATGAAACAACTCAAGAAGATCATAGAGAGCTCCTAAGATCTCATGAGAAGCTACGCCGAGAAGCTCAATCTAGAGCAAGAACATGAGTTTCTAAAAGATATCAATGACGATCTTGAAAGAAGAGTTCTTCATATCTTGCCAAACGACTTCTCTTGTCTAATTTCTTGCCACCTATTAAAACTAAGCATGACAAGCATAAGAAAAATTCTTCATCTAGTAGTAACAATAATCATGCTAAATCAAATGTTGTTACTTCTAGTAATTCTCTTGATTCCACTAACAATGTTTCAAGCCAAGTTTCACTTGAGCAAGAAAATAGTCTATTGAAAGGGATTATAGAGAAAGGTGTCTACAAGAGTCTTCCGGAAGCAAGAGCTTTGAGGAAATTGTTCGCAAACAAGGAAGACAGGAAGAATCAAGGAATTGGTTTTGAGCGAAAGTTCAACGCCGAGGGTGTTGAATGGGAAGAAGGTCAATATCCCACTCCAAAGTTTGTGTCTCAAGAGGAGAAGTATGATCCTACTTCTTCCAATGAGGAACAAGCTCAAGATGACCTTCCACCACAAGACCACAAGCTAAAAGGCAAGGACAAGCTTCAAGAGGAGATTGATGCATTCATTGAAGCACCCAAGGCCATGGTCAAGTGGGTTCCCAAGGCAACTTCAAGTTCTACTTCGACAAGCTCAACTACTACACCAAGGATTCCCATCAAGATGATGTGGATCCCGAAGAAGAAGAACTAGATAGTTCTTGAGGGTGACTCCGCCAACATACTTCACTCACATTCATTTTGGCAAAGAACTTGTGCAATCAACTTCCACATCTTGCACTAGTTCATGGAGTCACAAATCCTCATGTTGGTAAGTCAAGGGACAAGGTAATCATTGCTTTCATGGACATCATCTATTGTGTACTTCAATCTATGTCCATGGATATCCTTGTTTGTTCCTTGTGGGACTAACCCATGTAGGTATTGAAAGTGCCCGAATCCAAAGGATTGCTCCCAACTCTTGGTGATCTTCATCAACATTGAGCATCCACATCTTCAACATCTACATGAAGTCTTCAACGACAACCCAAGGTTAGTTTGACCCTTTAAAAGGGGTTCTCACATCAAGGGGGAGCTTTGCTCTAAAGAATTGAGCTAAAGCATCTTCTAATGATGTGAACACATTAATGCTTTATGGAAAAGTGGTAACCCCACTTGTGCTTAAGCGATGAGTATGACCTATGATCAAATGTTCTCATTTGGCTCCTAAGTCAATATACTCATATATAGATGACCTAGTCATCGCCAAATTGTGTGCTAGTAGCTAGTGTTTTGTTTGTGCATGTTTGACACATATTTTATTTGCTATCTTATTGTGTGAGCATGTTGGATGCATGATTTTATCCATTCGAGGACATCCATTTGTTGCTTTGGTCTTTTGGATTTTTCTTTTTGACCAAATGGATGGACAAGAATGCCTAAGTTCCTCCCCTAGCTATCTATGCTTTCTTGTCTCAAACTCTATTCATGCTTATATCACAAACTTTGAACAAGACTTTTTGGACAGACCGAGTGAGGAGCACTTTGAGCCACCGATCCGTCAAAAGCCTAAATTCCAAAACCTTCTAAGTACTTTCGGTCAAACCAATATACTCAAATCGGACGGATCAAATTACTTGGATTGATCTAGGTTTTCACCTCGGTGAAACCGAGTTACAAATTCGGCGTGATCAAGTGAGTAATCGCACGCAGATTAACCATCTCGGTCCCACCGAAGTTTTCAACTTGGTCCCACCGACACCGAAGGGTATATATACCCGAGGACAGTAGCGTTGATTACTTCTTCAAAACGCCTCGCCTCAAACCCTTCATTGCCGCTGCGTGGTCTTTGGATCGTCTCCGCCGCTTCATGCGCAGGCGCCATGGTCTCCTTCGCCGTCGGCGGTCAATCTCGTCGCACCGTTGCCGCCGAGTGAAACTCCACCAGATTGGGTGAGTTTCATCCTCTCGTGCTTCAACCGCTGATTCTATGCACGATAGGTTTTGCCTAGCTTCTTGCCAAGATTGAAATCTTCCTATCCAGCAGATTAGATCATAGAACAAAATTCGAGTGAAAATTTTAGGGTTAGGTTTCGCCGAACACATCTCGGTGTGACCGATTCTACATTCTCGGATGACCGATTTGGCCTCTGGCCATTACCTTTGCACTTGTCGGTTAAACCGAGTTGTGCAAATCGGTAAGACCGAAGTGAGGATTTAGTGAAACCCTAGTGCTCTCGGCTAGACCGAAACCCATTTCGGCCCAACCGAAAGTGGTGTGTATAGTCTGTTTAGGCACTTCGGATTCACCGAATTTAAGATTCGGTCAGACCGACATGCATTCTGTGAAAACCTAAAACTAATGTTTGAACTCATTTATTTTGCAAAATCCTCTGCAGTTTGTGATAACTCTTCTATTCGCCTATACCTACTCTTTTCACGAGGTTGTCGGTCATATACGATGCAAGTGACAGCGAACAGTCCGAATCGCCGATTGAGATTCCGAGGCGGTGACAAGTCTGAAGCAAGCAGTTTTTCAGATGATGGAGAGAAGCACTCCAAGTGGTTTGACTGCAGCTGCCACCAGGGCCAGGAAGAAGAGGAATTCTGATGAGGAAGACTCTGACTTTGTTGCAGATGAGGAGATTTCTTCCAAGCCTAAGAGGAGAGTGGTTGCCATGGGCTATCAAGGGCAACAGTCAAAGAAAGGCACCAGCAAGGTGAAGAAATCCACAGTTGCAAAGAAGCTGAGCATGGAAGAAGAAACCTCCAGCAAGATCAAGAAAACTTCCAAGAGGAAGAGGCTAGTTCATGAAGAAGTCGATGATGACTCAGATGAGGAAGCACCCCAGCCTCCTCGAAGCGAAGTTGATGGGAGATGCCATCGAGGCAGGAGCACCCACAAAATCTAAGCCATCAGCTCCAAAGAAAGGCAGCCCAAGCCAAACCTGCTGCCAAGCCAAAGAAAACTGTGAGAAACATACCGCTTGAGAGAAGAAGAAGGACAATGTGCCACCTGCTGAATCGATGAAGAGGCACATGTTTTGCTAAAGCTCGCACGAAATTGCCAGTTCATAATGATGCTCATCCTCGAGCTGAAAATATGAAGGAAAGGAAGGACAAAGGTCTCGAGCTATGGAGGCAAGTTGATCCATATGCCACCGGAGAAGGACATTTATTGACTCTAGGTTCCACACCGAGAGCAACAAGATTTCTATGAGGCAGTGCTCATGGATAAGAAGCCAATTATTCTTGACACGGGATATGTAGACCGGGATTACATTGTGATGAAGAGCACAGAGACTATTTCCCACATGTGCATGAGAGCTTCACCGCATGTGGAGTTCTTGAGTTTGTTGGTCGAAACCGACCGCTTGGAATGATGAGATGATCATGCAGTTCTATGCCACCGCACACTTCTATCCGGATGGCGAATTGTATGGATGATGAAGGACGTAGATTCCATTCAACTGTTGAAGAATGGAGAGCGTTCTTGAATGCACCGATATCAAGGGATGATGATGTTGATGTCTATGGCATTCCAAAGAAGAATCACGAGTCTATGAAGAACATGTACAATGAGGTACCGACAAGGATGTTGAGATATGGAAGCTTGGATCGGTTTATCATCTTGAGCAGGTCTCCCAACCACTAACACCATTACGAGGCATACTTTGATGCCCAAGTCGAGACCACCGCATGATAAGAGGCTACTCTATCAACATGCTGCACATTCGGATCGAAGACACCTTTTAAGGTGATGGACACGATAGTAGAGACTATCAAGAGGACATGAAGCAGACTGTAAGAGGTCGTGTGGGTTTGCTCGCATATTCAGATGCTCATTAATGCCAAGTTTGGCACGGACACCTACCATTGGATAGACCCCACTTGCCATTGCAGCTGAACATGAAGATAATGAAGTTGTGATGACCGAGGATGCTCCCACATCCGTCGAAGGACATGCTAAGTCTGAAGCTGCCAAACAAGCTAAAGCTGAGAAGGAAGCGGCAACAAAGCCCAAGAGCGTTGGAGAACAACTTCTTGAAGCCACTCAGAGAATTGAACTACGCTTTGCCAGCATAGTGCGATCTCGGGAGAGTCTAGAGAGGATAGTTGAAGATAAGTTCCATGCTCTGGATGTCAAAGTCGATCAAGTGCAGTGTCACCGTCAACAAGCTTGAGGCGACATTGAGGAAGCGAAGAGGAGAAGGCAGAGCTCATGAAGGAGATGGAAGGTGATATGGTCCAGATGACTATGAGCAGCCTGCTCCAGTGCCCACAAAGCCCAGATCATTGCTATTCTGTGGATGACCCCAAGGCTACTACATCGGCACCTCCCACAGCTCCATCGGTTCAAAGACCAGCTCCAGTATCCACTCCTCCAGCTCCACAGACTTCAGAGAAGCTTTTGCAGATGCAGCTATCTCCACTCCATCGACGCAGCAGAGCCGCCCGCAGAGTCCCTAGTGACGATTAGCTCTATACCTTCGAACTTTTGGTAACTTGTTGCCAAAGGGGAGAAATTGTATAGATCATAGGACTTCGAGAGAGAGAGTGCTCGTTTTTGCTCTTTCGTTTGCGGTTTTCCTTGAGATATTTTTGAGTTCTTTGAGACATTTCATGTGTTTGATACTACGTTTGCTCTATCTTGATGAGTGCTTGATCATACTATGCTTAATGTGTGCTTGATGCTTATCATATTCTATTCATATCTTGTATGATCACTTACTCATATCTTGGTGATTGGGTGCATGTTATTCATTCTTATCATTTTGTGCGCTCCACCAAGATGTATGTGACATGGAAGAGTAACCCATGATCCTAATCGATTGTGCATTTGCATTCAAACGCAAATCTTAAATAATGCACAAATTTAGGGGGAGCTCTTGCTTATCACATACTTCTCAAAGCGACGATGTTATTCATTGATTATATCATTTGTCGAAGCTTTGATCTATATGTTGTCATCAATTACCAAAAAGGGGGAGATTGAAAGTGCAACTAATCCCCGGGTGGTTTTGGTAATTAATAACAACATATATATCATTGAACTAATTATTTCTTGAGAATATTTCAGAAAGTTCAATTGATATGGGTATGGCAATGACTGATGATGTGGACCCTCAAAATGCTAAGGAAAACATTGGCAAAAGCTCAAGACTCTATTTTTGGTTTAGTGATCCAAGATCACATTGAGTCCATAGGAAAGCCAATACTATTAAAAGGGATGAGGTTATGATGATGATCTGGTTGCTCAAAGTGCTTAGTGATTTATCTCTCAAACTATCGACAATCTTTCATTCCAACATAAACCCATAAGTAATCTCGGTCCCACCGATTCCATAAACTCACCACACCGAGATGAACCACCTCGACCATATAGCCAAACCCTAAGAATTTCGGATTTTCCGATTCCAAACTCGGTCATACCGAAATTGGTGTTGCCAAGCTTCAGAATCTTCGTACTCAAATCGGTGTCACCGAGATGAGAAAGTCGGTCCCACCGAGATTGGCAAACCCTAGACTTTGGAAGAATCGGACTAACCGAGATTGTATTTTCGGTCCCACGAAATCCCAACGCTCACAAGATTTGAACTTTCGGTCTCACCGAGTTGTCAACTTCGGTCGACCGAGATTGGTCAAATGTGTGTAACAGTTGGATTTTGTGTGGAGGCTATAAATACCCTCCACCTCCTCTTCATTCGTGGAGAGAGCCATCGAAAGAACTACCACTCCTACCTTACATTTTCGAGAAGAAAACTACCTACCCTTGTGTTGAGATCAAGTTGCTCCACTCCCACCATATGAAACTTGATTTCTAGCCTTCCCAAGTTGCTTTCCACTCAATCCCTTCCTCCACCACAGCCAAATCAATGAGGAGAGTTGAGTGTTGGGGAGATTATCATTTGAAGCACAAGAGCAAGGAGTTCATCATCACCAACACCATCTATTACCTTTTGGAGGGTGGTGCCTCCTAGATTGGTTAGGTGTCGCTTGGGAGCCTCCGTCAAGATGTGGAGTTGAACCAAGAAGTTTGTAAGGGCAAGGAGATCGCCTACTTCGTGAAGATCTACCCGAGTAAGGCTAGTCCTCCGTGGGCGAGGCCATGATGGCATAGACAAGGTTGCTTCTTCGTGGACCCTTCGTGGGTGGAGCCCTCCGTGGACTCTCGCAGCCGTTACCCTCCGTGGGTTGAAGTCTCCATCAACGTGGATTGACGATAGCACCACCTATCGGAACCACGAGAAAAATCTCCGTGTCTCCAAATTGCGTTTGCTCTTCTCCACCTCTTATTTACTACATGTGCAATTTACTTTCCGCTGCCACAATTCTAGAATTGCATGTGTAGGGTGATACTTGACTTGGTCATCATTGTGAACTTGCTAAAAACTTACCCTAATCAAAAGGCTAAACTTTTAAGTTGTCAAGTAGTCTAATCACCCCCCCTCTAGACATACTTCCGATCCTACACATGAGTAGAACACAAATTTGTTGTGGGCGTAGATGTTGTCAACTTTCTTGCCGCTACTAGTCTTATTTTGCTTCAGCGGTATTGTGGGATGAAGCGGCCCGGACCGACCTTACACGTACGCTTACGTGAGACAGGTTCCACCGACTGACATGCACTAGTTGCATAAGGTGGCTAGCGGGTGTCTGTCTCTCCCACTTTAGTTGGAGCGGATTCAATGAAAAGGGTCCTTATGAAGGGTAAATAGAAGTTGACAAATCACGTTGTGGCTTTTTCGTAGGTAAGAAAACATTCTTGCTAGAACCCTATTGCAGCCACGTAAAAGATGCAACAACAATTAGAGGACGTCTAACTTGTTTTGCAGCAATTGCCTTGTGATGTGATATGGCCAAAAGTTGTGATGAATGATGAATGATATATTGTGATGTATGAGATCATGTTCTTGTAATAGGAATCACGACTTGCATGTCGATGAGTATGACAACCGGCAGGAGCCATAGGAGTTGTCTTAATTATTGTATGACCTACGTGTCAATAATTTAACGCCATGTAATTACTTTACTTTATTGCTAAAACGTTAGCCATAGTAGTAGAAGTAATAGTTGGCGAGCAACTTCATGGAGAAACGATGATGGAGATCATGATGATGGAGATCATGGTGTCATGCCGGTGACGAAGATGATCATGGAGCCCCGAAGATGGAGATCAAAGGAGCTATATGATATTGGCCATATCATGTCACTACTATATAATTGCATGTGATGTTTATTATGTTTATGCATCTTGTTTACTTAGAACGACGGTAGTAAATAAGATGATCCCTTATAACAATTTCAAGAAAGTGTTCTCCCCTAACTGTGTGTCGTTGCTAAAGTTCGTCGTTTCGAAGCACCACGTGATGATCGGGTGTGATAGATTCTTACGTTCACATACAACGGGTGTAAGACAGTTTTACACATGCAAAAACATTTAGGGTTAACTTGACGAGCCTAGCATGTACAGACATGGTCTCGGAACACAGAGACCGAAAGGTCGAACATGAGTCGTATGGAAGATACGATCAACATGGAGATGTTCACCGATGATGACTAGTCCGTCTCACGTGATGATCGGACACGGCCTAGTCAACTCGGATCATGTAACACTTAGATGACTAGAGGGATGTCTAATCTGAGTGGGAGTTCGTTTAAATAATTTGATTAGATGAACTTAATTATCATGAACTTTAGTCTAAAACCTTTGCAAATATGTCTTGTAGATCAAATGGCCAACACTCATGTCAACATGAACTTCAACGCGTTCCTAGAGAAAACCAAGCTGAAAGATGATGGCAGCAACTATACGGACTGGGTCCGGAACCTGAGGATCATCCTCATAGCTGCCAAGAAAGCATATGTCCTAGATGGACCGCTAGGTGAAGCACCCATCCTAGAGAACCAAGACGTTATGAACGCTTGGCCACGTCTTGATGATTACTCCCTCGTTCGATGCGGCATGCTTTACAGACCTAGAACCGGGCTCCAAAAGCGTTTTGAGCAACACAGAGCATATGAGATGTTCGAGGAGCTGAAAATGCTTTTCCAAGCTCATGCCCGGGTCGAGAGATATGAAGTCTCCGACAAGTTCTATAGTTGTAAGATGGAGGAAAATATTTCTATCAGTGAGCACATACTCAAAATGTCTGGGTTGCACAACCGCCTGTCCCAGCTGGACATTAACCTCCCGGACAAGGTGGCCATTGACAGAATCCTTCAGTCGCTCCCACCAAGCTACAAGAGCTTTGTGATGAACTACAATATGCAGGGGATGGTGAAAACTATTCCTGAAGTATTTTCAATGCTGAAGTCGGCAAAGGTAGAAATCTAGAAAGAACATCAAGTGTTGATGGTCAATAAAACCACCAAGTTCAAGAAGGGCAAGGGTAAGAAGAACTTCAAGAAGGACGGCAAGGATGTTGTCGCACCCGTAAGCCGATTCTTTGGGAAGAAGTCAAAGAATGGACCCAAGCACTCGAGATCGAGTGCTTTTATTGCAAAGGAAGGGTCATGGAAGCGGAACTGCCCCAAATACTTAGCAGACAAGAAGGCCGGTAACACTAAAGGTATATGTGATATACATGTAATTGATGTATACCTTACCAGTGCTCGTAGTAACTCCTGGGTATTTGATACCGGTGCCGCTGCTCACATTTGTAACTCACAGCAGGAGCTGCGAAATAAGCGGAGACTGGCGAAGGACGAGGTGACGATGCGCATCGGGAATGGTTCCAAGGTCGATGTAATCGCCGTCGGCACGCTACCTCTACATTTACCTACGGGATTAGTTTTAAACCTCAATAATTGTTATTTAGTGCCAAGTTTGAGCATGAACATTGTATCTGGATCTCGTTTGATACGAGATGGCTACTCATTTAAATCCGAGAATAATGGTTGTTCTATTTATATGAGAGATATGTTTTATGGTCATGCCCCGATGGTCAATGGTTTATTCTTAATGAATCTCGAACGTAATATTACACATATTCATAGTGTGAATACCAAAAGATGTAAAGTTGATAATGATAGTCCCACATACTTGTGGCACTGCCGCCTTGGTCACATTGGTGTCAAGCGCATGAAGAAGCTCCATGCTGATGGACTTTTAGAGTCTCTAGATTATGAATCGTTTGACACATGTGAGCCATTCCTCATCGGCAAGATGACCAAGACTCCATTCTCCGGAACAATGGAGCGAGCAACCAACTTATTGGAAATCATACATACCGATGTGTGCGGTCCAATGAGCGTTGAGGCTCGCGGAGGATATCGTTATGTTCTCACTCTCACTGATGACTTGAGTAGATATGGGTATGTCTACTTAATGAAACACAAGTTTGAGACCTTTGAAAAGTTCAAGGAATTTCAGAATGAGGTAGAGAATCAACGTGACCGAAAGATAAAGTTCCTACGATCAGATCGTGGAGGAGAATATTTAAGTCACGAATTTGGTACGCACTTAAGGAAATGTGGAATCGTTTCACAACTCACGCCGCCTGGAACACCTCAGCGAAATGGTGTGTCCGAACGTCGTAATCGCACTCTATTGGATATGGTGCGGTCTATGATGTCTCTTACCGATTTACCGCTATCATTTTGGGGATACGCACTAGAGACAGCTACATTCACTTTAAATAGGGCTCCATCTAAATCTGTTGAGACGACACCGTATGAATTATGGTTTGGGAAGAAACCTAAGTTGTCGTTTCTAAAAGTTTGGGGATGCGATGCTTATGTCAAGAAACTTCAACCTGAAAAGCTCGAACCCAAGTCGGAAAAATGCGTCTTCATAGGATACCCTAAGGAAACCATCGGGTATACCTTCTACTTAAGATTCGAGGGCAAGACCTTTGTTGCCAAGAATGGATCCTTTCTGGAAAAAGAGTTTCTCTCGAAAGAAGTAAGTGGGAGGAAAGTAGAACTCAATGAAGTACTACCTCTTGAACCAGAAAGTAGTGCTGCTCAGGAAAATGTTCCTGTAGTGCCTACACCAAATGGAGAGGAAATTAATGATGATGATCAAGGTACTTCGGATCAAGTTGCTACTGAACTTCGTAGGTCCACAAGGACACGTTCCGCACCAGAGTGGTACGGCAACCCTATCTTGGAAATCATGTTGTTAGACAACGGTGAACCTTCGAACTATGAAGAAGCGATGGCGGGCCCAGATTCCAACAAATGGCTTGAAGCCATGCAATCCGAGATAGAATCCATGTATGAAAACAAAGTATGGACTTTGACAGACTTGCCCGATGATCGGCGAGCGATAGAAAACAAATGGATCTTTAAGAAGAAGACGGACGGATGGTAATGTTACCATCTATAAAGCTCGACTTGTCGCTAAGGGTTATCGACAAGTTCAAGGGTTGACTATGATGAGACATTCTCTCCGTAGCGAAGCTGAAGTCCGTCCGAATCATGTTAGCAATTGCCGATACTATGATTATGAGATATGGCGATGGACGTCAAAACGGCATTCCTTAACGGACATCTTAAGGAAGAAGCGTATATGATGCATCCGGAAGGTTTTGTCGATCCTAAGAATGCTAACAAAGTATGCAAGCTCCAGCGATCCATTTATGGGCTGGTGCAAGCATCTCGAGTTGGAACATTCGCTTTGATGAGATGATCAAAGCGTTTGGGTTTATGCAGACTTATGGAGAAGCTTGCGTTTACAAGAAAGTGAGTGGGAGCTCTGTAGCATTTCTCATATTATATGTAGATGACATACTCTTGATGGGAAATGATATAGAACTTTTGGATAGCATTAAGGCCTACTTGAATAAGTGTTTTTCAATGAAGGACCTTCGAGAAGCTGCTTACATATTGGGCATCAAGATCTATAGGGATAGATCGAGACGCCTCATAGGTCTTTCACAAAGCACATACTTTGATAAGATTTTGATGAAGTTCAAAATGGATCAGTCCAAGAAAGGGTTCTTGCCTGTATTGCAAGGTGTGAGATTGAGCTCGGCTCAATGCCCGACCACGGCAAAAGATAAAGAAGAGATGAGTGTCATCCCTATGCTTCACCATAGGATCTATTATGTATGCCATCTTGTGTACTGACTGATGTAAACCTTGCCATAAGTTTGGTAGGAAGGTACCAAAGTAATCCCGGCAAGGAACACTGGACAGCGGTCAAGAATATCTGAAGTACCGAAAAGGACAAAGGACATGTTTCTCGCTTATGTAGGTGACGAAGAGCTCGTCAGAAGGGTTACGTCGACGCTAGCTTTGACACAGATCCGATGACTCTAAGTCACAAACCGGATCGTGTACATGTTGAATGGTGGAGCGAAGAGGTGGTGCATTGCGCAAGCGAGCGTCGTGGCGGGATCTACATGTGAAGCGGAGTACATGGCAGACTCGGAGGCAGCACATGAAGCAATTTGGGTGAAGGAGTTCATCACCGACCTAGGAGTCATACCCAATGCGTCGGGGCCGATCAAACTCTTATGTGACAACCTTGGAGCTATTGCCCTTGCCAAGGAGCCTGTGTTTCACAAGAAGACCGAGCACATCAAGCGTCGTTTCAACTCCATCCGTGAAAATATTCAAGATGGAGACATAGATATTTGCAAAGTACATACAGATCTGAATGTCGCAGATCCGTTGACTAAACCTCTTTCGCGAGCAAAACATGATCAGCATCAGAACTCTATGGGTGTTCGATTCATTACAATGTAACTAGATTATTGACTCTAGTGCAAGTGGGAGACTGTTGGAAATATGCCCTAGAGGCAATAATAAAAGGATTATTATTATATTTCCTTGTTCATGATAATTGTCTTTATTCATGCTATAATTGTATTATCCGGAAATCGTAATACACGTGTGAATACATAGATCATAATATGTCCCTAGTAAGCCTCTAGTTGACTAGATCGTTGATCAACGGATAGTCATGGTTTCCTGACTATGGACATTAGATGTCATTGATAATGGGATCACATCATTAGGAGAATGATGTGATGGACAAGACCCAATCCTAAGCATAGCGCAAGATCGTGTAGTTCGTTTTGCTAGAGCTTTTCCAATGTCAAGTATCTTTACCTTAGACCATGAGATCGTGTAACTCCCGGATACCGTAGGAGTGCTTTGGGTGTACCAAACGTCACAACATAACTGGGTGACTATAAAGGTGCACTACTGGTATCTCCGAAAGTGTCATTGGGTTGACACGGATCGAGGCAGGATTTGTCACTCCGCATGACGGAGAGGTATCTCTGGGCCCACTCGGTAATGCATCATCATAATGAGCTCAAAGTGACCAAGTGTTTGGTCACGGATCATGCATTACTGACGAAAGTGCCGAACGAGACCGAACGAGGTATTGGGATACCGACGATCGAGTCCGGGCAAGTAACGCATCGATTGACAAAGGGAATTGTATACGGGGTTGATTGAATCCTCGACATCGTGGTTCATCCGATGAGATCATCAAGGAGCGTGTGGGAGCCAACATGGGTATCTAGATCCCGCTGTTGGTTATTGACCGAGAGCCGTCTCGGTCATGTTCTGCGTGTCTCCAACCCGTAGGGTCTACACATAAGGTTCGGTGGACGCTAGGGTTATTAGGAAGACTTGTATGTGATTATTGAATGTTGTTGAGTCCGGATGAGATCCCTGACGTCACGAAGAGTTCGGAATGGTCCGGAGGTGAAGATTTATATATGGGAAGTTGTCATACGGTCACGGAAAGTTTCGGGGCACATCGGTATTGTCTGGGGCCACCGGAGGGGTTCCGGGGTCCACCGAGGGGCCACCTCTCGGAGGGCCTCATGGGCCGAGTGGGCAGGGAACCAGCCCATGGAGGGCTGGGGCGCCCCCCCTTGGGCCCATGCGCCTAGGGTTGGGGGGAAACCCTAGTGGGGGCGCCCCCCTTGCTTGGGGGGCAAGCCCCTCCCTTGGTCGCCCCCTCTAGATCTCATCTAGAGGGGGCCGGCCCCCTTCCCCTTCGCCTATAAATAGAGGGGCGAGAGGGCTGCACACAAAAACAACATCGAAGGCGCAGCCCCTCCCCTCCCCAACACCTCTCCTCCTCCGTTAAGAGCTTGGCGAAGCCCTGCCGGAGTACTGCCTCTCCACCACCACCATGCCGTCGTGCTGCTGCTGGAGCCTTCTTCCTCAACCTCTCCTTCCCCCTTGCTGGATCAAGAAGGAGGAGACGCCATCCGCTCCATACGTGTGTTGAACGCGGAGGTGCTGTCCGTTCGGCACTTGGTCATCGGTGATTTGGATCACGGCGAGTACGACTCCATCATCCCCGTTCTCTTGAACGCTTCCGCTCGCGATCTACAAGGATATGTAGATGCACTCCTATCACTCGTTGCTTGGATGAACTCATAGATGGATCTTGGTGAAATCGTAGAAATTTTTTTATTTTCTGCAACGTTCCCCAACACCCCCCCCTCTTTCCTAGTCCAAGTAGGAGAGGGGGAGGAAGGGAAGGAGAAGGAGAAGGAAGGAGAGGGAGGAAAAGGAGGAAAGGGGGGCCGGCCCCTTAGTCCAATTCGGTTTGGGCTAGGGGGGCCGCGCGCCCTGCCTCCTCTCTTCCACCACTTGGCCCATGAGGCCCATTGCTTCTTCCTCGTATTCCCGTAACTCCCCGGTACCCCCGAAAATACCCGAATCACTCGAAACCTTTTCGATGTTCGAATATAGTTGTCCAATATATTGATCTTTACGTCTCGACCATTTTGAGACTCCTCGTCATGTCCCCGATCTCATCCGGGACTCCGAACTCCTTCGGTACATCAAAACTCACAAACTCATAATATAACTGTCATCGAAACCTTAAGCGTGCGGACCCTACGGGTTCGAGAACAATGTAGACATGACCGAGACACGTCTTTGGCCAATAACCAATAGCGGAACCTGGATGCTCATATTGGCTCCTACATATTCTACGAAGATCTTTATCGGTCAAACCGCATAACAACATACGTTGTTCCCTTTGTCATCGGTATGTTACTTACCCGAGATTCGATCGTCGGTATCTCAATACCTAGCTCAATCTCGTTACCGGCAAGTCTCTTTACTCATTTTGTAATACATCATCCCGCAACTAACTCATTAGTTACAATGCTTGCAAGGCTTATAGTGATGTGCATTACCGAGTGGGCCCAGAGATACCTCACCGACAATCGGAGTGACAAATCCTAATCTCGAAATACGCCAACTCAACATGTACCTTCGGAGACACCTGTAGAGCTCCTTTATAATCACCCATTTACGTTGTGACGTTTGGTAGCACACAAAGTGTTCCTCCAGTAAACGGGAGTTGCATAATGTCATAGTCATAGGAACATGTATAAGTCATGAAGAAAGCAATAGCAACATACTAAACGATCAAGTGCTAAGCTAACGGAATGGGTCAAGTCAATCACATCATTCTACTAATGATGTGATCCCGTTAATCAAATGACAACTCATGTCTATGGTTAGGAAACTTAACCATCTTTGATTAACGAGCTAGTCAAGTAGAGGCATACTAGTGACACTATGTTTGTCTATGTATTCACATATGTATTATGTTTCCGGTTAATACAATTCTAGCATGAATAATAAACATTTATCATGAAATAAGGAAATAAATAATAACTTTATTATTGCCTCTAGGGCATATTCCCTTCAGTCTCTGAAATGATCGATATGGTTGACTAGAGGGGGGGGGGTGAATAGGCAACTAGCAATTTTTAAGCTTTTCTTTACCAAATTAAACTTTGCAACAAAATAGGTTGTCTAGATGTGCAACTAAGTGAGCAACCTATATGATGCAATAACAACTAGCACACAAGCAAGCAAGGGATGTAAACCAAGTAGGCTTGCAAAAGTAAAGGCACGAAATAACCAAGAGTGGAGCCGGTGGAGACGAGGATGTGTTACCGGAGTTCCTTCTTTTTAAAGGGAAGTACGTCTCCGTTAGAGCGGTGTGGAGGCACAATGCTCCCCAAGAAGCCACTAGGGCCACCGTATTCTCCTCACGCCCTCACACAATGCGAGATGCCGTGATTCCACTATTGGTGCCCTTGAAGGCGGCGACCGAACCTTTACAAACAAGGTTGGGGCAATCTCCACAACAATTGGAGGCTCCCAACAACACCACGAAGCTTCACCACAATGGAGTATGGCTTCGAGGTGACCTCAACCGTCTAGGGTGCTCAACACCCAAGAGTAACAAGATCCGCTAGGGATAAGTGGGGGGAATCAAATTTCTCTTGGTGGAAGTGTAGATCTGGGCCTTCTCAACCAATCTCGAGCAAATCAACAAGTTTGATTGGCTAGGGAGAGAGATCGGGCGAAAATGGAGCTTGGAGAAACAATGGAGCTTTGGGGGGAAGAGGTAGGTCAACTTAGAGGAAGAAGACACCTTTATATAGTAGGGGAACAATTCCAACCATTACCCCACTGAGCAGCCCCGCACAGAGCGGTACTACCGCTAGGGCAGGGCGGTACTACAACTGAGAGCGGTACTACCGCTCCCTACCTAGCGGTACTACCGCGCTAGCGAGGAAGACAGGGCCCTGGCCCCAGAGCGGTACTACCGCGGGAGAAGAGCGGTACTACCGCTTGAAGCGGTACTACCGCTTCTACTACCGCTTCTAGTACCGCAAAACCCGACACGAGAAAACACCGGTCTCGAATCGAGGCGGTAGTAGCGCGGAACAGCTGCGGTACTACGGCCGAAGCCCGCAAGCGGTACTAGCGCCCTGCGGAGCGGTACTACCGCTGAGAGTGGTACTACCGCTTCGTGGAGCGGTACTACCGCTAGAGAGCTTTGGCGGTACTACCGTTGTGATCAGCGGTACTACACCGCACGAGAATGGAGCGGTATGGAAGAGAAGGGCAGCTCAAAGATGCGAAAGGAAGGCGACGGGTGTGATAGGGATGTGTGCGTGTTGATTCCACCTAGTCTTACCAAAGCGGATCCCCTCTTGATAGTACGGTGACTCCTACGAAACTAGTCCACCAACAACGAAACGAAGGAGCTACACCGTCTTGAATAAAACACCGAGGGGAGGAAATCATCTCGTGCCAATGGATGAATCTCTGAAAGAACTTAACGCACACGATTAGTCCGCAAAAGCATTGTCATCAATCACCAAAACCACTTGGGGATAAATATGCCCTTACAATCTCCCCCTTTTTGGTGGATTGATGACAATACGGATTTGCACAAGCATGATATAGAGTAAGCGTACAAACCCCACCGTCCTAAAATGTAGATGGGCTCCCCCTAGATGTGTGCTATCTAGATAAGTGCTTTGGACTGCACGGCACACATACTAGGATCAACGCTCCCCTACATTTTAGAGACCAACAATCTAAGCAAGGTATATGAGAGCAGCATAGATGATTTAACAAGAAAAGCAATCAACTCATAAGCTAGATAGTACTCATAAGCTAGATAGTGACATAGATAATGATACTGGAAAGATAAGGTAGCATATGTCTCACACCATATGACTCGAACTTAGGTCTCACAAACAAACCAACCAAAGCAAATGCGAGGAAAACACGAACACAAGAGACGGAAGACACGAATCGCAAATCCCTAAACTCTGTCCCCCTTTGGCATCGAGACACCAAAAAGGAGAGGGAGTGTTGCTACGGCTCTAGGTGAGAGCAAACGAGGGACACACACATCAGAGCACATCGGGATCATCGGCGCCACCATCCTCAGACTGGAAGTGCTCGGCATCAGAATCGGTCCACAGGCGGTCTGGTGAATCCTCCTCCTCCTCGATGAAGCTGGTCCTCGGACCCACTTGTTAGCTGTAGCACCCAAGCGACGACGAGCTCCTTGTGGCGACCTCGGGCCTTCTTCTCGCCACATGAGTCATGTCTCGACCGTGAGACTCCATGCGAACAACTTCTTCATCTTGAGCTTGAGCTTCTTTGCCCAAGAGGGCTCGCCTCGAGAAGGCATGTAGTCATCATCATCATCATTAGCCCCGTCTCCTCCTCGGTCTCCATGGCGATGGCAGCACGAAGGAACTCCAGTCCTAGGAGCCCGAGTGCCCCGATTATCCTTCTTCCTCATCGCTTCACATCGTGAGAGATCAACTCTCAGGTCTCCGGTAACACAGGGATAGACACGATCCTAGGCCTTCTCAATGAGCAGCATGATGAACGGACCATAAATCGGGCACTTGCGCTCGGAGATAGCAGATAGCAGCTCAGACCACATAACATGAGGGATATCCAAGGACTCTCGGTGTCTGTCCCTTCTCACTTGTTGGTAAAAGAAGCATGTCCACGAGATAGGAGTGAACCTGGTCCAGATTCCCGATACGAGGGAAAAGAGTCTCTCTGAAGATGCGGTGAAGAATATCCAGATAGGCAGGCAGCTCATAGGTTTCCTTCTTTGTCTCATGGTCGATCTTCAAAGTGCAGTAGGGCCACAGAGCTTGCTTGTGAGTGGCATTGGGGCGGTCGTGGGGGAGAAATCCGACAGAAGACTCAAGACCTAGATCTTGCACCCCAATCAACTCCATGAACGCTTTCCACTTGACTGAAAGCAACTTGCCATTGGTCATCCAGTCGATGTCCTGTCCTCATCAGTCCCAAGGTGAACCGTGGCATAGAATTGGGCCACAATATCAGCATCATAGTCCTTGTTGAATTTCATGATCCCAAGAATGTTCGATTGAGTGCACATCCAAGAGCTTCACCAAAGTAGTCGAGGATCTTGCTCCATATGGTCGGTGTCGATGGAGTGCACGTTGACATAGAGGTTCTTCTTGGATTTGAGAACATAGAAGAAGATGGCTGGAACCTATTCGAGCAGACGGTTGACCAAAGTGGGATCTTGGTACGCCTCATACGAGTTCTTGGGCGCCTTGCCCGTAACTCCTTTGGCTGCATTTACATCACGGTTTTGCACGGCTTTGGCTTGACCCGTGCTTCTTCTTGAGTTGAGGTGGAGGTGGAGCACTTGAAGAACCTCCGGCAGGCTCGGTGGTCTTGTAGCGCTTGGGCGTGGCACGGCCAGGGGTTGACACGACGAGCCTGATGCTCAGGGACCTCATCACCTGGAACCACACACAATAACACGCAAACAACCAGAAAGAACGAGCATAAGCCACAAAACACAGGCAAAAGGATCACTGAAAGGTAGGAATATGGTGGAATTGGTAGAGAGCGGTAGTACCGCGACCTCCGAGCGGTAGTACCGCTCTGGGGGAGCGGTAGTACCGCTCGAGGCGGGGAAACAGCCGGTTCCAACTACCGTGATCAGATCCGGTACTACCGTCCTACCAAATTCAAAAATACTCCAACCAAACACTAATCCACACTGTCTAGAAGCATTCTCCATTCTACTCAAGCCTAGATCTGGCCAGAAATCTAGAGATGCAACTGCTATTGCCCCTAAGACACTAGATTGGAAATCTAGACAAAAAGAAACAGGGAACGGGGGCAATACCGGCATCCATGGCAAGAGGACAAGGTGGGGATCAACTCCACCGAAGGGAATGGAGAGGAGCGCCCCGGAGAGGGAGATCCGCCGGAGCCCTCCCGCGATGCCGGTGCTGAAGAGAGAGAGGAACAAAGCGAGGGGAGGCGAGCGAATGGGTATGGGGGAGAAGAAACCCCCTGCCCCCGGTATAACCCCCTGCCCGCACCTCACAGCGGTAGTACCGCGCTGGAGGGCGGTAGTACTGCTCGGAGCGGTAGTACCGCTTCAGCAACCGCACGACTTCTAGACCAACGACTAAAACTCCAAGAAGACGGAAAGGAAAACTAAGAGACAAAGAAGACCAACAAGGCAACACACACACACGCAACGGACCAGAAACCACTCAAACAAAAACAACCACACGAAACAGAGCAAGCTCTGTCCTCTCTCAAGAGAGGGCGGTGGCCGGAGCCACCTACGTTTGAGTCAATTGGTATGGCACCGCGAAGAATTATCCTTGGGCCCATGACCAAAACTCGTCTTTGAAGCACAAGTACCATCAAAAATGGCTAATGTGAAAGAGTTGACCGATTTATGCATAATGGGGGGAGGGAGAGTTCATTGAGAGAACAACACTCCCCCTATGTCCATGCCTACACCTAAACTAGACAACAAGATGAGTGTGGTGGGGGGCAAGGGTTCAAGTCACATTGCTTGAATCAATGATATTTAGCTCATGCCTTAACTCGCGAAATCTTGCTTCATCCAGGGGCTTCGTGAAAATATCTGCAAGGTTATCATGAGTGTTGACATACTTGAGCTTGATCTCCCCTCGCCTAATGTGATCCCGGATGAAATGATACCGAATCTCAATATGCTTCGTCTTGAAATGTTGCACCGGGTTGAGAGAAATCTTGGTGGCACTTTCGTTGTCACACCAAAGAGGTACTTTGTCACAAATGACACCATATTCCTTTAAAGTTTGCCTGATCCATAAGAGTTGTGCACAACAACTACCGGCCGCCACATACTCCACTTCGGTGGATGAGAGAGACACACAACTTTGCTTCTTGGAAGACCAACTCACCAAAGAGCACCCAAGAAACTGGCACCCTCCGGAAGTGGACTTCGTATCCACTTTGTCTCCCGCCCAGTCAGAATCTGTAAATCCTTCAAGCTTGAAGTTTGCTCCTCTTGGGTACCATAAGCCAATGTTTGGGGTATGAGCCAAATATCGAAAGATTCGCTTGACCGCCACATAGTGACTTTCCTTTGGTGCGTCTTGAAACCGTGCACACATCCCCACACTCAACATGATATCCGGTCTAGATGCACAAAGGTAAAGCAAAGAGCCAATCATGGAGCGATATACCTTTTGATCCACCGCTTTACCATTGGGATCGATGTCAAGTTGGCACTTGGTAGCCATTGGTGTAGTAGCCGGCTTGACATCACTTAGCTTGAATCTTTTAAGCATGTCTTGAGTGTATTTGGCTTGGTTGATGAAGGTTCCTTGTCTTCTTTGTTTGATGTCAAAACCAAGGAAGAACTTCAACTCTCCCATCGAAGACATCTTGAACTTGGTGGTCATGAGAGCGGCAAATTCCTCATTGAAGGCTTTGTTAGGAGAACCAAAGATAATATCATCAACATATAATTGGCATACAAACAACTCCCCTTTGACCTTCTTAGTAAAAAGAGTGGGGTCGATTAGCCCCACCTCAAATCCACGATCTTGTAACAAATCGGTAAGGTGGTCATACCACGCACGTGGGGCTTGTTTAAGGCCATAGAGTGCCTTATCGAGTTGATACACATGATCCGGAAAGTAGGGATCCTCGAACCCGGGGGGTTGCTTGACATAGACCAACTCATTAATAGGACCATTAAGAAAAGCACTTTTCACATCCATTTGTTGCAACTTAAAGTTGTGATGGGAAGCATAGGCAATCAACAAACATATGGATTCAAGACGAGCAACGGGAGCAAAGGTTTCACCGTAGTCGATACCCTCGACTTGGGAGTAGCCTTGTGCTACCAATCTTGCCTTGTTGCGAACGATGTTCCCATGAGCATCTTGCTTGTTCTTGAAGATCCATTTGGTCCCAATGACATTGTGGTCTCCCGATGGCCTTGGCACAAATCTCCATACTTTGTTGTACTCGAACTTGTTGAGTTCTTCATGCATGACATTGAGCCAATCCGAGTCTTCGAGCGCCTCATAGACCTTTTGGGGTTCAACACAAGAGACAAACACGTGATGTTCACAATAGTTTGCTAATTGTCTACGAGTGCTTACCCCCTTCCTTAGGCTTCCAACCACATTTTCCATGAGATGGCCTTGGGTGGTGAGCTTGGAAGCAATCTTCACGGCACGACGCTCTAATTCCTCCTCGGATGTGGAAGGAGGAGGGTTGACTTGATCATCTTGAGCGCCGTCTTGAGCTTGTTCTTGATCTTGAGCTTGCTCTTGATCTTGAACTTGCTCGAGGGGGAGAACTTGACCTTGGGCATCATTTAGAGGTTCACCACCATCTTGAGGTTGATCTTGCCCTTGGTCTTGTTCACGAGGTTGAGGGCCTTCACTTTGTTCTTCGGAAGCGTGTGGGTCTTTATGAGGTGATGGCTCTACTTGAGTAGAGCATTGTCCTTCTCCTTCGGCCACAAGGGGTTCCTCAATGGGTAGAATTTGACCAATACCCATTCTTCTTATGGCTTGGGGAGGAATTTCATCACCTACATCACAAGTACCACTTTGCTCCACTTGGGAGCCGTTATTTTAAATCAAACTCCACGTTACACGTCTCCTCAATGAGTCTGGTGGACTTGTTGAGGACACGGTAAGCATGAGAGTTTGTAGCATAACCAACAAATATGCCCTCATGAGCTCTAGCCTCAAATTTAGACAAACGAACACCTTTCTTGATAATGAAACACTTACAACCGAACACCCGGAAGTACTTGAGGTTGGGATTGTTGCCGGTGAGTATTTCATAAGGAGTCTTGTTCAAGCCTTTGCGAAGATAGAGCCGATTGGATGCATGACATGCGGTGTTGATGGCTTCGGCCCAAAAGTTGTATGGAGACTTGAACTCCGCCATCATGGTCCTAGCCGCATCCATCAACGTCCGGTTCTTCCTCTCCGCAACACCATTTTGTTGAGGGTGTATGGAGCACATATTGGTGCTTGATCCCTCATCACTAAGAAACTCATCCAAGGTGTAGTTCTTGAACTCGGTGCCGTTGTCACTTCTTATTGTCAAGATCTTTGCATTGTGTTGACGTTGAGCTTCATTTGCAAAGTCGATGACGGTTTGTTGAGTCTCACTCTTCCTCTTGAAGAAGTATACCCAAGTGTATCTTGAATAGTCATCCACAATCACCAAGCAATACTTTCTTCCTCCAAGACTATCAAAAGGTGGAGGCCCAAAGAGATCCATGTGAAGGAGCTCCAAGGGTCTCTTCAAGTAGATGATGGTTGATGGGGGGTGAGCCTTTTCATGAAGCTTTCCTTCGATACAAGCACTGCAAGCGCGATCTTTGGCAAAACTAACATTTGTTAGTCCACGGACATGGTCCCCCTTGAGAAGACTTTGCAGAGATCTCATATTGACGTGGGCTAAACGGTGATGCCAAAGCCATCCCACGTCAACTTTAGCCATTAGGCATGTCGCGGTCTTAGTGGGTCGCTCCGAAAAGTTAATCACATAGAGATCGTTCTCACAAGAGGGCCACGGTATCAATGTCAAAGAATGTAGCAAAACCCATAAGTGCAAGTTGACGAACGGAAAGCAAATTGTATGCAAGGGACTCAACAAGCATGACTTTCTCGATCGTTAGATCATGAGAAATGACAACCTTGCCGAGACCCAATACCTTAGAATGTGATGCATCACCCCACTCGACATTGGTGGGCATAGATGGAATCTCTTGCACGTCCACCACCAAGTCCTTGCTCCCGGTCATATGATTTGTTGCTCCACTATCGAGCAACCATGATCCCCCACCGGAAGCAAACACCTACAAGAGATCAATGATTGGTTTTAGGTACCCATTTAGTGATGGGTCCTTTGATGTTAGTGACAAGGGTCTTGGGAACCCAAATAGACCATTCAGTGTACTCATAAGGAGAACCAACAAATTTAGCAAAGACATGTCCATCACTAGCATGGCACAACACATATGACGGGTTAAAGTCGCCGGCTTTGTTTGAGGAAATTCTTTTGCCATTTTGGGTATCAACTCCCTTCGCTTTTTCCTTCTTCTCCTTAGGAGCACCCTCTCCCTCTTTCACAAACGTTTGTTTGAGAGGAGGAGGACGTTTGGTTTTGTTCTTCTTCTTCTTCTTGCTCTTGGACTTGGGTGCAAACCCAATTCCTTCTTTGGCCACAACTTCCTTTTGATTGCTCAAAAGGTTGTTGAGGTTCTTCTCACCTCGAATTTAAGTCACAAGGCCTTTCTCAAGTTGATCCTTCAACTTGGCATTCTCCTCCACAAGATGCACATGCTCACAACACGAGTTAGTAGCACATGCATTATCAATTAATACCATATGAGGAAAGGTGGCCTTTTCCTTGATTAGCTTAACTTGGAGTTGAGCATGAGACTCTTTGAGGTTAGCATGAGTACCCTTCAAGACCTTGTGGGCCTTGTCAAGTATCTCAAACTCCTCTTTGAGTCTAGCATGATCAACCCCAAGTTTAGCCTTCTCGGAGGTTAGCACATGAGACACGACAAGAGCATGATCAAGATCTTTCTTTAACTTAGCATGGTCATCATTGTGTGACTCCTCAAGAGTCAAACGATGCACACGCTCTTCCTCAAGAGCATTAGAGAGATCCGATATCTCATCGGCATAGTCACGACTATGACCTTCCATCTTGGAGATGGTTCCTTCGTGAGCCTCGATCATGTCATTGGCCTCACCAAGTTGTTCCAAGAGAGCAACAAAGTGCTTCTTGGACTTACCCTTGAGCTTATTCATAAAAGACTCAAATTCATTCACTTCCTCATTAGACTCAACATGTTCATCAATGCAATCCTCCAAGGAGGGATTAGTAATGATGGTGGTTGTGATGTTGGGGGTTACCTTGTTTGAAGCTTTAGCCATGAGGCATTTGGCGGTGATGTTTTCGTTGGGTGAATCAAAGAGAGACACCCGGGGAGTAGTAGCAATGGCAACGGATGCCATGGCCATAGCTTCTTCATTTTCATCATCATCGTCATCCTCTTGGTATTCTTCTTGAACCACCAACCAACGGGTGGGAGTCTTTTTGGCGAAGTTGTTCTTGTTGGGGAAGGACTTGGCTTTGTCTTTTCGTATGAACTTGCCACCATTGTCTTCCCGCTTCTCGTAAGGACAATCCGCAACGAAATGGCTCACATTGCCACAGTTGAAGCAAGTTCTAACTCGTTGCTTGCCCTTGATGCCACTTGAGTTGTTCTTGTTGAAGTTGGGTCTTGAACTCTTCTTGCTCCAAAATTGTCTTGAAGCAAGGGCCATGTGCTCATGGTAATCAAATTTGGTGTCTTCGGGGTTGCTTTCCTCATCTTCCACTTCTTCCTCTTCTTCCATAATAACCTTGGCCTTCAAAGCAAGGTTGGGCTTTTTGCCCTTTGAGCGGAGCACCGCATTGTCGGCGGTCTTGTCCAAGATGCTCATTGCAACGAACTCATCCAACACTTCACTTGAGGTCATGGAGTGTAAGTCCGGTCGTTGACGAATGACGGAGGACATGGCCTTGTTGTAGGGCATCATGGCCTTGAGGAACTTTCGCTTGATCCAATTGTCATCCGTGTCCTTGCTTCCATGATCTCGGAGTGCGACCGCGAGTTTGGTCACTCTTCGAAAGAGCTCACGAGGTTCTTCATCTTCTTTCATTGCAAACGCATCGGCTTCATCTTGCACCACTTCATAGTTGGAGCGTTGAATGCTAGCACTTCCTCGATAGAGACCCTAGACACATTTCCATGCTTCTTTAGCCATGGCATCGGGTCGAAGATGAGGGAGATCTTCGGGAAGGATTGCATCTTGGATGATGAAGAGAGCACTCTCATTGAATTGATTGTCCACGGCTTCTCAAGGGGTGAAGTTGCTTGGGTCATGAGGATAAAAACCTTCTTCAATGATTCTCCAAAGATTAGTGTTCACATGTTTTAAATGACACTTAAAGCGATAGACCCAAGAATCAAAATCTTCATGTTTCTCATATTTAGGAGGAGGACCGGCATGATTCAAATGAGTGGAGGGGATGGGCCCTCCATAAATTGGAGGTTCCACATGGGCAAAGATGTCGGTACCATTTCTACCACTAATAGAAGGACTCTTTTCAATGTTAGCTTCCCCCTTGTCGGAGGTAGCATCCGTCACCTTGTTGGTGGGATCACCCACTTTTATCGGCGAGGTAGATTGTTTAAGTCCTTCTAGGAATTCCTTAAACATGTCCTTGACCTCGGTCGTCATGGAGGTTTTCAATGTTTCCAAAGCCACATTGAATTCCTCACGAGAGATCGAGTTACTCCCATCTCCCGTAGATGAGATCGGGTTCACACCGGAGTGCTCTCCCACCTCATCTACGATATCAACCATACTCTTTGGACGGTAAAGCCCTTAAAAAGAGACGAGGCTCTGATACCAATTGAAAGGATCGATATGGTTGACTAGAGGGGGGTGAATAGGCAACTAACAATTTTTAAGCTTTTCTTTACCAAATTAAACTTTGCAGCAAAATAGGTTGTCTAGATGTGCAACTAAGTGAGCAACCTATATGATGCAATAACAACTAGCACACAAGCAAGCAAGGGATGTAAACCAAGTAGGCTTGCAAAAGTAAAGGCACGAAATAACCAAGAGTGGAGCCGGTGGAGACAAGGATGTGTTACCGGAGTTCCTTCCTTTTAAAGGGAAGTACATCTCCGTTAGAGCGGTGTGGAGGCACAATGCTCCCCAAGAAGCCACTAGGGCCACCGTATTCTCCTCACGCCCTCACACAATGCGAGATGTCGTGATTCCACTATTGGTGCCCTTGAAGGCGGCGACCGAACCTTTACAAACAAGGTTGGGGCAATCTCCACAACAATTGGAGGCTCCCAATAACACCACGAAGCTTCACCACAATGGAGTATGGCTTCGAGGTGACCTCAACCGTCTAGGGTGCTCAACACCCAAGAGTAACAAGATCCGCTAGGGATAAGTGGGGGGAATCAAATTTCTCTTGGTGGAAGTGTAGATCTGGGCCTTCTCAACCAATCCCGAGCAAATCAACAAGTTTGATTGGCTAGGGAGAGAGATTGGGCGAAAATGGAGCTTGGAGCAACAATGGAGCTTTGGGGGGAAGAGGTAGGTTAACTTAGAGGAAGAAGACACCTTTATATAGTGGGGGAACAATTCCAACCGTTACCCCACTGAGCAGCCCCACACAGAGCGGTACTACCGCTAGGGCAGGGCGGTACTACCGCTGAGAGCGGTACTACCGCCCCCTACCTAGCGATACTACCGCGCTGGCGAGGAAGATAGGGCCCTGGCCCCAGAGCAGTACTACCGCGGGAGAAGAGCGGTACTACCGCTTCTACTACCGCAAAACCCGACACGAGAAAACACCGGTCTCGAATCGAGGCGGTAGTAGCGCGGAACAGCTGCGGTACTACGGCCGAAGCCCGCAAGCGGTACTACCGCCCTGCGGAGCGGTACTACCGTGAGGCGGTACTACCGCTTCGTGGGCGGTACTACTCATTGGAGAGCTTTCGCGGTACTATCATGTAGAGATCATGGGTACTACCGGGCACTGTAACGGAGCAGTCTGTAAGAGAAGGCGGCTCAAAGATCACGAAAGGAAGGCAGCCAGGTGTGATAGGGATGTGTGCGTGTTGATTCCACCTAGTCTTACCAAAGCGGATCCCCTCTTGATAGTACGGTGACTCCTACGAAACTAGTCCACCAACAACGAAACGAAGGAGCTACACCATCTTGAATAAAATACAGAGGGGAGGAAATCGTCTCGTGCCAATGGATGAATCTCTGAAAGAACTTAACGCACATGATTAGTCCGCAAAAGCATTGTCATCAATCACCAAAACCACTTGGGGATAAATATGCCCTTACAGTCTCCCACTTGCACTAGAGTCAATAATCTAGTTCACATCGCCATGTGATTTAACACCAATATTCATATATGTATATGATTAACACCCATAGTTCACATCGTCATGTGGCCAACACCCAAAGGGTTTACTAGAGTCAATAATCTAGTTCACATTGCTATGTGATTAACACCCAAAGAGTACTAAGGTGTGATCATGTTTTGCTCGTGAGAGAAGCTTAGTCAACGGGTCTGTCACATTCAGAGTCGTATGTATTTTGCAAATATTCTATGTCTACAATGCTCCGCGCGGAGCTACTCTAGCTAATTGCTCCCACTTTCAATATGTATCCAAATTGAGACTTAGAGTCATCTGGATCGGTGTAAAAGCTTGCACCGATGTAACTCTTTATGACGGGCTCTTTTATCACCTCCATAATCGAGAAATATTTCCTTAGTCCTCACTAAGGATATTCTTGACCAATGTCCGATGATCTACTCCTAGATCACTATTGTACTCCTTGCCAAATTCAGAGCAAGGTATACAATAGGTGCAGTACATAGCATATCATACTTTATAGAACCTATGGTGAGGCATAGGGAATGACTTTCATTCTCTTTTCTATTTTACGCCGTGGTCGGATTTGAGTCTTACTCATTTTAACACCTTTGCAACACAGGCAAGAACTCTTTCTTTGACTGTTCCATTTTGAACTATTTCAAAATCTTTAAAGAACTCCTTTCAAATACTCCTTTATGCTTTCTAGAAAAATTCTACATCATTTCTGATCAACAATATGTTACTCACATATATTTATCGAAAGGCGGTAGTGCTCCCACTCACTTTATTGTAAATCTGAGGCTTCTTTGCAAGTCAGTATAAAACTATATACTTTGATCAACTTATCAAAGCGTATATTCCAACTCGAGATGCTTGCACCAGTCCATAGATGGATCATTTGGAGCTTGCACATTTTGTTAGCACCTTTAGGATTGACAAAACCTTACGGTTGCATCATATACAACTATTCTTTAAGAAAACCATTAAGGAATGCAGTTTTGACATCCATTTGCCGATTTCATATAATGTGGCAATTGCTAACATGATTCGGACAGACTTAAGCATCGCTACTGCTTGAGAAAATCTCATTGTAGTCAACACCTTGAACTTGTCAAAACCTTTTGTGACAAGTCGAGCTTTGTAGATAGTAACACTACTATCAGCGTCTGTCTTCCTCTTGAAGATCCATTTATACAATATGGCTTGCCGATCATCGGGCAACTCCCCCAAAGTCCACACTTTGTTCTCATACATGGATCCCATCTCACATTTCATGGCCTCAAGCCATTTCGTGGAATCTGGGCTCATCATCGCTTCCTCATAGTTCATAGGTTCATCATGGTCTAGTAACATGACTTCCAGAACAGGATTACCGTACCACTCTGGTGCGGACTGTACTTTGGAAGACCTACGAGGTTTTGTAGTAACTTAATCTGAAGTTTCATGATCATCATCATTAGCTTCCTCCTAATTGGTGTAGGAATCACTGGAACTGATTTCTGTGATGAACTACTTTCCAATTCGGGAGAAGGTATAAATTACCTTATCAAGCTCTACTTTCCTCCCACTCACTTCTTTCGCGAGAAACTCCTTCTCTAGAAAGGATCCATTCTTAGCAACAAATGTTTTGCCTTCGGATCTGTGATAGAAGGTGTACCCAACAGTTTCCTTTGGGTATTCTATGAAGACGCACTTCTCCGATTTAGGTTCGAGCTTATCAGGTTGAAAACTTTTTTCTCACATAAGCATCGCAACTCCAAACTTTAAGAAACAACAGCTTAGGTTTACTGCTAAACCATAGTTCATACGGTGTCGTCTCAATGGATTTAGATGGTGCCCTATTTAAAATGAATGCAGCTATCTCTAATGCATAACCCCAAAACGATAGTGGTAAATCGGTAAGATACATCATAGATCGCATCATATCCAATAAAGTGCGGTTACGATGTTCGGCACACCATTATGCTGTGATGTTCCATGTGGCGTGAACTGTGAAACTATTCCACATTGTTTAAAATGAAGGCCAAACTCGTAACTCAAATATTCTTTTCTACGATCAGATTGTAGAAACTTTATTTTCTTGTTACGATGATTCTCCACTTCACTCTGAAATTCTTTGAACTTTTCAAATGTTTCAGACTTGTGCTTCATTAAGTAGATATATGCATATCTGCTCAAATCATCCGCGAAGGTCAGAAAATAACGATACCTGCCACGAGCATCTACACTCATTGAACCGCATACATCGGTATGTATTATTTCCAACAAGTTAGTAGCTCGTTCCATTGTTCTGGAGAACGGAGTTTTAGTCATCTTGCCAAAAAGGCACGGTTTGCAAGCATCAAATGATTCATAACCAAGTGATTTCGAAAATCCATCTTTATGGAGTTTCTTCATGCGCTTTACACCGATATGACCCAAACGGCAGTGCCATAAATAAGTTGCACTATCATTATTAACTTTGCATCTTTTGGCATCAACATTATGAATATGTGTATCACTATGATCAAGATTCAATAAACCATCGCCATTGGGTGTATGACCATAGAAGGTTTTATTCATGTAAACAGAATAACAATTTATTCTCTATCTTTAGATGAATAATTGTATCGCAATAAACATGATCTTATCATATTTATGCTCAACGCAAACACCAAATAACATTTATTTAGGTTTAACACTAATATTGAAAATATAGGGAGTGTGTGATGATGATCATATCAATCTTGGAACTACTTCCAACACTCATCGTCACTTCCCCTTCAACTAGTCTCTGTTTATTCTGTAACTCCTGTTTGAGTTACTAATCACAAACAACCGAACAAGTATCAAATACTCGGGGCTACTATAAACACTAGTAAGGCACACATCAATAACTTGTATATCAAATATACCCTTGTTCAATTTGCCATCCTTCTTATCCACCAAATATTCATGGCATTTACGCTTCAAATGACCATTTCCTTTGCGATTGTAAGCACTCGGTTTGAGCTTTGGTCCAGCTTTGGGCTTCTTCGCGGGAGTGACAACTTGCTTGTCATTCTACTTGAAGTTCCCTTTCTTTCCCTTTGCCCTTTTCTTGAAACTAGTGGTCTTGTCAATCATCAACACTTGATGCTCTTTCTTGATTTCTACCTTTGTTGATTTCAACATCACGAAGAGCTCGGGAATCGTTTTCGTCATCCCTTGCATACTATAGTTCATCACAAAGTTCTAGTAACTTGGTGATGGTGACTAGAGAACTCTGTCAATCACTATCTTATCTGGAAGATTAACTCCCACTTGATTCAAGCGATTGTAGTACCCAGACAATCTAAGCACATTCTCCTTCATCTTTTAGCTATAGAACTTGTTGGAGACTTTATATCTCTTAACTCGGGTATTTGCTTGAAATATTAACTTCAATTCCTAGAACATCTCATATGGTCCATGACGTTCAAAACGTCTTTGACGTCCCGATTCTAAGCTGTTAAGCATGGTGCACTGTCGGTGTCAAAACCGGCGGATCTCGGGTAGGGGGTCCCGAACTGTGCGTCTAGGCAGATGGTAACAGTAGACAAGGGACACGATGTTTTTACCCAGGTTCGGGCCCTCTCGATGGAGGTAAAACCCTACTCCTGCTTGATTGATATTGATGATATGGGTAGTACAAGAGTGGATCTACCACGAGATCAAGGAGGCTAAACCCTAGAAGCTAGCCTATGGTATGATTGTTGTCCTACGGACTAAAACCCTCCAGTTTATATAGACACCGGAGAGGGCTAGGGTTACACAGAGTCGGTTACAACGGTAGGAGATCTACATATCCGTATTGCCAAGCTTGCCTTCCACGCCAAGGAAAGTCCCATCCGGACACGGGACGAAGTCTTCAATCTTGTATCTTCATAGTCTTGGAGTCCGGCCGATGATGATAGTTCGCTATCCGGACACCCCTAGTCCAGACTCCTCGGTAGCCCTCGAACCAGGCTTCAATGACGACGAGTCCGCGCGCATATTGTCTTCGCATTGCAAGGCGGGTTCCTCCTCCGAATAATTCATAGAAGATTGTGAACACCAGGATAGTGTCCGGCTCTGCAAAATAAATTCCACGTACCACCGTAGAGAGAATAATATTCACACAAGTTCAATCTGCTGACATATTTTGTGGCGTGACATCACACCACTACCAAGCCTTTACTCGAATTGTTTTTATTATACCACCTCAGCGCGTTTAGCGAAGCGGTTTCCTTGGCACGTCTTGTCGGAGCTGAGATCGTGTTCCCCTTATTCCGGGATTCCCATCAATACGGACGTGGGTAACCCAACCGCGCCATTGATTGCGGCGCTTGGGAGATAAGCAAGTTTTACCAGGCTAGTAGGGACGCATAGCTTCATCCGCCCATATATAAGGGGATAAGGATCCACCTCCTTTACCTACGCCTTCTTCCTCCTTTTCTTATCCATCTCCGTGCACTCGAGCTCCAGCGCCCAAGTCCGCACATCTCACCTCGACCCTTTCCAGCCATGTCCGAAGCGGGAGGCAAGTGGATGGCCTCCTCCGTTACGGAGGGGCACATCGAGAAGCTGCACAGGGCCGGATACCTGTCCAGCGACATCGCGCACCGGATGCCTGACGAGGGGCAGCTCATCCCCACCCCCAGGCTGTTGGGGAACGTAGTAATTTCAAAAAAAAATCCTACGCACACGCAAGATCATGGTGATGGTATAGCAACGAGAGGGGGAGTGTATCTTCATACCCTTGAAGATCACTAAGCGGAAGCGTTTATCAACGCGGTTGATGTAGTCGTACGTCTTCACGATCCGACCGATCCAAGTACCGAACGCACGGCACCTCCGAGTTCTGCACACGTTCAGCTCGATGTCGTCCTTGCCTTCTCGATCCGGCAAGGCAGGTAAGTAGTAGATGAGTTCGGCAGCACGACGGTGTGGTGACGGTGTTGGTGAAGAACAATTTCATGAGGCTTCGCCTAAGCACTACGAAAACTATGACGGAGGATAAACTAGAGGGGCGGGGTTGCGGCACACGGCTTGGTGTTTCTTGATGTGTCTTTGGTGCTAGCCCTACCCCTCTATTTATATGTTGAGCCTTGGGGTGAAACTTGGAGTAAAAGCCTCCACAAAGTCAGTTTCACCCGAAGGCAAGAGTCCTTCTCGGACTCGGGGCGAGACGCCTTGAGGTTCCCGGCGTCGGACCCGAACGCCGAGACCACTGGCGTCAGCCCCTCGACTCCATAAAACTTCCTTTGCGCTTTCCAAAACCTTGTGGGCTTTCCCTTTGGCCCAAATAACGTGTTCTCGTACCCAAACATTTCGAAACAACCGGAACCCCTTAGGAGATCAAACACTATTATTCCATATATCAAACTTTATTTACGGACCATTCGGAGTTCCTTGTCATGTCCATGATCTCATCCGGACTCGAAAAACATTCGATTACCAACATGCATAACTCATATAATACTATATAAATCAAGCGAAGCGTTAAGCGTGCGGACCCTACGGGTTCGAGAACTATGTAGACATGACCTAAAACTGTTCTCGGTCAATAACCAATAGCGGGACCTAGATGCCCATATTGGTTCCTACATATTCTACGAAGATCTTTATCGGTCAAACCGCATAACAACATACGTCGTTCCCTTTGTCATCGGTATGTTACTTGCCCGAGATTTGATCGTCGGTATCCAATACCTAGTTCAATCTCGTTACGGCAAGTCTCTTTACTCGCTTCATGTCGTCATCTCATAACTAACTCATTAGTTATAATGCTTGCAAGGCTTAAGTGATGAGTATTACCGAGAGGGCCCAGAGATACCTCTCCGACAATCGGAGTGACAAAACCTAATCTCGAAATACACCAACTCAACATGTACCTTTGGAGACACTGTAGTACTCCTTTATAATCACCCGATTACGTTGTGACGTTTGGTAGTACCAAAGTGTTCCTCCGTAAGCGGAGTTGCATAATTCTCATAGTTACAGGAACATGTATAAGTCATGAAGAAAGCAATAGCGAGAATACTAAGCGATCAAGTGCTAAGCTAGCAGGATGGGTCATGTCAATCACATCATTCTCCTAATGATGTGATCCCATTAATCAAATGACAACACATGTCTATGGTTAGGAAACATAACCATCTTTGATTAATGAGCTAGTCAAGTAGAGGCATACTAGTGACTATATGTTTGTCTATGTATTCACACATGTATCATGTTTCCGGTTAATACAATTCTAGCATGAATAATAAACATTTATCATGATATGAGGAAATAAATAATAACTTTATTATTGCCTCTAGGGCATATTTCCTTCACAGGCCCCATGAGAGGGTCGTATTCCTTCCCCACTTCCTCCGCGGACTGGGCTTCCCACTCCACCCCTTCGTCCTGGGGCTCATGTACTACTACGGCCTGGATTTCCATGATCTGGCCCCAAATTTCATCCTCAATATCTCGGCGTTTATTGTCGTGTGCGAGGCCTTCCTCTGCATCCAGCCCCACTTCGGCTTGTGGCTAAAGACCTTCAATGTCAAGCTGAAAGTTGTGAAGGGCAGCCAAGCGGAGTGCGGAGGCGCCATGGTGGGCAAAATTCCCAACGTCACTTGGCTCGAGGGTGCCTTCGTGGAATCCATCAAAGGGTGGCAATCAGGGTGGTTCTACATCACCGAGCCGCGTGACCCCAAATGGGCAGCGGCCCCCGAATTCAGATCTGGCATCCCCATGCAGCTCACCTCCTGGAAAGAGAAGGGCTTGCTATGGGGTAGTTCAGAAGAGCTGACCGGACTCCAGACCTGCCTCCAGACCCTGGTGAACAAGAAGCTTAAGCTTGTCAACGTGATCCAGGTCATGCTCGTCCGCCGAATTCTCCCCTGCCGGCAATGGGCCTTCAATTTGTGGGAGTTTGATCCGGCACAACACCGGACCTTGAGCGGACTCTTCAACACGACGTACGAATATGTCTGGAGGGTGCTGTTCAAGGGCGCCGAAGCTCCCGCATTCGCAACCAAAGATCATGGATTCAGCACGCAGCGCCCGGCCGGCGAGGTAAGCTATGTTATCCTTTATGGGACACTCATTTTTTTCCATAGTTTGACTCTATGCGGGATCTAAACTCCCAATACCTTTAACATGACTGTCAGAAGACGTCCGGACAGGTTAACTGTCCGGCTCCCCTTCCAGAAGACCCAGCGGACGCCCGTTTGACAGGGCTGCTGGTCCCGGCACTTTACGTGGTGCCGGAGAAGAAGGCCAAGAAGAAGGCCACGGGAACCCGAAGGAGTTCCCGACGTCAGTGGTATCGGACTCATCGTCCGATGACTCGAGGCGGACTCCTCCCCAAGACGAGGAGGAGAAGAAGAGGCCTCTCTCAGCCGGGGAGAGAAGAAGAGGAAGGCCTCCCCAACGAGGGAGGCCGAAGAATCAGAAGGAAGGACCCTTCCCGGATCGCTCCGCCAACGTTGGCGGCGGCAGGAGTGGCCCTCAAGGGCCAAGCCTGGCGAGATCGTAAGTATCCGGACTCCTAGATAATTTATAATTTTTCTTTTTGCCACACGGTGTCTTTCTAATGCCGCATACAACCTGTAGCCCGGCCAAGGACGATCTTCCCGCCTCGTCGAGCGGGTCCTTGGACACGTCAGATATGGATTCTCTTCCGACCGCCTCCACCCCCTGTGACGCTGACGACACCGAGGTGGGATCCCGGGAAGGGACTCGCCAGGAGGAGGAGGCCCCAGAGGTGCCGCAAGGCAACCTCCCGGACTCTGACGGACTCCGACCGGAACCTCTGATGGTTCCGAGTCCGCAAACGCCCCTTCGAAGAAGGGCAAGATCATGACACCGCGCCTCTGGCCCAACAGAGGCGCCGGATAACTTGCTGGAGGCGCTCAACGGCGCTTCCATCGAAGAAGAACACCGCACTGCTATGAGTGTGGTGATTCAGAAGGTTCAGCTTGCCAAGAGCGGGCTGACCGAAGCATGCAGCAGCCTTCTAACAGGCTTTGAGGTAAGATTTTTAAGATATGTAATATAATAACGCATAGACAGTAGCCCCTGATGCTCGGTTCGGTGTTCGGAAAGAAAAGCCGGACTGAGGATCTAAAAAGATATACGCAGGATTGCTAAAAAATGTGTCAATATGGGATTGCAGGCTGCGCTGCTGACCTCTGCCGCACTGACTGCGGAGGTCAATGCTTTGAAGCAGAGCCTCGAGCAGTCCGAGAGCGAGGTCGGCCGTGCCAAGAAGCAGCTCGAGGACAAGGAAGGTGAGTAACACCGTATTAAAGTTGTACCTTACAGAGAAGGATTTGGTTGCAAGAGAAATAACAGGGATAACGTGGGTACTGCAGGGGCCACAAACGAGGTGGTGACCCTGAAGGAGGCGGTGTCCGCGACCGAACGCAATGCAGCCGTGGAACGAGCCGAGCGAGAGAAGCAGGAGGCGCGGGTGACGGCGGTACAGCAAGAGCTCCAGGCTCTCGTGGAGAAGCACGAGAGTTTGGAGCGTGACTCAAAGACTCGAGAGTCCGAGCTTGCGTCGGCTCTTGAGAGTGCCAAAGCCGCTAAGGCCGAAGCTCAAGCCCCCGAAGTCGAGGATTTGAAGAAAATAGCGGCGGGTAAGGCATTTTTCATGCAAAGCAAGCATGTGGATGTGAATTACCTATTACTTACCCAAATTTGAGCTCTCCGGGGCTGCTCGCAGATCTGCCCCAGCATGTGTCCGATCTTGCCGCTTTCCGGGCGAAGAGGGAGCTCGGCGGAGAAGGTCTTGGTCTCGATATCTTTGAGGCGGACATCCGATGCTTTTAGCGACCAGTGAAGCAGCTGGTCGAGCTCCACAAGGTGGCCAAACAGGCCATGAAGGGCCTCATAGTTAATTTGTGGCCCAAGGAGGCCATGCACAGGAGCTACTTCGCCCTGGTGCGGCGGCTGGTGGATCGTGTCCACAGGTTGAAGTCATCAAGCACTCCGCCTGCATTGAAGGTGCCCGTCGGGCCCTTGCCCATGCAAAGGTGCACTGGGGCAGGATGGATGCTGAGAAGCTTGTGACGGATGCGCCACAAGCAGGCAAGGAGTATCGTACGCCCGAAATGTATTATAAGAGTGTCCTGAAGGGTGCCCGCATGATTGCGGGTGAGTGCTCCAAAGATGTAATATTTGAGTAGACTCGCATTTTGTTATCCTGTGCGCTGAAAACTTTGTTCATATGCGATAAGCTACGCTTGTTAATTTAAAATATTACCTTCTATGCGGCCGTTTATCAAATCTTAGAGATGGCAAGTCGTCGGCTTCAGCCCCCATGCCACCAGTGCTGGGGTGTTCGGGATAAACTTGAGTGCTCTTGTTCCCATGTTTGGGACCATCTAGGGAGGCGCGCAACACAACGAACGAGGCAACCGGACTTATAATGCTTGAACACTCTCACTTAGCCATAGATTTCTATAATTTTAAAATTCGGCGAAGCCCCTAGTGTTCGGAAGACCGAGTTCGGGGCGCTATCCACGCCTGGGCCGGACAAAGCCGGTTCCTCGCTCTAAGTGGCATAAGTCTTTAGGGACTCGAAAAAACCTCTCGAATAGCGACCAGCTCTCGCCATATCATGATGGTCAGTTTTAGCTTTCTCCACTGAGGCGCTCGCCCAGCTCAACCGGGGCGCAATCGCAGTGTGAAAGGATCGATATGGTTGACTAGAGGGGGGGGGTGAATAGGCAACTAACAATTTTTAAGCTTTTCTTTACCAAATTAAACTTTGCAACAAATAGGTTGTCTAGATATGCAACTAAGTGAGCAACCTATATGATGCAATAACAACTAGTACGCAAGCAAGCAAGAGATGAAACAATAAGTAAGCTTGCGAAAGTAAAGGCACGAAATAACCAAGAGTGGAGACGGTGAAGACGAGGATGTGTTACCGGAGTTCCTTCCTTTTGAGGGAAATGCGTCTCCGTTAGAGCGGTGTGGAGGCACAATGCTCCCCAAGAAGCCACTAGGGCCATCGTATTATCCTCACGCCCTCACACGATGCGAGATGCCGTGATTCCACTATTGGTGCCCTTGAAGGCGTGAACGAACCTTTACAAGCAAGGTTGGGGCAATCTCCACAACAATCGGAGGCTCCCAACAACAACACCACCACGAAGCTTCACCACAATGGAGTATGGCTTCGAGGTGACCTCAACCGTCTAGGGTGCTCAACACCCAAGAGTAACAAGATCCCGCAAGGATAAGTGGGGAATCAAATATCCTTTGGTGGAAGTGTAGATCGGGCCCTTGTCACCCAATCCCGAGCAAATCAACAAGTTTGATTGGCTAGGAGAGAGATCGGCGAAAATGGAGCTTGGAGCAACAATGGAGCTTAGAGGTGGAAGAGGTAGTCAACTAGAGGTAGAAGACATCCCTTATATAGTCGGGGAAAAGATCCAACCGTTATCCACTAGTTCTGCCCGCGACTCACGGTACTACCGCTCCAAGGGAGCGGTACTACGACGACGACGTGTACTACCGTGGGTGACCACGGTACTACCGTGGCAGTTGCACAGCCGGAACAAGCCTAAGCTAGAAGCGATACTATCGCTGGCGCTGGTATGCCGCTCCCCTTGCGGTACTACCGCAAGGCAGAGAATCACGGACGAGGAAGGCGGCAGACGAAATAAATTTCATCCGTGCCTACTTCGCGAAACTAGGGAGGTGCAAAACCCGACGCGGTACTACCGCCGCAAGGCGCGGTACTACCGTGGTAGGCACGGATGTAAAAATTACATCGCGCCTACTCTTCTGACGACGCAGCGGTACTAAGCGAGAAGGGCCACGGTACTACAGCTCCAAGGGCGGTACTACCGTGGGCCCCGCGGTACTACCGCAGCGAGCAGCGGTACTACCGTGGGTGCAGCGGATGTGAAAATTACATCCGCCCTACTACAAGACCGGGCGGCACTAGGCGAGTGCGGCGGTACTACCAGCGCCAATGGGCGGTACTACCGAGGGGCGCGGATGTAAAATTACATCCGCCCTACTACCGCCTTTGGGCGGCACTAGGCCAAGGTATCAGCGGTACTACCGCGCCAGAGGGGCGGTACTACCGTGGTTGTCGCGGTACTACCGCTTGTACTTGCGGTACTACCGCAAGTACAGCGATAATCGTCGATTTTCGCACAACCACGATAACAATGGGTAGCTCCAAAGTGCAGGGAAAGGAGGGGCAAGTGTACGTGTGATTCCACCCTACCTTTCCGACGGACCCCTCTTAATAGTACGGCTCTCCTACGACTCAACTCCACCAAAGAGAAAGCGAGAACAACGCCCGGCTTCATTAGTCTCCGAGGGGCTTTGAATCGTCTTGTGCCTAATGATGAAGTATCTGTGGGACTCAAGGCACACGATTAGTCTGCACGAGTATTGTCATCAATCACCAAAACACTTAGGGATAAATATGCCCTTACAATCTCCCCCTTTTTGGTGTATTGATGACAACACGGGATTTGCACATAGATAAGATATGTTTAAAGAAGTGGCAAACCCCACTCCTCTAAAATATAGACGGGGCTCCCCTAGATGTGTGCACTATATATGAATGCTTTGGACTGCATGGCACACACACTATGATCAACACTCCCCCTATATTTTAGAGACCAAGACATGATAATAAGCCTAGCATAGCGTGAAAGTAGCACAATATAACACAAGCTGGCTAGGATAGATAGAGTGCATATGTCTTACACCATATGAGATAAGATAACCAAGGTTCAAATGATAAAAGCAGCAAAGAGTTCAACTGGCAAACACACAAACTCACAAATCCAAATCCCTACACTCTCTCCCCCTTTGGCATCGAGACGCCAAAAAGGCAGAGAGGACACCTAAACACACAAGAGGTGGCTCAAGCGGAAGCGGTCCCACTCCTCGTCAGACTCCTCACTTGGTGGAATGGACTCCTCGGCCTCCTCCTCGAGAATCAGTCCACTTGTATCCTTGCTTCTCCATCCACTCGTTCTCGGGAGTGATGCGCTCCTCGAGACCCTTGAGACACATCCTCGCCATAGAGCTGCAAGATCTTGTTGTCTTGCAACGACTCTCCTTGGACTCCACGTGAGCCTGTCTTGTCCCTTGGCTTGCATGCGAAAAGAGACTTCATCTTATCCTTCAACCTCTTGGCCCAAGATGGCCTAGAGTCACTCTGAGTGGGCCTAGCAGAGCGGCCCCAACAACATCCTCGGCTCAAAGAACATCCTCATCAACAGCAGCAGCCCTAGCAGCAGATGCCTCGGCCACGAGTAGCGGTGTTGGCCCAGTTGGGTTTGACCCTCGGACAAATGGGCTCATGGCGAATCGATCTGGAGCAGGAACTCCTCCTCGGGTACATCTTCTCCCAAGTCTTGAAATCAGCGAGAAGCAGGTAGGGTCCATAAATAGGCACCTTGCGGTTGAACACAACAAACCGAAGCTCACACCACATGATGTGAGAGACATCAAGTGGCTGAGTCTGAGACGAGCGAGCCTCCTCGCACAGAAGCATCATGTCCACCATGTAGGCATGAACCTTGTCTTTGTCACCGATGCGTGGGAACAGAGAGTTGCGGAAGATGCGGTACATGATATCTAGAAACGGGTTGAGAACCGAGATTATCTTGCCAGTGGCTAGCTTCTTCTCAACCATGAATGGGGTGAGCTTGTCCTTGTCAGCAGAGTCAGCATTGCCGTGAGGGCGAACACCAACGGGAGTGTCAAGTCCATCATCAGGAACGTGAAGTAACTCCATGAACTCCTTCCGTGTAGTGAGACATTTGGCGGCCATTGGTCATCCAAGTCATCCTCCTCTCATCATTGGTGTGGAAGAACACAGAGGCAAAGAACTGACAGATGATCTCAGGGTCATAGTCCATGTGGAAAGAGATCACATGCTCAATCCCAAACTGCTCCACCAAGTCGAGCCTCCCAAAGTAGTCACGAAACTTGTCCTTCCTCATGTGATGCATGTCAATCCACTTCACCTCCACATAGGTATTACGCTTGTTCTTGATGACATCCAAGTAGATCTGGGTTTGGGACTTGTTCGAGCAGTTCACACCCTCTGACAGTGGAGCGTGGGTGCACATAGGGGTGAAGCTGCCTGAGACGGACATACTCTTGAGCGCCTATCTCATCCATGCCCCTGGCGGGCTCCTTGCGCTTGCTGGTGGTGGACTTGACATTGCGCTTCGATGCAGATGACCCCTCGGGAACTTCTCCTGGGTTGCGCAGACGCTTGGAACCAGTGTCACGAACGGGATTGGCCCGGCGAGAGCCACCACCTAAAACACACACGCAAAGCACCAAAACAAGTCGAAAAGGATCAACGCAAAGGCTATAAGACAACACATGAAACCCATAGAAGATAAACGAGAAAGTTGGCATGCGATAGATGTGAGCCACGGTAGAACTGCCATGGGGTGCAATACTAACGTCTTAGTGCAGCTCCAGATGCGGTAGTACCGTGAGGGGTCACGGTAGTACCGTGGCTGGGGCAGAAGTAAGGCTTTAGTACCGCTTGACGTGTGTGGTAATACCGCGCCCTAGGGCGGTAGTACCGTAGGAGCGGTAGTACCGCTCCCTACGGGCGGTAGTACCGCGGCGCGTCGGATCTTAGCAGGATTTGAATCTGAAAAAGACCCGCGAAGCCATGGCGGTGCTACGGTGATCAGATCTAGTGCAAGACAACAATACGGTGATCAGATCTACCTTTCCGACGCGGACCCCCTCTTAATAGTACGGCTCTCCTACGACTCAACTCCACCAAAGAGAAACGTAGAACAACGCCGGCTTCATTAGTCTCCGAGGGGCACCGAATCGTCTTGTGCCTAATGATGAAGTATCTGTGGGACTCAAGGCACACGATTAGTCCGCACGAGTATTGTCATCAATCACCAAAACACTTAGGGATAAATATGCCCTTACACAGTGGTTCTCCCAGTGCTACCTTAGCCGATACAACGGAACGTAAGGTACCAAAACATGGGAGCCGGGCAAACCCAACTATTGACCCAAGACATGATTCGGAGCCGATGCATATAATGCTATAAGTTCAGGTGCCGCACTTGTGAAAGTGTTGGACTTATCACACCATAATGTGGGGAACTTAAGCCCCTGGTGTATTTAGCCGTACCAAAGTGTACGGATGCAACATGTCATAAGTGAACATATATATAAGAAAGAAATGCAGTTATAAGCAAAAAGCGATGCATTGTTTATTCAAGAAATACTGCCATGAATGCACAACGATACAAATAGTGCGGTAAGCAAGGGATAGGACTATTTAACATGTCCCCCTCCAGGGGTAGGCTGCGGAATGGTGTATGAAACAGATTTAATGCTCGTAATGGAGACCACCTGGATACTCGTCGTAGCCTTTCTCCTTCCCTGGCTATTGCATCGTGAGTTCGGCAGGTCTCTTTCACGGACAGGCCTCCGTGAGCGGAGTCTGTGGGTAGAAAAAAGGAAAAGAGTGACACACTTGGGAGCCCCAGTGCGGTTAAGCCGCATCACGGGCTGTGGTGGTCGTGCCCTCCCCTATGCCCATGGTATCTCCAGAGCGTAATGATGTACGTGAAGGACCGGTCTTGGGATTTTGCAAGGGCTGGGGTTGGGGCCGCATTACTCTGGCGATGCTCGGAGCGTGCGGTGGTCTTGTTGTAGGTTACTCCGGCGCGTTTGGCGTGTCCGCCGCTAACGGCGGACTCGAAATTGCCTTAAGAGGCTGCTCGTACTTTCGCCGCAAGAGCATTGTGTGTTCCTCCGTTCGGAGGGAGCGTTCAGTGTTTCTGTTAACCGTAATGACTCCTCGAGGGCCTGGCATCTTGAGCTTGAGGTATGCGTAGTGCGGCACCGCGTTGAACTTGGCGAACGCGGTCCGTCCGAGCAGAGCATTATAGTCGCTACGAAACGGAACTATGTCGAAGATTAACTCCTCGCTTTGGAAGTTATCCAGGGATCCGAAGACCACTTCCAGTGTGAGTGAGCCTATACAATTTGCCTCTACACCTGGTATGACGCCTTTGAAGGTCATCTTTGTTGGTTTAATCCTTGATGGGTCTATGCCCATCTTGCTGCTAATGTCTCGATAAAGCGAGTTCAGCTGCTGCCGCCGTCCATCGGGACTCGGTGAGTGAAATCCATCGGCGATTGGGTCTAGAACCAATGCGGCGAATCCGCCGTGGCAGATCTTGGTGGGGTGGTCCTTGATCAAAAGTGATCGGGCGGGAGGACCATGGGTTGAACTTGAGGCGATGGCTCCATCGCATATCGTCCACGAGTGCGCTTCGCTCCCTCTTGGGTATGTGGGTTGTGTATATCATGTTTACCGTCCGCACTTGTGAAACCCTTACATCCTCTATTGTTCGGGCGGTCGGGTCTCTTCCTCGTCATCACTATGCAGCCCTTGTCATTGTTTTCAGCAATTAACTTGCTCGCTGCTTGAATACCCAACAATCCTGTTGGTGTGATTAGCTGGCTTTTGAAGTGCCGTGTATCCGCACGCAGCGGTCAAGTATTCGGTCCAAATTGGACGGACCCGAGTAGTTCTTTTGAATGACTTTTCCGCCGACCAGGTTTGGAGCCTCACGAATCCGGCGTTGATTGCCGTATCCTCGATGTTATCGCCGTTAACGCGGCGTTTGTTTTTGTTGCGACGCGACCTGCCATTGCGGTCCTTGTTATCCGGACTGCCGGAATTTTCTTGAGGTTATTCTGCGAGCTAGCCAGCTGTCCTCTCCCGCAGAAGCGGGTCATGAGTGATGTGAGGGCTGCCATGGATTTGGCTTTTCCGTCCTAGGTGCGGGCCAGCCACTCGTCGTGGATGTTATGTTTGAAGGCTGCGAGCTTCGCATCCGGACGATCGATGATTTGATTTTTCTTTGTTAAGAACCGTGTCGAAGCTATCGGCGATTCGTCTGGCTGCTGAATTATGTGGCTTAGGTCATCGGCATCTGGTGGTCGCACATATGTGCCCTGGAAGTTGTCAAGGAATGCGGCTTCCAGGTCCTCCCAACACCCGATTGATTCTGCTGGCAAGCTGTTGAGCCAATGCCGAGCTGGTCCTTTAAGCTTGAGTGGGAGATATTTGATGGCGTGAAGATCGTCGCCGCGGGCCATGTGGATATGAAGGAGATAGTCTTTGATCCAAACCGCGGGGTCTGTTGTGCCATCATAGGATTCAATATTCACGGGTTTAAACCCTTCGGGGATTTGATGATCCATTACTTCATCCGTGAAGCATAGTGGGTGTGCGGCGCCTCTATGTTGGGCTATATCACGACGTAGCTCAAGTGAGCTTTGTCTACTGTGTTCGGCCCGGCCGGCGTTGCTGTATCCGGCGCGACGGTTGTCGTCGCGCATCGTGGGGCGCCCACGTGATCCATAGATCAATCTTGACTGTCTTGCCTTATCCTCCAATATGTCTCGCAAGTCCGGCGCATTCCCCCATGGCTTCGTACTTTTCGGCGGTGTGCCGTGCAGTTACAGTGGAGGGCCTAAAGGCCTCTCTGTCGCGACTCGAGGTAGTCGGTCGGCCCAGACAGCGCTGGTGATGCAGGTTTATAGGCCTCCTCCTCTAGTCGGGGGAGCAACTTGCGTTTGGGGTAGCTTTTGGAGGCGTTCGAGTTCATATTCTTGACGCAAGGACTTGATCCATCTGTCGGCTAGCGAGTCTTGATCAGCTCTAAGCTATTTGCTGCTTTTCTTTAGGCTGTTCGCCGTGGCCATTAGCCTGCGTTTGAAAGCGCTCTTGTTCGACGGGATCCTCCGCACGCGAATTCGTCGTCGTCGAGGCTTGCCTCGTCCCGAGAGGAGGTATGTAATTATCATCCTCTACCTCTTAAATGCGCCGCTCTCTCATGAGGGCTGGCTTCTCCGTCCTCTGTCGTGCTGAATCTTCTTTGGAGGGGTTGTCTTCGGCACTCTCCGGGTGTTATTATCTCCGGTGTCGGAATCTCCATTCTTCTTTGTGGCGGGATTTAGAGCGGGCCACGACGCCCTTGGCGCTGGGCTGTTTCTTGGAGGAGTCCTCCTCCGCTGCTTCTCGCCGTTCCCATCCTTTGGGATGTCCACCATGTATATGTCATATGGCGAGGTGGTTTTCCGGTGCCCGTGGCGCTGGTTCTTGGTCGTCTCCGGCATCGTCGTCCATACCGTCGATGTCTTGAGTCGTAGTCTAACATGTTGGTTAGATAAATCGGCGGTGGCTACAAAGTGGGTGGTCGGTGGGCTTTGAATTTCTTCGTCGTCCGCATCCCAACCATCCTGACCGCAATTCGGCCAGGGCTCTCCTGATAGCGAGAGAGACTTTAGCGAATTCATGATGTCGCCAAAAGGTGAGTGTTGAAAGATGTCCGCGGCGGTGAACTCCATGATTGGTGCCCAATCGGAGGTTTGGAGTCCGGCGAGGAGTCCGGCACCTCGGAGTCACGAGCGTCACAAGGGACAAGGTCAGTATTCGGCTCCATCGCCGTAGGGGTAGCAGCCCCCAAGGCGGTGTCTAGCCACCCGTCCTCGATCTGGGCAGCCGGCTCCGAATTGAGGATCGGAGCGGACTCGTGTGCATCCTTCAGGGCACTGTCCGGCAGCAGAGCTAAATCATGCCCATCGAGACAGTGCGGCGCGCTCGGCTGTTGCTCGAATCCATCGAAGATCAAGTCTCCGCGGATGTCAGCCGTGAAGTTTAGACTTCAAATCGACCGATGGCGGGCGTGGCTTTCGATCTGCTCCAGATGGCCAAGCGAATTGGCCCGCAGTGCAAAGCCACCGAACACGAAGATCTGTCCGGGGAGAAAAGTCTCACCCTGGACTGCGTCGTTGTTGATGATCAAAGGAGCCATCAAGCCTATCAGTGACGACACAGAGGAACTCTTAATGAAAGCACCAATGTCGGTGTCAAAACCGGCGGATCTCGGGTAGGGGGTCCCGGACTGTGCGTCTAGGCGGATGGTAACAGAAGACAAGGGACACGATGTTTTTACCCAGGTTCGGGCCCTCTCGATGGAGGTAAAACCCTACTCCTGCTTTATTGATATTGATGATATGGGTAGTACAAGAGTGGATCTACCACGAGATCAAGGAGGCTAAACCCTAGAAGCTAGCCTATGGTATGATTGTTGTCCTACGGACTAAAACCCTCCGGTTTATATAGACACCGGAGAGGGCTAGGGTTACACAGAGTCGGTTACAACGGTAGGAGATCTACATATCCGTATTGCCAAGCTTGCCTTCCACGCCAAGGAAAGTCCCATCCGGACACAGGACGAAGTCTTCAATCTTGTATCTTCATAGTCTTGGAGTCAGGCCGATGATGATAGTTCGGCTATCCGGACACCCCCTAGTCCAGGACTCCCTCATGCACTAAACTATCAAGTAGTCATCATGTTGAGCTAGCCAAACGTTCATAACATCTGCATTTGCTCCTGCAATAGGTCTGTCACCTAACAGTGCATCAAGGACATAATTCTTCTGTGCAGCAATGAGGATAAACCTCAGATCACGGATCCAATCCGCATCATTGCTACTAACATCTTTCAACACAATTTTCTCTAGGAACATATCAAAATAAACATATGAAAGCAACAACGCGAGCTATTGATCTACAACATAATTTACAAAATACTACCAGGACTAAGTTCATGATAAATTTAAGTTCAATTAATCATATTACTTCAGAATTCCCACTTAGACAGACATCTCTCTAGTCATCTAAGTGATCACGTGATCCAAATCAACTAAACCATGTCCGATCATCACGTGAGATGGAGTAGTTTTCAATGGTGAACATCACTATGTTGATCATATCTACTATATGATTCACGCTCGACCTCTCCGTGTTCCGAGGCCATATCTGTATATGCTAGGCTCGTCAAGTTTAACCAGAGTATTCCGCGTGTGCAACTGTTTTGCACCCGTTGTATTTGAACGTAGAGCCTATCACACCCGATCATCACGTGGTGTCTCAGCACGAAGAACTTTCACAACAGTGCATACTCAGGGAGAACACTTCTTGATAATTAGTGAGAGATCATCTTAAAATTCTATCGTCAATCAATGCAAGATAAGATGCATAAAGGATAAACATCACATGCAATCAATATAAGTGATATTATATGGCCATCATCATCTTGTGCTTGTGATCTCCATCTCCAAAGCACCGTCGTGATCACCATCATCACCGGTGCGACACCTTGATCTCCATCGTAGCATCGTTGTCATTTATGCCATCTATTGCTTATATGACTATTGCTACCGCTTAGTGATAAAGTAAAGCAATTACAGGGCGTTTGCATTTCATACAATAAAGCGACAACCATATGGCTCCTGCCAGTTGTCGATAACTTCGGTTACAAAACATGATCATCTCATACAATAAAATATAGCATTACGTCTTGACCATATCACATCACAACACGCCCTGCAAAAACAAGTTAGACGTCCTCTACTTTGTTGTTACAAATTTTACGTGGCTGCTACGGGCTGAGTAAGAACCGTTCTTACCTACGCATCAAAACCACAACGATAGTTCATCAAGTTAGTGTTGTTTTAACCTTCGCAAGGACCGGCGTATACACTCGGTTCAACTAAAGTTGGAGAAAGCAGACACCCGCTAGTCACCGTGTGCAAAGCACGGCGGTAAAACCAGTCTCGCGTAAGCGTACCGTAATGTCGGTCCGGACCGCTTCATCCAACAATACCGCTGAACCAAAGTATAACATCTTTGGTAGCGGTATGACTTATATCGCCCACAACTCACTTGTGTTCTACTCGTGCATATAACATCAACGCATAAAACCTAGGCTCTGATGCCACTGTTGGGGAACGTAGTAATTTCAAAAAAATTCTACGCACACGCAAGATCATGGTGATGCATAGCAACGAGAGGGGAGAGAGTTGTCCACGTACCCCCGTAGACCGAAAGCGGAAGTGTTAGAACAACACGGTTGATGTAGTCATACGTCTTCACGGCCCGACCGATGAAGCACCGAAACTACGGCACCTCGAAGTTCTAGCACACGTTCAGCTCGATGACGATCCCCGTACTTCGATCCAGCAGAATGTCGGGGATGAGTTCCGTCAGCACGACGGCGTGGTGATGATCTTGATGTTCTACCATCGCAAGGCTTCGCCTAAGCACCGCTACAATATTATCGAGGACTTTGGTGGGGGGGCACCGCACACGGCTAAGAGATCAAGAGATCAATTGTTGTGTTTATGGGGTGCCCCCTCCTCCGTAGATAAAGGGGGGAGGAGGAGAGGGCCGGCCAAGGGGAGGAGGCGCGCCCAAGGGGGGAAATCCTACTCCAAGTAGGATTCCCCCATCTTTCCTAGTCCAAGTAGGAGAGGGGGAGGAAGGGAAGGAGAAGGAGAAGGAAGGAGAGGGAGGAAAAGGAGGAAGGGGGCGGCCCTTAGTCCAATTCGGTTTGGGCTAGGGGGCGCGCTACCGCCTCCTCTCTTCCACCACTTGGCCCATGAGGCCCATTGCTTCTTCCTCGTATTCACGTAACTCCCAGTACCCCGAAAATACCGAATCACTCGGAACCTTTCCGATGTCGAATATAGTCGTCGAATATATCGATCTTTACGTCTCGACCATTTGAGACTCCTCGTCATGTCCCGATATCATCAGGACTCGAACTCCTTGATACATCAAAACTCATAAACTCATAATATAAGCATCGCCGAAACCTTAAGCGTGCGGACCCTACGGGTTCGAGAACAATGTAGACATGACCGAGACCGTCTACGGTCAATAACCAATAAGCGGAACCTGAATGCTCATATTGGCTCCTACATATTCTCGAAGATCTTTATCGGTCAAACCGCATAACAACATACGTTGTTCCCTTTGTCATCGGTATGTTACTTACCCGAGATTTGATCGTCGGTATCTCAATACCTAGCTCAATCTCGTTACCGGTAAGTCTCTTTACTCGTCCCGTAATACATCATCCCGCAACTAACTCATTAGTTACAATGCTTGCAAGGCTTATAGTAATGTGCATTACCGAGTGGGCCCAGAGATACCTCACCGACAATCGGAGTGACAAATCCTAATCTCGAAATACGCCAACTCAACATGTACCTTCGGAGACACCTGTAGAGCTCCTTTATAATCACCCAGTTACGTTGTGACGTTTGGTAGCACACAAAGTGTTCCTCCGGTAAATGGGAGTTGCATAATCTCATAGTCATAGGAACATGTATAAGTCATGAAGAAAGCAATAGCAACATACTAAACGATCAAGTGCTAAGCTAACGGAATGGATCAAGTCAATCACATCATTCTACTAATGATGTGATCCCGTTAATCAAATGACAACTCATGTCTATGGTTAGGAAACTTAACCATCTTTGATTAACGAGCTAGTCAAGTAGAGGCATACTAGTGACACTATGTTTGTCTATGTATTCACACATGTATTATGTTTCCGGTTAATACAATTCTAGCATGAATAATAAACATTTATCATGAAATAAGGAAATAAATAATAACTTTATTATTGCCTCTAGGGCATATTCCCTTCAGTCATGTTGTAGAAATGTCGCCGAGCCTGCATCGCCGTACCGTCGTTTTGCTACTGCAACAATTCCCCATGTTTCAGATACATGAGCGATTTTACAATCCTGAGAATTGCATCAATTTGCTCCTTTGCAGCTCGGCTCCTTTGCAACAATGGAGCTCGCAACGTCGGTGTTGGGTGGCGGGAGGAGGAGGAGGAGGAGGAGGAGAGAAGGACCACAAGCATGTAGCTAGTGCAGACGACGATTGGTGTACCCCGTCCCCCGCCTGGATCAGAGGGGGAGAGGCTCGTGGGGAGGCACTTGCAGCAGCTCGCGGCGGCCGACGCGACAAGGTCGTAGTGGTGAACGACGACGGGTTGCTGGCTTGCTGCAAAAGGTGGGTTGGGAGAGGAGAGGGATAGCTGCAGAGGAGTGGAAGCTCCCACGCAGGCGAGATCCACATGCAGCCGCTCACTCGTGTGGAGAAGAAGATAAGAAGGAAGGGGAAGCGGTGATGGTCCCATGGGGGCACGTGGCATGCAGGAAGGTGGCGGACGTGGGGCTGCAATCTGTCGGCCGATTTGAAGTGTTTCCATAGAAATTTTCCTTTATCTCCATGACAAGCGACAACTATGCCACCCATCTAATCTTATATAAAAAAAGGTTTCTGCATTTTAAATGTGGTGCAACCAAACAACTTCTACTCCATATTACAGATTCTCATGTTTTCAGTTCCTATAGGATAAGTCCCCCCCACCCCCGTCGCCCCCGTTGGCGACTCAGGGGCAACCCTAATCGCACCACCGCCGACCCCTCTCCACACCTCCTCCTCTGCTTCGCCGCCGCCGAAGAGGACGTCGGCGAAGCCACGCGTGCCCCAGGGATGGCGACGGCGGGGTTCCAGGCGTCGGCGCCGTGAGCTCCGGTGGTGCAGCCTGTCTTCTCGGCGGTGTCTGAGAGCGGATCCGAGGCTGGCGTGGGAGTGGTTCATGGCGGCGGTGGATGTTGCGCTGGCCTCGGTCCCGTGGGATGGAGTTTGCGGAGGCATGCTGGTGGAGCGGGCTGCTGGCACGGGTGGAGCGTGCTAGTGGTGAGGCTGGAGGTCGCGGTGAGGGCGCCTGCATGGCTGGGTGTCACGCATGGTGTCCGGCGGGCCTGCTCCGGTGGCGCTGGCCACTGCGCTGGAATGGTGGCTCTTTGCCTCGCAGTGTGGTTGGAGGCACAGCGGGGGCACGGCGAGGGCGTTCGCCGGATCTTGGCGAGGAGTACTTCTGGTAGGTGGCTGCAGGTGGAGCACCAGCAACGGCGGTGGCGGCGGCGTTGGATCAACCATGGGGGCGGCGGCGCCGAGATGGCCCTGCCAGGAAGGTGTCCTGGCGCGCAGCGGGCTTCCGGCCGCCTCCGTGTGTGGGGATCGCGGCGATGCCCCAATGGAGATGGCGCCGGAGTGAGGTTGGAGGGGCGGGCCAGATCCAATCTGGCGGCAGTCTCTCGGTGTCGATGAAGGCCGATGGAGCGGATTTGGCTTTTGCTCCGCTTGGAGGATGTAGTTGCTTCTCGACGGCGATGTTGGTGGAGGTCTGGTTCGCACTCTCTCGGCAATGCGGGTGGTGTTGGACCACAACTACGCGGCTTCGGCGGATTTGCTGCGGTTACGACGGTGCGAGGCTTCAGGCCCAGTGCTGCCCGGTGCCTCGTCGGAGTGGAGATGCGCAACATTACGGATGAAAATCCTGTCCGGTTTTGGTCGGGCGGCGTCGATGGCACCCGCGGGTGTCATTCCCCTCTCTGGAGGCGACGTCGAGTGTGTCGCCATCTCCCCTGTGCTTGGTGTTGGCAGTTGTCTTCGGGCGAAAGCCTTGGTCCTCTGGAGCGGCATGATGGCGGCGTCTGCGACATCGTTTTTGGGAGCATCGTGCGAGGAAACTGAGTTTCCCGTTGGCGCTCTGGTGTTCGTCGTGGCCCTGACCGCTCTCCTCTGGCGCGATGTATGGTTGTCACGGATGAATCCAAAGGAAGCTGGAGTTGCTGTTCTTCGGAGGTGTTCGGTGTCGTTCAAGACGCGGCGAGGTGTTTCAGTTTTGCTGTCCTATCGAGTGGTAGATGTCATGTACTAATTTTCTCTCCTATAAAGCTATGATACGCAATTTGCGCACCCTCGGAAAAAAAGTTCCTATAGGATCAGTGTGACATGTCATCCTAATCATGTGTTTTTCCTATTATTGCTTTTTTAGAATCCTACACTTTTAGGTGGATGGAACTTTTCCGATGAGTGCAAGTAAATCCTGTACAAAACCCCCTACGAATCAGACAACCCTTGTAGCAAAATTCTGAGAAATTTATAATCCTCCCAAAAAAGTGCAAAATCCATTGAATCAAAGAGCATACGGGGCAGCTAAGGGCATGGTTAAGTGCACCAGTGCACCATATTAATCTTGGCGGATGCTTTTACACTGTACACAAACACAAGTGTATTACAAAGGAAGCCTCCAAGTGGCTCAAATAAATCACAAGTGTACATGGGAATAATGCTCTTGTACATGATCTTCACAGCTGCACATGTCATGGTGAAATCGCTGCCTCTAAACTACACCAAACAGTGTTTGCTACTCTGTACCAACTACATGGATATGGAATGGGGATCCGCGGCATAGAATAGGTTCATCCGGGGACTCTGCCTTCGCCCGAGCACGGAGAACATCCGTAGCGTCAATTATAACAGAAGAAGATTGCAGCGAGTAGTCTCCAGGTACTAGGAAGTAGACAGAGAAAGGATGTATCACCTCCTGCAATGGTGGAACCTCCAACTGTATGTCGTTAAGAACACCTACACAGAAAAAGACTTTGTCAGGCTAGAACAGATGCTGAATAATGTAAAAACGATACTATTCCTGAACACAGAAGCTAAAACTCAAAACAGATAATGGTAAAGAAAGAAAATGGGCTATTATACAAATAAGTGATTACCAGCCCAGAGGACGGTCGCACTGTTTTCTTCAAAGCAATTTTCTCCTGCAACATCTTTGCATGAAATGCTGAGGTTCATCTGAATAATTTCCTTCGTGTTGTTCCGAATTTGAACTTCCATATGGGTCATTTTATGAGCTGATATAGGATCTTTACACCTCAGAACATTCTCACCGGCAGATGGACCAACATTCTCAACAGTAGAATGGTTGGAATCATTAGCAGGCTTGGCATCCTTGGCAAGTCTAAAGCTAAATGTCAAGGGATCAGGCAACAATATGTCCAATATAGATGCTTGTAATGCTGCCTGAATAGCATCTTTGATATTCAGCTCACCGGAGCTATTTCTCCCAGAATTCCACCTCACTTTTATTTTTGAAATCAAGTTGCTGATAGAAGCGTTCAACTCTGCCTTGGCATTCTTTTCTGCTATGGTGGCCACTTTGGACCCAAGTTGCTCATCGCTTCCGTTTTCCTTTACAAAGAAGGAAGCATCAAGAACAGGTAATTTGAAGTGCTCAAGTGGTATGAGAACCCTGGCAGAATAGTCACGGTCAATTCTTGTTTTGTGACAGGCCACATCAGCAGTGTTATCTTCTGGCACAATAGTCCCATCCAAATGGACAGAAACATTGACATCAAAAACAACATCCGTAGGGTTGAAAAGCTCTAGTTCCAGAAGGCGGAGGCCCCAACTTCCTTTATAGGGATCAATCTTCAATAAGCTAATGTCATTATGCAACATATTACTTTCATCACTTATATTATCTTTTCCACTGACAGGTCGCAAGTGTGCTTCACTAAACCGGGCAGGTATTTCCATGGATAACAGGCGTGCTCTTACCAGCCGCATGCCCTGTACAACACAGATATTTAATGGAACAGCAAGGCGTCTTCCAGGTGGGAGAGAAACCTCACCATTACCTTTGGCCGCTGAAGGACCTGGAGTAACAGAAAGTAGAAATTTAGTCTCAAACCAAACCATGAAACCAAAGTTATGAGGATATCTACAACAGGTCACAAAGACAAATCTTCTCCACATGCCATCTGTATATGTTCACAGTAGTAAAGTAGTAGGTCAATGGTAAACATGATTACTAATTTAAGAAAGCAAGCACTACAAAGAAAACATCAAATCAAGGTTGTTCGCCCATAACAAGTGACAGAGGGAAACTAGCAATTACATGGATTTACTTGTTTATATCATGCCTTAGTCATTTGGTGAGGACGATTTATATGTGTTTTGATGGTATATAAAGTAGTATGAGTGCACTGGAGTGGCAAGATGTTCATTTGAGTAACTTTGATTTTACACATATTAAAGGATGACAGAGAACATAGAAGATTTAGAATCCTGCAACCCACCAGCATAGTGAATATTCAAAAAGGGATTGATTCCTTCTCTTGCTATTCTCCTTGGATTTGCAGGAGATCTGCTACCATCTGCTTCCAAATCTGCCAAGCTAAGATGCCAGGCTCTTAGTGTCACTTTAAATGTAACTTCTCCACCTGGTTTTATCGGAAGTGCAGACTTCCATGTACTATGGGCAATTGAAATAACAGAATCCTGGTTCTTCCCGGATAATGCAATATTTGCTTCTTCAACTGGCACAGTTCCGGCATTTGTCAGTGTAATTAAAACATCGCGAATTTCACCTTCATATAGAAGAATAGAACCATCTCCACCGACAACGTTGGCAACTAATAAAGGAAGGGGAGGAACAATAGAAATGGTGGGGAAGTTAACACTCTTAAACTTGCTAGAGCCACAGCATCTGAAAGGATCAGAAAGAACAAGCCCTTGTGCAGCTCCAAGGAGCAAACTGTCAACCTCTTTGAATAGGTGTTCTGTAATAACACCAAAACTGTGGACAATGCACCCAGGAATCGATACTCGTCCAACTTTTGTTGGAATTCCAGATAGCAGAACCAATTTGGAGGTGTTTGGTGGAAGATTAACAGTAACCGGAAAGGCATCAAAATTTCCTGAATGAACAGAGAGGTAAATGCTCTCAACAACTAAGTCAAAGCTGCAGGGGTTTGCTAACTCTATCATAACTTGGACTGGTTCTCCAACGATCCAATTTATCTCTTGTTTGCTAGTCCCAGATGTGCCCCCCTTGGTGAAAGGTGTATAAATAAAAGGCCCAGAAGGACCGGCACCAATCCACCACTCCTTTTTATGTGGGTTGCGCTTTACTATGTCTCTTTGTGAAGGATGAAATGGTAAAGAATGTAACCTGAGAAAACAAGGAAATGCAAATAAGTCATCGAAAACATATAAACAAGCAGATTTTGTCAGAAGCTTCTTTCTGAAACAGATGACATTTTTGGAAAGTGTGCTCCCACTTTTTTTTATCTTTGACAACTAGCATGTAGAGCTTCTTTCTGAAACAGATGACATTTTTGGGGAGTGTACTCCGACTTTTCTATCTTTGACGACATATAGCAAAGTAATTAGGTTGACTAGGTGAAAATGGTCCCGTTAGAGCTGTCGTGAACAATACTTTCATAATATAATATTTTTATTATTATTACTAGTATGTTAATAAAAAAGTAACAGCCAAAGTTGCATATTGGAGATCATGCCCATGTCCAAAAACTGCATCAATTTACAAACGAATGGAGTAGTACTTATATCACTCAGGCTCTTTTTGGCATTGTGGTGGATTATGATAATCACATTGTCTAACCAGATTTTGCGTATTATATCATTTATTTAACCAACTTTTTGATACTTATGTGGTAATGTTTCCACAGCAGATTATTAAGTTCATCACATCACGGTTCAGCAAGCCTCGTTCTTGTTTTACGCGAACCATGGATTAAGAGTCCAAGGACTAGTCAGTCTATAGACTAGTCTATGAGTCTCAACTCCAGGGCCAGTGTCGACTAATCTATGAGTCGCAACTACAGTGTCGACTAGTGTCGATTAGTTACGCTTAGTCTATGAGTCTCAACCTCGGAACGACTCGTCAACTCATAAACCTTGTCGCGAACATGATAATACGAGAAAAACAATAAGTAACATGCCTGATAAAAGGAAGACATGGGTCGGCACAACGTGTGCCCCAAGGAAGCCTATCAGCAGAGTTTGAAAGAGAGCTTGCCAGCCCACTCTGACCAGCTGGGGTGATGAGCGGGTAAAATGATCGAAGAAGACGAGCGGCGGCGCTCCATGACGTGAGGGGATCCGCAGCACGGATTGAAGACATCAATATCTCTCTTAGAACAACCATTTGAAGGGTACTCCATTGCGACTCAAACAATGACACAACAGACTGAGGGTGCGCTTTTCCAGAATCGGCATTGCTGTTGCTGGCACCGAGTTCCTTAAACAAACAAGGGGTTGCCAAGAAAACCATAAATACAACAGTTTGGTACATGGCATTGCCAATAAATCTAAACTAAGAAATTAACTGATCAAAATATCAGGACAGTAAACATGGTCAGCTATTTTAACATGTGGTTATGACAAGGATTCTAAATAGTCAAGGAAAGGTGTGTCTGTTTAATAGTACTTGTTAGCATCAGTTTTATAATCCACATATATTTTCCTATTCAACGCGGTGTTTATTCTAATAAGCTAACTACAAATTATATTTTCATAGTCCATGTTAATCCTACCTCAACCAAAGAACAAGATGATAAAAGAGAATACAAGTTAATAAAGGAAAGTGTTAAAGACGCTGCAATCAACTCTCAGCTGACTTGGCAAAGTGTACTTCCATCATAAAGAACGAACGAAGCTGCAACCAACTCTCAGCTGACTTAGCAGAGTTTATTTCCATTTTACATTTCTAGATGCGAACTTGGAACCTTTAGGGTACCCTCCGACCCTTCTTAGTTCAACCAAATGAACTAAAATTTCAAAAATAATGTAAATTCAGAAAATTTAGCTCATTTAGTTGAACAAAGGAGGGTCGCACGGTACCCTGAAAAGATTCCAAATTTGCATCCTACATATTTCTATCAGAATACAGCAAAATTTTGAAGTTGGCAGAGTTTAAACTAAGAGCAAAGCAGCAGCCAAGAAATAAAAAAGGAAGGTATGTTAGAGAAGTTGAAAATAACCTACTACAAATACACAATGCAGTAAACATAATAAATAACAATTAATCAATCCTCAGCATACTGCGAGTAAGTAACAAACTCACCTTCAGTGAAGCATGATCAGGTTTGCTAGTCTTCCTGCTTTGAACATGGTATGCATTTGTAGTCATCGTTAGAACCTGCATAGCACTCATAGCAGCATATGCATTGTCTTGCTGAAGGTATAACTGTGCAACTTGTCTTGAAAAAAATGCTGCCTTGCGTTTATACCCAAGAGAGCCAAATAGTCGCGCAATTTCAATATATAGTATCAACCGGTCACTGGCATCAATCAGAGCCTTGGCGCCATCTGCAGCACCCATTAATAAATCTGACACCTCCTTGGCAACTTCACGTCTATTAAAGAAAGACATAGCATTTTAATCAATAGTTTTATCCTAAGCACAGAATACATCATTCCATAATAGAGAATTAGACATATCAGGTTTGCTCATTCCATAAGAATTAACTGCAAATCAGTCACAATAAAAGTAAACTGGCTATGCAACTCATAGCTAAATGGGACAGCTCACCTGCACAAATATCTTGCCAACTTCAATGCAGCTTCAAGCTCAAAGCTCACAGGTGAAACTCTAAACAAGACATGCAGCTCAGTGTTAGTGCGTTAACTAAAATAAACAAGTAAAGAGCTCAATATAACATTCAACTGTTGGACCAGTTTCCAGTGTTGCTGGAATACTACTCCCTCCGTCCCATAATGTAAGACGTTTTTTGACACTACACTAGAGTCAAAAAACGTCTTACATTATGGGACGGAGGGAGTAGTAAATACTACTCTAATAAACGAGCAAAAATAGGAAGGAAGGATAGAGCAGAGAAACACTTTTTGAAGCCATCATGAATTTGTCGAAAACAGACAAAAAATAATGGCCGACTTTTTTTTCAAAATAGCAAATTCCCTGGTGAAATAAACGAGTAACTTTTTTGTATGGTTCCTTCAATGTATCAGCAGATCATAAAAAACGAGACAATGAAAGTGCTAAAATCTTCTCATATGTAACCCGTGAAAAGCAAAAGGGGTTCACTTTATGTAGAATGTAATAATTGAAAGTAAGATGTTCGTACATAGAAATTATCAAATTAAGAAAGATAACACGCCAATTCAATACCTTTGAGCATTATCTTGTAAAGTTGCTCTTCTGTACAGCTGGATAATGGTATAATAACGATACTTCACTTCATCTTCCAAAACAGGATCACTTTGCCCCATCCTATCAACCTGATTAATGCCACAAAGTCAGTCCCTAAACAGTTATAAGAATACTGTGAATTTCCAAAACTCGTTGGCATGAACACTCACCACTAATGCGCAGACACTACCTTCGAGTGCCCCAGCATGCCAGAATACATCCCCTGTCAATCTTGCAAGATCTATTGCTGTGGTGTAGTGTGCATTAGCATCAGCAGGTGATCCAGCCAATAAGCAATAATCTCCTATTATCTTTTGTGCACGACCCAGCCTTCTTTTTTTGGCCTTGATCACCTAGAAAATATAGAAGTATATTGGCTTATATAAGCAATAGAATAGCGAGTCATTTACATCATCAACATACACTGGTCAAAATACTCGGAACACCTAAAGTATGAACCTCCTCTGAGCCAAGACTGGTTTGTGAGTCCAAAGGTGTCTTTAAAATAGTTCCTGTGGATTCTGCACGTAAGACCCATTTCTCAAACTCCATCAACAATGAAGCGGCAAGATCTTGGATCATTGTAAGCATATGAAGTTCCAGTGATTTCTGATCGGAAGGAGGGAACATAATAATGCCATCCTTCCTTTCCTCTAGCAACTACAGAAGACAACAATGCAAATATCAGTTAAAGTAGAGCAAGAAACGGTAAAAAAAAGGCAAGACTAGAAGGGTCATCACAACACTGGTGCAAGTTTTAATTACACAGACCGACAATTCAAATTTGACTATCAGCATATCAACACTATATATTCTGCCTCTGGAGTAGTAAATAATGCCATTCCTTCCATCTCGGTTACCTGGGTAAGTTCCAGGTGTCTTGGAATGGTTTTTTTTAGCATGGTGATTTCCACCCTGGGTGGCTTGGGCCTTGAAATGCTAGTGGAATAAAATTAGACAATCGAACTAATTACCATCCCTCGAGCTAGAATTGGTGTATACTAGTAGTTGATAAGTGTGGATGGCATTATCACTTAGATCTCGGGTCAGTTTAGTTGTAACCAAAGAGCAAGAGCCATAGGAATACTCGCCCGGTAGAGCGACTAGCAACCAAATGATGAACTGGATCACCCAGATGGGCGGCTGCTGAGCTGCGTGTGTCGATACAAACGGCGTACGTCATCCGGGGACAGAGGCTCGGGAGGAGATGCGATCGGGGCAGCCAGTACCTGCGCGTCGGTGGGGCAGAAGGCGAAGCATCGGCTGGCGAGCGCGGAGGGGTAGGTGCGCGCGGCGTCGAGGAAGTCGGCGGCGACCCTGGCGAGGTCCGGGGAGGAGGGGAGGTGGCAGATGCCGACGACGGCGAGCACCTTGCGCGAGGACTGGAAGTCCTCCCAGGGCGAGGGCACGCAGCCGCCGAGCACGAACTTGAGGCGGAGGCATCCCGTGTCCCAGGGCTGGTGCGAGAAGGGGCTCTTCTGGTGCTCCGAGTAGTAGGGGCGCAGCGAGGCGAGGTCGACGCGCGCGTGCTCCGCCACCAGCGCCGCGTAGTCCCGCAGGGACTGCGGCGGGATCGGCCCGCCCACCGGCAGCACCGCCACCCGGATGGCCGACCCGGACTCGATGCTCAGCCCGGGCTCCATTGGGGAGGGGGAGAGGGAGAGCTCGAGATCTGACGACGGAGCAGGTCGTGTGTCGGGGAGGTGGAGAAGGGAACAGAAATGTTTGCGCTGTCAGGCGAGATTTGATCCTTCGATCTAACTCGCCTCTCTGGGCCACGACTGGAGTTAGCGCCCTTGTCGGGCCATTCTCCGGTCAAGTCTACCACTGGCCCAGCCAGCCGAAAGCTTCTCACAGGGGCCTGGGTCAATTCGGCTCACTACCCCAACAAAACACAGTAGAGTTTTTTTTTTGTCTCAAAAAAACATAGTAGAGTTTTTTTTTTCTCCTAAAACAAGTAGAGTTCTTTTTTACCCGCGCAACGTGTAGCTTTTTCCTCGCGAGATGCTAGGCGTCGGTCGGATCGAGGGTGTGCCGATCAGGATTCGCCGATCAGCCGCCATCCCCACAGTCGAAACTAACATGAGATGATGTTTTTGGTGCGGATCAACACGGCAAAGAAAATCATGCGTGCAATATTTTCTTTACTTCTAATGAAGCAGTTGGTAGTCTCCGTTTTACGGGGTTTTTGTCCCACCTCCCACCTTTCGCATGGTTTATTTTCGTCTCTCCTCCCACCTCCCCCGCACGTAACGATCCCCTCGACAAAAAAACCCAACCAAAACCACGTTAGGAGGGAGCGATGCTTCCAGGAGTCTAGGTAGTCCCCTCGCACGCCAGAGAATTGGACGATAAAAAACCTACGAAAAAACCCTCGAACGCCGACGGGAACGAGGCTCCCCTCAATCCCAAACGGCGCTAGGGTTTGCCCAGCCGCTACGCTCCTTGTACTGCTCCCTCACATCCCCTCCCTAGTTGCACCTTTCCCGCATAGATGGAGGCGCTACCACCGTAGCCCTAGCCGGAGTGAGCTATGCGGATGTAGCGCCTTGCTTGTCATGTGTCACGGGCTCTGACGCCCATGTGCGGCTGCTGATGACGTCGCTCCCCCGTCCCCTGCTCGCCTTCTCTCCCGCCGGTGATGCTTGCCCTCGCTCCCGGTCGCTACGCTGTGGCGCCCTTCGTGGATGGCGTGAGCTCCGAGGAAGCCAGCGCCGCTGTCACGTCGGCCTCGCTAGTCGTGATCCACAAGGTCACATCGCTCAATGGGTCCTTCCTCTCCGGGCTCCGCACTGCATGAGGTCATCGACTCCTTCACCAGCCCTCGTTTTAAGGCCAAGCCCGATTCTGCGAAAAGTTGATGTAAGTGATCTTATTACTGTCATATGCAAGTTACAGAAATTGGGAGAAGTTGTGTTACAGGGAAGCTTGCGTTGGAAGAACTGATGATTGGGTCCCCCGTCAGCTCGTATTGGATGGGAGGATACCACGGGAGGTAAGCATTCCCTGATTCTGGACACTTGAATGTCAACTTATCTCATCTTGGAGATCTTCTAGCATTCTGAATATGTGCACTCACTTTAATCTATCTACTGTTTTAGATATTTAATAAGTGGATGTGTCCCTAATAAGATGCAGGTATATAGGGCATCTTTCTGCAGAAATTTGATTTAAGTGATCTTATTACTGTCTTATGCAAGCTGATATTTTTGCGATCAAGGTTGTGTTGGAAGAACTGGTGTAGAATCGAAAGTATGTCTAGAGGGGGGGTGATGATTAGACTACTTGACCAAATAAAAATCTTGCCTTTTCCCAATTTTAAGTCCTGGCAGATTTTAGCAACTTAACACAAGTTAAGCAATCAACCTACACATGCAATTCTAAGAGTGTAGCAGCGGGATGTAAAACATTGCATATGAATGTAAAAGGAAGGGTTTGGAGAGGACAAACGCAATGTAGACACGGAGATTTTTTGGCGTGGTTCCGATAGGTGGTGCTATCGTACATCTACGTTGATGCAGACTTCAACCCACGAAGGGTAACTGTTGCGCGAGTCCACGGAGGGCTCCATCTGCGAAGAAGCAACCTTGCCTATCCCACCATGGCCATCGCCCACGAAGGACTTGCCTCATTTGGGTAGATCTTCACGAAGTAGGCGATCTCCTTGCCCTTACAAACTCCTTGGTTCAACTCCATAATCTTGACGGAGGCTCCCAAGTGACACATAACCAATCTAGGAGACACCACTCTCCAAAAGGTAATAGATGGTATGTTCATGATGACCTTCTTGCTCTTGTGCTTCAAATGATAGTCTCCACAACACTCAACTCTCTCTCACAGATTTGGATATGGTGGAAAGATGATTTGAGCGAAAAGCAACTTGGGGAAGGCTAGAGATCAAGATTCTTGTGGTTGGATTGGAATGTCTTGGTCTCAACACATGAGTAGGTGGTTCTCTCTCGGAAAATGAGTAGTGGAAGTGTAGGCACATTCTGATGGCTCTCTCACAAATGGAGAAGGGGTGGAGGGGTATATATAGCCTCCACACAAAATCTAACCATTACACACAATTTATCAAACTCGGTGAGACTGAATAGTGAAACTTGGTGGGACCGATCTAGTTCAAAATGTGAACGTTAGGATTTTCGGTGGGACCGATATGATCAACTCGGTGGGACCGATACGCTAGGGTTAGGGCAAAACCTCATCTCGGTGAGACCGATCGCATGAACTCGGTGAGATATATTTCAGCAATAAGCAAACAGAGAGTTGGTCAAGCAAACTCAGTGGGACCGACCGCTCATTTTGGTGAGACCGAAATGTTACAAAAAGGAAACAAAGAGTTTGCATTGCAAACTCGATGGGACCGGTCGCTCATCTCGGTATGACCAAAACGTTACGAAGGAAAGTAGAGAGTTTGCAATCCCATCTCGGTGAGACTGAGATCCCTATCGGTTAGACCGAACTGATTAGGGTTTCTGGCTATGGCTATGTCAAGTGAACTCGGTGGCGCCAGATAAATCAAATCGGTGGGGCCGAGTTTGACTTTAGGTTTAGGACATATGTGGAAATGAAAAGTGGTTGAGGGCTTTGGAGCATATCACTAAGCATTTTGAGCAAGTAGACCATTAAGCAACACCTCATCCCCTTTTAATAATATTGGCTTTTCCTATGTGAAAGTGCTAGTTATCGACTAGAGGGAGGGTGAATAGGCAATTTTTATGGAAGTCTTCAAAACATAGTGGCTTTGAAGACAAATAGGTAAACTGAGCCTATATAGTAAGCAGCGGAATGAAAGCTACACTAGGCAAGCATAAGTCTAACATACAACATAATAAAGGCACGATGACTAATTGCAACTAGGTAGACAGGATCAGAAAGGTAGATAGTACAAAGCAAAACAGACAATAGTCTTCACAGTGTGAAGTCAAACAGATTAGACATGCAAGCAATGACTTCAGGAAGACAACTGTAAAGTAAGGAGAGTAGAGGATAGAACCAGTAGCTTGACAAAGACAAGGATTTGGTAGACCGGTTCGATTCTTTGTGACAACTATGACGTCAGTTAGGGAGGCTGAGATTTAACTCAGAAGACCATGTCTTCACCTTATTCCCCTTGAGCTAAGGACGCCCAGTCCTCGCCCAATCCCTCTGGTAAGTCTTCGAGGTAGACTTCCAAACCTTCACAGACTTCGTTCACCGGCAATCCATAATGACTCTTGGATGCTCAGAACGCGACGCCTAACCGGCTGGAGGATTCACAGTCCTCAAGTGTAACAAGTCTTTAGATCACGCGGACAGAAAGACTTCAATGATGCCTAACACTCTTTGGCTCTGGGTGTTTTGGGCTTTGTCCTCGCAATGATTTCTTTCAAATGCTTCGGAGGTGGGTTGCTCTCAAACGACAAAAGCCGTTAACTCTGAGCAGCCACCAATTTATGGTGTAGGGGGTGGGCTATTTATAGCCAGGAGGCAACCCGACCTAATATGTCCAAAATGACCCTGGGTCACTAAGGAACTGACACGTGTCCAACGGTTAGATTTCAAACACACGCGACAGCTTGGCTTGGGCTACAAGCAAAGCTGACTCATCCAGCTCTGGATAAGATTTGCTCTCATTGTCTTTGCTCGAAGACATAGGATTTTGTTGAGCATCACTTCAGTCACTCTGACTTTGTTCACTTTGAACAGTATGGTGGTTCCTATGACTCAATAAGAAGAAAAGGAAACTACGAGACAACTATGTCTTCGCACTCCATATTCTTCAAGTGAATAGCTTCACACATCATAATCTTCATCTTGAATGTCTTCACGAACCACCATTGTCTTCAATATCTTCACACATTTTTAGGGGTCATCTCTGGTAGGTAAACCGAATCAATGAGGGACACTACCTGTGTTATCCTGCAACTCTCACAAACACATTAGTCCCTCAACCACGTTTGTCGTCAATACTCCAAAACCAACTAGGGGTGGCACTAGATGCCCTTACAATCTCCCCATTTTTGGTGATTGATGACAAACTGGTTGAAGTTTTCAACGGGGATAAAAGTATGTGAAAGTTCAGTGTTGTGAGTATTGTCTTCATACATATGACGAGGCCCCCCCTAAAGATGTGCATATAAATAGTTTGCTTATGAATGCAAATGCACATGGCAGGTTTTGCTTTGTGGAGGCCATCTTCAAAGTGTGAACAGTCCGGGCACCTGCCGCATTAGTCCTCAGTCCGATTGTGGACGGCTGTCGGCTTACCAAAGTGCTCATGGACGGAGGCAGCGGGCTGATAACCCACAAGTGTAGGGGATCGCAACAGCTTTTGAGGGTAAAGTATTCAACCCAAATTTATTGATTCGACACAAGGGGAGCCAAAGAATATTCTTAAGTATTAGCAGTTGAGTTGTCAATTCAACCCCACCTAGATAACTTAATATCTGCAGCAAAGTATTTAGTAGCAAAGTAGTATGATAGTAATGGTAACAGTGGCAAAAGTAAAGATAATAGTTTTGTAGGAATTGTAACAGTAACAACGGAAAAGTAAATAAGCGAAACACAAGATGTGAAAAGCTCGTAGGCATTGGATCAGTGATGGATAATTATGTCGGATGCGATTCCTCATGTAATAGCTATAACATAGGGTGACACAGAACTAGCTCCAGTTCATCAATGTAATGTAGGCATGTATTCTGAATATAGTCATACGTGCTTATAGAAAAGAACTTGCATGACATCTTTTGTCCTACCCTCCCGTGGCGTGAGGTCCTAGCGAAACTAAGGGATATTAAGGCCTCCTTTTAATAGAGAACCGGAACAAAGCATTAGCACATAGTGAATACATGAACTCCTCAAACTATGGTCATCACCGAGAAGTATCCCGATTATTGTCACTTCGGGGTTGTCGGATCACAACACATAATAGGTGACTATAGACTTGCAAGATAGGATCAAGAACACACATATATTCATGAAAACATAATAGGTTCAGATCTGAAATCATGGCACTCGGGCCCTAGTGACAAGCATTAAGCATAGCAAAGTCATAGCAACATCAATCTCGAACATAGTGGATACTAGGATCAAACCCTAACAAAACTAACTTGATTACATGGTAAATCTCATCCAACCCATCACCGTCCAGCAAGCCTATGATGGAATTACTCACGCACGGCGGTGAGCATCATGAAATTGGTGATGGAGGATGGTTGATGATAACGACGGCGACGAATCCCCCTCTCCGGAGCCCCGAACGGACTCCGGATCAGCCCTCCCGAGAGAGATTAGGGCTTGGCGGCGGCTCCGTATCGTAAAACGCGATGAAACTTTCTCTCTGATTTTTTTTGCCGCGAAATGGAATATATGGAGTTGGAGTTGAGGTCGGTGGAGCCTTAGGGGGCCCACGAGATAGGGGGGTGCGCCCAGGGGGGAGGGCGCGCCCCCACCCTCGTGGACAGGGTGTGGGCCCCCTGGTCTTGATTCTTTCGCCAGTATTTTTTTATATTTTCCAAAATTTATCTCCATGGATTTTCAGGTCATTCCGAGAACTTTTGTTTTCTACACATAAAACAACATCATGGTAGTTCTGCTGAAAACAGTGTCGGTCCGGGTTAGTTTCATTCAAATCATGCAAGTTAGAGTCCAAAACAAGGGCAAAAGTGTTTGGAAAAGTAGATACGTTGGAGACGTATCAACTCCCCCAAGCTTAAACCTTTGCTTGTCCTCAAGCAATTCAGTTGATAAACTGAAAGTGATAAAGAGAAACTTTTACAAACTCTATTTGCTCTTGTTGTTGTAAACATGTAAAGCCAGCATTCAAGTTTCAGCAAATATTATGAACTAACCATACTCACAATAACACTTAGGTCTCACAATTACTCATATCAATGGCATAATCAGCTAGCGAGTGATAATAATAAAACTCGGATGACAACACTTTCTCAAAACAATCATAATATGATATAACAAAATGGTATTTCGCTAGCCCTTTCTGAGACCGCAAAACATAAATGCAGAGCACCTTTAAAGATCAAGGACTGACTAAACATTGTAATTCATGGTAAAAGAGATCCAATCAAGTCATACCCAATATAAACCAATAATAATGAATGCAAATGACAGTATGCTCTCCAACGGGTGATTTTTAATAAGAAGGTGATGACTCAACAAAAGTAAATAGATAGGCCCTTCGCAGAGGGAAGCAGGGATTTGTAGAGGTGCCATAGCTCGATTTTAAAATAGAGATGAATAACATTTTGAGCGGCATACTTTCACTGTCAATGCAACAACTATGAGATGGTTGTATCTTCCATACTACATGCATTATAGGCAGTTCCCAAACGGAATGGTAAAAGTTTATACTCCCCCATCACCAACAAGCATCAATCCATGGCTTGCTCGAAACAACGAGTGTCTCCAACTAACAACAGCCCTGGGGGAGTTTTGTTTCATTATATGGATTTGCTTTGATCTTTTTGGATCATGGGACTGGGCATCCCGGTTACCGGCCCTTTCTTGTGAATGAGGAGCGGAGTCCACTCCTCTTGAGAATAACCCACCTAGCATGGAAGATATAGGCAGCCCTGGTTGAAACATGAGCTGCTCGAGCATACAAAACAGAATTTCATTTGAAGGTTTGGAGTTTGGCACATACAAATTTACTTGGAACGGCAGGTAGATACCGCATATAGGTAGGTATGGTGGACTCATATGGAATAACTTTTGGGTTTAAGGAGTTTGGATGCACAAGCAGTATTCCCCACTTGCATGTGAAGGCTAGCAAAAGACTGGGAAGCGACCAACTGAGAGAGCGACAACAATCATAAACATGCATTAAAATTAATTCACACCGAGTACAAGCATGAGTAGGACATAATCTACCATGAACATAAATATCATGAAGGCTATGTTGATTTGTTTCAACTACATGCGTGAACATGTGCCAAGTTGAGTCACTTAATTCATTCAAAGGAGGATACCATCCCATCATACCACATTATAATCATTTTAATAGCATGTTGGCACGTAAGGTAAACCATTATAACTCATAGCTAATCAAGCATGGCACAAGCAACTATAATCTCTAAATGTCATTGCAAATATGTTTACTTAATAATAATCTGAATCAGGAACGATGGACTCATTATATTTACAAAAACAAGAGAGGTCGAGTTCATACCAGCTTTTCTCATCTCAATTAGTCCATCATATATCATCATTATTGCCTTTCACTTGCACGACCGAACGATGTGTATAATAATAATAGTGCACGTGCATTGGACTAAGCTGGAATCTGCAAGCATTCAACTCAAGAGAGAAGACAAAGCAATATGGGCTCTAAGTTAAATAAACAATCATGCATATGAGATCCACTAAACATTTTCCATAAGGTCTTGTACTCTCGACCCCCAAAGGAAAGAAAAGAAAATAAAACTATTTACACGGGAAAGCTCCCAACAAGTAAAAGAAGAACGAGAAATCTTTTTGGGTTTTCATTTTAATTTCTACTACAAGCATGGAAATTAAACTAACTATTTTTTTGTTTTTCTTAAGGTTTATCAAACACACAAGAAGAAAGCGAGAAAAAGAAAATTAAACTAGCATGGATAATACAATGAAAGAGTATGAGCACCGACGACTAGAATGGTGTGTGAACATGAATGTAAAGTCGGTGAGAAACACAAACTCCCCTAAGCCTAGGCTTTTGGCCTAAGTTGGTCTATGGCCAAGGGTAGCCTGGCTGATATCCGTAGTTGTAACTGGGGTCATACTGAGATGCAACAGCAAATGCCTCATGAGCTGTGGCATGTTGGCGAGCCGCCTCCGCTCTCCCCTCGTGTTCAGCTGCCTCCTCTCTTGGTAACAACATATCTTCCTTTTGCCTGGTAATCAAAAATGAAAGGGGCAGGAAGAGTAACATGGACAGAGCTATGTCTGTCAAAGATTAGTCGATACTGGAGGAATTGTTCATTCCTCCTAAGAAAATGATGTTTGACCATAGCGTCATAATCTAAATAAGCAGGAGGCAACATCATATCCCCCTCTCGTGGGGCTATACCAAGATAATTAGCCACACGGGTCGCATAAATTCCTCCAAATAAATCTCCGGCCCTACCATTATTATGCAACCTACATGCAACTATTGCCCCCAAGTTATAATCTTTATAACCTAACATGACACTCTTGAGGACACAACACACATATGACATGCTTCATCTTTACCATTAATGCATCTACCAATGAAGAGAGCAAAATAATGTATAGCAGGAAAGTGAATGCTCCCTATGGTAGCGTGTGCTATATCCCTAGATTCTCCCACGTAATACTAGCAAGAAAGTCTCTAAATTCAGATTTGTGGGGACCATTAACATTGCCCCACTGTGAAAGTTTGCAAGCAGTTGTAAAATCCTCTAAGTCCATGGTATAAGATTTATCATAAATATCAAATAGGACACTCTGAGATTACGCGAACATTTATATTTAAACCTTCTCACAAATGAATCAGTCAATAAATAGTACTGAGGACGCTTATCTTGTAAGAAGTCCTCGAGATCGGCATTACGCACATATGCGTAAAATTCCTCCTTAAAGCCTGCTTTGACCATAAAATCGTGTGATGGCCACTCACAAACTCGCACTTCTGCGTCCCTCGATAGTTCATCGTCTTGCTCACGCATAGCAAGCCTGGGTCCTTTCTTTATTGAAGAACCACCTTGATACATTCTCCTAGACATATTTCTTTTCTGAAAAAATTCTAAAATTTTAGTAACTTCAAAAAAAAGTGAATAAAACTAAACAAGATTGATAGCAACTACTCCTACAAGTGCCCAGAGCCTATATCATGCATTAGAATTACTTGCGACCTCATAAATTTAACATGCAAGCTCAAGAACATGGTCACCTATGCAGCAAAAATTTGCAATGAATAAAGCACTAGAACGAAAACTAATTGGACCAATGGAGGAGTCACATACCAAGCAACAATCTCCCAAAGCAGTTTTGTGAATGGAGCTTTGAGCAAGGAGATCGAAGATCGAAAATCGCAGCAAAATGAGCTAGAAGTCGTGCTTGAGCTGGATGAGGATTTTTTTGGGAAGAAGATGGAGTGTGTGGGTGCAGGAATAAGTGGAGGGGGCCACCATGGGCCCACGAGACAGGGGGGGCGCGCCCAGGGGGTGTGGGCGCGCCCTCCACCCTCGTGGCCAGGTGCTTGCCCCTCCTGCAGTGTTTTCAATGCCTAAAACCCTCAAATATTCCATAAAAAATCATACTAAATTTGCAGGGCATTTGGAGCACTTTTATTTTTGGGCTATTTTTTATTGCACGGATAATTCAGAAAACAGATGGATAATACTATTTTTGCTTTATTTATTTTAAATAACAGAAAGTAAAAAGAGGGTACAAAAGGTTGTGCCTTCTAGTTTCATCCATCTCATGATCATCAAAATGAATCCACTAACAAGGTTGATCAAGTCTTGTTAACAAACTCATTCCGAATAACATGGAACCGGAGAAATTTCGAATAACACTAGGTTACCTCAACGGGGATATGAACATCCCCAACAATAAGAATATCATACTTTTTTTTGACAGTAGGAAGAGGAAATTCAAAACCTCCAATAATAATAGTTGGAACTTTTCCAATAGAATTGATGCTATGAACTTGAGATTGTTTCCTCGGAAAGTGTACCGTATGCTCATTACCATTACCATGAAAAGTGACATTATTTTTGTTGCAATCAATAATAGCCCCCGCAGTATTCAAAAAGGGTCTACCAAGGATAATTGACATACTATCGTCCTCGGGAATATCAAGAATAACAAAGTCCGTTAAGATAGTGACATTTGCAACCACAACAGGCACATCCTCACAAATACCGACAGGTATAGCAGTTGATTTATCAGCCATTTGCAAAGATATTTTAGTAGGTGTCAACTTATTCAATTCAAGTCTACGATATAAAGAGAGAGGCATAACACTAACACCAGCTCCAAGATCACACAAAGCAGTTTTAACATAATTTCTTTTAATGGAGCATGGTATAGTTGGTACTCCCGGATCACCAAGTTTCTTTGGTATTCCACCTTTAAAAGTGTAATTAGCAAGCATGGTGGAAATTTCAGCTTCCGGTATCTTCCTTTTATTTGTAATGAAATCCTTCATATATTTAGCATAAGGGTTTACTTTAAGCATATCAGTTAAGCGCATACGTAAGAAGATAGTTCTAATAATTTCATCAAAGCTCTCAAAATCCTCATCATCCTTTGTCTTGGATGGTTTAGGAGGAAAGGGCATGGGTTTCTGAACCCATGGTTCTCTTTCTCTATCGTGCTTCCTAGCAACAAAATCTCTTTTATCATAGCGTTGATTCATTGATTGTGGGTTATCAAGATCAACAGCAGGTTCAATCTCTTCATCATTATTTTTGCTAGGTTGAGCATCAACATGAACATTATCATTAACATTATCACTAGGTTCCTGTTCATCACCTGATTGTGTTTCAGCATCAGAAATAGAAATATCATTGGAATTCTCAAGTGTGTCTACAACAGGTTCACTAGAAGCATGCAAAGTCCTATCATTTTTCTTTTTCTTCTTTTTAGAAGAACTAGGTGCCTCTAAATTATTTCTCTGAGAATCTTGCTCGATTCTCTTAGGGTGGCCTTCAGGATACAAAGGTTCCTGAGTCATTCTACCAGTTCTAGTAACCACTCTAACAGTAAAGTCTTGTTTATTATTTAATTCATCAAGCAAATCATTTTGAGCTTTAAGTACTTGCTCAGCTTGAGTAGCAACCATAGAAGCATATTTGCTAATGAGTTTAAGTTCACCTTTAACTCTAGCCATATAATCACTCAAGCGTCCTATCTCGAAAGCATTATTCTTTAATTCTCTACCAACATAAGTGAGGGAGTCCTGGACTAGGGGGTGTCCGGACAGCCGGACTATCATCGTCCGCCGGACTCCAAGACTACGAAGATACAAGATTGAAGACTCCGTCCGTAATGGGATGGGACTTTCCTTGGCGTGGAAGGCAAGCTTGGCAATCGGATATGTAGATCTCCTACCATTGTAACCGACTCTGTGTAACCCTAGCCCTCTCCGGTGTCTATATAAACTGGAGGGCTATAGTCCGTAGGACATAACCTCCATTACAACATTCATACCATAGGCTAGCTTCTAGGGTTTAGCCTCCTTGATCTCGTGGTAGATCTACTCTTGTACTACCCATATCATCAATATTAATAAAACAGGACGTAGGGTTTTACCTCCATCAAGAGGGCCCGAACCTGGGTAAAACATTGTGTCCCTTGTCTCCTGTTACCATTCGCCTAGACGCACAGTTCGGGACCCCCTATCCGAGATCCGCCGGTTTTGACACCGACATTGGTGCTTTCATTGAGAGTTCCTCCGTGCCGTCACCGATAGGCTCGATGGCTTCTCCAATCAACAACGCCGTCCAGGGTGAGGCTTTTATCCCCGGACAGATCTTCGTATTTGGCGGCTTCGCACTGCGGGCCAACTCACTTGGCCATCTGGAGCAGATCGAAAGCTACGCCCCTGGCCACCAGGTCAGGTTCGGAAGCCTAAACTTCACGGCTGACATCCGCGGGGACTTGATCTTCGACGGACTCGAGCCTCAGCTGAGCGTGCCACGCTGTCATGATGGGCATGATTTAGCTCTGCCGCGAACAGTGCCTTGGTGGTCGCACACGAATCCGCTCCGGCCCTCGGTCCCGAGCCGATCGCCAGATCGAGGACGGTGGCTGGACACCGCCTCGGGCTGCACCTTTTTCAGCGATGGGCGAACACTAACCTTGTCCCTTGTAAAGCTCGTGACTCGAGGCGCGGACTCCTTGCGGACTTGAACCTCCTGCGCCCCCCAATCGAATCTGATTGGGCGCCGATCATGGAGTTCACGGCCGCGGACATCTTCCAACACTCACCCTTTGGCGACATCCTAAATTCGCTAAAGCATCTCTCGTTATCCGGAGAACCCTGGCCGAATTATGGCCAGGATGGTTGGGATGCGGACAACGAAGAAATTCAAAACCCTCCTACCACCCACTTTGTAGCCACTGTCGACGATCTAACAGACATGCTAGACAATGACTCCGAAGACATCGACGGTATGGACGACCATGCCGGAGACGATCAAGAACCAGCACCTGCAAGGCACTGGAAGATCACCCCAACACATGACATATATATGGTGGATACCCCAAAAGGAAGCGATGACGAGGAACAACGGGGCGCGGCAAAGGATAATCCCGCCAATAAACAACCAAAGCAGCGACGCAAGCGCCGCCCTAAGACCCGCCTCGACAAAAACAGCATTCCTAATGACCCAGCGTTAGAGCAGGGCAGACCAGGGGACGACAAACATGCAACTAAGCAACCGTCCGAACAGGATGAATCGGATAATCAATCCAATCCTGGCGAAACCAACAGTCCGAACGACCTTACACCGGACATACCACCGGAACACAAAAACCTTCACGGAAGACTCGTCACCACCGCAAGAAGCCTGAAGAAGGAAAAACGGAAGCTCAAAACAGCGGAAGACATACTCAAAGCAAGGTGGAGCAAAGTGCTCAAAACCGCGGACAAATACGGCAATGGCCATCAATCAAAGAGCTATCCGAAGCGCAAACTGCTGCCAGAATTTGACGAGGAAGCCATAATGCCCCCACAGTCAAAAAATAAAGAGGCTGCCTGGCCGGATAGACGACTAGATGATAGGCCCAAATCAACAAGCGGCGCCGCACATAAGCTGACTCATGACCCTGGGAAAAAAGAAGGCCCAGCCAGGTCCATTTACGAGCCAAAAAAGAGGGCCCTAGGAAGCAACACAACACGCCAAGTGTTCGAAGACAACGGCACACCCAAATACAGGGGCACCGCACACCCACTATGTTTCACCAATGTGGTCTTTGGATCATGAATTCAGCAGGTTTAAACCCATAAACATAGAGGCTTACGACGGAACAACGAGACCACAGAGTGCGGATAGAGGATTACATACTACACATACATATGGCTAGAGGAGATGATCTCACGCCATAAAATATCTACCCTCAAGCTCAAAGGGCCAGCTCGGCCTTTGGCTCAAAAGCCTCCCGAGAAAACACTATGGGAAGCTGGGAAGAGCTTGAGGGCGCGTTTAAACAAATTTTCAAGGGGCGTATGTCTGTTGGGAAACGTTGCGAGAAAATTAAAATTTTTCCTACGGCTTCACCAAGATCCATCTATGAGTTCATCTAAGCAGCGAGTAGCGGGAGAGATAGCATCTACATACCACTTGTAGATCGCGTGCGGAAGCTTGCAAGGTGATGATGGAGTCGTACTCGAGCGTGATTCAGATCACCGATGCCAAGTCTTTGAGCGGACAGCACCTCCGCGTTCAACACACGTGACGGACGGCGGCGTCTCCTCCTTCTTGATCCAGCAAGGGGAAGGAGAGGTTGAGGAAGACAGCTCCACCGGCAAACCTGACGGCGTGGTGATGGTGGAGAAGCGATACTCGGCGAGGCTTCGCCGAGCTCTTACGGAGGAGGAGATGTGTTGGGGAGGGAGGGCTGCGCCTTGGGAGTTGGTACAGCAGCCCCCTCCCTCCCCCTTTATATAGGCCCCACAGAAATGGCGGCCCTGGAGATCCAATCTCCAGGCGGCGACAAGGGGTGGAGTGCCCCCAAGCCGGTGGGCGCCCCCCCTAGGGTTTCAACCCTAGGCGCGAGGGTGGGCCTAGAGGCGCACCAGCCCCTGTGGGCTGGTTCCTTCCCCTTTGGCCCATGGGGCCCTCCGGGATAGGTGGCCCCACCGGTGGACCCAGGACCCTTCCAGGTGGTCCCGTGCTTCTAGGGAGACCGAAACTTTCCGATGGCGAATCACCACTTCCTATATATTATTCTTTACCTCCGGACCCTTAGGAACTCCTCGTGACGTCCAGGGATCTCATCAGGGACTCGAACAACATTCGGTATTCACATACTAGTCTTCCTACTAACCCTAAGCGTCACCGAACCTTAAGTGTGTAGACCCTACGGGTTCGGGAGACACTTGAACATGACCGAGGCGACTCTCGGGCAATAACCAACAGCGGGATCTGGATACCCATGTTGGCTCCCACATGCTCCTCGATGACTTCATCGGTTGAACCACGATGTCGAGGATTCGATCAAACCCTATATGCAATTCCCTTTGTCAATCGATGCGTTACTTGCGAGACTTCGATCGTCGGTATCCCAATACCTCGTTCGGTCTAGTTACGCAAGTCACTTTACTCGCACCGTAATGCATGATCCGTGGCCAACACCTTGGTCACTTTGAGCTCATTATGATGATGCATTACCGAGTGGGCCCGAGATACCTCTCCGTCATACGGAGTGACAAATCGATCTCGATCCGTGTCAACCCAACAGATACTTTCGGAGATACGTAATGCACCTTTATAGTCACCCGATTCGTTGTGACGTTTGATACACGAAGGCACTCCTACGGTAACCGGAGTTACGATCTCATGGTCGAAGGAAGAGATACTTGACATTGGCAAAGCTTCTAGCAAGCGAACTATCGATCTTTTATGCTATGCTTATGATTGGGTCTTGTCCATCACATCATTCTCCTAATGATGTGATCCCGTTATCAACGACATCCAATGTCCATAGTCGAAACCATGACCATCTATTGATCTGTGGGCTAGTCAACTAGAGGCTCACTAGGGACATATTGGGGTCTAAGTGTTTCACATGTGTATTACGATTTCCGGATAATACTGTTATAGCATGAACAAAAGACAATTATCATGAACATTGAAATATAATAATACTTTTATTATTGCCTCTAGGGCATATTTCCAACATCTCCCACTTGCACTAGAGTCACTAATCTAGTTACATTGTGATGAATCGAACACCCATAGAGTTACGGTGTTGATCATGTTTTGTCTGTGAGAGAGGTTTAGTCAGCGGATCTGCGACATTCAGATCCGTGTGCACTTTGCAAATCTCTATGTCTCCATCTTGAACATTTTCACGGATGGAGTTGAAGCGGCGCTTGATGTGCTGGTCTTCTTGTGAAACACAGGCTCCTTGGCAAGGGCAATAGCTCGGTGTTGTCACAGAAGAGTTTGATCGGCCCCGACGCATTGGGTATGACTCCTAGGTCGGTGATGAACTCCTTCACCCAAATCGCTTCATCGCGCCTTGAGGCTGCCATGTACTCCGCTTCACACGTAGATCCGCCACGACGCTACGCTTGCGGCTGCACCAGCTTCTTGCCCCACCATTCAACATATACACGTATCCGGTTTGTGACTTAGAGTCATCGGATCTGAGTCGAAGCTAAGCGTCGGCGTAACCCTTCTGACGAGCTCTTCGTCTCCTCCATTAACGAGAAACATGTCCTTTGTCCTTTTCGGTGCCGGGATATTCTTGACCATTGTCCGGTGTTCTTTGCGGGATTACTTTGGTATCTTGCAACCAAACTTACGGCAAGGTTTACATCGGTGCAGTACCTGACATGGCATACATAATAGATCCTATGGCTGAAGCATAGGGATGACACTCATCTCTTCTTTATCTTTTGCCGTGGTGGTGGTCGAGTGAGCTCAATTTCACACCTTGTAACATAGGCAAGAACCCTTTCTTGGACTGATCCATTTTGAACCTCTTCAAAATCTTATCAAGGTATGTGCTTTGTGAAAGACCTATGAGGCGTCTCGATCTATCCTATAGATCTTGATGCCTAATATATAAGACTTCTCCAAGGTCCTTCATTGAAAAACACTTATTCAAGTAGGCCTTTATCTGTCGAAGTTTTGTATCATTTCCCATCAAGAGTATGTCATCTACATATAGTAGGAGAAATGCTCTGAGCTCCCACTCACTTTCTTGTAAACGAGGCTTCTCCATAAGTCTGCATAAACCAAACGCTTTGATCATCTCGTCAAAGCGAATGTTCTAACTCGAGATGCTTGCACCAGTCCATAAATGGATCATTGGAGTTTGCATACTTTGTTAGCATTCGAGGATCGACAAAACCTTCCGGCTGCATCATATCTGCTCTTCCTTAAGATGTCCATTAAGGAATGCCGTTTTGGCGTCCATCGCCATATCTCATAATCATAGTATGCGGCAATTGCTAACATGATTGAGACGGACTTAAGCTTCGCTACGGAGAGAATGTCTCGTCGTAGTCAATCCCTTGAACTTGTCGATAACCCTTAGCGACAATTCGAGCTTTATAGATGGTGACATTTCCATCGCGTCCGTCTTCTTCTTAAAATCCATTTGTTTTCTATCGCTCGCCGATCATCGAACAAGTCTGTCAAAGTCCATACTTTGTTTTCATACATGGATTCTATCTCGGATTTCATGGCCTCAAGCCATTTGTTGGAATCCGGGCCCGCCATTCTTCTTCATAGTTCGAAGGTTCATTGTTGTCTAGCAACATGATTTCCATAACAGGTTTCCGTACCACTGCAGTGCGGAGCGTGTCCTCGTGGACCTTGAAGTTCAAGAGTAACTTGATCCAAGTACCTTGATCATCATCAACTTTTTCCTCTTGGTTGGTGTGGGCATCACAAGAACGGTTTCTGCTGTTTGCACCACTTTGATGTTCGAGAGGTAGTACTTCATCGAGTTCTACTTTCCTCCACTTACTTCTTTCGAGAGAAACTCTTTCTCGAAAGCATCCGTTCTTGGCAACAAAGACCTTGCCTTGAGATCTTAAGTAGAAGGTATACCCGACAGTTTCCTTAGGGTATCCTATGAATCGCATTTTCCGACTTGGGTTCGAGCTTTTCGGGTTGAAGTTTCTTGACATAAGCATCGCATCCCCAAACTTTTAGAAAGCGCGACTTAGGTTTCTTCCCAAACCATAATTCATACGGTGTCGTCTCAGCGGATTTAGGCGGTGCCCTATTTAAAGTGAATGTAGCTGTCTCTAGAGCGTATCCCCAAAATGGCGGTGATAAATCGGTAAGAGACATCATAGACCGCACCATATCCAATAGAGTGCGATTCGACGTTCGGACACACCGTTTATTTGAGGTGTTCAGCGGCGTGAGTTGTGAAACGATTCCACATTTCTTTAAGTGTGTACCAAATTCGTGACTTAAGTATTCTCCTCCACGATCGATCGTAGGAACTTTATCTTTCGGTCACGTTGATTCTCCACCTCATTCTGAAATTCCTTGAACTTTTCAAAGGTCTCGGACTTGTGTTTCATTAAGTAGACATACCCATATCTACTCAAGTCATCGGTGAGAGTGAGAACATAACGATATCCTCCATGAGCCTCAACGCTCATTGGACCGCACATCGGTATGTATGATTTCCAACAAGTTGGTTGCTCGCTCCATTGTTCGGAGAACGGAGTCTTGGTCATTTGCCTAAGAGGCATGGTTCGCATGTGTCAAGCGATTCGTAATCAAGAGACTCTAAAGTCCATCAAGCATGGAGCTTCTTCATGCGCTTGACACCAATGTGACCAAGGCGGCGATGCCACAAGTATGTGGGACTATCGTTATCAAATTTACATCTTTTGGCATCCACACTATGAACATGTGTAATATTACGCTCGAGATTCATTAAGAATAAACCATTGACCATCAGACATGACCATAAAACATTTCTCTCATATAAATCGAACAACCATTATTCTCAGACTTAAATGAGTAGCCATCTCGCATCAAGCGAGATCCGGATACAATGTTCATGCTCAAACTTGGCACTAAATAACAATTATTGAGGTTTAAAACTAATCCCGTAGGTAAATGTAGAGGCAGCGTGCGGCGGTGATCACATCGACCACGGAACCATTCCCGACGCGCGATCGTCACCTCGCCCTTCGCCACTCTCCGTTTATTCCGCAGCTCTGCTGTGAGTTACAAATATGAACAGCGGCACGGTATCAAATACCCGAGAGTTACTACGAGTCTTGGTAAGGTACACATCAATTACATGTATATCAAATATACCTTTGGTGTTGCGGCCTTCTTATCCGCTAAGTATTTGGGGCGGTTCCGCTTCGGTGCCCTTCCCTTGCAATAAAAGCACTCGGTCTCGGGCTTGGGTCCATTCTTTGACTTCTTCCGGCAGCAGGCTTACAGGGGCGGCAACATCTTTGCCGTCCTTCTTGAAGTTCTTCTTACCCTTGCCCTTCTTGAACTTAGTGGTCTTATTGACCATCAACACTTGATGTTCTTTCTTGATTTCAGCCTCTGCTAACTTCAGCATCGAGAACACTTGAGAATGGTCTTTACCATCCCTGCATGTTGTAGTTCATCACAAAGCTCTTGTAGCTTGGTGGGAGCGATCGGAGGATTCTGTCAATGACCGCCTCATCTGGGAGGTTAATGTTCATTTGGGTCATACGGTTGTGCAACCCGGACATCTTGAGGATGTGCTCCTTGTGAACTGTTTTCCTCCATCTTACAACTGTTGAACTTGTCGGAGACATCATATCTCTCGACCGGGCATGAGCTTGGAAAACTAGTTTCAGCTCTTGAACATCTCATATGCTCCGTGATGCTCAAAACGCTTTTGGAGCCCGGTTCTAAGCTGTAGAGCATGCCGCCTTGAGCGAGGGAGTAATCATCGAGCGAGTCGCCAGACGTTCAAATCGTCTTTTGTTTTGGGAGAACAAGTGGGTCACCTAACGGTGCTTCTAGGACATCTTGTTTCTTGGCAGCTATGAGGATGATCCTCGTGTTCGGACCCGATCCGTATAGTTCTTGCCATCATCTTTCAGCTTGGTTTTCTCTAGGCAGCGTTGAAGTTCATGTTGACATTAGCGTTGGCCATTGATCTACAAGACATATTTGCAAGGTTTTAGACTAAGTTCATGATAATAAAGTTCTAATCAAAATTATGAACTCCCACTTAGATTAGACATCCCTCTAGTCATCTAAGTGTTACACGATCCGAGTCGACTAGCCGTGTCCGATCATCACGTGAGACGGACTAGTCATCGTCGGTGAACATCTTCACGTTGATCGTATCTTCCATACGACTCGTGTTCGACCTTTCGGTCTCCGTGTTCGAGGCCATATGCGTACATGCTAGGCTCGTCAAGTTAACCCTAAGTGTTTTATTTGTGTAAATCTGTCTTACACCCGTTGTATGTGAGCGTAAGGATCCATCACACCCGATCATCACGTGGTGCTTAGAAGCGACGAACCGTAGCAGCGGTGCACAGTTAGGGAGAACACTTCTTGAAATTTTGTAAGGATCATCTTATTTACTACCGTCGTCCTAAGTAAACAAGATGTATAAACATAATAAACATCACATGCAATTATATAGTTGTGACATGATATGGCCAATATCATCAAGCTCCATTGATCTCCATCTTGGGGCTCCATGATCATCTTGTCACCGGCTTGACACCATGATCTCCATCATCATGATCTCCATCATCGTGTCTTCATGAAGTTGTCACGCTAACGACTACTTCTACTTCTATGACTAACGCGTTTAGTAATGAAGTAAAGTAGTTTACATGGCGTTCTTCAATGACACGCAGGTCATACAAAAAATAAAGACAACTCCTATGGCTCCTGCGGTTGTCATACTCATCGACATGCAAGTCGTGAATCCTTTTACAAGAACATGATCTCATACATCACAATTCATCATTCATCACAACTTCGGCCATATCACATCACATGATCAATCATTTGCAAAAACAAGTTAGGCGTCCTCTAGTTGTTGTTGCATCTTTTACGTGGCTGCGATTGGGTTCTAGCAAAACGTTTTCTTACCTACGAATCACCACAGCGTGATTTTGTCAACTTCTATTTACCCTTCATAAGGGCCTGTTCATCGAATCCGCTCCAACTAAAGTGGGAGAGCGGACACCCGCCGACCACCTTATGCAACTAGTGCATGTCGATCGGTGGAACCGGTCTCACGTAAGCGCGTGTAAGGTTGGTCGGGCGCTTCATCCCACAATACCGTTGAGCAAGAAAAGACTAGTAGGGGCAAGTAAGATGACAAGATCAGCGCCCACAACAAATTGTGTTCTACTCGTGCAATAGAGAACTACGCATAGACCTAGCTCATGATGCCCTTTGTTGGGGAACATTGCAGAAAATTAAAATTTTTCCCACGGCTTCACCAAGATCCATCGATGAGTTCATCTAAGCAACGAGTAGCGGAGAGAGATAGCATCTACATACCACTTGTAGATCGCGTGCGGAAGCTTGCAAGGTGATGATGGAGTCGTACTCGAGCGTGATTGAGATCACCGATGCCAAGTCTGAGCGGACAGCACCTCCGCGTTCAACACACGTGCGGGACGGCGGCGTCTCCTCCTTCTTGATCCAGCAAGGGGAAGGAGAGGTTGAGGAAGACAGCTCCACCGGCCGACGATGGCGTGGTGATGGTGGAGAAGCGATACTCGGCGTGGCTTCGCCGAGCTCTTACGGAGGAGGAGATGTGTTGGGGAGGGAGGGCTGCGCCTTGGGAGTTGGTACAGCAGCCCCCTCCTCCCCCTTTATATAGGCCCCCAGAAGTGGCGGCCCTGGAGATCCAATCTCCGGGGCGGCGACAAGGGGGTGGAGTGCCCCCAAGCCGGTGGGCGCCCCCCCCTAGGGTTTCAACCCTAGGCGCGGGGTGGGCCTAGGGGCGCACCAGCCCCTGTGGGCTGGTTCCTTCCCCTTTGGCCCATGGGGCCCTCCGGATAGGTGGCCCCACCGGTGGACCCAGGACCCTTCCGGTGGTCGGTGCTTTCCGGAGACCCCGAAACTTTCCCGATGGCGAATCACCACTTCCTATATATTATTCTTTACCTCCGGACCCTTAGGAACTCCTCGTGACGTCCAGGGATCTCATCAGGGACTCGAACAACATTCGGTATTCACATACTAGTCTTCCTACTAACCCTAAGCGTCACCGAACCTTAAGTGTGTAGACCCTACGGGTTCGGGAGACCTTGAACATGACGAGGCGACTCTCGGGCAATAACCAACAGCGGGATCTGGATACCCATGTTGGCTCCCACATGCTCCTCGATGACTTCATCGGTTGAACCACGATGTCGAGATTCGATCAAACCCTATATGCAATTCCCTTTGTCAATCGATGCGTTACTTGCGAGACTCGATCGTCGGTATCCCAATACCTCGTTCGGTCTCGTTAGCACGCAAGTCACTTTACTCGCATCGTAATGCATGATCCGTGGCCAACACCTTGGTCACTTTGAGCTCATTATGATGATGCATTACCGAGTGGGCCCGAGATACCTCTCCATCATACGGAGTGACAAATCCCGATCTCGATCCGTGTCAACCCAACAGATACTTTCGGAGATACCGTAATGCACCTTTATAGTCACCCGATACGTTGTGACGTTTGATACACCCAAGGCACTCCTACGGTAACCGGAGTTACGATCTCATGGTCGAAGGAAGAGATACTTGACATTGGCAAAGCTTCTAGCAAAGCGAACTATACGATCTTTTATGCTATGCTTATGATTGGGTCTTGTCCATCACATCATTCTCCTAATGATGTGATCCGTTATCAACGACATCCAATGTCCATAGTCGAAACCATGACCATCTATTGATCACAACGGCTAGTCGACTAGAGGCTCACTAGGGACATATTGGGGTCTAAGTGTTTCACACGTGTATTACGATTTCCGGATAATACAGTTATAGCATGAACAAAAGACAATTATCATGAACATTGAAATATAATAATACTTTTATTATTGCCTCTAGGGCATATTTCCAACATGTCCGCCCTCCGGATGCAGATGATCTAAGTCATATAACGCAACAGCCCGGAGAGTCAGCGCGCAAATTCTGGAACAGGTTCCTTACTAAAAAGAACCAAATAGTTGATTGTCCGGACTTGAAGCCTTAGCAGCTTTTAAACACAACGTCTGAGGCGAATGGCTCATGAGACACCTCGGCCAAGAAAAGCCGAGGACAATGTCGCTAACAAGCCTAATGACCCGCTTTTGCGTGGGAGAAGACAGGTGGCTAGCAAGGCGCAGCACCAAATGACCGAGTACATCCGAGATTAGAGATGGAAATGGAAAATCACGGTAGCAGAAAGGATCGCGCGGAGTAAAGAAAAAAGCCCAAAGAATCGGGCGGTCAACGCCGGATTCAAAAGCTTCATGACCAAACAACAAAACACTACCTCTTAAGGATAATAGTGATGAGCTATCCAACAAACAAAATTTTGGGTCGGATATGTCAAATCCACAGTACCCGGAAGCACGCAAACCACAACCACCGAGATTGCTGGGTTTTCAAACAGTCCGACGGCTAAATGCGAACACAAAGGGCTCGGCAGCGTCAGCGAGGATGATGATAAACCCCACAAGCAGAGCACCGGAAAACAAAAGACTTTCCCACAAGAAGTCAAAGCTGTAAACTCACTTCATGTGATGATACGGAAAAACAATGCGGCACCCGCTAAGATGGGTCTCACACGGTCCACCCCAGCGGAACCTCGAGATTGGATGTCAAAACCAATCACTTTCGACCACCTGGATTACTCTAAAAGTATTCAGAATGCAGGCTGGACTGCTCTGATATTGGATCCTGTAATCGACGGACTACAATTTACACAAGTCCTGATGGACGGAGGCAGCGACTTAAACCTGCTATATCCAAACACAATCCGCAAGCTGGGGATAGACCTTACAAAAATTCGACATAGCCGCACTTCCTTTAAAGGAGTGATACCATGCCCTTACGCCAAGTGCACAGGCTCCTTATTACTAGAAGTTGTGTTCGGGTCACCGAACAACTTCCGATGCGAAAAACTAATCTTTCATGTCGCCCCATTCAAAAGTGGCTATCAAGCACTGTTGGGACGTGAAGCTTTTGTCCGCTTCAACGCCATACCACATTACGCGTCTCTTACACTTAAAATGCCCGGTCCACGTGGCATCATTTCATTGCGAGGGTCATGCAAAGACCCGGACACGGCTAAACGAGTCCGGCACAAATAAGCTAGGGGCTCCCCGGCCCGCGCCCCTTCACAAGGGCTGGCGTATAAGCAACAACGAGCCAATATAGACTCCGCTTTACTTATTAATATTTTTCATATACCTTTTTTATACGATTTCCTTTCAAAACTAAGTTCCTCTCTTTTACAGATGAGCAGCGTGCACACCCGTCGAGGATAACGGCACTGCGGAGACACTGGCAGCAGGCGTGCGGTAGGGACCCGTCGGAAGGATTCTTTTGATTAAGACCTGCGTAAACCTTTTTACTGTCTCTTGTTGCTATAATCCCTGGTTTCTCATTATAACCAGAGTGGAGCTCGACGTTTTGGCATCGGCGCGTCGAGAGGACCCTGCCGTGCACGGACACTAGGGGCTTAGGGCATTATTTTGCCCATTATTATAAAGACCGAACACCTTAGGGAGTGTTGGCGTCTCGAGTAGGCATTATATGCATCAGCTCGAATCATGTCTTTGGTCAAATGTTGGGTTTGCCGGCTCCGTGTTTTGCTGCCTTCGTTCCGTATCATCGGCTAACTTGCCCCGGAGAACTCTGCGATTGTGCCCCGGTTTGGTGGGTGAGCACCTCGATGAGAAAGTCGAAAGCCGATTGTCATGATACTGCGAGATCGTCGACCACTCGATCGACAACCGGAATGTTTAGAATTCCCGCTTTGACGAAGGACCGTTTCCCGGTCAGGCACACACGCGCCCCGAATTCGGAGAGCGCGGTGCCCCCAGGGGCTATATCGTAGCCCCACCCTCGAACTCCAATGGCTAAGTGAAAGTGATAAAGCATCATAGTCCGGATTGCCTCGTTTGCTCGCTACCACCTCCTCAGCAGGTGAGGCGTCGGATTAAGTGTGAAAACGCTATTTTGCGAACACCCCGCACCTTGTGCGTAAATAAGTGAAGCCGACCGCCATCTTCGGGTTATACATGTATACATAAGCGGCCGCACAGGAGATATTTCAATACTTGGAAGGCACAAGTATAAAAAGCGATTACATAATAACTATTGTTTTACAAATGTTCATTTGAACGTGATATTTTTCGAGCACTGCGACTCTATTACACGAGCACCACGCATAACTTCCCCAAAATAGTGCTCGGCGGGTAACCGGCTTTTGTCCGAACCCTGGGTTGCTACAGCGGCGGCATCCATCTCTGTCCAATGTGTCTTCACACGGGCAAGGGCCATCCGCGCACCCTCTATGCAGGCCGATCGCTTCATTTCCTTGATATGTGGCACCGCCCCAAGAAATTGCTGCAATAAGCCAAAATAGCTCGTCGCCTTGGGCCTCTCTGGCCAGACATGCGCCACGATATCCGTCATGGCAAGTCCGGACAGCCTGTTCAGCTCAGCCCATTCGGCCAACCGATCGGTCGGCGGAAGTGAGCGATCCGGACTATGGAATTGAGACCAAAATAGCTCTTCCGTCTTGTGATCCTTCTAGCTTAGAAAGTGCACAACGGCATCTGCCGCACTTGCCGCTAAGTCCATATATGGATCCTCCGGACCCCACAACTGGCCAAGCTGGACATACTTTTGATCCGTAAACCTGCGGCATAGCAGAGAAGGCTTGCCAGCCACAATGTCTCCGGCCTGGCGCAACTCCTCCTTCATAGCCCACATTGCAGAACGGGCATCCTTGGCTTCGGCGGTGGCCTTCACCAGGTCTTCTCGCTCCGATAGGCGCTCCTTTTCAAGAGCCTCATTGCGGTCGGCAGCATCCTTCAATTTAACGGCCAATTCGGCCACCTCTTCCCTGCTTCGGCAGTGTGCAGCCCTTTCGGCTGCTAACTCCTCGGCCGCCCTCGAGGCGGCCGCGTTGCTTCTTCTGGCCCGCTCCTTGGCTTGAGCAAGTTCTGCCCGAAGGCTCTCCACAGCAGCAGCACCATCTGCGTCATGCATAAATATTGTAAGAGGTGAGCCTTAGCTCCCTTAAATAGGTGACTGCGGTGATTTAATTTACCTTGCGACTCGTCAAGTCGCTTGTTGACTAGCGCGATGTTCGCATCCGCTACATCGAGTTGCCGCATTAATTCGGCAACTCCATCAGTCCGGCTAGCCCCCGGACTATCCGCTACCTGCATAGGAAAGGCGGCACTCAGTACCTGCGATTTTGATCCTCGGCACGTTGTCGCTTTCGACAACCTACCGAGTCTCAGGGGCTACTATCTACACAGGGCGCACTTTCGTGTGCAAAACTGTCAAAAAGGCGCGTCATTTTTACGTACCTCAAACCCCGCCAGCAAACTCCTGACAGCATTGTGCAATCCGCTTTCGACGGACGAAATCCTTCCGATCACCATGCTCATCAATGCACGGTGATCTCCTGAGACGGATGCCCTCTCAAGCAGATTCTTCAGCTCCCCCGGCCGAACACTAGTCGGCGCCGAACTCTTCGGCTCTGCCGGGCTCGGGGACGCCCTCCGTGACGACACCTGAGGTTCGTCCGCCCTATCTGACGGTGCAGTAGACGGAGGCGTCTCGCTCTCCATCATCTCCGGACGAAGAACCCTCGAAGACGAGCTCATCTGAGAAGGTTGCAGATCCGAACTACAAGGTAAAAATTTCGGTTATCCTAAGAAGCACAAATAGGGATGTTTTTAATTAATGAATTCCCCTTTTTTTACTCACAGCTCGCTAGAGGGCTGATCCTTAAGAGAAGACTGTGCGGCGGGGTCTCCCAGACGCAGAGACCCTCCGGTGAAATTTCTTACCCCTCTTAGGGCTTTGGCCTCCGGGTCTTGGGCGGTCCTCTTCTCCCCAGAGGGAGGGATTCTCAATCCCCCTTCTTCAGCGCCCCCTTTGGCGGGCGGTAGCTCCTCTGTTCTCCCCTCGCCTTCTTCTCAAGGCACAACCTCAACATTTTGACCAAAGACGGGCTCGGTCACGGTCTCTGGGAGGGGGCGGACACCTTATCAGTTTTGCTTTGATCCACTCTGTTGGAGGATAACGGGTTAAAAAGAATTATGAAAAGCAAACAAATGGTGCGTCCAGAACACGAGCTACTTACTTGGGTATCCGGCGATTGCAGCTTAGGCGGCATCCTCGGTCAATTCCGGACACGCCACGTGGTCGAAGAACAACGGTACATCTCCACGGGTGTCGTACCCATGAAGTGTTGGAGAATCATGGTCCCTCCGGATTGAACTCCCATAGCCGGAGAGGGCCGGCGTTGCTGGCGAGGAGACGCCTAATTAGCATAACTCGCGCCACCATGATCAGATCGATCTCCCTCGCTGGAGGTCTCGAATCCGGCCTGCAATAGGGGCACGTCTTTTGACGGCCCCAATTGAGCCCTTGGTTGACCCACGACATCAACCATTGTGGAGGTCCCGGCGGAGCGGAGGCGGCGGCGCACTGCTGCCCCTCGGGCGGTGATGTAGAACCCTCCTGCTGCCATAAGCCGAGCTCCTCTTGAAGGAGCCCTCGGGCCACGGGCATCGGCCCTCCGCTTCTGGCCGCCAACCGCATTCAACAGCGCCCCGACCATCTTGGCTCCACATTGAAGGTTTTCACCACAGGCGAAGTGGGGGTGGCGGAGGAAGGCTTCGCAGACAACGATGAATGCGGAGATATGGAGGATGGACTCCGGGGCCAAGTCATGGAATTCCAACCCGTAGTAGAAAATGAGCCCTCTCACAAAAGGATCCCTCGGGAAGCCTAAACCCTGACGGAGGTGGGATACAAAGACGACATACTCGCCGGGCTCGGGGGTGGGGATGGCCTGCCCTTCGGCAGGCAGCCTGTGCGAAACCTCGTAGGACAGGTACTTGGCCTCTCGCAGCTTTAGCACGTCCTCCTCCGTGACGGAGGAGGGCATCCACCGGCCCTGGAGGTCGGAACCGGACATTGTTGAAGGTCCGAAGCGCTCGAATCTGGGGCTCTGAGTGTTTAGAACTTGGAGCAAGGAGAGGATTCGATGGAAGATTGAAGAGAAGAAACGAGCCTTGGTCCTATTATAAAGAGGGGGAATACCAAGAGCTGTCTCCGTGACCGTTCGGGATTCGCCTTTGATAGAGGAGGCGTGGCGACGGGCGCGGTTGGGTTACCCACGTCCGTATTGATGAAAATCCCGGAATAAGGGGAACACGATCTCTGCTTTGACAAGATGTGCCAAGGAAACTGCTTCGCTAAACGTGTTGAGGTGGTATAATAAAAAAGATTCAAGTAAAGGCTTGGTAGTGGTGTGACATCACGCCGCAAAATACGTCAGCAGATTGAACTTGTGTGCATTTTATTCTCTCTACGGTGGAATGTGGAATTTATTTTGCAGAGCCGGACACTATCCGGGTGTTCACAATCTTCTCTGGATTATTCAAAGGAGGAACCCGCCTTGCAATGCCAAACATTATGCGCGCCGGACTCATCGTCATTGAAGCCGAGTTGAGGGCTCTTGAGGAGTCTGGACTAGGGGTGTCCGGACAGCGGACTATCATCGTCCACGGACTCCAAGACTACGAAGATACAAGATTGAAGACTCCGTCCTGTGTCCGAATGGGACTTTCCTTGGCGTGGAAGGCAAGCTTGGCAATACGGATATGTAGATCTCCTACCATTGTAACCGACTCTGTGTAACCCTAGCCCTCTCCGGTGTCTATATAAACTGGAGGGCTTTAGTCCGTAGGACATAACCTCCATTACAACATTCATACCATAGGCTAGCTTCTAGGGTTTAGCCTCCTTGATCTCGTGGTAGATCTACTCTTGTACTACCCATATCATCAATATTAATAAAACAAGATGTAGGGTTTTACCTCCATCAAGAGGGCCCGAACCTGGGTAAAACATCATGTCCCTTGTCTCCTGTTACCATCCGCCTAGACGCACAGTTCAGGACCCCCTACCCGAGATCCGCCGGTTTTGACATCGACAATAAGCATTAAAACTTTCTTGTCTAGCCATAAAGTCATCGAATTCATCTAAGCATGGGCTATGAAATTTAGTAGACGAGATTTCAACTTTATCATATCTATAGAGAGAATTTACCTTTACTACCTGTGTCGGGTTATCAAGACAATGTGTTTCTTCAACAGGCGGTATATTAAGACCATGTATTTCTTCAATAGGAGGTAAATTCTTAACATCTTCAGCTTTAATACCTTTTTCTTTCAGTGATTTCTTTGCCTCTTGCATATCTTCAGGGCTGAGAAATAGAACACCTCTCTTTTTAGGAGTGGGTTTAGGAATAGGCTCAGGAGTTGGCTCAATTGGTTCAGGAATTACCTCATGAATTGGCTCAGGGAGAGTCTATTTTCATTAGTCAACATATTATTCAATAGCAATTTAGCTTCGTCGACTGTTCTTTCCCTGAAAACACAACCAACACAACTATCCAAGTAGTCCTTGGAAGCATCGGTTAGTCCATTATAAAAGATATCAAGTATTTCATTTTTCTTAAGAGGATGATCAGGCAAAGCATTAAGTAATCGGAGAAGCCTCCCCCAAGCTTGTGGGGGACTCTCTTCTTTGGTTTGCACAAAATTATAAATTTCCAGCAAGGCAGCTTGTTTCTTATGAGCAGGGAAATATTTAGCAGAGAAATAATAAATCATATCCTGGGGACTACGCACACTACCAGGATCAAGAGAATTAAGCCAAGTCTTAGCATCACCCTTTAATGAGAATGGATAAGGATATAATAATAGCGAGACTTCTCATCATTAGTAAACGGGGTGGCTATATCATTCAACTTGGTAAGATGTGCCTAGCAGTTTGATTCAAGGCCATAAAAGGATCGATTCTACCAAAGTAATAATTTTAGGATCAACAGAGAATTCATAATCCTTATCAAGAATACGAGATAGGTGAAGTAGCAAAAGCAGGTCGAGGTTTCATTCTAGCATTAAGAGATTGCTGCTTCCATTTAGCTAATAACTTTTAAGATCATATCTATCTTTGCAAGCAAATATAGCTCTAGCGACTTCCTCCTCCATAACATAACCCTCTGGAACAACGGGTAATTCATAATCGGGGAGAACTTTCATCATCACTATCATCAATAATAGCATCTTCAATAATTTCATTCTCTCTAACCCTAGCAAGTTGTTCATCAAGAAATTCACCTAATGGCAAAGTAGTATCACGCATGTAAGTATTTTCATCATAAGTATCATGCATAGTAGAAGTGGCATCATCAATAACATGTGACATATCGTAATTCATAGCGATAGCGAGGTTTAGGTGTATAAGCTTACTCAAAATAGAAGGAGAATCTAGTGCAGAGCTAGATGGCAGTTCCTTACCTCCCCTCGTAATTGAGGGGAAAATCTTGGTTCTTTCATCTTTCAAATTCCTCATAGGGATCAACAGATATAAATCCCAAGTGACTCAAAGAATAGAGCTATGCTCCCCGGCAATGGCGCCAGAAATTAGTCTTGATAACCCACAAGTGTAGGGGATCGCAACAGCTTTCGAGGGTAAAGTATTCAACCCAAATTTATTGATTCGACACAAGGGGAGCCAAAGAATATTCTTAAGTATTAGCAGTTGAGTTGTAAATTCAACCACACCTGGATAACTTAATATCTGCAGCAAAGTATTTAGTAGCAAAGTAGTATGATAGTAATGGTAACAGTGGCAAAAGTAAAGATAATAGTTATGTAGGAATTGTAGGAATTGTAACAGTAGCAACGGAAAAGTAAATAAGCGAAACACAAGATGTGAAAAGCTCGTAGGCATTGGATCAGTGATGGATAATTATGTCGGATGCAATTCCTCATGTAATAGCTATAACATAGGGTGATACAGAACTAGCTCCAGTTCATCAATGTAATGTAGGCATGTATTCCGAATATAGTCATACGTGCTTATAGAAAAGAACTTGCATGACATCTTTTGTCCTATCCTCCCATGGCAGCGGGGTCCTAGCGGAAACTAAGGGATATTAAGGCCTCCTTTTAATAGAGAACCGGAACAAAGCATTAGCACATAGTGAATACATGAACTCCTCAAACTATGGTCATCACCGAGAAGTATCCCGATTATTGTCACTTCGGGGTTGTGAGATCATAACACATAATAGGTGACTATAGACTTGCAAGATAGGATCAAGAACACACATATATTCATGAAAACATAATAGGTTCAGATATGAAATCATGACACTTGGGCCCTAATGACAAGCATTAAGCATAGCAAAGTCATAGCAACATCAATCTCAGAACATAGTGGATACTAGGGATCAAACCATAACAAAACTAACTTGATTACATGGTAAATCTCATCCAACCCATCACCGTCCAGCAAGCCTACGATGGAATTACTCACGCACGGCGGTGAGCATCATGAAATTGGTGATGGAGGATGGTTGATGATGACGACAATGACGAATCGCCCTCTCGGAGCCCCGAACCGACTCTGATCAGCCCTCCGAGAGAGATTAGGGCTTGGCGGCGGCTCCGTGTCGTAAAAAGCGATGAAACTTTCTCTCGATTTTTTCTCCATGAAACGGAATATATGGAGTTGGAGTTGAGGTCGGTGGAGCCTCGGGGGCCCACGAGACAGGGGCGCTGTGGGGAGGCACGCCCCACCCGTGGGACAGGATGTGGCACCCCTGGTCTTGATTCTTTCGCCAGTATTTTTTTCTATTTTCCAAAACTTATCTCCGTGGATTTTCAGGTCATTCCGAGAACTTCTGTTTTCTACACATAAAACAACATCATGGTAGTTCTGCTGAAAACAGCGTCAGTCCGGGTTAGTTTCATTCAAATCATGCAAGTTAGAGTCCAAAACAAGGGTAAAAGTGTTTGGAAAAGTAGATACGTTGTAGACGTATCACAGACTAAACCTCATTTACGAGGAAACTCTCAACAAAATGGAAATAGACAGGAGCCGCATTGAGCAAAGTAGCATGACCTTCCGAGGAATTATTCCCAGTCGGGAGGCACAATGTGCGGGAAAAATCACACTCGATGTGGTATTTGGCACGCCGGAGAACTATCAGTCCGAAGAGATAACCTTTCAAGTGGCCCCTTCTAACAATGGATATCATGCCTTATTAGGGCGAGATGCATTTGCAAGCTTCCAAGCTATACCCCATTACGGGTACATGAAGCTCAAGATGCCCGGGCCCAATGGAATCATCACTCTTGCCAGTGATCCAAACATAGCACTCCGCGCCGAAAACAAAACCGCCGCCTTGGCCCTCGAGGCATTGCCTGAAGTCCTCGTGGCCGAAGAATTAACCGCATTGCGCTCCACGGTGGATAGGGACGACGTGATACTTGATAAGCGATCCAAATCCACCTCCTTTAAACCAGCAGACGAAATAGTCAAATTCCAGGTCCACCCAAGGAACTCCACGAAGACAGCATCCATCGGGGCACAGCTGGACCCCACGGTCGACGCTGCACTGCAGGCGTTCCTACGCGAATACTGGGACATATTTGCCTGGCACCCTTCCAATATGTCAGGGATCTGCAGGCTGGCCGAACATAGCCTAAACATACTGAACGGATACAAGCCGGTCAAGCAAACATTACGGTGCTTTTCCGAACCCAAACGACAAGCCATGGGAGAGGAGCTAGCCAAGTTACTCGAGGCTGGATTCATCAGAGAGATAAAACATCCAGGCTGGCTAGCAAACCTGGTGATGGTACCAAAGAAGGATAAATCCTGGTGCCTATGTGTCGATTTCAAAGACCTCAACAAGGCTTGCCCTAAGGATCCCTTTTCCCTCCCCGCATCGATCAAATTATCGATGCTACCGCAGGACACGACTCACTGTGCTTCCTCGACGCATACTCCGGGTACCATCAAATCAAGATGAAGGAATCCGATCAAGCCGCAATGACATTTATCACCCCATATGGGCCCTTCTGCTTCAACACTATGCCTTTCGGGCTCAAAAATGCTGGTGCCACCTATCAACGCATGATTCAAACATGCCTGGAGAAACAAATCGGCAAGACAGTTGAAGCATATGTAGATGATGTAGTCATCAATCGAGTCATTAATAGACGATCTGCGCCTCACATTCGATAACCTCTGAACATATGACATCAAGCTCAATCCGGAAAAATGTGTTTTCGTTGTTCCCGCCGGAAAGCTTTTGGGCTTCATCGTTTCCAATAGAGGAATTGAGGCAAACCCAGCTAAAATCCAAGATTTGTCACAGTTGGCTACGCCAATAGACCTCAAACAAGTCCAAAAACTATCCGGATGTGTGGCAGCTTTGAGCCGCTTTATCTCCAGACTAGGAGAAAAGGCATTGCCACTCTATCGCCTTCTCCGATGCACCGATCACTTCGAGTGGACGGACGCAACAACGGCCGGATTGGAAGAAATAAAGGCTCTTCTAGCAAGCAACCCAATCCTTGCCGCGCCAAACGTCGGCGAACCCATGTTATTATACATATTGGCCACACACCAAGTTGTGAGTGCGGTGCTCGTCGTCAAACGAGAGGAGGACGGACACAAAATCCCGCTTCAGAAGCCGGTATACTACGTATCCACTGTTCTCACACCATGCAAATCCCGGTACCCTAATTACCAAAAAATAGCATACGCGGTCTTCATGGCATCCCGGAAGCTATGACACTACTTTCAAGAGTGTTCAATAATGGTGGCCTCCGAAGTACCTCTCAATGACATAATAAACAACCGCGATGCTACGGGCTGAATTGCCAAGTGGGCCATTGAGCTCCTCCCATTCGACATATCATACAAACCGCGTCGGGCCATTAAATCCCAGGTATTGGCCGACTTCATCACTGAATGGACAGAGGCCGAACTCCCTAAAGAGTACGGCACATATTCCAACTAGGTCACGCACTTCAATGGCTCCAAAATGTTGGCAGGCCTAGGGGCAGGTGTTGTCCTAACATCCCCTACTGGAGATACTGTTCAGTACGTCCTACAAATATTATTTACGGACTCCAACAATGCAGCCGAATATGAAGCCTTATCACATGGTCTTCGGATGACCGTCTCCATGGGCATACAACGCCTGGAAGTGCGTGGGGATTCAAACCTCGCAATATCTCAAATAAATGGAGATTTCAATGCCAAAGATTCAGAGATGGCGGCTTACCGTAACGCCGTTCTCAAAATGTCGGCTCGGTTTGAGGGGCTCGAGTTTCACCATGTGGCTCGAGAAAGTAATGAAGCGACGGATGTCCTTGCTCGCATCGGCACCAAGCGCGACCCTGTCCCACCTAACATCTTTTTGGAAAGGCTTTTCAAGCCATCCATGGTGTGGCAAGGGGAGAGCAGCAACACCAATCTGGATCCGAATACAATCCCAGATTCTGAACACAGCGACATCATCGGGGGCTCAGCCACCAAAATTACACCATCGGCCCATCTCATCATGGCAGTCCCCCATGGACCGAACCCTTCTTGGCCCACCTCAATAGGCGAGAGCTTCCTGAGGACCAGAATGAGGCACGGTGCATTGTGCGGCAATCTAAAGCCTACAAGGTTCACGAGGGAGAACTCTATAAGAAAAGCGCTACCGGAGTACTTCAAAGATGCATCTCCGAAGAAGAAGGGCGGCAGCTCTTGGTTGAAATTCATGCCGGTCTCGGTGGCCACCACGCTGCGGCTCGGGCCCTTGTAAGCAAGGCCTTCCGTCTGAGTTTATATTGGTGGACGGCGAAGCGAGCGGCATTTACAGGACCTTGTCCAGCATTGTGTCGGATGCCAGCTTTTTGCCAACCAAAGCCATATGCCACCCACCGCTTTACAATAAATCCCTATCACCTGGCATTTTGCGGTCTGGGGGCTTGATATTGTCGGACCCCTTAAAGGCAGACACCATAAGAAAAAAGATCTGTTGGTCATGGTGGATAAATTCACTAAGTGGATAGAGGCCAAACTAGTTAAAACGGTCGAAGCCGGGCCAGTGATAGACTTTATATTCGGTGTTGTGCACCGTTATGGTGTTCTGCACAGCATCATCACCGACAACGGCTCCAATTTCACAGCCGATGAGGTGAAAGCCTGGTGTGCTAATCTGGGCATCAAGCTCGACTACGCCTCCGTCTATCACCCACAAACCAACGGCCAAGTCGAACGAGCCAATGGTCTTATTATGAGCAGAATTAAACCCAGATTAGTGCGGTCTTTGAAAGAATCAGACAAGCACTGGGTGGAGGAGCTCGACTCCGTACTCTGGGGGCTGCGGACCATGCCCAATCGTTCTACCGGATACACACCTTTTTCATGGTGTATGGCGTAGAGGTTGTGTTACCCTGCGACATTATTCATGACTCACCTCGAGTGCGCATGTATGAAGAGAGAGAGAGAGAGGCCGAGCTTTATCGGCAGGACAACTTAGATGCCCTAGAGGAGGAGCGTGATGTCGCAAAAGCCCGTTCCGCATTCTATCAACAACAGACCCGCGGATATCAAAGCAGAGAAGTACGGGCCAAAACTTATAATGTTGGCAAACTCGTTCTACGCTTGCCGGAGAAGAAAAAGGACAAACTCAAGCCCAAGTGGAAGGGTCCCTTCATCATTGATGAAGTTCTCACCAGAGGAGCGTACCGCCTGCGCGACGCATCTGACAATCGCCTCGAGCCGAGCCCATGGAATGCGGCCAGACTCCGAAAATTCTATGCCTAGCGCCGGACTCTTTGTTCATTTCCTTTACCCCTTTTTTGTTTCCAGTATTTATTTTCCTCTCTTTTCGCCTTTTTCTTTCTTTCTAAGCCTTAAAGCTTTAGTACGGCTAAACCGTGCATCTTCGACGCACACATTCTAAAATATGTACATCAAGTATACCTGGGGGCTTCTTGTACAGAAGCTTATTATTATTATTATTATTATTATTATTATTATTATTATTATTATTATTATTTTCCGAGCATCAAGCTCATCACATATGTGTCTTTTCCGCGTATGTACCTTTTCTTCGCCATTATATGCATCGATATGACTTAAGTTTTGGCCAAGCTAGGTTGCTTGGCTCCTGTGCTTATGCCCTACGTTCCCGTTAGTTCAGCTAGGGCATAAAAAGAGCACCTCTGCGATTGTTACTGCCGGGTCATCCGGATGTGTACCTCAGACTGGGTGAAGCCGAAAGCTAGCGTTCTTAAGGGGATATTCGGTCGACGGACTAAAGATGTTTTTTACTTGTCACATTATGAACCCCCAGATGTTATGTATGCTGCGGTTTTCTCAATCACAATCCGGACGTGCACGTTAAACGCATGTCGACCCAGGGAAAGGAACCCTTAACGGAACTATTCTCTCTGGAAGATGTTTCTTACCATCAAAATGTAATATAACATAACTAGCCGGATACTTGTCTGTTCAAGCAACTATGACCCCTACGCTGGTTTCCACGCATACCCCGGTCTACATTACCGAGCGGGTATTCGGAAGCACTCTGCACCTTCGGGTCCAGAGGTTGAAGGGAAAAGGTCTGCCATGACAATCATTTTACAATTCAGCTAGAGACATAATTTGTCAATTGAAGTACATAATCACTTGAACTCAAAAACTTCTTCCTCTATGCCATCCAACAGGCTATCTAACCTACAATCCTGTTGGGAATACCTGGAGGCTACTTGTACCTGGTCATATACCAAACTAACAGGAATTTCTTCTCCGTTTAGCCCTACAGGTCCGACTCGGGCCATGTGATTTGGGTCAAGCTTGGTATACCGAGTTTTTACCATCACCCAGGCCTCTCGCCCACCTTCCCGGCAGGCCGATATCTTCCATAATTGGAAGCGCCACCCCGCTCCCTTGAACAGTTGTACAAACCCCTCCATACTTCCTAGAGGGGAGTCGGATGGCCATAAGGCCTTGGCAACGCTTTGCATCGCCTGTCGAGCTCGCTCGTGCATTTGTGACAACTCTTGTAGCAGATCGCTCGACGATCCGGACACCTCCTCTTCGGGACGGCCCGTCAATATACCTACACACATAAGCACTGTCAGTTCTTTTCCTTGCCGAACTATGTAAAGGTAAGTCCAAACACATACTAAATATGCCGCTTCGCAGCCTCCCTATTCTCCTTCACGGAGTTAGCCAGCTGGGCCCGCACGCCTTTTAGTTCCACGCCCAGCTTGGTGTTGGCATCTTGGAGTTTGTTCTTCTCCAACCTGACCTGTGTTAGTATACGTTCACCCGTGGCCAGTTGCCTTTGAGCTCCTGAACCTCCCGCTTGTGCGACTTCCGGTGCCTTTTCCAGATGATCTGATGACTCTGTCATAAGATTTGCACCTGTATTAATACTCCTAGTATATGATCATGTTTTCTTGATAGAGGGGAACATTACCAAACGTTGCCTTCTTGGATTTCTCCAGTTTGGCGGTAGCGGCAGTTAGCTGGGCTCGACACTTCTCCAGCTCTTGAGACAACATGTCGTTGTTCTCTTTGAGCACTTGGGTATACAATGATCCTTAAATCAGTTGCTTAAACTGCTTCAAGTCTCGGGGGCTACTGGTATATAATTATCAGAATTGTGCAAGTATGAACTTACCCGCATATCTCTCAAGTACTGATTTGTGGCTCTGGAAAGCCCATCTCGAGCAGCTCGAATGTATGCATCACCCGTGTTGAAGGCATTGAAAGCCTCTTCTGAAAAACCAGGGTCGTGAAGAGCGCCCCGCTGGCATCGATGATTCATGGCACTTTCCACTTCAGAGTTTGTGGTGGATACTTTATCCGAATCCTCCACAGAAGGACAATCCGGTGTCACTTCCGCGTTAGCCTCAGTCCTCGAGACAGGATCCGGAATCCGTCTAGTAGAGGCATGACCGGCAGGATCCCCGGACACAGTCCAGCGAATGTTTTTCCTGATAAGACACAACGGATAGTGTCACACTTTAAGATGACGACCATGGGGCATATTTAAAACCATACCTCTTCAATGAAGGCCCAACCATATCTCTATTTGCCTTCCTCTTCAAAGGCCTACCCGTTGTAGGCACCGCCTTCTTGCGCGTTGCCTCAGGTGCAGCGTGGCGTGCCGATCGCCTCCCCTTTAGAGCATAATATAGTGCGATGGGTAAGGCAGAAAGGGGAAATTCTCTCAAAGGACAAGTCTCATGGTTACTTACATGCAATGCAGGGAGGAGACCGGGATAGTCAGCAATGATGGCTACTTCGGTGCCGTCACAACTCGCCTGGTAAAACATCCCTTCCCCGAGCTCCACGAATATATCCGGATCCTCTTCGGATCTGGGGCCAAGGGCCCAATTGTGGTCCTCTGGCTGTGGTGCGGGGCTGTGGATCTCCCTGGTGACTTTCCGACATTCCTGTTATAAATGGATGGTTAATATTTATGAAAAAGGATTCAGGGAGTTAATGGAGTAGAGTAGTGGGATGGAAACTCACCCAACTGGGAGGGTTGTACATGGAAAATCCATCCCTGGGCTTAATGCAGATGAACTCCTCCTCCCCCTTTGTATAATCCGGACAATATTTTTGCCAAAGCAGTAGAAGTGTCCGGACCCTCCCGACCATAGTGGGTGGCATCATCTTCTCCATTAAAGTGCCACATAGGGTGCCCTAGGTATTGGAGTGGCTGAACCCCTCGCATTATGGATATCGCCATAACCTCGACTATTGACAATCCGGATTGAGAGAGCATCTTTATCTTTCTCATCAGTTGGTGGACTTCCATGCTATCTTCCTCCCTGGGGCTCCGAGGACGCCAACTGAGGCACTTCTTCAATGGAGCACTTGAAAATTCATGAAGACCCCTTCGGATTGGGTCTTGAAGGGAGACGTCCTCAACATAAAACCATTCGGAAGGCCATTCTTCGGATGCCTTCTTCGGCGTGCCAGATAGGTATTCGGTCCCGGCGATGCGCCATATCTCGGCTCCGCCCACTTGGAATATTGATCCCTCTTGATTACGAGGGACAAGGCAAAACAACTTCTTCCATAACTCGAAATGGGCCTCGCAACCCAGAAATAGCTCGCAAAGAGCAACATAACCCGCAATATGCAGGATGGAGGCAGGTGTAAAGTTGTGCAGTTGGAGGCCATAGTGCTCCAGAAGCCCTCAGAGGAATGGATGGATTGGAAATCCGATGCCTCTCAACAAATAGGGAACAAAACATACTCGTTCCCCCTGGATGGGTTGGGGAACTTCTCCACCTGCTCCCCACCATTGAAGGAAGCCAATCCGACTCGAACGGGGACTAGATCTGCGTGGGGAAGAAACCCCTGGATCTATAGCTTCACCAGTTGGTCATGGGATACGAAACACTTTTCCCAATCACCCTGTTTGGGGCCGTGAGAGCGGGAGGAAGAGCTGGGAGCGCTAGCCATGTTGGGGTGGTTTCTGCGGGCAAGCTCCGAGGATTCCTCGTTTGGGGGAGATGGTGTGGATTAGATCTGAAGATCCCCGCCTCCTTAAATAGACAATTTCCTCACATGGTCAGGGTGGCAAATGCAAAAATTCCCCGGCCTCTCGCATTCGCTCGACACGTGGAAGCTGAAATCATGAAGGTGCAGAAGCTGAGGAGCACGACTTTAAATGGAAAGCCAGATACCGCTCTTTAAGTCAGGTACTTTGAAGTATTCGGAGAAGGAACCCGCCTTGAAATGCCGAAGACAATTTGCGCGCCGGACTCATCGTCATTGAAGCCTGGTTTGGGGGCTACTGAGGGAGTCCTAGATTAAGGGGTCCTCGGACAGCCGGACTATATATGTGGGTCAGGCTGTTGAACCATGAAGGTACAAGATAGAAGACTTCTTCCCGTGCCCGGATGGGACTCTCCTTTGCGTGGAAGGCAAGCTTGGCGATTCGGATATGTAGATTCCTTTCTCTATAACCGACTTTGTGTAACCCTAGCCCCCTCCGGTGTCTATATAAACCAGAGGGGTTAGTCCGTAGGACAACAATCATAATCTCATAGGCTAGACTTCTAGGGTTTAGCCATTACGATCTTGTGGTAGATCAACTCTTATAATACTCATATCCATCAAGATCAATCAAGCAGGAAGTAGGGTATTACCTCCATAGAGAGGGTCCGAACCTGGGTAAACATTGTGTCCCCCGCCTCCTGTTACCATTAGCCTTAGATGCATAGTTCGGGACCCCCTACCCAAGATCCGCCGGTTTTGACACCGACACTGTCCTTGCCTTGTAGCATCAGGATTAGCTTCAGCATGCTTCTTGCTCTTCTTAGCAGCCATTCTGGGATCAATGCCAGGACGCCCAAGAGCTTTCCTATTTTTAGCTTCATTGTGCGCTTGCACACATTTCTGAGCTTAAGACTTCATGCGTTCTCGAGAGCCTTTAGCTTCTTCACGCTTCCTGTGAAATTCAGTTTTGAGGTCATGCAGCATCTTCTTGAAGATTTGTACATCTGCCACACTGAGCTTGTGCATGTTCTTCTTGATAATGGGCCTTCTCATAATCAATCTTGTTTTTGAGCTCGACGATTTTCTGTGCCAGGGCTAGCTCATTAGCAATAGCTCCACGGAACGTGATGCTGATGCCCACAGGCAGCTGCAGACTGTCAATGCTAATGTTCTGGTCGTCGAACGTCTCATCAATGAATTTGTTCAAGATGTCAACATAAAAGAGGGGCAGATCACTGAAGATCTCTGCCTCTTGCTTGCTCTTAATCAGCATCTCAAGGGCTTCATCACCAAGATCTTCATCGCTTGACAGATCAATGGTGTCTTCCTTGTTGCACAGAACGGCAACAGGAGTGAGGGGTTGCCCGGTAGCCTTCTTGGGCAATGGCTTCTTGGTCCTCTTGGACACACGAGACAAATCTTTAGACCGCACACTGGATTCAGACAGTGCAGTGTTCAGTGTCTTCTTGGTTGAAGCTTTTGGAGCAGCAGAGACAGATGGCTTTGAAGCTTTTGCCTTCTTCTTCTTCTTCTTCTTCTTCTTCTTCTTCTTCTTCTTCTTCTTCTTCTTCTTCTTCTGCTTTGGTGGTGATGGAGCATCATCAGAATTAGCTTCTTCAGCAGATTGCCCCACATCAGCTCTTTGGGCAGCAATATGAGACAGAAGCCCGTCGAAGTTGGTGAAGGGGCCAATCCTGTTCTCATTGGCTTCATGAGTTCCATCTGCTCTTGGGGCAGAGGGGCCAGTGTTGAAGTTGAGGCCAAATTCCTTCTGGTTCTTAGCCGTTGAATCTTTTGCAAACTGAAAGTTGCACTTGAAAAGATTGTCTTCACGACACCATAGGAGAGATGATGGGTGATACGTCTCTGTCGTATCTATAATTTTTGATTGTTCCATGCCAATATTATTCAACTTTCATATACTTTTGGCAACTTTTTATACTATTTTTGGGACTAACATATTGATCCGATTGCCGATGCGAGTTCTGTTTGTTGCATGTTTTATGTTTCGCAGAAACCCAATATCAAACGGAATCCAAACGGGATAAAAACGGATGGAGAATTATTTTGGAATATTTGGGATTTTCTGGAGGAAGAATCAACACGAAACGGTGCCCGAGGTGGCCACAAGCCAGGGGCGCCCCCCCGGGCACGCTTGGCACCCTCGTGGGCCACCCATAAGGCGGTTGATGCTCTTCTTTTGCCGCAAGAAAGCTAATTTTATGAGAAAAATCTGGGCAAAAGATTCACCCCAATCGGAGTTATGGATCTCCGGATATAAAAGAAACGGTGAAGGGGAAGGATATGAAAACGCAGAAACAGAGAGAGACAGAGAGACAGATCCAATCTCGGAGGGGCTCTCGCCCCTTGCACGCCATGGGAGCCAAGGACCAGAGGGGAAACCCTTCTCCCATCTAGGGAGAAGGTCAAGGAAGAAGAAGAATAAGGGGGGCCCTCTCCCCCTTGCTTCCGATGATGCCGGAACTCCGCCGGGGGCCATCATCATCACAGCGATCTTCACCAACAACTTCACCGCCTTCATCACCAACTCTTCCCCCCTCTATGAAGCGGTGTAATCCCTCTCTTACCCGCTGTAATCTCTACTTAAACATGGTGCTCAACACTATATATTATTTCCCAATGATGTATGGCTATCCTATGATGTAGATCCGTTTTGTCCTATGGGTTAATTGATGATCGTGATTGGTTTGAGTTGCATGTTTTATTATTGGTGCTGTCCTATGGTGCTCTCCGTGTCGCGCAAGCGTGAGGGATCCCCGCTGTAGGGTTTGCAATATGTTCATGATTTTCTTATGGTGGGTGGCGTGAGTGAACAGAAGCACATACCCGAGTAAGTAGGTTGTTTGCGTATGGTATAAAGGGGACTTGATACTTTAATGCTATGGTTGGGTTTTACCTTAATGATCTTTAGTAGTTGCGGATGCTTGCTAGAGTTCCAATCATAAGTGCGTATGATCCAAGAAGAGAAAGTATGTTAGCTTATGCCTCTCCCTCAAATAAAATTGCAATAGCGATTACTGGTCTAGTTATCGATTGCCTTGGACAAATAACTTTCTCGTAACAAAAAGCTCTCTACTAATACTTACTTTATTGCTTCTTTATATGATCAGCCCCTACTTTTTATTTACGTGTTCTTTATTATCTTGCAAACCTATCCAACAACACGTACAAAGTACTTCTAGTTTCATACTTGTTCTAGGTAAAGCGAATACTAAGCGTGCGTAGAGTCGTATCTATGGCAGATAGGTCTTGAGAGAGTATTTGTTCTACCTTTAGCTCCTCGTTGGGTTCGACACTCTTACTTATCGAAAGAGGCTACAACTATCCCGTATACTTGCGGGTCATCAAGACCCTTTTCTGGCGCCGTTGCCGGGGAGTCATAGCGTAGGGTGAATATTCTCGTGTGTGCTTGTTTGCTTTATCACTAAGTAAATTTTATTTGCTGTTCTAAGTTGTTCTCTATCTTTAGTTATGGAAATGGAACACGAAATACCAAAAAAATTAGGTGTACTTGCTACTCATGGAGATGGGGAACCTCCTAAAACCCTTGATGCTTGTTATGTTCAAAATATTATGTACTACTTTGATAATCCTGAGAAAACCCCATTCAACTTTATAATCCTGAGAAAATTTTGCTATACTTAAATATTGCTATGAGAATCATGAATATAATGCCGATATTGATGCATTTATTGAGGAAGTCTCCGCTGTCCAAGAAGAAATTGATGAAACTGTGAGCTCATTGGATGAAGAAGATGATGAGGAGAGCCAAGAACAAAAGGAGGAAGAGCGGATTGATCACCCGTTCCCACCTTCTAATGAGAGTAACTCTTCAACTCATACATTGTTTAATTCCCCTTCGTGCTTACCAAAGAATGATTGCTATGATGATTGCTATGATCCCGTTGATTCTCTTGAAATATCCCTTTTTGATTATGCTTGCTATGCTTGTGGCCAAGATGCCAATATGAATTATGCTTATGGAGATGAACTTGTTATAGTTCCTTATGTTAAACATGAAATTGTTGCTATTGCACCCACACATGATAGTCCTATTATCTTTTTGAATTCTCCCGACTACACTATATCGGAGAAGTTTGCGCTTAGTAAGGATTATATTGATGGGTTGCCTTTTACCATTGCACATGATGATTTTGATGAATGTAATATGCATGTGCTTGCTGCTCCTACTTGCAATTATTATGAGAGAGGAACTATATCTCCACCTCTCTATGTTTCCAACACGATAGAATTGCAAGAAACTGCTTATACTATGCATTGGCCTTTACTTGGTGTGCATGAATTGTTCTTTTATTACATGCCGATGCATAGGAACAGAGTTAGACTTCGTTGTTGCTTTATATATGTTACTTTGTGCTCACTACTAAATTACAAATCATTGTTAATTAAAATTGGCTTTGATATACCTTGGGATCTGGGTGGATTCATTACTTGAGCACTAAATGCCTAGCTTAATGGCTTTAAAGAAAGCGCTGCCAGGGAGACAACCCGGAAGTTTTAGAGAGTCATTTATTTCTGTTGAGTGCTTTTACATATTTTAAAAACAAAAAAATAAAGAGGGGAACATAAAAACTTTTCAAAAAGGAAAGTGAAAGTGAGAAAGACAAGCATTGTTGAAGTGGGAGCTAGCCTTGAACTTTGTTCATGCTCACGGAAACTTTGTGAATCTTAATTACAGAAACTTTTCAACAAAAATAATTATCCCCTTGTACAATTCCATTGTATTATAAAAATAATGTGCCAAGGTTTGCCTTTAGGATGTTTACAATGCTTGTTGATTTGTACGGTGCAGGACAGAAACTTTGGCTGTAGTGCACGATTTTACATTTTTCACTGGAATGTCAAATGGTTTGGATTCCTTTTGCACCGTCTTGCTGTACAAATTGTTTATTTTTTCTAATTTTGGTAGAATATTTGGGGTACCAGAAGTATGGTGAATGTTCAGATTGCTACAGACTGTTCTATTTTTGATAGATTCTGTTTTTGATGCATAGTTTGCTTGTTTTAATGAATCTATTAATTTATATCAGTGGATTAAGCCATGTAAAAGCTATATTATGGTAGACACAATGCAAAAACAAAATATGAATTGGTTTGCAACAGTACTTAGAGTAGTGACTTGCTTTATTATACTAACGGATCTTACCGAGTTTTCTGTTGAAGTTTTGTGTGGATGAAGTGTCTAATCGAGGATGTCTCGGCATGAGGAAAAGGAAGAGAGGCAAGAGCTCAAGCTTGGGGATGCCCGAGGCACCCCAAGTAAATATTCAAGGAGACTCAAGCGTCTAAGCTTGGGGATGCCCCAGAAGGCATCCCCTCTTTCTTCAACAAGTATCGGTATGTTTTCGTATTCGTTTCGTTCATGCAATATGTGCAAGTCTTGGAGCGTCTTTTGCATTAAGTTTTCACTTTTCTTTTATGCACCATGCTGGTATGAGATAGTCCTTGGTTTATTTATAGAATGCTCATTGCACTTCACTTAAATCTTTTGAGTATGGCTTTATAGAATGCTTCATGTGCTTCACTTATATTATTTGAAGTTTGGATTGCCTGTTTCTCTTCACATAGAAAACCGCCATTTGTAGAATGCCCTTTTGCTTCACTTATACTTGTTAGAGCATGGGCATATCTTTTGTAGAAAGAATTAAACTCTCTTGCTTCACTTATATCTATTTAGAGAGATGGCAGGAATTGGTCATTCACATGGTTAGTCATAAAATCCTACATAAACTTGTAGATCGCTGAATATGATATGTTTGATTCCTTGCAATAGTTTTGCGATATAAAGGTGGTGATATTAGAGTTATGCTAGTGGGTGATTGTGGATTAGTAGAAATACTTGTGTTGAGGTTTGTGATTCCTGAAGCATGCACGTATGGTGAACCGCTTTGTGATGAAGTTGGAGCACGATTTTATTTATTGATTGTCTTCCTTATGAGTGGCGGTCGGGGATGAGCGATGGTCTTTTCCTACCAATCTATCCCCCTAGGAGTATGCGCGTAGTATTTTGTTTTCAATGGCTTGTAGATTTTTGCAATAAGTATATGAGTTCTTATGACTAATGTTGAGTCCATGGATTATACGCACTCTCACCCTTCCATCATTGCTAGCCTCTTCGGTATCGTGCATTGCCCTTTCTCACCTCGAGAGTCGGTGCAAACTTCGCCGGTGCATCCAAACCCCGTGATACGATACGCTCTATCACACATAAGCCTCCTTATATCTTCCTCAAAACAGCCACCATACCTACCTATTATGACATTTCCATAGCCATTCCGAAATATATTGCCATGCAACTTCCATCATCATCATATACATGACTTGAGCATTCATTGTCATATTGCTTTGCATGATCGTAAGATAGCTAGCATGATGTTTTCATGGCTTGTCTGTTTTTTTATGTCATTGCTACGCTAGATCATTGCACATCCCGGTACACTGCCAGAGGCATTCATATAGAGTCATATCTTTGTTCTAGATATCGAGTTGTAATATTGAGTTGTAAGTAAATAAAAGTGTGATGATCATCATTATTAGAACATTGCCCCAGTGAGGAAACGATGATGGAGACTATGATTCCCCCACAAGTCGGGATGAGACTCCGGACTTAATAAAAAAAAGAGGCCAACGAAGCCTAAATAAAAAGGGAGAGGCCAAAGAAGCCTATTCAAAAAGAAAAAAAAGAAAAAAAGAGAAAAAAATGAGAGAAAAAGAGAGAAGGGGCAATACTACTATCCTTTTACCACACTTGTGCTTCAGAGTAGCACCATGTTCTTCATATAGAGAGTCTCTTGAGTTATGACTTTCATATACTAGTGGGAATTTTCATTATAGAACTTGGCTTGTATATTCCGATGATGGGCTTCCTCAAATGCCCGAGGTCTTCATGAGCAAGCAAGTTGGATGCACACCCACTTAGTTTTAGTTTGAGCTTTCATACACTTATAACTCTCAGTGCATCCGTTGCATGGCAATCCCTACTCCTCGCATTGACATCAATTGATGGGCATCTCCATAGCCCGTTGATCAGCCACGTCGATGTGAGACTTTCTCCCTCTTTGTCTTCTCCACATAACCTCCACCATCATATTCTATTCCACCTATAGTGCTATATCCATGGCTCACGCTCATGTATTGCGTGAAAGTTGAAAAAGTTTGAGATTATTAAAGTATGAAACAATTGCTTGGCTTGTCATCGGGGTTGTGCATGATTAAATACTTTGTATGATGAAGATAGAGCAATAGCCAGACTATATGATTCTGTAGGGATAACTTTCTTTGGTCATGTTGTTTTGAAAAGACATGATTGCTTTATTGGTACACTCAAAGTATTATTATTTTTATGTCAAATGATAGACTATTGCTTTGAATCACTCGTGTCTTAATATTCATGCCATGATTAGACATATGATCAAGATTATGCTAGGTAGCATTCCACATCAAATTTTTTTTTTATCATTTACCTACTCGAGGACGAGCAGGAATTGAGCTCGGGGATGCTGATACGTCTCCGTCGTATCTATATTTTTTGATTGTTCCATGCCAATATTATTCAACTTTCATATACTTTTGGCAACTTTTTATACTATTTTTGGGACTAAAATATTGATCCACCGCCATGCAGTTCTGTTTGTTGCATGTTTTATGTTACTGTGAAACCCAATATCAAATGGAATCCAAGCGGGATAAAAGCAGACGGAGAATTATTTTGGAATATTTGGGATTTTCGGAGGAAGAATCAAAGCGAACGGTGCCGAGGTGGCCACGAGACAGGCGCCCTCCCCTGGCGCACTGGCACCCTCGTGGGCCACCCGTAAGGTGGTTGATGCTCTTTTTTTGCCGCAAGAAAGCTAATTTTATGAGAAAAATCTGGGCGAAAGATTCACCCCAATCGGAGTTACGGATCTCTGGATATAAAAGAAATGGTGAAGGGGAAGGATCTGAAAACGCAGAAACACACACACACACACACACACACACACACACACACACACACACACAGAGAGAGAGAGAGAGAGAGAGAGAGATCCAATCTCGGAGGGGCTCTCGCCCCTCCCACGCCATGGGAGCCAAGGACCAGAGGGGAAACCTTCTCCCATCTAGGTAGAAGGTCAAGGAAGAAGAAGAAGAAGGGGGGCCCCTCCCCCTTGCTTCTGGTGGCGCCGGAACTCCACCGGGGGCCATCATCATCACCGCGATCTTCACCAACAACTTCACCACCTTCATCACCAACTCTTCCCCCCTCTATGCAGCAGTGTAACCCATCTCTTACCCGCTGTAATCTCTACTTAAACATGGTGCTCAATGCTATATATTATTTCCCAATGATGTATGGCTATCCTATGATGTTTGAGTAGATCCGTTTTGTCCTATGGGTTAATTGATGATCGTGACTTGTTTGAGTTGCATGTTTTATTATTGGTGTTGTCCTATGGTGCTCTCCGTGTCGTGCAAGCGTGAGGGATCCCCGCTGTAGGATTTGCAATATGTTCATGATTTGCTTATGGTGGGTGGCGTGAGTGAGCGAAGCCTGAGACCGAGTAAGTAGGTTGTTTGCGTATGGGATAAAGGGGACTTGATACTTTAATGCTATGGTTGGGTTTTACCTTAATGATCTTTAGTAGTTGCGGATGCTTGCTAGAGTTCCAATCATAAGTGCATAGATCCAAGAAGAGAAAGTATGTTAGCTTATGCCTCTCCCTCAAATAAAATTGTAATAGTGATTACCGGTCTAGTTATCGATTGCCTTGGACAAATAACTTTCTCGTAACAAAAAGCTCTCTACTAGTACTTACTTTATTGCTTCTTTATCTAATCAGCCCCTACTTTTTATTTACGTGTTCTTTATTATCTTGCAAACCTATCCAACAACACCATAAAGTACTTCTAGTTTCATACTTGTTCTAGGTAAAGCGAACACTAAGCGTGCGTAGAGTCGTATATGTGGCAGATAGGTCTTGAGAGAGTATTTGTTCTACCTTTAGCTCCTCGTTGGGTTCGACACTCTTACTTATCGAAAGAGGCTACAACTATCCCATATACTTGCGGGTCATCAATGGGTCGACATTCTCAGGCTGTGGTCCTCTAACCATATAGGGATAGAACCCCTGTTCAATAGCTTCATCCTTATTCTTCGGTGCCAAGTTGCGGTACAGACAATCACCCCACGGGCGCTTGATGGCATTCTTCTCAGCATATTTAGGTGTTACAAACCTGTACTTGAACCACTGCTTTGCCCAATATTTTTGGATCCACTGGATTCGGTTCTTGCGCTGGGTGTAGCTCTCCTCTGGGTCAGACTTGTAGAGTTCATAAAGATCTCCAGGCAAATCAAGTGTAGTGTTGCCATGGTATTGCCTACCTCCTTTTCGTGCAGATTTCTCTGAAGCCATAATATTCAGACTGATTGGCTTCAATACAGTGAAGGGCTTCCGGTTGTTGGTCAGACAAGAACTAGCTTCAGGAGATTAGATGTGACGCTGTAAGAATTCTGCAAATGAATGAAGACTATGAGAACCAAGGGATTCTCCCACAGACATGTACCTGTGACACCATTAGATATGCGAGGGAAGGGGAAGAGGTCATATGGATTCTCAGAAGATTTTGAAAGTAAATCAGTTTAGAAGACATTGACCTCACAGTGCGAAGATATTCACTTATTGAAGGAAGTTGGTTCCAGATTTGTATGAATCCACGAATAGGTACTGATGACCCACAAGTATAGGGGATCTATCATAGTCCATTCGATAAGTAACAGTGTCGAACCCAACAAGGAGCAGAAGGAAATGACAAGCGGTTTTCAGTAAGGTATTCTCTGCAAGCACTGAAATTATCGGTAACAGATAGTTGTGTGATAAGGTAATTTGTAATGGGTAACAAATAACAAAAGTAACAAGGTGCAGCAAGGTGGACCAATCCTTTTTGTAGCAAAGGACAAGCCTGGACAAACTCTTATATAAAGCAAAGCGCTCCTGAGGACACATGGGAATTATCGTCAAGCTAGTTTTCATCATGCTCATATGATTCATGTTTGGTACTTTGATAATTTGATATGTGGGTGGACCGGTGCTTGGGCACTGCCCTTCCTTGGACAAGCATCCCACTTATGATTAACCCCTCTCGCAAGCATCCACAACTACAGAAGAAGAATTAAGGTAAACCTAACCATATCATGAAACATATGGATCCAAATCAGCCCCTTACAAAGCAACGCATAAACTAGGGTTTAAGCTTCTATCACTCTAGCAACCCATCATCTACTTATTACTTCCCAATGCCTTCCCCTAGGCCCAAAAAATAGTTGTGTCATGTAGTCGATGTTCACATAACACCACTAGAGGAGAGACAATGTAGGATCTTGAGAAGAGGTGTCTAGAGGGGGGTGATTAGACACTTAGTACCAAAGTTGCAGTTTTTAAGTTTCCTTAAGTTTAAGTGGAGTTTAGGCACAAGTTTAACATTCATAATACATATCAAGCAAGCATGCAAGAGTATATGGACAGCGGAAAGTAAAGCATGCAACTTGCCAGAATGTAAAGGGAAGGGTTTGGAGGATTCAAACGCAATTTGAGACACGTATGTTTTTGGCATGGTTCCGATAGGTGATGCTATCATACATCCACGTTGATGGAGACTTGAACCCATGAAGGGTAACGGTTGCGCGAGTCCACGGAGGGCTCCACCCACGAAGGGTCCACGAAGAAGCAACCTTGTCTATCCCACCATGGCCGTCACCCATGAAGGACTTGCCTCACTAGCGGTAGATCTTCTTGAAGTAGGCGATCTCCTTGCCCTTACAAACTCCTTGGTTCAACTCCACAATCTTGTAGGAGGCTCCCAAGTGACACCTAGCCAATCTAGGAGACACCACTCTCCAAGAAGTAACAAATGGTGCGTTGATGATGAACTCCTTGCTCTTGTGCTTCAAATGATAGTCTCCCCAACACTCAACTCTATCTCATAGGATTTGGATCTGGTGGAAAGAAGATTTGAGTGGAAAGCAACTTGGGGAAGGCTAGAGATCAAGATTCATATGGTAGGAATGGAATATCTTGGCCTCAACACATGAGTAGGTAGTTCTCTCTCAGAAAATGTATGTTGGAAGTGTAGGTTCAGTCTGATGGCTCTCTCCACGAATGAAGAGGAGATGGAGGGGTATATATAGCCTCCACACAAAATCTAACCGTTACACACAATTTACCAAGCTCGATGGGACCGATTCAACAGACTCGGTCGGACCGATTTAGTAAATCTAGTGACTGTTAGGATTTTCGGTGGGACCGAAATGCAACTCGGTGAGACCGATATGATTAGGGTTAGGGCATAACGTAATCTCTGTAAGACCGATTACACAAACTCGGTGAGACCAATTTTGGTAATAAGCTTTCCAGAGAGTTGGTCAGCCAAACTCGGTTGGACCGATTACACAAACTCGGTGGGACCGATTTTGGTAATGAGTCAACCAGGAAGTTTGCATTGTAATCTCGGTAGTACCGATTGCTCAAACTCGGTGAGACCGATTTTGGTAATGGACATACACATAGAGATTACAATCCCATCTCGGTGAGACCGAGATCCCTATCGGTGAGACCGATTTGACTATTGTTTGTGGCAGTGGCTATGACTTTCAAACTCGGTGGCGCCGGATAGGAAGAATCGGTGTGACCGATTTTGGCTTTGGGTTTAGGTCATTTGTGTGGAAGTGGGAAAGTAGTTGAGGGTTTTGGAGCATATCACTAAGCACTGTGGAGCAAGAAACTCATTAAGCAACACCTCATCCCTTCTTGATAGTATTGGCTTTTCCTATAGACTCAATGTGATCTTGGATCACTAAAATGTAAAATGAAGAGTCTTGAGCTTGAAGCTTGAGCCAATCCTTTGTCCTTAGCATCTTGAAGGAGTTCCCACATCCTTTAGTCCGTGCCACTCCATTGTTGAACTTATCTGAAACATACTATATAAAAGTGTTAGTCCAACAAGAGATATGTTGACATTAATTACCAAAACCACCTAGGGAGCACTTGTGCTTTCTATCTCCCCCTTTTTGGTAATTGATGACAACATACATCAAAGCTTTAGATAAAGATATAAAGAATATCAAGTAAAGCTTTGGAAAGATATGTAATAGGCATAGGCTCCCCCTACATGTATGCAATCATGTGAATATGGAATATAGAAGCATGTGAGAGCATAACCATGATAGAGTAGGCAATGTGAGGGAGTCCTGGACTAGGGGGTGTCCGGACAGCCGGACTATCATCGTCCGCCGGACTCCAAGACTATGAAGATACAAGATTGAAGACTTCGTCCCATGTCCGGATGGGACTTTCCTTGGCGTGGAAGGCAAGCTTGGCGATACGGATATGTAGATCTCCTACCATTGTAACCGACTCTGTGTAACCCTAGCCCTCTCCGGTGTCTATATAAACCGGAGGGTTTTAGTCCGTGGGGACAACAACCATTACAACAATCATACCATAGGCTAGCTTCTAGGGTTTAGCCTCCTTGATCTCGTGGTAGATCCACTCTTGTACTACCCATATCATCAATATCAATCAAGCAGAGTAGGGTTTTACCTCCATCGAGAGGGCCCGAACACAGGTAAAAACATCGTGCCTTGTCTCCTGTTACCATCCGCCTAGACGCACAGTTCGGGACCCCCTACCCGAGATCCGCGGTTTTGACACCGACATTGGTGCTTTCATTGAGAGTTCCTCTATGTCATCACCGATAGGCAATGGCTTCTTCAATCAACAACAACGCCGTCGGTGAGACTTTTCTCCCGAACAGATCTTCAGATTGGCGGCCGCCTGCGGGCCAATTCACTTGGCCATCTGGAGCAGATCGAAGCTACGCCCCGCCGTCAGTCGATTTGAAGCCTAAACTTCACGGCGGATATCCGCGGAGACTTGATCTTGATGGATCCGAAGCTGTACCCGCGCGTCGTCGCTTTATCACGATGGGCATGACCTAACTCTGCCGCCGGACAGTACCTTGGAGGCCGCACATGAATCCGCACCGGTCCATAATTCAGAGCCGATCGCGCAGATCGAGGACGGGTGGCTGGACACCGCCTCGGGAGCTGCAACTTCCACGGCGATGGAGCCGAACACTGGCCTTGTCCCTTATAAAGCTCGTGACTCCGAGGTGCCGGACTCCCTGCCGGACTCCGAACCTCCTGAGCCCCTGCCAATCGAATCCGATTGGGTGCCGATCATGGAGTTCACCGCCGCGGACATCTTTCAGCACTCACCCTTTGGCGACATCCTAAATTCGCTAAAGCATCTTTCGCTATCCGGAGAGCCCTGGCCGGACTATGGCCAGGATGGTTGGGATATGGACGACGAAGAAATTCAAAGCCCACCCACCACCCACTTTGTAGCCACTGTCAACGATCTAACCGACATGCTAGACTACGACTCCGAAGACATCGACGGTATGGGACGGCGATGCGAGAGGCGATCAAGAACCAGCGCCTACAGGGCACTGGAAGACCACCTCGTCATATGACATATACATGGTGGACACCCCAAAGGATGGAGACGGCGAAGAAACAACGGAGGCAGATCCCTTAAAGAAACAGCCCAAGCGCCGACGTCAGCGGCGCCGCTCTAAATCCCGCCAAAGCAAGAATGGAGATTCCGCACGGAGATAATAACACCCCGAAAGTGCGAAGACAATCCCCTCCGCAAGATTCAGCGTGGGAGGATGCGTACAAGCCCTCACGAGAGCGGCGGACAAAGAGGTCGAGGATGATAATTACATACCTCCCTCCGGAGATGAGGCAAGCCTTGACGACGATTTAATTAAATCGTGCTCGAGGATCCCATCGAACAAGAGCATTTCAAGCGCAGCTAATAGCCACAAACAAATAGCCTAAAGAAAAAGCAGCAGCAGCTTCAAGCTGATCAAGACCTGCTGGCCGACAGATGGACCGAGGTCCTCGCAGCCGAAGAGTATGAACTCGAACGCCCCTCCAAGAACTACCCAAAACGCAAGTTACTCCCCCGATTAGAGGAGGAAGCATATATACCTTCATCACCAGCGCACAATACGGCAGACCGACCACCCCGTGGTCGGGACAGAGAGGCACCTAGGCCCTCCACCAAGACCGTACCCGGCATCGCTCAAAAGTACGGTTACCGGGAACGCGCGGACTTGCGGGATATATTGGAGGACAAGGCAAGACAATCCAGATCCATCTATGGATCACGTGGGCGCCCCACGACCCACGACGAATATCGTCGCGCCAGATACAACAACTCCGGCCGGGCCGAACACAGCAAACAACGCTCCCTCGAGCTACGTCATGATATTGCTCAATACGGAGGCGCCGCACACCCACTATGCTTCACAGATGAAGTAATGGATCATCAAATCCCTGAAGGGTTTAAACCCGTCAACATCAAATCCTACGATGGCACGACAGACCCCGCGGTTTGGATCGAGGATTATCTCCTTCATATCCATATGGCCCACGGCGACGATCTCCATGCTATCAAATATCTCCCGCTCAAGCTTAAAGGACCAGCTTGGCATTGGCTTAACAGCCTGCCTGCAGAGTCAATTGGGTGTTGGGAGGACCTGGAAGCCGCATTCCTCGACAACTTCCAGGGCACATATGTGCGACCACCAAACGCCGATGACCTAAGCCACATAATTCAGCAGCCAGATGAATCGGCGGATAGATTCGGACACGGTTCATAACAAAGAAAAATCAAATCATCGATTTATGCGGATGCAGAGGCCCTAGCAGCCTTCAAACATAACATCGCGACGAGTGGCTAGCCCGGCACCTAGGGCAGGAAAAGCGAAATCCATGGCAGCCCTCACATCATTAATGACTCGCTTACGTGCGGGAGAGGATAGCTGGCTGGCTCGCAGCAACAACCTCGATAAGAATCTTGGCATTCGGATACTAAGGACCACAATGGCGGTCGCGTCAAAGCAAAAACAAGCGCGCGTTAACGGCGACAACAATGAGGACACGACGGTCGGCGCGGATTTCGAGGCTCTAAACCCGGTCGTGGAAGAAGCCATTCAAAAGAACCACTCCGGTCCGTCAATTTGGACCGAATACTCGACCGCTCATGCGGATACATGGCTCCCCGAAAAACCAGCTAACCACACCAACAGAGATTGTTGGGTATTTAAGCGAGCAAGTTAATTGCGAAAACAACGACAAGGGGCTGCTGCAATGACGACGAGGAAGAGACCGGCTGCGAACGAGAGAGGACGAAGGTTTCCCCCACAAGTGCGGACGATAAACATGATATCGCAACCCATATACCCAAGAGGGGCGGAAGCGTGCACTAAGGGGCGTATATGCGATGGAGCGATCGCCCGAAGTTCAATCCATGGTCCTCTTGCACGATCACTTTCGATCAGCGAGACCATCCGACCAAGATCCGCCATGGCGGATTCGCGCGCATTGGTCTTAGACCCAATCGTCGATGGATTTCACCTCACGAGTCCACGATGGACGGCGGCGGTAACTGAAACCGCTTTATCGGGATATAGTGCGCAAGATGGGCATAGACCCTCAAGGATTAAACCTACAAAGACGACCTTCAAAGGCGTCATACCAGGTGTTGAGGCCAATTATGCGAGCTCGATCCTGCTGAAGTGGTCTTCGGATCCCGGATAATTTACGGGCGAGGAGTTAATCTTCGACATAGTACCGTTCGCAGCGGCTATCACGCTCTGCTCGGACGGACCGCGTTCGCCAAAGTTCAACGCGGTGCGCGACACATACCTCAAGCTCAAGATGCCAGGCCCTCGTGGAGTCATCACGGTCAACGGAAATACGGAACGCTCCCTCCGAACAGAGGAACATACAGCGGCTCTCGCTCAGAAGTACAGAGCAACCTTCTAAGGAAATTTTCGAGTCCGGCCGTTAAACGACCGGACACGGCCAAACGCGCCCGGAGCAACATCAATCAAGACCACCTGGCACATTCCGAGCACGCGTAGCAATGCGGCCCCAACCCCAGCCCTCTCATGATTGCAAGACCAACTCTCCGCGTACATCATTACGCTCTGCAGATACCATGGGCATAGGGGGAGGGGCATGACCACAACAGACCCAGAGTGCAGATCGACCACACCAGGGGCTCCCAAGTGTGTCGCTCTTCTTATTTTTATTTTCCTTATTTTTATATACAGGACTCCGTTCACGAGAGGCCCTGTCCGGCGGCGCGCCCGCCGAACTCGCGATGCAATAGCCAGGGAGGGAAAAAGGCTGCGACGAACACTCAGGTGGTCTCCATTACGAGCATTAAATTTGATTATATACACCAGTCCGCAGCCCACCCCTGGAGGGGGACATGTTTAATTAGTCCAATCCCTTGCTTACCGCACTATTTGTATCATTCCGCACTCATAGCAGAATTCCTTGAATAAATAATGCAACACTTTTTGCCTATAATTGCATTACTTTACATATATGTTCATTAATGACATCTTGCACCCGTACAATTTGGTACGGCCGAATACACCAGGGGCTTATGTTCCCCGCATTATGGTGTGATGAGTCCGAACACTTTCACAAGTGTGGCACCCCGAACTTATAGCATTATATGAATCGGCTCCGAATCATGTCTTGGGTCAAGAGTTGGGTTTGCCCGGCTCCCATGTTTTGGTACCTTACGTTCCGTTCGCGGCTAAGGTAGACTGGGAGAACCACTGCGATTGCGCCCGGTTAAGCTGGGCGGCGCCTCGAGGAGAAAGCTAAAACCGGCGGCATGATAAGGCGAGGCGGTCGCTATTCGAGAGGTCTTTTCGGTCCCTAAAGACTTATGCCGCTTGAGCGAAGAACCGGATAATGTCCGTGAAAGGCGTGGATAGCGCCCAATTCGGTCTTCCGAATACTAGGGGCTTCTTGAAATTTAAAATTATAGAATTCGTGGCTAAGTGAGAGTGTTCAAGCATTATAAGTCCATTGCCTTGTTCGTTGTGTTGGCGCCTCCTAGATGGACCCAAAAATGGGAACAAGAGTGCTCAAGTTTATCCCGAACACCCAAACACTAGTGGCATGGGGCTGAAGCCGACGACTTGCCATCTCTCGATTTTATAAACGGCCGCATGAAGGTAATATTTTAAATTAAACAAGCGTTGCTTAGCGATATGAACAAAGTTTTCAGCGCGAGGATAACACATAGCGAGTCTACTCAATAATTACATCTCGGGGCACTCATACGCAATCTTGCGGGCACCCTCTGTAACAGTCTTATAGTACATCTCGGCGACGATACTCCTTGCCTACGTGGCGGCAAGATCGATGATAAGCCTCTCCGCATCCAGCCTGCCCCAATGCACCTTTGCACGGGCAACGGCCCAACGAGCACCTTCAATACAGGCGGAGCGCTTGACGACCTCCACCCAGGGGCACGCATCCACCAGCCGCCGCACGAGGCCAAAGTAGCTCCCAGGCATGGCCACTCCAGGCCACAGCCGGACTATGAGGCCCTTCATGGCCTGTTCGGCTACCTTGTGGAGCTCGACCAGCTGCTTTAGCTGGTCGCTAGGGGGCACCGGATGGCCGGCCTCAGCGTACTGAGACCAGAAGACCTTCTCCTTGAGCTCCCCTCCTCGGCTCGGTAGAACGCGGCGGCATCGGACACACTGCGAGGCAGATCTGCAAACGCCCCTGGAGAGCTCCGAATTCGGGTAAGTGTCAGGTAGTTTACATTAACATGCTTGCTTTGCATGAAAAATGCCTTACACACCGCTATTTTCTTCACCGCCTCAATCTCCTGAAGGGCCTTATGGGCCTCGGCCTTGGCGGCTTTGGCACTTTCGAGAGCCGAGGCAAGCTCGGACTCTCGAGTCTTTGAGTCACGCTCTAAAGTCTCATGCTTTTCCATGAGAGCCTGGAGCTCTTGCCGCACTTCCGCCACCCGCGCCTCCTGCTTCTCTCGCTACGCTCGTTCCGCGGCCGCATTGCGTTCGGCCACGGACACGGCCTCCTTCAGGGCTGCCACCTCGTTCGTGGCCCCTGCAGTACCCACGTTATCCTTGTTATTTTTATTGCAACCTAAATCCTTTTCTGTATGGTAACTATTCAAAGTGGTGTTACTCACCTTCTTTGTCCTCGAGCTGCTTCTTGGCACGACCAAGCTCTTGCTCGGACCGCTCGAGATCCTGCTTCAATGCACCTACCTCCGCAGTCAGTGCGGCAGAGGTCAGCAGCGTAACCTGCAAACCCATATTGACATAATTTTTAGCAACCCTGCGTATATCTTTTTAGATCCTCAGTCCGGCTTTTCTTTTCGAACACCGAACCGAGCATCAGGGGCTACTGTCTATGCGGTATTACACTACACAATTTTAACTTCTTACCTCAAAGCCTGTTAGAAGGCTACTGCAGGCTTCGGTCAGCCCGCTCTTGGCAAGCTGAACCTTCTGAATCACCGCACTCATGATAGTGCGGTGTTCTTCCTCGATGGAAGCGCCTTGGAGTGCCTCCAACAAGTTGTCCGGCACCTCCGGTTGGATAGAGGCCATCGGTGTCACGGTCTTGCCCTTCTTGCGAAGGGGCCGCCGGCCAGACTCCGGAACCACTACGGGTTTCGGTGTGGAGTCCGGCGCGAAGTCCGGGAGGCTGCCTTGTGGCACCTCCGGAGCCTCCTCCCGATGGGTCCCTTCCCGGGATCCCACCTCGGCGTCCTCGGTAGCGAGGTGGGAGCGATCGGGATGGAATCCACATCCGACGGAGCCAACGACCCGCTCGATGAAGCGGGGAGATCATCATCGGCCGGACTGCAGGCAGAGCGCGGCATTAGAAGGACTTATGTGACACAAAAGAAATTACAAACCATTCAAGAATCTGGATACTTACGATCTTGCCGGAGGCCTGGCCCTTGAGGGCCACTCTTCGTCGCCAACGTTGGCGTTGGCGGAGATGTACGGGGGAATAGTCCTTCCCCTCTTGGACCCTTCGGCCTCCCCTGTTGGGGAAGCCTTCCTCTTCCTCTCTCCCTCCTCTGGGAGAGAGTCCTCTTTCTCCTCCTCATCTTCGGGGGAGGAGTCCGCCTCGGAACCATCGGACGATGAATCAGATACCACCTGGCGCCGGGAACTTCTTCGAGTTCCCGTGGCCTCCTTCTTGGCCTTCTTCTCCGGCACCACATGCGGTGCCGGAACCAGCAGCCCCGCTAGACGGGCGTCTACTAGGTTTTCTGGCATGGGAGCCGGGCAGATGATCTGCTTGGGCTTCCTCATCCAGTCCTGTCAAAGGAAAAGAAAGATTGAAACCCGCATAGGGTCAAACAATTGAAAACAAGTGTCCCATAAAGGGGTAGAATCACTTACCTCGTCAACTGGTCGCTGCGAGTGAAATCCGCGATCTTCAGTAGCGGATGCGGGAGCTTCGGCGCCCTTGAACAGCACCCTCCAGGCGCCTTCGTACATCGTGTTGAAGAGCCCGCTCAATGCCGGGTGCTGTGCCGGATTGAACTCCCACAATTTAAACGCCCGTTGTTGGCAGGGGAGAATCCGGCGGATGAGCATGACTTGGACCACATTAACAAGCCTGAGCTTCTTGTCCACCAGCTTCTGGATACAGGCTTGGAGTCCTGTCAGCTCCTCCGAACTACCCCATAGCAAGCCCTTTTCTTTCTAGGAGGTGAGCTGCATAGGGATACCAGATCTGAACTCGGGGGCCACCGCCCACGTAGGGTCGTGCGGCTCGGTGATGTAGAACCACCCCGATTGCCACCCCTTGACGGACTCCACAAAGGCCCTTTGAACAGAGGGCGTTGGGCATCTTGCCCAACATGGCGCCTCCGACACGCTTGAGTGCCCTTCACTACCTTCGCTTGACATTGAAGGTCTTGAGCCACAAGCGAAGTGGGTGCGGATGCAGAGGAACGCCGCGCACACCCACGATAAACGCCGAGATGTTGAGGATGAAGTTGGCGCGGATCGTGGAAATCCAGCCGTAGTAGAACATGAGCCCCGGACAAAGGGGTGAAGTGGAAATCGATCCAGCGGAGGAAGTGGGGAGGGAAAACGACCCTCTCATGGGGCTGGGGGTGGGGATGAGCTGCCTTGTCGGGCGGCCGGCGCAATGTCATTTGGAGAGGTATCCGGTGCCGCGCAGCTTTTCGATGTGCTCCTCCTTAACGGTGGAGGCCAACCACTTGCCTCCCGCTCCGGACATGACTGGAGAAGGTTGAGATGAGATGTGTGAACTTGGGCGCTGGAGCTCGAGTGCGCGGAGATGGATAAGCAAAGGAGGAAGAAGACGTAGGTAAAAAGGTGGATCCTTATCCCCTTATATATAGGCGGACGAAGACTATGCGTCCCCACCGGCCTGGTAAAACTTGCTTATCTCCCAAGCGCCACCATCAATGGCGCGGTTGGGTTACCCATGTCCGTATTGATGAGAATCCCGGGATAAGGGGAACACGATCTCTGCTTCGACAAGACATGCCAAGGAAACCGCTTTGCTAAACGCGCTGAGGTGGTATAATAAAAAACGATTCAAGTAAAGGCTTGGTAGTGGCGTGACGTCATGCCACGAAATACGTCAGCAGATTGAACTTGTGTACATATTATTCTCTCTACGGTGGAATGTGGAATTTATTTTGCAGAGCCGGACACTATCCTGGTGTTCACGATCTTCTGTGGATTATTCGGAGGAGGAACCCGCCTTGCAATGCCAAACATTATGCGCGCCGGACTCATCGTCATTGAAGCCAGGTTCAGGGGCTACTGAGGGAGTCCTGGACTAGGGGGTGTGCGGACAACTGGACTATCATCGTCCGCCGGACTCCAAGACTATGAAGATACAAGATTGAAGACTTCGTCCCGTGTCCGGATGGGACTTTCCTTGGCGTGGAAGGCAAGCTTGGCGATATGGATATGTAGATCTCCTACCATTGTAACCGACTCTGTGTAACCCTAGCCCTCTCCGGTGTCTATATAAACCGGAGGGTTTTAGTCTGTAGGGGACAACAACCATTACAACAATCATACCATAGGCTAGCTTCTAGGGTTTAGCCTCCTTGATCTCGTGGTAGATCCACTCTTGTACTACCCATATCATCAATATCAATCAAGCAGGAGTAGGGTTTTACCTCCATCGAGAGGGCCCGAACCTGGGTAAAAACATCATGCCCCTTGTCTCCTGTTACCATCCGCCTAGACGCACAGTTCGGGACCCCCTACCTGAGATCCGCTGGTTTGACACCGACACAATGTGTTACATGTATCTTGGCCATATGCATCAGAGCAAAGAATATTAAAGAGAATACATTCATGCCCATGAGTCCTTGCAAACAGTATGTACATCAGCAAGAATTCCTCATACACATGATTGTGATGCATATACTTACCTTGTAGTCTTGAGTTGGCTTGGGATGGAATGAACCTGCGCAAACAAGGTTAGATAACACAGGTACATATACTAGCCAGAGCAAACAGAAGAAACCACAAGAATACCAAGACTGGGATGACATGTAGAGAGTGAGTACTAAGTACCACATTGGATTAGACATGTCCCCAAGAGTAAAGATATGCAATGAATTTAAGTGATTTCTTTCCCTTAGATGTCTTGCTCCCCCTGAATCTAGCATGGGATACTGGGAGAAGATAGGGAATATAAAATCAGAGCTGAAAGATATGAATGATGAATAGAGCTAATGCAAGCAAATGCAAATAAGCACAACAGATCATATGAACATGTCTCTCCCCTCAAGAAGACATGTGGCATCTCTCCTCTTGAACACCAAGCATCTGGGATCCTTGTGAAATACTTCTATTTAAGTATTCTCTCCCCCTGAAGATCTCTCTCTCCCCTGAGGATCTCTCTCCCCCTTGAGGATCTCTCTCTGAATGATAAGCTTTGATGTGATCTCTCTCTCCCCCTTTGACATCAATTTCCAAGAAGGGTTTTCTGGAATCTGTCAAATGGGTTTGGTCCTTGAGTCACAGCACAAAGCAATGATAAAAATGTGATGCTTGTAGAGGACAAGATTCATTGAGTGGAGCTGGATCAGAAGAAACATAGAATATGTGGCAAACTGTTTTTCCTGATGTGAAATCGGTGGCACCGAGTGGTATGCTTTGGTTGTACCGAAAGGATTCGGTTGGACCAAAAACAACAAATCGGTGAAGCCGAGTTCATCGCAGAGAAAACACTTGTCACTTCAGCTCACTAGACTAGTAAGATCTCACAAGGAATTGCAAGGAATTTACTGAAAGATATGCAAGGAATTGGATGCAGAAAAATGCAGAGCAAACAAAAAGAAATCTAGATGAAGTTTTTTTTGAAAGGGGAAACAAATATGCATGAGTCAAATGCAAAAACACAGAAAAGAATACACGAGAACTTCATCTAGAGATGGTCTCTAACAAAGTCACCTATGTTAGAGTATATTGACTTAGGAGTCAAGTGAGATCACTTGATCATATGTCATACTCATCGTTTAAGCTCAAAATGGGGTTGCCATTTTTCGTTTAAGCATCTTGATGTATTCACATCTTGTCGAGTTGCTTTAGCTCATGACTTGGAGTAAAGCTTCTCTAAGATGGAATAACATATCTTGGTTGGTGGTGTTGTCCATGTAGTTGAACTTGTGTGGGTTGCTCAAGGTTGATGTAGCTCATCAAGAATCTGGAGCACCACTTGGAATTTGAGTCCATCTACCTACATGGGTTAGTTCTTGCAAGGAAGAGCACTTGTGTATCCAAAAATGACAATCATGATGCTCAACATAGAATTTGTCAAAGGATATGCTTGAATGGTTTAGTGTTTCCTTGTCTTCAACCACCATGGTGTAGAGACTTGGTGATGTAGAGATTGCTCAAGATGTGAGTAGATTACAATCTCATGGAATTAGATTCAACCAAGTACCTACATGGGTTAGATAACATGCAAGATGCAAATATATCCAAGACATAAGATTTTCATCATGAGAGAAATATCAAGGAGTAGTCATAAGTTCATGTCTTGCATGTATTCAATGGAGTTTCTACTCCAAGTTTGAAGCATCAATAATGTTCAATTCTCCTCTTAACCTGCAAAACACTTTCTCATCAAGAGGTTTAGTGAATATATCCGCTAATTTCTTTTCGGTGCGAACATGCTTAAGACCAATGTCACCCTTGGCAACATGATCTCGAATGAAATGATGACGGACTTCAATATGCTTAGTTCGAGAATGTTGCACAGGGTTGTGACCAATTTTGATAGCACTTTCATTGTCACAAAGCAATGGAACATGTCTCACATATATCCCATAATCTTTAAGAGTTTGGGTCATCCAAAGTAATTGAGCACAACATGAACCAGCGGCAATATATTCCGCTTCGGCGGTGGATAAGGATACCGAGTTTTGTTTCTTGGAGGACCAAGACACAAGAGATCTACCAAGAAATTGACAAGTACCCGAAGTGGACTTTCTATCAACCTTGTCTCCGGCATAGTCCGAGTCGGAATAGCCAACAAGATCGAAAGAGGCCCTCTTAGGACAAATGCCAAAATTTGGTGTATGGATTAAGTATCTCACTATCCTTTTCACGGCCTTAAGATGACATTGTTTAGGAGCAGCTTGATATCGTGCACACATGCACACGCTTAGCATGATATCGGGACGTGAAGCACATAGATATAACAATGAACCAATCATAGAGCGATAAACCTTTTGATCAACCGGTTCACTATCTTTGGTCAAGTCAAGATGTCCACTAGTAGGCATGGGTGTAGACATACCTTTGCATTCTTGCATATTGAACTTCTTGAATAAGTCCTTGGTGTACTTCGTTTGAGAAACAAAGGTACCTTCCTTAGTTTGCTTGATTTGCAACCCAAGAAAGAATTTGAGTTCACTCATCATAGACATCTCAAACTTCTCCGACATTAGCTTCCCAAACTTTTCACTAAAATGAGGGCTAGTTGAACCAAATATAATATCATCAACATAGATTTGGCACACAAATAGTTCTCCATTAACCCTTTTAGTAAAAAGAGTAGAATCAATTTTCCCAATTTCAAAACCTTTTTCAATCAGGAACTTGGTCAAGCATTTATACCATGCACTAGGAGCTTGTTTAAGACCATAAAGAGCTTTGTGAAGTTTGTAAACATGATTGGGTTTCTTAGGATTGACAAAGCCGGGAGGTTGCTTAACATAAACTTCCTCTTCTATTTCACCATTTAGAAAAGCACTTTTAATGTCCATTTGGTACAAGGTGATATCATGATGATTAGCATAGGCAAGTAAGATGCGAATGGACTCAAGTTTAGCAACGGGAGCATAAGTCTCACCATAGTCCATACCTTCGACTTGTGTGTAGCCTTGGGCGACGAGACGTGCTTTGTTGCGAACTACTTGTCCATCTTCATCTTGCTTGTTGCGAAACACCCATTTGGTACCGATGATGTTGTGGTTGTTGTCGAGCTTCTCAACCAATGTCCAAACTTGGTTCCTCTCAAAGTTGTGTAGCTCTTCATGCATAGCATTTATCCAATCCGGGTCTTCCAATGCTTCTTCAACCTTCATTGGTTCAATGCTAGAGATGAAAGAATAGTTTTCACAAAAGTTAGCTAAACAAGTTTTAGAGCGAGGATTCTCCCAGTTTGAATGTCATTGTAGATTTGCTCGACGGGATGATCTTTAGCAATTCTTGCTCGAACTCGTGAAAGCTTTTGCTTGGGTCTTCGTTGAACATCTTCTTCAACTTGTTCTTCTTCTTGGCCTTCTTCATTGTTGGCGTTGTCGTTCTCTTGTCGTGGTGGAGAAGGAGGTTGTTGACGTTCATCTTGATGCACTTCCTCGTTTTCTTCATCTTGGTGTGTTCCACTTGTGGATGCTTCCGTATCAACTCTTGGTTCACCTTGTCGTGAAGTAGAAGCTTCCACTTGGATGGATGAGGTACTCTCCTTCACCTCAGTTGGATGGACCTTGCCAATAGACAAGTCTTGGATTGCTTCCGAAGGATCTTTGTCTCCTACATCAATTGGCAATTGCTCTACTTGCGAGCCGTTAGATTCATCAAACTCCACATCTACTGTCTCTTCAACCTTTCGGGTGAAATTGTTGTAGACACAGTAAGTGTGAGAGTTTGAGCCATAACCTAGTAGGAAACCTTCATGAGACTTAGGAGCAAATTTAGAGCGACGATGCTTATCAAGAATGTAGCACTTTGTGCTGAATACTCAAAAGTATCCAACTTGGGGTTTGTTACCGATGAGGAGCTCATATGCCGTCTTGCCGAGTAGCTTGTGAAGATATAATCGATTTGTTGCATGACAAGCTATCTCAACCGCTTCTGCCCAAAAGTGCTTCGGTGTCTTGTACTCATCAAGCATCGTTCTCGCCATTTCGATGAGCGTCCGGTTCTTCCTCTCAACAACTCCATTTTGTTGAGGTGTGTACGTAGCCGAGAACTCGTGTGAAATCCCTTCTTCATCAAGAAAGGTGTCCACATTTGCGTTCTTGAACTCCGTTCTGTTGTCGCTGCAAACCTTCTTGATCTTCACTTCAAATTGATTTTGGGCCTTCCTAGCAAAGTTTTTGAAGATCTTTTGGACCTGCGATTTATCATCGAGAAAGAACACCCACGTAAATCTTGAAAAATCATCAACTATAACTAGACTAAAAGAATTTCCACCGAGACTCTTGTAAGAGTTGGGACCAAAAAGATCCATGTGAAGTAGCTCGAGTGGCCTCCTTGTGGTCATGATGTTCTTCACGGGATGCCTTCCTCCAACCTGTTTACTCGCACGACAAGCGCCGCAAAGTCTATCCTTATCAAATATGACATCGTTAACTGCAAGAATATGATTTCCTTTAATAAGCTTGTCAAGGTTTCGCATACCAACATGACCTAATCGTCTATGCCATAACCAACCTTTTGAGGATTTTGTAATGAAGCAAGTTTTAGGTTGAGCCTTTTTAGTGAAATCAACAATGTATAGATCACCTCTACGCACACCAGTGAAGACCATTTTATGATTATCTCGATGAAACACTTGGCAATCTACTTCAGTAAATAGGACATTGAAACCGAAATCAGCAAGTCTAGATACTGAAAGTAAGTTGTATCCAAGAGATTCAACGAGCATGACATTTTGTATGGAGCTATCATGTGATATGGCCACCTTACCGAGGCCAACCACCTTACCCTTTGAGTTGTCACCGAAAGTGACATACTTTCGAGGACTATCATTATCAGCAAGCTCACGAAACATGTCTTTATGTCCGGTCATGTGATCGGTACATCCACTATCAAGAACCCATTCCTTTCCTCCTGACATATATCCCCGAAGATTTGCCATAAGACCAAAATGTCTCATTGCATCATCAAGATCGAAGTCACCATCATCATCCTCATCATAGTATCCATGTTCAACATCGTCATGTGGTGGATCAAATCCTAGAGAGGGTGATTCGTTAGAGTGAGTTTGACAATGATCTTGCTTATGAATTTTTATAGCTTCGAAAATAATATCACTAATAATTCCAACATCTCCTTTTGGCATGCATAAGGTTTGTAAGCTCAAATAGACGATCACCAAACATAGGATCACTAGTATTCATCTTACTCAAAGCAATAGACTTATGAAGAATTTCATCAAGATTTTTCAAGGAATAATTTGGAAAGCGTTCCTCAAGAAATTTCCATATAGTGTAGGCACACTTAAGAGTAGGCAAACATCCAATCACGTTTCTAGGCAATCCTCTAATGATAAGTTCGGCAGTTCTAAGATTCCTAATCATGTCAATTGACTCATCATGGGTAGGATGCATAGGATCAGCATAAGGTGCACAAGGGCTAGCAATGTACTTGTTCAAATGATATTGATTGAATACAAGCATCTCATTTTACCACTCATGAAAATACTCTCCATCAAGAATAGGCACTCTATGTCTAAGACCCCCCAAAGTAGACTCATCCATCTTCCTCCAATGGTGATTAAACCAAGGCAATGGAGACCAATGCTCTGATACCACTTGTAGGACCTTGAGAAGAGGTGTCTAGAGGGGGGGTGATTAGACACTTAGTACCAAAGTTGCAGTTTTTAAGTTTCCATAAGTTTAAGTGGAGTTTAGGCACAAGTTTAACATTCACAATACATATCAAGCAAGCATGCAAGAGTATATGGGCAGCGGAAAGTAAAGCATGCAACTTGCTAGAATGTAAAGGGAAGGGTTTGGAAGATTCAAACGCAATTTGAGACACGGATGTTTTTGGCGTGGTTCCGATAGGTGGTGCTATCGTACATCCACATTGATGGAGACTTCAACCCACGAAGGGTAACGGTTGCGTGAGTCCACGGAGGGCTCCACCCACGAAGGGTCCACGAAGAAGCAACCTTGTCTATCCCACCATGGCCGTCGCCCACGAAGGACTTGCCTCACTAGCGGTAGATCTTCACGAAGTAGGCGATCTCCTTGCCCTTACAAACTCCTTGGTTCAACTCCACAATCTTGTCGGAGGCTCCCAAGTGACACCTAGCCAATCTAGGAGACACCACTCTCCAAGAAGTAACAAATGGTGCATTGATGATGAACTCCTTGCTCTTATGCTTCAAATGATAGTCTCCCCAACACTCAACTCTCTCTCATAGAATTTGGATCTGGTGGAAATAAGATTTGAGTGGAAAGCAACTTGGGGAAGGCTAGAGACCAAGATTCATATGGTAGGAATGGAATATCTTGGCCTCAACACATGGGTAGGTAGTTCTCTCTCGAGAAAATGTATCTTTGGAAGTGTAGGTTCGGTCGATGGCTCTCTCCATGAATGAAGAGGAGGTGGAGGGGTATATATAGCCTCCACACAAAATCTAACCGTTACACACAATTTACCAAACTCGGTGGGACCGATTCAACAGACTCGGTCAGACCGATTTAGTAAATCTAGTGACCGTTAGGATTTTCGGTGGGACCGAAATGCAACTCGGTGAGACCGATATGATTAGGGTTAGGCATAACGTAATCTCGGTAAGACCGGTTACACAAACTCGGTGAGACCGATTTTGGTAATAAGCTTTCCAGAGAGTTGGTCAGGCAAACTCGGTTGGACGGATTACACACACTCGGTGGGACCGATTTTGGTAATGAGTCAACCAGGAAGTTTGCATTGTAATCTCGGTAGTACCGATTGCTCAAACTCGGTGAGACCGATTTTGGTAATGGACATACACAGAGAGATTACAATCGCATCTTGGTGAGACCGAGATCCCTATCGGTGAGACCGATTTGACTAGGGTTTGTGGCAGTGGCTATGACTTTCAAACTCGGTGGCGCCGGATAGGAAGAATTGGTGTGACCGATTTTGGCTTTGGGTTTAGGTCATTTGTGTGGAAGTGGAAAAGTAGTTGAGGGTTTTGGAGCATATCACTAAGCACTGTGGAGCAAGAACTCATTAAGCAACACCTCATCCCTTCTTGATAGTATTGGCTTTTCCTATAGACTCAATGTGATCTTGGATCATTAAAATGTAAAATGAAGAGTCTTGAGCTTGAAGCTTGAGCCAATCCTTTGTCCTTAGCATCTTGAAGGAGTTCCCACATCCTTTGGTCCATGCCACTCCATTGTTGAACTTATCTGAAACATACTAGATAAAAGTGTTATTCCAACAAGAGATATGTTGACATTAATTACCAAAACCACCTAGGGAGCACTTGTGCTTTCAGACAACATACATCTCATCAAAATATCGAACGAATACCAAATTCACATGACTACTTATAACAAGACTTCTCCCATGTCCTCTGGAACAAACGTAACTACTCACAAATCATATTCATGTTCATAATCAGAGGGGTATTAATATGCATAAAGTATCTGAACTTATGATCTTCCACTGAATAAACCAACTAGCATCAACTACAAGGAGTAATCAACACTACTAGCAACCCACAGGTACCAATCTGAGGTTTTGAGACAAAGATCGGATACAAGAGATGAACTAGGGTTTGAGAGGAGATGGTGCCGGTGAAGATGTTGATGGAGATTGACCCCCTCTCGATGAGAGGATCGATGGTGATGATGAGGGCGATGATTTCCCCCTCCCAGAGGGATGTTTCCCCAGCAAAACAGCTCCACCGGAGCCCTAGATTGGTTCCGCCTAGGTTCCGCCTTGAGACGGCAGCGCTTTGTCCCGAAAGCTTCCTTGTGATTTTTTTCCAGGGCAAAAGACACCATATACCAGAAGATGGGCGTCGGGGGGCTGCCAGGTGGCCCACGAGGCAGTTGCCGCGCCCAAGGGGGTAGGGCGCGCCCTCCACCCTCGTGGACAGTGGGTGCCTCCCTCAGGTGCTTTCTTCGCCCAGTATTTTTAATATATTCCAAAACTGACTTTCATGGAGTTTCAGGACTTTTGGAGTTGTGCAGAATAGGTCTCTAATATTTACCCCTTTTCCAGCCAAATTCCAGCTGCCGGCATTCTCCCTCTTCATGTAAACCTTGTAAAATAAGAGAGAAAAGGCATAAGTATTGTGACATAATGTGTAGTAATAGCCCATAATGCAATAAATATCGATATAAAAGCATGATGCAAACTGGACGTATCAGGTACAAGTGAGGAATCTAACTAGTTTTGACGCATAAGTGAACACACTTTGCAATATATGAGATTCAAAAAGAGACAGATCCAGATTTGGAAGTGTATAAACCACTTTTGGTTGAAGTGGATGGATTTGAGAGATAGAAAAGATTGTAAAAAGTAAGTTTTAATTACCACAGATGAACTGCTAGACGATGTAGACGGGAGGCCGAGCAGTCCAATCTCTCGCGCCCTAACTTAGCGGCGGAAGACACCTACGGCGGCGGCGGAGAGGAAGATGTCCGCGGCTGGCGTGAGGACAACGTCGAAGAAGTTGTGACAGCTAAGCGCTTCGTCTCTAGCGTCGACATGAGCTAGCAGAGGCGCTAGGGTTTGAGCGAGGTGGCGAGGTGGAAGAAAGAATTTTGACCGCGAGGGGTGTGTATTTATAAGAAGGAGGAGGGTGACGCAGCGCACTTACGCAAATGCCCCTGGCGGTTCACATCTGAGGAACACATGGTGTGCATGCAACTTGTTAGGAGTTTATCTATGTTCCCACACATGCCTGGATTGTCGGGTGGTCGTTCCGGCTTCTCTGGTTTTCAAGCAAAGGATAGAACATTAAAAGCAGTTTTTAAATGTGTGTCTCTGTATCTCTGCTGACAAGGACGCAGGCAAGTTTCAACAGAATGCACATGACTTGGACAGAAAAAATTTGAGGGAGTAGCACAGAAGGGATTAGGGTCCGATCACATTCACTTAGGTCAGAAAAATAGCAACATGAATACATAGCTATAAGTGAATGCTGTATAGGACATAACACATATGCAGATATAATTATCACTGAGGACAAATCAACATTGCGAAGATATAGATTTTGAAGATAAACCAATGTTGAATACAATTGATACGTCTCCAACGTATCTATAATTTTTGATTGTTCCATGCTATTATATTACCCGTTTTGGATGTTTATGGGCTTTACTTTACACTCCTATATCATTTTTGGGACTAACCTACTAACCAGAGGCCCAACCCGAATTGTTGTTTTTTTTGCCTATTTCAGTGTTTCGAAGAAAAGGAATATCAAACAGAGTGCAAACGGAATTAAACCTTTGCGAGAGTTATTTTTGGAACGGAAGCAATCCAGGAGACTTGGAGTATACGTCAGGGAAGCAACAAGGAAGCCACGGGCGGCGGCGGCGCCTACCCCTGGCACGCCCCCGCCTCGTGGGCCCCTCGTGACTCCCCTGGCTGACTTCTTTTGCCTATATATGTCCATATACCCAAAAACATTGAGGAGCACAATAGATCGGGAGTTCCGCCGCCGCAAGCCTCTGTAGCCACCAAAAACCTCTCGGGAGCCCGTTCCGGCACCCTGTCGGAGGGGGAATCCATCACCGGTGGCCATATTCATCATCCCGGAGCTCTCCATGACGAGGAGGGAGTAGTTCACCCTCGGGGCTGAGGGTATGTACCAGTAGCTATGTGTTTGATCTCTCTTTCTCTCTCTCTCTCTCTCTCTCTCTCTCTCTCTCTCTCGTGTTCTTGAGGTGATACGATCTTGATGTATCGCGAGCTTTGCTATTATAGTTGGATCTTATGATGTTTCTCCCCCTCTACTCTCTTGTAATGGATTGAGTTTTCCCTTTGAAGTTATCTTATCGGATTGAGTCTTTAAGGATTTGAGAACACTTGATGTATGTCTTGCCGTGCTTATCTGTGGTGACAATGGGATATTCACGTGATCTACTTGATGTATGTTTTGGTAATCAACTTGCGTGTTCAGTGAACTTATGCATAGGGGTTGGCACACATTTTCGTCTTGACTCTTCGGTAGAAGCTTTGGGGCACTCTTTGAAGTATGTTGTGTTGGTTGAATAGATGAATCTGAGATTGTGTGATGCATATCGTATAATCATGCCCACGGATACTTGAGGTGACATTGGAGTATCTAGGTGACATTAGGGTTTTGGTTGATTTATGTCTTAAGGTGTTATTCTAGTACGAACTCTATGATAGATCGAACGGAAAGGATAAGCTTTGTGTTGTTTTACTACGGACTCTTGAATAGATCGATCAGAAAGGATAACTTTGAGGTGGTTTTGTACCCTACCATAATCTCTTCGTTTGTTCTCCGCTATTAGTGACTTTGGAGTGACTCTTTGTTGCATCTTGAGGGATAGTTATATGATCCAATTATGTTATTATTGTTGAGAGAACTTGCACTAGTGAAAGTATGAACCTTAGGCCTTGTTTCCTAAAATTGCAATACCATTTACGCTCACTTTTATCGCTTGCTACCTTGATGTTTTTATATTTTCAGATTACAAATACCTATATCTACCATCCATATTGCACTTGTATCACCATCTCTTCGCCGAACTAGTGCACCTATACAATTTACCATTGTATTGGGTGTGTTGGGGACACTAGAGACTCTTTGTTATTTGGTTGCAGGGTTGCTTGAGAGAGACCATCTTCAACCTACGCCTCCCACGGATTCATAAACCTTAGGTCATCCACTTGAGGGAAATTTGCTTTGTCCTACAAACCTCCGCACTTGGAGGCCCACAACATCTACAAGAAGAAGGTTGTGTAGTAGACATCAACAATCCAAATGCTAAGATAATGCAATCATGACGCCAAATGAAAATCTTCGAAAAGTTTTGGTGGTGGCGTTACCCACCGTATAGGAAGTATTAGACCCAGACACAGTGCACAATGTAACGCCCCGGATACAACTTTCCATATTCGTAACTCCAACTCTTGCCTTTTCCGGAGATGCGATATGTTATTTCCTCCATGGTTGGGTTTTGTCTGTTGTTCTGCATTTTGTTCTTGTTATGCATCTCGTCTCATGTCATCATCTTCATTTCATCTGCATGTTTTTCAAAACTTGCATCCGTTCGGGTTCCGCCGGTTCTCTCCGTTGTCGTTGCTCGAGCCGACCACACTCACACGCGCGCATGGCACCTCCAAATATTATTTTTAAGTGGCATAAAAATGTTCTCGGAATGGGTGCAACTTGTCGTCTTGGTCTTATTATAGTGTAGACAGGCCGCCTACCAAGTTTCGTCGCATTCGGAGTCCATTTGATAGCCCAACCGTTAAACCATAAACCGCAATATAGTCGGTCTTTTGTCGGACGTTTTCGGTGTCCGGAAACTGCTGCCGGGCGTCTCTCCCTCTTCTCTCCTGCAGCCCATGGTCTCTCCATAGCCCACTAACCTCTCCCCTCTGATCGGAGCCGCACGATCGCGATCGTACGGTCCAAAACGGCCTCAAACCCCTAACCCTAGCCTCCCTGCCTTATATAAACACCTCCCCTTCCATTTTGGGCAGCTACCTACCCCTCCTCCTAAATTTCCGTGCCTCAATCATCTCCCAGCCGCCTCCCACCTCCATTTCCGCGCCGGCCCGCTCCGCCGCCGCCACTTGGCCTCCCCCCGCGCCGCCACCTCGCCGTCGCCACGTGGCGCCACCCCAGTGGTCAACGCCGCCGCCCCGTCCAACCAGAGGGCGCCACGACGCGCCCCGCTCGCCCCCACTCGCCATGCCCCGAGGCCCATCGTGGGCCCGCCTGGCCCGAGCCAGGCCGCCGCAGCCCGCGAGGCCCGAGCACCCAGCGCCTCCGCTCCCGATCTGGATCGAGGGAGGAGCCCCTCGATCTGAGCCCTCGTCGCCGCCTTGATCCCCATCGCCGGGCTCCTCCTCCTCTGCCGCCGCGCCTCGGCCAGTCGTCGCTCGTCGCCTCTCTTCCTCTCCTTCTCTCTCTCGACCCTCTCTCTTTCCCTCTCCAGCGCCGCCATAGTAGCTGCAGCAGCTCACCGTCGGAGCTCCGCCCCTCGCCGTGCCTCCGGTTGCCGCTCACCTCGTCATTGCGGATCAGGATCTCCATCCCGGATCTCCCCATTCGGCCGGTCCGGCCGGGACGCTCGCGGAGCCTCGCCCCAAGCAGCGCCACCGCCATGTCCTCCTGCCCGTGAGGAGCACGGAGGAGGACGACGGATCTCGTCGCCCGCCACGTGGGGCGCGCCCAGCCCATCTCCAAGGCCCAGCTCCTTAGGCTGCCGGCCTCCTCCACCGGCTGGGCTTGGCCCATGGTGAGCACAGCAGCCCCTCCTCTCTGTCCAGCCCAATTCACCTCAGATTCAGCCCAGTGCATGTTTTTTTTCCTGTCTGCGATTTTCACATTATCCAGCGAATTACTGCATATTTACAGATTGACCCTTGTTGTTCATGCATATAATAACTCCACAACCGTGCATCGGATTAAAACAAACTTTATATGTAAAATGCTTAGTTTTTCGTCTAGTTTAATAATATGCCACTTTCATCCATGTTAACAATGTTTAAAATGTTGTTTGATTAAATTTGCTTAAATGCCATGCTAAAATGATTTAATTCATAACTAAATAATCGTAGCTCGGATTTAAATGTTCTTTATATGTATTTGGGGTGGAAAAATGCCTAGTTTAACATGGTCCACTTTATTTTCCTGTTTAACCACTTTAAAATATGTTTTAGGGCAGAACAGTACCAAATTCGAATATTGCTTATGGGGATTTTCTGGAATTGTTGTTTGTTCTTCCGGCCTCATTTAAACTTGCCTAGTTAGGTAGTTTTGTTATGCTTCACCCCTTGCCATGTTAATCAACATTTAATATTGTTGGGTAGCTTAAACAAGAGAGAACTAAATAGTTCGATGTGGTGTTTTCATCAATATGCAACTCGTTGCATATTGGGCTCCATTAATTTGTAAGTTTGTTTTGTGCACTTTGCCATGCCACGCCTCTTTAAACCGGACATGCATCATACTTGTTTGCGCATCATGCCACGTTTATGTGATGGTTGTTTACTATGTTGTTTGTTTCTTTCCGGGTTGTTTCTCTCGTTAGCCTCGGTTCCGTTCCGGAGTTGTGAGGATCCATTCGACTTCGTCCGTTTGTCTTCTTCATGGAATCGTTCTTCTTCCTTGCGGGATTTCAGGCAAGATGATCATACCCTCGAAATCACTTCTATCTTTGCTATGCTAGTTTGCTCGCTCTTTTGCTATGCCAATGCTACGATGCCTACCATTTGCTTGTCAGCCTCCCAAATTGCCATGTCAAACCTCTAACCTTTGACACCATTCCTAGCAAACCGTTGTTTGGCCATGTTACCGCTTTGCTCAGCCCTCTTATAGCGTTGTTAGTTGCGGTGAAGATTGAAGTTTGTTCCTTGTTGGAACATGGAGATGTTGTTCCTTGTTGGAACATGTTTACTTTGGGATATCACAATATCTCTTATTTTATTAATGCATCTATATATTTGGTAAAGGGTGGAAGGCTCGGCCTTATGCAGTGTTTTGTTCCACTCTTGCCGCCCTAGTTTCCGTCATACCGGTGTTATGTTCCGGATTTTGCGTTCCTTACGCGGTCGGGTGATTTATGGGACCCCCGACACGATTCGCTTTGAATAAAACTTGTCCAGCAAGGCCCAACATTGCCTTTTACCATTTGCCTCACCTAGCCCTTTTTTCCCTTGGGTTTCGGAGCCCAAGGGTCATCTTTATTACCCCGGGCGGTGCTCGTTGTGAGTGTTGGTCCAAACCGTCGGCCGCCGGTGTACCGGGGCAACTCTGGGCTGGCCTACGGAAGTTTGGACAATCCGGTGTGCCCGAGAACGAGATATGTGCAGCTCCTATCGATTTGTCGGCACATTCGAGCGGCTTTGCTGGTCTTGTTTTACCATTGTCGAAATGTCTTGATGTACCGGATCTTGAGTCGATCGGAGTGTCTTGGGTGAAGGTCTATTCCTTCGATGATCGCGAGAGCTTGTCATGGGCTAAGTTGGGACACCCCTGCAGGGTATAAACTTTCGAGAGCCGTGCCCGCAGTTATGTGGCAGATGGGAATTAGTTAATGTCCGGTTGTAGACAACTTGACACTTGATCCGAATTAAAACGCACCAACCGTGTGTGTAACCGTGATGGTCTCTTTCCGGCGGAGTCCGGGAAGTGAACACGGTGTTGGAGTTATGCTTGACGCAGGTTGCTATAGGATCACTTCTTGATCATACTTTTATCGACCGTGCTTTGCCTTCTCTTCTCGCTCTCATTTGCGTATGTTAGCCACCATTGATGCTAGTCGCTTGCTGCAGCTCCACCTCATGCCTTTACCTTACCCATAAGCTTAAATAGTCTTGATCTCGCGGGTGCGAGATTGCTGAGTCCTCTTGACTCACGGATACTTCAAAACCAGTTTGCAGGTGCCTTTGTTACGAAAGCGGTGACGAACCAAGCTCAAGGAGGAGCTCGATGAAGATCTTGCCCTTTGTGTTGTTTCGTTCTAGTTGATCAAGAGTGGAGCCCGGTTGGGGTCGATTGGGGACCTTTATGCATTTGGGGTTCTTCTTTTATTTTGGTTCCGTAGTTGGACCTTGATTGTATCTGGATGATGTAATGCTTTATTCATGTATTTGTGTGAAGTGGCGATTGTAAGCCAACTATGTATCTCTTTCCTTATGTATTACTTGGGTTGTGTGAAGATTACCTCACTTGCGACATTGCTTTCAATGCGGTTATGCCTCTAAGTCGTGCTTGCACGCGTGGGAGATATAGCCGCATCGAGGCGATACAAGTTGGTAATCGAGCCATCCCGACCTTAGGAGCCCCCACTGCTTGATCGTTTTTAGTGGCGAGTTGTGTCTAGAAAAATGTTTTGAGTCATTTAGGATTATATATATCGGAGAGTTAGAATTCTTTTTACTCCCGGTCCTTGACCTTCGGTGAGGTATTCGACGTAGAGTTTTGACTCTTCTCTTCTCAAATTTCACTAAAAAATTTTTAGGATCACGCGGGTATCTTGGAATCGTTCGATATTCCTATAGCGAGAACATTGTTCTTGGTGCCTCGACATTTAGGGGTTGTGGCGGTGTCACGGGAGTTGAGCTCCGAGGTGTTGTCGTCATAATTTTATCGTTGCAGTTCGGAATACGAGTTTAGTGCGCCGACATCGAAAATCTCTTTTATGCGATTGTTGGTGAGATAATCCCGCTAACCCGATCTCGAGGTGAGTACGGGAGTATTGCCATGACTCGTATAACGGATGCTTTTGAAGGTTGAGGTAGACGATTTCGAAGGTTTCTTGGTTATGTGTTGACGGATGGATACAATTTGGATGTAGGGATTGTTAGTTTGGGTGAGATATATTGCTTCCTGTATCCCCAACACCAGATTGCATAACCGTAAAGTTTGGGAGTTTCATAGGTGGGAATTCAAGTAGCTCTTAGGATATCTTTCCGACGGATGTATGATATGAAATTGGGGTTCGACGTCTAGTGGTCCACCTATTCACGGTTGGTTTCTGATGGTCTCGTTGTGTCTTGAAGAGTCCTTGGCTATGCCGACTCTGGGGCGCTTCGTATGTCATGTGCCTTGCCTTGTACATGATGGTCTTTGTCGATTGAGCCCATGTAGGCCCCACCACGAAAACTTGGACGAAGTCTCTATCATATGTTTGTTCCGCTTATTACGCAAGCCAGGTCCTTTGTTTTTGTTTTGAGTTGTGGTATTCGAGTTGCTTGATGTCAAGTGTTGATTCCATACCTTTCCGAAATGGTGTTCTCATACTCCGATGTGAATACCAATCCTTCTCGACAATCGAGATTGTCATGTCAATCCTTTCCAACCGGTGTGCTTCTCTTCAAGTGATCCCATCATTCTCTCCATCCGCAAGATAAATTCTAAGTTTTCTCAACGGTGCTTGTTTCATCCGTCCCAAGTTGCCTTTGTTTTCCCGCCCTCCCACCCTTTTTCTTCAAGGACACAGATTTCTAAATCAAGTATCCATTTATTCATGTGAAGTTTCTCCATTCTTTTCCGTCAATGTTCTTACCCGGTGGTTCTCAAGTAGATGTTCTACTAGTTCGTCATTCCTCATTCCTTTTCCCTTCTCCGGTGGATTCAAGTCAAGTTTTGTTGATCACACCCTTTTTCCTCATTTCAATGTCTTATCATACCGGTGCACCTCATTATCATTCTACTTCTCGCTATTTGTTATTCTGGACTGCTCAAGATATCTCGAAGATTCGTGTTTCCACTCTGCATTCATTCAAGCTCTTTCGAGATTGTTATCTCATTCAAGCCATTTAATTCAACCGGTGCAATCTCTCTTTAAAATCATTTTTCAATGGTGTTTTCTTTTGAGTGGGCCCTAACCCACAGGTCTTTTCCCAGGATCTTACTTGACTCTTCTATTTTCCCAGAGCTATCCTAAATTCTTCTCCAAGTTTGACGTAAGAATGAGTTATCATCAGTCAAATGCTTTTCTCCAAGATCTTTCAAATTCTTTTCATAGTTGGCTCAACCTCTTCGCTTTTGATTCTTCCGGTGTGCCTCAATAATTCTTGGTGGTGTTTCTCGTCATCATTCTCAACATTTGAAGACCGAAGAAGAGTTTCTCTTTAATCTTGCTCTATTCTCTTCAAGATTGATGGTGCTAGCTTGTTGCCATCCTCTCATAATTGTTTTCGATTGTGAGAATCTTTTTCACCCATCAGGAGATATTCAAGAGTCTTCTCAGTTTGTCATCCGGAGCCCATCATAAGTATTATTCATTCAAGCTTTTAGCTCTCGTTCTCCAAATCATACCGGTGCATCATTCAAGTATTCTCTAATCAGCTTGTGATCTATTCGTTCATTTGTATCTAAATATCCTAAAGTATCATCATTCATTTTGCAATTCTTCCCGGTGATTTGTGCATTTGCTACGTTCAATTTCAATTCTTACGGTGGTTCTTTCAAGATCTCTCTTGTTCATCATATCAATTCATTCATTGTTTCCAAATCCCACCGGTGGTTCCATCAAGGCCTTCTCAAGTTTTGATATATCTCTTTTAACCCTTTCTACGAGAATAAGTAGTATGCCAAATCCGTTGTTTGTCATCAATCTAAATTGGTGAAGGATAAGCATAACATAATTCTTATTCTTGTTCATCCAAGTGATTAATTCTTTATTCCGGAGGCCCTTAAAATTCTTGGTTTCAATTGCTTCATCTTTTCTTTTCCGGAGTTTCAACTTTTCCGCATTATCTCATCGCGAAGCTCCATCTAAATCTGTGCAAGGCTTCACCTTGTGTTTTCAACTTCTTTTTTTTTTCATCATCCTTTTATTACCGGAGTTCTTCATGGAGGCTCTACATGACGATTCATCAAGGATTCCTTTCATTCTCGATTTGTTCTTCAAGTTTTCTCTTGAAGTTAGGATCCGCCAAGCTATACTCAAAATTAAACATGGTGCTCAACACATGTTTTGTTTTGAGGCGTTCAAGTATTCTTCATCTTGCATTCCGAAGTGCAATTCTTTCTACCTTATCTTCTGAGGTGGTGTTAGGTCATTCTTGACAATTTCCTTCATGTTTCATGATTCATATTGTTGTCAAGAATGATGTATTTTAAATCCATCAATCTCTTCTTTGGAGTTATCTTGGTATAGATTTCACCTAAAGCCTTCCCTAAGGAATGTTGCTAATTGTGGTGCTTATCAATGATCCGAGTTTTCTCCTATCCTCTCGGCGAAAGAAGTTTTCATCTCTTCGTTAATCTCAAGCAAGCAATTGTTTCCGTTAGTGGCCGGTTGTCACTTCATAATTTTGAGATGTTTCCATAAGCCCACTACAAGCTTATTCGTTTCGTCGTCGGTCTTCCAACAACTCTATTCTAACCTTCTTGCAACGCTCTTCCAAATTCAATTGTGGTAGAAGTTGTCATTTTCTTCTCCGTCCCTTTATCCCAACGGTCTAACTTCTATTCTTTCGTTACGGCGGCATTGTGATGTTATGCTCTTCACACATCACCTCGTTTGGTGAGGATCGTCTTCTTTTCTTGCTTATCCAGTTAACCGGAGTGTTGTGTCATCTCTTCAAGTTCTTTCATCTTATCAAGTTTTGCCTCTCTTTTCAACCCGAGCGCTGTCTGAAATCCTTCTTACCCATTGTTCCATTCTTTCAATAGTTCTGGAGGCAGTGTGTAGTTGATTTCATCAAGTATAATTCCATCTTCTCAAGTTCATGTTCAATTCCTTCCATTTACAGTCAGAGTGCTGCCCAAATTATATCAATCTTATTCCTCCTCTATCTAGTTTTAACCGGAGTGGTTTCAATATCTATCTTATCACTAAACCTCTTGGTTCTTATCGTATCCCTTGTTCCTCTTTTCTAACGGAGTGTTTTCAACTTTGTTCATCTTCGTTGTTTTCTTTCATTCATTTTGCTCAACCTCTCAAGGTTCATGGTTTCACTCAGTTTGTCGAAGAAGCAACTTAGTTCTACATCCTCTCTTCCTCTTCTGTTTCTCTCGGTGCCATCCTAGATCTGGGGCGAGATCCTCTCGTAGTGGTGGAGTGTTGTAACGCCCCGGATACAACTTTCCATATTCGTAACTCCAACTCTTGCCTTTTCCGGAGATGCGATATGTTATTTCCTCCATGGTTGGGTTTTGTCTGTTGTTTTGCATTTTCTTCTTGTTATGCATCTCGTCTCATGTCATCATCTTCATTTCATCTGCATGTTTTTCAAAACTTGCATCCGTTCGGGTTCCGCCGGTTCTCTCCGTTGTCTGTTCTGAGCCCGACCACACTCACACGCGCCCGCGGCTCCTCCGAAATATTATTTTTTAAGTGACATAAAAATGTTCTCGGAAGGGGTTGCAACTTGTCGTGCGGTCTTATTATAGTGTAGACAGGCCGCCTGCCAAGTTTCGTCGCATTCGGAGTCCATTTGATAGCCCAACCGTTAAACCATAAACCGCAATATAGTCGGTCTTTCGTCGGACGTTTTCGGTGTCCGGAAACTGCTGCCGGGCGTCTCTCCCTCTTCTCTCCTGCAGCCCATGGTCTCTCCATAGCCCACTAACCTCTCCCCTCTGATCGGAGCCGCACGATCGCGATCGTACGGTCCAAAACGGCCTCAAACCCCTAACCCTAGCCTCCCTGCCTTATATAAACACCTCCCCTTCCATTTTGGGCAGCTACCTACCCCTCCTCCTAAATTTCCGTGCCTCAATCATCTCCCAGCCGCCTCCCACCTCCATTTCCGCGCCGGCCCGCTCCGCTGCCGCCACTTGGCCTCCCCCCGCGCCGCCACCTCGACGTCGCCACGTGGCGCCACCCCAGTGGGCAACGCCGCCGCCCCGTCCAACCAGAGGCGCCACACGCGCGCGCTTCGCCCCCACTTCGCGGCCCCAGAGGCCCATCGTGGCCCGCCCGGCCCGAGCCAGGCGCGCCGCAGCCCGCGAGGCCCGAGCACCCCGCGCCTCCCGCTCCCGATCTGGATCGAGGGGAGGAGCCCCTCGATCCCGAGCCCTCGTCGCCGCCGCCAGTCCCCATCGCCCGGGCTCCTCCTCCCTCTGCTTCGCCGCGCCTCCCCAGCCAGGTCGTCGCTCGTCGCCTCTCTTCCTCTCCTTCTCTCTCTCTGACCCTCTCTCTTTCCCTCTCCAGCGCCGCCATGGTAGCTGCAGCAGCTCACCGTCGGAGCTCCGCCCCTCGCCGTGCCTCCGGTCGCCGCTCACCTCGTCTCATTGCGGATCAGGATCTCCATCCCGGATCTCCCATTTCGGCGGTCCGGCCTGGGCGCTTTCGCATGAGCCTCGCCCCAAGCCGCGCCACCGCCATGTCCTCCTGCCCGTGAGGAGCACGGGAGGAGGACGACGGGATCTCGTCGCCGGCCACGTGGGCCGCGCCCCCCCGCTGGCCCATCTCCAAGGCCCAGCTCCCTTCCGGCCTGCTTCGGCCTCCTCCACCGGCTGGGCTTGGCCCATGGTGAGCACAGCAGCCCCTCCTCTCTGTCCAGCCCAATTCACCTCAGATTCAGCCCAGTGCATGTTTTTTTTCCTGTCTGCGATTTTCACATTATCCAGCGAATTACTGCATATTTACAGATTGACCCTTGTTGTTCATGCATATAATAACTCCACAACCGTGCATCGGATTAAAACAAACTTTATATGTAAAATGCTTAGTTTTTCGTCTAGTTTAATAATATGCCACTTTCATCCATGTTAAAAATGTTTAAAATGTTGTTTGATTAAATTTGCTTAAATGCCATGCTAAAATGATTTAATTCATAACTAAATAACCGTAGCTCGGATTTAAATGTTCTTTATATGTATTTGGGGTGGAAAAATGCCTAGTTTAACATGGTCCACTTTATTTTCCTGTTTAACCACTTTAAAATATGTTTTAGGGCAGAACAGTACCAAATTCGAATATTGCTTATGGGGATTTTCCGGAATTGTTGTTTGTTCTTCCGGCCTCATTTAAACTTGCCTAGTTAGGTAGTTTTGTTATGCTTCACCCCTTGCCATGTTAATCAACATTTAATATTGTTGGGTAGCTTAAACAAGAGAGAACTAAATAGTTCGATGTGGTGTTTAAATCAATATGCAACTCGTTGCATATTGGGCTCCATTTAATTTGTAAGTTTGTTTTGTGCACTTTGCCATGCCACGCCTCTTTAAACCGGACATGCATCATACTTGTTTGCGCATCATGCCACGTTTATGTGATGGTTGTTTACTATGTTGTTTGTTTCTTTCCGTGTTGTTTCTCTCGTTAGCCTCGGTTCCGTTCCGGAGTTGTGAGGATCCGTTCGACTTCGTCCGTTTGTCTTCTTCATGGAATCGTTCTTCTTCCTTGCGGGATTTCAGGCAAGATGATCATACCCTCGAAATCACTTCTATCTTTGCTATGCTAGTTTGCTCGCTCTTTTGCTATGCCAATGCTACGATGCCTACCATTTGCTTGTCAGCCTCCCAAATTGCCATGTCAAACCTCTAACCTTTGACACCATTCCTAGCAAACCGTTGTTTGGCCATGTTACCGCTTTGCTCAGCCCTCTTATAGCGTTGTTAGTTGCGGTGAAGATTGAAGTTTGTTCCTTGTTGGAACATGGAGATGTTGTTCCTTGTTGGAACATGTTTACTTTGGGATATCACAATATCTCTTATTTTATTAATGCATCTATATATTTGGTAAAGGGTGGAAGGCTCGGCCTTATGCAGTGTTTTGTTCCACTCTTGCCGCCCTAGTTTCCGTCATACCGGTGTTATGTTCCCGGATTTTGCGTTCCTTACGCGGTCGGGTGATTTATAGGACCCCCGACGAGTTCGCTTTGAATAAAACTTGTCCAAAGAAGGCCCAACATTGCCTTTTACCATTTGCCTCACCTAGCCCTTTTTTTCCCTTGGGTTTCGGAGCCCAAGGGTCATCTTTATTTACCCCGGGCGGTGCTCGTTAGAGTGTTGGTCCAAACCGTCGACCGCCGGTGGTACCAGGGCAACTCGGGCTGGCCTATCGGAAGTTTGGACAATCCGGTGTGCCACGAGAGCGAGATATGTGCAGCTCCTATCGATTTGTCGGCACATTCAGGCGGCTTTGCTGGTCTTGTTTTACCATTGTCGAAATGTCTTGATGTACCGGGATACCGAGTCTGATCGGAGTGTCTTGGGTGAAGGTCTATTCCTTCGATGATCGCGAGAGCTTGTCATGGGCTAAGTTGGGACACCCCTGCAGGGTATAAACTTTCGAGAGCCGTGCCCGCGGTTATGTGGCATATGGGAATTTGTTAATGTCCGGTTGTAGACAACTTGACACTTGATCCGAATTAAAACGCACCAACCGTGTGTGTAACCGTGATGGTCTCTTTCCGGCGGAGTCCGGGAAGTGAACACGGTGTTGGAGTTATGCTTGACGCAGGTTGCTATAGGATCACTTCTTGATCATACTTTTATCGACCGTGCTTTGCCTTCTCTTCTCGCTCTCATTTGCGTATGTTAGCCACCATTGATGCTAGTCGCTTGCTGCAGCTCCACCTCATGCCTTTACCTTACCCATAAGCTTAAATAGTCTTGATCTCATGGTGCGAGATTGCTGAATCCTCTTGACTCACGGATACTTCAAAACCAGTTTGCGGTGCCTTTGTTACCGGCGGTGGCGCAACCAAGCTCAAGGAGGAGCTCGATGAAGATCTTGCCCTTTGTGTTGTTTCGTTCTAGTTGATCGAGAGTGGAGCCCAGTTGGGGTCGATCGGGGACCTTTATCGCATTTGGGGTTCTTCTTTTATTTTGGTTTCGTAGTCGGACCTTGATTGTATCTGGATGATGTAATGCTTTATTCATGTATTTGTGTGAAGTGGCGATTGTAAGCCAACTATGTATCTCTTTCCCTTATGTATTACTTGGGTTGTGTGAAGATTACCTCACTTGCGACATTGCTTTCAATGCGGTTATGCCTCTAAGTCGTGCTTCGACACGTGGGAGATATAGCCGCATCGAGGGCGTTACACACAATTATCGTGGCGCTCCGAAGTCAAATTCCACGTTAATGTATTCACACTTAGAGGGTAAGTCTTCATTAATTGAAGAAATACGTTGCTTCGTGTGTTGCACATCTAAGTCATCAACATGTATTAGCGTTAGGATGTGTGTCCATTCACTGGACATTTGAGGATTCTAAGATAACCTCTTCTCATCCAAGGGCTTAGTGAAGATATCAGCCAGTTGCTCTTCAGTTTTGACGTGAATGATATCAATGTCTTCCTTATTGACATGATCGTTGAGAAAGTGATGACGAATCTCGATGTGCTTTGTCTTCGAGTGCTGAACTGGATTCTTGGAAAGCTTGATGGTGCTTTCATTGTCGCAGAAGAGTGGCACATTCTTCATGTTGATGCCATAGTCCTTGAGAGTTTGCTTCATCCAGAGAAGCTGAGCACAGCATGGTCCAGTAGCAATGTTTCAGATTCAGCAGTGGAGAGTGATACACAGTTTTGCTTCTTTGAAGACCAACAAACAAGAGATCGTCCAAGAAAGTGACATGTTCCTAAAGTGGACTTGCGATCAACCTTGTCACCAGCATAATCAGCATCAGAATATCCAACCAGATCAAATGTTGAGCCCTTTGGATACCATAATCCTAGTGTTGGGGTGTGAGCCAAATATCGAAGTATTCGCTTCACCGCTAGGTGATGCGACTCCTTTGGTGCCGCTTGGAATCGGGCACACATGCAAATGCTAAGCATAATATTAGGCCAGCTAGATGCACATAAATAGAGCAAAGAACCAATCATGGAGCGGTATACCTTTTGATATAACTCTTTACCATTGTCGTCAGGGCCGAGATGACTTTTGGTTGGCATTGGCGTCATGTACCCTTTGCAGTCTTGCATTCTTAACCTTTTCAGGCAATCTTTGAGGTATTTTCTTGCGATATGAAGATGTCATTGCGCTATTGACGGATTTGAAGACCAAGGAAGAATTTCAGCTCCCCCATCATGGACATCTGATATTGCTCTTGCATCATGTATCCAAACTTATCACTATATCTCTTATCAGTGCATCCAAAGATGATGTCATCTACGTATATTTGACACGCAAAAAGTTCACCATCATATGTCTTCGTGAAGAGAGTGGGATCTAGTGAACCAGGTTTGAAGCCTTTGCTCTTCAGGAATTCCTTCAGTGTGTCATACCAAGCGCGAGGTGCTTGTTTGAGGCCATACAGTGCCTTGTTGGGATTGTACACCATATCGGGATGCTTAGGATCTTCAAAACCAGGCGGTTGAGCGACATACACTTCTTATTCGATTTTGCCGTTGAGAAAGGCACTCTTCACATCCATTTGGTATAGAAGAATGTTGTGATGGTTGGGATAAGCCAGAAGTATGCGAATGGCTTCAAGCCGAGCCACAGGAGCAAAGGTTTCATCAAAGTCTATTCCTTCCACTTGTGTGTAACCTTGAGCAACGAGGCGAGCTTTGTTTCTGACAACTTGTCCAAGTTCATCTTGCTTGTTGTGATAGATCCATTTCGTGCCAATGACATTGTGCTTGCGAGGATCAGGACGTTTGACAACTCAGACATTATTCAGCTCAAACTGTTGAAGCTCTTCTTGCATAGCTTGAATCCATTCAGGTTCCATGAAGGCTTCTTCGACTTTCTTGGGTTCAGATATAGAGACAAAAGCAAAGTGACCATAGAAGTTTGCTAGTTGTGTAGCTCTTGATCGAGTGAGAGGGCCTGGAGCGTTGATGCTATCAATGATCTTCTCAATTTGGACTTCATTTGCAACCCGGGGATGAGCTGGATGAAGATTTTGATCTAACTGAATGTTGTCTTCGTCTTCAGCATTGGCTTCAGACTGAGCATTGTCTTCAGATTGATTAGGTGCAGAAATGGTAATTTCATCCTCAGCCAGTTCCTCTGTGGGTATGATTTCTCCAGTACCCATTAACTTGATGGCCTCAGTGCAACATCATCTAGCACATTTGGCAGGTGCTCTCTTTGCGAGCCGTTAGTCTCATCGAACCGCACATCTACAGTTTCAACCACTTTATAGTGAAAGAGGTTGAAAACTCTATAGGTGTGCGAGTCCTTTCCGTAACCAAGCATAAAACCTTCATGTGCTTTCGGTGCGAATTTAGACGTGTGATGTGGATCTTTGATCCAGCACCTAGCACCAAAGACTTTGAAATGGCGACATTTGGCTTCTTACGGTCGAAGTTCATAAGATGTCTTCTTGAAGAACTTGTGAAGATATACTCTATTGATGATGTGGCGTGCAGTATCAATAGCTTCAGGCCAGAATTTTCTTGGAGTCTTATACTCATCGAGCATCGTTCCTGCCATCTCAATGAGCATTTTGTTCTTGCGCTCCATGATGCCATTCTGCTGAGGTGTGTAAGGAGCAGAGAACTCGTGTGTGATGCCCAAAGTATCAAGATAAATGTCGAGTCCAACGTTCTTGAACTCAGTGCCATTGTCACTCCAGATGTGCTTGATCTTGATGCCATAATTCGTCATGGTCTAGTTTGCGAAGCTTCTAAAGACATCCTGCACTTTAGTCTTACAGAGAATTATGTGCACCCAGGGGTATCTTAAGTAATCATCAACAATAACGAAGCCATAGAGATGTGCAGTAGTAGTGAGAGTAAAGTAGTGAGTAGGGCCAAATAGATCCATGTGAAGCAGCTCGAAGGGACGTGAGGTAGTCATGATTGTCTTTGAGGGATGCTTGGCTCTCGTCATCTTCCCAGCTTCACAGGCACCACATAGATGATCCTTCTTGAACTTGATGCCCTCGATGCCAATGATTCACTTCTTCTTCGCGAGAGTGTACAGGTTCCTCATGCCCGCATGTCCTAGCCGTCGATGCCATAGCCAGCATTCTGAAGCCTTTGCTAGAAGACATATGACAAGCTGTGGTCCTGCTGAGAAATCTACCATATACAGATCACCTCTTCGATAGCCTTCGAAGACTAGAGATTTGTCAGATTCCATTAGCACAAGACAACGATATTTTCGAAATATCACAATCATGTTCAGATCACACAACATTGACAGAGACATTAAGTTGTAACCAAGGGATTCAACAAGCATCACTTTATCCATGTGCTGATACTTTCATATAGCAACTCTACCAAGACCCAATACCTTACTTTTACTAGTGTCAGCAAATGTGATGTGGCTCTTAGTAGATGGACATAGGGTTGAATCCATAAGAAGACTTCGATCACTAGTCTATTGGTTGGTGCAGCCACTATCCATGATCCATTCAGTGGCTTTCGGAGTTGTACCCTATAGTGCAGTTAGCGGGATAGACTTCACCAAGAGTATTGTGAAGCAGAAACATGTAGCGAACAAGCATATTATCAAAGTTTAAATCCTGGTTAGGCATGATAGGATGCTCGTCAAGGAACCCTGGGACGAAATACATGATAAGACCATTTGAGCATTGATGTCTACTACACAACCTTCTTCTTGTAGACGTTGTTGGGCCTCCAAGTGCAGAGGTTTGTAGGACAGCAGCAAATTTCCCTCAAGTGGATTACCTAAGGTTTATAAATTCGTGGGAGGCGTAGGTCGAAGATGGTCTCTCTCAAGCAACCCTGCAACCGAATAACAAAGAGTCTCTTGTGTCCCCAACACACCCAATACAACGGTAAATTGTATAGGTGCACTAGTTCGGCGAAGAGATGGTGATACAAGTGCAATATGGATGGTAGATATAGGTATTTGTAATATGAAAATATAAAAACAGCAAGGTAGCAAGCGATAAAAGTGAGCGTAAACGGTATTGCAATGCTAGGAAACAAGGCCTAGGGTTCATACTTTCACTAGTGCAAGTTCTCTCAACAATAATAACATAATTGGATCATATAACTATCCCTCAACATGCAACAAAGAGTCACTCCAAAGTCACTAATAGCAGAGAACAAATGAAGAGATTATTGTAGGGTACGAAACCACCTCAAAGTTATCCTTTCTGATCGATCTATTCAAGAGTCCGTAGTAAAATAACATGAAGCTATTCTTTCCGTTCGATCTATCATAGAGTTCGTACTAGAATAACACCTTAAGATACAAATCAACCAAAACCCTAATGTCACCTAGATACTCCAATGTCACCTCAAGTATCCGTGGGCATGATTATACGATATGCATCATACAATCTCAGATTCATCTATTCAACCAACACAGAGTACTTCAAAGAGTGCCCCAAAGTTTCTACCGGAGAGTCAAGACGAAAACGTGTGCCAACCCCTATGCATAAGTTCATTGAACCTGCAAGTTGATCACCAAAACATACATCAAGTAGATCACGTGAATATCCCATTGTCACCACAGATAAGCACATGCAAGACATACATCAAGTGTTCTCAAATCCTTAAAGACTCAATCCGATAAGATAACTTCAAAGGGAAAACTCAATCCATTACAAGAGAGTAGAGGGGGAGAAGCATCATAAGATTCAACTATAATAGCAAAGCTCGCGTTACATCAAGATCGTACCACCTCAAGAACACGAGAGAGAGAGAGAGAGAGAGAGAGAGAGAGATCAAAGACATAGCTATTGGTACATACCCTCAGCCCCGAGGGTGAACTACTGTAATGCCCCGAGACCGACGCTCCAGAAGAGTTCCAGCTATTCCGAATTTTGTCGTGCGATTTGTTTTGTTTGTGCATTCATCATGCCATCTCTTGCATTGCATCATGCCATCATGCCATCATATCATTAATTTTAAAAACTCATCTAAATAAATTGCATAGATCTTTTAATCTATTTAAATCGAGGGAATTCACATGGTGATTTCTCTTTATAACATATCCTCCTAATATTTAGGGAGCTATAATAAATATTCCATTAATTTGGAATTCACCACAACACACTCGCAAAATATCCCAATGCCTTTGTTATCTTAATTCTTGGTCTCCAACCTTGCCATATATTATTTCATCATATCCCGGAGCTCCACCAAAAAAATCCTCAACATTTTTGGACACTTCTAAATCCTAGTCCTTGTTCAAACCATTTGAATTAAATTCAAATGACTTTGAATTTAATTCTTGAAATCTTGTCCACAACATTTTTCTTGGAACAAGCACATTTTTGCGAGCCCGGGAAAATTATCCCCATGCCCAAATTCTTGTCCACTCATTTCTTTTCTCTCATTTTCTTTCTTTGCTTTTCTGTTTTTGGAAGAGATTTGAAGAACGGAGAGAAGAAGCCCATCAATCGCATGCCAGTAGGCCAGACCGGCCCACCAAACCCCTTGAGGCCCAACCCTTCCTATAACCTTAGCCTGATTCCGTTTCTCTCCTCGATCCCGATCTCCCTCACCCTCGTTCCCTCCAGTGCATCGCCGCCACTCTCACACACGCACGCATCCAGCCAGGGAGAGGAGCTCCCAGCGCCTGATCGATCCCCTCTTTCCCCTTTGTCCTCCTCCTGTGCCGCCACACACCTAGAGAGAGAGGAGCGGACCCCGTGCCCGACCTCCTCCTCGACGCCGGCGAGTCCAGGCCACCGCCGTGCCTTCTTGCCTCCTCCGCGCCCCTCCGTCGTTCGCCTCTGGCAGCCACGACCTCGCCTTCAACCTCTGACGCCAAGCACAGCTGCCTCCCATTACCGACCCGCCTCCTCCTCCCTTCTTCGTCCTGATCGGCAACAGGAGCACCGCCAAGTCTCGCTGTCTTCTCCTTCCCGCTGCTCGCCGAAGAACCCCCTCCTCGCCGTGCCTCCTGCCCCGTCGGCTTCTTCTCCGATTGAGGAGCTCCAGCAGCCGCGCATGGCTACGCCTCCCATGGAGCTCCGCTGCTGGGGCTGCTCCTCGCCTGCGTTGCTACCTTCCCTCGCGCTGCTCCTCCTCTGCTTCGTCCTCTGCCGCCCGCAACGCGCGTGACCGAGCTACCCCTGCCTTGTTCGACCATCGGAACCGTGCTAAGTCGTTGCCTCTTTGAATCTGCACTGTGTTGCCGTGGACGCATGCAACCCTGGAATCAATCCAAACGTCAAGTACCAGGACACTACGGAAACCTGAATCGCCAAGACCGGACCCGTCAAGTACCCCTTCGGATTCGTCAAGACCCTCATGTACGACTACGAATGGTGATGACCCCGAACATCTACGGAGAGTGTACGACTACGAAACGTGAACCACTACTTCCACTACCGTCGCGAGAACGTCTACTTCCACTACTTCCACTACAAACTCGACCCGCTCCGAAAATGCACGCTTCGAAGGTATAACCCCGAGACGCCGCCCATGAACGAATGCATGTTGTATGAGATGCTCGTGTTTGCACCATGACCGTTTGCTTCATGCACGTTCCTCCTCATTTGCCATGCTGTCGACCCGTGGGAACCCGGTAACCGGGATCACCCCACCATGTTCCGCACATCCGCACACTTCTCGTTTGCATCGGTATCTCCTCAAGTTACCGAAACCAGAATGTTGCCGTGGCACCATTTCCGTTTCACCGCCGTGGCACCCTTTTCGTTCCGCCATGGTGACAAATGCTTCATAACATGCTCATGTCAACATTTTCATAAAATTGCATAAAACTTGCATATGTCATCCGCATCATGATAACAACAAATAAAATGTTTAAAATTGTTGTTTGCGTTAAATTGCTAAATAACATGAGGATTTTCCGGAATTGTTGTTCGTTGTTCCGGCCTCTTTTAAACTTGCCTAGATAGGTAGTTTTATTATGCTTCACCTCTTGCCATGTTTAACAACATTTAATATTGTTTGGTAGCTTAAACGAGATTGAACTAAATATGTCAATGTGGTGTTTTGTCAATATGCAACTCGTTGCATATTGAGCTCCACTTAACTTTTAGTATTGTTTGTTGCACTTTGCCATGTCATGCCTCATTAACCGGACATGCATCATACTTGATTGTGCATCATACCATGTCTTTGTGATGATTGTTTACCATATTGTTTGCTTCTTTCCGGGTTGCTTCTCTCGTTAGCTTCGGTTTCGTTCCGGAGTTGTGAGGATTCGTTCGACTACGTTGGTTCGTCTACTTCATCGACTCGTTCTTCTTCCTAGCGGGATTTCAGGCAAGATGACCGCTACCCTGGATCTCACTACTATCATTGCTATGCTAGTTGCTTCGTTCTATCGCTTTGCCGTGCTACCTATCTCTTGTTGCTCAAGCCTCCTAAATTGCCATGTCAGCCTCTAATCCTTGTCACCCTTCCTAGCAAACCATTGCTTGGCTATGTTACCGCTTTGCTCAGCCCTCTTATAGCGTTGCTAGTTGCAGGTGAAGTTGAAGATTGCTCCATGGTGGACAGGGTTATGTTGGGATATCACAATATCTCTTATTTAATTAATGCATCTACATATTTGGTAAAGGGTGGAAGGCTCGGCCTTATGCCTGGTGTTTTGTTCCACTCTTGCCGCCCTAGTTTCCGTCATACCGGTGTTATGTTCCCGGATTTTGCGTTCCTTACGCGGTCGGGTGATTTATGGGACCCCTTGACAGTTCGCTTTGAATAAAACTTGTCCAGCAAGGCCCAACCTTGGTTTTACCATTTGACTCACCACCACCTATACCCTTCCCTTGGGTCGGCCAACCCAAGGGTCATCTTTATTTTAGCCCCCCCGGGCCAGTGCTTGTCTAAGTGTTGGTCCGAACCGAGCAGCCTGCGGGGCCACTTCGGGGAAACTCGAAGTCTGGTTTTACTCGTAGCTTGACTTATCCGGTGTTCCCCTGAGAACGAGATATGTGCAGCTCCTAACGGGATTGTCGGCGGATCGGGCGGCTTTGCTGGTCTTGTTTTACCATTGTCGAAATGTCTTGTAAACCGGGATTCCGAGACTGATTGAGTCTTCCTGGGAGAAGGAATATCCTTCGTTGATCGCGAGAGCTTGTCATGGGCTAAGTTGGGACACCCCTGCAGGGTTTAAACTTTCGAGAGCCATGCCCGCGGTTATGTGGCAGATTGGAATTTGTTAATGTCCGGTTGTAGATAACTTGACACCAGATCCGAATTAAAACGCATCAACCGTGTGTGTAGCCGTGATGGTCTCTTCTCGGCGGAGTCCGGGAAGTGAACACGGTCTTTGGGTTACGTTTGACGTAAGTAGGAGTTTAGGATCACTTCTTGATCATTACTAGTTGATGACCGCTCCTTTGTTTCTCTTCTCGCTCTCATTTGCGTATGTTAGCCACCATACATTGCTTAGTCGCTGCTACAACCTCACCACTTTACCCCTTCCTTTCCCATTAAGCTTTGCTAGTCTTGATACCCATGGTAATGGGATTCTTTGAGTCCTCATGGCTCCTGATTACTACAACAACGATTGCGGTATAGGTTATGCAATGACCTTGGCGTGAGAGCGATGCTTGCTTGCGTTGAGTTCTTCTTTCGCTTCTTCTTGATCGGGGATAGGTTCGGTCGGCACTGGCTGGGCTAGCGAGGTGGATGTCGTTTGAGTTTCTGTTTGTGTTTCATCCGTAGTCGGATGGTGCTCTTATGTAAGATGATATTGTATTCGTGTGGCATTGTATGCCTCTTGTATGTATCCCCATCTATTATGTAATGTTGTTGTAATGATATCCACCTTGCAAAAGCGTCTTCAAGATGCGCTTCTATCCTTGGTGGGACCTTCGAGTTCCTTTAGGATAGGGTCGCATCTTGGGCGTGACAACTACTCCCTCCTTGTCATGGAGAGTGTCAGGATGATGAAGATGGCCACCGGTGAGGGATTCCCCCTCCGTCAGGGTGCCGGAACAGGGTCCCGGTTGGTTTTTGTTGCTACAGAGGCTTGCGGCGACGGAACTCCCGATCTATTGTGTTCCTCGATGTTTTTAGGGTATATGGACATATATAGGTGAAAGAAGTCGGCCAGGGGAGCCCCGAGGGGCCCATGAGGTTGGGGGCGCGCCCAGCGGGGTAGGGCGCGCCCCTGACCCTCGTGGCCACCTCGAAGCTTCCTGACGTCTACTCCAAGTCTCCTGGATTTCTTCCGTTCCCAAAATAACTCTCCCGAAGGTTTCATTCCGTTTGGACTCCATTTGATATTCCTTTTCTTCGAAACACTGAAATAGGCAAGAACACAACAATTTGGGCTGGGCCTCCGGTTAATAGGTTAGTCCAAAAATGATATAAAAGTGTAAAGTAAAGCCCATAAACATCCAAAACGGTGGAGCAGTCAAAAATTATAGATACGTTGGAGACGTATCAAGCATCCCCAAGCTTAATTCCTGCTCGTCCTTGAGTAGGAAAATGATAAAAACGGAATTTTTGATGTGGAATGCTACCTAGCATATTTCTCAATGTAATTTTCTTTATTGTGGTATGAATGTTCAGATCCAAATGATTCAAGATAAAAGTTCAATATTGACATAAGAGTAATAATACTTCAAGCATACTGACAAAGTAATCATGTCTTCTCAAAATAACATGGCCAAAGAAAGTTTATCCCTACAAAATCATATAGTTAGGCTATGTTTCATTTTCGTCACACAAAATACTCCCATCATGCACAACCCCGGTTTCAGCCAAGCAATTGGTTCATACTTTTTAACGCGCTTCAACTTTTTTAACTCTCACGCAATACATGAGCGTAAGCTATGGATATAGCACTATGGGTGGAATAGAATATGACGATGGAGGTTGTGTGGAGAATACAAAAAGGAGAAAGTCTCACGTTGACGAGGCTAATCAACGGGCTATGGAGATGCCCATCAATTGATGTCAACATGAGGAGTAGGGATTGCCATGCAGCGGATGCACTAGAGCTATAAATGTATGAAAGCTCAACAAAAGAAAGTAAGTGGGTGTGCATCCAACTTGCTTGCTCACGAAGACCTAGGGCATTTTGAGGAAGCCCATCGTTGGAATATACAAGCCAAGTTCTATAATAAAAAATTCCCACTAGTATATGAAAGTGACAACATAGAAGACTCTCTATATATATGACGAACATGGTGCTACTTTGAAGCACAAGTGTGGAAAAGGATAGTAACATTGTCCCCCTTTTTTATTTTCTTTTTTGGGCCTTTCTTTTTTATTTGGCCTTTATTTTTTGGGGGGCTTTTCTTTTTTTATTTGGCCTTTCTTTTTTTATAGGGGACAATGCTCTAATAATGATGATCATCACACTTCTATTTATTTATAACTCAAGAATTACAACTCGATACTAGAACAAGATATGACTCTATATGAATGCCTCCGGCGGTGTACCGGGATGGGCAATGAATCAAGAGTGACATGTATAAAAAATTATGCAAGGTGGCTTTGCCACAAATACGATGTCAACTGCATGATCATGCAAGGCAATATGACAATGATGATGCGTGTCATGATAAACGGAATGGTGGAAAGTTGCATGGCAATATATCTCGGAATGGCTATGGATATGCCATAATAGGTAGGTATGGTGGATGTTTTGAGGAAGATATAAGGAGGTTTATGTGTGATAGAGCATATCGTATCACGGGGTTTGGATGCACCGGCGAAGTTTGCACCAACTCTCAAGGTGAGAAAGGGCAATGCACGGTACCGAAGAGGCTAGCAATGATGGAAGGGTAAGGGTGTGTATAATCCATGGACTCACATTAGTCATAAAGAACTCATATACTTATTGCAAAAGTTTTATTAGCCATAGAAGCAAAGTACTACTACGCATGCTCCTAGGGGGGAGGTTGGTAGGAGTTAACCATGGCGCGCCCCGACCTCCACACATAAGGAAGCAATCAAAAGAGCACCCCATGCAACAAATTTGTTACACAACTTTTACCATATGTGCATGCTATGGGACTTGCCAACTTCAACACAAGTATTTCTCAATTTCATAATTACCCAACTAGCATGACTCTAATATTACCACCTTTATATCTCAAAACAATCAAGTATCAAATTTATCATAGTATTCAATGCACTTTATATGAAAGCTTTTTATTCAAACTACCATGATGTTTAAGACTCTCAAAATAATATAAGTGAAGCATGAGAGTTCATCTATTTCTACAATATAAAACCACCGCCGTGATCTAAAAGATATAAGTGAAGCACTAGAGCAAATGACAAACTACTCCAAAAGATATAACTGAAGATCAATGAGTGGTCGAATAATTATGTAACTATGTGAAGACTTTCTAACATTTAAGAATTTCAGATCTTGGTATGTTATTCAAACAGCAAGCAAAACAAAACAAAATAAAATGACCTCCAAGGAAAACACATATCATGTGGTGAATAAAAATATAGCTCCAAGTAAAGTTACCGATGAACGAAGACGAAAGAGGGGATGCCTTCCGGGGCATCCCCAAGCTTAGGCTCTTGGTTGTCCTTCAATATTACCTTGGGGTGCCTTGGGCATCCCCAAGTTTTCGCTCTTGCCACTCCTTATTCCATAGTCCATCGAATCTGTACCCAAAACTTGAAAACTTCACAACACAAAACTTAACAGAAAACTCATAAGCTCCGTTAGTATAAGAAAATAAACCACCACTTAGGTACTGTTGTGAACTCATTCTAAATTTATATTTGGGTAATATCTACTGTATTCCAACTTCTCTATGGTTCATACCCTCCGATACTACTCATAGATTCATCAAAATAAGCAAACAACACATAGAAAACAGAATCTGTCAAAAACAAAACAGTCTGTAGTAATCTGTAACTCTCGAATAATTATGTAACTCCAAAAATACCACAAAATTAGGAAAACCTGAGAAATTTGTTTACCAATCGCGATAAAAATAATCAGATCAAAATCACAATTTTGTTAATTTTCAAAACTAATTTACTGGGTGAAAAAGTTTCTGATTTTCAGCAGGATCGACACAACTATCACCGTAAGCTATCCTAAAGGTCTTACTTGGCACTTCATTGAAACAAAAGATATAAAACATGATTACTAAAGTAGCATAATCATGTGGACACACAAAAACAGTAAGGATAAATATTGGGTTGTCTCCCAACAAGCGTTTTTCTTTAATGCCTTTCTAGCTAGGCATGATGATGTCAATGATGCTCACATAAAGATAAGAATTAAAACACAATGGGAGCATCATGAAGCATATGAATAACACATTTAAGTCTAACCCACTTCCTATGCATAGGTATTTTGTGAGCAAACAACTTATGGGAACAATAATCAACTAGCATAGGAAGGTAAAACAAGCATAGCTTCAAGATTTTCAACACATAGAGAGGAAACATGATATTATTGCAATTCCTACAAGCATATGTTCCTCCCTCATAATAATTTTCAGTAGCATCATGAATGAATTCAACAATATAACCAGCACATAAAGCATTCTTTTCATGTTCTACTTGCATAGAACTTTTACTACTCTCCACATAAGCAAAATTCTTCTCATTCAGAATAGTGGAAGTATCATAAGAGACTCGAATACTATAAATTGTTTCCATATTAAAAGAGTAATGTTCAGAAAAAGGGTAATCATAATCATGACAAGTTTTATAAATATAATCATCACTACTTTTTATAGCATAAGTTTCATCACAATAATCATCATAAGTAGCAACTTTGTTCTCATCATAATCAATTGAAACCTCTTCCCAAATAGTGGATTCATCACTAAATAAAGTCATGACCTCTCCAAATCCACTTTCATAGATATTATAATATTCAACACCCTCCAAAATAGTGGGATCATTACTTCCTAAAGTTAACACTCTTCCAAACCCACTTTCATCAATATAACCATCATAAATAGGAGGCATGCTATTATCATAATAAATTTGCTCATCAAAACTTGGGAGGCTAAAAATATCATCTTCATTAAACGTAGCATCCCCAAGCTTAGGACAAACATTAATTGCAGCAAATATATTCTCAAACATGTCATTCTCATCAAACATAGCATCCTCAAGCTTGGGCCTTTTCATATCATAAGCATAATCACTCTCATCATTAATAGTATGGAGAGCACCAATAGTATAGCAATTATCATCATCACAATGAGTAATAGGAGCAACATCATTTGGGAGGGATACCTTTCTACCTTTGCTTCTCCGTCTCTTTTTCTTCTTCACATCATGTGTGGGTTTAATCCTCTTTTTTGAGCTCCTTATTAATGAGATTGGTTGAATAGAAAGCTCCTCCTCGTTACCTGATTCATCATAACAAATAATAGGAGGATATTGGGAGGTCTCTTCCCTTTCATTAGTATTCTCTTCATCTTCTATTTGCTTTCTTTTCTTTATGTAATTGGCAATATAAGGACTTTCAATGCAATTCACTGCACAATACATAAAAATTTCTTCTAGATCAAAATCAAGAAATCTATCAAGATTAAATTTTGGAATACCCTTGGTTGTACGTTTCATTTCTTCATACCCCAAAAGAAGACTAAGCTCTTTATGATGCTCAAGGGCAATCAAGTTATCACAATTTTTGGACACTATTCGATCATGAAACAATTTGCATTGGAGATTTAAATGACCATGTTCATTGCAAAGTTCACAAGGATGGCGATAAATATTGAATCTTTCAGCACAATCATCTAGCCTTTCTTGCAACCATTTGGTTTCTAAGTACTTATGCCTCTTGCAAAATCTATCTTCCCTATTTGGTGTTTACTTGCAAGCTCTATGTACTCCACAAAAATTGACATGCTTATAAGAGACATTTTCATCATGACTAGTGCAATCATCATTAGTACTATGGATATTCAAAGAGTTCATACTAACAACATTGCAACATGCTCATCATTCAAAGATTTAGTGCCAAACATTTTATAGACTTCTTCTTCTAGCACTTGAGCACAATTTTCCTTTCCATCATTCTCACGAAAGATATAAAAAAGATGAAGCGTATGAGGCAAACTCAATTCCATTTTTTTGTAGTTTTCTTTTATAAACTAAACTAGTGATAAAACAAGAAACAAAAAGATTCGATTGCAAGATCTAAAGATATACCTTCAAGCACTCACCTCCCGGCAACGGCGCCAGAAAAGAGCTTGATGTCTACTACACAACCTTCTTCTTGTAGACATTGTTGGGCCTCCAAGTGCAGAGGTTTGTAGGACAGCAAGAAATTTCCCTCAAGTGGATGACCTAAGGTTTATCAATCCGTGGGAGGCGTAGGTCGAAGATGGTCTCTCTCAAGCAACCCTGCAACCGAATAACAAAGAGTCTCTTGTGTCCCCAACACACCCAATACAACGGTAAATTGTATAGGTGCACTAGTTCGGCGAAGAGATGGTGATACAAGTGCAATATGGATGGTAGATATAGGTATTTGTAATATGAAATTTTAAAAACAGCAAGGTAGAAAGCGATAAAAGTGAGCGTAAACGGTATTGCAATGCTAGGAAACAAGGCCTAGGGTTCATACTTTCACTAGCGCAAGTTCTCTCAACAATAATAACATAATTGGATCATATAACTATCCCTCAACATGCAACAAAGAGTCACTCCAAAGTCACTAATAGCGGAGAACAAACGAAGAGATTATTGTAGGGTATGAAACCACCTCAAAGTTATCCTTTCTGATCGATCTATTCAAGAGTCCATAGTAAAATAACACGAAGCTTATTCTTTCCGTTCGATCTATCATAGAGTTCATACTAGAATAACACCTTAAGACACAAATCAAACAAAACTCTAATGCCACCTAGATACTCCAATGTCACCTCAAGCATCCGTGGGCATGATTATACGATATGCATCACACAATCTTAGATTCATCTATTCAACCAACACAAAGTACTTCAAAGAGTGCCCCAAAGTTTCTACCGGAGAGTCAAGATTTAAAACGCTGTACAACCCCTATGCATAAGTTCATTGAACCCGCAAGTTGATCACCAAAACATACATTAAGTAGATCATGTGAATATCCCATTGTCACCACAGATAAGCACACGCAAGGCATACATCAAGTTTTCTCAAATCCTTAGAGACTCAATCTGATAAGATAACTTAAAAGGGAAAACTCAATCCATTACAAGAGAGTAGATGGGGAGAAGCATCATAAGATCCAATATAATAGCAAAGCTCGCGATACATCAAGATCGTACCACCTCAAGAACACGAGAGAGAGAGAGAGATCAAACACATAGCTACTGGTACATACCCTCAGCCCTGAGGGTGAACTACTCCCTCCTCGTCATGGAGAGCGCCGGGATGATGAAGATGGCCACCGGTGAGGGATCCCCCTTCTGACAGGGTGCCGGAACAGGGCCCCGATTGGTTTTTGGTGGCTACAGAGCCTTGCGGCAGCGGAACTCTCGATCTATTGTGTTCCTCGATGTTTTTAGGGTATATGGACATATATAGGCGAAAGAAGTCTGTCACGGGAGCCACGAGGGATCCACGAGGGTGGGGGGCGTGCCCCTGACCCTTCTGGCCACCTCGAAGCTTCCCTGACGTCTACACCAAGTCTCGTGGATTGCTTCCATTCCAAAAATAACTCTCCCGAAGGTTTCATTCCATTTGGACTCCGTTTGATATTCCTTTTCTTTGAAACACTGAAATAGGCAAGAAAACAACAATTTGGGCTGGGCCTCCGGTTAATAGGTTAGTCCCAAAAATGATATAAAAGTGTAAAGTAAAGCCCATAAACATCCAAAATGGGTAATATAATAGCATAGAGCAATCAAAAATTATAGATATGTTGGATACGTATCAAGCATTTTATCTTACGTCCCACAAGATGTTTTAGATCTCCAGCATTGTCTTCAGAAGATTTTGCTTTCCGGCTGGAGACCTTTCCCTGCAAAAGAAGTTAATTCTTCTTAACCACCCACATCTTTAGGGGTGGCTTAGAAGCAATGAGCCTAAGTGCAGCATCTGAGAACTTTGGCTTGGGAGCCCTAGCAAATAGCTTTGTAGGAGGAGAATAATACTCATAAGAATATGCAGAAAAGTTCTTAGTTTTGTGAACATAGCGGTTAGATGAAACACACTCATATTCATGATTCTCATAGCGATTCTCCTCAAAACATTAGCATTAGGGTGACCATGAGTGTTCCTCTGTCTGTATGAAGCCTTTGGACCATATGACGCCTTTGGTCGGGGGTTTGTATTCTTCCCAGGTGGTGTCATGATGACATTCACGGGAAGCTTCTCAAGATAGCTTTTGGGCACCCAGATCTTCTTATGGGGTGACCCATTCCTGTAGTTAGTACTAATATACCTGACAAACACTTCAACATTCTGATTCTTAAACAATTTATAATTTGCAGCAAATGATTCATCAATGATAATTGGATTAGCACAAGTGAAGCCAGATAAAGTAGATGGGTCCACTGAAGGATCCTTCGCAGCAACCCAGGTGGTTTTGGGGTACTGCTCAGGCGTCCAATATGAACCATCAACGTTCATTTTCCTCTCAAACCCAACACCCTCTTTCCTAGGGTTTTGGTTCAGAATCTGTTTCTTGAGGATATCGCACAAAGTTTGATGCCCTTTGAGGCTTTTGTACATGCCATTCTCAAGCAATGTCTTCAACCTAGCATTCTCATCAGCAATAGTAGTGGCATCCTCAGTAGAGGGGTTAGTTACCACATCAGCAGTTGAAGATATTGCAACATCAGAGGCAGTAGAACATTCAGCAACAGAGACAACATTATCGTGCTCAAGACACTTTAAGCATGGTGAAACAAATTCTAGTTGGGCGGTACTGATCTGTTGGGCGAGTAGTGAGTCATTCTCCTTTTGAAGATCTTCATGAGACGCTCTCAGTTTCTCTAGATCATGATTCCTTTGAAGATAATCATAGGAAAGCTTTTCATGAGAGGTTGAGAGAGTTTCATGACGACTTTCAAGATCTTCGTACTTAACATGAAGACTTTTAATGTCTTCGATTAAGGACTGAGTTCGATTCATTTCCGCGTCCAACAGGTCATCACTTTTGTCTAGTAGCTTTTGAATATGTTCCATAGCAGTTTGTTGCTCAGTTGCAATTTTAACGAGTGTCTTATAGCTAGGTTTGGATTCACATTCAGATCATCTTCACTAGAGGTTTGGAAGTAAGCATCGCGTGAAGTTACCTTGGCACCATGTGCCATGAAGCAGTAGGTAGGAGCAGAGTCTTCGTCATCATCCTCATCAGCTTTGGCTTCAACACTGCGACCATTGTCTTCAGTGTTGAAGATAGACTTGGCGGCGAACGCTGACGCCAGAGCTAGGCTTGCCACGCTTGAATCATACTCCTACTAAGACTCCACCTCCGCCTCCTTAGAAGCAGACTCCTCCTCTGAATCCATTTCCTTGCCAATAAATGCACGAGCCTTGCTAGATGAGGTCATCTTGTGAGATGAAGACTTTGAAGAAGATTTTGAAGATTTCTTCTTCTTCTTGTCATCAGAATCATATTCCTTGCTCTTCTTCTTCTTCTTCTTCTTCTTCTTCTTCTTCTTCTTCTTCTTCTTCTTCTTCTTCTTCTTCTTCTTCTTCTTTGATTCCTTATCCCACTGAGGACACTCAGAGATGTAGTGGTTTGTCTTCTTGCATTTGTGGCAAGTCCTCTTCTTGTAGTCACGTGATGAAGCCTCGTCGTTCTTGGAGCTAGATCTTGAAGACTTGCTGAATCGATTAATCTTGGAGAACTTATGGAACTTCCTCATGAGCATTGCAAGCTCTTTGCCAAGCTCTTCAGGATCACCAGAGCTATAGTCAGATTCTTCTCAGATGAGGAAACAACCTTTGCCTTCAGCGCACGGGTTCGGCCATAGTTGGGACAATAGATATCACGCTTCTCAGATAGTTGGAACTCATGTGTGTTGAGCCTCTCGAGTATGTCAGACGGATCGAGATCTTTGAAGTCAGGACGTTCTTGAATCATCAGGGCTAAGGCGTCAAACAAGTTGTTAAGTGATCTCAAAAGCTTCTTCACAATCTCATGCTTGGTGATCTCAGTGGCGCCGAGAGCACGTAGCTCATTGGTGATATCAGTCAAGCGATCGAATGTGAGCTGGACATTTTCATTGTCGTTTCTCTTGAAGTGGTTGAAGAGATTGCAAAGAACATTGATTCTTGAGTCTCTCTGAGTTGAGACGCCTTCATTGACCTTGGACAGCCAGTCCCAGACCAGCTTTGTAGTTTCCAGTGCACTCACACGGCCATATTGCCCTTTGGTCAGATGACCACACATGATGTTCTTGGCGGTTGAGTCCAATTGAGCAAATCTCTTGACATCAGTAGCGGTGACGCCTTCACCGACTTTGGGAACGCCAGTCTTGACGACATACCAGAGATTAACATCAATGGTTTCAAGATGCATGCGCGTCTTCTTCTTCGAGTAAGGGTAGTCAGTGCCATCAAAGACAGAGCACGCAGCGGAGACCTTGATTATCCCTACAGTCGACATAGCTAAAACTCTAGGTGGTTAAACCGAATCACACAGAACAAGGGAGTAGCTTGCTCTGATACCAATTGGAAGTGCTAGTTATTGACTAGAGGGGGTGAATAGGCGATTTTTACGGAAGTCTTCAAAACACGATGGCTTTGAAGACAAATAGGTAAACTGAGCCTATATAGTAAGCAGCGGAATGAAAGCTACACTAGGCAAGCATAAGTCTAACATACAACATAATGAAGGCACGACGCCTAATTGCAACTAGGTAGACAGGATCAGAAAGGTAGATAGTACGAAGCTAAATAGACAATAGTCTTCACAGTGTGGAATCAAAAAGATTAGACAGGCAAGCAATGACTTCATGAAGACAACTGTAAAGTAAGGAGAGTAGAGGATAGAACTAGTAGCTTGACGAAGACAAGAATTTGGTAGACCAATTCCAGTTGCTGTGACAACTGTACGTCTGGTTAGGGAGGCTGAGATTTAACTCAGAAGACTGTGTATTCACCTTATTCCCATTGAGCTAAGGACACCCAGTCCTCGCCCAATCACTCTGGTAAGTCTTCGAGGTAGACTTCCAAACCTTCACAAACTTTGTTCACCGATAATCCACAATGACTCTTGGATGCTCAGAACGCGATGCCTAACCGGCTAGAGGATTCACAGTCCTCAAGTGTAACAAGTCTTTAGATCACGCGGACAGAAATACCTCAGTGATGCCTAACGCTCTTTGGCTCTGGGTGTTTTGGGCTTTGTCCTCGCAAGGATTTCTCTCTCAAATGCTTCGGGGGAGGGTTGCTCTCAAACGACAAAAGTCGTGCACTAACTCTAAGCAGCCACTAGTGTAGGGGGCAGGCTATTTATAGCCAGGAGGCAACCCAACCTGATATGTCCAAAATGACCCTGGGTCACTAAGGAACTGACACATGTCCAACAGTCAGATTTCAAACACACGCGGCAACTTGGCTTGGGCTACAAGCAAAGCTGACTCATCCAGCTCTGGATAAGATTTGCTCTCATTGTCTTCCCTCGAAGACACAGGATTTTGTTGAGCATCACTTCAGTCACTCTGACTTTGTTCACTTGGACCCCACTTAATAGTACGGTGGTTCCTATGACTCAATAACAAGAAAAGGAAACTACGAAACAACTATGTCTTCCCACTCCATATTCTTCAAGTGAATAGCTTCACGCGTCATAATCTTCGTCGTGAATGTCTTCACGAACCACCATTGTCTTCAATATCTTCACACATTTTAGGGGTCAACTATGGTAGGTAAACCGAATCAATGAGGGACACTACCTGTGTTATCCTGCAATTCTGAGAAACATATTAGTCCCTCAACCACGTTTGTCGTCAATACTCAAAATCCAACTAGGGGTGGCACTAGATGCACTTACACTATGGAATCAATGTGATCTTCGATTACTAAAATGAAAAATGAACAGTCTTGAGCTTTTGCCAATATGTGTCTTTAGCATTTTGTGGGGTCCACATCTCTAGTCCATGCCATGCCAAATATTGAACTTTCTAAAACATTTAACTTGAATGGATATTAGTTCAATGAGTTATATGTTGTTATGAATTACCAAAACCACCCGGGGATTAGTTGCACTTTCAATTTCCCCCTTTTGGGTAATTGATGACAACATATAGATCAAAGCTTCAACAAATGATAATATCAAGGAATTACATCATCGCTTTGAGATGTGATAAGCAAGAGCTCCCCCTAAATTTATGCATTATTTAAAATTTGCTTTTGAATGCAAATGCACAATCGATTAGGATCATGGGTTACTCTTCATGTCACATACATCTTGGCGGAGCGCTTAAAATGAGAGAATATGAAATATGCACTCATCACCAAGGCAAACATGATTGATCATACATAAGTGATAGGATATCATCATTCAAGCACACATTAAAGCATAATATGATCAAACACGTGATCATAGGAGTATCTCACACACAAGCACAAAATACTGTAGCAACCAAACAAGCAAGTAAAAAGTAGCAAGAGAGGCAAATAAAGCTGTTAAGGCATGTGACTCTATGTAGTTTGGGTGATTGATGACAACGATTTTGCGGACTAATTGTGTGCATTGAGTATTTCAGAGATTCATCCTTTGGAACGAGACAATTCCTTCCCCTCGGAGTTTTAAGCGAAGACGGTGTAGCTCTTTCGTTTTAGTTTTGGTGGATTTGTTTCGTAGGAGTCACCGTACTATCAAGAGGGGGTCCGCATTGGTAAGTCTAGGGTGGAATCAACACGTACACATCCCCTTTGCACCCACATGGCCTTCTCGCTTCATTGGAGGATCCCTCCTTCTTCCTGGGAAATCTGGTACCAGCGGTAGTACCGCGGACCCCAGCGGTAGTATTGCTCAAGAGCCACAGGCGGCAGTACCGCTACACAACGGTAGTACCGCCTGGGGGCTCTCACCCGTAGTACCGCTACTGTTCTGAGCTCCTACCGCCTCGACTCGAGGGTGTAGCCTCTCGTGTCGGGTTTTGCGGCATTGGCAGCGGTAGTAGAGGTGGTAGTACCGCTCACAACCGGTAGTACCGCTAATCCTAGCAGTAGTACCATTGCCCCTAGCGGTAGTACCGCTCTTTGCGGGGCTGAATGGGGGGTAACGTTGGATTGTTTTCCCCCTTATAAAAGGGGTCTTCTTCTCCAAGTTGACTTACCTCTTCCTTCCCAAGCTCCATTGATGCTCTAAGCTCCATTTTCGCCTGATCTCTCTCCCTAGCCAACCAAACTTTTTGATTCTCTAGGGATTGGTTGAGAAGGCCTCGATCTACACTTGCACCAAGAGAAATTTGATTCCCCCCCACTAATCCCTTGCGGATGTTGTTACTCTTGGGTGTTTGAGCACCCTAGATGGTTGAGGTCACCGCGGAGCCATAGTCCATTGTGGTGAAGCTTCGTGGTGTCGTTGGGAGCCTCCAATTAAGTTGTGGAGATTGCCCCAACCTTGTTTGTAAAGGTTCGGTCGCCGCCTCCAAGGGCATCAATAGTGGAATCACGGCATCTCGCATTGTGTGAGGGAGCGAGGAGAATACGGTGGCCCTAGTGGCTTCTTGGGGAGCATTGTGCCTCCACACCGCTCCAACGGAGACGTACTTCCCCTCAAAGGGAAGGAACTTCGGTAACACATCCTCGTCTCCATCGGTTCCACTTTTGGTTATCTCTCACCTTTACTTGTGCAAGCTATATTGTGTTATATCTTTTGCTTGCTTGTGTGCTTATTGTTGTTGCATCATATAGGTTGCTCACCTAGTTTCATATCTAGACAACCTACTTTGATGCAAAGATTAATTTGGTAAAGAAAAGCTAAAAATTGTTAGTTGCCTATTCACCTCCCTCTAGTCAACTATATCGATCCTTTCAAAAGCAAAACTCTCTCTCTCTCTCTCATCCTATGATCTATACACTTTCTCCCCCTTTGGCAACAAGTTACCAAAAAGCTTGAAAATGCATAGTGCTATGCGACACTCTAAGCACGATCTCTGGGAGCTCCGGTGTGCGAAGATGGCGTGGAGAGGGCAGCATCTGCAAAATCTTCCGCTGAAGTCTGAGGAACTGGAGGAGTTGCAACTGGAGGGGCAACTGGGGCAGTGGCTGCAAGTGATGAAGTGCTAGCTCCTGTGTCACTGGCTGGCACAGCTACAGACCTTTGTGCCCTTGGCACTCTCTGAAAAGCATCTATGGTAGCTCTCCCTCTCCTTAGTTAGCCCCCCAAACCCGAAGGAAGGCCCACAGGGGCGCAACCGCGGAGGACCAAAACTCCACAGGCCTCGTTGCCGGCCAAGCTGATTCCCTGTCAGCTCCCAGCAGTTCGAAACCATCTGGGCGAAACCCTCAGCCTCAAACCATGCAGTTTCGAAGAAGAATCACTACAAAAAAATATACTTCCGTGATGATACGTGTTTGTCACAGTAGGTCACGTTTTCTGTCATGCATGTACATCCATGACGATTTTATGACAGAATCAAGATAGCCATACCTGTGCTGTCGTAGAAGTGTTCCATGACATTACCAAAATTATCATCACGGAAGTGTCCACTTCCATGATGATAAATCGCGCGTCATAGAAGTGCTTTCGTCAAGGGTGACCGACACGTGGCATCCACTGTAACGGGACACCGCCGTTAAGCTATCGGGTCCGGTTTTGGATCCGATAACCCGCTAACAGCCACGACCAATGCCGATTTTCCACGTGTAAAATTCTCATTGGCCGACGGAACCACGTGTCAGCTCCGCATTGGCAGAGGTGTCACTCATCCAACGGTAGAGATGGGCCTATGATAAGCTGACACATGGACGGTCCCAAAAGTGGCCCATAAAGTTTAAATGGGCCGGCCCAACTAAAGGCCCACAAGATTTAGCAGACCATAATGGGCCGACCCAGCTAAAGGCCCACAAGATTTTGTAGACCATAATGGGTTGGCTCAGCTAAAGGCCCACAAGATTTAGCGGACCATAATGGGTCGGGCCAGCTAAAGGCCCACAAGATTTTACAGACCATAATGGGCGAGCCCAGCTAAAGGCCCAATGTTCACAGTTAAGGCCCGTACGGCTAGTGTCGAATTGGCCCGTCAACGGCCTGTCCTAAACTTGTCATCATCGCAGCCCATGGTCACTTCTGGCCCGTTAACAGTCCGCTCTGTATTTGGGCCGAATTACAGCCCGGTGTATTTCCGGCCTATTAAAGGTCCTGCTTCATTTGGGCCCATTTACATGCCATTGAAACTTTTGGCCCATAAACGACCATGAATGATTTGGGTCATATTCGGCCATGTTCGACATTTGGCCTGTTAGAGGCCCAGTATAGATTTGGGCCACTTTCGGCCTGTTGTGATTTTCAGCCTGTTAACATCAGACGAAATCCATGGGCCATATGTGGCCCAACGTCACATCAGGCCCATTAACGACCCATATAAAAATGATGCTAATCAAGCTCGACCGAACTTCCGGCCTATTAAAGGCCCGTGTGTTAGGTCGGCGCATTTATGTCCCGTCCAAATTTCGGCCTGTGAAAGATCCGCATTGTAAATGGGCCACCATTTTGGCCTACTAAGACCAGTGGGTTATTTGGCACAATCAGGGCCCAATCTCACTTTCGACCTATTAAAGGCCCGTGTTTTTTATGGGCTCAAGATATTTACACCTGTAAACAGCCTATTGTTACTGAGGGCCCAAATTATGTTTTGGCATGTTAAAGGCCCACTATGTGCATAGGCCTACCAGAAAAATATGAAAGCTTATGCTGATTTAGGCCCATATATTTTTAGTGGGCTACATGCAAATTTCGGCCCATAATCGTTTTTAGCCCAATTGGAATGGTCCCGACGAATGTTGGCATGTTGGGCTCCTATGAAGCTTTCGGCCGAATACATTACTAAGATAAACCTACACTATACAAAAATAGCGTCGTAATTACTACAGCCTTTGGCAACATCATAAATGCTGTATCACAACAAAATAAATTCCAACCATACAACAAAAGGCCTGTTGGCATAAAGTTTACAGTCCTTGCAGATAAAAGCACCATCAGATGTATAGAAGCACAGATCATTTGACCTGAGTGCTAATGTTTCAGGCTGTAGAATCTGATGGAGCAGCACGATCTTCACCTTTTTTCAGCCATTGCTCTTGAACAACAAAGAGAATGTCTGATAGTCTGGTTTCAAAACCATTCATATCTTGATGACATTTGTCAACCACTATTCTTGTTTCTGAAATGACATCCATTAGGGATTGGACTTGTGTTTGGAGCACATATATATCACTTTGTGTAGCCGGAAGATTTTGTTCAGTAGGCGATTTGGACGAGGTTACCTTGACAACCAACCCAGATACGCAGGAAGGTGCTTTTTGCACTGTTAGTGGAGAGATACTGCGCACTGCAGCAAGAGGTGACATTGTGCCTGTGGTAGCCTCGTCACCTTCAGGTGGTTGTGGATGTTCAATCATTTGTTGCATAGCTTGGTGAAAGTTTGAACTTGTAGATTAGTGTACCAGATAAGTTACTAATGAGACAAAAACAAACAAAGTAGGTTACACGTTTATACATAACTTATTTTGGTGAACTACTGTAATACATTGGCATGTATTGTAGTGCCAACTACATAATAAAATCAATTTTGGAACATATGTCCATGTAGAATGCCTATTGTATTGTCTATTTCCTCACATTCACTGACATCTAAGGATAAAGAGACATGGTTTAAAGTAGGATGAACATAGTATGACATCATTCATATCATGGGCAAACAGATATAAAACAAACAGGCTATTTTATCATTGTGTGCGCACGTGAACATAACAACTAGATTACAGATCAAGACCAAAAGAATATCCTTCATCTCTTTTAAACCATGTAAGGTGAAATGATACGTTAAGACAACTATGTATAAAAGTGAACATAGTAACTGAGATTGGCTGAAACCAAGTAGTTAAATGAACACATCACAGTACCAATCAGTTCAAAGGCAGGAGGAGTAAGGACTTACAACAGCGGCTTGAACTGGTGTGCTCATGCCCTTCATCTTGCCGGTGTGGCAATCCTTGAAGATTTGCACTGCATTTGGTTCAGGTTCTTTTTGGTCCGCACGGGCTTTCCTCTATATTTGGAACAAGTCAATATAGATACGATAATATGGCACAGAAAAAAGAAGGAATTATCAGCTATTTACAAGAGCCTCGTAGTGTGCAATATAGCTACGAGATCCTGTTGTCTGTTGGAATTTCACTTTAGAACGGTTGGTCTTTTTCTTCAAACAGTTAGCCTAGAAGAAGATACACTTGTAAGGCACATACATAAATGCAAGTTCAATATGTGGTGTGATCAAATACATATAGCCTACCTGATACTTTGGATCAGACCAGTATTTAACGAGGGTTGTCTAATCTTCATCTGTAATATATTCCACTAGAGATGTTTGGGCGATTTCATTGTTAGCCTTGCCTTCAAATTGAGATTTTCTAAGGTGGTACAGACACTGTCGTAGAGCAGACTGAAAAATATGAGTGCACGCTTGTTTAGTTGCATCATCTTTCGGATCCAACTTGAACCTCATCTGTTGAAAAAAGAATGTGAGTCTTATTAGGAGGAAGCTAGAAAGTATGGGACAGAGCAAGACAATATTACTAATTGCAATGAATAACATTACTTACAGATAAATGGTCAAGGAAGGTGTTAAACCTGGTATTGTCTTTCTCATTCTGCATCGATCCACATTGGGAGGATACGTGCATGACACCTAATGGCAACGATCGCTTCGATACTAACTTGGTCGACTCAGAGCATCACATGGCCTTTTAAACCTGCCTCAAAATGGATCTCCATTCTTCCTCCTTTAGATTTTGTTAATCTGTCAAGCAATATCCCCGATGTCTGCTTTCGCCATGCGCCGTGGTGCTAGTTCAACAACGAATATGGAAAGTGTTAGTGTACATCAAACTGTGAGAGTACATATAAAGGAGCATGCAATTGCAACTTGACTCGGTCAGGTACCGTCTTGGTGTTGATGCTCATGAAGTTCATCTGATCTTGCCAAGTCCTGTTGTGTCAGTAGTGCTTCAGAAGTAGTGTTAGGTGTGATGGCAGCTTGGGAACTGGCTAGTTCCGGAGCAAACGAACGAGTAACTCGTTGAGATGCTGGTACAGTTGAAGCGGATGCTGCAACTGGTGGAGCAGGTGATACTATGTTTGTAGATTTAGCCGATGGACTTGGACCTTCTACTGCACTATAAGTACAAGCAGAATCTAGACGGCAGATCCTTTTCCGTTTCACCCGATGAGTAACACCACTCCCTACTATATTATTTTCCTTGCTCTTTTTTGACTTTGCCATGTCAAGCCGTACCCACAACACAAAAGAATAAAATCGCTCTTCAGAACTCACTGATGCATGATACAGACAAGCAATACTTTGATATAAGACAACCGTATGAGCATGGAATATGTAAGAAAAATAGGATAACATGACATATTCACAGCTACGATGTGTAAACTAAGCAGAAGGATTTTTAAGAAAATAGAAGTAATGCAAGCTAGACACCATATGAAAGATGCAACCAATATTACTCTGCCAAGTTAAAAGTGTCTTGTCATAAGTGGCATTTCAAAAAATTAGAAGCAGTCCAACATAGAAATCAATGCAAGATGCAACCACTATCAAACAGCCATGTTAAAAGCGTCCAATCATGAGTGACTGATGCGGGATACATAACAGCAGTACTTTGATGTAAGAACATGGTATGATAGATAGATGAAGTGTATTCTAGACATAGAAAGCCATGTCATATGCACATGTATAACCTATAAACTCAGCAGGTGCAATTTAATTGAAGTAGAAGAAATACAGTCTAGACAACATATGCAACATGAAACCAATTATCACACTGTCAACTTAGAGCAAGCACCTGCGATGGTGGAGTACGGGAGATGAACTCATCATGTAGACTTGGGACTTCAACTTCATTAGCAGTAGCAGTGGCAAATCTAGAGAGTCTTTGTTTGCGTTGGTGCGGAGGACCACCAACACCCCCTAACTTACGCTTTTCCTTCCTATTTTCTGATATTGCCTTATGAATTCAAAACCACAAGAAGATGAATAAAATTAGCTCTGCATAACTAGTTGATGCATGATACAGACAAACACTACTTTGATGTAAGGCAAGCGCAGGATAGGAGGATGGAATATATACAAAAAAAGACAGCATTGCATATTCACACGTACGATAAGAGGATGGAATATGTATGAAAAAACGGTAAGCGGAAGGCATTTCAACAAAATTAGGAGAAATGAAAGCTAGGCACCATATGAACATGCAACCAATATCACTCTATCAGGTAAAAAGTGTCTCGTCGTAAGTGCCATTTCAAGAAATTAGAAGCAGTACAAGCTAGAAGACAATGCAAGATGCAACCTACATCACAGTACCAAGTTAAATGTGTCTTATGGGTAAGTGATCGTTGCAAGTATAAGTTGTAAGCTACGCAGATGCAATTCAACATAATTAGAAGCAATACAAACTAGACATCATACGGAAAACGCAACCACATATAACAGTTCCAAGTTAGAGCAAGCACCTGTGATGGTGGAGTAGGGGAGATGTGCTCATCATGTACACGTATGTTCTAGAAACAGGAACACGTGTCATATTCACACACATTATGTGTAAAGTAAGCAAATGCAATTCAACAAAGTTAGAAGCAATACAAGCTAGACAACATACGCAACATGCAACCACATATAATAGTGCCAAGTTAGAGCAAGCACCTGTGATGGTGGATGTCACATCCCTAGTTCTGACAATGCCTAGTGCATGCATTAGAGTGTTGCATCATGTTTAAATTTCATTTAAATCTGAAATGGGGGTTGTTCAAACCCTAGCATCAAAGAGGAATTCAAAAAGGTTCAACCAAAAATATTTTTCAATGATTTCAAAATGCCCTTTAAAAATGTTCATCATTTCTGGATCAAGGTGGAAGCATCTACCAAAAATGGTTCACATTTTTGCAGGACATATTTGGACTTTGAATTAATTCAAACATATTTGAATTGGGGCTATTTAAATGCTATAAATATTTTAGATGCTCCAAAAATGTTGGAAATTGCCGAGGGTCACCAAATAATTCATAAAGCACCCATAACTATTTCCGTGATTTTATGAAATGGTTTAGCTTTATTACTAAACCAAAACAAAATAATGTAAATAGAAAAAAGAAAATAAAAACAGAGAGACGACGACTGGCTTCTTACAGCACCCACCACAGCCCACCTGACTCGCCCAGCTGGCCAGCCCAGCCCACTAGCCTCCCCTCCTGTCGTCTTCCTCCCAGGCCAAGATGGCGGGGGCGTGGTGCACAAGGCCAGCCCTCTTGCTTCCACCGTGACGCCCCGACTCTTCTGAGAGCGCCACGGAGACGCCACGCAGCCCCCCCTGGACCCCTCGACTGCTCCCCTCTCTCCCTGCCTCGCTCTCTCTCGCTCTCTCTGCCATGCCCGAGTGCAGCCGTCGCCGCCGCCCGTCGTTACTGCGGCCACAACCACCGCCCACCTCCCAACGAGTCCCAAAGCTCCGCCTAGTCCCTCTCTCCTCCTCCTCACCGAGCCGCCTGAAGCCGAAGCCCGACGCCGCCAGCGTTCCCCTCCTCGGCCACCGAGGACCGCCGCCTGATTCGCCGCCTCCCGAGCTTGGCCACCGCCGCACCATTGTGAGCTCCTCTTCCTCTCCCCTAGCTCCCGTGCTCGTTTGGCCTCAGAGCCGCCATCTCCACCGCTCCCGAGAGCTCGGCTCCGCCGCCATGTCGCCGTCGTGGCTACAGACGATAAGCTCGCGAACGGAGCTCGTCGGCGTTTCAGCGAACCCTCAGAGCACGTAGCACCCTCCGGTTTCTCCTCTAGTGCACCGTAGCATCGCCACCGCCTGCACCCGAACTCCGGCCGCCGCCGATTTGGTCGCCGCCGTCGATCCCGACCACCACAGCTGCTGCCGCCACCACCACTAGATGCGCGAGTCTTCCGGCTCAGAGCCGCAAACCCCGAGCAAAACGGTGTCTCAGAGCGCAAACCCGAAGCTACCCAGGCGCCCCGCCGCGTTTTTGGTCATCGCCAGCGATACTCCGGCGAGCTGACGTGGCACCGTCATTAGTGGCTAATGATGCCACTAACTAACCCCATAGCTCACTGACGGATGGGCCCCACCGCCTAACTAACCAGCTAACTAAAATAGTTTAAAGTTAATCTAATTACAGTGGGCCCACAAGTCAGTTTGGACTACTACCGACGTGTTCGCTGACGAGCCCCATTGTCGGTGACTCCACCAATAAGTTGTGTCATCGACCGATGGACCCCATCGGTCGTTTGACCCGAGGCAGCCCTGTTGACTCTGCTGAGGTCAGATGACGCCATGTCGATGCAATATTCCTTTTCGGAATTTAGTTTATTTTATAAATAATCGGAAATTCGTAAATAGCTAAAACTTCAATAAATCATAGAAATTTAACCGTAACTCCAAATGAAATGATTTATATATGAAAAATGATCAGAAAAATCCAATCTATTCATCTGTACCATTTTCATGCATGTTAGAACAACTTATAACTACTGACTAGGACAAATGAGATGAATGTCATTTAAATAACTACATGTGAAGTTTGAATTTGAACCTAGGGTTCAAACCAACTTCATTTAACCTGCTGCTAGTTGCATTAGCTCAAATCACATCATATTGCCATGTCACATTCATGCATCATATTGTCGCATTGCATTGATTGTGTTCTTTCTCAGTTGCCGGTGTTTGTCCCCTCTCGATAGACCTGGTTCCGACGATGAGTTCGATGACACCGATGAAGAGCTATAATATCTTCAGAAGTGCCAGGCAAGCAAAACCCCCTTGTTCATTCCGATACAATCCCACTCTCTCACCCTGCTCTCTTTTACTGCATTAGGACAACAACGATTCATCTCATTACTTTGCTGCATGTAGTGAACCCCTTTATCCTTTGCATGACTGTCATTCCACAAGAATAGATGAAACCCACTAGCATGAGTAGGAGTTGTTTGAGCCCTGTTGTGCCTACTCATACATGCTTGTTTGTCATGCCTGCCATCGCTTAGAGTTGAGTCGGGTCCGATTCATCGAGGATGATTCAGAGGTGTGCTGAACATGTCCTCTTGTGTGTGAGCTAAGTGTGTGAACACGATTTGGTAAAGGTAGCGGTGAGAGGCCATGTAGGAGTACATGGTGGGTTGTCTCATTGCAGCCGCCCTCGAGGAACTGAGTTCGTGTTTGTGATCCATGATTCAGCTACTACCACGCATTGGGCCCGAAACCAATGGACCCTCTCGGCTTCTTAATCACCCTTGTCCTCTGTCCGGGAGTTGCAAGTAGTTTCGGTGTTTGTAGTATTTGGAGGCCGGCGCAGCGCTGACCGTAGGGGTGGGCTGTGATGCGGTAGGCACGTGGCCGGGTAAACCAGCGCCCGTTTGGTGTCACGGAACCCTGTACACATCGTTTGGGGCTGTGAGCGAAACTCCGGCCGGATCTCCTCATGGATGGAACCCGAATAGGCGATAAACCTGGACTAGGGACTTGAGTGTTTAGGTAGGTCGTGGCCGACACCCACGTTGGGCTTCCGCTTGAAGGTTGCCGAGTACATGTCGTGTAAACGGCGGTAAGTGGTGAGAGCGTGTGTGAAGAAGTACACCCCGCAGGTTAACATCATCTATTCAATAGCCGTGTCCATGTAAAGGACTTCGGGTTGCTGTGCAGTTCATAGACAAGTGAAAGTGGATACTCTAAAATGCGCAAGATAAGCGTGAGTGCTATGGATGGCGTGCTTGTAGGGAGACGGGTGCGGATCCATAGTGGTGTATTGATATGGTGAATATGTGGACTCGTGTGCGCCACCTCAAAAGAGATATTGCGCAATGAGTTCAGATAGCCACCGAGTCAAAGCTGGCTTCTTCTGTTAAACTCCACCACCCCTTTATTGATAATGATGCATATGTAGTTAGTTACGATGTAAGTCTTGTTGGGTACATTTGTACTCACGCTTGCCTATTTTATGTTTTTGCAGAGAGACTTCAGTCTTGCTAGTAGTTCCACGTGGACTTGACGCTTAGCTTGTTACCTCAGCTACGATCTTGTGCCCTCGGCAGATCTCGGTAGATAGTCGGGCTTCTAAGCCTTTTTCATTTGTAGATGTCTCGTACTCGGACATATTAGCTTCGCTTGTGTTTTGATTTGTATGTTTCAATGTTGGGTCATGAGACCCCTGTTTGTAATATCTCGCTCCTCGGAGCCTATTGAATAAAATACTTGAGTCGTAGAGTCATGTTGTGATGCCATGTTGTATTTGCACATATCGAGCATATTGTGTGTATGTGATTGAAATGCTTGGTATGTGTGGGATCTGACTATCTAGTTGTTTATTCTTAGTAGCCTCTCTTACCGGGAAATGTCTCCTAGTGTTTCCACCGAGCCATGGTAGCTTGCTACTGCTCCGAAACACTTAGGCTGGCCGGCATGTGTCCTTCTTCGTTCTGTGTGCATCCCTCGGGAAATGTCACGCGTTGAGTACCGGAGTCTGTTAGCCCGCCACTGCCCGGTTTATCGGAGTCTGCTAGCCAGTGCTACAGCCCGAACTTACTCGCCGATGACCGACACGTTCGATCTTCGGGTCATGGATGCTGTCCTCGTAAGTCTGTGCCACTTTGGGTTTATGACTAGCCATGTCAGCCCGGCTCCTTATCATATGGATGCTAGCGACACTATCATATCGTGCAGCCAAAAGGCTAAACGGTCCCGGCAAAGGTAAGGCGACACCGTGGGAATACCGTGCGTGAGGCCGCAAAGTGATATGAGGTGTTACATGCTAGATCGATGTGGCATTGAGTCGGGTTCGACAGCTTTGGTATCGAGCTTTGTTGCTGTAGGATTACCAAGCCAAACCGGTCAAGTTGAGTCTAGAAATGCTTTAGTTATATGTAGGGGGATTGATTGTGGGTTGGAACGTAAGGCTCTTTTTACTCCTTATACCTCATGGCCTTCTGATTTGAGTCAACCTCTTCTCTTCTACGGGGTTTAAGAACTAGGCCTTCTCATCTATCTATCAGGATGACGTGTTACTAATCCATAGACTTATAGAATTGCTAGTTTCAAATCTCAGTTCAGTTTTACTACTTCCGTATGTTCATAACTGTTGATCTCGAAACCTTGATATTGTGCTTCGGAGTGGCTATGCCACCATTTTTGTAGCATGCCTCCAATCTTTTGAGCATTTACAGTCGTTATGCTGTCCGAGTCATCCCAGGTTTCTAAATAGTCTGAAGCATTTGCAAAATCCCTTTCTCTTATTCCGATGTTCCTTTGGTCCAGATTAACCACACTAATCGGTGAGTTGAGGTACTCTGTTGCCTTGACATATATGTTGGAGCTATTATTATGACCCTAGGTGTTTTAGGGAGTCATCTAGTAATCTAGCCATGATTTGTATCCCAGTGTGATGATTCTGGCCCCCATTCTCGAAAGCATCCCGTGATGCCATTTAGTAGTAGGTATTCTACTCCTGGGTTCTTGACCCAAGATTCACTCTACTTACCTCGTGCTGATAGTGTTGCTAGTTCTTTTAGGTTATTAGTAACCTTTGCATTAGTCCTCGAGGTACGTGGTATTTCCTTCTTCCAAATACTATGAACCGCCTATGGCAGAAGTTCCTCGCTGAACCGAAGGATCACAATCAGAGTACTCTTGAGGAGTTCTCCATTCTATATTGTGAATCTGCCAGTCCTTCCTTTTCAGCATGGGTTGTCCGGAAGAAATATGTTGAACTTGGTCAACATGCTAGTCCATGCATCCACAACTCAGAAAATCATATGTTCTTTTGGGTTGTCCCTCTTTAGTTGTATACTGACCTTCGTCTATCGATTGATAGTCAGGAGTAATCGTGCATTCGTGTTCATCGATGCCTTTTACTTCTGTGGTCCGTCAAGCCATTCTACTCCAGAATGACTAGGAGAAACAAACTCCAGTACTTTGTCCATTTCTAGGATTGTGTCAAAGCAGTTGTACCCCGCAGATCAAATTGCTAATCTAGCTTTTGCTCTGTGCTACCTTGGAGTATTACCATCTTTATATCAAGAATGTCATGGGAATTGCACATCATCCTATGAATTCTTGATACAGTGATACTTCTCGCCATCATTATTCATTCCTCGGTCCCGTGTTGTCACAACCGGAATGCCGACAAGTGAACCATGATGTGTGAAATCTATACTCCTAGCTACTCCGTTGCTTGGTAGTTAAAGGACAATAATTTCATTCTTAGCATGTTGGTTCTTGAATCATCATCCTAAGATAGATCGTGCTACCTAGTCCTTACTTCGGTGCACTCTTTGATCAATGAGTTAGATTGTGCCAATCCTCGCTCTTATGATCATATCGCCTTGCCCGAAAAGCAAGATCGTTCTCGAGCTTAGTGACATACCGGTGGTTCGTGATTTTCCGAATATCTTCTCGGAAGTATCACCGTGTCGCCACCGACCGCTATGTTGAGTTCGTGATCAAGTTGGTTTATTCTGTAAACCACCCTTTCTCCAAGAATCCATTTGGATACCCCGAGCTAGTTGGTTAAGCCAAACAACAACTTGGAGAGTTGGAAGATAAAAGATTGCTGGCTTAGTTCATTTTAAGGATATCTTTTATGTGTGTTGAAGAAAGATGATATCTTCATCAATTGATCCTTGAGACCAGTTGCTGGAGCTATTGTCTTGCCAAAAACTTTGATTTGAGTGTGGGCTATTCTCAAATCAAATCAGAACCAACGATGTTCGTAATGTTGTCTTACTCGTGGATTTTCCTCGAGCATACACCATTATATCCTTTGGGTCTGACCAATACTAGAACCTTGTTCACATAGTTATGGAATTCCATGTCCATGGGAATCTGGATGAATTGTTGTGGAGCCCATCGACAACATCCTTGTCTTCTCCATAATTTTGTTGAACATTAAGCTAGTGTTGGAAATTTTTTAAAGCATTTGCTCATGCTAGCTCATGAAGCATATGTTCGGATGTAAGAAGAGACTTCCTCCAGTTCATGTGCATTTGATGTAAGTTGCCGTCGTGGATTCGAGAAAGTCAATGTTGCCTCCTTTGGAATCATCCCCAAATCGGTCATGCATACGTGCGAAGTATTCTGTGGTTCGGAGACTTGCAACCTCCATTCTATATGTGTCCCTAGCACACCAAGCCACTGATTGATTTGTTCAAGGATAATAAGTTCTAAGTGCTAGTCCCGAAGGTACCAGACGGATTTGTATAAGATTCTGTTATCCTCGATGATGGTTCCCAACCAGAACTCGGTAGTGTTTTGTTGTAAGACTACTACGTGGTCATGCTTGTCTGGGACAGCGTGTTCACATGTTTGTAGCAGAAGCAGCTCGTGTTTTGGAGCTTACTACCGTAGTTCATTCCCCGAGAATCTCGCAACGTTATCTCGTCGATTTGTGTTGCAAACTTTCATTTTTCTCTCTAGACTCGACGAGTCTGAATTATTCTGACACCAACCAGATCTGAATCTCAGGCAGATATGATGGATGGAACATCTCCCAAGAACTATAATATTGGTCTCTCGATAACCGGTAAAGGGGATGTCATGGCCAACACACCCAGCTGGAAGACCTATTATTGTAGTATCTTGATTGAGGAAGTTGGCCATCTCCCCATAAGGATTTCGAAGGATTTACTCCCTAGTTGCCCTTTATGGATTTTTGTGTTCCCGAAGTCCGACCTTTTACTTGATGTTCTAGATATCAAACCATATCTATGAATGGATTATGCTAGCACATCAAGGAGAACATTAGTAGCAGAGTGCTAAATGTCTCTCGGTCAATCATCCAGATTTTGTTCCCTTGGCCCGCTAAGGTGAAATCTGAGAAGGTGTTGTCTTTCTTTGCATCGGCATTGATCATCACTATTCATCATGGTGGTATGTTGTGTTGCCAGGATCCTTGAAACGGATGTTGGTAAAACCTTGATGAATATGGAAATGCTCAAGTTCTTGAGAGCAAGCGCAAGCTCTAGGTTTTTTTGTCGGCATTAATCGCATAGTGCTCTCAGTTTCCTCGTTTATGCTATAACTCTTCGAACAGTAGATTCACTCTCTACTGATGAGCTTCTCCCCAGCTACTAAAATCATCCTTTGTGTTGTCTTCAACAAGGTAATCCACATCATCCATTCTGGCCCAAGAATGTCATTCTTTCGGACTCCTTCAAATAATTGATTGTGTTTTGCCTTAGGCTGGTATAAAGAGTTTCAACGATCTCTGAATCAAAAGTAATTCTTTTTGCCACTTAAGGGGAGATTTCTACGAGTCACTTTCCCGAAAGTGCATGGTTATGGTATCATGTCAACTCAGCTGCTCGCTACGTTGACAACCGTTCACCACCCTCTTAGGTGTGGAATTGTTGTCTACCTAGTGAACCCTCGTCATCTGTTCCACTCCATTCCTCTAGATGTGTGCTTTGTATCTCAGCTTGCGAGATGTTTTTATGACTCACCCCGTGAGCTGATCCTAAGTTGTTTGATCTTCGAGAAGATCGATCCTACTAGAGTTTTCCCTTTCTACTTATTGTCATGTGGGATGGAGTTCTCAGAGCAAGACTTCGAGACAATGATGGTGATCGAATCAACGTTCACTTGAAGTGCAACCTGGATTGTGAAGATTATATTAGTTTTGCGCTTCCCTTTCATCTTACCCTACGCTTGAATCTCGGGACGAGATCCTTGTTTAGTAGGGGTGAGTTGTCACATCCCTAGTTCTGACAATGCCTAGTGCATGCATTAGAGTGTTGCATCATGTTTAAATTTCATTTAAATCTGAAATGGGGATTGTTCAAACCCTAGCATCAAAGAGGAATTCAAAAAGGTTCAACCAAAAATATTTTTCAATGATTTCAAAATGCCCTTTAAAAATGTTCATCATTTCTGGATCAAGGTGGAAGCATCTACCAAAAATGGTTCACATTTTTGCAGGACATATTTGGACTTTGAATTAATTCAAACATATTTGAATTGGGGCTATTTAAATGCTATAAATATTTTAGATGCTCCAAAATGTTGGAAATTGCCGAGGGTCACCAAATAATTCAGAAGCACCCATAACTATTTCCAGATTTTATGAAATGGTTTAGCTTTATTACTAAACCAAAACAAAATAATGTAAATAGAAAAAGAAAATAAAACAGAGAGACGACTGGGGCTTACCCTGCACCCACCACAGCCCACTGGCTGGCCCCACTGGCCAGCCCAGCCCACTAGCCTCCCTCCTGCTGCCTTCCTCCAGGGCCAAGATGGCGGGGGGCGTGGTCTGCTGGCCAGCCCTCCTGCTTCCACCGCGACGCCCCGACTCTTCTGAGAGCACCACCTTGAGACGCCACGCAGCCCCCCTGGACCCCTCGACCGCTCCCCTCTCTCCCTGCCTCGCTCTCTCTCGCTCTCTCTGCCATGCCCGAGTGCATTGTCGCCGCCGCCCGTCGTACTGCTGCCACAACCACCGCCCCACCTCCCCGACGCGTCCCAAAGCTCCGCCTAGTCCTCTCCTCCTCCTCACCGAGCCGCCTGACGCCGAAGCCTCGACGCCGCCAACTTCGCTTCCTCTCCTCGCCACCGAGGACCGCCGCCGCTGATTCGCCGCCCCGAAGCTTCCCGAAGCTCGCCGAGGCCACCGCCGCACCTGCTGTGAGCTCCTCTTCCTCTCCCCTAGCTCCCGTGCTCGTTTGGCCTCCGTAGCCGCCATCTCCACCGCTCCCGAGAGCTCGGCTCCACCGGCCATGTCGCCGTCGTGGCCACAGACGCATAAGCTCGCAACGGAGCTCGTCAGCGTGCTCAGCGAACCCCGAGGAGCACGTAGCACCCTCCGGTTTCTCCTCTAGTGCACCGTAGCATCGCCACCGCCTGCACCCGAACTCCGGCCGCCGCCGATTTGGTCGCCGCCGTCGATCTCGACCACCACAGCTGCTGCCGCCACCACCACTAGATGCGCGAGTCTTCCAGCTCGCTGTAGCCGCAAACCCCGAGCAAAACGGTGTCCTGTAGCGCAAACCCGAAGCTACCCAGGCGTCCCTTGCGTTTTTGGTCGTCCGGCGATACTCGCATGAGTGACGTGAGACCGCCATTAGTGGCTAATGATGCCACTAACTAACCCCATAGCTCATCGACGGATGGGCCCCACCGCCTAACTAACCAGCTAACTAAAATAGTTTAAAGTTAATCTAATTACAAAGGCCCACAAGTCAGTTTGGACTACTACCGACGTGTTCGCTGACCAGCCCACTGTCGGTGACTCCACCAACATTTGGTCACCGACTGCTGGACCCCATCGGTCGTTTGACCCGAGGCAGCCTGTTGACTCTCTTTGAGGTCAAGATGACGCCATGTCGATGCAATATTCCTTTTCTAGAATTTAGTTTATTTTATAAATAATCAGGAAATTCCAGAAATAGCTAAAACTTCAATAAATCATAGAAATTTAACCGTAACTCCAAATGAAATGATTTATATATGAAAAATGATTAGAAAAATCCAATCTATTCATCTGTACCATTTTCATGCATATTAGAACAACTTATAACTACTGACTAGGACAAATGAGATGAATGTCATTTAAATAACTACATGTGAAGTTTGAATTTGAACCTAGGGTTCAAACCAACTTCATTTAACCTGCTGCTAGTTGCATTAGCTCAAATCACATCATATTGCCATGTCACATTCATGCATCATATTGTCGCATTGCATTGATTGTGTTCTTTCTCAGTTGCCGGTGTTTGTCCCCTCTCGATAGACGTGGTTCCGACGATGAGTTCGATGACACCGATGAAGAGCTATAATATCTTCGAAGTGCGTGCAAGCAAAACCCCTTGTTCATTCCGATATAATCCCACTCTCTCGCCTCGCTCTCTTTTCTGCATTAGGACAACAACGATTCATCTCATTACTTTTGCTGCGGTAGCTGAATCCCTTTATCCTTTGCATGACTGTCATTCCACAAGAATAGATGAAACCCACTAGCATGAGTAGGAGTTGTTTGAGCCCTGTTGTGCCTACTCATAAATGCTTGTTTGTCATGCCTGCCATCGCTTAGAGTTGAGTCGGGTCGATTCATCGAGGATGATTCAGAGGTGTGCTAACATGTCCCATGTGTGTGAGCTAAGTGTGTTAACACGATTTGGTAAAGGTAGCGGTGAGAGGCCATGTAGGAGTACATGGTGGGTTGTCTCATTGCAGCCGCCCTCGTGAACTGAGTTACGTGTTTGTGATCCATGATTCAGCTACTACCACGCATTGGGCCCGAAACCAATGGACCTCTCGCTTCTTAATCACCCTTGTCCTCTGTCCCAGAGTTGCAAGTAGTTTCGTGTTTGTAGTATCTTTGGAGGCCATGCGCAGCGCTGACCGTAGGGGTGGGCTGTGATGCGGTAGGCACGTGGCTGGGTAAACCGGGCGCCCGTTTGGTGTCACGGAACCCTGTACACATCGTTTGGGGCTGTGAGCGAAACTTCGGCCGGATCTCCTCATGGATGGAACCCGAATAGGCGATAAACCTGGACTAGGGACTTGAGTGTTTAGGTAGGTCGTGGCCGACACCCACGTTGGGCTTCCGCTTGAAGGTTGCCGAGTACATGTCGTAAACGGCGTAAGTGGTGAGAGCGTGTGAAGAAGTACACCCCGCAGGTTAACATCATCTATTCAATAGCCGTGTCCGCGTAAAGGACTTCGGGTTGCTCGCATAGTTCATAGACAAGTGAAAGTGGATACTCTAAAATGCGCAAGATAAGCGTGAGTGCTATGGATGGCGTGCTCGAGGGAGACGGTGCGGATCCATAGTGGTGTATTGATATGGTGAATATGTGGACTCGTGCGCCACCTCAAAAGAGATATTGCAATGTAGTTCAGATAGCCACCGAGTCAAAGCTGGCTTGTTGCTGTTAAACTCCACCACCCCTTTATTGATAATGATGCATATGTAGTTAGTTACGATGTAAGTCTTGTTGGGTACATTTGTACTCACGCTTGCCTATTTTATGTTTTTGCAGAGAGACTTGGTCTCGCTAGTAGTTCCACGTGGACTTGACGCTTAGCTTGTTACCTCAGCTACGATCTTGTGCCCTCGGCAGATCTCGTAGATAGTCGCTTCTAAGCCTTTTTCATTTGTAGATGTCTCGTATTGCATATATTAGCTTCCGCTTGTGTTTTGATTTGTATGCTTTCAATGTTGGGTCATGAGACCCTGTTTGTAATATCTCGCTCCTGAGCCTATTGAATAAAATACTTGAGTCGAGAGTCATGTTGTGATGCCATGTTGTATTTGCACATATCGAGCATATTGTGTGTATGTGATTGAAATGCTTGGTATGTGTGGGATCCGACTATCTAGTTGTTTATTCTTAGTAGCCTCTTCATCGAAATGTCTCCTAGTGTTTCCACCGAGCCATGGTAGCTTGCTCTGCTCAAACACTTAGGCTGGCCGGCATGTGTCCTTCTTCGCTCGTGGTCTGTCCTTCGGGAAATGTCACGCTGAGTACCGGAGTCCTGTTAGCCCGCTACAGCCCGGTTTATCGAGTCCCGCTAGCCAAAGTGCTACAGCCCGAACTTACTCAATGATGACCGACACGCTCGATGTCGGGTCATGGATGCTCGTCCTCGTAAGTCTGTGCCACTTTGGGTTTACGACTAGCCATGTCAGCCCGGCTCCTTATCATATGGATGCTAGCGACACTATCATATACGTGTGCCAAAAGGCTAAACGGTCCCGCAAAGGTAAGGCGACACCTGGGAATACCGTGCGTGAGGCCGCAAAGTGATATGAGGTGTTACATGCTAGATCGATGTGGCATTGAGTCGGGGTTCTGACAGTGGAGTAGGGGAGATGTGCTCATCATCTACACAGCTACATTGACTGTCCAGCCTTGTGTTGTCTTGCGAATCTTGTTGGGAGGATGGCGGAGTTGAATCTGTAGAGACCCCCTGTTTGAGTTGCTCCGAAGGACCACCATCATCCACCGCCGGACTAATTTCCTTCACCTGTAATGATTCTGCATTCTGAAGTCAAACTGATAAGAAAAGGGAATAAAATTTGCTCTTCGGAACTCATTCATGCATGATACTGACGAACACTACTCGGATGAAAGGCAAACACATGATGCAAGGATGGAATATGTACGAAAAACAGGATGGCATGACATATTCACACCTATGATGTGGTAACTAAGAAGAAGGCATTTCAACAAATTAGAAGCACTGCAAGCTGGACACCCTATGAAAGATGCAACCAATATCACTCTGCCAAGTTCAAACTGTATGGCGTTTCAGCAAATTAGAAGCAGTACATGCTAGAAATCATATGCAAGAGACAACTAATATCACAGTGGTGACTTAAAGGTCCCTTATCATAAGTGACTGATGCATGATATGCAATAACAGTAGTCTGATGTAAGAACATGGTGTGATCATATATAGCATGTTCTAGAAACAGGAACACATGTCATATTCACAGACATTATGTGTAAAGTAAGCAGATGCAATTCAACAAAGTTAGAAGCAATACAAGCTAGATATCATACGCAACATGCAACCACATATAATAGTGCCAAGTTAGAGCAAGCACCTGTGATGGTGGAGTAGGGGAGATGTGCTCATCATCTACACAGCTACGTTGACTGTCGAGCCTTGCGTTGTCTTGCGAATCTTGTTGGGAGGATGGCGGAGTAGAATCTGCAGAGAACCTCCATTTCAGTTGCTCGGAAGGACCACCATCATCCAATGCCTTGCCAATTTTCTTCGTCTTTATTGATTTTGCATTGTGAGGTCAAACCGACAAGAAAAAGGAATATAATTCGCTCTTCAGAACTCATTCATGCATGATACTGACGAGCACTACTCTGATGAAAGGCAAAGTCATGATACGAGGATGGAATATGTACAAAAAACTGGACGACTTGACATATTCAGACCTACAATGTGGTAACTAAGCAGAAGGCACTTCAACAAATTAGAAGCACAACAAGCTAGACACCATATGGAAGGTGCAATCAATATCACTCTACCAAGTTAAAACTGTCTCGTCATAGGTGGTGTTGTGGGGACCCCGACTCATAAGTCGTGATCACCGAATGCACGTGTACAGTGATCCCAGAGATCAATGCTCACTGAACACACAGAAGCTGAATAACAAGAGTCTTACATCCATACATACCGTTTTACACGAGTAGGACCATTATGGTCAAGTCTTGAGTATATCATCGCAGCGGAAATCTTCGTCGATAACTTGGACCCATGCCATCTGCCTTAACCCTACAGGCATTCTGACTGGGAAGCGTCCTAGCTCGCATGCTCATCGCCGAAGTATTCTTCTTCATATCCTGTTCTTTCAAGCCTGGCCAAGTAAATAGCCAGGGACAAGACAGTGAGTACGTTTGAATGTACTCGCAAGCAACCCATGTTTTGGTTCAAGATACAACAATGCTTGATATAGGTAAATTTTGCAGAAAGCTAGTTTTGAGTGCAATGACATGTTCAACAACTTTGTAAGGCATGCATCAAGAGAATTCAAGTAACCATGAGGACAGGTTACAGATATCAACATAAATAGAGTGGGCACCAACCCATCTAACATAAATAGAGTGGGCACCAACCCATCTAACATAAATAGAGTGGGCACCAACCCATCTCAATCATGTCAAGTCCCTTGACTTGACCCAAGTCATTTTTATCAACACACACACACACTTGGTTTGTACACAAGTGGACGTAGCCCAAGAGCGGTCACCCAACTGCCCTTGACCGTGGACACGGCTATTCGAATAATTTTACACTCTGCAGAGGTTGCACACTTTACCCACAAGATCCGGGGAACTTCCGTGTCATCCACGAATTCATGATACCTTAAGTACCCGGTAAGCACCGATCACTACCTTTCCCTAGACGACACTAACATGGAGTCCACTGATTAGCAAGAACCCCGTGCCCAACTTTTCACATAACACTTTCTTGGAGCCTCGCCCCATACTTATCACATACCACCGCACGGGTACCAACGGTGTGTCCGTGCCCCATAAAATGGTCATGGCCGCCCTACCAGCACGACCGCCCCGAGAGAGCGCACCAACAACTCTCCCGCCAAGAGTAATGCGGCCCCAAGCTAGTATCGGTCTAGGTAATCAATAATGCCCTTTCCCATATAAGGGTAGAGTGGTTGCGCATGTAAGGTTGGAATAACGGTCGCAACTCCGACCAATCCATTTTGAAAACAACACACACTTTCCTCGGTACACCACTTCGTCATCAAGTGGTCACCCATCTCATCATCTCCCTCGGGCATAAGTGGCACCCGACGGGGTTTTCGAAAAGACTTTTTGAAAATCACTTTGTCCCCATCACCATGCATATCCCCGTCCCTTTTTGCGTAGCACTACTTTAGCATCCTATCTACTCCCACCGGCATAACCCTCATAAGAAGGTAGGGCCATGCACAATGCAAGTATCAATGAGGAAGTAACCGAGGCAACCAACCCACGTGGTTCACCATCTCATCATGATTCCGATGCAACAATAATAAAGAGCTATATGGCATGCATAAAAAGGTTTCATAGACATGGTCAAAGGGCTGCTTGCCTGTTTTAACAAAGTCTTCGAGGTCTTCAAATATCTCTGGTCCAACTCCAAGCATTTCGTCTACTTCGTCAACTATCGTTGAAAGCAACCATAATAAGCAACACAACAAGGCAGGAAATAAAAGTGCTCTAAAAATATGAGTTTGACTTTTTTGGGATACCTCTGGTCATATGAGGGATGACCAAAGTGGTTCCATTTGGATTTGATGAATGGATATCTCTGAACATTTTGATATGGTGGAATCAAGGGGTTTATGGATTTGCAAGAAGTGTACAGAAATATATTTTTGAAAAATGAGCAAAGGCACCCATTTAACAAAGGGTGATTTTAGAAGCATCTAGGAATTGGTTTCACTGGATTTGGAGTTGAGATGATTTTCCTATGAATTTGCAAAGTTGTCAACTATGAAGAAATGGCTCATTATTTTGTGGGGTACAGAAAGTATTAATAAAAATGTTCATAAACTAAGTTATGAACTTAGATGCATCTAGGAATTTGAATCATGGCATTTGGATCAAATATGAGCCCTCTGTGATTTTCTAAATTTATGACAGAAATGGAAAAAATGGGATTTGATAAATGTTTATGAAGAGAAAGTTTCTGGAAGAATGTGCAAATAGCACCATGTGAAAGTTCATGATTTATGGAGTCATAAGAAATTTGAATCATCAAATTTGGACTTAGAATAAATAATCTATGGATTTTACAAGTCTACAGAAAAAGAAAAAGGAGAGGGATCTACCTAAATGGGCCTGATCTGGGCGACGGCGGCAAGACTGGCGAGGCATAGCGGGCAGCAGATTGGCCTGGCCCAGCCTCTCTGGCTGCACTGGGAGGCCACGTCGAAGGCGCCCGACTAGAGTACGTCTTCGCGGCGGCTAGGCGCTTTCGGCCGAAGCCGTTTCCACTTACACGGGGCAGAACGAGACCCACCCGCCAGTGGCCCAGCCCTCCTGGCTAGCCGACAGGCGGGGCCCGGTTGTCGGGTTCATCCCCCACCTCCCGCTCGAACAGAGCAGAGGCAGGGGGCGGCGTGGACGCCTGCTGGCCGGCGCCACAGGCCACCATTTCCGGTGGTCTGGCCACCGTCATGCCCAGCAAGGCGAGCCGCATCCGGCGGTGTGCGCCATGCCCACAGGGGCGATCTGAGGAGGGCGGGGCCCTGACTGAGGCAGACGGCGGCGCCGGCGAGTCCAGGGGCACGACATGGCTTCGGAGAGACGACACTATGGTGTTGGGAAGGTTGTTGGAGAAGGGGCGTCCCACTGAGAGGTTCAAGGGGAGAGGGAGAGCCTGGAATAGCTCGAATTCGAGCGAGGGCCGAGGCGGCAATGGTGGTGGCAGAGGGAGAAAGGAAACATGGGAGGAAGAGTGGATGGGCCGGGGAGGCATACGGGAGAGAGAGAGAGAGAGAGCCAAAGGACTCCAGAGAGAGGCCTCGGGCGGCCTTATATGGCGAGGCGATGGTGCACCGCGGGTTCGTGCGCCGGTGAGCTTGTGCTCGTCGCTACGGGCCACAGGAGCTCGTCGCGGTGTGTCTGGGGTGTTCCTGGATTCGGTCCAGAGCTAGGGGAGAGAAGAGAGAGAGCAGGGGAGGGCCAGAGCATCGCGCGTGTGAGCCGCACCATTGGCGCGCTCGGGCGGCCTCTGTTTGCTAGCGCGGAGGCGCGGGGAGGAGGAGAGAGGAGGGGGCCGATCGCGTAGCGTGTTGCGGACGCCGAGGCACCTCGACTGGCGCGAGGGGGAGGCTCGAGGTGGACGGGAGCGCCGTGTCAACGGTCGGGAGCATGCTGACGTGCTCCAGAGCGCGTCTTTGGCCGGCATGACATGCCTTTTTGCGGAACGGGCGTGGCCACTTGTGTCTGGAGGATGCAGGGGGGAGTAAACAATGGGAAAGTGGCATTGGATGCCCTGGAACATGCCAGGAGTGAGAGAGAGATGAGAAAGGAAGGGAAAAGTGGCTGTCCAGAGGAGAAAAATGGGCTTTTCACCCCCTTAATCATGGCTTCTCGGGCAGGGAAAGATGCAGGGGTTAGAGGAGGACCAGATGGGGCTGTGGGAAAAAGATCAGCTCATGGAGATTAGTGGAAGTGGACAAAACATACATTTTTAGTTTCTGCCAGAAGGTGTTTGATGTAGGTTTGGGAAATAAAATAATTTCCACTTGTCATGAGACTCCACTGGGTGAGATGTCACACATAATTAGGGCCTTCCACCCATTTTGAGCTTATTTGGACAAAGTTTCCAATGCAACTTTTGCAAACCCTAAATATTGGCAGGAATGGACTTGTGTAGATCCAGTTGAGCAGATCACTTCTCCTTGATGCAGCACTTGGTGTGGTGGCCTCATTTAGTCATGTGATCATGCTCACAAAAGTTGGGGTCATGGAGAGAAAGTTGGTAGTACAAAGTAGTTCAAATTTGATTCTGGTCAGAGAGGGTTTTGGGGCACTTTGATCAATATAACTTGTTCTCCAACTTGTGCCACTTGGTCTAGATGAATAATTAGACCATTGGAGAATGTTAACCAGGTTTGAAAGCATTTGGACATGTTTGGCAATGTAAAGTTGCTCAAACTTCAAAATGGACAGAAATGGTTTTGAGAGGATTTGATGATGTTATCTTGTTCTCCAAGTCATGAGACTTGGCAAGATCATCTAATATGTCATATGTGACATGATAGGATTTTCTTGGAATTTTTGAGGAATATTTCCTTTGTAAATATTTCAAAAGCTTGAAATATCTAGAAAGGGTTTTTGAGGGGTTTGACCAATATTTTGAACATGACCATGTGTTGAAACTCTTATATATGGAAAATATATGTCCACTGAGTTTCCCTAATTTTTGTCAAATATTTTTGAAACAATAAAATAATTTTTCCCTATTAAAGACCATTTCTAGCCTTAATAAAAAGCTCTCAAATAAAATAGGAAAATAACATTTAAAATTATATTTTGTGGTTTCTGGGTATCCTATATCTAATAGGAGTCAAATATATTTTTGAAAAGATTTTACTGCCCTTAATTAAGTACTTGCAAAGGCAAACCTCAATTCAAGGGTTTTGAAAAACTAATTTTTGAAAATACTATTTGGCCAAATTATTTTTGTAAGAAAATACTTTAATGTCCTATACACATGGCATGATCATTGGTTCAAGAGTTTGGAGCAAGGAGATGAAGTATAGAAGTTGGAGGATTTATTTGATTTTTAGAGCACTTGCAAACAGCAGTCAAACATTCAATCAAAGCAAAGACAAAACACTCAAAAGTTTTTGTCAAACCACATTTTAGCATGATTATTGACTTAAGTGTTGTGCCATGAAAATCAGGGTGTGACAGGTGTTCATCAAACTAGAAGCAATACATGCTAGAAATCATATTCAAGACGCAAACCAATGTCACACTGCCAACTTAAAGGTGTCCCATCATAAGTGACTGATGCAGGATACACAAGAAGAGTAGTTTCATGTAAGAACATGGTGTGATAAACATATATAATATGTACCAAAAACAGGAAAGCATGTCATATTCACACGTATCATGTGTAAGCTAAGCAAATGCAGTTTACACTAATTAGGAGCAATACAAGCTAGACACCATATGCAACATGCAACCAGATATCACACTGCCAAGTTAGAGCAAGCACCTTGGATGGTGGAGTAGGGGAGCGGAGACTTGGACCTTGTAATGCACTAGCAGTACAAGGAGAATCCGTACATATGCTCCATTTACATTGCTGCAGAGGACCATCATCATCGCCTTCCTTACTCTTTTCCTTCCTCTTTCTTGATTTTGCCTTGTCAAGTCAAACCCACAAGAAAAAGGAAAAAAAATTGCTCTTCAGAACTCATTGATGCATGGTACTGATGAACACTACTTCATGTAAGGCAGCCGCATGATAGGAGGATGGAATATGTATGAAAAAAAGGATGTCGTGACATATTGACATATATGATGTATAAAGTGTAAACTAAGCACAAGGTGTTTGAACTTGTTAGAAGCAATGCAAGCTAGAAACCATATGAAAGATGAAACCAATATCACTCTGCCAAATTAAAAGGGTGCCCTAAAAATGTATTTGATGAAATTAGAAGCAATACATGGCAACAGGCTAGAAATAATATGCAATATGCAACGAATAAAGGTGACTCATCGTAAGTGGTTGATGCAGGATACAGAAGAGAGGTAGTTTCATGTAAGAACAAGGCTAACACATAGATGTAGTGTGTACCAAAAATAGGAAGGGATGTCATATTCACAGGTATAATGTGTAAACTAAGCAGATGCAATTTGCCCTAATTAGAAGCATTACAAGCTAGACACCGTATGCAACATGCAACCACATATCACACTGCGAAGTTAGAGCAAGCACCTGTGATGGTGGTGTAGGGGAAGTGCGGTCTTCAAGTACAGAGCTACGTTCAATATTTTCATTTAGGCTTGCTGTTTCTTGACAATCATGTGGAGAGGATGAAACTGCATTCTTTATAAGAGTAGCGCATCTCATACTAACCCACGGGCATGACTGTCTCATCATAAGTGATAGATGCAGGATACACAAGAACAGTAGTTTGATGTAAGAACATGGTGTGATAGGCAGATGTAGTATGTACCAAAAACAGGAAGGCGTGTCATATTCACATGTATAATGTGTAAGCTAAGGAGATGCTATTTAACAAACTAGGAGCAATACAAGCTAGGCACCATATGCAACATGCAACCAGATATCACACTGCCATGTTAGAGCAAGCACCTTGGGTTGTGGAGTAGGGAAGATGAGATTTGGAGCTTGCACTACAGTAGGAGTAGTAGGAGAATCTATAGAGATCATTTGTTTCGGTTGCTCTAGAGGACCACCATTATTCCGTGCCTTCGTCCTTTCAGATTTTGCCTTGTCAAGTAAACACACAAGAAAAAGGAATGAAATTCACACTTCCAAATTTGTTGATGCATGAACTGATGAACACAACTTTTATGTATGGCAACCACATTGTAGGAGGATGGAATATGTATGAAAAACGCCAAGGTAAGGCATTTCAACAAATTGGAAGCAATGCAATCTAGACACCATATGAAAGATCCAACCAAAATCACTCTACCAAGTTAGATGTGTCTCATTATAAGTGGCACTTCAACAAATTAGAGGCAATACATGTTTGAAATGGTATGCAAGATGCAACCAATATTACACTGTCAACTTGAAGGTGTATCGCCAGAAGTGATTGATGAGGGATACACAAGAAAAGTAGTTTGATGTAAGAACATGCTTAATAGAAAGACGTAGTATGTACCAAAAACAAGAAGGCATGTCATATTCACAGGTATAATGTGTTAACTAAGCAGATGCAATTTACCCTAATTAGAAGCATTACAAGGTAGACACCATATGTAACATGCAACAACATATCACACTGCCAAGTAAGATCAAGCACCTGCGATGGTGGTGTGGGGGAATTGCGGTCATCAAGTAGAGAGCTATGTTGACTATCTTCATTTAGCCTTGCTGTTTCTTGAGAATCATGTGGGGAGGATGACACTGCACTCTTTAAACGAGTAGGGCGTCTCACAGCAACCCACTGGGGTGACTATCTCATCATAAGTGATTGATGAGGGATACAAAAGAGCATTAGTTTGATGTACGAACATGGTTAATAGACATATGTATTATGTATCAAAAACAGGAAGGCATGTCATCATCAAAGGTATAATGTGTAAAGTAAGCAGATGCAATTTAACCAAATTGGAAGCAATACAAGCTAGACACCATATGCAACATGCAACCACATTTGACAATGCGGTTAAAGCAAGCTCCAGGATGGTTGTGTGTGGCAATTGAGATCATCAACTGTAGAGCTACGCCATGTCTCCAATCACGACATGCACACCTTCGAGCGCTGAAATGCTTAGTGCTTATCTTGAATTACACCGAGCGATTTCTGTCTTTTCTTTTCTCGCATCATCAACACCGCCGAGTCTGAAATACCCATGCATAAAAAACAATAGCGTGAGTATGGGTGAAGTGTGCACAATTAGTACAGTGTAAAGGTAGCAGATAGCAGGTCGGTGAGAAATAAATGACGGGAGACATATGATAGCTCTACAACATGTATGGCACACTAAATTACTACAAGATTCTATGAAAATAACTGTCAGTGTCAAAACCGGCGGATCTCGGGTAGGGGGTCCCGAACTGTGCGTCTAGGCGGATGGTAACAAGAGACGAGGGACACAATGTTTTTACCCAGGTCCGGGCCCTCTCGATGGAGGTAAAACCCTACGTCCTGCTTGATTAATATTGATGATATGGGGAGTACAAGAGTAGATCTACCACGAGATCAAAGAGGCTAAACCCTAGAAGCTAGCCTATGGTATGATTGTTGAGATGTAATGTTTGTCCTACGGACTAAGGCCCTCCGGTTTATATAGACACCAGAGAGGCTAGGGTTACACAGAGTCGGTTACAATGGTAGGAGATCTACATATCCCAGATTGCCAAGCTTGCCTTCCACGCCAAGGAAAGTACCTTCCGGACACGAGCCGAGTCTTCAATCTTCTATCTTCGTAGTCCGGGAGTCGGCGGATATTGATAGTCCGCTGTCCGGACACCCCTAGTCCAGACTCCTCAAGAGCCCCTAACCAGGCTTCAATGACGATAAGTCCAGCGTGCTTGTAGTCTTCGGCATTGCAAGGCGGGTTCTCCCTTTAAATCCCATGTACCTGCCGAATAGTGTCCGGCTTCACCGTGAATACTATGCTCCTCGGCTTCTACGCCAAATTATGGCCCTCTTCCACGCGTCGCACGAATGCGAAAAGCCAGGGTGTCTTTTACATTTCACCGCCTAATTGTGCGGGTCGTCCGCCTATAAAAAGGGCAGGGATCCAGATCCAAACCGCACTGCCTTCCTCCAGCAGATACTCCATCGAAGCGCCTCGACCTCAAATCCATTCCACCATGGATCGTCAACGCGCTCTTCCTCACGCGCCCTAGCCCATCGCCAGGGATTGGAGGAGGTGCTCTATTTCGACAATGAGCTAGTAAAGCTCCAAACGGAGGGATTTCTTCCTCCGGCCTTCATGGTTCCAAATCCGAGCAGATGGTTACTTATCGAGGTGGGAGGCGGCGGAGGACACCCCAAGCCCCAACAAGGGGGAGCGGGTGTGTTTCGTCCCCTATCCGATAAGGGGCTCGGATTTCCAATACATCCGCTCCTCCGCGGGCCTCAAGTTCTACGGACTCCAGCTCCACCACCTCACGCCCGCCTCAGGCTGCATATTGCGGGCTACATAGCTCTTTTGAGCTATTCCGGCATCGATCCCCATTTCGCATTGTGGAAGAGGTTGTTCGCCTGCACTTCGTTCTCACCAGGGGTCCATATATCAAGTGGGCGACGCTGAAATATGGCGATCGCCAGACCGGATACCTATCCGCACCCCCAAGAGGGCGTCCAAGACTGGCCTCGGAGTGGTTTTATATGGTAGACGCTCCGTTGCCCGACCCGGGCCGGATTGGCTTCCCGAGTTTGATCTGCTCCCTTGAAGAAACGCCTCGGTTGGCGCCCTGAGCCCTGCTTGGAGGAAGACAAGAGCGCCCATTACTTGATGGGCCGGATAAGATTAATGGCTCATTCCGCTTGACCATGATTGGAGTCATGGCGACGTGCATCAAGCGGGGTGCAGCCGCTGCAATCTGAGGCCACCCCATGTGGGATTTCAATGGGGAGGACGACGCTACCGGCAAGACGGCCGAAGGGCCGGGTTCGACCGAGGATCCGTGAAGCTTCGACGGTCTGCACAAGGGGAGAAGGAGGACTTCCTTCGTCCGAACCCTTTGGATGGGTTTTCCATGGTCAATCCTAGAGGATGGGTGTTTAACACCTCAAGGGTTCTACCCGTGCTCTCGAAGTTTAAGCTTCTTACATTACGCCTTCGGGCGCAGGATCTACGCCGACTGTGGAGGACATGGTGAGTCCTGCCCACAACCCGAGGATCGGAAGGATCCTCGGTCCGCCTCCAAGAGGATCCGACATCGAGGTGGAGCTGATCGACGGGTGTATCACCAGCTCAGCATTGATAATGCTTTGTCGCCATTACGGCGGACTACCCCGGCTAAATTCGCATCCCAAGTGACCACGATCAAGTCCGGACACCGCTATCCTATCCTTGCCTGCTTTCGACCTTCGCGAACGATGGTATTTTGCAGAAGCGCCATTACGGCAGAGTCGAGCTGCGGCGGCCGACCTCTGAGGTCAGTCCGAACCAGCAGGAGGAAAAGGAGCGCCGTCGGGCGAAACGCCGCCGCAGAGGTATAGCTCGTGTTTGATCTTTTGAGCAACGCCCGAGGAAACTTCTAAGTGCTCATGATCTTTATAGAGAAAAGCGCCGCCGGATCTGCGAGCACAGAATTGCCGACCCAACCAACACCAGCCCAGCTCCAGTACCGGACTAGAGGGGGAGGCAAGCGAAGACGCGAACCGGATCCTACTCCAACGGAGGATACCGATGATCGTCCGCCACCAAGTCGAGGTGGAGAGCGCTATGAATCATAGACGCCACGGACAATTTTTCAAGAAGCATGCTTTTCCCTAAGGCATTGGATGCCTTTAACGTTAGGGACGCAGATCTCCGGCTGCTCAAAATGGTTTTACCAGAGCCACGAGCAAGATGTTAAAGACATACGGGTAAGGAAATTTTAATGGTTGTATACACCAAGAGCTCCCCGAGACTTAAATTAGTTACGTTAATCGATTTAAGGATCATTTGAAATTTCAGTGCTCTTAACGAGAAGAATGCCCAGCTGTCTCTGGAGTCGCAAGATTGCAAGGCCCAACTTGAGGCTGCACTTGCTGCCGCAGGAGGAGACGGAAAGACCCCCGGTAACACATTTGTATAAATTAATATAAGCGTTACATGCGGCATGCGCATGAAGTCTAATAATGACATCGCAGTGCCGCCAACAAGATCCGAACAGCAAGCACTCTGCGCCACTAAAGGCCGGCGAGAATGTGCTGAACAGAGTTCAACAAGAAAGGAACAAGCTCCAAGATGCCAACGCCAGGCTCGGAGAAGAGCTGAAAGGCGCACAGGCCGAGCTGTCCGGCTCCGTCAAGGAGAATCAACGGCTTTGTCGCGACATCTATAGTAAGTGCTTGAGCGAACTCTCTAAGTAAGAAGAGTTCGGCGAGGAAGCAATTTGACATAATATGTCTTGTAGGTATAGTCACGGGTCATCCTACGGAGGAGATGCCCGTATCAATGGCTAGTCAACTTCCCGAACTGTTGCAGCTACTCGAACGAGTTCGGCAGGCAATGAGTGGCGCCAGACAAAGCTTTATGGCCATCCTCGCCTCGCCCGAGGGCCTCGGGGAGCTTGCAGAGAAGCTGCGGGGAGTACGGCAGCGCTTCCATTTGTGGAAGATTTCGGCTTGCCGTCAAGGTGCCAGGGAGGCTTGGGCCATGGTGAAGACGCGGTACAAGAAGGCGGATCCAAACCATATGGCAAGTTGGACCGGTGGGGCCCGACGGAAGGAGATCCTCGTGAGTTTAGTGTACAGCCAGTAGAACGGCTGCTAAGTTTTCCTAACGGACTGTAAACTAGACAGCTTATTAGACGGGATTGAGGAGGAATACAATCAATAAACTTGACAATGTATGTTATCCTTTTAAAAATGACATGTGAAATGCCTTCTAGCTGGATTGTAGATCGTTTGTCTTTGCCGACCTTTTTCGCTTCGACCTCGGGACCCTAGAGTCCGGAGTGTGTCCGAATACCTTTTGGTTAAGAAATAAGCGTGGTATGCATGGAGACCAGCGTAGGGGTCATTAGTGCTTTATCGCATAAGTGCCCAACTAGTTATGTTATATTACAAGGTTAGTAAGAAACATCTTCCATGGAGAATAGTTCCGTTAAGGGTTCCTTTCGCTGGGAGGCATGCCCTAAAGTGTATGTCGGACTGCCAAGAGAGCAAGAAACATCCGGGGCAGATGGGAAAAATAGGTAAAAGTCATCTTTAAATCACCGATGAATACTCCCTTAAGAACGCTTAGCTTTCGCTTCACCCGGCCGAGGTACACATCCGGCCGACCCGGCAAGAATAATCGCAGAGGTGCTCCTTTACCGCCTAGCCGAACAATCGGGAACGAGGGGTAAGCACAGAGCCAGCAACCCAGCTTGGCCAAAACTTAAGTCATATCGATGCATATAATGGCGAGTAAAAGGTACATGTGGAAGCTTGACACATGTGTTGGGTATGAAACTCAGATAGTTGAGCTTCGTAAAAGAAGCCCTCAGAATAACGAAAAGTGCGGATGGCACATCGTGACGATGCAAAGAATGCGAAAATAGGCCCCGAGGGGCTTGTTAAGTTAAAAGGATAAAAGAGAAGCGAAGACAGCCGAAATATAAAAGGTTGGACGGGAAGGGGACGAACTCTTAGTCCGGCGCTAGGCATAGAATCGCCGGAGTCGGGCTGCGCTCCATGGGTTCGCTCGAGTCGGTTGTCCAACGATTTCAGACGGTATGCTCCGCGGTCAAGACTTGATCAATAATGAAGGGCCTTCCCATCCGGGCTTGAGCTTGTCCTTTTCTTGTCCGGCAGCGAGAACTAGTTCGCCAACGTTATAAGTCTTGGCCCGCACTTCTCGCTTTGATATCTTCGGCCTGCTGGCGATAGAATGCGGAACGAGCCTTCCGATGTCACGTTCTTCCTCCAATGTGTCCAAGCTGTCCCGCCGATCCAGCTCGGCTTTCTTTCCTCATACATGCGCACTCGAGGTGAGTCATGAATAATGTCGCAGGCAAGAGCGCCTCTGCGCCGTATACCATAAAAATGGTGTGAATCCGTAGTACGGTTAGGCGTTGTCCGCAGCCCCCAGTACGGAGTCGAGCTCCTCAACCCATTGGGTATCGGATTTGGTGAGTGACCTCACCAATCTGGGTTTAATGCCGCCATTATTAGACCGCTTGCGCTTTCCACTTGACCGCTGGTTTGAGGGTGATAGACCGACGATAGTCGAGCTTAATGCCCATATTTTTGCACCATGACTTGACCTCATCGGTCGTGAAGTTCGTGCCGTTGTCGGTGATGATGATGTGGGGACTCAGAACGGTGTACCACCCGATATAAAGTCTATCACTGGTCCGAACTCTGCCGCTTTGACCGGTTTGGCCTCTATCCATTTGGTGAACTTATCCACCATGACCAATAGGTACTTTTTCTTATGGGTTCCCCTTTAAGGGGTCCGACCATGTCAAGCCCCTGCATCGCGAACCACTGTGTAACGGGTATGGTTTTGAGGGCGGTGGGTGGCATATGGCTCGATTAGCAAAGAGCTGGCAACCAACGATCGCTGGACCAAGTCCTGCATCCGCCCGAGCCGTCGGCCAATAAAATCTCTGCACGGAATGCCTTTCCTACCAGGCCGGGATGCTGCGTGGTGTCCACCTAGTCCGCATGGATTTCAGCCAGAGGTTTCGCCCTTCTTCTTCGGAGATACACCTTTGAAGGACTCCGTAGTACTTTTCTTATAAAGTTCTCCTCATGGACCTTGTAGGCCTTCGATCACGGACTATGCAATGGGCCTCATTTTGGTCTTCGAAGTTCCCGCCTAAGTAAGTAGGCTAGAAAGGTTCTATCCACGCCGCGACATCGCCATTATAACGGGCGGAGGGTGTTATGTCATCTGCTGAATCACCGGTTGGTGCGGTTTTCTCCGGTTTGTCGCTACCGGACTCCTCTTCCCATAGTACGGATGGCTTGAAGAGCCGCTCCGTAAAGATGTTTGAGGACAGATCACGCTTCGCACCGATGCATGCCGGACGTTGCCGCTTGGTTATTATCTCGGGCTATGTGATGGAATTCGAGTCCTTCAAACCGAAGTGACATTTTCGGGACAGCATTGCAATATGCTGCCATTTTCGGATCCTTGGCGCCAAAGTCTCCATTTATTTGGGATATTGCAAGGTTTGAATCCTGCGCACCTCTAGGCGTTGAATGCCCATGGAGGCGCCATCCGGAGACCATGTAACAGGCCTCAGATTCGGCTGCATTGTTGGAGTCCGTGTACATTATTTGAAGTACATATCGATCAGATCTCCGATGGGGACGCCAAGACGACGCCAGCCCCATTCCGCCAACATTTTGGAACCGTCGAAGCGCATAGTCCATTGAGTATGCGCCGTACTTTTAGGGAGTTCGCCGGTCCATTCGGCATTTAAGTCAGCCAAGACTTGTGATTTTATGGCTCGTCGAGGTTTGTAAGTTATGTCGAATGGCAAGAGCTCAATGGCCCATTTTGCAATCCTGCCCATTGCGTCGCGGTTATTTATAATGTCATTGAGTGGTACTTCAGAGGCCACTGTTATCGAACACTCTTAAAAGTAGTGCCGGAGCTTCCGAGACGCCATGAACACCGCATATGCTATCTTTTGATAGTGCGGGTAGCGGGATTTGTAGGGGGTTAACACAGTGGATACGTAATACACTGGTTTTTGAAGAGGGAATTTATGCCCTTCTGTCGCTCGTTCGACGACGAGGACAGCGCTTACAACTTGATGTGTTGCTGCGATATATAACAACATTGATTCGCCCAGAGTGGGCGCAGCTAAGACCGGATTTGTTGCCAATATGGCCTTTATTTCTTCGAGTCCAAGATCGGCGGCATCCGCCCACTCGGTGTTCGGCGCCTTAGAGGCGATAAAGGGCAACGCCTTCTCTCCTAAACGGGAGATAAAACGGCTTAAAGCTGCCACGCATCCTGTTAATTTTTGTATTTGCTTGAGGTCCTTTGGAATATCCAACTGTGACAGAGCCCGGATTTTGGCCGGATTTGCTTCAATTCCTCTACCGGATACGATGAAGCCCAGCAGCTTTCCGGCTGGTACGCCGAAAACACATTTTTCCGGATTCAGCTTGATGTCATATGCTCTGAGGTTGTCGAATGTGAGCCTCAAATCGTCTACTAAAGTTTCGACGTGTTTTGTTTTGACGACTACGTCGTCTACGTATGCCTTGACTGTTTTGCCGATCTGGGTGGCCAGACATGTTTGAATCATGCGCTGATATGTTGCGCCGGCGTTTTTAAGTCCGAAGGGCATCGTGTTGAAGCAGAATGGTCCGTATGGAGTTATGAATGCCGTTGCGGCTTGATCTGCTTCCGCCATCTTGATTTGATGATAGCGAGTATGCATCCGTGAAGCACAACGAGTCGTGTCCGCCGTGGCATCGATAATTTGATCGATGCGGGGGGGGAAAGGATCCTTTGGGCAAGCCTTATTGAGGTCTTTGAAGTCGACACGAGGCGCCAGGATTTATCCTTCTTGGTACCATCACCAAATTTGCTAGCCATCCGGATGTTTGATATCTCTAATGAATCCGGCTTCCAATAACTTGGCTAGCTCTTCTCCCATTGCTCGCCTTTTGGGCTCGGAAAATCGTCAAGAGCCTGTTTGATCGGGCTTAAATCCTTTAGGATGTTTAGGCCGTGTTCTGCCAATCTGCGAGGGATTCCGGGCATGTCTGAGGAATGCTAGGCGAAGATGTCCCAATTTTCTCGAAGGAATTCGCGCAATGCGGCGTCAACTTCGGGATTCAACTGTGCCCCGATGGAAGCCGTCTTTGTTTGGTCCGTTGGGTGGACCTGAAATTTTATTATCTCGTCTGCTGGTTTGAAGGAGGTGGACTTGGATCTTTTATCAAGTATCACATCGCCCTGTTTATCGAGAGCGCAGCGGTGAGTTCCTCCGCCGCTAAGGCTTTGGATAGTGCCTCGAGGGCTAGTGCGGCTGTCTTGTTTTCGCGCTGCGAGTGCTATATCCGGATCACTAACGAGAGTGATTATTCTGCTGGGCCCATGCATTTTGAGCTTCATGTACCCGTAATGAGGTATTGCTTGAAAAATTGTGAATGCCTCTCGTCCTAATATGGCGTGATAGCCGCTGCTGAACGGGCCACCGAACGTGACTTCTTCGGATCTGTAATTTTCCGAGAGCCAACACCACATCGAGTGTGATTTTTCCAAAGGCAGCCGCTTCCGGCTAGGGATTATTCCTTTGAAGGTTGTGCTGCTTCGCTCAATACGGCTCCAATCGATTTCCATTTTCCGTAGAGTTTCCTCAGAATGAGGTTTAGTCATTTGCCGCCGTCCATGAGGACTTTTGTCACCGAAAGCCGCCCACTATGGGACTAAGTACCAAGGCGGCCGGGCTCGTAGTTCGAGATGCGGGCTCGTCTGTTGGCGCTGAAGGTAATAGCTGTGTCACCCATGGATTTTTGTTGCTACTTGGTAGACTTGGCGAGTTCGCGGATTGTTCGTTTTGCATATTATTTGATGCGAAAGTCTCAAGACTATTGATACCGGCTGGTATTGTTGGAGTGGTTTCGAGCTAGAAGCTCTTCGCCACTTTTGGCCACCTGCCGTAATATCCAACATGCTCGAAGGCTATGTGTTGGGACAGCTCCCTCTGCACTATGAAGTTTACAGGGTCCATTGAGCCATCCCTCCAGTACGGTTCCGTTTCCCTTGCTGGGTTTTTGCTTTTTTGTTTTTGCATCTGGGGCCTGATTGTAAGGCGCCCTTTTACCGCGGACTGGGTTTGGGGCCGGATTATCCCAAAATTGATTTTCAGTTTTCCGGAAACTCTCCATCGCGCAGTACTTTCGCACTATGGACGCCAGATCGGTAAAACGCGTAATCTTGCGACGATCAATGGCGTTCAGTATTCCCTTGTCCGTGCAGTTATTGCAGAAGATTGAGATTGCGTTTTCCTCTCGGCAGTCCTTTATCCTGTCCATAACCGGGAGGAATCGCCCAAGAATGATGTCTGCTTTCGAGGCTCTTGCCGATTAGAGATAGGACGATATGTCCGGGTGGGTGGGTGGAATAAAATCTGGATCCTTGCCCATATTTGGGCTCATACGAGGGCTTCCAATTCGAAGCTTGATTTGCCGGAAACAGATCCAGCGAGTCCGAGCGGCGCATGATTTTAGGTTCAATGCTCGGTCAAAGTCCGTCCCTCCGCGGGATCCGCATGGAGGGTTCGGGAATCGGACCTGATTGTTTTCAACACCGCAAAGAATTGCCGCGTTGTTCCTCTACCACCGCAACGGTGGGTGGCCCGGGAGAGTTAATCTCTCTCGGATCAGTTTTAAGCCCGATCTGATTGTAGTCCGTGAAGCGACTCCTGGGGAGGGCGATGCGATCCAAGAGCTCGTTAACTGACGAGAGCTCAATTGGATCTAACTGTTCGGCAGCTTTAGGGCTGACGCGAAGATTGCTTCTGACGACTTGAGAAGTCATTGCCGAATCGGCGGCCGGACAGGCGGTCATAAGAAAGCCGCCGAGCCGGATAGTTTGGCCGGCAGCCAAGGCCTCTCCGGCGAAAACACCGTCTTTGAAGACGGGCAAAGGCATCCGCTCTATCGGCGACGACACAAGGGAACTCTCAATGAAAGCACCAATGTCGGTGTCAAAACCGGCGGATCTCGGGTAGGGGGTCCCGAACTGTGCGTCTAGGCGGATGGTAACAAGAGACGAGGGACACAATGTTTTTACACAGGTTCGCCCTCTCGATGGAGGTAAAACCCACGCCCCGCTTGATTAATATTGATGATATGGGTAGTACAAGAGTAGATCTACCACGAGATCAAAGAGGCTAAACCCTAGAAGCTAGCCTATGGTATGATTGTTGAGATGTAATGTTTTTCCTACGGACTAAGGCCCTCCGGTTTATATAGACACCGGAGAGGCTAGGGTTACACAGAGTCGGTTACAATGGTAGGAGATCTACATATCCGTATTGCCAAGCTTGCCTTCCACGCAAAGGAAAGTACCTTCCGGACACGAGCCGGAGTCTTCAATCTTCTATCTTCGTAGATGGGAGTCCGGCGGATATTGATAGTCCGGCTGTCCGGACACCCCCTAGTCCAGGACTCCCTCAATAACAGTCGACTGAAAACAAATAGGCCAGTCCATTTTTTCTGCACCGTCCGATGTACAAAGAATGGGCAGATCGCCTTCATCTACCTCCGGCCAGTCACTGTTGACGATCTTCCTCGAAACACCAGCGACCACCGGCCCAGTCCCCTGCCTCCGCCCTCCCCTTGACCTCATTGCACCGCCGTGCTTGGCACCGCCCCCGGCCATCCAATCAAGCCCCGCCAACCTCCAGATCGGGTGCAAGCAGCTCCTGTGCCCCACACCCCTATGATAGAGACCGATGCGCCGCTTCCCCGGCGAATAGGCGAACTAGGTGCTCCACGCACCTAAGCGGGTGCTGCTTCTTTTAGTTGCGATTCGACCGACCCTGAATTGAAACCAGGCGGGCCAATGACCTCTAGCAAAGGTGAAATAGTAAAGGAAGGAAACCTTGTGCATTTAGTATCACGAAAAAGATGCAGTAAGAAGTGCTCAACTAGTTTATTTCGTGGGATGAATATGGTGTGAGCAGAGATGTAAGATTTGCATGAATAAGGGAAGAGGAGTACCTCTTTCTGTTGGCAATGATGTGTCCTCCTTCTATTTTTCCAACGACCTTCTTGTGGTTTGCTGGAAACGAGAAGTTGTGGAGGACGGTGGAGCCTTGGACAAACCCATGGCCAAGTTGTTGAGTGTGGTGCGGTGGCCGTCTGTCGGCAGCGGGGAACCAGATCCGAGGCGGCGAACGACAGTGTAGCGGGAACAGCTCCGGTGTGGTGGACGGTTGCGACAGTGGAGCAGCAGCGGTGAGGCACAGGACGGCGTGGTCAAAGTGGTTCTGGTATGGCGCACGTCGGCGTCGGCATCGTGGAGGCAGCTCTGTCTCAGCTTGAGCTGCTAAGTCCTTGAGGGTGTTGCGGTTGCGGTTGTTTTGGACGACGACGTCGGGGTACCGGCTCCGCCGTGATGGAGGAGGGCGGCGGTGGATTGGGCGCTATGGGGTGGAGGACGGAGGAGGCTGGGGTTTCGCGGCTGGTGGAGGGTGTTTTGGCGCCCACGGAGTATGAATGGGGAAACGGAGGGAGGGGAACTAAGGGGGAGCAATGTTTTGGTTTGGGACGCGCTTGTTTGAAATTTGGGGAAAGTTACAAACTTTGCCCCCATCTTAAATTTTGGACATATTGCGGGTTGGGGGTAGGACAGTAATCTCAGGTGTCCCAAATGTGGGAGGGATAGATTTTGGCCGAGCGCATGGGTGTTTAGGCGCCCACGCCGTATGAATGCTTCTCGGAGGCGGTTGAGACTGGCGTCTTGGTGAAGTTACAAACCTACCCTGGTTTAGACCTTTGGACATCAGGCCGATAGGCTACACGGGCCAGAGTCAGGATAGTAATTTCCTACCACCAAACATTAGTCTTGCGTGGTTTCGGGTGACCATAGGCTTATTTGGCGCTTCGTTCAATATTTGGGAGCAGAAGCATTAACGTTTTCGGTTCTCTTGAATTGAACTTTCAGGATTTGTCAAACTTCAGAAATCTTTACTCTTGAAAATCCTAAAGCTATGATTATTTTGGAATGGAGGGGGTACATTTGAATATACATTGTACACGAGTATATATTAAAAAATATGCAACTTACCTTAGTTCATGCATGGTTCCAGATATAATCTCCTTGGTTGCAGAAAAAAGTTAGACATGCGTATGAATATATAGCATGTTCAAACGCACAACAAAGATTGATGCCCCCTTTTAGATCTGATTTACAAATGCCATTATCTCGGGTTCAAATAGATGAATGCACTTCCTATGAATTCAAATCTTTGAAACCCCCTTTATGTTGAATTCAACATGTATTCTATTTCATAGCTAGCAATTTGGAACGTATCCATGCAAGTGACAAATGTATAAAGTGCTTCACACTAACAACATGGAGTGCACTAATCAATGTTTATATATGAATTGCAAAAGCAATCCATTGCATGTATTTCAAACCGCTCTCACTCTATGGATCGATAATATGAAATAAACGCATGCACATGCTAGAATTCAATAGAGTATGGTTGTCTGATAAACCGATTTTCGTCCATACGCAATTTGCAAAATTCATGATCTCATTAAAAAATAATAATGCCATTTATATTTTAATTTAATGTGTAGAACCGCATTTTACACATAGATGCACTATGCCTCGGCCCGTTCTCACAAACGCGCTATATCTATCTCTATCTAACACATAAGTGCACACAATTTATATGCATCAGCATTTCTCTTTCACACATGCTCACAATCTCTCCTGGGGTGTCGGGGTGTCTCACGCACTTGCTCTCTCTCTCTCTCTCTCTCTCTCTCTCTCTCTGACTACTATGTACCACTCTTTTCACTAATCTCAGTTGGAAAAAACTCTATTTCTCTCACATGCATATATAAACACGCACGGTGTCTACTAGCCCTCTATACGCGCATATATGTGCCTACGTGCCTCCCGCACGCACATTATCTTTAGGCCTCTCTCGCACACATTGCCCCCCCCCAGACACACCTCTCTCTTAGTAGTTGGCAGATATGATTCCATCATATCATTCGGTAGGATATCCCTGACTGTTAGGCTGGATGGTAATATGAGGCAAAGTTTTACCCTAGTTCGGACCCTTGTAGTTGAGGAAAAAACCTACTCTTGGTACTGTATATTAGTGATAGGGGTGTGTACAAAGTACACGTGAATACCAGGCATTGTGCGTGTGTGTATACTATCGACGAGCTAGCCCCCAAGCTTATATAACATACTCGGGGCCTAGGGTTACAAATCATATATAGTCGGCTTATCACCAGTGGGGATAGAGTCCTTCACGACCCTGGTAGCTTCGTGTTGTACGCCGAGTCCTCCACATGGGTCTTCGTATAATGCATCTTGGTAAAACCTAGGTGGCGCAGGATGGAACCAACCCATGAGTCCTCATGTTGACCCACCACAACTATAAATGATGTGCCCACCACACCACACACGCAATCGGCCACTAAGAAAATAAGCATATACAATAGTACAATGTTATACATGAAAGTTAATTGCTTGGTGCATCAAAAAATATTTGTTCTGCATTGTGAATGTTTATATATTCTCATAAGATATTAGTCATGGGAAAGAGAAACGAAGGGCATATCTCTCCTTGTCTCCACTGGACACCCCCTCTTTCTACACCACTTTCACGTACGCACACAAACTATCTCTCAGCCCTCTAAAAGTATGCATGCCCACGACACATTCATGCGTGACGGTCACTGTATTTCAAGATAAAGCACTATACAATCACTAGACTTCAGAATATGCTCATTACGGTCACCGTATACATTCTCGTGGTGATCATACGGTATCTAGCTCACGATACGTCTCCGTATTTTCTTGATGGCACTGATGGACTTTGCATTTGATGCGTGCTCCATATTTTGTTGACGACTACTTACGGTCATTGTATTTGAAGCGAAATCACGATATGGTCACTGGACTTTAGAATAAGCTCATCACGATCACCACATACATTTTGTCATGCTAACCAACATGTGGTTGGATGGTTAGGAGGACAGTGGTTTCTCGAGCCCACCAGGGTTAAGGTCCCGGTGCTCGCATTTATCCTGTGTTAATTTCAGTATTTTCTGGCGATGTGCATTCAGTGGGAGGAGACGTTCCACTCGACTACGAGGCACCTATGGTGACTTCGTAAAATCTCAAGATCATATGTTGGCTCACTCTCCTGAAGGTGTTCATAGGGGTAGGGTCTGCGTGTGTGCGCTTATAGCGGTGAGTTCTTGCGCGTATATATGAGCCCTTGCGTCTGTACTGTGTTAAAAAAATACATGTCATGATTATACGGTCATTGGCTCACCCGTATGATACATCTCCGTCGTATCTATAATTTTTATTGTTCCATGCCAATATTATTCAACTTTCATATGCTTTTGGCAAGTTTTTATACTATTTTTGGGACTAACATATCGATCCAGTGCCCAGTGTCAGTTCCTGTTTGTTGCATGTTTTATGTTTCGCAGAAATCCCATATCAAATGGAGTCCAAATGGGATAAAAACGGACGGAGAATATTTTTGGAATATTTATGATTTTCTGGAAGAAAAATCAACACGAGACGGTGCCCGAGGGGGGCACAAGGCAGGGGGCGCGCCCCAGGGGGCAGGCGCACCCCTGACCCTCATGGGCACCCCGTAAGGCAGTTGATGCTCTTCTTTTGCCGCAAGAAAGCTATTTTTCGGAGAAAACTCTGGGCGAAGGTTTCAATCCAATCGGAGTTACGGATCTCTAGATATATAAGAAACCGTGAAAGCGCAGAATATGGGAACGCAGAAATAGAGAGAGACAGATCCAATCTCGGAGGGGATCTCGCTCCTCCCATGCCATGGAGACCATGGACCAGAGGGGAAACACTTTTCCCATCTAGGGAGAAGGTCAAGGAATAAGAAGAAGAGGGGCTCTCTCCCCCTTGCTTCCGATGGCACCGGAATGCTGTCGGGGGCCATCATCATCACCGCGATCTTCACCAACACCGCCATCATCTTCACCAACATCTCCATCACCTTCCCCCATCTATATTCAGCGGTCCACTCTCCCGCAACCCGCTGTACCCTCTACTTGAACATGGTGCTTTATGCTTCATATTATTATCCAATGATGTCTTGCCATCCTATGATGTTTGAGTAGATTTTCGTTGTCCTACCGGTGATTGATGAATTGCTATGATTGGTTTAATTTACTTGTGGTTATGTTGTTGTCCTATCGTGCCCTCCGTGTCACGCAAGTGCGAGGGATTCCCGCTGTAGGGTGTTGCAATATGTTCATGATTCGCTTATAGTGGGTTGCTTGAGTGACATAAGCATAAACCCGAGTAAGGGGGTTGTGGGGTATGGGATAAAGGGGACTTGATGCTTTAATGCTATGGTTGGGTTTTACCTTAATGATCTTTAGTAGTTGCGGATGCTTTCTAGAGTTCCAATCATAAGTGCATATGATCTAATAAGGGAAAGTATGTTAGCTTATGCCTCTCCCACATAAACTTGCTATCGGTCTAGTAAAGTAGTCAATTGCTCAGGGACAATTTCACAACTCCTACCACCACTTTTCCACACTCGCTATACTAACTTTATTGCTTCTTTATCTAAACAGCCCCTAGTTTATATTTACGTGCTCTTTATTATCTTGCAAACCTATCCAACAACACCTACAAAGTACTTCTAGTTTCATACTTGTTCTAGGTAAAGCGAATGTTAAGCGTGCATGGAGTTGTATCGGTGGTCGATAGAACTTGAGGGAATATTTGTTCTACCTTTAGCTCCTCGTTGGGTTCGACACTCTTACTTATCGAAAGAGTCTACAATTGATCCCCTATACTTGTGGGTTATCACCGTACAACTCCGTATTTTGTTGATGACACAATCAATTGACCAGTCAAACGTTCCACGTGGCGCAACTAGTGTTGCACCATTGGGGCACGTAATTGTGGGGCCCACCTATCAGCCCATATATGAAAGAAAGAAATGGTAGTTTGAGTCTGTATTGTGTTAATAAAATCCATTTTAGGGTGATCATACGGTCACTGGCTCACCATACAACTCCGTGATTTGTTGATGACACGATCAGTTGACCAGTCAAACGGTCCACATTCAGCAGCGCACATTACCATAGGGCCCACCCATCGGCGCGTATATGAAGGACAAAAATGGTAATAAATTAGTGGTCGGTGGGTATTCGAAGTTGTGATACCTCTGGTTGACAGTCGCCAGCGGTGGGGGGAGGGCACGATGATTGGGCAGTGGCATGGGGATCACCGGAGAAAAAGCTCTGCGCGAGGGGGGCCTAGAGGGATGGCTGGTGCGGCGGCGGACCGGCGGTGGGGAGTGGTTTCGAGGCGGGCCGGGCAGCGTGGCGGCGTGGGCTGGCTGGCAGGCGGGGCCGCGGTTCGCCGGTGGTGGTCTGGCTCTCGGGGTGGAGTTTGAAGATAAACTGCAGGCCCTTGATTTTGTATCCAACGGATGGAAAATCTAATGACCGGAGATGAAAAAGTCAGTCGACTGACGTGTAGCCTCATCCCGCACGTACACATGCACGCACGCAACACATGCACGCATGCAGGCGTGCAACACTGACACATACACATAACGAACACACGCACGCATGCATGCGTGCAACACTGACACGCACACATGCACTTACGAACACACGCACGTACGCATGCATGCATGCAACACTGAAACATACCCTTGCACGCATGCAACACTTGCATGCCTGCATGCACACAACTCTCGACACAAGACACAACTCAACCTATACATGCATGCACCCTTTGTTAAGGACATGGATTTTTATGGGTATTAATCAATCTTATCTGTGATAAGCAGAACATTGATGTTTGCAGCAGTATTTATGAATCACAGTATCGAACGGGCTATCAACTGAAGTAAATATGCCCTAGAGGCAATAATAAAGTTATTATTTATTTCCACATATCATGATAAATGTTTATTATTCATGCTAGAATTGTATTAACCGGAAAAATGATACATGTGTGAATACATAGACAAACATAAAGTCACTAGTATGCCTCTACTTGACTAGCTCATTAATCAAAGATGGTTATGTTTCCTAACCATAGACATGTGTTGTCATTTGATTAATGGGATCACATCATTAGGATAATGATGTGATTGACATGACCCATTCCGTTAGCCTAGCACTTGATCGTTTAGTATATTGCTATTGCTTTCTTCATGACTTATACATGTTCCTGTAACTATGAGATTATGCAACTCCCGTTTATCGGAGGAACACTTTGGGTGCTACCAAACGTCACAACGTAACTGGGTGATTATAAAGGAGTACTACAGGTGTCTCCAAAGGTACATGTTGGGTTGGCGTATTTCGTGATTAGGTTTTGTCACTCCGATTGTCGGAGAGGTATGTCTGGGCCCTCTCGGTGATGCACATCACTATAAGCCTTGCAAGCAATGTGACTAATGAGTTAGTTGCAAGATGATGCATTACGTAACGAGTAAAGAGACTTGCCGGTAACGATATTGAACTAGGTATTGAGATACCGACGATCGAATCTCGGGTAAGTAACATACCGATGACAAAGGGAACAACATATGTTGTTATGCGGTTTGACCGATAAAGATCTTCGTAGAATATGTAGGAGCCAATATGGGCATCCAGGTTACGCTATTGGTTATTGACCGAGAATAGTTCTAGGTCATGTATACATAGTTCTCGAACCCGTAGGGTCCGCACGCTTAACGTTACGATGACAGTTTTATTATGAGTTTATAAGTTTTGATGTACCGAAGTTTGTTCGGAGTCCCGGATGTGATCACGGACATGACGAGGAGTCTCGAAATGGTTGAGACATAAAGATTGATATATTGGACGACTATATTCGGACATCGGAAGTGTTCCGGGGGTTTTTGGAGAAAACCGGAGTGTCGGAGGGTTACCGAAACCCCCCGGGAGAGGTAATGGGCCTTATGGGCTTTAGTGGAGAGAGAGAGGGGCAGCCAGGATGGGCCGCGTCCCCCTCCCCCTCTGGTCCGAATTGGACTAGGAGAGGGGGCGCCTCTTCCTCTCCTCTCCCCTTCCTTTCCCCTCCTAGTAGGAGTAGGAAAGAGGAGTCCTACTCCTACTAGGAGGAGGACTCCTCCTCCTTGGCGCGCCCCCTAGGGCCGGCCGGCCTCCTCCCTTGCTCCTTTATATACGGGGCAGGGGCACCCTAGAACACACAAGTTGATCTTCAAGATCGTTCCTTAGCTGTGTGCGTTGCCCCCCTCCACCATATTCCACCTCGGTCATATCGTTGCGGAGTTTAGGCGGCCCTCACGATGAGAACATCATCATCGCCACCACGCCGTCGTCTTGACGGAACTCATCCCGACACTTTGCTGGATCGAGTCCGGGATCGCCATCGAGCTGAACGTGTCTGAACTCGGAGGTGCCGACGCTCGGTACTTGGATCGGTCGGATCGTGAAGACGCACGACTACATCAACCGCGTTGTCATAACGCTCGCTTACGGTCTCACGAGGGTACGTGGACTATACTCTCCCTCTCATTGCTATGCATCACCATGATCTTGCGTGTGCGAGGAATTTTTTGAAATTACTACGTTCCCCAACAAAGGGCATCCGAGCCATGTTTTATGTGTAGATGTCATATGCACGAGTAGAACACAAGTGAGTTGTGGGCGATACAAGTCATACCGCTTACCAAAGATGTCATACTTTGGCTCTGGTATTGTGAGATGAAGCGACCCGGACCGACATTACGCCAGACGCTTACGCGAGACCTGGTTTCCGATTCACGAGCACTCGTGCTTAAAGGTGATGGCGGGTGTCTGTCTCTCTCACTTTAGCTTAATCGAGTGTGGCTACGCTCGGTCCTTGCTGAAAGCACATTTGCTCCTCGGTGGTTTTGGTAATTAATGACAACATACTTTGTGGTTGGACTAATGTTTTATCAAGTATGTTTCAGAAATTCAATCACATTGGCATGGCAAAAGGATCAAGAGGTGGACCCTCAAAATGCAAAGGCAAGCATTGGCAAAAGCTCAAGACTCCATTTTTGGTTTAGTGATCCAAGATCACATTGAGTCCATAGGAAAAGCCAATACTATTAAAAGGGATGAGGTTATGATGATGATCCGTTGCTCAAGTGCTTAGTGATACATCTCCTAAACTATCAGCAACTTTCACCGCCATATACACTCATAAGTAATCTCGGTCCCACCGATATTCCAAACTCACCACACCAAGATGAACCATCTCAGCCATAAGCCAAACCCTAGCAAACTCGGATTTTCCGATTCAACTCGGTCTCACCGAAAATGAGTTGCCAAGCTTCAGAATCTTCGTCATCAAATCGGTGTCACCGAGATGATGAAGTCGGTCCCACCGAAATTGGCATGCTCTTGTCATTGCACGAATCGGACTAACCGAGATTGTTTTTCGGTCCCACGAAAATCCCAACGCTCACATTATTTGAACTATCGGTCTCACCGAGTTGTCAACTTCGGTCCCACCGAGATTGGTCAAATGTGTGTAGCAGTTGGATTTTGTGTGGAGGCTATAAATACCCTCCACCCCTCTTCATTCGTGGAGAGAGCCATCGTAAAGAACTACCACTCCTACCTTACATTTTCGAGAAGAGAACTACCTACCCTTGTGTTGAGATCAAGTTGCTCCACTCCCACCATATGAAGCTTGATCTCTAGCCTTCCCAAGTTGCTTTCCACTCAATCCTTTCTTCCACCACAGCCAAATCAGTGAGGAGAGTTGAGTGTTGGGGAGATTATCATTTGAAGCACAAGAGCAAGGAGTTCATCATCATCAACAACATCTATTACCTTTTGGAGGGTGGTGCCTCCTAGATTGGTTAGGTGTCGCTTGGGAGCCTCCACATCGAGATGTGGAGTTGAACCAAGAAGTTTGTAAGGGCAAGGAGATCGCCTACTTCGTGAAGATCTACCCCGAGTAAGGCTAGCCCTCCGTGGGCGAGGCCATGATGGAATAGACAAGGTTGCTTCTTCGTGGACCCTTCGTGGGTGGAGCCTCCGTGGACTCTCGCAGCCGTTACCCTCCGTGGGTTAAAGTCTCCATCAACGTGGAAGTACGATAGCACCACCTATCGGAACCACGAGAAAAATCACCGCGTCTCCAAATTGCGCTTGATCTTCTCCACTTCTCTTTACTACTTGTGCAATTTACTTTCCGCTGCCCATACTCTAGAATTGCATGTGTAGTGTGCTACTTGACTTGTGTGTTATGCAAAATCTGCCAAAATCTGTCCTTGATAAAAGACGGAATTTTTATCTTGTCGAGTAGTCTAATCACCCCCCTCTAGACACTCTCACCTTCTTCGATCCTACAATTGGTATCAGAGCATTGGTCTCCATTGCTTTGGTTTACACACCATTGGAGGAAGATGGACGGTTCACGTTTGGGAGTGTTAGCCATAGAGTGCCTATTCTTAATGGAGTGTCCTATAACTCGTGGAGGATTGAAATGCTTATTATCTTTAAGACATACAATTTGCGCAAATATGTTGAGACCCTATATGTGCCTCCATTTGACCCCTTGCACCCTACCAATGATGAAGAGCTTGATTTGCTTCGTAACCTTAGGACTGTAAATCTTATCATTAGAGGGTTACCCGATAACTTGCTTAAGCTTGTTACAAACTTTGAGTGCGCCTATGCTATGTGGAAGTTCTTGGAAGAACTTTATCCAGACTACTCTTTGAGAGGTCTTGATGAAATTCTATACAAGACTATTGAATTTGATATGATGCGCCTAATGATCCCAACTTTGATAAATGCTTCTTTGAGCTTCGTGATCTTATGAAAAGAAGGGTGATCCCGGTCTTATCAATGTTCTAATTAGAAATGCTCTTGTATTGCATTCCGATGATTATTGTCACATTGACAAAACTAATGCAAGTTGTTATCAAATTGACCTAGGTGTTGATGATGAACAATCTATGGGTCAATATGATGATGAGCATGAGCATGATGATGATTACTCCGATTAGGACACCGAGCTAGACAAGATCATGAAGAGTCTCAATCTTATGGCAAACTGAGAGACTACATATCCGTGGAAAAGAGTGGATTCTTGATAGTGGATGCATCGACCACATGACCGGAGACGAAGACATGTTTCGAGAGCTTGCAAAGAACGATGGTCCACGCAAGTATGTGACTTTTGGAGACAACTCCAAGGGTAAGGTACTTGGCCTTGGTAAGGTGGCCATATCTCATGATAGCTCTATTCAAAATGTCATGCTTGTAGAATCGCTTGGATACAATTTACTTTCCGTGTCTAGATTAGCTGACTTTGGATTCAATGTGCTATTCACCGAAGTAGATTGCCAAGTCTTTCGTCGTGACAATCATAACATGGCATTTACCGGTATCCGTAGAGGTGATCTATATATTGTTGATTTCACTAAGAAAGCCCAACCTAGAACTTGCTTCATTGCTAAATCCGCTAAAGGTTGGTTATGGCATAGAAGGCTTGGACATGTTGGTATGCGCAATCTAGACAAGCTAATCAAAGGTGATCATATTCTTGGCATTAAAGATGTTTTCTTTGACAAAGATAGACTTTGTAGTGCTTGTCAAGCAGGAATACAAGTAGGTGGAAGTCATCCCGTGAAGAACATCATGACCACAAGGAGACCGCTTGAGCTTCTTCATATGGATATCTTCGGTCCCAATGCTTACAAAAGCCTTGGTGGTAACTCCTTTGGTCTAGTTATAGTTGATGATTATTCCAGATTTACGTGGGTATTTTTCCTTGATGACAAATCACAGGTTCAGAGAATCTTCAAAACCTTTGCCAGAAAGGCCCAAAATCAATTTGAGGTGAAGATCAAGAAAGTTCGGAGTGACAATGGAACGGAGTTCAAGAACGCCAATGTAGACTCTTTTCTCGATGAGGAAGGGATTCTACATGAGTTCTCGGCTACGTACACTCCTCAACAAAATGGAGTTGTTGAGAGGAAGAACCGAACGCTCATAGAGATGGCGAGAACGATGCTTGATGAATACAAGACATCAAGCACTTTTGGGGAAGCCGTCGAGACAGCTTGTCATGCTATCAACAGCTTTATCTTCATAAGCTCCTCGGCAAGACATCATACGAGCTCCTCACCGTAACAAACCCCAAGTGGGATACTTTCGTGTCTTTGGTTCGAAATGCTATATCCTTGATAAGCATCGTCGGTCTAAATTTTCTCCTAAAACTCATGAAGGCTTTTTTCTTGGTTATGGATCAAACTCTCACACCTACCGTGTCTACAATAATTTCACCCAAAAGGTTGAAGAGACGGTAGATGTGAAGTTTGATGAATCTAATGGCTCGCAAGTAGAGCAAATGCCTATTGATGTAGGAGACAAGGACCCATCGGAAGCAATCCAAGATTTATCTATTGGAAAGATCCGTCCCATGGAAGTGAAGGAGAGTACCTCATCTACATATGTGGAGCCCCCTACCTCACGGCAAGATGAACCTCAAGGCAACATGGAGGCCTCCACAAGTGGAACTCACCAAGATGAGGAAGTGCAACAAGAAGATCCACCACAACCTCCTTCTCCACCGCCCAAGACAACACCAACAACAATGAAGAAGAAGAAGAGGAAGATGAAGATGATGAGGAAGCTCAGCCACAACCTCAACAAAAGCTATCCCGAGTCCGAGCAAGAATCAAGAAAAATCATCCCGTGGAACAAATGATCAATGACATCAACTCCGGGAGAATTACTCGCTCTAAAACTCGCTTAGCTAACTTTTGTGAGCATTACTCATTTATCTCTAGCATTGAACCTATGAAGGTAGAAGAAGCACTTGAAGACCCGGATTGGGTGAATGCTATGCACGAAGAACTTCACAACTTCGAGAGGAACAAGGTATGGACCTTGGTAGAGAAGCCCAAGGATGATCAAAACGTCATTGGAACCAAATGGGTGTTTTGGAACAAGCAAGATGAAGATGGACAAGTCATCCGCAACAAGGCTCGTCTCGTAGCTCAAGGTTACACACAAGTCGAAGGTATGGACTATGGTGAGACCTATGCCCCCGTTGCTAGACTTGAGTCCATTCGCATTCTTCTTGCTTATGCCAATCACCATGATATTACTCTCTATCAAATGGATATCAAAAGTGCTTTCCTAAATGGTGAAATTGAGGAGGAAGTATTTGTGAAACAACCTCCGGATTTGTGAATCCCAAAAGCCTAATCATGTTTACAAGTTGCACAAAGCTCTTTATGGTCTTAAACAAGCTCCTAGAGCTTGGTACAAATGCTTGACTAGCTTTCTTCTTGAAAAAGGCTTTGAGATTGGAAAGATAGATTCAACGCTGTTCACTTAAAAGGGTTGATGGTGAACTATTTGTGTGCCAAATATATGTTGATGATATTATCTTTGGTTCAACTAACCTCATTTTAGCGAGAAGTTTGGAAAGCTCATGTCGGAGAAGTATGAGATGTCCATGATGAGTGAACTCAAATTCTTCCTTGGGTTGCAAATCAAGCAATCTAAGGAGGGTACCTTTGTCTCACAAACAAAGTACACCAAGGATCTCTTCAAGAAGTTCAACATGCAAGAAAGCAAAGGTATGAGAACCCCCATGCCTACAAGTGGACATAATGACTTGACAAAAGATGGAGAACCCGTTGATCAAAAGGTTTACCAATCTATGATTGGTTCTCTACTATATCTCTGTGCTTCTCGTCCTGACATAATGTTGAGTGTATGCATGTGTGCTCGATATCAAGCAGCCCCTAAAGAATGTCATCTTAAAGCTATTAAAAGGATTGTGAGATATTTGATACACACACCAAACTTTGGCATTTGGTATCCTAAGAGGGCCTCTTTCGACCTTGTTGGCTATTCCGACTCGGACTATGCCGGTGACAGGTTGATAGAAAGTCAACTTCGGCACGTGTCAATTCCTTGGTCGATCCCTTGTATCTTGGTCCTCCAAGAAACAAAATTGATATCATTATCCACCGCCAAGCGTAATATATTGCTGCTGGTTCGTGTTGTGCTCAATTGCTATGGATGACACAAACGCTTAAGGATTATGGGATACATGTGAGACATGTTCCTTGCTTTGTGACAATGAGAGTGCGATTAAAATTGGACACAATCCGTGCAACACTCTCGAATCTAAACATATTGAAGTTCGTCACCATTTCATTCGTGATCACATTGCCAAGGGTGACATCAATCTTAAGCATGTTCGTACTGACAAACAACTCGCTGATATCTTTACAAAACCTCTTGATGAGAAGGTGTTTTGTCGCTTAAGGAGTGAGTTGAACATCATTGATGCTTCAAACTTGGAGTGAAAACTCCATTGATGCATGCAAGGCATGAGCCCACTTGACTAATCCTTGATATTTCTCTTATGATGATGATCATATGTCTTGGACACATTTGCCCCCTTGTATTGCATCTAACTCCTTGCGTGTACTTGGATGATCTACATTCCACAAGATTACCACACACTCAAATCATGAGTAATCTTGTCATTAACCAAGTATCTAGCCCTTTGGGATGTTGAGTTCAAGGAACACAATTCCACATATCCTTTTTGACATCTTATACATCTAGTATTTCACTCTTGTCATCTTGGATATCCTTGAGTATTTCCTTGCTTGCCTAACCCATGTAGGAAGATGAACTACACAAGTGGAAATGGCGCTCTAACTTCACATTCAATGAGCACCTACATCAAGTTCACCTACATGAGCAAAGCAACAACAAGCCCAAGGTATGTTCTTCACATCTTTAAGGAGCTTTGCTCAAAGACATGAGTACAAGCAGCTTCATAAGATGTGATCACATCGAATGCTTAATCGAAAAATGGCAACCCCATTTTGAGCTTAAATGATGAGTATGACCTATGATCAAATGTCCTCATTTGACTCCTAAGTCAATATACTCAAACATAGGTGACCTTGTCGCCGACCTTTATCTAGATGAAGTACATATGTTTTGGAGTCTTTCTATTTTCTCTTATGATCTCTCATTAAGTTTTCATTAAAAAAACTTCATCTAGGAATATTTTTTCATTTCTATTCTTCTGTCTTTGTGAATATCCTTCTGGCTCTGATCAATTCCTCGAAAATCATTCACAAATTCATTGCAAATCCTTTGAAACATTCCTCGCAAAGTGAGCTGAATTATTTCAGATTTCCTTGAATTAAACTCAAGGCCACCGATTTAAATATTTGGTCTAACCGAAAAGGATCTACCCTAAGTCCATGACTTTCGGACCCACCGATCCATCTTAATTCGTGTCACCGATTTATTTCTTCAGATATCATCTTCGCAGCTCCACTCAATGATTCTCTATGCATGTTTCTTTTGCCTGTTGTGATTCTTAAGGATCCCACTTCCTTCTTTCCATCTTCCCGACCTTCCTAGTTTGCTGTCCTTTTCGCACTTGATGTCAAAGGGGAGAAGACTTAGGGGAGAAGAGAAGATTTAGAGGAGAAGAAGAGCAATCTTACCTTAAGGGGAGAGAATCACATCAAAGCTTCAATGTTTTTCCTATAAGAGAATTTCTTGCCGTGTTTCACATTGGACATTACAATTGGCATCATTCTCATTTGGCATCATTCTTTTGATTTTGCTCTTTCCATCAAACCACTTGATCCGAGACAACTCAAAGGAGAGGAACCTTCACAATTGATATCTTATGGAAAGCAAAATCTCTCGAGTTCATTGAAAATCTTTTAGTTTGGAGACATGTTTGCTGATTCAAGCTTGTGCTCAATATGAGACACTCTTTATACATGTCATCCCGGCTTGGTACTCTTGATGTTCTTGCAGTTGGTTGAAGAAATACTCTTGTGTTATCTAACCTTGTTTTCCCAAGTTTATCTCTTGGTACAATGCCAAGGAACCTCAAGGTAAGTATATGCACTTTGCAGAATGTGCATGATGGTGACTTGCTTGTGAATACTTGTTTGCAAGAAATCACCATGCATCTATGCATTATCACTCACTTCTTTTCATCTCGCTCTCGATGCATATAGCCAAGCTGCATGTAGCACATCTTGCCTTTCTCTCTTGTGTGCTTGTGGTAGTCCAAAACCATAATTTATGAAAATCTTGCACACTTGTAGGGGAGCCTGTGTACTACATGTTTGTCAAAGCTTTGTGATAATTCTGTCTTTCTTTCAATAAGCTTTGATGTCTTGTTTAGTGTGTTGCCATCAATTACCAAAAAGGGGAGATTGAAAGCACATTTGCTCCTGGGTGGTTTTGGTAATTAATGACAACATACTTTGTGGTTGGACTAATGTTTTATCAAGTATGTTTCAGAAATTCAATCACATTGGCATGGCAAAAGGATCAAGAGGTGGACCCTCAAAATGCAAAGGCAAGCATTGGCAAAAGCTCAAGACTCCATTTTTGGTTTAGTGATCCAAGATCACATTGAGTCCATAGGAAAAGCCAATACTATTAAAAGGGGATGAGGTTATGATGATGATCTGGTTGCTCAAGTGCTTAGTGATACATCTCCTAAACTATCAGCAACTTTCACTGCCATATACACTCATAAGTAATCTCGGTCCCACCGATATTCCAAACTCAGTCACACCAAGATGAACCATCTCAACCATAAGCCAAACCCTAGCAAACTCGGATTTTCCGATTCTGAACTCGGTCTCACCGAAAAATGAGTTGCCAAGCTTCTGTAACCTTCTGTCATCAAATCGGTGTCACCGAGATGATGAAGTCGGTCCCACCGAAATTGGCATGCTCTTGTCATTGCACGAATCGGACTAACCGAGATTGTACTTTCGGTCCCACCGAAAATCCCAACGTTCACATTATTTGAACTATCGGTCTCACTGAGTTGTCAACTTCGGTCCCACCGAGATTGGTCAAATGTGTGTAACGGTTGGATTTTGTGTGGAGGCTATAAATACCCCTCCACCCCCTCTTCATTCGTGGAGAGAGCCATCAGAAAGAACTACCACTCCTACCTTACATTTCTGAGGAGAACTACCTACCCTTGTGTTGAGATCAAGTTGCTCCACTCCCACCATATGAAGCTTGATCTCTAGCCTTCCTAAGTTGCTTTCCACTCAATCCTTTCTTCCACCACAGCCAAATCAGTGAGGAGAGTTGAGTGTTGGGGAGATTATCATTTGAAGCACAAGAGCAAGGAGTTCATCATCATCAACAACATCTATTACCTTTTGGAGGGTGGTGCCTCCTAGATTGGTTAGGTGTCGCTTGGGAGCCTCCGTCATCGAGATGTGGAGTTGAACCAAGAAGTTTGTAAGGGCAAGGAGATCGCCTACTTCGTGAAGATCTACCCGAGTAAGGCTAGCCCTCCGTGGGCGTGAGGCCATGATGGAATAGACAAGGTTGCTTCTTCGTGGACCCTTCGTGGGTGGAGCCCTTCGTGGACTCTCGCAGCCGTTACCCTCCGTGGGTTAAAGTCTCCATCAACGTGGAAGTACGATAGCACCACCTATCGGAACCACGAGAAAAATCACCGCGTCTCCAAATTGCGTTTGATCTTCTCCACTTCTCTTTACTACTTGTGCAATTTACTTTCCGCTGCCCATACTCTAGAATTGCATGTGTAGTGTGCTACTTGACTTGTGTGTTATGCAAAATCTGCCAAAATCTGTCCTTGATAAAAGACGGAATTTTTATCTTGTCGAGTAGTCTAATCACCCCCCCTCTAGACACTCTCACCTTCTTCGATCCTACACTTGCGAAGGTTAAAACAACACTAACTTGACAAACTATCATTGTGGTCTTGATGCGTAGGTAAGAACGGTTCTTGCTCAGCCCGTAGCAGCCACGTAAAATTTGCAACAACAAAGTAGAGGACGTCTAACTTGTTTTTGCAGGGCATGTTGTGATGTGATATGGTCAAGACATGATGCTATATTTTATTGTATGAGATGATCATGTTTTGTAACCGGTTATCGGCAACTGGCAGGAGCCATATGGTTGTCGCTTTATTGTATGAAATGCAAACGCCCTGTAATTGCTTTACTTTATCACTAAGCGGTAGCGATAGTCGTAGAAGCAATAGATGACGTAACGACAACGATGCTACTATGGAGATCAAGGTGTCGCGCTGGTGACGATGGTGATCACGACGGTGCTTTGAAGATGGAGATCACAAGCACAAGTTGATGATGGCCATATCATATCACTTATATTGATTGCATGTGATGTTTATCCTTTATGCATCTTATCTTGCTTTGATTGACGGTAGCATTTTAAGATGATCTCTCACTAAAATTATCAGGAAGTGTTCTCCCTGAGTATGCACCGTTGCGAAAGTTCTTCGTGCTGAGACACCACATGATGATTGGGTGTGATAGGCTCTACGTTCAAATACAACGGGTGCAAAACAGTTGCACACGTGGAATACTCAGGTTAAACTTGACGAGCCTAGCATATAACAGATATGGCCTCGGAACACGGAGACCGAAAGGTCGAGCGTGAATCATATAGTAGATATGATCAACATATTGATGTTCACCGTTGAAACTACTCCATATCACATGATGATCGGACATGGTGTAGTTGGTATGGATCACGTAATCACTTAGAGGATTAGAGGGATGTCTATTTAAGTGGGAGTTCTTAAGTAATATGATTAATTGGACTTAAAATTTATCATGAACTTAGTACTTGATAGTATTTTGCTTGTCTATGTTTGTTGTAGATAGATGGCTTGTGTTGTTGTTCCGTTGAATTTTAATGCGTTCCTTGAGAAAGCAAAGTTGAAAGATGATGGTAGCAATTACACGGATCGGGTCCGTGAATCGAGGATTATCCTCATTGCTGCCTGGAAGAATTACGCCCCGAAGCACCGCTGGGTGCCAGCCTCGCTGCTGATGCAACCGACGACGTTAAGAACGTCTGGCGAGCAAAGCTGATGACTACTCGATAGTTCAATTGTGCCATGCTTTACGGCTTAGAACCGGTCTTCAACGATGTTTTGAACGTCATGGAGCATATGAGATGTTCCAGGAGTTGAAGTTAATATTTCAAGCAAATGCCCGGATTGAGAGATATGAAGTCTCCAATAAGTTCTATAGCTGCAAGATGGAGGAGAATAGTTCTGTTAGTGAACACATACTCAAAATGTCTGGGTATAATAATCACTTGATTCAACTGGGAGTTAATCTTCCTGATGATAGTGTCATTGACAGAATTTTTCAATCACTGTCACCAACCTACAAGAGCTTCGTGATGAACTATAATATGCAAGGGATGGACAAGACTATTCCCGAGCTCTTCGCAATGCTAAAAGCCGCGGAGGTAGAAATCAAGAAGAAGCATCAAGTGTTATGGTCAACAAGACTACCAGTTTCAAGGAAAAGGGCAAAGGGAAGAAAAAGGGGAACTTCAAGAAGAATAGCAAGCAAGTCGCTGCTCAAGAAAAGAAACCCAAGTCTGGACCTAAGCCTGAGACTGAGTGCTTCTACTGCAAGCAGACTGGACACTGGAAGCGGAACTGCCCCAAGTATTTGGCGGATAAGAAGGATGGGAAAGTGAACAAAGGTATATGTGATATACATGTTATTGATGTGTACCTTACTAATGCTCGCAGAGTACAGGTATTTGATAATGGTTCATTGCTAATATTTGATACTCAAAACAGGGACTACGGATTGCGAAGATTGGCTAAGGACGAGGTGACGGCGCTGCGTGGGAAATGGTTCCAAAGTCGATGTGATCGCGGTCGGCACGCTACCTCTACATCTACCATCGGGATTAGTTTTAGACCTAAATAATTGTTATTTGGTGCCAGCGTTGAGCATGAACATTATATCTGGGTCTTGTTTGATGCGAGACGGTTATTCATTTAAGTCATAGAATAATGGTTGTTCTATTTATATGAGTAATATCTTTTATGGTCATGCACCCTTGAAGAGTGGTCTATTTTTATTGAATCTCGATAGTAGTGATACACATATTCATAGTGTTGAAACCAAAAGATGTAGAGTTGATAATGATAGTGCAACTTATTTGTGGCACTACCGTTTAGGTCATATCGGTGTAAAGCGCATGAAGAAACTCCATACTGATGGGCTTTTGGAATCACTTGATTATGAATCACTTGGTACTTGCGAACCGTGCCTCATGGGAAAGATGACTAAAACGCAGTTCTCTGGAACTATGGAGCGAGCAACTGATTTGTTGGAAATCATACATACTGATGTTTGTGGTCCAATGAATGTTGAAGTTCGCGGCGGGTATCGTTATTTTCTCACCTTCACAGATGATTTAAGCAGATATGGGTATATCTACTTAATGAAACACAAGTCTGAAACATTTGAAAAGTTCAAAGAATTTCATAGTGAAGTGGAAAATCATCGTAACAAGAAAATAAAATTTCTACGATCTGATGTGGAGGAGAATATTTGAGTTACGAGTTTGGTTTACATTTGAAACAATGCGGAATAGTTTCGCAACTCACGCCACCCGGAACACCACAACGAAATGGTGTGTCCAAACGTCGTAATCGTACTTTACTAGATATGGTGCGATCTATGATGTCTCTTACTGATTTACCGCTATCGTTTTGGGGTTATGCTTTAGAGACGGCTGCATTCACGTTAAATAGGGCACCATCAAAATACGTTGAGATGACGCCTCATGAACTGTGGTTTGGCAAGAAACCAAAGTTGTCGTTTCTTAAAGTTTGGGGCTGCGATGCTTATGTAAAGAAACTTCTACCAGATAAGCTCGAACCCAAATCAGAGAAATGTGTCTTCGTAGGATACCCAAAAGAGACTATTGGGTACAACTTCTATCACAGATCTGAGGGCAAGATTTTCGTTGCTAAATTCGGATCCTTTCTAGAGAAGGAGTTTCTCTCGAAAGAAGTGAGTGGGAGGAAAGTAGAACTTGATTAGGTAACTGTACCTGCTCCCTTATTGGAAAGTAGTTCATCACAAGAACCGGTTCCTGTGACAACTACACCAATTAGTGAGGAAGCTAATGATATTGATCATGAAACTTCAGATCAAGTTTCTGCTGAACCTCGTAGGTCTACCAGAGTAAGATCCGCACCAGAGTGGTACGGTAATCCGATTCTGGAAGTCATGTTACTTGACCATGATGAACCTACAAACTATGAGGAAGCGATGACGAGCCCAGATTCCGCAAAATGGCTAGAGGCCATGAAATCTGAGATGGGATCCATGTATGAGAACAAAGTATGGACTTTGGTTGACTTGCCCGATGATCGGCATGCCATTGAGAATAAATTGATCTTTAAGAAGAAGACTGACGCTGATGGCAATGTAACTGTCTATAAAGCTCGATTTGTTGCGAAAGGTTTTCGACAAGTTCAAGGGGTTGACTACGATGAGACTTTCTCACCCGTAGCGATGCTTAAGTCTGTCCGAATCATGTTAGCAATTGCCGCATTTTATGATTATGAAATTTGGCAAATGGATGTCAAAACTGCATTCTTGAATGGATTTCTGGAAGAAGAGTTGTATATGATGCAACAAGAAGGTTTTGTTGATCCAAAAGGTGCCAACAAAGTGTCCAAGCTCCAGCGATCCATTTATGGACTGGTGCAAGCATCTCGGAGTTGGAATAAATGCTTTGATAGTGCGATCAAAGATATGGTTTTATCTGAGACTTTTGGAGAAGCCTCAGATTTACAAGAAAGTGAGTGGGAGCTCAGTAGCATTTCTGATATTATATGTAGATGACATATTATTGATTGGAAATGATATAGAATTTCTGGATAGCATAAAGGGATACTTGAATAAAAGTTTTTCTATGAAAGACCTCAGTGAAGCTGCTTATATATTGGGCATCAAGATTTATAGAGATAGATCAAGACGCTTAATAGGACTTTCACAAAGCACATACCTTGATAAAGTTTTGAAAAAGTTCAAAATGGATCAGGCAAAGAAAGGGTTCTTGCCCGTACTACAAGGTGTGAAGTTGAGTCAGACTCAATGCCCAACCGTAGCAGAAGATAGAGAGAAAATGAAAGATGTTCCCTATGCTTCAGCCATAGGCTCTATCATGTATGCAATGCTGTGTACCAGACTTGACGTGTGCTTAGCAACAAGCTTGGCAGGAAGGTACCAAAGTAATCCAGGAGTGAATACTGGACAACGATCAAGAACATCCTGAAATACCTGAAAAGGACTAAGGATATGTTTCTCGTATATGGAGGTGACAAAGAGCTAGTCGTAAATGGTTACGTCGATGCAAGCTTTGACACTGATCCGGACGATTCTAGATCGCAAACCGGATACGTGTTTTTATTAAATGGTGGAGCTGTAAGTTGGTGCAGTTCCAAACAAAGCGTCGTGGCGGGATCTACATGTGAAGTGGAGTACATAGCTGCTTCGGAAGCAGCAAATGAAGGAGTTCATTTCCGATCTAGGTGTCATACCTAGTGCATCGGGACCAATGAAGATCTTGTGTGACAATACTGGTGCAATTGCCTTGGCAAAGGAATCCAGATTTCACAAGAGGACCAAGCACATCAAGAGACGCTTCAATTCCATCCGGGACCAAGTCCAGGTGGGAGACATAGAGATTTGCAAGATACATACGGATCTGAATGTTGCAGACCCGTTGACTAAGCCTCTTTCACGAGCAAAACATGATCAGCACCAAGACTCCATGGGTGTTAGAATCATTACTGTGTAATCTAGATTATTGACTCTAGTGCAAGTGGGAGACTTAAGGAAATATGCCCTAGAGGCAATAATAAAGTTATTATTTATTTCCTCATATCATGATAAATGTTTATTATTCATGCTAGAATTGTATTAACCGGAAAGATGATACATGTGTGAATACATAGACAAACATAAAGTCACTAGTATGTCTCTACTTGACTAGCTCATTAATCAAAGATGGTTATGTTTCCTAACCATAGACATGTGTTGTCATTTGATTAATGGGATCACATCATTAGGTGAATGATGTGATTGACATGACCCATTCCGTTAGCCTAGCACTTTCGTTTAGTATGTTGCTATTGCTTTCTTCATGACTTATACATGTTCCTGTAACTATGAGATTATGCAACTCCCGCCACGGAGGAACACTTTGGTGCTACCAAACGTCACAACGAATCGGGTGATTATAAAGGAGTACTATAGGTGTCTCCAAAGGTACATGTTGGGTTGGCGTATTTTGAGATTAGGTTTTGTCACTCCGATTGTCGGAGAGGTATCTCTGGGCCCTCTCGGTGATGCACATCAATATAAGCCTTGCAAGCAATGCGACTAATGAGTTAGTTGTGAGATGATGCATTACGTAACGAGTAAAGAGACTTGCCGGTAACGAGATTGAACTAGGTATTGAGATACCAACGATCGAATCTCGGGCAAGTAACATACCGATGACAAAGGGAACAACGTATGTTGTTATGCGGTTTGACCGATAAAGATCTTCGTAGAATATGTAGGAGCCAATATGGGCATCCAGGTTACGCTATTGGTTATTGACCTAGAATAGTTCTAGGTCATGTCTACATAGTTCTCGAACCCGTAGGGTCCGCACGCTTAACATTACGATGACAGTTTTATTGTGATTTATAAGTTTTGATGTACCAAAGTTTGTTTGGAGTCCCGGATGTGATCACGGACATGACGAGGAGTGTCGAAATGGTCGAGACATAAAGATTGATATATTGGACGACTATATTCGGACACCGGAAGTGTTCCGGGGGTTTCCGGAGAAAACCGGAGTGCCGGAGGGTTACCGGAACCCCCCGGGAGAAGTAATGGGCCTTATGGGCTTTAGTGGAGAGAGAGAGGGGCAGCCAGGATGGGCCACGTGCCCCTCCCCTCGGGTCCGACTGGACTAGAGAGGGGGGGGCGCCTCTTTCCCTCCCTCTCCCCTTCCTTTCCCTCCTAGTAGGAGTAGGAAAGAGGGAGTCCTACTCCTACTAGGAGGAGGACTCCTCCTTGGCGCGCCCCTAGGGCCGGCCGGCCTCCCCCCTTGCTCCTTTATATACGGGGGCAGGGGGGCATCCTAGAACACACAAGTTGATCTTCAAGATTGTTCCTTAGCCGTGTGAGGTGCCCCCCTCCACCATATTCCACCTCGGTCATATCGTTGCGGAGTTTAGGCGAAGCCCTGCGCCGGTAGAACATCATCATCGTCACCACGCCGTCGTGCTGACGGAACTCATCCCCGACACTTTGCTGGATCAGAGTCCGGGGATCGTCATCGAGCTGAACATGTGCTGAACTCGGAGGTGCCGTACGTTTGGTACTTGGATCGGTCGGATCGTGAAGACATACGAATACATCAACCATGTTGTCAAACGCTTCCGCTTACGGTCTACGAGGGTACGTGGACTATACTCTCCCCTCTCGTTGCTATGCATCACCATGATCTTGCGTGTGCATAGGATTTTTTTTGAAATTACTACGTTCCCCAACATCAACATAGTAGGCTTATCTACATGAAATAGATGACGTCACACTCAATGAACAATCATCGGTTTATGAAATGCCCGCTTCTGACCACCCTGGCCCACCAAAAGTTCCTCTGTTGTGCGCTGCCTGTGTTGGGTCACTGACATGCATGCCATGTACCCAAAGAGCCCACATGTCAGTGGAAGAACGGCGCAGTGTCATACGTCAGAGTCGAGGGCGCCACTCATTGCATGCCCGACTTAACATGCCTCCTTGCCGCATTCAAACGCCTCCATGAAACCCGCCCGTGTGGAAGCTGAGAATCCCACTCTAGACACACGTCCGTTCATGACCGGGCCGACATTAAATGCAATGCTGGCCGAGCTCCTCCCGTCCGCCGTCTATTTAATCTCCTATTTAAACGAGGCCAAACGCCGGCCAAGAATCGCGCACCTCCGCCGCTCCCCTATCTCCTCCTTCACCATTTTGTCCACTCTTACAATGGCTTACAAAGAGTAGTTTCCCGCATCCTAGCCGACTGGGTGGCCCGCCGAGCCCGCAGGATACGAGTTATGCAGCTCGCTGATCCACCTCCCTCCCCTCGCACGATAGAGCCAGTTACCACCCCAAGCTGGCGCGCGGTTTAGCAACTTGTTGCTCCAGGCCAGCTCAACGAGGAGCGGCACACTGGTGTCGTTGCTGCCGTCCATGCCGCTGCCTTGTACCGCGCCTCCTGTGTCTGCGACCGCGTCTCCCATTTCTGTGGCCGAGACTGCCATGCCGGCGGCCGCGCCATGCAAGCGGCGATAAAAGCCAGGTGCATGGAGAACGATGAGTCGGTGGCCAGTGCCTCCGCGTCTGGCGTCATCATCAAGAAGAGGTAGAACACGGGAGGTTGCCGCCGCTTGGGTCCCATGAAGGCCACCGCGGAGGCGACGCTGGCGTACACAGCAAGTGTGTTGCGGGATCCTTTTGTTGTGAGGACCTTCGTCGACCCCGCATGGACTCCACTGAAGCGGGGAAGCCCCCTTCCACCATCATCTTCGGCATTATCCAATGATATCAGTTGGGCAGTGGGGAAGAGAGCCATCCTTTGCGCTGAAGCATATACCTCTGGTGCTCCCGGCAGTCCGATGATCGTGTTACCGGACATGAGGAACACAAATGGATCGGCAGGCGACCATTTAGGCCAGGTATTATATACCTGTGCTATCCAGAACTAGCACCGCGTAGTTCATTTGAATGTAATGAAATCCGTCATGTTTGTATGAAAATCTAGTATTTTATATGATTTTTGTCATTGTTTATATGAAATATCGCCGTGTTTGCATGAATTTCATCCGGTTGGTTGAGTTGCTGTCATAATGTGTGCGACTACGGTTGGATGGCGTAATTCCCGGGTCGTCAGTCAGTCTGCGGGCGGCTCGGGCGGCGTGGTGGGACAAAAAAAACACAGCTCGTGCGAGCTCGTCTCCAACATGCGTGCTAGAGGATGCATGAGCACCCGAGCCATTCCTCGTTCATCGGTGGCAAAGGCACCGGTGGACAAAAGGGTCACCAATATTTTGGCTACCCCGGGCAAGATCCAAACAACCCCTCCCAGCAGATTCAAATCCCTCGTTCGCCGTGGAATTTTGCCATGTGTTGTTTTCATGGACTAGCAAGATGCCCGTACATTGCATGGAATATCAAGATGCATTTTTTTTACAAAACACCTGCTGTGATTGACCCATGCAGGAGTAATCCCATTTGTAAAAACTAATGATATCTCGAGAATTTTATCGAAAAAAAGGTATCTCGAGAATTTTAACGGACTCCATTTTTGTATACAAGGCCACAAACCCATATTACAGGTACCAAGGCAAAAATTAATGTCTTCTAAGTCAATGTTGCAAGCCACCTTGTTTCCTTGTTTGCCGTGTAAATTAATGTGTATTCTTCTCTTTCATGCACATCAAGCCAATGCTCACACTCCCGCATGCATGCAAGGGATAATTAATGTCCTCCTTTGCTAGTACTACGAGGCGAACACCATTAATATTGCATCGATTAGTGTTAGTGGCCTTGTATATCTGCAAACTGTAATTTTGATAGTGGCCTTGTATATAAAAATGGAGGGAGAAAGATGAGAGATAAGGTGAGGAGGAGTGGGGCGTGGTGGTGATTGGTGGTCGGACTGGGCGGGGGCATGGGGATGGACGGTGAATTATGTCTATGTTTGTATCTCTCTCTCACACACCCACCTAGGTGGAGGACGTGCACGAAGAGAAGAGGTGCACGCACGGCGCACGTACTCCCGTCTCTTTCCCAACCACACCCACACGGGGTACACGGTGGAGCTCATTTCTGTACGAATAGGTAGCCCATGTGGTAATTTGACATGTGTACTGGTTGTCCACTTGATGGAGGGAGGATCGTCTACCACGGGTGAACAAACAAATTGCGACTTGATGTGTTATGTTAAAAAGAGGCAAACCATGTGGGGCCTACCTTAGAGGCAAGGCTCTATACACTGGAGTACTTTTGATGTGTCCCGTCAACTCGCAAAACGAGGAGAAGCTTGCTTAGTACGCCGTCTCCCCCGCCCACGGGCGCGGTGGCTCGCAGGATGAGGTGAAGCTTGCTTTACTACTAGTAGTGTACGCCTTACGCCCGCTCCCTCCCCACGCGCGCGGTGGCTCGCAGAACGAGGAGAAAATTTTACTACTCCCTCCGTTTACTCCTCGTCCCTACCTTGGTTAGAGAGATTATCATATTGTTTGGAATATATGTCGTTTAGTACTCCCTCCATTTACTTATACAAGGCCACTATAAAAAATGCATTTTGCATCTATACAAGGCCACAAATAGTAATCGAGACAAAAGTTACTACTACCTCATTTCCAGTTTATGGCTCAATTTCAATATCTCTCCAACCAAGATAGACGGTGAGTGGTGGAATTAAATTCGTAGTTTGCACAAGTAATTAGTACGCTCGTTTTTCTCAAGAAGTTATGTTTACTGAGGCATTAATTAGAACGAATGCATGAATGACCACTAAATTTCCATGAATTTCTACATGCATTGGTGAGTTTTCTCTTGACACTGCTTGCATAGGGTGATTTAACGCACCTCGAAATCCAACATGTGATGGTACTACTACTACTACTAGTAGAATTGAGACTTACAAAACAGAAAAATGAAATTTTTAGATGAGCGCTATAAACCCTAGTGGGTACGTACTCCGTAAAATCAGATTTTCCCAAAACTAAGTCGCTCAACCTTTATTTGCGTGTTTCCCTTCCCGCCTCCTTGCCTCGAACAGACTATGCCAAACTCCCCTACCTGCTACGCGGGTAAAGACCTGCCCTCGCCTTTTTTTAGTCTGGGTTTGTATCGATGGATCGCGCGAAGCAGCAAAAACTAAGCCGTGTCTTGTACTCCTCCATCGACGCTCGCTTTCATGAATTTTGTACTTCCTCTTGCCAACATGTGGGACATATAGTAACCGGTTCGACGTGTCAAGCACCAAATAATAGTGCAGAATAGCAGGGGGACGCACCCTAGTCGTACCGCCCCAGTAGTAGTAATGAGCAATGAGACGTCAAATCACAATGCCGCACCTTCCCAGACGGACGAAGCAACCATTATTTCACACTTCGGTTCGCCATCATCTCAAACCACGTGGGACCACATGACAGGCCATCCTTAAGAGGGACACGCGCATCGCCTTGGTACATCATGACACGTGGGACCGCATGACAGGCCATGCTCCTCCGCCGATCGCTCGGTAAAATCATCTCATTTTTACTACTTCCTCCGTATCGGTTTACATGGCATGCACGTCGTTCTAGGTTGAGAATTTAACTGGCTATATATGTGATGAACAGTATATGTTTCAAAACTACATCCGCTTAAGAATCCAATGATATACTTTTTGTGACATAGTAAATCATATTTCGTAATCAAATGGATGACCTAGAACTACGTGCATGCCCTATGAACCGAGACGCCTTAAAAACGAGACAGAGAGGGTAGTATAGTATGTATCTTTTTAGATCAATATAGGTGGGATTCACCAAGGAGCAAAACCAAGTGGTAGGCTGCTCCTGTCGTGTTGGCGTAGCAACTCAAGCAGGGTCAGTCCGCACACGAAATGGCGACACACTTAACAGGACCACTTTGGCCGACATGTGGCTCATCCACCGTCTTGTTCCACGTGTGATGCACCAAATTACAGTTCGGAGCAGCGGTTGGAACTGGAGGCACCCTGTCAGAAGGCTGCAAAGAGTAGAAAATGAGCGATGAGGGGTCAAATCACAAAGCCCCACCTTTCCCGCATTAAGCTGGATGGACGAAGCAACCATCATTTCACTCTAGGGCGCAAGAGCATAAAGAAAAGAGAAAACCAATGATGCGTGCGGCAGTTACCTAGGGCACCTAGGGTAGGGGTCTCCATTACAAATCCTTTTTTTAAAGCGCCTCCACTACAAATCGGCTTCTCCCTCGTCCTCTTGAAGAAAACCGATGATGAGTGCGGCAGTAGGGTTTTTAGGAGTACTATAGCGTGCGGGGCCATGTCATAGTAAACGGGAGAGGGATTGAGTTCAAGTCGACGCCTTAAATATGTGTGGGCCGCTTGGTTTTACGGGAACGAGGCAACATTTTGGGTTTGGGGACCAGTGGAGATATACGTACAAAATATTGTGGACGTAGGTTCAACCGAAAGGCAATGATGCATGGGCCCTGCATTTTGATATACCCGGGGCCGCGTGAAATTTGCTACTCTACTCAAAGGTACACATGCATTGAACGCATGAGATTTGGAAACCAAATTATGAATAAATACACACTATAGCATGTAAAGCTTTGAGTCATATATGCATGATGTAGATGTTAGTTTAGTTCTTATAGTTCATCTCATTCAAAATCAGTTAGTTCTATAAAAATGTTAAGATTCATGGGGTTGTGCATTGTAAAGCATAAAGTAAAAAAAATAATGGCAATTGATTTAAAAAAATCGGGCAATTATGATATGGAAGATTCTAGAACAAAGGAGAAGTGCTTGTGTTTTGAGGTTAGTCCATTATGCTTAAGTTCAACCATGGAGTCTTCTAAATTGTACATGTGGCAGATCTAGTGGAATGTTGATGTTATCCAACGGACAGTAGTGCTTGGATTTGCCATCTCTGCACTGTCGGATTAGCTTCATCCAGCGACTATCTTTCAAAGTTATTCGCACACTATATAGTTCTTGTGCCATACTTGCATGTCTTGGAAAAAAGCTACTAGTGGGTTGTACTAGCTATTTAGGAATAGAATATGTATACATGGAAGTCGTAGGGAAAGAGATGACATGGAGTATCTCAATTCCTATGAGTAGGGATTGGAAAAGAGATGTCATTTGGTTCACATCATAGGAACTTTTCTATTGAATCTAGAGATAACATGTATCTCAATTCCTATGAGGAGGGATTAGAAAAGAGATGTAATTTGGTTCATATCATAGGAACTTTTCTATTGAATATACGCTAATGTTTATTTTCCTTTGAAATTATGGGAGTATAGGAATCCATTCATATGAACCAAGTGGCTCTAAAGCTACAAAAATAATATCATGTTTATTTCCTTTGAAATGTGGATTATATGAATCTATTCCTATGAACCAATTGGCTCTAAAGGAAAAATCCTATAAAAATTATATCACAAAGAGTTCCTATGATATTCCTCCACACCAAAGGATGGTTGAAATTGTTGCAGGTGATACAATAGTCTTTCTTTGTAGACTCCTCCCCCATCTTTATAGTTACCTCCCGAAGATGAATGAAATGATATATACCGGGTATTCTATATGTGCAATTTGGTACATGAAAACTTGGTAAAAGTTTGTGAGGTTCGAATTTTCAATAAAGCTATATGCACTGCATTTGGAACGGAGGGAGCATACGGTAGTTGCTAACACTCACGTGGAAGATTTGTGTGTAGGAGGAGTGGCTGTTTTGTTAAATGACATGGCAAAACTGACATTGTCGAATGCCGATCTAATGGTTCTTACGGCGTTCGTCAGGAAAAGGCTTGTGGCGAACGTTTGTCGGATAATGATTTACGAACACATGCATTGCATTGATACGTGCCCCCTCTCTCTCACGCACACACGCACCCTCACGAGTCACGACTCTCCCGAGTCCTCTCGCACCCACCGTCTATCTGCAGGTAGACGTCGCACACATATATGCTCTTCACGCCCTACCCTCAGAACTTCTAAAAAATAAAAGACGTCGCGCACATTTTATTTTAGATCACATGTCAGACACTTATACTATTACTCTTGTGGTGAACGTTCTTTGGGCATAGTATATTGTACTCTCACGAAGAGAAGCGGTGCACGCACTCACTAGTTCTCTCACACCCACTCGCAGGTACACGTAGGAGTGCATTTTTTTGATGCTAGTACAACAAAATCACTCCACTATATATATAAGCAGGAGCCTTAGCGCTTGCTTTAATAGGGTTCTCTCTTTTACTCTCTCATGCTCTCCAGATCTAAGCAAGACATAGGTGGCCACACTCTCTGTATGATCACGGCTGGTCACAAATCCGGCCGGACAACCTCGTCCAGGGCAGGGGTGTAGGTGCATCGTTCATGCTGTTGTCAGCGGCGAGGGAGGAGACCAACGGCTGCCCGCATGTCCCGATCACCGGCCGTGCCGTTCTCTCCGAGGGAGCGCTGGCTCGGGAGGGCCTCCGGCCCCTTCTTCCTCCCTGCGGTATTGTGCCCAAGATGCGGCCTCCCGACGCCGTCTTTGCCACATGCCGACGACCCTCAAGTATATATTCCCTCGAAACCTGCCTTGCTCTACTACCCCAGCTCCCCACTTGGCTTCGTGTGGATCTTTTTCTACTTCCGTCTGCTGTTCCAAAGCCACCAAGACTTTTACTATTACACCCTGTTCGGATGTTGATATTGAGGCCCAGATTTTGGCATTGCCATTAGACGATCGTATATCTTTGTTTGGATGGCTATTGAATTTACGCTCAGTATTGGCCCAAGATATTGGTCGGCCTGCTTTCCTTCGCCACTTCTACTATCCCGAAATCAGAGGCTCCTACCTCGACTTCGCTCTGAATTCGAGGATCGAGCGCCCACTTACCGGTTCGTTCGCCCTTGCTCTGGAAAAAAAAGAAGCAGCGCACGGAAGGAGGGGATGAAGGGCGGCGGTGCGGCGCACATCGAGCTCCCCAGCGGCGCAGGTGCCTCTCCTTCCCTCTTCCTCCGGCACGGGTGTGCCTTTCGCAGGCTCACAACCCGCTCCCCCCACCCCGCCTCCGATGCACAAGCACTACAGGGGTCGCCGCCTTGCCTCTCATGGCGATGGCTGCATCTCACCCCGCCCCCCATGGATGCTGCTTCTCCATGGTCACTATCCCCTAGGCCCCCATATCAGGAAACCCTAGAATCTTATAATCCCTTCTAATTTAAATGCAATGTTCATCCTATTACAAATAAGCAATTCCAATGTAGAGAATGACCATCCAAACAAGCTTCATAATTGAGCCCCTTATGCGAATTCCAAGTGTCAATTTCGTGCACATCCAAACAATAGAATTTGGATTCAATGTCAATATCAAAGTCAAGCAGATTTGTTATTGGGGCCAATTCAATACCATGGCCCTCAATATCAACATCCAAACAGAGAATTATTAGAGGTAAAGCTAGTTCATACAATTGACTCTAAGAGTTGGTTCAAACAGGGAAGAAAGGGGGAAAGCTATAGCATGAATCTAGGACTTGGTTCTAAGAGGAAATGGGGGAAAGTACTAGATACTGGCTACCCAACCGGTCTCTTGGTTGGAAAGGCGAAGAAAGCATGGTGGATGCCGAAGGGTGGGGGGAAGTGGACCTGTCTCTTGGTTGAAAAAGGAAAGAAAGTGACGGGTATTGCGGGACAAGCAAATGAGAATGAGTAGGTCTAGATTTCCTGTGCTCACATAGGAAAATGTCGTCGAGGAGATAGAAATGGGACAAATGCAGACATGTTGCTTGAGTGTTTTCCGCTCTCGGCAACCACATCTGCCTCACCACTTTATGCCCCTGCTGTCCCTACGCCCATATCGCTACCATCAATGTAAAATCACATGAAGCATTAAGCAATGCCACCTAATGTCACTATAAGTAATGGTCTAGTGCTGTCGATAAATTGAAGCAATGCCACCACCATTTTATGAAGTGCTTCCGTCTTGCTTTATTTCCCATGAATTGTGTTTTTGCAGTTAGACTTAAATCTCACACCGCTAACATTGCTTCATCTTAGTGGAACTGCACAAATTTGATTGCACTTTTACTGACCATGTGCTACTCTCATGACAGTAATACTAATGCTATTTGTTATGCATGTTAATCTAGTGTGAGTGTTGATGTGATGTGATGCTACTTACTTAAGGGCACTTTCATACTGTCAATCTAGTGCCAATTATAACACAATAGATGCTGCTATTAATCATACGCCACTGCAAATATCTGTCATTGTTTAAATAACCGTATTTCGTATTTGCACAAACAGGGATGTCTGTCTCCATACCATTTCTTTTCTGCGCAATCAAAAGTACACACCTCAGTTTTAGTACAACTGCACAAAATGAGATGGCTATTCCTAGCTGTCGTCCTCTAACCACCAGTGTTCCAGGTATTCCTACATTGGTAGTAACTAGGTAGAATGACCAACACAATCTAAAAGAAGCTGATTCGTACGTTTTACTTCCTGATTGCAGTGCAGGGACGAGCGAAAACAACTGCATCCTAGTCCGGAATGCACTTTCTACCAGTTCATCCATGGACAGAGGACTAGCTAGCACAGCTGCATGGTGGTTTTTTGGACAGGTGCGCAGACAAGAGGCATTGTGGTCTGCTTATTTCTGCAAATAGCGGTGCTTAAATTTAGTGGAATGCACAAGAATTTTAGCTGGTCAAGACATCAGATGGTTCAATTCAGCATTCCAAATTGAGACCACAATTATAATTGGTTATTCTAGAAGGAGAGAACCTAACCTCGGATGGTGGCAACAAGAAAAACCAGAGTGAAAGGAATTTGCTCGCCGGAGGCCCTTTGCTCGTGAGAAGCCTTGCTTATTTTTTCCTCGATTTGTAAACCTTCTCACAACTTTGTCTTTTGTTGTGAACTAGTATATGTTTGTTATGTTCTATGAATCATTGAGATGTATAAAATTGCTTAACTTATGCTTTTCAAGTTTTTATGAAGCCGAAGTTTAATGTGAGTGTTCCACATGAACGCTGGATCTGGCGTGTGAACGCTTGGAATTTACATTGTGGCCTCGCTAATCGCATGAGCCATCGTAATAAGATACATAGTTGCTTATATGTCAGACAGGAGATTGTTGATTGTTAGCTGGTCGATAGCCTAGTGTTGAAGCGAGCTGAGCCAATGTGCCATGTTTTGCACAACTGCTTACAAGTGGGGTAGCACCAACAGTGTTTACAAGTACTTATGTATACGTCAGCGCACAGTTCTCGTATGAGTACTCTATTTCATCAAACACACACTGCTCGTATGATAAACCGTGACAACTTATGTCTTACCATGCCATATTCATGAAAAAACTAGTGAGGACGCATCTGTTTCGGCAACAATTACAATGGTTCTCACATGATTCATGGGCACACAAAAGTAGCAGCAGTTCCCATTGACGGATTCAAACAGAGTACTAGCCCCAGAGGGCTCGATAACAAGCAAGGTTCGGATAATTAGACACAATCCAAACTACTATTAAATACTATCTGGGGCAACTATTTCATGCCTTGACCTAATTTGGGCTGGACACAAGACTGACCTTGGCATGAACATCATCAAGGACGTCCGGCAGCAGCTCAATCCTGTGAACCTTCATGAAGACAACCTTGTGGCCTTGCCACTCATAAAGTTGTTTGTGGAGGCATGCTACATCATCTTCCTGCGTAAGCTTGACAAGAACAGTATGCCTCACAAACGAAGGAGTGGCTTTGAACTTCTTGTGCTTCAGTACACCCTGGACAACACGCCTGACAACAGTGAGGCTGGAATACAACTCGACATTGGTATAAGCGCAAATGGCTTCCAGGATCCAACAGCCTAAGAACTCTGTTTTCCCAGTGCGTATATTCAGGTCATCCGCCTCATAGCGAGTGACATGTACAACCACACAATCCTTGTCTGCATCAGGGCTCTAATTGAAACATATACAAATTTTAAATTACTTTCCAGTATAAGAAACACAAGTTATTTAAACCACTATGTATAGCATGGCATCGAAGCTAATAAAATTTTGCATTATTCATCACCGCATACTTAGATGAAAAACCACAATCGAGATCGGCAAAGAATAAAATCACCTTGGGCAGCTCAGCTGCTCCTGCAGTGCCACGGGGGCTGTAACCTCAAACGGGGAGTTGACCATCTCAGTAGTGGTCGTGAGCGTATCTGGGGTCGGCTCGGTGGCTGCCTCCATCTTCTTGGAGCTCTCTGTCTCGTGGGGATCAGGCTCCCGCGTCTGCTCCAATATCGACAGATCTTTGCCTGGTTCTCCTTGGTCCATCATGAAACTAACGAATACTAGGAGACCACTGGGAGGAAAACACAATCGCAATGACAATGAAACAAAAAAGAGAGTGAGGATCGGTTACTGCTTTACAAAAGTTTTTTTTCTCTAAATGAAAATATACCAACATCACGGATCCGCTTACCTTCCCTTCGCTGGGAGAGAAGAACAGTGGCAGATGCGAGTGTTGCCTTTCTTGAAGACGGTGAGGGAGAAGGGGATTCAGAGGAGAGTGAAATGATGGTTGCTTCGTCCATCAAACTTAGACTATGGGGAGGTGGGGTTTTGTGATACAATGGCTTGTTACTACCACACTACGACCGGGGTGACTCTTCGCCTGCATACTGCCTTCTAATTTGGTGGATGGCATTTGGGCCCGGGCGCTGCATGACCCGCATGTCGGTGAAAAAAATTATAACGACATTCAGTAGAGGGAGACGTTTCAATGACCTAGGAGGAGCCAGAAGCGGTATTGTATCCACTGTACTAGTAGTAATTGTTTTTCTAGGTAGCTGTAGAGTGTCTCCACTGTACTAGTAGTAATTGTTTCTCTGGGCTCAAGACAAAACAGCCCATCCACCCGAGTAAATAGTAAAATCAATTCAAAAGCCCATATATTTACTGAATGAGAGGCGCTACCCACACCCAGCACACCGCCCCCCAAAAAACCTGGGTGCTCATCTTCCTCCTCACTCCCACCCACTCACGCCATTTCGCTCCACTGCACCCCCAAATTCCTCACCTCACCCTACAGTAAAACCCCAGCCCCTTCTTCCTCACTACTACGTAAAACCCAATATCCCCTTCTTCTTCACTGCGACTACAACTAGGCTCGCTATTCACTCTGCTCAAATCCGTGAGCGACGCGACGCCTCGAGGAAAATGGAGTCAGCTAACCCCAGCGCCAAGAAGATGAGGCTCCCGCCAGCGGCGACACCTGTTGTAGATCCCAGACTTGGCAGCTGGGAGAAGTGACGACCCCGCCCCCATCGGATCCCAGAACTCAGAGAATCTCGGTGGACCGTGATCAGCGATCTCCGACGCCGCCCTTGGGGAGATCATCCGCTTCTCCCACCAAGATTGCTGCCGCACTCCAAGTCCTCTCAATTGGTGGCGCGCTCTATGGCGCCGCCGTGCCCCTTAATCTCTTTGCCATTAGCTATCTCTTCAATGCTTTTGAAATCCCAGAGCCATCATCTCCTCCCACTGGGGTCCGCTCAAAGCCTCTCAGATCCTGTCATGCTACTTGAGCAAGCATACCATGCCCCGGACGGTGGATGCCTGGCTGAAATCCTCGAATTCACGTAACTACAAGAGCTTGAGTTCTACTATTCCCCGAAATCACCTACCACATACGAACGCCATGTACTTGTGCCCTCAAAGACCGATGTCCATCTCATGTTTTCCTCCTCTCTCCACACCGCCACCTTTATACTGTGCTACCTACTGCATAACTGGTACTAAACCTTCACTCCCATTTCTCAAGAAACTTTCACTGGTGCGGGTTCGTATATCGGAGGCCTCATTGCACAACATCATCCACTCCAGTTGCCCTGCCCTGGAGTGCTTGGTGCTTGTTTTCATAGTTAGAATCGATTGTCTCCAAATAAAGTCGCCTAACCTTGTAAGAATTGGAATTTCTTTTGACAGAAGGCAGCTCATCATCCAAGATGCCCCTTCACTTCAAAGGTTGATCCTTGATTCTAGTTATTCACTGTTGCTAATAACCATCCTCTCTGCGCCTAAACTGGAGTCCTTGGGTGTAATACATGATCTCCGTGCTCATTTCAATATGGTGTTTGGCTCCACAGTTCTTCAGGTACTTTATATTATCATCTACACTTGTAACCATAAGCTGCATTTTAAATTTCTGCGCATAAGTTATATATCATCTTGGAGTACACATTTTGTACTAATATTATGTTCTATGCTCAATGAAGAGTTTCTCCATGGATGGCCTATCAATGGTGCTGAATTCTGTCAAGATCTTATATATCCAAATGAATAGTTTTGATTTGAACAAGATTATTGGCTTGCTGCGATGCTTTCCATGTCTGAAGAAGTTGTATATAAAGGTGATAATTTCACGCACATCGGAAGCCCGCATATAGTGTACTAGAATTAACCGTTCAGTTGTTGCTCTTTCAACACTCTTTTTTTAGACCTTAACTGTGTTCAATCTTCATGTCTATTTAGGCAATAGGACGGGGTAAGAAAGTTATAACCAATCAGTGGATTCATAAGCACCGGGATTTTCTCACTTCTCATGAGATTCGATTGAAGATAATAACGCTAGAACGGTATGTAGCCAACCGTGCAAACACTAGATTTGTCACATTCTTCCTGCTGAATGCGAGGTTACTATTGTCCATCAGGCTTAAGTTTATCAGCAGCATGGTTTTGACGGATGGGTATGTCGAAGAGCAAAAAAAGGAGTTTCAGGTGGGCAAAAGAGCTTCTGAACATGCCAGGCTTCTATTTACAACATATTGTGGTCATAATCTAGTAAATTTTACGACCCAAGATGTTCATTCTATGGACCTGACCGATCCATTTGACTGGGACTGCCAAAAACAGTGCTGGAGTTAGATGTTGTTGCCCTTTTCAACCTGGGTTTGCATAAACCCGATGAACAATTAACCCTTGTGCTTTTGTACAGTTTGTAAGCTGAAGTTAGTTGTTCTTGCCCTTTTCAACTCGGCTGTGACTGTCATATTTTCTCTGAAACAAGGCAAATGGCTTGCCATTCATTTAATTTGGAGTGAAATATTGTAACAAATCCCAACCAAGGGAAGTAACATCACTCTCACCGGCTTCTTGAGCTCACTGTGCATTACAGAAGCCAAGTGATTAGCCCCCACTAGCACCCACAAACTTATTTCGAACTAGCACATCAAATGGGCTATAAATTTTCATAGGAAAGGCTGCATGACCGTGACAGATTTGGATTCTGACATTTGGGACCCGCGAGGAAATAGCCTATCCAAGGTGGTGTCGACTTACTAGCCAGCCAACAAACGATTCTGCCTACCAGCCATTGGATTGACATCCAGCATCTGTCGTGTATCTTCTATCTCTTGTCTTCTTCTTCCTCCAGCCGCCCAAACCAAACCACCCCATCGGCTCCACCTAATACCGCCTCCCATGGCTGGCTACGCCTCCGCCATCCTACCATACCCTCCAACGTTGGCCAGTCCCTCCCTCTATTTCCCCACACGTCCTGTTATTCTCCGGCGCTGCCAGCTCCAACACGCACCCGCACCCGAACCAATCAACCCTCGTACTCCCCTCTGCCTGCGACTGGCCTGGCACATCTTCCACGGCTCCTGTTTGTTCCGTCTGAGGCTTCGTCGTTGTCCTCCGCCTTGGTTCACTCGCCGTGCACGGTGCGCCACCCTCTTGCATTGTCAACGTCGTCAACAACCGTGAGGAACAAGGAGATGACTGTACGTGGAGAGGATGATAGTAGGGACCCACCAGCGTCATGGCAGTACGCAAGCAAGTGCGTCCTTATTACAAGCCCAAAAAAAGTTTCCTCCTAATTGTTGGACATCTGGGGCTCACGCTATTGTCAACGTAGTCAATAAACGAGAGAACTACACTACGAGCGGCTGACACCAGGGACCCAGCAGGTCGTGCATTTTTTTGAGGAACAAGCAGTTGTTATTTATACTAGTTTTAGCGACGGATCAGGGTAATAACGGGGCTGTTCGGGGGCTGTGGCCCATCTAGCCAGAGTTTTATTTATGTTTACCACATCATGAGCCCAGTTGTGTTTTTTTCTTGCTGAAAATGGCTAGCCCAGTTCTATTTTTCTAAAAGAAATACCCAAACGAGGCCTGAGGGAGTCCTGGACTAGCGGGTGTCCGGACAGCCGGACTATCATCGTCAGCCAGACTCCAAGACCATGAAGATACAAGATTGAAGACTTCGTCCCGTGTCCGGATGGGACTTTCCTTGGCGTGGAAGGCAAGCTTGGTGATACGGATATGTAGATCTCCTACCATTGTAACCGACTCTGTGTAACCCTAGCCCTCTCCTGTCTATATAAACCGGAGGGTTTTAGTCCAGAGGACGTACAACCATTACAACAATCATACCATAGGCTAGCTTCTAGGGTTTAGCCTCCTTGATCTCGTGGTAGATCCACTCTTGTACTACCCATATCATCAATATCAATCAAGCAGAGTAGGGTTTTACCTCCATCGAGAGGGCCCAACCTGGGTAAAACATCGTGTCCCTTGTCTCCTCGTTACCATCCGCTTAGACACACAGCTCGGGACCCCCTACTCGAGATCCGCCGGTTTTGACAATCGACATTGGTGCTTTCATTGAGAGTTCCTCTGTCGCCATCGATAGGCTTGATGGCTTCTTCAATCAACAACAACGCCATCTAGGGTGAGACTTTTCTCCCCGACAGATCTTCGTGTTCGGGCGGCTTTGCATCAAGGCTAATTCACTTGGCCATCTCGAGCAGATCGAAAGCTATGCCCCTCGCCATCGGGTCAGGTTTGGAAGCCTAAACTTCACGGACGACATCCGTGGAGACTTGATCTTCGACGGATTCGAGCCACAGCCGAGCATGTCGCGCTGTCACGATGGGCATGATTTAGCTCGCCGCAGACAAGATGCCTCGAGGTCGCACACAAGTCCGCTCGACCCATAGTTCGGAGCAGCATCGCGCAGATCAAGGATGTGGCTGGACACCGCCGAGCTGCAACTTCCACGGCGATGGAGCCGAATATCGACCTTGTCCCTTATAAAGCTCGTGACTCCGAGACACCGGACTTTGCCGGACTCAACCTCCCGCTACCGCCAATCGAATCCGCTTGGGCGCCGATCATGGAGTTCACCGCCATGACATCTTTCAAGACTCACCCTTTGGCGACATCCTAACTTCGCTAAAGCATCTCTCGTTATCAAGAGAACCCTGGCGGATCGGTCGATGGTTGGGATGCGGACGATGAAGAAATTCAAAGCCCACCCACCACCCACTTTGTAGCCACTGTCGACGATCTAACCGACATGCTAGACTATGACTCCAAAGACATCGACGGTATGGACGACGACGCCGGAGACGATCAAGAACCAGCGCCTACAGGGCACTAGAAGACCACCTCGTCATACGACATATACATGGTGGACACCCTAAAGGATGGGGACGGCAAGGAAGCAGCGGAGGCAGATTCTGCTAAGAAACGGCCCAAGCGCCGACGTCAGCGGCGCTGCTCTAAATCCCGCCACAGTAAGAATGGAGATTCCGGCACCGGAGATAATAACACCCCAGAGAGTGCCGAAGACAACTCCCTCCAGCAAGATTCAGCACACGAGGACGGGGAAGCCAGCCCTCGAGAGAGAGCGGCAGACGAGGAGGATGAAGACTACATGCCTCCCTCCGGAAACGAGGCAAGCCTCAACGACGACGAATTCGTCGTGCCAGAGGATCCCGTCGAACAAGAGCGTTTTAAACTCAGGCTTATCGCCACGGCAAATAGCCTAAAGAAAAAGCAGCAACAACTTCAAGATGATCAAGACCTGCTGGCCGACAGATGGTCCGAGGTCCTCGCGGCCGAAGAGTATGAACTCGAACGCCCCTCCAAGAGCTACCCAAAACGCAAGTTGCTCCCCCAACTAGAGGAGGACGCATACAAACCTTCGTCACCAGCGCACAATACGACAGACCGACCACCCCGTGGTCGCGACAGAGAGGCATCTAGGCCCTCCATCAAGACCGCACTCCGCACCGCCGAAAAGCACGGTTACGGGAATGCGCCGACTTGCGGGATATATTGAGGACAAGGCAAGACAATCCAGATCTATCATTTAACCACGGGCGCCCTAACCACCACGCATTTACCACTGTCGCGACGGATATAAAGAACTCGCCGGGCCGAACACAGCAGATAATGCTCTCTTGAGCTACGCCGTGATATTGCTCAATATAGAGGCGCCAAGACACCCACTATGCTTCACCGACGAAGTAATGGATCATCAAATCCTCAAGGGTTTAAACCCGTGAACATTGAATCCTACGATGGCACAACCGACCTCGCGGTTTGGATCAAGATTATCTCCTTCATATCCATATGGCCCGGGCAACGATCTCCACGCCATCAAGTATCTCCCACTCAAGCTTAAAGGACCAGCTCGGCATTGGCTTAACAGCTTGCCCGCAGAGTCAATTGGTGTTAGAGGACTCGAAGCCGCATTCCTCGACAACTTCTGTGGCACATATGTGCGACCACCGACGCCGATGACCTAAGCCACATAATTCAGCAGCATTTAATCGCCGATAGTTCTCGACACGGTTCTTAACATAGAAAAATCAAATCGCCGACCGTCCGGATGCAGAGGCCCTCGCAGCCTTCAAACATAACATCCGAGATGAGTGGCTGGCCCGCACCTAGGACAGAAAAGCCAAATCCATGGCAGCCCTCACATCACTCATGACCCGCTTCAGGCGGGAGAAGACAGCCGCTAGCTCAAGAAGAACAACCTCAAAGAAAATGCCTGGCAGTCCGGATACTAAGGACCACAATGGCAGGTCGCGCCGAATCGAAAAACAAACGCCAAGTTAATGGCGATACCAATGAGGATACGACAACCAACGCCGGATTCAGAGGCTCTAAACCCGGTCACGGAAGAAGCCATTCAAAAGAACTACTCCGGTCCATCAAATTTGGACCGAATACTGACCGCTTCTTGCCGATACATGGCACTTCAAAAGCCAGCTAATCACACCAACAGAGATTGCTGGGTATTCAAGCAGACAGCAAGTTAATTGTCAAAACAATGACAAGGGCTGCACAATACGACGAGGAAGAGACCCGCCGAACAGAGAGGATAGAAGGGTTTCACAAGTGCGGACGGTAAACATGATATACGCAACCCATATACCCAAGAGGGAGGGAGCGGAAGCGCACTTAGGGGCGATATGCGATGGAGCCACGCCCCAAAGTTCAATCCATGGTCCTCTTGCCCGATCACTTTCGATCAAGGGACCACCCTACCAAGATCCGTTATGGTGGATTCGCCGCATTGGTTTTAGACCCAATCGCCGATGGATTTCACTCACTAGAGTCCTCGATGGACGGCGGCAAAGAGCCTCGAACTCGCTTTATCAGATACAAGGCGCAAAAATGGGCATAGAAACCTCAAGGATTAAACCTACAAAGACGACCTTGAAAGGCGCCATACTGTGTTGAGGCCAATTGTGCAGTGCTCACCACACCGAAGTGGTCTTCGATCCCCGTGATAATTTCCAAGCGAGGAGTTAATCTTCGACATAGTCCTGCTCGCAGCGGCTATCACGCTCGCCGATGAACCGCGCTTAAAGTTCAACGCGTGCCGCATTATGCATACCTCAATCTCAAGATGCCAGCCCTCGTGGAGTCATCACGGCCAACGGAAATATCGACGCTTCCTCCGAACGGAGGAACACACAATGCTCGCGCGTAAGTACGTGAGCAGCCTTTAAGGCAATTTCGAGTCCGACCGTTAAACGACCGACATGGCCAAACGCGCCCGGAGTAACATCAACCAAGACCACCTGGCATGTTCCGAGCATGCGTAGCAATGCGGCCCCAACCCCAGCCCTCGCATGATTGCAAGACCAGCTCTTCGCGTACATCACTACGCTCTGGAGATACCATGGGCATAGGGGAGGGGCATGACAACGACAGGCCCAGAGTGCGGCTTAACCACACCAGGGGCTCCCAAGTGTGTCACTCTTTTTTCTTCCTTTTTTCACAGGAATACGTTCACCAGAGGCCCTGTCCGGCAATAGATCTGCCGAACTCACGATGCAACAGCCAGGGAGGACAAAGGCTACGATGAACACTCAGGTGGTCTCCATTATGAGCATTAAATTTGTTAAATACACCAGTCCGCAGCCCACCCCTGGAGGGGGACATGCTTAATTAGTCCAATCCTTGCTTATCAAGACTATTTATATCATCCTCGCACTCATAGCGTAATTCCTTGAATAAACAATGCAGACTTTTGCCTATAATTGCATTCCTTTTTTACACATATGTTCATTAATGACATCTTGCACCAGACACTTTGGTACGGCAGAATACACCAGGGCTTGTGTTCCTCGTGATTATGGTGTGATAAAGTCCTAACACTTCCACAAGTGCGGCACCTCAACTTATAGCATTATATGCATCGGTTCAATCATGTCTTGGGTCAATAGTTGGGTTTGCCTGCTCCCATGTTTTCAGATTCACGCCCGCTCGTCGGCTAAGGTAGCACTAGGAGAACCATCGCGATTGCGCCCGGCTGAGCTGGGCGAGCGCCTCTGGAGAAAGCTAAACTGACTGTCATGATAAGGCGAGAGACTGGTCGCTGTTCGAGAGGTCTTTTCGAGTCCCTAAAGACTTATGCCGCCGAGCGAGGAACCACCGTGTCCGCCCAGCGTGATAGCGCCTCAACTCGGTCTTTCAATACTGGGGCTTCACCAAATTTAAAATTATAGAATTCTATGGCTAAGGAGAGTGTTCAAGCATTATAAGTCCGGTTGCCTTGTTCGCTGTGTTGAGCGCCCCTAGATGGACCCAAAATGGGAACAAGAGTGCTCAAGTTTATCCCGAACACCCCAGCTCGTGGCATGGGGGTGAAGTTTACGACTTGCCATCTCTCAAATTTAATAAACGGCCGCATGTAAGGTAATATTTTAAATCAATAAGCGTTGCTTAGCGATATCAACAAAGTTTTTAGCGCATGTGATAACACATTGCGAAGTTTACTCAATAATTACAACTTTGGGGCACTCATCCGCAATCTTGCGGGCACCCTTCAGACACTCTTATAGTACATTTCGGGCGTACGATACTCCTTGCCCGCCGGCTGCACGTCTGTGATAAGCCTCTCAAAGATCCAGCCCGACAAAGGCACTTTTGCGCTGGCAAGGACCCGATGGGCACCTTCAATGCAAAGCGGAGCGCTTGATGACTTCCACCTGTGGGCACGATCCTCCACCACGGACGAGGCCAAGTAGCTCCTGTGCATGGCCTCTCTGTGCCACACCGGACTATGAGGCCCTGCATGGCCTGCTCGGCTACCTTAGGAGCTCGACCACCGCTTCACCTGGTCGCTAGGGGCACTGATGTCCGCCTCAAAGATACCGAGACCGAAGACCTTCTCCGTTGAGTTCCCCTCCTCGGCCCGATAGAATGCGGTGGCATCAGACACGCTGCGAGGCAGATCTGCAAACGCCCCTGGAGAGCTCCGAATTCGGGTAAGTAGTAGGTAATTTACATTCACATGCTTGCTTTGCATGAAAAATGCCTTACCCCCCGCTATTTTATTCACCTCCTCAATCTCCTGGAGGGCCTTATGGGCCTTAGCCTTAGCGGCTTTGGCACTTTCAAGAGCCGAGGCAAGCTCGGACTCTTGAGTCTTCGAGTCGTGGTCCAAACTCTCATGCTTTTCCATGAGAGCCTGGAGCTCTTGCCGCACCTCCGCCACCCGCGCCTCCTGCTTCTCTCGCTCCGCCTGCTCATGTCAAGATTATGCTCACATGACACGGCCTCCTTCAGGGTTGCCACCTTGTTCGTGGCCCCTGCAGTACCCACGTTATCCTTGTTATTTCTATTTGCAACCAAAATCCTTTTCTGTAAGGTACAAATTTAAAAGTGGTATTACTCACCTTCTTTGTCCTTGAGCTACTTCTTGGCAAGGCCGAGCTCTTGCTCGGACCGCTCGAGGTCCTGCTTCAAAGCACCGACCTCCGCAGTCAATGCGGCAGAGGTCAGCAGCGCAGCCTGCAAACCCATATTGACATAATTTTAGCACTTTACAGATATCTTTTTAGATCCTCAATCCGTTTTTCTTTCCAACACCGAACCGAGCATCGTGGGCTACTGTCTATGCGGTATTACATTACATATTTTAAACTTCTTACCTCAAAGCCTGTTAGAAGGCTATCGCAGTTTCGCTCAGCCCGCTCTTGGCGAAATGAACTTTTCAATCACCGCACTCATGATAGTGCGGTGTTCTTCCTTGATGGATGCGCCGCTATGCCTCCAACAAGTTGTCCGGCGCCCGGTTGGACGGAGCCTGCGCCGGGCCACGGTCTTGCCCTTCTACGATAGGCCAGCCACGGACTCCGAACCACTGCGGGTTCCGCATGGAGCCCGGCAAGAAAGTCCGGAGGCTGCCTTGCGGCACCTCCCGAGCCTCCTCCCGACGGGTCCCTCCCGGGATCCCACCTCGACATCATCAAGATCACAAGGTGGAGGCGGTCGAATGGAATCCACGTCCGATGGAGCTAAGGACCCGCCGATGAAGCGGAAGATCATCATCGGCCGGACTACAGCAAGATATGCGGCATTAGAAGGACACTATGTGACACAAAAGAGAAATTATAAATCAGTCAGAACTGGATACTTACGATCTTGTCGAGACCGCCCTTGAGGGCCACTCTTCGCCGCCAACGTTGGCTTTTTATGAGCTGTCCGGGAAGGGTCCTTCCCTCTGACCCTTCGCCTCCCCCCGCTGGGGAAGCCTTCTCTTCTTCTCTCCCCCTCCGGGAGAGTCCTCTTCTCCTCCTCGCCTTTAGGGAGGAGTCCGCCGAGCCATCGGACGATGAGTCCGACATCATTTAGCGCCGAACTTCTTCGAGTTCCCGTGGCCTTCTTCTTGGCCTTCTTCTCCGCACCGTAAAGTGCCGGACTAGCAGCCCTGCTAAACGGGCGTCCGCTGGTCTTCGGGAAGGGAGCCGACAGTCACTGTTCGACGCCCTCCGCCAGTCTGTCAAAGGCATTGGGAGTTTTAGATCCCACGAGAGTCAAACTATGAAAGGAAATAAGTGTCCCATAGAGGATAACAAAGCTTACCTCACCGCCCGGGCGCTTGGTGCTGAATCGCGGTCTTCCGTCATGGATGCGGGGCTCCGCTTGAACAGCACCTCCGTGCTGCTTCAGACATCGTGGTCAAGAGCCCGCTGTGGTCCGTGTCAGGCCGGATCGAATTCCTACAAATTAAAGGCCCGCTGTTGGCGGGGGAGAATCCGCGACGAGCATGACCTGGATCACATTGACAAGCCTAAGCTTCTTGTTCACTAAGGTCCGGAGACAGATCGAGTCCTCGCTCCTCCGAACTGCCCCATAGCAAGCCCTTCTTTCTGTGAGGTGAGCTGCATGGGGATACCAGATCTGAACTCGGGGCCGCGCCCATTTAGGGTCACGCTGCTCGGTGATGTAGAACCACCCCGATTGCCATCCTTGATGGACTCCACGAAGGCCCCTCGAGCGTGTGACGCGGGTATTTTACCCACCATGGCGCCTCCGACTCGCTTTGACGCCTTCACTACCTTCGCTTGACATTGAAGGTCTTGAGCCACAAGTCGGGCGGGGTTGATGCGAGGAAGGTTTCGCACACGCACGATAAACGCCGAGATGTTGAGGATGAAGTTTGGCGCCAGATCGTGGAAGTCCAGCCGTAGTAGTACATGAGCCCCTGACGAAGGGATGAAGTGGGAAGCCCAGTCCACGGAGGAAGTGGGGAAGGAATACGACCTCTCATGGGGCCTGGGGGTGGGGATGAGCTGCCCTCATTGGGCAGCCGTGCGCTGATGTCGCCGAAAGGTATCCGCGCCGCGAAGCTTTGATGTGCTCCTCCATGACGGAGGAGGCTAACCACTTGCCTCCCGCCTCCGCATATGGCTGGAGAAGGTCGAGACGAGATGTGCGGACTTGGGCGCTGGAGCTCGAAAAGCGCCGGAGATGGATAAGCAAAGGAGGAAGAAGGCGTAGGTAAAAAGGTGGATCCTTATCCCCTTATATATAGGCAGACGAAGACTATGCGTCCCCACCGGCCTGGTAAAACTCGCTTATCTCCCAAGCGCCACCATCTATGGCGTGGTTGGGTTACCCACGTCCGTATTGATGGGAATCCCAGAATAAGGGAACACGATCTCTGCTTCGACATGACGTGCCAAGGAAACCACTTCGCTAAACGCGCTGAGGTGGTATAATAAAAAACGATTCAAGTAAAGGCTTGGTGGTGGTATGACGTCATGCCACAAAATATGTCAGCAGATTGAACTTGTGTACATATTATTCTCTACGGTGGAATGTGGAAATTATTTTGCAGAGCCGACACTATCCCGGTGTTCACAATCTTCTATGAATTATTCGAGGAGGAACCCGCCTTGCAATGCCGAACAATATGCGCTACCGGACTCATCGTCATTGAAGCCTGGTTCAGGGGCTACAGAGGAGTCTGGACTAGGGGGTGTCCGGATAGCCGGACTATCATCGTCAGCCGGAGTCCAAGACCATGAAGATACAAGATTGAAGACTTCGTCCCGTGTCCGGATAGGACTTTCCTTGGCGTGGAAGGCAAGCTTGGCGATACGGATATGTAGATCTCCTACCATTGTAACCGACTGTAACCCTAGCCCTCTCCGTGTCTATATAAACCGGAGGGTTTTAGTCCGTGAGGACGCATAACCATTACAACAATCATACCATAGGCTAGCTTCTAGGGTTTAGCCTCCTTGATCTCGTGGTAGATCCACTCTTGTACTACCCATATCATCAATATCAATCAAGCAGGAGTAGGGTTTTACCTCCATCGAGAGGGCCCGAACCTGGGTAAAAACATCGTGTCCCTTGTCTCCTGTTACCATCCGCCTAGACACACAGTTCGGGACCCCCTACCCGAGATCCGCCGGTTTTGACACCGACAAGGCCTACTTGCTTTATCAACCTTGCTTGGCTGCAAATCTTTCAAGACGAGGAGAATTTCATTCGGTTTGCCCAGAAATGGGCTGTACATTTTTCAAACACATCAAACCGGGAATTAGTTTCAATTTTTTTCATTACAAGATTTTAAATTCCATTGATTTTTATGCATGGACAATTATTTGGATTTTTATATTTATATAAATTATTTTTTCAAAATAGTTTGAATGTGAATCGATATTTCGGGATTAAAAATAGTAGACCGCACCGAAATATGCAAAATTTTGTATATTTTTAACCATGGCCACAATATGGGGTGTAATGCTAACAAAAAGAAGATGGGCTCCAAAAAAATTCTTAAGAATTAGCAAATGGGTTGTACATTATTAGAAATAATGGCAGAAGGGTTGTATGCTGTTTTCGACATATTTGAGGCTGACTTGTGCGCCTACTACAAGTTGACGTGTATGCTTTCCTAAAAAAAGGTTGACGCACACGCAACACCGTGTCAACTTAGTCAATACACAAGAGCAGTGACTGTTGGATGTCCATCCAACGGCCGTCCTGCTTCTTCAATCTCTGCTCTTCCTGCTCCAGCCGCTCAAACAAGCGCCGACGGGACCGCCTGCTCCCTCCTCCCGCGGCTGGCTATGCTGCCGCGCAGGCCTCACCGCCCCATCGTACTCCCATCGATGGCCTAGCCATCCCTCTACTCATCCACACCTGTTGTTATTCTCTGGGGACAGCAGACGAACCAGTAAACCCTCGTACTCCCGTCTGTGTGGGAAACAACTGCCGAGTCTTCCCTGGCTCCGTGTCGTTCCCTTCCTAGGCCTCGCCGTCATCCACCGCCCCGGTGCTCTCGGCGCGACCTGGTCAACGTGATCAATGAACGACATCCATCGGAAGTGGACTATACGTGGAGAGGCTGACAGCTGGGTCCACGGCCACACACAAGGAAATGCCTCCTTATTACGCGCAAAATAATGATTCCTCCGCCTGACAGCTAGGACCCACCGGAGGGGCCTCTGTATTTCATGAAAATAACGTTCCCCCCGCTGACAGTTCGGACCCACTAGCTATATCTTCGCACCCAAGGAAGTGCCTCCTTATTACGCACAAAAAAATGAATACCCCCTGCTAGCTGGGACCCACCATAGTGGGAGGCTGACTTGTGGGCCTACTAAGTTGACGGGGATGAAGGGCTTTGTAAACTTAGTCAATATGAACGATTCTAGCTCTAGTGACCATACGATGTCCATCCAACGGCCGTAGTGCTTCTTCAACCTCTGGTCTTATTGCTCCAGCCGCCCAAACCAGCGCCGGTCGTGCTGCGTGCTCCTGCCTCCCGTGGCCGACTGTGATGCCGAGGAGGCCTCACCGCCCCCTACTACTCCCACCGCTGGCCAGGCCATCCCTCTACTCACCGACACCCCCTGTTATTCTGCGGCGACGACAGCCTCACACCGCAGCCGAACCAGTGAACCCTCATCCATCGCCCTGGTGCTCTAGGCGCGACGTGGTCAACGTGGTCAAGGAACGACTTCCATCGTAAGAGTACTGTACATGGAGAGGCTGACAGCAGGGACCCACCGGACGGGCCACTGTATTTCGCGAAAAAAATGTTCCCCCCATGACTGCTGGGACCCACCAGCTACATCTTCGCACGCAAGGAAGTGCGTCCATATTAGGGGGGAAAACGATTTGCCCCCTGACTGCACGCAAGGAAGTGCCTGACAGTCGTGACCCACCTGGTCGAAGCGTACGTAGCGTTGTCATTCCGGTCGCGAACGTGTATGTATGTACTGGTTGATGTAGAGGCGCGCACGTGTCGTAGTAGAGGCGCACGCGTAGCATGTACACATACGTATAGCGACCAGGGTGCAAGAAAGTAAATACGGCCACGTACATACATACGGGCGAGGTCTCAAACGCCTACTCGCGCATACGTACGGCCAGCGCTCATGTACATGGCTTGGTTGGAACGGAGAAATTGCATCGTCGTCGTGTTCATGGGTAGCCAACCGGCTGGGTCGGAACGGAATGCATCGTCGTGTTCATCGGGAGGGCTTGGAAGGAACAGCCGATGGAAACGAGGCCTGCCGTACCGCAGGACGGAGGAAACGGCCTTGTGTTCGACCGGTCATGTTCGAAACGGGATCCTGATCATCGGGAGGAGTCTGGCATACCGCAAAACGGAGAAAACGGACTTCTATTGGACCTCTTACAGTCGAAACGGGGTCCTGTTGATCGGGAGGGGTGTGGCGTACCGCAAAACGGATGAAACAGACTTGTGTTGGAGTGCTAGATCGAAACGGGGGTCCTGTTCATCGGGAGGGGTGTGGCATACCGCAAAACGGGACTCCACGGGATACTGTTCATCTCCATCGTCGACCTCCTTCGGCCTCCACGAGCTACTATTCATCCACCATCGACCTCCTCCAGCCTCCACCTATGACTATTCATCCACGGGCTCCTGTTCATCCAGCCTCCACCGCGCGCTACTCCACTGGCTACTGTTCAACCACCCCTCTCCACGGGCTCCTGTTCAACCACCCCTCCACGGGCTACTGTTCATCCAGCCCTCCACCGACTACTGTTCAACCAGCCCTCCATCGGCTACTGTTTAACCTTCCCTCCATGGGGTCCTATTCATCCAGCCCTCCAAAGGGTCCTGTTCATCCACGCCCAACCGACTCGATCGATCAGGGTCCTGGTCATCCATCCCTCCACGGGGTCCTGTTCATAGAAGTGTCATAAGTATGACAATTTTTTTTCGTTCGGCCCAAAATGTTATGGATGTGTCTTTTTTTGTAGTGTATCTTCTACTGCGCCGAGCGTTGTCCTCCTCAAAGGACAAAATTAAAGGGTCGTGTTCGGATCCTATGCGCGTCTCAGCGACTAGGGTACATAGAGGGAAGAGCACCTCCCAGTCTCCAGTACAGAAAACATGGTCGAGGACACAATAGACAGACATGTGTTGTTTGTTAGTCCATCTGAATCTCACACCTGTCCACGCAATTTCACGCAACGCGGCGACCGCAATAGCATTATTGGAAAGGGACACCCTTGCCCAATCAACATTGTCGTTGTTCTTGTCCGCCCCCGAGCGGATCAAGTTAAAATCCCCACCAACTACTAGCGGCAGATTAACCGCTCTTTTAGCCCCAACCAGGGCCATGATCTCACCCAAGAAATCAGCAGACCTAGCATGGTCGGCCGACACATAGACGCTCACAATCACCCAGGTTAACCCAGAAACGCGGTGTCGAACAGTTGCAGCAATAAAGAAAACACCAGACTCCCATAGAATTACATCACATACATCATGATTACAGCCCATAAGGAGACCACCCGAGTGGCCTGAGGAGGGTATCCAGAACCAGTCAAAATGTTGCAGGGGATCGTACGCGAGGTCTCTAAACGTGAAGTCGGCTTTGATCATTTCCTGCAATGCCATGAAATAGATACGTTCTTTGGCCATATACTCTCTAAGTAGCGTCCGCCGGCCCCCATGGCCGCATCCGTGAATATTCCAGAAGATGTACCGCATTATGTAATACGGTTGCGAAGGCGAACTCCACGGGAGCTCACCGCTTTGGCCACTCTCTTCCGCGCCGGCACTCGACTGGAATAAGGGGCGTCCAAGGCTGCCCTAGCCTCGTCCCCCTCGGTGGGCTCAAGGCTCGCACCACCCCCTACTGGTACGGCGACCTGCTCGGCCATTGCCTGGTCTGCCACACAGAGAGCGGTAGCAGCAGCAAGAGCAGCCTGAGCTACTTCCCTCGCACGAACTAACGAGATAATATCCTCAGTGGAGGACTCAACCGCAATGCCACTATCTTGAAGAATCGAAACAATATGATCAGCGACTAGGCTTGGGGGCTGACCCGGTGGAATGGAACCTGTCTGCCTCCAGGAAGTTTTCGGTGAAATCTCTATGTAGCCAACTTACTGAGGGGAGCGCGCTGGATATAGCCAGGGGGCTATGGAAGGCCGGGTTGCCACTCAAGATAAAAATCTTCATGTGGCAAATGTTTAGGAACTGGCTACCAACTTCCGACAATGTAGCTAAACATAATGGCCCGTTCGACGGGTCCTGCTCGATTTGCGGTCTAGGTGAAGACACAAACCATGTGTTCTTTACATGCCACCTAGCCAAGTTTGCATGGAGCGCGGTTATGGATGCGTTTCACACGAACTGGAACCCCTCCTCGGGTGCGGATCTGCTCACCTTGATCAAAACCCCAAAGGGGTTCAGTGCTAGAATAGCTTGGCGATGCGTAGGGCCGTTGCTATGGGCTATTTGGACGACTCATAACAAAATTACGATAGAGAAGAAATTCCCTAACCATCCCGTTGATGTGATATTCAAATGTCATCTATTTTTACAGACATGGACACCGTTGGGGAAGGAGCGCGACACTGAGCAGATGATGGAAGTCTTGGAGCGTATCAGGATGACTCAGACGTTGGCCAGGCAAGACTCGAGGCACGACTGAGCAGCTTTTGGGGAGGCCTTCATCCTTGCGGAGGTCGTTTGGGCTTGTTGGATCTTATGCTAGATATGTTTAAGCCCGCGTGCTTTTGGACTATGTGTTGTATCGATGTACTTGCTGACCTGGTTGGTCTCCGTTTCCTTTCGAACCTTGTTTGAATGCTGTCGAGTGGCTTTATTAATTTAAAGCCGGACGCCCCTAGCGTCTTCGTTCCAAAAAAGCACAAATCAGGCATCCATTGCATGAATAATACTAGCAGCTTAATAACCGAAATCTATGAGTGTACAAGTGGAAACTAATGAAACGTAAACCCCGGGCTCACGCAGCCAACTCATATACTGTGCTGTACAACAACAATTAAAATACACTACGTACTGTATGCACTACAAAACTTAAAAAAAAAAATGGAAGATACTATTTCAAGTTCAGCATGGCAAAGCCTCCCAACGCAACGACGATGACGAGGGGCAGGATGGACACAAACAGGAACGTCTTCCCGGCAGCACGCCTTCCGACCACGTCGCCTGACACCCAGAAGCCGGTTGACGCCTCGATGAGCCCGAAGACGACTACGGCGATGAGAACGCCGTAGTACAAGTAGAATGGAGCCTTGCCATGGTGGAGAAATATACCGCCTGGAGCTTTGAAAATGATCAGGCAGAGCGCGGCGGCGGCTTCGACGACGCCAGACAAGATCAGGGCCCTTGGCAGCTTCTCCGCGTTGAGGCATGCGTCGGAAATCAAGCTCGTAGCGTGGATGAGAGAATTCATTGTTCGTTGGTGTGTAATATGTGGTGTGGTGAGCCAGAGAACGGATTCGGCTTGTGGTCTCGAGTCTTGAGCATGAAAATGGTTGAGCTGTGTTGTGTATATATATGCTACGAAAACGTTGACGCGCGGCAGAAATGTGGGTGGCTACGGCCAGGAAGCTTCACGGAAGCTTCGTGCAGTGTGAAAATGTACCTTATCTACCCGTCTTGAGACAAATATACCCTTCTGACCGGCACGTCCGCGCACCCCCTGCAGCTTAATGGGCCAGCATTTTAAGATTCTGGTATGTGCCTCGTTTTTTCTCTTGATTTTTTTCATATATTTTTATTTTTATTACTATTCCGTACCTTCATGTTTCTTTTTTATTTTTATTTTGCTCTTAAATTTAATTTTTCTAGATTTAGACTTCTGTTTGCTAACCTTTTGCATTTTGTTTTGTTTTACATCTTCACAAATGTATGAACTTTTCATTCTATTTTGATTTTTCACAAATACATGATTTTTTTTGTAAATGCATTATCATTTCTCTATATCCATGGACATTTATTTTTATACACATGAACATTATATTTATGTTAGATGAATATTATTTTGATTTTTATGAACAATTATTTCAAATCATATGAATATTTTTCAGTTTCATATTGATAACACATAAAAACTATTTCAATATGCACAAACCTTTAGTTTGATGTAGATGAGACATTTCTTTTTTACAACAACACTTTTCTATAACAATTAGGCTAGTTTTAGAAGTAGCAAAAATAAGTTTTGATATTAGAAAATGTACCTATTAATAGGTTGTGCCAAATGCAACCCGTGTTTGGAGCCTTGGAGCGAAGATTTCTTCGTGCTTAAAGTAGCAAATGGGACCTTTCGTTTATGCTTCAAAATGAGTTGCCCTCTCGTTAGGGTTTAGTCTCCTCTTGGTGGCGCTTCTCCCACTGCGGATATCTCTCATCCCTATCGTCGGTAATCCCCCAGTGCCTTTGGTATGAACCGACTAAGGGGTGATCCTAGGATCGCTACCAGGTCTTTGGAGGAAAACCCTTGGACCTTCCGAAGGAAGGCTGCTCTAATAATCCCCCATGACAACTTCACTAAGTCATCATTGATCAAGCTTGACACCGTTGATATCTAGATTCAAATCCATGATCTGCCGAATGGATTTGTTCATCTTTTGAAATCATTGGCAGCAAAAGTGGGGGGATTTATTTATGCAGAACCTCGGTCACATGATTTCCTAGGCAATTTATTCATGGTCCGCATCAAGATAAAATGTTAACAAACTGCTCAAGAATGATGTCTCGATGGTCAAGAATAACAAGCGCCAGATTTTTCATGTCAAGTATGAAAGATTGTCATATTGGTGCACTATTTGTAGTAATCTTGGGCATGTTCACGAGGAACATGGTGATAGCGTTCATACTCCATCAATGTTGATCTTCAAGGACCTAAAGGCCACCTAGTTCATGCGGCTGGACGAGGACCAGGCCATGGGAGACGACACGGCAATGGTTTAGGCCGAGGATGAGGCAAAGTGATGGGATGAGGAGATAGAGGCTTCGACCGTGATGACTAGTCGGAAGGGGCAAACATTAATGCTGACATGGGCGAGCCCAATCGTAACAGAAAGAGATGCTCGACTGAGGTCATTGATCCAGGTGCAACTGGTGCTCCATGAGGTACCCTTGATCTTGGGGACGACAACCAGTAACTCTCCCTTCCACCCCCCCCCCCACTGTGCCACCAAGTCCTCCCCTGATGAGGGACCCTAAGCGCACCAAGATGGGCAAGAACTCTTAAAATGACAACGGCAAGAAATCTAGACAGCAGAACAAAACCAACGATGCATGATCGGCAGGCTCCCTAGAGGAGTACCATCGGACAGAATGAAATGTCCTTACGTGGAACTATCGTGGAGTGCACAATGAAAAAACAGTTCAAGAACTTCGGGATTTTGCAAGGAAATTTTCCATGCCCTTGTTAGGAATTGTGTAACTCAAATTAGTAAAGCATGTGTCGAAGCATTAGCCCCTCCCCTGGGTTTCCATTGTTGTTTTGTTGTTAGTAGCTCTGGTAACTAGGAGTGGTGGTCTCAGTTTGTACTTACAAAATGCAATAAATCTGGAAGTTTTGAATTACTCCATGTACCACAATCATGCTAAGGTACAGGTCGTTGGAGCCGAACCTTTAAGGTTGAGTCTTGAAAGCTAGATGTCTTATATTCTAGGGGGCGCAGGGGATGTTTTTGTGTGGTCCTAGCAAGGGGTGGGTGATACGTCTCCCTCGTATCTATAATTTTTGATTGTTCCATGCCAATATTATTCAACTTTCATATACTTTTGGCAACTTTTTATACTATTTTTTAGGACTAACATATTGATCCAGTGCCCAGTGCCAGTTCCTGCTTGTTGCATGTTTTATGTTTCGCAGAAACCCCATATCAAACGGAATCCAAACGGGATAAAAACGGACGGAGAATTATTTTGGAATATTTGGGATTTTCCGGAGGAAGAATCAACGCGAAACGGTGCCCGAGGTGGCCTCGAGACAGGGGGCGCGCCCTCCCCCCTGGGCGCGCCTGGCACCCTTGTGGGTCCCTCGTAAGGCGGTTGATGCCCTTCTTTTGCCGCAAGAAAGCTAATTTTATGAGAAAGATCTGGTCGAAAGATTCACCCCAATCAGAGTTACGGATCTCCGGATATAAAAGAAACGGTGAAGGGGCAGAATCAGAGAAAGCAGAAACAGAGAGATACATGGAGATAGATCCAATCTCGGAGGGGCTCTCGCCCCTCCCACGCCATGGGAGCCAAGGACCAGAGGGGAAACCCTTCTCCCATCTAGTGAGGAGGTCAAGGAAGAAGAAGAAGAAGAAGGGGGGCTCTCTCCCCATTGCTTCCGGTGGCGCCGGACCGCTGCCGGGGGCCATCATCATCACCACGATCTTCACCAACACCTCCGCCATCTTCACCAACATCTCCATCACCTTCTGAGGGAGTCCTGGACTAGGGGGTGTCCGGATAGCCGGACTGTCAATATCCGCCGGACTCCCAGACTACGAAGATAGAAGATTGAAGACTACGGCTCGTGTCCGGAAGGTACTTTATTGGCGTGGAAGGCAAGCTTGGCGATACGGATATGTAGATCTCCTACCATTGTAACCGACTGTAACCCTAGCCTCTCGGTGTCTATATAAACCGGAGGGCTTTAGTCCGTAGGACACAACATTACATCTCAACAATCATACCATAGGCTAGCTTCTAGGTTTAGCCTCCTTGATCTTGTGGTAGATCTACTTGTACTACCCATATCATCAATATTAATCAAGCAGACGTAGGGTATTACCTCCATCGAGAGGGCCCGAACTCGGTAAAAACATTGTGTCCTCGTCTCCTCGTTACCATCCGCCTAGACGCACGCTCGGGACCCCTACCCGAGATCCGCCGGTTTTGACACCGACATTGGTGCTTTCATTGAGAGTTCCTCGTGTCGTCGCCGATAGAGCGGATGCCTTTACCCGCCTTCACAGACGGTGTTCTCACCGGGGGCCTTTGGCCGCGGTCGAAAATCCGCTAGGCGGCTTCCTTATGACCGCCGTCCGCCGCCGCTTCGCAATGACTTCTCAAGTCGTCGAAAGCAATCTTCGAGTCAGCCCTAAAGCTGCCGAACATTAGACCCAATCGAGCTCTCGCTCGTTATCGAGCTCTTGATCGCATCGCCGCCTCGGGAGTCGTGAACGGAATACGATCGATCGGGCCTAAAACCGATCCGAGAGAAATTAACTCTCCCTGTGCTACCCACCACGTCAAGTGGTAGAAGAACAACTCGCAATTCGCTGCCATTGTTGAAAACAATCTGCGTCCGGTCCCGGACCTCCATGCCGGATTCCCGCGGAGGGACGGACCTCGATCGAGCATTGAACCTAAAATCATGCGTCGCCCGACTCACTGGGCTATTTCTAGCAAATCAAGCTTCCAAGTTCGAAGACCTCGCCTTCGAGCCCAAAGATGGGCAGGATCCGGATTTTATTACGCCCACCCGCCCAAACATATGCGACCTATCTCTAATTCGCAAGAGCCCTCGTAAACAAGACATCATTATCGGGCCGATTCTCCCGGTTATGGATAGGATAAAGGACTGCCGAGAGGAAAACGCAATCTCAATCTTTCGCAATAATCGCACGGACAGGGAATCTCTGAACGCCATTGATCGTCGCAAGATTACGCTGCTTTACCGATCTAGCGCCCATAGTACGAAAGTATCAGCGATGGAAAGTTTCGTAAAACTGAAAATCAATTTTGGGATAATCCGCCCCAAACCCAATCCATGTAAAAGGGCGCCACAATCAGGCCCCAGATGAAAACATCAAAAGCAAAACCCAGCAAGGGAAACGGAACCGCATCGAGGGATGGCTCAATGGACCTCAGAACTTCACAATACGGGGAGCTGTCCCAACGCATAGCCTTCGAGCATGTTGGATATTACGGCAGTGGCCAAAAGTGGCGAAGAGCTTCGCCCGGAAACCACTCCAACAATACCAGCACGGTGTCAATAGTCTTCGAGACTTTCGTGATCAAATAATATGCGAAAACGAACAATCCGTGAACTCGCCAAGTCTACCAAGTAGCAACAAAACCATGGAGCGACACAGCTATCACCTTCAGCGCTAGCGACGAGCCCACATCTCGAACTACAGAGCCCCACCAAGACTGGTACTTAGTCCCATAGCGGACGGCTTTCGATCGACAAAGGTCCTCATGGACGGCGGCAAGGACTAAACCTCATTTACGAGGAAACCCTGCGGAAAATGGAAATCGATTGAGCCGATTGAGCGAAGCAGCACAACCTTCAGAGGAATAATCCCTAGCCGGAAGCGCTGCACCGGAAAAATCACACTCGATGTGGTGTTCGCCTCCGGACAATTACAGATCCGAAGAAGTCACGCTCTGTAGCCCTGCTCAGCAGCAGCTATCACGCCATATTAGGACGAGAGGCATTCACAATTTTTCAAGCAATACCTCATTACGGGTACATGAAGCTCAAAATGCCCGGCCCAGCGGAATAATCACTCGCCGCTGATCCGGACACAAGATTCGCGCCAAAAATAAGACAGCCGCACTAGCCCTCGAGGCACTATCCGAAGCCTTAGCGGCAGAGGAACTTACCGCGCTATGCTCTACGGTAAACAGGGACGACGTGATACTTGATAAAAGATCCAAGTCTACCTCCTTCAAACCAGCAGATGAGATAGTTAAATTTCAGGTCCATCCAACGGACCCAACAAAGACGGCCTCCATCGGGGCACAGTTGAACCCCGAAGTGAACGCCGCACTGCGCGAATTCCTTCGAGAAAATTGGGACATCTTCGCCGCATCCTTCGACATGCCCGAATCCTCGCAGTTGGCGTAACACAGCCTAAATATCCTAAAGGATTTAAGCCTACCAAACAGCTCTTCGCGATTTTCCGAACCCAAAAGACAGCAATGGGAGAAGAGCTAGCTGTTATTAGAAGCCGGATTCATTAGAGATATCAAACATCCGGACTGGCTAGCAAATTTGGTGATGGTACCAAAGAAAGATAAATCTCGCGCCTCTATGTCGACTTCAAAGACCTCAATAAGGCTTGCCCAAAGGATCCTTTCTCCTCCCCCCGATCGATCAAATTATCGATGCCACAAAGAGGACACGATTCGTTGTGCTTCCCGGATGCATATTCGCTATCATCAAATCAAGATGGCGGAAGCAGATCAGCCGCAACGGCATTCATTACTCCATACGGACCATTCTCGCTTCAACACGATGCCCTTCGGACTCAAAAACGCGGCGCAACATATCAGCGCATGATTCAAACATGTCCGCTACCCAGATCGGCAAAACAATCGAGGATACGAGACGACGTAGTCGTCAAAACAAAACACGCCGAAACTTTAGTAGACGATTTGAGGCTCACATTCGACAACCTCAGAGCATATGACATTAAACTGAATCCGGAAAATGTGTTTTCGCGCATCACCGGAAGCTGCTGGGCTTCATCATATCCGTAGAGGGATCAAGCAAATCCGCCAAAATCCGGGCTCACCACGATTGGATATCCCAAAGGACCTCAAGCAAATACAAAATTAACAGGCTGCGTGGCAGCCTTAAGCCGCTTTATCTCCCGCTTAGGAGAGAAGGCGTTGTTCTTTATCGCCTCCTAAGGCGACCAACACTTCGAGTGGACGGATGCGCCACGCCGACTCAAGAAATAAAGGCCATATTGGCAACAACCGTCCTGGCTGCGCCCACTCAAGGCGTAACCGATGTTGTTATACATTGCTGCAACACATCAAGTTGTGAGCGCTGTCCTCGTCGTCGAACGAGCAACACAAGGGCATAAATTCTCTTCAAAACCAGTGTATTACGATCCACCGTGTTAACCCCCGCGAATCCTGCTACCGCACTATCAAAAGATAGCATATGCGGTGTTCATGGCGCCCGGAAGCTCCGCACTACTTTCAAGAGTGTTCGATAACGGTGGCCTCAAGTACCACTCAATGACATTATAAATAACCGCGACGAACGGGCAGGATTGCAAATGGGCCATTGAGCTCTTGCCATTCGACATAACTTACAAACCTCGACGAGCCATAAAGTCGCAAGTCTTGGCTGACTTCGTCCGAATGGATCAAGCCGAACTACCTAAAGAGTACGGCGATACTCCAATTGACTATGCACTTCGACGGCTCCAAAATGTTGGCCGGATCGGGGTCAAGCGTCGATCGACGCCCCCACCGGAGATACAGTCCAAGATGTACTTCAAATAATGTACACGGACTCCAACAACGCAGCCGAACACGAGGCCTTGTTACATGGTCTCCGGATGGCGTCTCCATGGGCATTCAACGCCTAGAGGTGCGCGATTCAAACCTCGCAATATCCCAAATAAATGGAGACTTTGACGCCAAGGATCCGAAAATGGCAGCATATCGTAATGCTGTCCTGAAAATGTCAACTCGGTTTGAAGGACTCGAATTCCATCACATAGCCCGAGATAACAACCAAGCGGCCGACATTCTGGCACGCATCGGTGCAAAACGTGATGTTGTCCTGTCGGTGTACTAAAGTAGGGGGGCACCTTAGTACCCGAACTTGTGCACGGGCAACAGAGCACCTCATGCAAGGATCGCCGACGCCCGCAAGGCTCCCTCCACTCCTTACCACCGCCATTCAAGAACAAAGTACCAGCCTGTAAAACGAAGGCCCGGCAAGCAAAACTTGCTTGCGCCCCAGCGCCCGGCAAGTTCGATTACGGCAAGCTTGCCGGCAGGACAAAGGATCGCGACAAGACACTTGCGGCAAGATCGCCACCCAACTCCAGCGCAGACTCGTGACGCCATCACCAGCCGCCCCAAGAGCACGTGGCGGGATACTACGCAACCATGCAGAGCGAGGTTGCAAACGGAGCTCGACAGAGGCGCGCGTCGTGGCACCCGGAGGCTCACCTAACGGTCACTCCACTTGCCTTCGTTGGCGACCGGACGGGCATTTAATGCCTTTGTCCCCTGCCGTTAGAGTTAGGTAGGGCACCACAGCACCGTTGTACCAACTCGCGCTTTTACGCTTATACCCCCTCTTCCCACGCTGCCACCGTGGGTACCCCTTCAAACTATAAAAGGGAGGCCCATGCGCATGTAGAAGGGGTTCGATTCATTGGACACCCGCAACACCACCATATGCTCGCGCGTTCGAGCTAGATTCTATAACAACTCAAAGCAGCAGTAGGGGTGTTATCTCTCTGGAGAGCCCCGAAGCTGGGTAAAGATTGCCCGCCTCCCCGCGCGTGCTCGACCTCGATCTCCTCTGCGCGCGGCCCTCGCCCCCCTGCCGAACCAGAAGGGGCCCCCGAGTGCCCCATAGGTGCTCGAGGCCACGGATACGCGTCCGGACCCCGACATCTTTGGCGCTAGAAGGATGCACTCATCTGCGCCGACAAGATATACCGGGAAGCAGCTGCTGCGGCAGAGCGCGAGCCACTTGCCGCTGAAGCTCCCCGGGGGAAGAAGAAGACCAAGTCCGGCAAGGACAGCTCGGGTGCTCCCTCCGGCAAGCGCATCTCCCCGGAGCGCTGCGCTGCCGTCGAGGACGCGCCATCGAGCTCCACCGGCAAGTGCGAGAAAACGGAGACAGACCAGCCAAAGACCAAGCCCGGCAAGGATGGCAGCTCTGGTGCTCACTCCGGCAGGCGCGTCTCCTCGGAGCGCCACGCTGCCGTCGAGGACGCGCCATCGAGCCCCGCCGACCAGTCCACCGGCCAGTAGGGCAAAGAAAATTGCCAAGCTTCGAACTTTTGAGTTGTACCCCCTGAAAATCCATACCCCGTATGAGGGACCTGGACGCGAAAGGGTCGAATCGTGGTTAGGTTGCGCCGTCGGTTCATCTTGAGTCCGCTCGACGATAAAAGCACGCCGCAACCAGCCCGACAGTTCTTCCCGCTTGGGGCTGCACCGCTAGTGGGCCGATACCTGCGCTCAGAAGCATGTTTATACCGGCGGCCTCCGAAAGCGTAAGGACGAAAACATACAAGGGAGAAGGATCGGGGAAGGAGCACGGCCTCGACGCCTCATTGGAAATAGAAAAGCTAAGTCGTCCAAGCTTTTGTACAGAGCACTCCTTAGTTTCATGCCTTTTTTATGTTATGCTCTCGCTGCGTTCGTCCTTTGTGCGCAATACGCGGCGCTTAAGGAGCCAACTCGTGGTTAAGTTGCGTCCTTGTTTTGTTTCCGAGTCCGCTCAACAATACAAGTGCACGGCAACTGGCCCGAGTAGGTTGCTTGCCGGAAACAACACCGCCAGCAGGCTACTGATGTCCCGCACTCAGTAAGTGTGTTAGCGCCGGCGAGTTCCCTAGAAGCGTAGGGTAAAAGCGCACAAAGGGTGTTAGGTAGAGGGTGTAACATAGCAAGCCTTGCCGTGAGATGCCCTTCGTATGAGAAACTTGTGCGCGGAGGAGCCAACTCGCGGCTGAGCTGCGTCCTCGATTTGTTTCCGAGTCCGCTCAACAACTCGAGTGCACTGCAGCTGGCCCGAGAAGGTTTCTTGCCGGAGAAAACACCGCCAGCAGGCTGCTGATGTTCCGTACTCAGCAAGTGTGTTAGCACCGGCAAGTTCCCTAGCAGCGTAGATTATAAACGTACGAAGGGCAAGGCACGGCATCGTATTGCGGAGTCGCACAGAAAGGATTTATATACATATACATGTAAATAATGAAACTATTGCAGACCTATCTCAGCTGTTTTCATGGCTGAAATTGCAGCAACAAGGAAAACGGAAGAGCACGCCAAAGACTGGATTTTGGCGGAGCCAGAGTTGCCGGGCTGCGAAAGTGCCAAGATTCCTTCCGCCGGGTAATAGCGCCAAAAGCTGTGGAATCAGATAATTTTTCATCCTCGTCATGCATCCTCTCATGGACCGGGAAGGCGGGCTGCGCCCTTGAACGAGCGTGTCTTGTAAAACCCATGCGCGGAGGAGCGAAGTCAGGCCCGATTGCGCCTTTGGTTTGTTTCCGAGTCCGCCACAGACACAAGTGCGCCAGAACTGGCCCGGCAAGGTTGCTTGCCGGAAGCAACACCGCCAATGGGCTGCTGATGTCCCGTGACTCAAGAAGCGTGTTCGCGCAAGCAAGTTCCCAAAGCGAGGATGGGGGCATACAAGGCACGAAGTCAAGTAAAAGACTCGGTCCGACAAGCGTTCCCCTCTTTTCATTAAAAACATCCTAGTTTAGTGCAAGTCCATAGAGGATGAAAAACATGATAGAGAGGATTACATATTTTAAATACAACTAAGGCCCAAGGGCTTACAAATTGGAAGATAAGATGCCCGTAATTCCTCTCCTGTTTCTCTGTTCAGGAGTTAGGTCAAGGAGGACCCGCAAGAGAAGCTAGGGAAGGGCAAAGGGCGCCTAGGAGAGCTACGGGCGCCAGAAGACACCAAGAGAACTTCCCGGGCCGCCAGAGCTTGGCGGAGGCGGAGGCGCCGGAGGCGAGCTTGAAGACGAGGTGGTGGGACGCCACTGACGAGGGCTCCTCGCCTCAGATTCGATTTGACGGCCTTGCCGCCACCCCTCTTCCTCTTCTCGCAGCCTCCCACGCCAGCCGCCCAAGGAGACGGCCCCGGAGTTCAAGAAGGCGGGCGACCGGATGATGGGGTCGCCGGTGACGCTGGCGAGGCAGCGTCCGACGCCTAGTCGGACCCGCCATCTCGTCGTCGCCGCTGCCGCTCCTCCTCGCACACTCGCCGAGGAGGGACCTTCGCTATCGGAGGAGCTATCCACACAGCATCTCGCCCGGTCCCGAATCCCAAGACCTTGACGGCGAGAAGGTCGCCTCCATTAACTTGCAATGGAGGGTAAACCCCGCCGTCAAGCTGTGGATGCGGGCGAACGCCTTCCACCCTCGGTCGAATACATCACGCCGGGCTGGGGACACGACACTCACTCGAGTGCCGCTGATCCCGCAGCCCCTCATGCGCAACTCCATCACCTCGGGCGGATCCGGTTCCATCGCGCCGCATGAACGGGCCGGCAGCCGGAGGCGGCGACAAGGCGCCGGTGCAGCTTGATGAAGAACTCCTGTGGATCGCTCCAAGATGGACCGCCGAGGAAGGGAGCCACGGAGGAGACGGGAGGCGATCGCCACGACCGCCTCTCCCGACCGCCGACCACGCCTCGGCCCCGTCCGCGACCTCGCCCCTCCCTCTCCCCCTCGTGGCGGCCCGCCGCCACAAAAGGGATAGGGAGAAGTGCGCTACTGGAGGCGACCCTCGCTGCCACCATTGAAGAACCAGGATTTCCTCCTTCCATGGCGTAAAGAAGAATGGAAGTCAAGACGAAGGGAGAAGAGGAAGTGTGAGACCATTGTGCTCCCCTTCCGCCCTTTTAAAGGGCGAGGTGGGGCTCAACCGCCCGCCCGCCAATCGGGAAGCAAGGAGGGCAGAGGGCGGGCCGACTCGCCATCTCCGCCCGTGACGGCTCGGTCTCCCACTCGCCGCCCACGACCCCCATGCATGAGGGCATGGTGAAAAAGGGGGCAGAGCGACGGGTGAAGTGACCTCGCCTGCACCACGATCACGGGGTGGATGCCCTAAAGACCGCCGCGCCGCCCACGCCTCCCACGACGCCACAATCGGCGCTGCTGCTACGGAGAGCACGGTGGACACAGGCCCGTCTGTGTGGACTAAGGCCACGCGCGTCTGCAGACGACTTGGGCTGGCCCAACAACGCTTCAGCACTGTATGGCCCAGGCCGGGGCTCTGCCGGTGTACTAAAGTAGGGGGCACCTTAGTACCCGAACTTGTGCACGGCAGTCGTAGCACCCCGCGGCAAGGATCGCCTGACGCCCGGCAAGGCTCCCCACCACTCCTTACCACTGCCATTCAAGAACAAAGTACCAGCCCAGAAAACGAAGGCCCCGGCAAGAGGAGCTTGCCGGGAGGGCTAACTATAGCATCACCAGAAAACTTGCCACGACGCCCCGCGCGCCCCGACAAGTTCCAGTGGTCGGCAAGCTTGCCGGCGGGACAAAGGGACCGCGACAAGACACTTGCCGCGGCAAGACTGCCACCCAACTCCAGCGCACCCTATGACGCGTCATCACCAGGCCGCCCCAAGAGCACGTGGCGGGATACTACGCAACCATGCAGAGCGAGGTGGCAAACGGAGCTGACAGAGGCGCTGTCGTGGCACCCGGAGGCTCACCTAACGGTCACTCCACTTGCCTTGTTATTAACCGGACGGGCATTTAATGCCTTTGTCCCCCGCCGTCGAGTTAGGTAGGGCATCACAGCATCGCTGTACCAACCTGCGCTTTTACGTTTATACCCCCTCTTCCTACGCTGCCACCTGTGGGTACCCCCTTCAAACTATAAAAGGGAGGCCCATGCGCACGTAGAAGGGGTTCGATTCATTGGACACCCGCAACACCACCATATGCTCGCGCGTTCGAGCTAGATTCTATAACAACTCAAAGTAGCAGTAGGGATGTTATCTCCGAGAGCCCGAAGCTGGGTAAAGATCGCCCGCCTCCCGGCGTGCTCGACCTCGATCCGCTCAAGCAAGGCCCTCCCCCCTGCTGAACCGAAGGCCCCCGAAAGTGCCCTATAGGTGCTCGAGGCCACGGATACGCATCCGACCCCGACATGTCCCTCCAAATATCTTTCCCGAACGGCTCTTCAAGCCATCCGTCATTGTGGGAAGAGGAGTCCGGAGCGACAAACCGGAGAGAGCCGCACTAACCGGTGATTCAGCAGATAACGTAACACAATCCGCCCACGATATAATGGCAATAATCGCCGTGGATGAACCTTTCCTAGCCTACTTACTTAGGCGGGAACTTCCCAAGACCAAAATGAGGCCCACGATAGTCCGGCGATCTAAGGCCTACAAGGTTCATGAGGGAGAACTTTATAAGAAAAGTACTACCGGAGTCCTTCAAAGGTGTATCTCCGAAGAAGAAGGGCGAAACCTCCTGGCTGAAATCCATGCCGGACTAGGTGGACACCACGCAGCAGCCCGGGCCCTGGTAGGAAAGGCGTTCCGTACCGGATTTTATTGGCCAACAGCTCGGGCAGATGCACAGGACTTGGTCCAGCGATGCGTCGGTTGCCAGCTCTTCGCTAATCAGAGCCATATGCCACCCACCGCCCTCAAAACCATACCCATTACCTGGCCGTTCGCGGTCTGGGGGCTTGACATGGTGGGACCCCTTAAAGGGGGAACCCACAAGAAAAAATACCTGTTGGTCATGGTGGATAAATTCACCAAATGGATAGAGGCCAAACCGGTCAAAACGGCAGAGTCCGGACCAGTGATAGACTTTATATCAGAGGTGGTACACCGTTACGGAGTCCCCCATAGCATCATCACCGATAACGGCACGAACTTCACAGCCGATGAGGTCAAGGCATGGTGCAAAAATATGGGCATTAAGCTCGACTATGCGTCAGTCTATCACCCTCAAACCAACGGTCAAGTGGAAAGAGCAAACGGTCTAATAATGAGCGGCATTAAACCCAGACTAGTGAGGTCACTCACTAAATCAGACACCCAATGGGTCGAGGAGCTCGACTCCATACTCTGGGGGCTGCGGACAACGCCTAACCGTACTACCGATTCACACCATTTTTATGGTATACGGCGCAGAGGCAGTTCGCCTCATGACATTATTCATGACTCACCTCGAGTGCGCATGTATGAGGAAAGAGAAGCCGAGCTCGATCGGCAGGACAGCTTGGACACATTGGAGGAATAACATGACGTCGTGAAGGCTCGTTCCGCATTTTACCAGCAGCAGGCTCAAAGATATCAAAGCAGAGAAGTACGGGTCAAGACCTATAACATTGGCGAACTAGTTCTACGCCTGCCGGACAAGAAAAAGGACAAGCTCAAACCCAGATGGGAAGGCCCCTTCATTATTGATCAAGTACTAACCGGCGGAGCGTACCGTCTACGAAATACGTCAGACAACCGACTCGAGCCGAACCCATGGAACGCAGCCCGACTCCGGCGATTCTATGCCTAGCGCCGGACTAAGAGTTCGTCCCCTTCCCCCATCCAACCTTTTATATTTCGGCTGTCTTCCTTTTCTCTTTTGTATCCTTTTAAATTAACAAAACCCCTCGGGGCCCATTTTCGCATTTTTTGCATACACACGATGTGCCACCTGCACTCGTTATTCCTGGGGGCTTCTTTTATAGAAGCTCAACTATACGGGTTTTATACCCAACACATGTGTCATGCTTCCACATGTACCTTTTACTCGCCATTATATGCATCGATATGACTTAAGTTTTGGCCAAGCTGGGTTGCTCGCTCTGTGCTTACCCCCACGTTCTCGATTGTTCGCTAGGTGGTAAAGGAGCACCTCTGCGATTGTTATCGCTGGTCACCGGATGTGTACCTCAGACGGGTGAAGCCAAAGCTAGCGTTCTTAAGGGAATATTCGGTCGGTGATTTAAAAGATGACTTTTAACTATTTTTCCATCTGCCCCGGATGTTTTATCGCTCCATTGGCAGTCCCGACATGCACTTTAGGGCATGCCACCCCAAATAAAGGAACCCTTAACGGAACTATTCTCCCCGAAGATGTTTCTTACTAACCATGTAATGCGCCGAACTCTTCTTCCTTAGATGGCCCGTGGTTCTACAAGCATGTTATGTCAAATCAGCACTTACTATAGAGTTCGCCAAGCACTTACTATAGATGCGACGAAGTCGTTGATTCTCCTTGACGGAGCCGGACAGCTCGTCTCAGGCGCCTTTAAGCTCTTCTCCGAGCTTGGCGTTGGCATCTTGGAGTTTGTTCCTTTCTGCTGAACTCGTTCAAAGATGTTCTCGCCGACCTTTAGTCTGGCAGCAGCAGCGCTGCCTGTCCGAGATCTTGTTGGCGGCACTGCGCAGTGTCATTATTAGACTCACGCACATAACGCATAACGCTTATATTCATTTATACAAATGTGTTACCAGGAGGGTCTTTCCGTCTCCTCCTGCGGCAGCAAGTGCGGCCTCAAGTTGGGCCTTGCAATCTTGCAGCTCCGGGACAGCTGGGCGTTCTTCTCGTTAAGAGCACGAAGTTTACATGATCCTTAAATCAGTTAACATAACTAATTTAAGTCTCGGGGGCTACTGGTGTATACAACCATTAAAATTCCCTTACCCGTATGTCTTTAACATACTGCTCCGTGGCTCTGGTAAAACCATTTTGAGCAGCCCGGAGATGCGCGTCCCCTGCGTTAAAGGCATCCAATGCCTCAGGGGAAAAGCACGCTGTCGGTGTCAAAACCAGCGGATCTCGGGTAGGGGGTCCCGAACTGTGTGTCTAGGCGGATGGTAATAGGAGACGAGGGACACAATGTTTTTACCCAGGTTCAGGCCCTCTCGATGGAGGTAATACCCTACGTCCTGCTTGATTAATATTGATGATATGGGTAGTACAAGAGTAGATCTACCACGAGATCAATGAGGCTAAACCCTAAAAGCTAGCCTATGGTATGATTGTTGAGATGTAATGTTGTGTCCTACGGACTATGGCCCTCCGGTTTATATAGACATCGGAGAGGCTAGGGTTACACAGAGTCGGTTACAATGGTAGGAGATCTACATATCCGTATTGCCAAGCTTGCCTTCCACGCTAAGTAAAGTACCTTGGGACACGAGCCGAGTCTTCAATCTTCTATCTTCGTAGTCCGGGAGTCGGCGGATATCAATAGTCCGCTATCCGGACACCCCTAGTCCAGACTCCTTAGTAGCCCCGAACCAGTCTTCAATGACGATAAGTCCGGCGTGCATAATGTTCGGCATTGCAAGGCGGGTTCCTCCTTGAATAATCCAGAGAAGATAATGAACACCGGGATAGTGTCCGGCTCTACAAAATAATTTCCACACTCCAACGTAGAGAGAATAAAACACATACACCGATCCAATCTGCTGACGTATTATGCGGCATGACATCACACCGCAGCCAAGCCTTCGTTTTAATTGTTTTTACTATTCCACCTCAGCACGTTTAGCGAAGCGGCTTCCTTGGCATGTCCTGTCGAAGCAGAGATCGTGTTCCCTTTTATTATGGGATCCTCATCAATACATGCGTGGGTAACCCAACCGTTCCCGTCGCCACGCCTCCTCTATCGAAGGGGAATCTCAAACGGTCACAGAGACGGCCCTTGGTATTATTTCCCCTTTATAAGAGGACCGAGGCATGTCCTTGTCTCTTAACCTCGCATCGAATCTTTCTTCTGCTCCCAATTCCAACACCGAGAGCTTCAGACGCTCGGCGCTTTGGATCCAAAGACAATGTCGGCTCCGACCTCCGGGGCGGTGGTGCCCTCCTCCGTCACGGAGGAGGACATATTGAAGTTGCGTGAGGCCAAGTACCTGGCCTACGAAGTCTCGCACAGGTTGCCTGCCCCTGGGCAGGCCGTGCCAGCCCCCGAGCCCGGCGAATATGTCATTTTCGCCTCCCACCTCTGTCGGGGATTAGGCTTCCCGGCGGATCCTTTCGTGAGGGGGCTTCTGTTCTTCTACGGGCTGGACTTCCACGACTTGGCTCCGGAGTCCATGCTCCATATCTCCGCATTCATTATTGTCTGCGAAGCCTTCCTCCATGTCATCCCCCACTTCGGCCTGTGGCTGAAAACATTCAAGGTGGAGCCGAAGATGATCGGGGGGCGTCGAGCGGAGTGTGGCGGGGCGACCATAAGCAAGATGGTCGATGCCCGTGGCTCAAGGTTCCTTCCAAGAGGAACAGGATTGTGGCAGAGGAGTGGTTCTACATCACCGCTCTAAGGCAACAAGCAAAAGCCGCCGCCTCCTTCGCCCGGGACCTCCACGGCAATCGATGTCGTGGGTCAACCAAGGGCTCAAGCTGGGGCCGCCCAAGGGCGTGCCCGCACCGCAGGCGGATTCGGGACCTCCAAACAAGGGAGATTGATCTGGTCAAGGTGATGCGAGTTATGCTTGACTAGGCACCTCCTACCTCGCAAACGCCGTCCTCTCCGTTTATGGGAGTTCAATCCGGAGGACCTCGTATCCTCTAGCATTTCATGGGGGCGACCCCGGAGATGTATGAGCTGTTCTTGGACCGCAAGTGGCGTGTCCGGATTCGGCCGAGGATGCGGGACTAAGCCGCGATCGTCCGGATACTTAGGTAAATAGCTCAGAGCCCGGACATCCTGCTTGTATGCCTTTCAAAAGATCATCTCCTAACCCTTTTTATTTTTTACAGGAATGGGTGGTGCGATCAAGGCTGATAAGGTGTCCGGCCCCCCTCCCAGAGACCGCACTGGAGCCCGTGCTGGTCAGAATGTTGGAGGCCGCACCCACAGAAGGGGGCGATGGAGGAGATAAAGGAGCTGATACTTCGTCCAAAGAGGCGACTGAAGAGGAGAGGACCAAGGATCCCTCCCTTCAGAGGGAAAAGAGGACCGCCCCCGAAGATCCGGAGGTCAAAGCCCCCAAGCGTGGGAAGAAATCCTCACCGGGGGGTCCGGCGTCCGGAGAGAATCCGGACGCGCAATCATCGCCCAAGGACCAGCCCTCCAACGAGCCGTGAGTATGAAAGAGGAAGTTTAATAAGAAAGTACCTTCGTTTTACGCTTCTGTAGGTAACCGAAATATTTATATCGCAGTTCGGATCTGCAGCCGTCTCAGATGAGTTCGTCCTCGGGGGATCTTCTTCCGGAGATGATGGAGAGCGATACGCCTCCGTCCGACGCGCCGCCAGATGAGGCAGGCGAGCCCGAAGTGTCGTCACGGAGGGCGTCGCCGAGTCCGGAGGGGTCGAAGAGTTCAACACCCACCGAGCCGGTTGGGAGAATCAAGAGTTTGCTTGAGAGGCGTCCATTTCAGAAGATCACCGCGCGTTAATGCGTACGGTGGTTGGAAGGATTTCGTCCGCCGAAAGCGGATTGAGCGATGCTGCCATGAGCTTCTTTGGCGGGATTTGAGGTATGCGAAAATAGCGCACTTTGCTTTTTAACAGTTGAGCATATAAAAGATGCACCAGATAGATAGTAGCCCCGAGACTCGGTAGGTTGTCGAAGGCGACAGCGCGTCGAGGATCGAAAATCTGAATATCTCGGGTAATAAATATCGCCGCTCGTCTGGTGGCGGATAGTCCGGGGCCAGCCGGATCGATCAGTTTTGCCGAATCGAGTCGGCAATCTGGACATGGCCGATCTTGACATAGCACTTGTCAATCAGCGACTTGACGAGTCGCAAGGTAAATAAATTCTCCATAGCTGTTTTATCGAGTGGGTTAAAGCCCTCCTCTGATAAGTTATGTGCTGTGTATACAGACAGTGCTGCTGCTGTGGAGAGACTTCGGTCCGAGCTTGCACAAGCTAAGGAACAAGCCCGAAGGAGTGATGCGGCTACCGCGAGGGCGGCCGAGGAGTTGAAGGCCGAAAAGGCTGCGCACTGCCTAAGCAGGGCGGAGGTGGCCGGATTGGCCAAGAAATTAAAGGATGCTACCGACCGTAGCGAGGCTCTTGAAAAGGAGCGCCTATTGGAGCGGGAAGACCTGAAGAAGGCCACCGCCGAGACCAAGGATGCCCGCTCTACAATGCGGGCTATGAAGGAGGAGCTGCGCCAAGCCGGAGAAATCACGGCTGGCAGGCCGTTTCTTATGCGTCGCCGGTTTATGGATGCCAAGTATGCCCAATTTGAAAAGCAGTGGAGTTCGGAGGATCCTTACATGGACTTGGCTGCGAGTGCGGCTGACGCCGTTAAGCACTTTCGGAGCCAGGGGGATCACGAGGTGGAAGAGCTATATTGGACTCAATTCCACAGTCCGGATCGCCCTCTTCCGCTGTCGGACAGGTTGGCCGAATGGGCCGAACTGAATAGACTGTCCGGGCTGGCTATGACTGACATCGTGGCCCATGTGTGGCCAGAGAGGTCCAAGGCGACGAGCTATTTTGGCCTACTGCAGCAGTTCCTTGGGGCGGTGCCGCATATCAAGGAGATGAAGCGGTCGGCCTGCATCGAGGGCGCGCGGATGGCTCTGGCCCGTGTAAAGCGCAGATGTCCGGAGATGGATGCCACCGCTATTGCTGCCCGAGGTTGGGATGGGAACCGGCTTCGCCGAACATTATTTCGGGAAGTTATGCGGCGCTTCGTGTAATAGAGTCGCAGTGCTCGAAGAATGTAACGTTCAATTGAATGCATTAACTTGTTTATGAATGATTATAGTATGAATGCTTTTTATACTTGTGCTTCCAAGTAATAGTACTTCTCCTTGCGGCCGTTTTAAGTATACTTGTGTATAACCTGAAAGATGCAGTCTTCGGCTTCAGCCCCCATGCACAAGGTGCTAGGGTGTTCGCAAAATAGCGCTTTTTCACACTTTAATCCGACGTCTCGGTCCTGTTATAAGGAGGTGGTAGCGTAGCGAACGAGGCAATCTGGACTATAATGCTTTATCTCTTTCACTTAGCCAATGGAGCTCGAGGGTGGGGCTACGACATAGCCCCTAATGGCACCGCACATCTCCGGATACGGGTGCGTATGTGCTCGACCGAAGCGCCCTTCGTCAAAGCGGGAATTCTAAACATTCCGTAGTCAATCAAGTGGTGTCACTGACTCTCGCTATATCATGATGATCAGTTTTGGCTTTCTCTAATGAGGTGCTCACCCAGCCGAACTGGGCACAATCGCAGAGTTCTCCGGTGCGCGTTAGCGGGTGATACGGAACGTAAGGCAGCAAAACACAGGAGCCGCAAACCCAACATTTGACCAAAGACATGATTCGAGCTGATGCATATAGTGCCCAATCTTGAGACGCGAACACTCCTTGAGGTGTTCGGACTTTATGATAACGGGCAGAATTATACCCTAAGCCCCTTGTGTCCAGGTACGGGCATTGTCTTCTGACGCGGCCAATGCCAAAGCGTCAGGCTCCGCCTCGGCTATAGGAAGAAGCCGAGGCTGATTTAGCAACAAGAGACAGTAATAAAAAGGTCTACGTTGGGTCTTAATCTGAAAAGAATCATTGCGACGGGTCCCTACTGCACGTCTGCGCCTATGTCTCCATTGTGCCGTTATCCTGGACGGGTACGCACGATGCTCATCTGTAGAAAAGAGAGGAACATTTCAAAAATAGTTCGTGCGAAAATAATGCAAAAGAATAAGCGTAAATAATTAAGGGTAGGTTTATATGAAACCGATATTAACCAGCGCGCAGCCCTTGTGAAAGGGTATGCGGCTAGGGAGCCCTAGCTTTCTTTGAGTCCGGATTTGTCTATCCGAGTCCGGGGCTTTAATGACCTCGACTTTGAAATAGTGCCGTGTGGACCGGGCATCTTAAGTGTAAGAGATGCGTAATGCGGTATGGCGTTGAAGCGGACAAAGGCCTTTCGTCCTAATAGTGCTTGATGTTCACTTTTAAATGGGACGATGTGGAAAATTAACTTTTCTCGTCGGAAATTGTTCGGTGATCCGAACACGACTTCGAGTAATATCAAGCCTGTGCACCTGGCGTAAGGGCTGGGCGTAACTCCTTGGAAGGAAGTGCGGCTGTGTCGAATTTTGGTAGGGTCTATCCCCATCTGACGGATTGTATTTGAATATAGCAGGTTTAAGTCACTGCCTCCGTCCATTAGGACGTTTGTGAATTGTAGTCCATCTATTATCGGATTCAATATCAGGGGAGTCCGTCTCGCGGTTCGAACACTTTTGGAATAATCCCGGTGGTGGAAAGTGATTGGTTTTGATATCCAATCTCTATGGTTTGCGGGGCCGGACCGTGCGAAGCTCTTTTTAGAAAGTGCCGCACTGTTTCTCCGTATCCTCACATGGAGTGAGTTTACTGCTTTGACCCCTTGTGGGAAAGTCTTTTGTTTTCGGTGCCCTGCTGGCGGGGTTTATCTTCTTCGCTTGACGCGTCGAGCCCCTTGCGTTCGGCGTTTAATCGGCCGGACTGTTTGAAAACCCAACAATCCCTGTGGGTGTGATTTGCAGGCCTTCCGGGGGTACTGTGGATTTGACAGATCCGACCCAGGATTTTGTGCAGGTTAGACAGTTCGTCGTTGTCGTCCTTGATGGGTTGAGCTTTATTATTCGGCCGTGAGCTTTTAAATCCGGCGTTGACTGCCGTGCTCTTTGGGCTTTTCTCTTTATTCCGGCGCTGATCTTTTCTACGCCGTGATTTTCCGTTTCCATCTCTTATCTCGGATGTACTTGGGTCGCTGGTGCTGCTTCTTGCCAACCAGCTGTCCTCTCCTGCGCAAAAGCGGGTCATGAGGCTTGTTAATGCGGTCATTGTCCTCGGTTTTCTTGACCGAGGTGTCTCGGCAAGACATTCGTCTCGGACATTGTGCTTGAAAGCTGCTAAGGCTTGGCGTCCGGACATCGACTATTTGGTTCTTTTGGTGAGGAACCTGTTCCTGCAATTTCATTGCTGACTCTCCGGGCTGTTGAGTTATGTGACTTAAGTAAATCGCATCCGGAGGCGGACATAAGTCCCTTGAAAGTTTGCTCTAAACGCTTCCTCGAGCTCTTCCCAACTTCCAACAAGTGTTTTCGGGAGGCTTTTGAGCCAATCACGAGCTGGCCCTTTGAGTTTGAGGGTAGATATTTTATGGCGTGGAGATCGTCTCCTCGGCCATATGTATATGTAATATATAGTCTTCTATCCGACTCTGTGGTCTGTTGTTCCATCGTAGGCTTCTATGTTTATGGGTTTAAACCCTGCTGGGAATTCATGTTCCAAAGACTTCGTCTGTGAAGCATAGTGGGTGTGCGGCACCCTGCATTTGTATGCGTGCATTGTCGTCGGACACTTGACGTGTTCCTTTGCTTATTGGGGCTTTCCTTTTGGGTCCATAGATGGACCTGGCAGGGCCATTGGACGGTGGGGGCTTTACGGCCTCTTCGTCATATTCTGGGAGCAGCTTGCGCTTTGGGTAGCTCTTCGGTTGGTGGCTGTTGCCTTGTTTGTCTGCGGTTTTGAGCACTTTGCTCCATCTTATCCGGAGCGCGTATTCCGCTGTGTTGAGCTTCCGCTTTTCCTCCTTCCGGCTTCTTGTTGTAGCCATGAGCCTGCGTTTGCGAAGATTTTGTTCGACGGGCTCTTCGAGTTCGTCGTCATCGGGGCTTGATTCGTCCTCGGAGGGAGGTACATAGTTGTGATCCTCAACCTTTTCTTCTGCCGCCCTTTCGTGAGGGCGTACTTCTTCATCATCCTTCGCTGATTCTGGCTGGAGGGGTTTGTCTTCGGCACTCTCCGGGGTGTTATTATCTCCCGTGCCGGATTCTCCATTCTTCTTTGTGGCGGGATTTAGAGCGGCGCCGTCGGCGCTTGGGTTGCTTCTTTAAAGAATCTTCCTCCGCTGCTTCTCGCCATCCCTTCTTTTGGGGTATCCACCATGTAAACATCGATGACGAGGCGGACTTCCAAAGGTCCGTGGGCGCTGGTCTGATCGTCTCCGCATCGTCGTCCATAGCGCCGATGTCATCGAGTCGTAGTCTAGCATGTCGGTTAGGTCCTCGGCAGTGGCTACCAAGTGGGTGGTGGGTGGGCTCAATTTCTTCGTCGTCCGAACTCCAACCGCCCCGCCATAGTCCGCCAGATTCTCCTGATAGCGAGAGATGCTTCAGAGAATTCAAGATATCGCCAAAAGGCGAGTGTTGAAAGATGTCCACGGCGGTGAATTCCATAACCGCGCCTAATCTGGTTTAATTGGCAGGGCGCGGAGGCTCGGAGTCCGGCAAGGAGTCCGGCGCCTCGGGATCACGAAGTTCGCGGGGACAAGATTGGTATTCGGCTCCATCGCCGTAGATATTGAAGCCCCCGGGGCGGCGTCTATCCACCGACCCTCGTCATGGGCGATCGGCTCCGGGCGAGTAGCCGGGGCGGATTCAAGTGCGGCCACCAAAGCACTGTGCGGCGGCAGAGCTAGATCACGCCCATCGTCACAGCGCGGCGCGCTAGGCTGTGGCTCGAGTCCGTCGAAGATCAAGTCTCCGCGGTCGTCGGCCGTGAAGTTTAGGCTTCCAAATCTGACCTGACGGCCAGGGGTGTAGCTTTCGATCTGCTCCAGATGGCCAAGAGAGTTGGCCCACAGTGCGAAGCCGCCGAATATGAAGATCTGTCCGGGGAAAGTCTCGCCCTGGACAGCGTCAAAGATTGAAGATGCCATCGAGCCTATTGGTGACGACACGAGGAACTCTCAATGAAAGCACCAATGTCGGTGTCAAAACCGCGGATCTCGGGTAGGGGTCCCGAATCGTGCGTCTAGGCGGATGGTAACAGGAGACGAGGACACAATGTTTTTACCTGTGTTCAGGCCCTCTCGATGGAGGTAATACCCTACGTCCTGCTTGATTAATATTGATGATATGGGTAGTACAAGAGTAGATCTACCACGAGATCAATGAGGCTAAACCCTAAAAGCTAGCCTATGGTATGATTGTTGAGATGTAATGTTGTGTCCTACGGACTACGGCCCTCCGGTTTATATAGACACCAGAGAGGCTAGGGTTACACAGAGTCGGTTACAATGGTAGGAGATCTACATATCCGTATTGTCAAGCTTGCCTTCCACGCCAAGTAAAGTACCTTCCGGACACGAGCCGGAGTCTTCAATCTTCTATCTTCGTAGTCTGGGAGTCCGGCGGATATCGATAGTCCGGCTATCCGGACACCCCCTAGTCTAGGACTCCCTCACACGCTTCTTGAAAAACTGTCCGGCGGCGTCTATGATTCATAGCGCTCTCCACCTCTGACTTGGTGGCGGACAGCCTGTCGGTATCCTCCGTTGGAGCAGGGTCCGGTTCGCGTCTTGCGCTTACCTCCCTCCGGTCCGGCGCCTGAGCCTGGCTGGTGTTGGTTGGGTCGGCAATTCCTGCGCTCGCAGTCCGGCGAGCGCTTTTTCTCCTATAAAAATCATGAGCACTTAGATGTTTCCCCGGAGCGTTTCTCCAAAAGATCAAACACGATCTATACCTCTGCGGTGACGTTTCTGCCCGCACGGCGCTCCTTTTCCTCCTGCTAGTTCAGATCGACCTCAGAGGTCGCCGCCGCAGCTCGGCTTCTGCCGTAATGGCGCTTCTGCAAAATACCATCGTTCGCGAAGGTCGAAACAGCAGGATAGGATAACGGTGTCCGGACTTCGGTCGTGGTCACCTGGGATGCCGAACTTAGCCCGGGGTAGTCCGCCGTAATGGCGACCAAAGCATTGTCAATGCTGAGCTGGTGATACACCCCGTCAATCAGCTCCACCCCGATGTCCGGATCCTCTTCGAAGGCTGGACCCAGGGACCCTTCCGGATCCTCGGGTTGTGGAGCAGGACTCACCATGTCCTCCACAGTCCGGCGTAGACCCTGCGCCGAAGACGTAATGTAAGAAGCTTAAACTTCGAAAGCACGGGTAGAACCCTTCGAGGTGTTCGCTTACCCATCCTCTGGGATTGACCATAGAAAACCCATCCATAGGGTTCGGACGAAGGAAATCCTCCTTCTCCCCCTTGTACAGATCGGATAGGATCTTCACCAGATCCTCGGTCGAATCCGGCCCTTTGCGGCCGTGCTGGGTAGCATCGTCCTCCTCGTTGAAATCCCACATGGGGTGGCCTCTATATTGCAGCGGCTGCACCCCCCGCTTGATGCACGTCGCCATGACTCCAAACATGGTCAAGCCGGAATGAGCCATTAATCTTATCCGGCCCATCAAGTAATGGACGCTCTTGTCTTCCTCCAAACGGGGGCTCCGCGGGCGCCAGCTGAGGCGTTTCTTCAAGGGAGCAGCACCAAACTCCAGGAGGCCAATCCGGACTGGGTCGGGCAACGGAGCGTCTACTATATAAAACCACTCCGAGGGCCAGTCTTCGGACGCCCTCTTGGGGGTGCCGGATAGGTATCCGGTCCCAGCGATGCGCCATATTTCGGCGACGCCCACTTGATATATGGACCCCTGGTGAGAACGGGGTACGAGGCAGAATAGCCTCTTCCACAATGCGAAATGGGCTCTATGCCCAGGAATAGCTCGCAAAGAGCTACATAGCCCGTGATGTGCAACACAGAAGCGGGCGTGAGGTGGTGGAGCTGAAGTCCGTAGAACTTCAGGAGCCCGCGGAGGAACGGGTGTATTGGAAACCCGAGCCCCCTTATTAGATAAGGGACAAAGCACACCCGCTCTCCCCTGTTGGGGCTTGGGGTGTCCTCCGCCTGGCTCCCTCCTTGATAAGTAACCAGTCCGGCTCAGACTGGAACCATGAAGCCCGGAGGAAGCCATCCCTCTGTTTGGAGCTTTGCTAGCTCGTTGTGCGAAATAGAGCACCTCCTCCAATCCCCCGGCGATGGGCTGGGAGCGCGTGAGGAAGAGCCGCGTTGACGATCCATGGTGGAATGGGTTTCAGAGTCAGAGGCGCTTCGATGGGGTATACGCGGGAGCATGATGGTGCGGTTTGGATCCGGATCCCTGCCCCTTTAATAGGCTGGTGACCCGCACAACCAGGGGGTGAAATGTAAAAGACTCCCTGGCTTTTCGCATTCGTGCGACGTGTGGAAGAGGGCCATAATTTGGCGTAGAAGCCAAGAAGCACAAGATTCGAGGTAAAGCCGACAATTTGCTCGGCAGAACATGGAATTGAAGGAGAACCCGCCTTGCAACGCCGAAGACTACAAGCACGCTGGACTTATCGTCATTGAAGCCTGGTTCGGGGGCTACTGAGGGAGTCCTGGACTAGGGGGTGTCCGGATAGCCGGACTGTCAATATCCGCCGGACTCCCAGACTACGGAGATAGAAGATTGAAGACTCCGGCTTGTGTCCGGAAGGTACTTTACTTGGCGTGGAAGGCAAGCTTGGCGATACGGATATGTAGATCTCCTACCATTGTAACCGACTCTGTGTAACCCTAGCCTCTCCGGTGTCTATATAAACCGGAGGGCTTTAGTCCGTAGGACACAACATTACATCTCAACAATCATACCATAGGCTAGCTTCTAGGGTTTAGCCTCCTTGATCTCGTGGTAGATCTACTCTTGTACTACCCATATCATCAATATTAATCAAGCGGGACGAGGGTATTACCTCCATCGAGAGGGCTGAAACAGGTAAAACATTGTGTCCCTCGTCTCCTGTTACCATCCGCCTAGACGCACAGTTCGGGACCCCCTACCCGAGATCCGCCGGTTTTGACACCTTCCCCCATCTATATCTAGCGGTCCACTCTCCCGCAACCTGTTGTACCCTCTACTTGAACATGCTGCTTTATGCTTCATATTATTATCCAATGATGTGTTGCCATCCTATGATGTCTAAGTAGATTTTCGTTGTCCTCTTAGTGATTGATGAATTGCTATGATTGGTTTGAGTTGCATGTTTTATTATTGGTGCTGTCCTATTGTGCCCTCCATGTCGCGCAAGCGTGAGGGATTCCCGCTGTAGGGTTTGCAATATGTTCATGATTTGCTTATGGTGGGTGGCGGAGTGATGAAGCACTGAGACCGAGTAAGTAGGTCGTTTGCGTATGGGATAAAGGGGACTTGATATTTTAATGCTATGGTTGGGTTTTACCTTAATGATCTTTAGTAGTTGCGGATGCTTTCTAGAGTTCCAACCATAAGTGCATATGATCCAAGAAGAGAAAGTATTTTAGCTTATGCCTCTCCCTCAAATAGAATTGCAATAGTGATTACCTGTCTAGTAACGTAGTCAATTGCTTAGGGACAATTTCACAACCCCTACCACCACTTTTCCACACACGCTATATTTACTTTATTGCTTCTTTATCTAAACAGCCCCTAGTTTATATTTACGTGTTCTTTATTATCTTGCAAACATATCCAACAACACCTACAAAGTACTTCTAGTTTCATACTTGTTCTAGGTAAAGCAAACACTAAGCGTGCGTGGAGTCGTATCTATGGCAGATAGGACTTGAGAGAATATTTGTTCTACCTTTAGCTCCTTGTTGAGTTCGACACTCTTACTTATCGAAAGAGGCTACAATTATCCCGTATACTTGTGGGTTATCAAGACCTTTTTCTAGCGCCGTTGCCGGGGAGTCATAGCGTGGGGTGAATATTCTCGTGTGTGCTCGTTTGCTTTATCACTAAGTAATTTTTATTTGTTGTTCTTTGTTGTTTTCTATCTTTACTTATGGATAGGAAATGCTAAATACCAAAAAAATTAGTTGTACCTACTGCACCAATGGTTGAAGAACCACTCAAAATCTATCACACTACTGAAGCTTTTTACTTCGATCATCTTTGATCCCTTTGTGCTCGTGCTGAAACCCCAACTAGCTTAGTTGAGGGCAAATCTTTAGATGAGCATGCTTGTTATGTGTGACATCGTATATCTGAAAAAGGGAAACTTTTAGTGGATCAAATTCATCGTTTGCAATGCTATGCTTGGAATTTATGTGAAATATATGATATTACTTGTTGTTCTGAAAACCCTAAGAAACACCTTCCCTACCAATGTGAGTTTATTGATAATGGAATCGTATCTTCATATGCTAAGGGTGTTTATAATTACTTTGATGTTCAACAAATTGAAGAATTTGTTGCTTTTAAGGGTGCTTACGAAATTGCTTCTTTGATTGAAAGTATGATGCTACTCTCTACAAATTTGAAAATTTTGCCATACTTGAATATTGTTATGATAATTATGCTTCTAATCCCTATGTTAAACTATATATTGATAAATTCTCCGCTGTCCAAGAAGAGAATAATATTTTGCAGGAAGCTATGGAAGAAGAAATTGATGAAACTGTGAGCTCATTGGATGAAAAAGATGATGAGGAGAGCGAAGAACAAATGGAGGAAGAGCGGATTGATCACCCGTGCCCACCTTTTAATGAGAGTAACTCTTCAACTCATACATTGTTTAATTCCCCTTCGTGCTTACCGGAGGATGATTGCTATGATCTCGTTGATTCTCTTGAAATATCCCTTTTTGATGATGCTTGCTATGCTTGTGGCCAAGATGCCAATATGAATTATGCTTATGGAGATGAACTTGCTATAGTTCCTTATGTTAAACATGAAATTGTTGCTATTGCACCCACGCATGATAGTCCTATTATCTTTTTGAATTCTCCCAACTACACTATATCGGAGAAGTTTGCGCTTAGTAAGGATTATATTGATGGGTTGCCTTTTACCATTGCACATGATACTTTTGACGAATGGAATATGTATGTGCTTGCTGCTCCTACTTGCAATTATTATGAGAGAGGAACTACATCTCCGCCTCTTTATGTTTCCAATATGATAAAATTGCAAGAAACTGCTTATACTATGCATTGGCCTTTACTATGTGTGCATGAATTGTTCTTTTATGACATGCCAATGCATAGGAAGAGAGTTAGACTTCGTTGTTGCATGATTTATGTTACTTTGTGCTCACTACTAAATTACAAATCATTGTTAATTAAAATTGGCTTTGATATACCTTGGGATCCGGGTGGATCCATTAAGTGCTGCCAGGGAGACAACCTAAAAGTTTTAGAGAGTCATTTATTTTTGTTGAGTGCTTTTATATAGTTCCAAAACAAAAAAATAAAGAAGGGAACCTAAAACCTTTTCAAAAAGGAAAGTGAAAGTGAGAGAGACAACCATTGTTGAAGTGGGAGAGCTCCTTGAACTTTGTTCATGCTCACGGAAACTTTGTGAATCTTAATTACAGAAACTTTTAATCAAAAATAATTATCCCCTTGTATAATTCCATTGTATTATAAAAATAATGTGCCAAGCTTTGCCTTTAGGATGTTTACAATGCTTGTTGGTTTGTACGGTGCAGAACAGAAACTTTGGCTCTAGTGCGAGATTTTACATTTTTAACTGGAACGTCAAATGGCCCTGGTTCTTTTTGTACTGTCTTACTCTACAAATTTTTATTTATCCTAATTTTGGTAGAAGTTTTGGGGTACAAGAAGTATGGTGAATGTTCATATTGCTACAGACTGTTCTGTTTTTGACAGATTCTGTTTTTGATGCATAGTTTGCTTGTTTTGATGAAACTATCAATTTATATCAGTGGATTAAGCCATGGACAAGCTATATTACAGTAGACACAATGCAAAAACAAAATATGATTTGGTTTTCAACATTACTTAGAGCGGTGATTTGCTTTATTATACTAACGGATCTTACCGAGTTTTCTGTTGAAGTTTTGTATGGATGAAGTGTTTGATCGAGGATGACTCGATATGAGGAAAAGGAAGAAAGGCAAGAGCTCAAGCTTGGGGATGCCCGAGGCACCCCAAGTAAATATTCAAGGATACTCAAGTGTCTAAGCTTGGGGATGCCCGGAAGGCATCCCCTCTTTCTTCAACAAGCATCGGTATGTTTTCATATTCGTTTCCTTCATGCGATATGTGCAAGTATTGGAGCGTCTTTTGCATTTAGTTTTCATTTTTATTTTATGCACCATGCTGGTATGACATAGTCCTTGGTTGATTTATAGAATGCTCATTGCACTTCACTTAAATCTTTTTAGTATGGCTTTATAGAATGCTTCATGTGCTTCACTTATATCATTTGAAGTCTGGATTGCCTGTTTCTCTTCACATAGAAAACCGCCATTTGTAGAATGCTCTTTTGCTTCACTTATATTTGTTAGAGTGTGGGCATATCTTTTGTAGAAAGAATTAAACTCTCTTGCTTCACTTATATCTATTTAGAGAGATGACAGGAATTGGTCATTCACATGGTTAGTCATAAAATCCTACATAAACTTGTAGATCGCTGAATATGATATGTTTGATTCCTTGCAATAGCTTTGCGATATAAAGATGGTGATATTAGAGTCATGCTAGTGGGTGGTTGTGGATTGTAGAGACACTTGTGTTGAGGTTTGCAAGTCCAGTATCATGCATGTATGGTAACTGTTGTGTGACAAATTTGAAGCATGGTGTGTTTCTTTGATTCTCTTCCTTATGAGTGGCAGTCGGGGACGAGCGATGGTCTTTTCCTACCAATCTATCCCCCTAGGGGCATGCGTAGTAGTACTTTGCTTCGAGGGCTAATAAACTTTTGCAATAAGTACATGAGTTCTTTATGACTAATGTGAGTCCATGGATTATACACACTTTTACCTTTCCATCATTGCTAGCCTCTTCGGTACCGTGCATTGCCCTTTCTCACCTCGAGAGTTGGTGCAAACTTCGTCGGTGCATCCAAACCCCGTGATATGATACGCTCTATCACACATAAGCCTCCTTATATCATCCTCAAAACAGCCACCATACCTACCTATGATGGCATTTCCATAGCCATTCCGAGATATATTGCCATGCAACTTCCATCATCATCATATACATGACTTGAGCATTCATTGTCATATTGCTTTGCATGATTGTAAGATAGCTAGCATGATGTTTTCATGGCTTGTCCGTTTTTTGATGTCATTGCTATGCTAGATCATTGCACATCTCGGTACACCACCGGAAGCATTCATATAGAGTCATATCTTTGTTCCAGTATCGAGTTGTAATATTGAGTTGTAAGTAAATAAAGTGTGATGATCATCATTATAGAGCATTGCCCCATGAAAAAAAAAAAAAAAGGGGAAGGCCAAAGAAGCCTAAATAAAAAGGGGGCCAAAGAAGCCCACCAAAAAAAGGGAAAAAAAGAAAAAGAAAAGGGGCAATGCTACTATCCTTTTACCACACTTGCGCTTCAGAGTAGCACCATGTTCTTCATATAGAGAGTCTCATATGTTGTCACTTTCATATACTAGTGGGAATTTTTCATTATAGAACTTGGCTTGTATATTCCTACAATGGGCTTCCTCAAATGCCCTAGGTCTTCGTGAGCAAGCAAGTTAGATGCACACCCACTAGTTTCTTTTGTTGAGCTTTCATACATTTATAGCTCTAGTGCATCCGTTGCATGGCAATCCCTACTCCTCGCATTGACATCAATTAATGGGCATCTTCATAACCCGTTGATTAGTCGCGTCAATGTGAGACTTTCTCCCTTTTTGTCTTCTCCACATAAACCCCCATCATCATATTCTATTCCACCTATAATGCTATATCCATGGCTTGCGCTCATGTATTGCGTGAGGGTTGAAAAAGCTGAAGCGCGTTAAAAAGTATGAACCAATTGCTCGGCTTGTCATCGGGGTAGTGCATGATGGGAGCATTTTGTGTGACGAAAATGAAGAATGGCCAAACTATATGATTTTGTAGGGATAAGCTTGCTTTGGCCTTGTTGTTTTGAAAAGACAAGATTGCTTTATAAGTACGCTCAAAGTATTATTGTTTTTATGTCAAATGATAGACTATTGTTTTGAATCACTCGTGTCTTAATATTCATGCCATGATTAGACATATGATCAAGATTATGCTAGGTAGCATTCCACATCAAAAATTATCTTTTTTATCATTTACCTACTCGAGGGAGAGCAGGAATCACGCTTGGATGCTGATACGTCTCCGTCGTATCTATAATTTTCGATTGTTCCATGCCAATATTATTCAACTTTCATATACTTTTGGCAACTTTTTATACTAATTTTTGGGACTAACATATTGATCCAGTGCCTAGTGCCAGTTCCTGTTTGTTGCATGTTTTATGTTTCGCAGAAACCCCTCTTCAAACGGAATCCAAAGGGGATAAAAATGGACGGAGAATTATTTTGGAATATTTGGGATTTTCCAGAGGAAGAATCAATGCGAAACGGTTTCCGAGGTGGCCACGAGATAGGGGGCGCGCCTGGCACCCTCGTGGGCCACCTGTAAGGCGGTTGATGCCCTTCTTTTGCCGCAAGAAAGCTAATTTTATGAGAAAGATTTGGGCGAAAGATTCACCCCAATCGGAGTTACGGATCTCCAGGTATAAAAGAAACGGTGAAGGGGCAGAATCAGATAACACAGAAACAGAGAGATACAGAGAGATAGATCCAATCTCGGAGGGGCTCTCGCCCCTCCCACGCCATGGGAGCCAAGGACCAGAGGGGAAACCCTACTCCCATCTAGGGAGGAGGTCAAGTAAGAAGAAGAAGAAGGGGATCTCTCCCTTGCTTCCGGTGGCGCGAGGGCACTGCTGGGTGCTATCATCATCACCACGATCTTCACCAACACCTCTGCCATCTTCACCAACATCTCCATCACCTTCCCCCATCTATATCTAGCGGTCCACTCTCCCGCAACCCGTTGTACCCTCTACTTGAACATGGTGCTTTATGCTTCATATTATTATGCAATGATGTGTTGCCATCCTATGATGTCTGAGTAGATTTTCGTTGTCCTATCGGTGATTGATGAATTGTTATGATTGGTTTGAGTTGCATGTTTTATTATTGGTGATGTCCTATTGGGCCCTCCGTAGCGTGCAAGCGTGAGGGATTCCCGCTGTAGGGTTTGCAATATGTTCATGATTTGCTTATGGTGGGTGGCGTGAGTGACAGAAGCACAGACCTGAGTAAGTAGGTCGTTTGTGTATGGGATAAAGGGGACTTGATACTTTAATGCTATGGTTGGGTTTTACCTTAATGATCTTTAGTAGTTGTGGATGCTTGCTAGATTTCCAATCATAAGTGCATATGATCCAATAAGAGAAAGTATGTTAGCTTATACCTCTCCCTCAAATAGAATTGCAATAGTGATTACCGGTCTAGTAACGTAGTCAATTGCTTAGGGACAATTTCACAACTCCTACCACCACTTTTCCACACTCGCTATATTTACTTTATTGCTTCTTTATCTAAACAGCCCCTAGTTTATATTTACGTGTTCTTTATTATCTTGCAAACCTATCCAACAACACCTACAAAGTACTTCTAGTTTCGTACTTGTTCTAGGTAAAGCAAACACTAAGCATGCGTAGAGTTGTATCTGTGGCAGATAGGACTTGAGAGAATATTTGTTCTACCTTTAGCTCCTCGTTGGGTTTGAACTCTTACTTATCAAAAGAGGCTACAATTATCGTGTATACTTGCGGGTTATCAGTGGGCCAGGACTTTGGATGCCAAGGCGGTGACCCCAAAGGCGGTTTCTATGATGAAAGGCTTATATGTAGCAACATGCAGTTCGAATCTCTATAGTGATGATGGATCTAAGAGGAGGAGTTTCAATGGTGGATGTTATGGGAGGGCAAGAATGTTGTCGACTCGACCAATGCATCTCTTGGACTTGGCTTGGCCTGGATGTCGAGCGTTTGGCATCTTGGCGCAAGAATTGTTGCCTGCAGGCGGCTATTCAACTATGCATAGAATACAAAACAGTTTGTCATGTAGTGTTGGGGTTTCCTTGTGGGTGACGGGTGTTGGGTAAGTGGCTCCAAAGGATGGTGAAGGGGGATACATAGGGTGTGGCAGCTAGGCGGATGCCCGGTTTTGGAGATTATGGACCACACATGGTTTCCCAGACGCATTCTCACATATGACAATGTTGGGGTGACCAAAACTTGTTCCTCCCGTCACAACATTTGTTTCTCTTCCCAAGCTTGGGGATGCTAATATGTCTCAAACGTATCTATAGTTTTTTATTATTAAAAGCTATATTATCACTTTTGTATGCTTTCTATGCCATTTTATATTATTTTCCTAGACTAACCTATTAACTTAGTATCCAGTGTCGGTTCCTGTTTTTTTGTCATGTTTTTGGCGCTGGTTTCCTCGACTAGGGGGTGCTTGCATTACAAACTTTGCTCTATTTTGCGATGTTTCACTTGTGTCATGTATAACCCGTTTGCGTCGTGGAAAATACATTGGTGACGTTTTCCGGTCGTCACCCCCGTCATCACCGAAGCCGTCATAGAAAATAATATTTTGACAGTACCACTTTTTTTGTCATGCAAGTTCGCATGTTAGGTGACGGACCAAAAATTGTCACCAGTGCTCGTCCTCGGTGATGGCTCTGAATGTCACCAATGATAGCCCAATCTGTCGCCTAAGATCTTTTTGGCAACGATAATCCCATCGCCGGTGATAGGTCCGGAGGGTTGACCGGTCAAAGATTCATATAGGTGGGGCTAACGCTGATGACGTGGCTTCTTCCATATGGGTCTGACGTGGGTTTTATTGTTGGTGGTCCCGTCAGTAATAAATTGGCATCAATATTGACCGGTCAACGTTGCTGACACATGGGCCTAGAAGATGCTGATGTGGCTCCTTACATGTGGGACCATGTGTTCTATTTTCGGTGATGATATGTCCTATGACCGGTCAATGATTCTGACATGCGGGACCATGTTGTAATGATGTGGATGCTAGCACGCGGGTCCATATATGGGTGATGCGGGTTCTTACATGTGTGGGACCATAAGCTTGTGATGCCGTTCATGACCGTCATTGTATTTAGGCGCAGTCAATTTGTATTATATTGCAATTGGCGGTCACATTTCATACAATATTGATTTTTTAATAAATTTAATATGAATTCATGCAAAATTTGAATTTCAATCCAAATTCAGCAATCACGGATTTTAGTAAACCGCAACCTTCACAATTTTCAAATGAAACAGGTTGTATAAGATATTACAATAGCCAACCATGGGCCACAACTAAAGAATGAAAATTAGACACATACGACTTAGTTGCATCGCTCACATCTTATTGTACGGTGTCAACGCAGCCTGGGCGATGAACTTTAGCAATCCATCAATATCATCAAGCCCGTTTTCAAGATCCAAGGTTTTCACTTCCTTCGGTTTCTTAATGAGGTCGGGTTCTTGTTGTTTGCTCCATAGGGACAGTGTTCATTGATTCAAGACGGCTATGCAGATATTACAGACCCAATTTCTGACTCTCAATTTTAGCATGTTGCTCTGGCAGGGCCTTCTTGACATGTTCTAGAACTTTTTCGTGCTTTGCAAGGGTAATCTTCACAGATTCTTGGCAATGTTGCGTATCTCGCACGAGATGCTTCGCAAGTACACTTTCTAGCTCATGCTCTTCCAGGGCCTTGGAATCATCTTATAATTGTAGCTGCTTCCATACCAACGCCTTCTTCATATCATCTACTTCGGCGTGCTTGTTAACCATGGTGTGTTGCATGTCTTCTGGTTGTTCCTGTTGCACGTCTTCTGGTTGTTCCTGTTGCACAACATCAAATTATTGTTTCTGGGCCCAAACACTTGCAGTATTGTCATCATTTGAGAATCCTAAGTTTCCTTACAGACAAAATTCATAGAGGTTACAACATAGACAATAATTCCAAATTGTGCATGCATCTACCAGAGTATACAATGGTTGGGTGAAGAAAGACAGACTTACTAATTAAGGAAGTGTTTACAAAAAATAGTTGAGCTACTCACCGGATGAACCCGCTTTCTCTTTGATGTGCTTGAGCTTGGGGGTGCATCTGAAGTTAGAGACATGAGTTTTCCGAACTCTTCATGTACCATCTGTATACCCTAGTCACTACTTCATGTAGATGATGACAATTTTGCTGCCATAATGTAGTTGAAGACATTACACTGTAGGCAATTTACAATATGTATGCATTGTTAAAGCAAGTAAACATATTCTAACCACAGTTGTAGAGCTTGCAATAATAATGTCCTCTACATTTGTAATGATGGCCAAATCTGCATCTTTTTGTTCACTTTCGGTATCACTATCATCGTCTGCCAGGTCTTGTAGATGGTTTAGACAGCGAACAAGACCTTTGGTATCTGAGAACACAGGGAAATTCGTTAGGTGACCTAGAAATTAAGGTACAGAGTTAGAAAACTCTTCATTTTGATATAGGTTATTCTTTTCATGCCTTCACTAATGTTCTCCCACTCTGTTGGTAACATGTCAGCATCTGCTGCGTAAAGATTATGACTTGTTTAAAGTAGATACAGTATGAGACGGCGATAATTTTAAATAATGGTGAGAAACCAATATCCAAGCAACATGTCTGAATTACATCCCATTTTTGTTGTCTTTAGTCACCTTTTTCCTATGTGAAGACAACAAACCTACCGACCTAGCCATTCTCTATTGTGTTGTCCTACCTTTTTTTCCTTTTCAACCAAGAGACAAGAGACTCATTCCTTAGCTACTATTTTTTCACTTTTCAACCAAGATGCAGGTTCGATACCTAGTATCTTCGACAGTACTTTCCCCCTTTCTTTCCTTATTCAACCCAGACATGACTTAGTCTGCATGAGGTAGGATTTCCTTTAATAGTGCAAATTAAGGTTTTCATCTGCATTACAAGCATAGGCTAGTAACTTGGGGAGATGGGGGAGTGGAAAAAGATCCACATGTAGCAACGTGGGCGATGGGGCAATAGAACAAGGGTATGGCTTGAAAAGATGTAGCATACCCGAGGGTCGGCGTGAAGTGGCTTCTCTCGTGGTCATCATCCTCCGCACACACTACAGCAGCGAGCTTGGGGACGGAGGCCATCCGACGTTGGTGCTAGGTCTGAGAGGATGGCCTTATCGTCAATGTGCGTCCTCGCTCGCGGACGGCGAGTGTGTCAATGATGCACGTTCTCCTCTTCCCCGGCGGACGAGATCCGGGCGGATCTGTGACCACTGGTGAGGAGGGAGAGAGAAGGCCCACCATCATCTTGTTTAGATCTGGAGAGGGTAATAGTGTGAGAAGGAAGTGGGCAGCCCTAGCAAGTAAGCATGAAGCTCCAGCCTATATATCTTACTAGTACAAGTACTATTCTTACTAGTGGTAGAGTAGTTTATATTTTCTCTGCATATGGTACCAATTAGTTGTGCTTTAAAATCGAATGGTACGCCATTAAAAAAATTAAATCGAGAAATAAGGCGGCACCTCGGGCCAACGTGGCCTGATCAGATTTTGCACGAGAAATGACACACCATGTTTCATTGACATGTGGTCCTGTTCCAACATGTCAGTGAGAAGACGATGAGTCCTTTGTATAATTTTCGAATGGACGTCTACGAAGGCTAGGTCGCCTCTTCCTATGTCGTGGCAACCGTTCGCTCCCACTCACCTCTTCCTATACCATGGCAACCGTTCACCGCCTCTTCGCCTTTCCCTCTCGATTTTAGAACTGTAGTTGCATGCCCTTTCTTTCCTCCATTTGCCTTGACTCTTCCTACTATCATTGTTCACCTTCTAGATGGAGGGAAGATGCAAGGCCCGACCCCATTATTCTTGACCTAATCTGAAAGATGACACGGTGGAGGACTCATTGATCGGTGCGATGAAATCACCACGGCTAGCATGGCGGGTTCGTTCAAGTTCATTCTCAACTCAACAAATAAGATCATTACAAACAAACCAAGGGTTCAAGATCGGTTTGATCTCCCCTAACTTCTTTGCCATGACCCCGCTCACTAGCGCAGGGATGGCGAAAGGATCTCCTTGTGCTAGTTGATGCCGTTTGATAATGATCTATGTGATGTTAAGATGCCATCGCTTAAGCGTAAGGCCTGGGCTGGTGCAAATGGAGATTGGGTTGTTTATATTGGGTACAACTGCGAGTGGCTAAAGTAAATATGCCCTAGAGGCAATAATAGAGTTATTATTTTATATTTCCTTATTCATGATAAAGGTTTATTATTCATGCTAGAATTGTATTGATCGAAAACATAATACATGTGTGAATATATAAACAAATATTGTGTCCCTAGTAAGCCTCTACTAGACTAGCTCATTGATCAAATATGGTTAAGGTTTCCTAACCATAGACATGAGTTGTAATTTGATAACGGTGTCACATCATTAGGAGAATGATGTGATGGACAAGACCCATCCGTTAGTTTAGCATAATGATCATTCAGTTTATTGCTATTAATTTCTTAATGTCAAATACATATTCCTTCGACCATGAGATTATGCAACTCCTGGATACCGGAGGAATATCTTGTGTGCTATCAAACATCACAACGTAATTGGGTGATCATAAATATGCTCTATAGGTATCTTTGAAGGTGTTTGTTGAGTTGGCATAGATCGAGATTAGGACTTGTCACTCCGAGTATTAGAGAGGTATCTCTGGGCCCTCTCAGTAATACACATCATAAGCTTACAAGCAAAATACTAAGGAGTGAGTCACGAGGTGATGTATTACGGAATGAGTAAAGAGACTTGCTAGTAACGAGATTGAACTAGGTATGAAAATACCGATAATCGAATCTTGGGCAAGTAACATACCAATAGACAAAGGGAATTACGTATGTTGTCAGAACGGCTCGATCGATAAAGATCTTCGTAGAATATATAGGAGCTAATCAGGCCATCCAGGTTCTGCTATTGGTTATTGACCGGAGAGGTGTTTCGGTCATGTCTACATAGTTCTTGAACCCGTAGGGTCCGCACGCTTAACGTTCGATGACGATATAGTATTATATGAGTTATCTGATTTGGTGACTGAATGTTGTTTGGAGTCCCGGATGAGATCACGGACATGACGAGGAGTCTCGAAATGGTCGAGGGGTAAAGATTGATATATATATATATATAAGACAATTGCCTATATATATGTGGGAGGGGGCGCCTAGCACACAGGAGACAATTGCCTAATGATACATATCCAACGTATCTATAAATTTTTATTGTTCCATGCTATTATATTATCTGTTTTGGATGTTTAATGGGCTTTACTATGCATTTTTATATTATTTTTGGGACTAACCTATTAACCAGAGGCCCAGTGCAAATTGCTATTTTTTTTCCTATTTTAGTGTTTCGCTGAAAAATAATATCAAATGGAGTCCAGACGGAATGAAACCTTCGGGAGAATCGTTTTTGGAACAAACGCAATCCAGAAGACTTGGAGTGGACATCAAGGAAGCAACAAGGTGGCCATGAGGCAGGAAGGCGTGCGCAAGGGGGGTAGGCGCGCCCCCACCGTCATGGGCCCCTCGTGGCTCTCCTGACCGACTTCTTTTGCCTATATATACTCATATACCCTGAAAACATCCGAGAGCACCACGAAACCCTATTTCCACCGCCGCAACCTTCTTTACCCATGAGATCCCATCTTGGGGCCTTTTCCGGCGCTCCGCCGGAGGGGGAATCGATCACGGAGGGCTTCTACATCAACACCATAGCTTCTCTGATGAACCGTGAGTAGTTTACCTTAGACCTTCGGGTCCATAGTTATTTGCTACATGGCTTCGTCTCTCTCTTTGATTCTCAATACAAAGTTCTCCTCGATCTTCTTAGAGATCTATTTGATGTAATTCTTTTTGTGGAGTGTTTGTCAAGATCCGATGAATTGTGGGTTTATGATAAAGATTATCTACGAATAATATTTGAATATCCTCTGAATTCTTTTATGTATGATTTGTTATCTTTGCAAGTCTCTTCGAATTATCAGTTTGGTTTGGCCTACTAGATTGATCTTTCTTGCAATGGGAGAAGTGCTTAGCTTTGGGTTCAATCTTGCGGTGTCCTTTCCCAGCGATAGCAGGGGCAACAAGGCACGTATTGCATTGTTGCCATCGAGGATAAAAAGATGGGGTTTGATATCATATTGCTTGAGTTTATCCCTCTACATCATGTCATCTTGCCTAATGCGTTACTCTGTTCTTATCAACTTAATACTCTAGATGCATGCTGGATAGCGGTCGATGTGTGGAGTAATAGTAGTAGATGCATAATCGTTTCGATCTACTTGTCGCGGACTTGATGCCTATATACATGATCATGCCTAGATATTCTCATAACTATGCACTTTTCTATCAATTGCTCAACAGTAATTTGTTCACCCACCATAATACTTATGCTATCTTGAGACAAGCCACTAATGAAACCTATGGCCCCTTGGTCTATTCTCCATCATATAAGTTTTCGATCTATTTTATTTTTAATCTTTACTTTCCTAAGAATACCAAAATATTTATCTTATTATCTCTATCAGATCTCACTTTTGCAAGTGGCCGTGAAGGGATTGACAACCCCTTTATTGCGTTGGTTGCAAGATTCTTCTTTTTTGTGCAGGTACGAGGGATTTGAGTGCAGCCTCCTACTGGATTGATACATTGGTTCTCAAAAACTAAGGGAAATACTTACGCTACTTTGCTGCATCACCCTTTCCTCTTCAAGGGAAAACCAGCGCATGCTCAAGAGGTAGCAAGAAGAATTTTCGGCGCCGTTGCCGGGGAGTCTACACACAAGTCAAGACATACAAGTACCCATCACAAACTCTTATCCCTCGCATTACATTATTTGCCATTTGCCTCTCGTTTTCCTCTCCCCCACTTCACCTTTTCCTTTGCCTTTTCTTCGCCCTCTTCCTGTATGTTTTTTGTTTGTGTTTCCACGTGCCTTCTATTTGCTTGCATCTTTGCTTGCTAAAAATCTATTGATATGGATCCACTTAAAGTATTCTACTTGGATCATCTTCGATCCTTATGCACTCGTGCTAAAACCCCAACTAGCCTAGTTGATGGGAAATCTTTAGATGAGCATGCTCATTTTGTGCATCACCGTTTGTCTGAAAAAGGGAGACTCTTATGGGATCAAATAAATAGATTGTTGTGTTATGCTTGGTATCTTTGTGAAATTTATGATTTTACTTGTTGCTCTAAGAACCCTAAAAAACACCTTCCCTACCTATGTGAGTTTAATGATAATGAAATCTTATCTTCTTATGGAAAGAGTGTTTATAGTTACTATGATATCGAACAAATTGAAGAATTTGTCGTTTTTAAGGGTGCTCATGAAGTTGCTTCTTTGATTGAAAAGTATGCTATTACTCTCTACAAATCTGAAAATTCTGACATACTTAAATATTGCTATGAAAACTATGCTCATAATGCCTATGTTAAGGAATTTATTGAGAGAATGACCGTTGCTTTGGTAGAAAATAATGATATGCATGAATCTATAGATAATTATGATTGAAATATCCCATGATGAACATGATGCTTGCTATTCTTGTGGCCATGATGCCAATATTTATGAAGACGAATTTGCTATAGTTCCTTATGCTAAACATGAGATCGTTGCTATTGAACCCGTACTTGATAGTTCCTCTGATGAAAAGCATGATTGCAATAATCTTATTGTAAATTCTCTTGATGTCAATTGTGTTAATAATATGCAAAACCCTAAGCTTGGGGATGCTAGTTTTGCTATGTCTACTACTTGTTGCAATGATCATGATTGGGGTGATAATGTTTCTTATGATCTTGAAAATTTATTTAAGCCCCATGATGAATATGAGATTGATAATAGTGTTTGCAATATTATTGAAAGTGGATTTGGAAGAGTGTCAACTTTAGATCCCACATATTTGGATAATGTTCAATCTTATGAAGTTTTTGATAAAAGTGGGTTTGGAGAGGTCATGACTTTAGTTAATCCCACTATTTTGGAAGAGTGTCAACTTTGCATGCATGTGGATCGTGTTGAAAATATTTTATGTGATAGCTATTTTGTTGAATCTTCTTATGATCCCACATGTAATTATTATAAGAGAGGGAATTATGGTTGTAGAAATTTTCATGTTGCTAAATTACCTCTTGTTATGTTGAGATTGCTATTGTTTCTTTCCGCTTTCTTGCATATGCTAGTTTTTGCTTGCTATAATAATTTGTTTGCCTATAAGATGCCTATGCATAGGAAGTATGTTAGACTTAGATGTGTTTTTCACATGCTTTATGATGCTCTCTTCGGGCCTCAATTCTTTGTCTTCATGTGAGTATCATTGAAATCTCAATGCCTAGCTAGGGGTGTTAAACGATAGCGCTTGTTGGGAGGCAACCCAATTGTATTTTTGTTCTTTGCTTTTTGTTCCTGTTTAGTAATAAATAATTCATCTAGCCTCTGGTTAGATGTGGTTTTATGTTTTAATTAGTGTTTGTGCCAAGTAAAACCTATAGGATCATCTTGGGTGATAGTTAATTTGATATTGGTGAAAAACAGAAACTTTTGCACGCACGAGAATAATTTCATAAATCACAGAAATGTGATTTTTAGTTGATTATTTTTGGAGAAGATTAATAGACAAATTATATAGGACTTCCTATTTTGGTAAAATTTGGGGGGTTCCAGAAGTATTCAAAAGTTACAGATTGCTATAGACTGTTCTGTTTTTGACAGATTCTGTTTTTCGTGTGTTGTTTGCTTATTTTGATGAATCTATGGCTAGTATCGGGGGGTATGAACCATAGAGAAGTTGGAATACAGTAGGTTTAACACCAATAAAAATAAAGAATGAGTTCATTATAGTACGTTAAAGTGGTGGTTTGTTTTATTTCGCTAACGGAGCTCATGAGATTTTCTGTTGAGTTTTGTGTTGTGAAGTTTTCAAGTTTTTGGATAAAGATTTGATGTATTATGGAATAAGGAGTGGCAAGAGCCTAAGCTTGGGGATGCCCAAGGCACCCCAAGGTAAAATTCAAGGACAACCAAAAGCCTAAGCTTGGGGATGCCCCGGAAGGCATCCCTCTTTAAATCTTAAATCCATCGGTAACTTTACTTGATGCTATATTCTAATTCACCACATGATATGTGTTTTGCTTGGAGCGTCTTGTATGATTTGAGTCTTTGATTTTTAGTTTACCACAATCATCCTTACTGTACACACCTTTTGGGAGAGACACACATGAATCAAAATTTATTAGAATACTCTATGTGCTTCACTTATATCTTTTGAGCTAGATAATTTTGCTCTAGTGCTTCACTTGTACCTTTTTAGAGCACGATGGTGGTTTTATTTTGTAGAAATTATTGATCTCTCATGCTTCACTTATATTATTTTTAGAGTCTTTTAGAACAGCATGGTAATTTTCTTTGGTTATAAAATTAGTCCTAATATGATGGGCATCCAAGTTAGGTATAATAAAAACTTTCATATAAAGTGCATTGAATACTATGAGAAGTTTGAAACTTGATGATTGTTTTGAGATATGAGGATGGTAATATTATAGTCATGCTAGTGGAGTAGTTATGAATTTGAGGAATACTTGTGTTAAAAGTTTGTGACTCCCGTAGCATGCACGTATGGTGAACCGTTATGTGATGAAGTTGGAGCATGATTTATTTATTGATTGTCTTCCTTATGTGTGGAAGTCGGGATCGCGCGATGGTTAACTCCTACCAACCCTTCCCCTAGGAACATGAGTGTAGTACTTTGTTTTGACAACTTGTAGATTTTTGCAATAAGTATGTGAGTTCTTCATGACTAATGTTGAGTCCATGGATTATACGCACTCTCACCCTTCCACCATTGCTAGCCTCTCTTGTGCCGCGCAACTTTTGCCGGTATCTTACACCCACCATATACCTTCCTCAAAACAGCCACCATACCTACCTATTATGGCATTTCCATAGCCATTCCGAGATATATTGCCATGCAACTTTCCACCGTTACATTTATTATGACACGCTCCACCATTGTCATATCGCTTTGCATGATCATGTAGCTGACATCGTATTTGTGGCAAAGCCACCATTCATAATTCTTTCATACATGTCACTCTTGATTCATTGCACATCCCAGTACACCGCCGGCGGCATTCACATAGAGTCATATTTTCTTCTAAGTATTGAGTTGTAATTTTTGAGTTGTAATAAAATTGTGATGATCTTCATTATTAGAGCATTGTCCCATGTGAGGAAAGGATGATGGAAGCAATGATTCCCTCACAAGTTGGGATGAGTCTTCGGACTTTATGAAAAATAAAAGAGGCCAAAGAAGCCCAAATAAAAAAAGAGGCCAAAGAAGCCCACCAAAAAAAGGGAAGAAAAAAATGAGAGAAAAAGAGAGAAGGGACAAGGTTACTATCCTTTTACCACACTTGTGCTTCAAAGTAGCACCATGATCTTCATGATATAGAGTCTCCTATGTTGCCACCTTCATATGCTAGTGGGAATTTTTCATTATAGAACTTGGCTTATATATTCCAATGATGGGCTTCCTCAAATTGCCCTAGGTCTTCGTGAGCAAGCAAGTTGGATGCACACCCACTTAGTTTCTTTTGATGAGCTTTCATACACTTATAGCTCTAGTGCATCCGTGACATGGCAATCCCTACTCACTCACATTGATATCTATTAATGGGCATCTCCATAGCCCGTTGATACGCCTAGTTGATGTGAGACTATCTTCTCCGTTTTTGTCTTCTCCACAACCACCATCCTATTCCACCTATAGTGCTATGTCCATGGCTCACGCTCATGTATTGCGTGAAGATTGAAAAGTTTGAGAATACTAAAGTATGAAACAATTGCTTGGCTGAAACCGGGGTTGTGCATGATTTAAATATTTCGTGTGATGAAGATAGAGCATAGCCAGACTATATGATTTTGTAGGGATAACTTTCTTTGGCCATGTTATTTTGAGAAGACATTATTACTTTGTTAGTATGCTTGAAGTATTATTACTCTTATGTCAATATTAAACTTTTATCTTGAATCTTTCGGATCTGAACATTCATGCCACAATAAAGAAAATTACATTGAGAATTATGTTAGGTAGCATCCCACATCAAAAATTGCGTTTTTGTCATTTACCTACTTGAGGACGAACAGGAATTAAGCTTGGGGATGCTTGATACGTCTCCAACATATCTATAATTTTTTATTGCTCCATGCTATTATATTATCTGTTTTGGATGTTTAATGGGCTTTACTATGCACTTTTATATTATTTTTGGGACTGACCTATTAACCGGAGGCCCAGTGCAAATTGCTATTTTTTTTGCCTATTTCAGTGTTTCGCAGAAAAGGAATATCAAACGGAGTCCAAACGGAATGAAACCTTCGGGAGAATCGTTTTTGGAACAAACGCAATCCAGGAGACTTGGAGTGGACATCAAGGAAGCAACAAGGCAGCCACAAGGCAGGGAGGCGCGCCCAGGGGGAGTAGGCGCGCCCCCACCCTCGTGGCCCCCTCGTGGCTCCCCCGACCGACTTCTTTCGCCTATATATATACTCATATACCCTGAAAACATACGAGAGCACCATGAAACCCTATTTCCACCACCGCAACCTTCTATACCCGTGAGATCCCATCTTGGGGCCTTTTCTGGTGCTCCGCCGGAGGGGAAATCGATCACGGAGGGCTTCTACATCAACACCATAGCCTCTCCAATGAAGCGTGAGTAGTTTACCTCACACCTTCGGGTCCATAGTTATTATCTACATGGCGTCTTCTTTCTCTTTGATTCTCAATACAAAGTTCTCCTCGATCTTCTTGGAGACCTATTCGATGTAATTCATTTTTGCGGTGTGTTTGTCAAGATCCGATGATTTGTGGGTTTATGATAAAGATTATGTATGAAAAATATTTGAATCTCCTCTGAATTCTTTTATGTATAATTTGTTATCTTTGCAAGTCTCTTCGAATTATCAGTTTGGTTTGGCCTACTAGATTGATCTTTCTTGCAATGGGAGAAGTGCTTAGCTTTGGGTTCAATATTGCGGTGTCCTTTCCCAGTGACAGCAGGGGCAGCAAGGCACGTATTGTATTGTTGCCATCGAGGATAAAAAGATGGGGTTTATATCATATTGCTTGAGTATATCCCTCTACATCATGTCGTCTTGCTGAATGCGTTACTCTGTTCTTATGAACTTAATACTCTAGATGCATGCTGGATAGCGGTCGATGTGTGGAGTAATAGTAGTAGATGCAGAATCGTTTCGATCTACTTGTCGCGGACGTGATGCCTATATACATGATCATGCCTAGATATTCTCGTAACTATGCACTTTTCTATCAATTGCTCGACAGTAATTTGTTCACCCATCGTAATACTTATGCTATCTTGAGAGAAGGCACTAGTGAAACCTATTGCCCCTGGGTCTAATTCTCCATCATATAAGTTTCCAATCTATTTTATTTTGCAATCTTTACTTTCCAATCTATAAGAATACCAAAAATATTTATCTTATTATCTCTATCAGATCTCACTTTTGCAAGTGGCCGTGAAGGGATTGACAACCCCTTTATCACGTTGGTTGCAAGGTTCTTACTTGTTCGTGCAGGTACGAGGGATTTGAGTGTAGCCTCCTACTGGATTGATACCTTGGTTCTCAAAAACTGAAGAAATACTTATGCTACTTTGCTGCATCACCCTTTCCTCTCTAAGGGAAAACCAACACATGCTCAATAGGTAGCACCTATCCGTGTGCGGCACCCCCCTCCACCGTTTACACCCCCGGTCATATTCTCGTAGTGCTTAGGTGAAGCCCTGCGAAGATCACTTCACCATCACCGTCACCACGTTGTCGTGCTGCCGGAACTCATCCACTACCTCGCTGTCTTGCTGGATCAATAAGGTGAAGGACGTCATCGAGCTGAACGTGTGCAGAACACGAAAGTGACGTGCGTTCGATACTAGATCGGTTGGAGCATGAAGAAAGTTCGACTACATCAACCGTGTTGTGAAACGCTTCCGCTTACGGTCTACGAGGGTATGTAGACACACTATCCCTCTCGTTGCTATGCATCTCCATGGATAGATCATTGCGTGTGCGTAGAATTTTTTTTGTTTTCCATGCAATGTTCCCCAACAGTGGCATCATGAGCCAGGTCTATGCATAGATGATATGCACGAGTATAACACAAAGAAGTTGTGGGCGGTGATGTTCATACTGCTTACCACCAACGTCGTATTTTGATTCGATGGCATTATGGAATGAAGCGGCCCGGACCAAACTTACATGTCCACGCACATGAGACCGGTTCCACCGACTGACATGCAACTAGTTTTGCATAAAGGTGGCTGGCGGGTGTCTATTTCTTCTACTTTAGTTGAATCAAATTTGACTGTGGCCAGTCCTTGAAGAAGGTTAAAACAGCAAACTTTATAATTCACCGTTGTGGTTTTTGCCGTAGGTAAGAACGGTTCTTGCTAGAAACCCATAGCAGCCACGTAAAACTTGCAACAACAATGTAGAGGACGTCTAACTTGTTTTTACAGGGTATGTTGTGATGTGATATGGTCAAGACATGATGTGATATACGTTATTGTATGAGAAGATCATGTATTGTAAGTTATCGGCAACCGGCATGAGCCTTATGGTTGTCTCTTTATTGTATGAAATGCAAATGCCATGTAATTGCTTTACTCTATTGCTATGCATTAGCAATAGTTGTAGAAGTAATAGTTGGTGAGACGGCCACGACGCAACGATGGAGATCAAGGTGTCAAGCCGGTGACGATGGAGATCATGACGATGCCTTGGAGATGGAGATCAAAAGCATGAGATGATGATGGCCATATCATGTCACATATTCTTTTTATTGCATCTGATGTTTATCTTTTATGCATCTTATTTTGCTTAGAACGACGGTAGCATTATAAGATGATCCCTTCACTAAATTTCAAGATATAAGTGGTCTCCCCAGGTATGCACCGTTGCGAAAGTTCGTCGTTTCGAGACACCACGTGATGATCGGGTGTGATAGACTCTACGTTCACATACAACAGGTGTAAGACAATTTTGCACATGCAGAATACTTGGGTTAAACTTGACAAGCCTAGCATGTACAGACATGGTCTCAAAACACTTGAGACCGAAAGATCGAACGTGAGTCATATAATAGATATGATCAACATAGAGATGTTCACCATTGATGACTACCCCATCTCACGTGATGATCGGACATGGGTTAGTTGATTTGGATCATGTATCACTTAGATAACTTGATAGATGTTTATTTAAGTGGGAGTTCATTAGTAATTTGATTAATTAAACATAATTTATCATGAACTTAGTCCTGATAGTATTTGCAAATCTATGTTGTAGATCAATAGCTCACAATGTATTTCCCCTATTTTTGATATGTTCCTAGAGAAAAATAAGTTGAAAGATGATAGTAGCAATGATGCGGACTGGGTGCGTGATCTGAGAGTTATCCTCATTGCTGCACAAAAGAATTATGTCCTTGATGCACTGCTAGGTGACAGACCTATTGCATGAGCAGATACAGACATTATGAGCGTTTGAAAAGCTTGGTATGACATGACTACTTGATAGTTTAGTGCACCATGCTTTGCGGCTTAGAACCGGGACTTTTGTCGGATTATGGGATCTGCAAACCCTTGAGAGGTTCGAACTCTGGGGTGCGTGCGGAGATCTCAACCTACCCAGCTTGCCTACTCGCGATCCTCCTAAGCCTAGCGTGTCAAGCTCAAAGAGACAAAGAGACACAGCAGTTTATCCTGGTTTGGGCCACCTTGCGGTGTAATACCCTACTCCAGCGTTTTGGTGGATTGCCTCGAAGGGCTGAGGATGAACTAGTACACTGGATGAACGAGCCTCAGGAGGTGAGGTGTTCTTGGGTTGGTGTGGTGTATGCTAGTTCTACTTGTCTTGGGTTCCGTCCCCCTTCCATGGTGGTGGCTAGTCCTATTTATAGTGGCCTTGGTCCTCTTCCCAAATGTTGGCGGGAAGGGATCCCACAACGGCCGGATTTGAAAGGGGACAAGTAGTACAGCTTATCCTGGCAAAAGTAGTCTTCGCCTATGTAAAGCCTCTGGTCGTGACGCCGTGGTGAGCTCGTTGATGACCTCCGTCCTGGCGGTCTTGGTCTCGTTGCATTGAAATGGAAACCTTTGGCTGATTCCTCAGGACTCCGCGCCTGTGGCTTGCCTCCTTTGAACCAAAGAGGAAACTTGCGCTCTGCGCCCGCCTGGCGCCCGCCTGGCCTTGGTCGTCATGGCTCATGTCAGCTGAGCCTCGTGAGGTAACATTGCATAGAATTCTCCACCCCTCAGGAGCCAGCATGGCGAGGCCTATTCCCTCGGGGGTCTTGGCGTCGCCTACCTCACGAGGCTTGGACCCTCGCGAGGGCCTTGTGTTGTTGATGCTAAAGCTGGCCCATACCAGGCCGTCGATGGAGCCTCGTGGTGGGCCGCAGGTAGGCAGGGCCGGATACCCCCAAATCTAGGACACCGACAGTAGCCCCGGGCCCAAGGCGCGCTCGGACTTGGCTTCCAGGCGAAGCTAAAGGGCAAGTGTGGAGCGCCGCGAGCCCTAACCGCCTGCGGCCTTGATGATGCGTGGCGATTGATGGGACGTGGGCAACTCCACTTCCCCACATTGCCTTGGCAACTGGTCGTTGCGGCATGCAAAAGGTCATGATGGCTCGAGGTCATAGAGGCCAGTGGTTGGCCTCCCTTGGCTATAAATGTGAGGGAGGGGTAGAGCCCCCCCCCGCCCATCTCTCCTTCATCTTGCTCCCGCCTGCTTTTCTCTTCTCCATCTTCCTCCCATGGCGTCGCCGATGAGGTTTTCAGCGGCCGAGAAGGGGAAAGCCTCTAAGGAGGGGCCAGCCTCTCTACCTCCTAAGAGGGGCTGCGGCCATCCCCGCAAGCACCCCGCAGCTCCTCCGGCGGCTTCTAGGGGGGCCGGGCACGCACCCCCCCAAAGGCGGCATTGCTCTTGGCGCCCACGACGGCACCTCTTCTCGCGGCGGGGGCCACCAGCTTCGGAGCAGCCCCCATGATGAAGGGAGACGTGTCGTGATCATGCGCCCGCCTCGGTCGTGCTTCTCCTTGTTGGACGTGCTTCCTGAGTTCGTGGTGTGGTCGGAGAGCTCGGCCGGCACCTCACTCCGCCTCTCTCGCTTCTTCTCTGGCGAGCTTTCTTCTTCGGGACTCGATGGTCTCTGGCTGTAGGCTGACGGTTGCTGCAGCAGGGATTCGTGGGTTGGTACAGAGGTCACCGCCTCTGGCAACGTGGTCCTGACCCGTGGCTGGCAGACCTTCACCCGCACGCATGGCCTGGGCGGAAGGTGCACCCTCCACTTCAAGTACGCTGGCCTGGCGACCCTCTACGTGAGGGTGTTCAGGGAGGACGGCCGCCGCGTGGGGTGCTGCCCGGAGGATGGCAGCGACGATGATTGTGGCGATGGTGAGCTTGGTCTTGGCGACGCGCGCTCATCCTCCCGTGATGGCAGCTCTTCCTCGGATGAGAGCTCGAGTAGTGGCGGCTATGACCTGCCCCCACGTTATCGTGCTCGGGTCAAGGATGTCGGGGGTTCGTCCTGCCACGACGCTCTAGTGAAGCTGGAGAGGAGCCCGGCGTGAAGCTGGGAGCCGACAAACTTGGACTCAAGGCCGGTGGCTCCGGGTCACCTATGGGAGAACTAGTGAAGCGTCAGGCCACCTTGAGGTGCTGCTTGAGGATGCGGTGCTGGTGCCGAGCTCGTACGCCTTCGGTCCTTCTTTGTTTAGCCTTTCCTTTCTCCTGTAATTCGAAAAAAGAAAGACGTACCCTGCGGGGGCGTGTAATGAACTGTGGCAGTTATGCCATTTATGCTATGCTTGCTATCTTAATGCTTTGCTATAATGTTTGCGATCTGGGTGAGTTAAAGTAGGAAAGCTTAGCTTGGTATGTGCAGTCGTTTTTCACCTCATGAAAACCTGGCCTCAGGTACTTGATGGGGCCCCCCTTCCCCGGGCAGCCTTGGGTGCAGCCCCCGGAAGACACGCCTTGGGGTCTGAGGAGCCACGACAGGGTAGAGCTGTCTTTGAAGGAAGAGAAAACTGTCGAGCGGCTCACTCCTCCTTACGCGAGCCCCCTGCCATGGATTAGCTCGGACCTGATGCACCGTGTCGTGTTGCCCGGGGGGCACGGACATGAGGGGTGCTGGTGCCCGTGGACTTGATCGAGGGCTCCTCACGAGGATGAAGCCGAAATACCAGGGTTCAGTGTGGTGCATGCGTCCAAAGGCAAGCCCAGGGCGCACACACCTACCTAGCCCCACGCGCGAGGCGCACGAGAAGAAGTGGCGGGCGACTGCCACCTCTCTCATGCCCTTAGGCCAAAAACAGCCCAGGAGAAGGAAATAGCTCGAGGAACCAGTGTTCGAGGATATCAAATCCATTGAAAGATTACTAAAAAATGCAAGCAACTTCAGAAAGCAAATGAAAAGCCGCGTCTGGCACCTAATCTAGTCTTCCCACCAGCGCGGAGCTAAGTGCTGCCACTAAGACGTGGGAGGGAGCCCCCATGAGGCCCCAGGGCGACTCTCAGGAGACTCTGGGGCGTGTACAGCCCCACTCATTATTACATGAGAGTGTCACAAGCGGAGACCTTCACAGGCCGGTGCCTTGCTTCACAGGCCGGAGCCTTGCTTCATAGGCCGGAGCCTTTCTTCAGGGGTAGAACTTCCGGAGGTGCTGCATGTTCCAGGCGTTCTGGATGGGGACCCCGTCCTGTGTCTCCAGGTGCGCGGCGCCAGGCCTGGAGACACGGGCAATCCTAAATGGGCCCTCCCACATGGGAGAGAGCTTGTGCAGCCCCTCCCTAGAGAGCACCCGCCTCAGGACGAGGTTTCCCACCTCCAACATCCTGGAGCGGACGCTGCAAGAGTGGTACCGCCGCAGCGCCTGCTGGTACCTCGCCGCCCGGAGCGAGGCTTGACGGTGACGTTCCTTCCCCAGCATGAGATCCATCCCCCACATGGCGTCCTGCCGCGTCTCATTGAACGCCAGGACCCGCGTGGAGCGATGCTTGATCTCGTGAGGGAGAACCGTTTCTGCTCCGTAGACGAGAAAGAACGGCGTCTCTCCCGTTGGCTTGGTCGCGGTGGTGCGGATGGACCACATCACAGACTGCAGCTCGTCGAGCCAGCCCCTTCTGCAGGCCTCGAGCTTCTTCTTGAAGGTCCGGGTCTGAGGCCCCTCAGGACTTCCACATTGTCCCTCTCGGCCTGGCCGTTGCTCCGTGGGTGTGCTACTGAGGTGTAGCAGATCTGCGTTCCAAGGTTAGCACAGTATGTTTTGAAAAGGTTGCTGGTGAACTGCGAGCCGTTGTCGGTGATGATGCGGTTGGGGACCCCAAACCGGCTCATGATTCCCTTGATGAACTTGACGGCCGATCCAGCTGGGATAGTGTGCACGGCTTCTACCTCCGCCCACTTGGTGAACTTGTCGATGGCGATGTAGAGGTATCGGTAGCCCCCTGGCACCCGAGGGAACGGTCCCAAGATGTCCAGCCCCCAGACCCCAAACGACCACGTGAGCGGGATCGTCTGGAGGCCTTGCACGGGCTGGTGGATCTGCTTGGCGTGAAACTGGCATGCTTCACAAGAGCGCACCAGCTCTGTAGCGTCGTTCAGCGCAGTGGGCCAGTAGAAGCCACTACAGAATGCCTTGCCCGCCAAAGGGCGTGATGAGGAATGATGCCCGCAGTCCCCACCATGTATGTCCGCTAGCAGCTCGAGTCCCTGTTCCCTGGAGATGCACCGCAACGAAACATCATTGGGCCTCTTGTGATATAACTCACCATCCTTGATGCAGTACGCGGTGGCTTGACGGGCCACGCGCTCGGCGTCCTCCTCCTTCTCTGGCAGGGTCCCTTGAAGCAAGTACGCCTTGAACTCTTCGGTCCAGCACCCCTCCTGAGGCACGAGCACGAGCAGCAGGCGGGCTCCCGAGGGGTGACCACAGGATGGGGCGCCCGTCTCGGGTGCCTGTGGCAAGTCCTCCTGAGGCGGTGCTAGAGTCGTGGCGTGGGGGTCGCAGATGGCTTGAAGAGCCGCTCCTCAAACACCCCCGGCTCCTGAGGGAGCTTGCGGGAGGCTCTCTTGGTGATGTCGTCCGCTTCCTTGTTCATTCCGCACGACACGTGCTGCAGCTCCATGCCCATGAACCGCTTCTCCATCTTGCACACCTCCTCTAGGTACGCCTCCATGTGCTCGTCCTTAGGCGTGTACTCCTTGTTGGAGAAGTTGACGAGAAGCTGAGAGTCGCCCTTGATGGTGAGGCGCTTCACTCCTAGCGCGGCCGCGGCCCTGAGTCCGGCGAGCAAGCCTTCGAATTTTGCGATGTTGTTGGAGACCTTCTCGCCCTGCTGAAATCAGAGTTGCACTGCGTAACAGAGCTTGTCCTTAGTGGGTGAGATGAGGACGGCCCCCACTCCCACGCCTTGTCGCACAAACGCCTCGTCGAAGTACATGATCCATTCGTCCGGCTCCTCGTCTCCTGGCAGGAGGGAGCAGTCCTTGCTTACTCCATGGTCGGGAGCATCAGTCCACTCGGCCACAAAGTCCATGAGGGCCGGACCCTTGATGACCCTGGTGGTGTTGAACTCGAGATTCAATGCCTGAAGTTCTATGTTCCATTCAGCAACTCGCACGGCTGCGTTCGGGCTCCGGAGCACCCTCTCCAGTGGGTACGCTGAAACAACCTTGATGGGGTGGCCTTGAAAGTAGTGGCATAATTTCCTGGAGGCGACCAGGAGTGCGAGCAGGAGCTTCTGAGGTGTAGGGTAGCGCACCCGGGCCTCCCTCAGTACCGTGCTGACGAAGTAGACAGGGTGCTCGACGAGTGGGGAGGCATCAGCGGAGTCTTGTTCTTCGCGAGGGTGCAGGTCCTCCATGGCTTCATGAGGCCCGCCCTCGGGAGCCTTGATAGCCGCGGGATCAATCATGGCCTCAGGAGGAATGTCGGCCACCGGGTCGGTCGAGGCCCCAGATGCATCGTCCTGAGGGTGTTGCGCCTTGCTTGATGGTTGTGCATCATGCTGAGGTTTCTTGATCGGGTGTTCCTTCCTTAGCGCCACCAGGGCGGCGCTGGCTGAGTGAGGGGTGGCTGCCAGATAGAGCACCAAGGTCTCGAGGGGGCGCGGTGCCACCATCACTGGCGGGCTGGTCAAATATCTCTTGAGGTCCTGGAAGGCTACGTCTGCCTCTGGGGTCCACTTCAATGGCTCCTTCCTCTTCATCATCTTGAAAAACGGGAGGGTGTGCTCCCCCAGCTTGGAATGAAATGCCCAAGTGAGGTTCGGCAGCCCGCTAGCTTCTGCATCTCCTTCAGGGTCTGTGGGGGGTTCATGTCCTCTATCGCCTTGACCTTCTCTGGGTTGGCCTCGATCCCTCTGTGCGACACCAAGAAGCCCAACAGCTTGCTGGAAGGGACCCCGAACACACACTTCTCGGGGTTAAGCCGAAGATCCACCTTGCGCAGGCTGGTGAACGTCTCCTCCTGATCTTCTATCAGGGTCCTGGCCTCCCGAGACTTCACCACTATGTCGTCAACATAGGCCTCTGCGTTCCTCCCGATCTGCAAACCCATGGCGATATGTATTAATCGCTGGAAGGTTGCCCCCGCATTACGCAGCACGAAGGGCATATAGGTGTAGCAGTACACCCTGCAGGGGGTGAGGAACGTCGTCTTCTCCACATCCTCCATGGCCATCTTGATCTGGTGGTAGCCGGAGAAGGCATCCAGGAAGCACAACAGGTCGCATTCGGCGGTGGAGTCGATGATCTGGTCGATGCGAGGGAGAGGGAAGGGATCTTGCGGGAAGGCCTTGTTGAGGTTGGTGAAGTCGACACACATGCGCTCCTTCCCTCCTTTCTTGGGGATGATGACGGGGTTCGCCAGCCACTCTGGGTACCATACCTCTCTAATGACCCCCGCGGCTTGTAGCTTACGGGTTTCTTGGATGATGAAGCCTGCTTCTCGGCGAACTGGCGGTGAGACTTCTGCTTCACTGGCCGCATGTTTGGACATACCCTCAGGTGGTGCTCGATTATCCCCATTGGGACCCCAGCCAGGTGTTTGGGTTCCCAAGTGAATACATCCTTGTTGGCTTGCAAAAAGTTGATCAATGCCTCCTCTTGATCCTCAGGGAGGCCAGCCCCTATGGTGAAGGTGGCGCTGGCCGTCCCAACCTCACAGACCAGCACTTGCTTCGTCTCAGCTCGGTCTTGGGAGAACAACTGCTTCTTGGCTGGCGCTGCTTTCGGGGCCTCCTGACCCCTCTTCTCATTAGGCAGCGCGGACGCGGCTGTCCTGAAAGCGACCTTGAGGGCATGCAGCGCGCCTTTGGTGTCCCCCGCCACCGTGAGGACACCGTTGCTGCCAGGCATCGTCATGAGATTGTACGCGGGCTGGGTCGCAGTCATAAGCTTGGCCAAGGCCGAGTATCCCAGAATAGCATTGTACGATAGGTCGATCTTGGCAATGTCGAAGCCGATGAGCTCGGTGCGGTAGTTGTCGCGGGTCCTGAAGGTGACAGGGAGATGGATTTGCCCCAGGGGCTAGTGGAGCCGCCGCCGACCCCGGAGAAAGGCTTCGAGGGGCGGAGCTGGCTGGGCGGCACGTGGAGCAAGCCGAACGCCTCCGGGGAGAGCATGTTGAGGCCAGCTCCGCCGTCGATGAGGGTTCTGGTGATCGCCACATGGCAGACGGTGGGGGTGCAAAGCATTGGGAGAACGCGTGCTCCCGTCGTGGCGGCGGTGTGATACTTGGGGCCGAAGGTGAGGTCGGCCTTGGGCGCCGCCCAGCCCGTGGGAGCCCCCGAGCTCGCCTGAGTGGCACCTACTCGCCGGTAGAACTGCTTGATGTGGCGGTCAGAGGGTGGTGCCTGCGAGTCACCTAGGAGAGCTGCGACGACTGCGGGCGCCGGTGCCGCGTAGTGGGCAAGGAAGAGGTCACGCAGCTCCCCCAGGAGGCCACAGAGGATGCCGGCAGGTTGAGCAACCAGGCGCGCGGCGCGCCTACAAGGGCCATCGGAGACAGTTGACCTTCACCTTGTCATCTCCGCCGGTCGCCCAAACTGCCTCCTCGTATGCTTGAAGAAAGGGGGCCAGGTCTGCCGCACCGTCGTAGCACGGCAGCATCTCTGGTCGGAACTTGGGCGGCCATTGCACCTGCCGCAGGGAGAGGGTGAAGCAGCGCAACCCCGGCGCTTCTCCAGGAACACGTGTCGACCGGCCGATGGAGGAGCGCCCGCCATCGGAGTTAGCGGCATGATCTAGTGGTCGAAGAAGAACATTCCGACGCACCCCTACCTGGCGCACCAAATGTCGGATTATGGGATCCACAATCCCTTGAGAGGTTCGAACTCTGGGGTGCGTGCGGAGATCTCAACCAACCTAGCCTGCCTACTCGCGATCCTCCTAAGCCTAGCGCGTCAAGCTCAAAGAGACAAAGAGACACAGTAGCTTATCCTGGTTCGGGCCACCTTGCGGTGTAATACCCTAATCCAGCGTTTTGGTGGATTGCCTCGAAGGGCTGAGGATGAACTAGTACAATGGATGAACGAGCCTCAGGAGGTGAGGTGTTCTTGGGCTGGTGTGGTGTGTGCTAGTTCTACTTGTCTTGGGTTCCATCCCCCTTCCATGGTGGTGGCTAGTCCTATTTATAGTGGCCTTGGTCCTCTTCCCAAATGTTGGCGGGAAGGGATCCCACAACGGCCGGATTTGAAAGGGGACAAGTAGTATAGCTTATCCTGACAAAGTAGTCTTCGCCTGCGTAAAGCCTCTGGTCGTGACACCGTGGTGGGCTCGTTGATGACCTCCGTCCTGCCGTCCTGGCGATCTTGGTCTCGTTGTACCAAAATGGAAACCTTTGGCTGATTCTCGGGACTCCGTGCCTGTGGCTTGCCTCCTTTGCACCAAAGAGGAAACATGCGCTCTGCAGCCGCCTGGTGCCCGCCTGGCCTTGGTCGTCATTGCTCACGTCAGTTGAGCCTCGTTAGGTAACCTTGCATAGAATTCTCCGCCCCTCAGGAGCCAGCCCGGTGAGGCCTATTCCCTCAAGGGTCTTAGCGTCGCCTTCCTTGCGAGGCTTGGCCCCTTGCGAGGGTCTTGTGTTGTTGATGCTGAAGCTGGGCCGTACCAGCCATCGATGGAGCCACGTGGTGGGCCGTAGGCAGGCAGGGCTGGATACCCCCAAATCCAGGACGCCGACAACTTCAAAAACGTTTTGAACACCACAGAGCATATGAGATGTTCCAAGAGCTGAAATTGGTATTTTGGACTCATACCCATGTCGAGAGGTATGAGACCTCTGGCAAGTACTTTGCCTACAAGATGGAGGAGAATAGCTCAGCCAGTGAGCATGTGCTCAGAATGTCTGGGTACTACAGTCGCTTGAATCAAGTGGGAGTTAATCTTCCAGATAAGATAGTGATTGACAAGAGTTCTCTGGTCACTATCACCAAGCTGCTAGAACTTCGTGATGAACTATAATGTGCAAGGGATGAAGAAACCGATTCCCGAGCTCTTCACGATGCCAAAATTGGCGAAGGTAGAAATCAAGAAAGAGCATCAAGTGTTTATGGTTAACAAGACCACTAGTTTCAAGAAAAGGGCAAAGGGAAAAGAAAGGGAACTTCAAAAAGAATGGCAAACAAGTTGCCACTTCCGTGAAGAAGCCCAAAGCTGGACCTAAGCCTGAAACTAAGTGCTTCTACTGCAAAAGGAATGGTCACTAGAAGCGGAACTGCCCCAAATACATGGAGGATAAGAAGGATGGCAAAGTGAACAAAAGTATATTTGATATATATGCTATTGATGTGTACCTTACCAGTGTTCGTAGTAGCCCCTGTGTATTTGATACCTGTTCAGTTGCTAAGATTAGTAACTCGAAACATGAGTTGCAAAATAAACAGAGACTAGTTAAGGGCAGGTGACGATGTGTGTTGGAATTGGTTCCAAGGTTTATGTGATCACTATCGCACACTTTGTCTACCTTTCGGTTTAGTGTTGAACCTAAATAAATGATATTTGGTGTTTGCGTTGAGCATGAATATGATTAGATCATGTTTATTGCAATACGGCTATTCATTTTAGTCAGAGAATAATTGTTGTTCTGTTTACATGAATAAAACCTTCTATGGTCATCCACCCAATGTAAATGGTTTACTGAATCTCGATCGTAGTGATACACATATTCATAATAATGATGTCAAGTGATGCAAAGTTGAAAATGATAGTGCAACATATTTGTGGCACTACCGTTTAGGTCATAGTGTAAAGCGCATCAAGAAACTCCATGCAGATGGGCTTTTGGAATCACTTGATTATTAATCTTGATGCTTGTGAACCATGCCTTATGGGCAAGATGACTAAAACTCCATTCTTTGGAACAGTGGAGCGAGCTAACGACTTATTGGAAATAATACATACCGATGTATGTGGTCCGATGAGTGTTGAAGCACGCGGCAGGTATTGTTATTTTCCGACCTTCATAGATGATTTGAGTAGATATGGGTATATCTACTTGATGAAACTCAAGTTTGAAACATTTGAAAAGTTCAAAGAATTTCAGAGTGAAGTGGATAATCATCATAACAAGAAAATAAAGTTTCTATGATCTGATCGTGGAGGCGAATATTTGAGTTACGAGTTTGGCCTTCATTTAAAACAATGTGGAATAGTTTCACAACTCATGGCACCTGGAACACCACAGTGTAATGGTGTGTCCGAGCATCGTAACCATACTTTGTTAGATATGGTGCGATCTATGATGTCTCTTACCGATTTACCACTATCGTTTTGGGGTTATACATTAGAGACAACCGCATTCACGTTAAATAGGGCACCATCTAAATCCGTTGAGATGACACCGTATGAACTGTGGTTTGGCAAGAAACCTAAGCTGTCATTTCTTAAAAGTTTGGGTATGCGACGCTTATGTCAAAAGGCTTCAGCCTGATAAGGTCGAACCCAAATCGGAGAAGTGCATCTTCATAGATACCCTAAAGAAACTATTGGGTACACCTTCTACCACAAATCCGAAAGCAAGATCTTTGTTGCTTAGAATGGGTCCTTTCTAGAGAAGGAGTTTCTCTCGAAAGAATTGAGTGGGAGGAAAGTAGAACTTGATGAGGTAATTGTACCTTCTCTTGAATTGGAAGGTAGCACATCATAGAAAACCATTCCCATGATGCCTACACGAACTAGAGAGGAAGTTAATGATGATGATCATGAAACTTCAGATCAAGTTACTACTGAACTTCGTAGGTTAACCAGAGAACGATACACACCAGAGTGGAATGGTAATCCTGTCCTGGAAGTCATGTTACTAGGCCAAGGCGAACCTACGAACTATGAAGAAGATATGATGAGCCCAGATTCCGAAATATGGCTTGAGGCCATGAAATATGAGATAGGATCCATTTATAAAAACAAAGTATGAACTTTGGTGTACTTCCCCGATGATCAGCAAGCCATAGAAAATAAATGGATCTTCAAGAAGAAGACTAACGCTGATGGTAATGTTACTGTCTACAAAGCTCAACTTGTCGCGAAAGGTTTTTGACAAGTTCAAAGGGTTGACTACGATGAGACTTTCTCACCCGTAGCGATGCTTAAGTCTGTCCGAATCATGTTAGCAAATTGCCGCATTTTATGAAATCTGGCAAATGGACGTCAAAATGCATTCCTTAACCAGTTTCTTAAACAAGAATTGTATATGATACAACCAAAAGGTTTTGTCGATCCTAAAAGGTGCTATCAAGGTGTGCAAGCTCCAGCGATCCATCTATGCACTGGTGCAAGCATCTCGGAGTTGGAATACACGCTTTGATGAGATGATCAAAGCATATGGTTTTTGATACGTCTCCATCGTATCTATAATTTTTGATTGTTCCATGCTAATATTATACAACTTTCATATACTTTTGGCAACTTTTTATACTATTTTTGGGACTAACATATTGATCCAGTGCCCATTGTCAGTTCATGTTTGTTGCATTTTTTTGTTTTGCAGAAAATCCATATAAAATGGAGTCCAAACGGGATAAAAACTTACGGAGATTTTTTTTGGAATATATGTGATTTTTGGGAAGAAGAATCAATGCGAGATGATGCCCGAGGGGGCCACAAGGCAGGGGGTGCGCCCCAGGGGGTGAGCACGCTCCTGACCCTCGTGGCCACCTCGTAAGGCGGTTGGTTCCCTTCTTTCGCCACAAGAAAGCCACTATCCGGATACAAATCTGTTAAAATTTCAGCCCAATCGGAGTTACAGATCTCCTAGAATATTGATACGTCTCCAACGTATCTATAATTTTTGGTTGCTCCATGCTACTTTATCTATAGTTTTGGATTACATTGGGCTTTATTTTCCACTTTTATATTATTTTTGGGACTAACCTATTAACCGAAGGCCCAGCCCAGAATTGCTGTTTTTTGCCTATTTCAGTGTTTCGAAGAAACGGAATATCAAACGGAGTCCAAACGGAATGAAACCTTCGAACGTGATTTTCTCACGAGCGTGATCCGGAGACTTGGACCCTACTCCAAGGCGTATGAGAGGCGACACGAGGTGGGGGCGCCCCTAGGGCGCGCCCCCCTGCCTCGTGGCCCCCCTGTTGCTTCACCGACGTATTCCTTCCTCCTATATATACCTACGTATCCTCAAACGATCGAACAGGAGCCAAAAACCTAATTCCACGGCCGCAACCTTCTGTATCCACGAGATCCCATCTTGGGGCCTGTTCCGGAGCTCCGCCGGAGGGGGCATCCACCACGGAGGGCTTCTACATCAACACCATAGCCCCTCCGATGAAGTGTGAGTAGTTTACTTCAGACCTTGGGTCCATATCTAGTAGCTAGATGGCTTCTTCTCTCTTTTTGGATCTCAATACAATGTTCTCCCCCTCTCTCGTGGAGATCTATTCGATGTAATCTTGTTTTTGCGGTGTGTTTGTTGAGACCGATGAATTGTGGGTTTATGATCCAGTTTATCTATGAACAATATTTGAATCTTCTCTGAATTCTTTTATGTATGATTGAGTTATCTTTGCAAGTCTCTTCGAATTATCCGTTTGGTTTGGCCAACTAGATTGGTAGTTCTTGCAATGGGAGAAGTGCTTAGCTTTGGGTTCAATCTTGCGGTGTCCTTTCCCAGTGATAGAAGGGGCAGCAAGGCACGTATTGTATTGTTGCCATCGAGGATAAAAAAGATGGTTTTTTTTATCATATTGCATGAATTTATCCCTCTACATCATGTCATCTTGCTTAAGGCGTTACTCTGTTTTTTACTTAATACTCTAGATGCATGCTGGATAGCGGTCGATGAGTGGAGTAATAGTAGTAGATGTAGAATCATTTCGATCTACTTGTCTTGGACGTGATGCCTATATACATGATCATACCTAGATATACTCATAACTATGCTCAATTCTATCAATTGCTCAATAGTAATTTGTTCACCCACCGTAGAATACTTATGCTCTTGAGAGAAGCCACTAGTGAAACCTATGGCCCCTGGGTCTATTCTCATCATATCAATCTCCATTACTTTATTACTTGCTTTGTTTTTACTTTGCCTTTTACTTTTCACTTTGCATCTTTATACCAAAAATACCAAAAATAGTATTTATCATCTCTATCAGATCTCACTCTCGTAAGTGACCGTGAAGGGATTGACAACCCCTAATCGCGTTGGTTGCGAGGAGCTATCATTTTGTGTAGGTACGAGGGACTTGTGCGTGGTCTACTACTGGATTGATACCTTGGTTCTCAAAAACTGAGGGAAATACTTACGCTACTTTGCTGCATCATCCTCTCCTCTTCGGGGAAATCCAGCGCAGTGCTCAAGAGGTAGCAAGAAGAATTTCGCTATTTGTTGCGGGAGGCTCACGCAAGCAAGTCAACTATACCAAGTACCCATCACAATCCCTATCTCTCGCATTACATTATTTGCCATTTGCCTCTCGTTTTCCTCTCCCACTTCACCCTTGCCGTTTTATTTGCCCTCTCTTTCCCAATCTCCTCCTCTTTTTCTCGTTGCCTTTTTCCTCGTCCGTTTGTTTGCTCGTGTGTTAGTTTGCTTGCTTGTCGTCATGACTAGTTCCTTATCCACTCCTATATCTCCCGAGTTTGAAGTTCTTCACTTCAAGCAAAGGCAAGGAGAAAACTTAAAAGATTCTTGGTATAGGATGATGGAATCTTATCGTAAGTGCACCCTAGAGGTGAACTATAGAATTCTTCTTCGTGACTTTTATGTTGGGTTAAATATGACGTATAGACAACTCTTGGATTGCATGGCCAAGGGAAATTTCATTGAGATTGATCCCAGTATTGCGCATGAAATTATAGAGGGAATAGTGGGAACACCACCCCAAAAGGGAGGATCTCATCCTACCCAAGAAGAAACCCAAGTGTTTGAGAAGATTTGCGAAGTAACAAAGATTTTACAAAAATCTCTTGAGCCTCTTAAAAATGTTAGCGGAAATTTTAACCATATGAATATGTTGATTACTCTTTGTAATAAGCAGTTGGATTCTTTAGATCTAAAAATTTCCGAGTATGAAGGGAAGCGGGAAGAACCCCCCGGATACGAGCATGACTCCGCTAAAAAACTGAAAATTAAAGATGGCAATACCTAGATCTATCCTTGCTTTTATGCCTAGCTAGGGGTGTTAAACGATAGCGCTTGTTGGAAGGCAACCCAATTTTATTTTTATTTTTTGTTTTTGCTTTTGTTTAGGAATAAATAATCCATCTAGTCTCTCTTTGGATGTGGTTTTATCTTTTAATTAGTGTTTATGCCAAGTAGAACCTATAGGATAACCTACGATGATAGTTGATTTGATTCTGCTGAAAAACAGAAACTTTGCACGCACGAATATAACTTTGTAAAATCACAGAAATGTGCTTTTGCATTGATTCTTTTGCTGCTGTTCAATAAACAAATTTTCCAGGACTTCCTATTTTGGTAGAATTTTTAGAGTTCCAGAAGTTTGCGTTAGTTTCATATTGCTACAGACTGTTCTGTTTTTGACAGATTCTGTTTTGCGTGTGTTGTTTGCTTATTTTGATGAATCTATGGCTGATAAAATAGTTTATAATCCATAGAGAAGTTGGAATACAGTAGGTCTAACACCAATATAAATAAAGAATGAGTTCATTACAGTACTTTGAAGTAGTCTTTTGTTTTCTTTCTCTAACGGAGCTCATGAGATTTCTATTGAGTTTTGTGTTGTGAAGTTTTCAAGTTTTGGGTGAATTCTTTTGATGGATTATGGAACAAGGAGTGGCAAGAGCCTAAGCTTGGGGATGCCCATGGCACCCCCAAGATAATCCAAGGACACCAAAAAGTCAAAGCTTGGGGATGCCCCGGAAGGCATCCCCTCTTTCGTCCACTTCCATCGGTAATTTACTTGGAGCTATATCTTTATTCACCACATGATATGTGTTTTGCTTGGGGCATCTTGTATTATTTGCATCTTTGCTTGTTAGTTTACCACAATCATCCTTGCTGTACACACCTTTTGAGAGAACCATACATGAATTGGAATTTGTTAGAATACTCTATGTGCTTCACTTATATCTTTTGAGCTTGATAGTTCTGCTCATAGTACTTCACTTATATCTTTTGAGCGTGATAATTTTTGCTCTAGTTCTTCACTTACATCTTTTAGAGCACCGTGGTGGATTTGTTTTAAAGAAACTATTGATCTCTCATGATTCACTTAGATTATTTTGAAAGTCATTAATAGCATGGTAATTTGCTTAATGTTAATATACTTGATATGTTAAACTTTCTTTTGAGTGAATTGAATACTAAGATAAGTTTGATGCTTGATAATTGTTTTGAGATATGGAGGTGATAATATCAAAGTCGTGCTAGTTGGGTAATTGTGAAATTGAGAAATGCTTGTGTTGAAGTTTGTAAGTCCCGTAGCATGAACGTATGGTTAAAGTTGTGTAAAAATTTGAAACATGCAGTGTACCTGGCTTGTGCATCCTTATGAGTGGCGGTCAGGGACGAGCGATGGTCTTTTCCTACAAATCTATCCCCCTAGGAGCATGCGCGTAGTACTTGATTTTTGATGGCTTCTAAATTTTTGCAATAAGTATATGAGTTCTTTTGACTAATGTTGAGTCCATGGATTATCGCACTCTCACCTTTCCGCCTTTGCTAGCCTCTTGATACCGTGCATTGCCTGTCTCACCTTGAGAGTTGGTGCAAACTTCACGGTGCATCAAACCCCGTGATACGATCGCTCTATCACACATAAACCTCCTTATATCTTCCTCAAAACAGCCACCATACCTACCTATCATGGCATTTCCATAGCCATTCCGAGATATATTGCCATGCAACTTCCATCATCATCATCATCATGACATACATTACTTTTGTCATATTGCCATTGCATGATCATGTAGTTGACATCGTATTTGTGGCAAAGCCACCATGCATTAATTTTCATACGTGTCACTCTTGATTCATTGCACCATCCCGGTACACCGCCGGAGGCATTCATATAGAGTCATATCTTGTTCTAAGTTTCGAGTTGTAATCCTTATGTTGTAATCAATAGAAGTATGATGATCATCATTGTTAGAGCATTTACCAAAGAAGAAAAAAAGAATAAAGGCCAAAAAAAAGAGAAAGGCCCAAAAAAAGGAGGAAAAAAAGAAAAAAAAAAGAAAAAAGGGCAATGCTACTGTCTCTTTTTCCACACTTGTGCTTCAAAGTAGCACCTTGTTCTTCATGTAGTGAGTCTCATATATTGTGCTACAAAGTAGCACCTTGTTCTTCATGTAGTGAGTCTCATAATTTGTCTTTTCATACTAGTGGGAATTTTTCATTATAGAACTTGGCTTGTATATTCCTATGATGGGCTTCCTCAAATACCCTAGGTCTTCATGAGCAAGCGAGTTGGATGCACACCCACTAGTTTTCTTTTGTTGAGCATTCATAGCTCTAGTGCATCCATTGCATGGCAATCCCTACTCCTCATGTTGACATCAATTAATGGGCATCTCCATAGCCCGTTGATTATCCTCGTCAACGTGAGACTTTCTCCTTTTTTGTCTTCTCCACACAATCCCCATCATCATATTCTATTCCACCCATAGTGCTATATTCATGGCTCGCGCTCATGTATTGCGTGAAGGTTGAAAAAGTTTGAGATTATTTGAGTATGAAACAATTGCTTGGCTTGTCATCGGGGGTATAGAAGTTGGGAACATCTTTGTGTGACGAAAATGAAGCATAGCCTAACTATATGATTTTGTAGAGATGAACTTTCTTTGGCCATGTTATTTTGAGAAGACATTATTGCTTAGTTAATATGCTTGAAGTATTATTATTTTTATGTCAATATGAACTTTTGTCTTGAATCTTTCGGATCTGAATATTCATATCACAATTAAGAAGATTTACATTGAAATTATGCCAAAGTATCACTCCGCATCAAAAATTCTTTTTTTTTATCATTTACCTACGCAAGGACGAGCAGGAATTAAGCTTGGGGATGCCTGATACGTCTCCAACATATCTATAATTTTTGATTGCTCCATGCTACTTTATCTACTGTTTTGGACTATATTGGGCTTTATTTTACACATTTATATTATTTTTTGGACTAACCTATTAACCGGAGGCCCAGCCCAGAATTGCTGTTTTTTGCCTATTTCAGTGTTTCGAAAAATGGAATATCAAACGGAGTCCAAACGGAATGAAACCTTCGGGAACGTGATTTTCTCACCGAACGTGATCCGGGATACTTGGACCCTACTCCAAGACATAACAGAGGTGGTCATGAGGGTGGGCCCCCTAGGGCGCGCCCCCTGCCTCGTGGCCCCCCTATTGCTCCACCGACGTGCTCCTTCCTCCTATATATACCTACGTATCCCCAAACAATCGAACAGGAGCCAAAAACCTAATTCCACCGCCGCAACCTTTTGTATCCACGAGATCCCATCTTGGGGCCTGTTCCGGAGCTCCGCCAGAGGGGGCATCCACCACGGAGGGCTTCTACATCAACACCATAGCCCCTCCGATGAAGTGTGAGTAGTTTACTTCAGACCTTCGGGTCCATAGCTAGTGCTAGATGGCTTCTTCTCTCTTTTTGGATCTCAATACAATGTTCTCCCCCTCTCTCATGGAGATCTATTCGATGTAATCTTCTTTTTGCGGTGTGTTTGTTGAGACCGATGAGTTGTGGGTTTATGATCCAGTTTATCTATGAACAATATTTGAATCTTCTCTGTATTCTTTTATGTATGATTGAGTTATCTTTGCAAGTCTCTTCGACTTACCTGTTTGGTTTGGCCAACTAGATTGGTAGTTCTTGCAATGGGAGAAGTGCTTAGCTTTGAGTTCAATCTTGCGGTGTCCTTTCCCAGTGACAGAAGGGGCAGCAAGGCACGTATTGTATTCTTGCCATCGGGGATAACAAGATGGGGTTTTTATCATATTGCATGAATTTATCCCTCTACATCATGTCATCTTGCTTAAGGCATTACTCTGTTTTTTTACTTAATACTCTATATGCATGCTGGATAGCGGTCGATGAGTGGAGTAATAGTAGTAGATGCAGAATCGTTTCGATCTACTTGTCTTGGACGTGATGCCTATATACATGACCATACCTAGATATACTCATAACTATGCTCAATTCTGTCAATTGCTCAACAGTATTTTGTTCACCCATTGTAGAATACTTATGCTCTTGAGAGAAGCCACTAGTGAAACCTATGGCCCCCGGGTCTATTCTCATCATATCAATGTCCATTACTTTATTACTTGCATTGTTTTTACTTTGCCTTTTACTTTTCACTTTGCATCTCTATACCAAAAATACCAAAAATATTATTTATCATCTCTATCAGATCTCACTCTCGTAAGTGACCGTGAAGGGATTGACAATGCCTAATCGCGTTGGTTGCGAGGAGCTATCGTTTTGTGTAGGTACGAGGGACTTGTGCGTGGTCTCCTATTGGATTGATGCCTTGGTTCTCAAAAACTGAGGGAAATACTTATGCTACTTTGCTGCATCATCCTCTCCTCTTCGGGGAAATCCAACGCAGTGCTCAAGAGGTAGCAAATATAACAAATGGTGAAAGGCCAGAATCAAAAGCGCAGAAACAGAGAGAAACAGAGAGACATATCCAATCTCGGAGGGGCTCTCGCCCCTCCCATGCCATGGAAGTGAAGGGCCAGAGGGGAAACCCTTCTCCCATCTAGGGATAAGGTCAAGGAAGAAGAAGAAGAAGAAGAAGAAGATGAATAAGAAGGGGGGCTCTCTCCCCCTCTCTCCTGGTGGCGCTGGAACACCGCCGGGGACATCATCGTGCGACAGCGATCTACACCAACACCTCCGTCATCTTCACCAACATCTTCATCACCTTCCCCCATGTATCTACAGTGGTCCACTCTCCCGCAACCTGTTGTACCCTCTACTTGAACATGGTGCTTTATGCTTCATATTATTATCCAATGATGTGTTGCCATCCTATGATGTCTGAGTAGACTTTCATCGTCCTATCGGTAATTGGTGAATATCTATGATTGGTTTAATTTGCTTGTGGTTATGTTGCTGTGCTTTGGTGCCCATCATATGAGCGTGCGCGTGGATCACACCATAGGGTTAGTTGTATGTTGATAGGACTATGTATTGGGGGGCAAGAGTGATAGAAGCTTCAACCTAGCATAGAAGTTGATGCATACAAGATTGAAGGGGACCAATATATCTTAATGCTATGGTTGGGTTTTACCTTAATGAACGTTAGTAGTTGCGGATGCTCGCTAATAGTTCCAATCACAAGTGCATAGAATTCCAAGTCAGGGATGACATGCTAGCAGTGGCCTCTCCCACATAAAACTTGCTATCGGTCTAGTAAAGTAGTCAATTGCTTAGGAACAATTTCGCAACTCCTACCACCACTTATCCACACTCGCTATACTAACTTTATTGCTTCTTTACCTAAAACAGCCCCTAGTTTATATTTACGTGCTCTTTATATTCTTGCAAACCTATCCCGTTACACCTACAAAGTACTTCTAGTTTTATACTTGTTCTAGGTAAAGCGAACGTCAAGCGTGCATAGAGTTGTATCGGTGGTCGATAAAACTTGAGGGAATATTTGTTCTACCTTTAGCTCCTTGTCGGGTTCAACACTCTTACTTATCGAAAGAGGCTACAATTGATCCCCTATACTTGTGGGTTATCAGTTTTATGCAGACTTACGGAGAAGCCTGTATTTACAAGAAAGTGAGTGGGAGCTCTGTAGCATTTCTGATATTATATGTGGATGACATATTGTTGATTGAAAGTGATATAGAATTTCTGGATAGCATAAAAGGATACTTATTGAAAGAGGCTACAATTGACCCCCTATACTTGTGGGTTATCAAGACCTCTTTCTGGTGCCATTGCCGGGGAGTTATAGCGTGGGGTGAATATTCTCGTGTGTGCTTGTTTGCTTTATCACTAAGTAGTTTTTATTTTGTGCTCTTGTTTTCTATCTTTAGTTATGGGAAGGAAACGCAAAATACCAAAAAACATTAGTTGTACCTACTACACCAATGGTTGAAGAACCACTCAAAATCTATCACACTCCTAAAGCTTTTTACTTGGATCATCTTCGATCCCTATGTGCTCGTGATGAACCCTAACTAGCTTAGTTGAGGGAAAATCTTTAGTTGAGCATGCTTGTTATGTGCGACATCGCTTACCTCAAAAAGGGAAACTTTTACTGGATCGAATTCATCGTTTGCAGTGCTATGCTTGGAATTTATGTCAAATATATGATTGTACTTGTTGTTCTAAAGACCCTAAGAAACACCTTCCTTACCAATGTGAGTTTAGTGATAATGGAATTGTATCTTTGTATACTAAGGGTGTTTATAATTACTACGATGTTCAACAACTTGAAGAATTTGTTGCTTTTAGGGGTACTTGTGAAATTGCTTCTTTTATTGAAGAGTGTGATACTACTCTCTACAAATCTAAAAATTTGGCCATACTTAAATATTGCTATGATAATTATGCTTCTAATCCTTATATTAAACCATATAATGAGGACTCCTCCACTGTCCAAGAAGAGACTAATATTTTGCAGGAGCCTATGGAAGAAGAAATTAATGACATTGTGAGCTCATTGGATGAAAAAGATGTGGAGGAGAGCGAAGAACAAAAGGAGGAAGAGCGGATTGATCACCCGTTCCCACCATCTAATGAGAGTAACTCTTTATCCCGTACATTGTTTAATTTCTCTTTGAAATTACCGAAGGATGAATGCTATGATGATTGTTATGATCACGTTGATTCTTTTTAAATATCCCTTTTTGATGATGCTTGCTATGCTTGTGACCAAGATGCCAATATGAATTATGCTTATGGAGATGAACCTGCTATAGTTCCTTATGTTAAACATGAAATTTTTGCTATTGCACCCACACATGATAGTCCTATTATCTTTTTGAATTCTCCCGACTACACTATATCGGAGAAGTTTGCCCCTATTAAGGATTATATTGATGGGTTGCGTTTTACTACTGCGCATGATGATTTTGATAGATATAATATGCATGTGCTTGATGCTCCTAATTGCATTATTATGAGAGAGGAACTACATCTCCGCTTCTCCATGTTTCCAATATGATAAAATTGCAAGAAACTATATATACTATGCATTGGCCTTTACTATGTGTGCATGAATTGTTCTTTTATGACATGCCAATGCATAGGAAGAGAGTTAGACTTCGTTGTTGCATGATATATGTTACTTTTTGCTCACTACTAAATCACCAATCATTGTTAATTGAAATTAGCTTTGGTATACCTTGGGATCCGGGTGGATCCATTACTTGAGCACTATATGCCTAGCTTAATGGCTTTAAAGAAAGCGCTGCCAGGGAGACAATCTGGAAGGTTTAGAGAGGCATTTATTTCTGTTGTGTACTATTATATAGTTTAAAACAAAAAATAAAGAGGGAAACCTAAAAAATTTCAAAAAGAAAAGCGAAAGTGAGAAAGACGACCATTATTAAAGTGGGAGCTAGCCTTGAACTTTGTTCATGCTCACGAAAACTTTGTGACCCTTGATTACAGAAACTTTTCAACAAAAATAATTATCCCCTTGTAAAAATCCATTGTATCATAAAAATAAAGTGCCAAGATTTGCCTTTAGGATGTTTACATTGCTTGTTGGTTTGTGTGGTGCAAAACCAAAATATTGGCTGTAGTGCGCGATTTTACATTTTTTACTGGAACGTCAAACGGTTCTGAAACTTTTTGATCTGTCTTTCCATACAAATTGTATATTTTTAAAAAAAAATCAGAATTTTTGGAGTACCAAAAGTATGGTGAATGTTCAGATTACTACAGACTGTCCTGTTTAAGACAGATTCTGTTTTTGATGCATTGTTTGCTTGTTTTGATGAAACTATCGATTTCTATCAGTGGATTAAGCCATGGAAAAGTTATATTACAGTAGCTAAAATGAAAAAACAAAATATGAATTGGTTTGCAACAGTACTTAGAGTAGTGATTTGCTTTATTATACTAACGGATGTGACCGAGCTTTCTATTGAGTTTTGTATGGATGAAGTGATCAAAGATCGAGGAGGTCTCGATATGAGGACAAGGAGGAGAGGCAAGAGCTCAAGCTCGGGGATTCCCAAGGCACCCCAAGTAAATATTCAAGGAGACTCAAGCGTCTAAGCTTGGGGATGCCCTGAAAGGCATCCCATCTTTCTTCAACAAGTATCGGTATGTTCTCGGTTTCGTTTTGTTCATGTGATATGTGCAAATCTTGGAGCGTCTTTTGCATTTAGTTTTCACTTTTCTTTGATGCACCATGCTGGTATGAGATAGTCCATGGTTGATTTATAGAATGCTCTTTGCACTTCACTTATATCTTTTGAGTATGGCTTTATAGAATGCTTCATGTGCTTTGCTTATATCATTTGAAGTTTGGATTGCCTGTTAGAAAACCGCCATTTGTAGAATGCTCTTTTGCTTCACTTATATTTGTTAGAGCATGGGCATATCTTTTGTAGAAAGAATTAAACTCTCTTGCTTCACTTATATCAATTTAGAGAGATGACAGGAATTGATCATTCACATGGTTAGTCATAAAATCCTACATAAAACTTGTAGATCACTGAATATGATATGTTTGATTCGTTGCAATAGTTTTGCGATATAAAGGTGGTGATATTAGAGTCATGGTAGTGAGTAATTGTGGATTAATAGAAATGCTTGTGTTGAGGTTTGTTCCCGAAGCATGCACGTATGGTGAACCGTTATGTAACGAAGTCGGAGCATGATTTATTTTTTGAATGTCATCCTTTATGTGGAGGTCGGGATCGCGCAATGGTTAACTCCTACCAACCCTTCCCCTAGGAGCATGCGTGTAGTACTTTGTTTCGATGGCTAATAAATTTCTGCAATTAGTATGCGAGTTCTTTATGACTAATGTTGAGTCCATGGATTATACGCACTCTCGCCCTTCCATCATTGCTAGCCTCTTCGATACCGTGCATTGCCCTTTATCACCTCGAGAGTTGGTTCAAACTTCGCCGGTGCATCCAAATCCCGTGATATGATACACTCTATCACACATAAGCCTCCTTATATCTTCCTCAAAATAGCCACCATACCTGCCTATTATGGCATTTCCATAGCCATTCTGAGATATATTGCCATGCAACTTCCATCATCATCATATACATGACTTGAGCATTCATTGTCATATTGCTTTGCATGATCGTAAGACAGCTAGCATGATATTTGCATGGCTTGTCTGTTTTTTGATATCTTTGCTATGCTAGATCATTGCACATCCTGGTACACTGCCAGAGGCATGCATATAGTCATCATGTATTAGTTTTATCGAGTTGTAATATCGAGTTGTAAGTAAACAAAAGTGTGATGATCATCATTATTAGAGCATTGCCCCATGTGAGGAAATAAAAAAAGAGGCCAAAAGAGTGTCCAAAAAAAGAAGTAGTCTCCAAAAAAGGAGGGGGGTCTCTAAAAAAGAGAGAGAAAACACAAAAAATGAGAGAAAAAGGGAGAAGGGGCAATGTTACTATCCTTTTACCACATTTGTGCTTCAAAGTAGCACCATGTTCTTCATATAGAGAGTCTCTTGAGTTATCACTTTCATATACTAGTGGGAATTTTCATTATAGAACTTGGCTTGTATATTCTGATGATGGGCTTCCCCAAATGCCCGAGGTCTTCATGAGCAAGCAAGTTGGATGCACACCCACTCAGTTTCCAATTTGAGCTTTCATACACTTATAGCTCTTAGTGCATCCGTTGCATGGCAATCCCTACTCCTCACATTGACATCAATTGATGGGCATCTCCATAGCCCTTGATTAGCCGCGTCAATGTGAGACTTTCTCATTTTTGTCTTCTCCACACAACCTCCACCATCATATTATATTCCACCTATAGTGATATAACCATGGCTCATGCTCATGTATTGCGTGAAAGTTGAAAAAGTTTGAGAATACTAAAGTATGAAACAATTGCTTGGCTAAAACCGGGGTTGTGCATGATTTAAATACTTTGTGTGGTGAAGATGGACCATAGCCAGACCATATGATTTTGTAGGGATAACTTTCTTTGGCCATGTTATTTTGAAAAGACATGTTTGCTTTATTAGTATGCTTGAAGTATTATTGTCTTAATGTCAAATGATAGACTACTGCTTTGAATCACTCGTGTCTTAATATTCATGCCATGATTAGATTACATGATCAAGATTATGCTAGGTAGCATTCCACATCATAAATTGTCTTCTTTATCATTTACCTATTCAAGGATGAACAGGAATTAAGCTTGGCGATGCTGATACGTCTCTGTCGTATCTATAATTTTTTATTGTTCCATGCCAATATTATACAACTTTCATATACTTTTGGAAACTTTTTATACTATTTTTGGAACTAACACATTGATCCAGTGCCCAGTGCCAGTTCCTGTTTGTTGCATGTTTTTCGTTTTGCAGAAAGTCCATATCAAATGGAGTCCAAATGGGATAAAAACTTACGGAATTTTTTTTGGAATATATGTGAGTTTTGGGAAGAAGAATCAACGTGAAACGATGCTCGAGGGGGCCACGAGGCAGGGGGCGCGCCCCTGACCCTCGTGGCCACCTCGTAAGGCAGTTGGTGACCTTCTTTCGCCACAAGAAAGCCAATATCCGGATACAAATCGTGTTAAAATTTCAGCCCAATCAGAGTTACAGATCTCCGGGAATATAAGAAACGGTGAAAGGCCAGAATTAAAAACGTAGAAGCGGAAAGAAACAGAGAGACAGATCCAATCTCGGAGCGTCTCACGCCCCTCCCATGCCATGGAAGTGAAGAACCAGAGGGGAAACCCTACTCCCATATAGGGAGAAGGTCAAGGAAGAAGAATAAGGGGGGCTCTCTCCCCCTCTCTCCCGGTGGCGCCGGAACACCGCTGGGGCCATCATCATGTGACGGCGATCTACACCAACACCTCCGTCATCTTCACCAACATCTTCATCACCTTCCCCCATCTATCTACAGCGGTCCACTCTCCCGCAACCTGCTATACCATCTACTTGAACATGGTGCTTTATGTTTCATATTATTATCCAATGATGTGTTGCCATCCTATGATGTCTGAGTAGACTTTCGTCGTCCTATCGGTAATTGGTGAATTGCTATGATTGGTTTAATTTGCTTGTGTTTATGTTGCTATCCTTTGATGCCCATCATATGAGCACGCGCATGGATCACACCATAGGGTTAGTTGTATGTTGATAGGACTATGTATTGGAGGTCAAGAGTGATAGAAGCTTCAACCTAGCATAGAAGTTGATGCATACAGGATTGAAGGGGGACCAATATATCTTAATGCTATGGTTGGGTTTTACCTTAATGAACTTTAGTAGTTGTGGATGATTACTAATAGTTCCAATCACAAGTGCATAGAATTCCAAGTCAGGGATGGCATGCTAGCAGTGGCCTCTCCACATAAAACTTGCTATCGTCTAGTAAAGTAGTCAATTGCTTAGGGACAATTTCGCAACTCCTACCACCACTTTTCCACACTCACTATACTATCTTTATTGCTTCTTTACCTAAAACAGCCCCTAGTTTTTATTTATGTGCTCTTTATATTCTCGCAAACCTATCCCATTACACCTACAAAGTTCTTCTAGTTTTATACTTGTTCTAGGTAAAGCGAACATCAAGCGTGCATAGAGTTGTATCGGTGGTCGATAAAACTTGAGGGAATATTTGTTCTACCTTTAGATCCTCATTGGGTTCGACACTCTTACTTATCGAAAGAGTCTACAATTGATGCCCTATACTTGTGGGTTATCAGTTTTATGCAGACTTACGGAGAAGCCTGTATTTACAAGAAAGTGAGTGGGAGCTCTGTAGCATTTCTGATATTATATGTGGATGACATATTGTTGATTGAAAGTGATATAGAATTTCTAGATAGCATTGTGTTCCGACCCAGCCGGTTGGCTCCCCATGAACACGACGATGACCCTGTTTCTCTGTTCCGACCCAGCCATGTACATGGGCCCTGGCTGTATGTATGCGCGAGTAGGCATTTGAGACCCCGCCCGTATGTACGTACATGGTTGTATTTTCTTTCTTGCACACTGGCCGTTGTATGTACGTGTACATGCTATGTGCGTGCCTCTACTATGACACATGCGCACCTCTACATCGACCAGTATGTACGTACATGTTCGCGACCAGAATGACAACACTACATACGCTTTGACCAGGTGGGTCTCGATTGTCAGGCACTTCCTTGCGTGCGAAGATGTAGCTGGTGGGTCCCAGCAGTCAGGGGGTGAATCTTTTTTTGCGTGGACGCACTTCCTTGCATACGAAGATGTAGATAGTGGGTCCCAGCAGTCAAGGGGGCGAATCGTTTTTTTTTGCCCAGACGCACTTCCTTGCATGCGAAGATGTAGCTGGTGGGTCCCAATAGTCAGGGGGAAAGTTTTTTGCAAAATATGGTGGCCCGTCCGGTGGGTCGCTGCTGTTAGGTGGAGGAATAATTATTTTGCACGTAATAAGGAGGCACTTCCTTGCAGCCGCCGTGGACCCAGCTGTCAGCCTCTCCACGTATAGTACTCTTCTGATGGAAGTTGTTCCTTGACCACGCTGACCACGCCACGCCGAGAGCACCAGGGCGGTGGACGACGTCGAGGCCTAGGAAGGGGACGACGCGGAGCTGGGGAAGACGCGGTAGTGGAAGCCCGCCCAAAGAGGAGTACGAGGGTTCACTGGTTCGGTTGCGGTGTGAGGCTGCCATCGCCGCAGGGCCTGGCCAGCGGTGGGAATAGTAGGCGGCGGTGAGGCCTTTGCAGCAGCACAGCCGGCCACGGGAGGTAGGAGCATGCGGCACGACCGGCGCTGCTTTGGGCGGCTGGAGCAAGAAGACCAGAGGTTGAAGGAGCACTACGGCCATTAGATGGACATCGTACGGTCACTGGAGCTAGAATCGTTCATATTGACTAAGCTGACAAAGTCCTCCGTCCCCGTCAACTTAGTAGGCACAAAAGTCAGCCTCCCACCAATGAGGGTCCCAGCTAGCAGGGGGAGTATTCATTTTTTTTGTGCGTAATAAGGAGGCACTTCCGATGGGTCCGAGCTGACAGCGGGGGGAAGGTGTTTTTCGCGAAATATGGTGGCCCGTCCGATGGGTCCCAGCAGCCAGGGGGAAATGTTTTTTTCACGAAATATGGTGGCTTCTCCGGTGGGTCCCTGCTGCCGGGTGGAGGAATAATTATTTTCCGCGTAATAAGGAGGCACTTCCTTGCGGCTGCCGTGGACCCAGCTGTCAGCCTCTCCATGTACAGTACTCTTCCGATGGAAGTCAGTTGTTGACCACATTGACCAGGCTGCGCCGAGGGCACAACGGCGATGGACGACGGTGAGGCCTAGGAAGGGGACGACGTGGAGCTGGGGAAGACGCGGCAGTGGATGCCCATGCGAAGAGGAGTACGATGGTTCACTGGTTCGGCTGCAGTGTGAGGCTGCCGTCGCCGCAGAATAACAGGGGGTGTGGGTGAGTGGAGGGATGGCCTGGCCAGCGGTGGGAGTAGTAGGGGGCGGTGAGGCCTCATGGCAAGACTGACCCGCCACGGAGGCAGGACAGCGACACGACCAGCGCTGCTTTGTGCGGCTGGAGCAAGAAGACCAGAGGTTGAAGAAGCACTACGGACGTTGGATGGACATCGTACGGTCACTGCAGCTAGAGTCGTTTATATTGACTAAGTTGACAAAGCCCTTGGTACGCGTCAACTTAGTAGGCCCACAGGTCAGCCTCCGAAATGGTACGCCCCAGATGTCAGGGGGAGGAATCATATTTTGGGCGGCCGAAGCTAGAATATCCGAGATTGAAGAAGAAGCACGACATCCGTTGGATAGACATCCAACGACCACTGCTGCTAGAACCGTGTGTTGACTATATGTTGACAAAGCCTTGCATACGTGTCAACTTCTTTTTTTAGGGGACGCGTCAACTTAGTAGGCCCACAAGTGTGTGGCAGAGAACTTATAGCCCATTTGCGATTTGTAAGAATGTACATCCCATTTTTGAATTCTAATGAAATTTACTACAGCCCATTTACAGTTTGTTAAAAGTACGGCCCATATTCTAGCTAGGACAACAATTAATAATTTGAACCAACCGTTCTAGACAGAATTCAATAGAATTTCCCACATTTTGATGGGATCCGAAATATTTTTATCCCGAAATTTCTAGTCAGATTAAATATAAATTTGTATTACGTAAAAATCCAACGAAACATTGCGCGCGCAACAATTAAAAATTAAGACTTTCAAAATCCATAAATAAGATTTTATAAACTAATTTCGTGTTTGGTGCATTTTTATAGTTACTGCCCAGTTTTTATAATTACATCCCATTTATTATTTTTTAAAGCCCATTTTCCTGTTAAGCCTAATGCATCCCTCCTAGGAAAGATTTGCAGCCCAGCGGGGCGGAGAATAACAAGTTGACCTTGCCTGGGTATTCCTCAAAAAACGTATAGCTGGGCTAGCCATTTTTATCTTAAAAAAAATTAATATCTGGGTTGGATATCTGGCATGGGCTAGAAGGGCACAACCCACCCAGTTAACACCCTGCTCTCCTCTGAACAACAATGAAAACATTGCTCAAGCAAAACACTGCAGTGCTCATGCCTCAAAAATACAAATACTGCTCGAGCTGCTTGGTCCCAGTTGTCGGCCGCACCATGTACAATTCTCTCGTTTATATTGACTACATAGGTTGACAATGGTGTGGGACTGTGATGTCAGGAAACCAGGAGGAAGCAAAAAAAATAGTTGTACATAATCAGGAGGCACTTGCGTACGTACGGCTATGGCCCTAGTGGGTCCCTACTGTCATCCAGTCAAAATAAAGTCATCTCCCGAATCCTCATGTTCGTTGACCATGTTAACAATGCTCGGCGCCACGGCGAGCGCAACAACTTGAAGGACGACAGAGAGGGCCTCACGGGCCCTACGGATGGTCTGATACAGCGCCCACTACTCATTTAGGAAGCCAGGATCATCGGACACCTATGAGCACCTTCAAGAGACCGAGACGGCATGAAACGGTAAGGCCGCGCTTGGGAGCTCTGGTTTATTTCACACCTGTATTAAGGTACAAGTGTAATTTACATGTATTGGAAACAATGCGTAAAATACAGGAGTAATGAAACCGAGGGCCCGAGGTCTATAAGTAAAACCGGTGGGTTACGCGTGTAATTTGAGAGACCAGTGTATATTTTACTAGTCGAAATCGACCAACCAAGCGCTTCGCCCGAGACCATCTGCTTTTATTTACAAGCGTCAGTTTTACAAGCAGTTTTGGTTGGAAAACAACGATCCAATCACGGCCTAAGATGATGAGTTGGTCGGAAGATCATATGATTCCACGTCTAACTTACCCGATTTGTCGTATAGGTTATGAATGAAACATAAGACGATGAACTTCTTAAGCACGGAAACAACAGAAGAGGATGATCTTATTAACAAGCAAATCACTGGCATTAGATCGACATGCAAAACAATACGAAGCATTATTCTTAGGAGGCACGGTGAACAGCTCGTGATACCGCATGCCACAACATTCCAAGCTCAACTTTGCAATCAAACACAAGGCCTGGCATTACATAGACATTCAGAACAAACTCTTAACACAGAAATATCTCAGCAGAGTAACTATTTACTTCTAAACTGAACACAGGAATAGGAAAAATCGATCTATGCTGCTCACAGCTAAGGGCGTCCCACTCAAAAATATCAAATGCATGTCTTCTGTCTAACATCAATGAGCAAATTTTCACAAGGTTTTCCAATTCCAATATATTAAACTGATGTCTTCTTTCTAACATCAATGATTAAACTTTGACAAGCTTTTCCCATTCAAAATATGTAATGCCTATGATCGTGGAGTCCTGTCATGGCTTCTTGTACATGTTTGGGCACTTTTTGCCCAGTGCACTCCACGTGTTGTAGAGTTACCTATGCTCTCTGCAGACTAGTCATGTCACCAGCGTCTACTAATACTCTATAAAGCTTCTCGGTCATTCCTTCCGTAATGTAGCGCAAACAGTGACTGCTTCTTTCTGCAAAGTGAAACGACCAACTGGACCGAGTAATGCAGCAGCTGTCCTTGGACACATTGGCTCCTTTTGTGCAGTTTAACTAAAATCAAAGTTGGAATAAAACCGAGCTTTAATTTTGATATCCCTGTAAGCAACAATTGGTATAAGGGAAACAATTACTAAGAAATAACGGTTGATGACTTGTACTCCCAGAAGAAAAGCATCTACTGATCTACCTTATTTTAATGGGAAACAAATCAGGGGAGTAGCAATTCTCCATCAGTGTGATTCATTCATATTGACTGAGACGTTATCTTAACAATGCCTTGATTCAACATGTATAAAGAACGACAAAGCAGAAAAGTACCATTCCTATAACAATGCGACTGATTCATTTTAACAGAGACATTATCTTAACAATACCTTGGTTAAACATGTAGAAAGAACTACAAAGCAGGATAGTACCGTTCCTAAAACAATGCGACTGATTTGTTTTAACAGAGGCAAAAAAATGGATCAATTACTGGCCAATAAAGGAGTATGAAACATGCGGCCATAAAAATGGTAATCCCGCCAATCCCTAACAAGTGTTGCAGTTTTGAACTAAGATTCAGTAGTTAATTAATTCTGATAGTGGCATTGCTTAATTTTACCAGCGGCATTAGATTAACAAAAAGTATAAACAGTTCCAGGGGAGAGTGGGCGCAACAACAGCATGTGCTTCCAACTACTTATAAAGGGGGTGATGCAGAGTTTTGTTGTAACAAAGAAACAAGTATCATGTCTGGGTTGGAACAATTTTTCCTCAGTTAATGGTAAAAGACAACAGTTCAATAGCTTCAATTCAACATTTATCGAAAACAGTACCAATACAAGTAGCACAACATCTCAAAGCACACTGCAGCATCATGTGGATGATAGTCGGTACTGACCTTTCTTGACCAAGATTTGAAACAGCTCGCGAGGAAGACTGGAAACATATCCCAACACATATATGAAAATCCGATCTCCTTTTGTGCAGTTCCACCAAAATTAAGCAAAGTCGCCGGTGTGACATTCAAGTTGAACTGCACAAAACACTCTTAAAACAAAAGTGTTTCGCGTAGCGAAGCAAAATGTCGCAATAGCAACAAGTTGAATAGATATCCCTATTTTAACAGAGGCAAAAAAGGAATCAATTACTGGCTAATAAAGGAGGATGAAACATGCGACCACAAAAATGGTAATCCCGCAAATCCCTAACAAGTGTTGCAGTTTTGAAATAAGATTCATTAATTAATTCTGAGAGTGGCATTGCTTAATTTTACCAGCGGCATTAGATTAACAAAAAGCATAAATAGTTCCAGGGGAAAGTGGGTACAACAACAATATGTGCTTCCATCTACTTATAAAGGGGGTGATGCAGAGTTTGTTGTAACAAAGCAATAAGCATCATGTCTGGGTTGGTCCCATTTTTGTTCACTACTTAATGGGAAAACACAACAATACAATAGCTTCAATTCAACAATTATTTAAAACAGTACCAATACAAGTAGCACAACATCTCAAAGCACACTGCACAATCATGTGGATGAAGGCCTATACTGACCTTTCATGAGACGACCGAGATAAAATACAAATCTACCAACACGAATAGGAAATCCAATCTCGTTTTGTGAAGTTGCACTGAAATCAAGCAAAGTGTTTCGCGTAGCGAAGTAAAATGTCGCAATAGCAACAAGTTGAATAGATACCCCTATTTTAACAGAGGCAAAAAAGGAAACAATTACTTGTCGATAAAGGAGGATGAAACAAACGGTGACAGAAAGAAGCATCTAACTTATCTTGATGGAAAACAAAGTAGGATAGTAGCATTTCTAAAACGGTTGCATTGACTCATATTAACAGAGACATTCTCTTAAAACTACATTTGTTAAAAAATGCAATTTACTTTTAACAGTGGCATTGCTTCAATTTTCCGGCGGCATCCTTAGACTAACAACAACAAAATAGTTCTATGGGACATGGGACATGGGACATGCCAGCACCATGTGCGTCCACACATATAAATGGGTGATGCAGAATATGTAGCCAAGCAGCATATCTGTGTTGGTCCCATATTTGTTCTCTTTGAACCTTTTTCCTATCTGAGGGCAGCAAATCTAGTCCTGCACAAACTACCCGACCCCCCAGTTTTGGGTTACCCCCTTTTTCCCTTTTCGACCAACAAAGCGGATGGATAGCCAGTCTATACTACTTTCCCTCCCTCCTTTCCTCATTGAACCACGTCCTAGATTCATGCTCCACCCCACCGCACCCTTCTTTCCTCTTTGAACCAAGACCTAGATTCGACTACAGAATCGAAAAAGATCCGCATGCAGCTAGAGCAATGACGGTTTCAAAAAAACTTATACCTTAGGGTCGTCGGGATGTGGCAAGGCGTGCGGCGAGAGGCCGGATCTGCCCACACTATGTACATCAGCAAGGAAGAGGGGTCGGTGGCCCTCCCGTACAGGCACTGGGTGAAAGAGAACAGCGCAGCCGGCAGTGGATTGCCTCCCTCGCCGAAGGCGGTAGAGTGAACATTGCACCTCCTCCCCTTCTCGGTGCGACGGGATCTGGACGCCTCCTTCACCAGCTGTGAGGGGGGAGAGAGGGACAAGAGGCCAATGCAGTCTTTTTTAGATTTGGTGAAGAGGGTGAGAGACTGTGAATATAGCAAACCCTAGCAAAGGAACGCTGAGAGAGTGTGGAGAGTGCAAACCCTAGCAAACAAGTGCAGAGGCTCCAGCTTATATATATATATATATACTATAGTACGGACTGAGGTCTGGTGCCTTAACTGCACCTACTTTTGGCTGTATGATAGGTGGGCCAGCCACATTTTGGGCCCACCTGTCATAAATCCAAAGGCACGTGCACTAAGTCAATGAAGCTGCGTCCATATAGTACTCGTGTATACGACTAATATATAGTGGAGTGGTTTTCTTATTCTCTCCATAACAATCATTTTAAATTGTGTAAGTACGAAACGAAACTCTTTATTTAACGTACCAGTGAAGAAAACTACTACTCCCTCTATTCCTAAATATTTGTCTTTCTAGAGATTTCAACAAATGACTACATACGAAGCAAAATGAGTGAATCTACACTGTAACATATGTCTATATACATCCGTATGTGGTAGTCCATTTCAAACCTCTTGAAAGACAAATATTTAGGAACGAAGGGAGTACTTCCGATGAACTAACGATCCACGCATCCTGTCGCACTTCCTGTCCTTCACGTGTTGTACATTAACCTCCCTTAAGTGAACAACCACACATGCGCCAAATTATCAAAAACGTGTTAGAGTGTGTACAAATAAAGAATTTTAATATCAATTATCAGAAAGGTTTGAGAGTATGTACAGTTTGCCCTCTCTAATAATTATGGTTTGTTGTATTCGGCCTAAACTTGGTCAAACTTTATAAAGTTTGACTTCAGTCAAATCTAATATGCGGAGTAAATAAAAATGGAGGGCTACTATGTCCATCCGGGTTTTCAGTCCACACCATTTTCTTAATCAAAGTTAATAGCTGGACAAATAAAATTACAGGGGAGCTGGAGACAAAGTTGTGAGAAGGCTTAGAAATCAATACAAAACTTATGCTCTTAGTACCAACGTCGATCCTTCTTTGAGTAAACATTTGGTTCATAGCCAATTGTGTGATAAAATTGCACCAACGTGAAAGGCATTGCGTCTCCAACGCAACCAAGGTGGTGACGAAGGATATCATCTTTGTGGGTAACAAGCAAAAACAGCGATTGAAGACAGCTTGTTTTTCATTGAAAATCGATCAGCTTCACCAGCCGACGCAACCATGAGGCGCAACCATGAGCATCGATAGGTCATCGTGGTGATGCATCATCCATTTGGCATCAAGTTTAGGTGGGGCACCTATGAAGTTCGACAAATCCTCACTGTGGTCTGTTTCTTCTTAGTAATCAAGCTCGAGGAAAGAAGAACCACGTGGTAGAGGACAGTGAGGCGGAACAACAATGGCCATCCAATTTTGTGCAGTTCCACTAAAATTGAGGAAGACATGCCCGGGTATGGAGATATGCATCGCTACTTCCAAAAATATAAAAAAGGGATATAGTGTTGTTAATTTGTTTTACAAGATTAACAACGACATCTCAATTGTCAATAAGAATTAATGAAAAGTATACCAACAAACAGAAGCGTCATGATTATCTTGATGGGAACTAAACCAGGATAGCCGAGAAAAAAAGCATTTCTTCATTTAACTAGTGATAGTATTAGATTAGCAGCAGCAATAGGAGCATATGGACAATGACCGCACAACCACCATGTACTTTTTGTCAAAACAACATGTATACCTCCACCGAGGCATAAATCAGGACAACTTTTCGAGTGGCATCTCCTCTATAATAGTAGGTGTTGTTGGACCAGCCGACGAACCCTAGCTACTATATATGGGGAGCTGGGGAGTAGTCGCATAGAAGAAAACCCGCATGCAGCGACTTGGGGAGCTGGACCAGTACAAGAAGTTATACCTCAGGTGGGCGAGATGTCGCTTAGGCGGGCGGGCGGGATCTGCCCACACGACGGCAGCGAACAAGGGCGCGGAGGACCTTCGTCCGCGCCAGCGGCTTCGAGAGGACGGTGCGCATCTGCTTCCTCCATCGCCGACAGTGACAACGTCAATGCTATACCTCCTCACCTGCCTCAGCGGGCGGGATTCGGCCGGATCTTTGACCACCGGTGAGGAGAGAGATAGAGTGGACATTGTCATCTTGTTTTGATATGGAGAGGGTGAGAGAGCGAGATGCGAGAAACTCTATCAGACAAGAGGCTCTAATGGAGTAAAAAAATCTCTCTGTAGTAGTGGTTTTAAATAGAATACGCATGTTCCCGGAAAAAAAGCAGCTGGCGGACAATTTTTAACATACCAAGAAAGAAAACTTCGATCAAAAACACGCCCCGCTTCGGTCGCGAGTCGTCGCGCACACACACATAGACATAGACATGCATATTCGTGTTTACGTAAAATTCCATTTCCATCTCCATCTCCAATCATATTTGTCCAACTGGCACATTATTTACGTTGTTAATTATATACGCAGCAGTATAACGTACAACATCTCTTGTTTGCGGGCGTCCGGACCGCTGCCATGGCCGCTCCTGACCAGCCCGAAACCTCTTCATCACCAGCGCGCCGCTTCCCTTGAAGCGGTCGATTACGCATTCATGCCCGGCCAGAGCGGACGCGACCTCTCACTAGCGCCGGCATTGAAGCAGCGCGCCGGCCGAGAGAGCATCGCTCGCACCGCTTCCTGGTGCACACGACTGCTCCGCGTTCAAAGGTTGCAATAGCCAGCCACAACATGCATGTAAAAAGTTCTTGGGAGTTCGTGCTACAGCTAGCTGTCCTCCCCCAACTCGTCAATCTCTTCCAGTAGTGCTAGTACCCCATGGCGCGATCCATCAACAAGCAGGCAGGAAAGTTATCATATACTGGGTTTGCGGTGAGAGGCATGCCGAGCGACCGTGTGGGGTCGAGCCGTGGAGGAGGGTGAGACACGAATGCGACAAACGTGATTTAAACTTTGATTTTGCTCGATGGCGGGATCCAACGAAACGAAATGTTGGTTTCTCTCCGTTTCCATTTTTTCTCCGGAAAAATGGAAACTTTCCACTCCATTTTAATTCCTACTCCAACGTTTCCCCGTTACAACATTCCATCAAATACAAAGGAAAACTAACACGCATGCTGATGCATCTCAATGATTCATAGATCATAGCCAATATTTACTTCACAACTAAAGATAAAAGTTGTGAGAGCGTGTACAAAAGAAAAACTACTGATGGGGTCACTACGACTTAAACCCTAAACCCCAAACATGATTTAATTTCCTGGCTAGGTAGAACCTATCGAAGGAAATATGGCTGGCACCCTCGGATCATATGATGCTTTTGTGCAGTTCCACTAAAATCAAGCCGAGCATCCCTGATGGCAAAGATATTGAAGAAGTGTGATTAGAATAATAGTACTAGCACTAGTTCATGAGACATAAACTCATCACAAGTACGTAGAAGCCGGTAGAAGTAGAGAAAGATCGACATGGAGATGAAGCTATGTGGGGAGCTGCGGTAGTGGAGAAAGCTGGCTCCAAAAGAAAGATGTACTACCTGGGACATTGGGCTGTTGCTAGAAGGGCGATTGGGATGTGGCATCGGCCCATACTGCGGTGACCCCGATTGGGATGCACCGACTGTGGGGTTTCTCCCTCGCCGATGTCGACTGCGTCTACGCAGAACATTGTTCCCTCCCCCCAGCTGCAGGATCAGGCCGGATATGTGAACAGCGGTGTGGCCATCGTTGTTCTATGCTTATGAAGAGAGCAACCCAAGGAAGCAGGCTTGTAGCTTAGGCTCCTGCTAGTGTATATATAGGGGTTTTCTTTTTCTCTCCATATCAACCATTTTATATTGCGTACGTGTCCTTGAAGATTGAAATGATGGTTGCTTCTTCCGACTAACTTATTGTGTGATTTGACTGCTCCTTAGTGGCCCCTACACGTACTCCCCCTACGTGTATGACCATTCCTGAGTCTCACTTGTACTTATCTCTATTTTCTTGCATGACACCTAGACAGGATGTGCATAGAGGAATTTTGTTACTGCACGTTGTTACGTAGTACAAGTACTGTACTACTAGTCCCTACTCCCTCCTTCCGGTTTACTACTGGTACTCCCTCCGTCCTGGCTTATTGGTCCCCTTTGTACTCAATTCATGGGCTCGTTTTCCTCAAGAAAATTGTCTTTACCAACATATTAATATCGGGAATGCATGCGTGAACAACGAAAGATTAAACCTTGCATGCAACATTTTGATAAAGCATTGACTTATGAACATGTGAATGTAAGAGACTACAACCTCGTGCTTGCATGCAACTGTCACACGTACACATGGATGCAAAAACGTAGGCGACGCCCTAATGCATGCATGTCCAAGCACACGACGGAACACACACGGTCACACTCAAGTGCTCAACCTACACGTGCATGCACACACATACTCAGCCAGGGTGAGCTAGTGACCGTATAAACACCGAAAAATGCATATATTAAGCGCAATGAGCATATTATGAAGTCCACTGATCGTATTTTTACAAATATACAGTGAAAAACAGTGTATTTATCTCGTTTGAAATTAAACCATATTAACCAGAGAGGAGGCAGTATGGACTAGAATTACTTTGATGTGTCCCGTCAACTTGCCGAACGAGGAGAAGCTTGCAGGACGGGAGAAGCTTCCGTGCGGTGGCTCGCAGGACAAGGAGAAACTTTTGACTAATGCAAGCTCTCCCTCGCTCAGGCGGTGGACGTGCAACAGTTAATTCGGTGTCAGATTGCCAGAAGCATACACTATACTAGTACTATTATTGTTCGACTTCCCGAAGAGGCGAACAGCCAAGTGCAAAGTTTACTAGTACTAGTACTACTACTATAGTCCATAGAGGTATGTACTATACTACTAGGAACTGGATGGAGGAGCATCTGCACTCTTATTATATTTTTAAAATGTGATAAAGCAATCTTCAACACATTTGGTTCTCTTCGAGGGTTCTCGCATGTGATAATGGAAGTTGATTGCATGGAACACTCGCCACAATTCTCGCTTAATTCTAGCTCATATCCTATTACAAATAGGAGCGCTTGGTAATATTTCCTTTTTTTGTTATTCAACATGTAAACAGGTCAGCAAACCTTGCGGCGCATCTTTGTGTGAATAGTGCTTGCTGCAGAATGTGGCCGAGAGTTGGCTTGATGAAACACCTCGCTTCCTACTTTTCTTTTTGCGGGGTACCTCGCTTCCTAGTGACTAGTGTCTTGGCTGATCGTCCTAAGAATGCTTATATATGAATAAAGCTCTCTCATTTACTCGCAAAAAAGATTAAGCCATATTAACCGAAAAGGAGGGAGTATGGACTAGCATTACTTTTTGGTGTGTCCCGTCAACTCGCAGAATGAGGAGAAGCTTGCAAGACAAGGCGAAGCTCGCTTATGCCTTTTGACTAATGCAACCTACCCTCGCCCAGGTGGTGGACATGCATCAGTTCATTCGGTGTCAGGTTTCCAGAGGCATACATTGTAGTACCCAACATGTGGAGTACCATCATTGTTCGACTTCACGAAGAGGCGAAGAGCCAAGCGCAAGGTTTAGTAGTACGAGTAGTACTACTACTAGAACCGCGTGGTGGAGCGTATGTACTCTTATTTTTTTAATCTCTGATAAAGTACACATTTATTCGAGAGAAGGGCAGAAAACGGCAGCCCAACATGTAATGATGATATCGGTCAACCATGCTCGAATATATCTTGGCCTCCGTGTGAGCCCGTCTGTGTGTTCTCGCTCCTCGTCTCTCTCAAGGAACGGCGGGTTGGCCATTTTGCCGTCAATTGAGATCGGCTTGCTCACACTCGGGTCCCACATGTCAGTGATATGCCTAGAGGAGGTGCATTGACCGACTGGCCATACGCGTACTTGGTTTTGCACCTTCGTACTACTCCTCCCTCCGTCACAGTTTACAGGGCGCACTTCATTATGATGCATTTCCACCACCAGAGAGACTTTAGACGTGTTTGGTTTAATGCTCAATTAATTAGGGCGTGGTAACCGCAATCAAGTCCACAATTTTCTCTCGATGTACTATGGAGTGGAGTAAGTGCATGCATGTGTGTACCCGGGGTGGAAGCACTGCATGCATGTGTGTACGCATTATTTCCTCTAGTGATAGAAGTCGTGCTATGAATACCAATGCTATTTTTCAGGCCGATCGCTAGTCGCCTTGGTCCTAGAGATTTTTTTCTTTTTCTGAAGCACGCTCTATAAACATTGATGGATGGAGTAGTATGAGCAGATTTAAAGAAGAGTGTATTGATGGTTGCTTCTTCCAAGCAGATTACAGTGGAAAAGGTGGGGCTTATGATTTGACTGCTCATTACTCACTATTAATGCGGCGCAACGACCGGGCTGAGTCTCCCATGCGGTTGTGCACTACTCCCTCGGTTCTTAAATATACTCCGGAGTATTTGTCTTTCTAGAGATTTCAACGAGTGACTACTCAAATATTTCTCTTTTTAGAGATTCAAATGGACTACTACATATGGATGTATATAGACATATTTTAGAGTGTAGATTCACTCATTTTGCTCCGTATGTAGTTACTTGTTGAAATCTCTAGAAAGACAAATATTTAGGAACGGAGGGAGTACACATACGAAGCAAAATGAGTGAATCTACACTCTAAAATATGCCCATTTGAAATTTGTAAAAAGATAAATATTTAGGAACGAAGGAGTACAATTTTTTGCATGGCACATGGACCAGGATGCTAAAGAGGCTTCTGGCAATGCTATCAAGCTTCCAGCATTTGTTTACATAATTGACGTACTATAGAAATAATTTTCCAGCGACATGAAATTGTACAATGGTGTGAGCTTTCAGCTTTTGTTTCGTGTGTCTTGCCATCGATGCTCTTTCAAAAACAATAAAAAACTAACTTCCTTGCTAATGCATCTCAATTATTAGCAGATCAGAGCTAATATTTACATCACAACTGAAGACAAAGTTGTGAGAAGGTGTTAAATTAAAATTGATCCATACTTTCAAGGCAGCAACGTCCCCAGCTCTGTCTAAATCAACAAGGCATGTTGGGAAAAAAGTAGCTGTCTGGAGCATGCAACATCCCGATCATTTTGTGCAGTTCCACTAAAATGGAGCTGAGCGTCCCTGTTCCAAAGATATTAAGCGTGATTACGATAATAGAGGACTACTGATGAAACAATAAACACATAAATAGAAGCCGGTCACCTTTGAAGTCTACCTTAAGACTAACTAGTTGGAGAAGATTAGTCTCAGAGTTGGATGAGGAGGTAGAGCAAAACCAATCTCCCTTTGTTCAGTTGCACTGAAATGTAGAGACGTTGCCCGTGTGACATTTTAGTACAACTGGACAAAACACTCTTAAGAAAAAAGTGATTTGTGAAGTTCACCAAAAGGTCTCAATAGAAACAAGGTGAAATGGATAGCCCTGTTTGCAAAAAAGAGGTAGAAAGGAAACAATTACTGGCCAATAATAGTTGATGACACATGCGACGACAAAAAAGAAGCATATTCCTTGTCCTAAGGGAAGATAACAACACGGTTGTGTTTGTCTAAAAGGGTGTAAGGACGAGATTACAATATGGGAAGTACGTCGGACGAGCTACATTTTGGGCAAAGAACTATGGAAGATCCACATGCAGCAACGTGGGAAGACGGGCAGTGGAGCAAGGCCAGAGGGGATACCTGGAGGTCGTCGGGATGTAACTAGGTGAGCGGCGGCGGGAGGAATCTTCCCATACTGCGGCATCGAGCAGGTGGCGTAGGCCCTACCACGCCGGAGCTTGGTCACAGAGAACGGCGTGTACCGCAGATCGGGACGTGCTGCCTCAGCACCGTCGAACGAAAAAACGATGCACATTCTCCCTTTCCGTCGGCGGACGGGATGCGGTCGGATCAGTAACCAACGGTGTGTGTGTGTGTGTGTGTGTGTGTGTGTGTGTGTGTGTGTGTGTGTGTGTGTGTGTGTGTGTGTGTGTGTGTGTGTGTGTGTGAGAGAGAGAGAGAGAGGCCACCGCAGCCTTGTGTGAGATACTCTGAAGAGAGACAAACCAGGCAGGCAGGCTCCATTGTATATAGTGGAGCGAACTACCTTTTTCTCCATAAAAATCATTTTATATTCTTTGTATGTGCCATTGAGCGATATAACTTTATTTAAAAATAACACGCCAATGCATCAAGTCGAACTTTGTTTCGTGCACGCGTGGTACACGACCTCCGCAGGTAAACAACCGCTACACACGTTCAAATTAGCACGTGGGCTGCCATTTCGTACAGAAATGAGCTCCACCATGTACCCGCGCGGGTGTGGCTGGGCACGAAGCGTGAGTACGTGCATGGTGCACCTATTCTCTTCTTGTATATATACACCACCTACGTGGGGTTGTGTGAGAGAGATACAAACGTAGAGAGATATAGTGTGTGGGTTCGTGAGAGATTTTTTTGGGGTGTGTGTGGGGGGTCAATCAAAAATGTAACATATGCAATGTGTGTGAACTAGAGTCCTGGATATATCATATATATAGAGGGGCCGATCCACGAGAAGAGAGTAGAGGTATCATCGTCTTGAGGTGTCCATAGAATCAAAGAGAGGGATGATGTGTGTGTGTGTGTGTGCGCGCGCGATCGATAAAGAGTGCCATCAAATTTGTGTGTGCCCACGTCAAAGATATAGAGTGGTTGGCCTACTAGAACGTGAGAGGGGACATGTGCAGTTTGTCTCTGTGGCATGGATACCTACCTATAGCACTCGACCATCAGTGTGTGGTGGGGGGAGGGAGGCCTAATTAACTATAGAGGTACAATGGCTGGTATATGTGTGGAGGAGGAGAGAGTCCTACCTCGTGTATTAAGGGAGATCGATCTACCTCATGTATTAAGGGAGATCGATCGGCATCCATGCATATGTGTAGGAGAGGAATAAGGTTGGGAGAGAGACAGAGCTAGAGTGTTGGAGGGGGTGGTAGTGGAGTTGCTTCTAACAAATGGTGGGATAGGCTTGCTAGACAAATGGAGGGCACACCTGCAATATCAATAAGAGAGGGGATGGTTGCCTGTCTGTGCACGTGCGTGTGAGAGCCGGGTCAGGAGGCATGCACGAATGATGAGTGGGGATGATATGGCTGTGGTAAGCAGACGTAACTACATAGGAAGATCAATCATCCTTTGTCATAGAAAGGAGAGACATAACTTGTGAGGTACGTCGATTGATGGGGGGAATAGTTAAAGTCGACCTAGGTATATGTTGGGAGATCGATCGGTATACATGCATGTGTGTGTTAGAAGCAAATGAGGCACGGGGAGAAGGATAGAGAGAGAGGGATGCATCTGGGAGGTGGTGCGAGAGGCATACTATATTGAGGGGGAAGGAGTGTGCGAGTACGAGATCGATGAAAAGAGTGGTGGGAGTGAGGCATGGACGGTGATAAGAGAAGAGGGGAAGCTTGTGTTTGTGCTAGGCACACCTGGCTAGAGGGGCATATCGATCGATGTGTGCCGTAAAGAAGGAGCTGGGGGGCCTACACACACCGTGGGTGAACGACCTAAAGTGAAAAGTCGAATTTGCATGAAGGAGCTAGAGCATGCTGAGGAAGGGTGAGAGGGATGCGGGCGTGTGCACGCATGAGAGAAAGTTAGCGCTAGCTACAAAGATAAGAGGATTGTGTAGGTGTAAAAGACGAATAGAGATCATACTTCATTATAAAAAGCGAATTTGGATATTTGAAGAATTTATTATAGTGTTTTAAACCGACGCATGTGTGAATATATATAACGGTGATACACATGGTGTGGTTATGAACATGTTATACTACATATAATATATTTTATCTCTACCCTTATAAAAAACGGACTTGTTGATGATGGTGTGCCTGCCATCCTGCAATATAGGCCGCCCGATTTATATCTGACGGATAGGAAGGAAACTGTGGCAATTTTGAAAAAAGATACCCACACCCCTCTCCATATTTGCAAATTAGGCCTCCCCTTGATCATGTTGATGTTTTGTGGAACGCATGGGCATCTTGCTAGTACTACGTATAATATATAGAACATTGATTATAATTTTGGCTAATGTGTGGCTTTTGCAACTCAGGTCTAAAACTTGTCATAATGTAGGGGGAGGGGCACTATACTTTGTGTGATAAACATGGTGTATATGTGGAACATGGTTTAGATTATGAATATATAGTTAGTACATCAAATGTACAATTATTTGGAATCAACATCAAGTGTATTCAAAAAATAGAATTCGAGTTCATGTAGTACACATAGTTCATATATATCTCTATAGTAATCATCTGGTGTGTTATTAAGGTAATACATGAATGATGGTTGAAGTTGGCAACAATCATGATTGTAGATTCTTATTGAAATAGAGAAACGAATTCAAATTCAGTTCGAATTGCATCCGTAGTATAGACATTTGGAATGCACTAAAATGTTGGTATGAGTAGGTTACATGCATTATACAGCAAGTGAAATTTTTTAATTGGACATAACATGGATTCATACTCCCTCCTTCCATATATATAGGGCATAATGCGTTTTTTAAGACCGCCTTTGACTATTGACAAGATTAATAGTACATGACATGCACAATGTGAAAATTATATCATTGAAAGCTCCTTTCACACGTGAATTTAACTGTGTGCTTTGTGTAAGTTGCATGTCATATATTATTGCTCTAATATTTGGTCAAAGTTAGCATCGAAAAATGCATTAGCCCCTATATAGATGGAAGGAGGGAGTAGCTTTGAATAGCATTTGTATAGTAAAACGGGGGAAGACTCTCTCTTTGTGTGGCGTGAATAGTTTTATTTTTATCGTTTTCTTTTTGGTTGAGGGGAGTGCGAATTGATTCGGTACGTACAAGTACAATATTACACGTTAGGCTTGTCCATAAAATTCAACCCGCGCCTTGTTATATCCCGAAAATTCAGATATCGTGCTCCCAAAACTGGCGCCTTCACAACCCGCGCCTTGCTATCCCGAAATTACAACGCGCGCGAAAACTCCCTCCAGCTGCCAAATCCCGACACACAAAATCCCCCTTCTAACCCTGAGCCGAAAGGGCCGCTAGTTCAAATCAGTGGGGGTACTTTTGTAACACACCCTACAATTCGGACAATCACATCCCTAAGTCATGGTTCACCCCCTCCCACCGCCTCCTTTTCGCCATTCAAAATCCCAGGCCACCATAACCTCTCCGCTCCAGCCGCAAAACCCCACCCTCCTCCGTCCGCCACCTCACCGCTGCCCAGCCGGAGCCTCTTCCCCGACGACACCGTCCACTACAACAGCTCGACGTCCCTCGTCCACCTCCCCGGATGAGGATCCATCGTCCATCTCGTCATCCCGCCGATTCGGCCGCCCCGTCCTCCACCTCCAAGGAGCTGCTCCGACGATCGCCTCCTCTATTGTGGCTGCTCCATCCCCACAGCGCCGCCTTAACCTGCTCCACCGGAACCGCAGCATCCTCACTGACTCCTCGGACGAAGCCGAGGCCTACTCGGCGCCACCAAAGAGGTTGTACACTCATCGCATCGCACCTTCTCCTTAACTCGACCTCCCGGCACTGACGGTGCTCCACCCCGCACACCCATGGAGCAGCTACCTTGAAGTCGGCGCCGTGGGCGACATCTCCATGGCGGCTCTCCCCCAGTGCAAGGCCCCTTCGGCGGCAGCGCCCATACCAGCCGGATCTGCTGCTGCTACTCCGGCTCTCGCTCACTCGCTCACGCTGTTGCTGCTGCTCCGACTCTCGCTCAATCGCTCGCTCGCCCAGCTACTGCTGCTCCAGCTCTCACGCCTTCCTTCTCGCTGCTGCTTCTTGCTCTCCCCCTCGCTTCGTCTTCTTTGCTCTACTCCGATTAGCTTCACTTGATCGTTGAATCAACTTTTGGGTCAGTCGATTTTCAGGGGGGGGCTCGCCAGAGTTAAGGAAGAACCACCCGCAGCGGGGACGAGGGCTCGCCACAGAGGTGCCCTACTATCTATCTTAGGGTTCAGGGTGGGTGCGGGGGGCCTAGAGGGCTGGCTGGGGCGGCAGGACGGCGGCGGACCAGCGGTGGGGAGTTGTTTCGGGGCGGTGAGGTGGCGCTGGGGCCGGCAGTTCGGCCGATGCTGGCTGGCGGCTCAGGGGGTGCACGTTGAAGATGAACTACAGGCCCTCCCTAAACTACATGTCAAGTGCCTCTCTGCTGCCATTGCATTCAGTTTTGACAGTAACATTTAGATTCCATAGTAAATTTCAATTTCGACAGTTAAGTTCAGAGTCAATAGTTTTTATCTCGTCTGTTGTAGTCAGGTGGTTATTGGTGATGTAAATTTTACATCTATTTTACATTATCTATTGGAGATGCTATTAGAATCCCACTTGAGATTGACGATGTTTGTCTTGTGCTGCTTCAGCCTTGACGTCTTACGGCTCACTAGAGCTGCTCCAATGACAAAACGATCCATCACAATAGAGCAGTGCCCTGGACGCCGTCTATAGATTCCTCAGGTCTTCCTCCACACCTCCGACAGCCACCTTTGCCTCAACTGCTTCAGCGACCAACCCAATGATCCGAGGTTCGACACGGCTACTGACAAAGAGGTTGTACACTTGTTGCATCACTTATTACTATACATTCATGTCGATCCATTAGGGCTATTTTGGTTCAACGGAAAAACATAGCAATAGGGAATTTTTCAATGGCACTACTATTCAATTATTCATGCATTTTGTTGAAAGGAATGAACCAAAACATCCACCTGGACCTACTTTTCAAAATCCTATGCATGAAAACAAGACCAAGTGCATTAATGGCAAAATAACATTCTAACTGCACATGCTTTCATATGGTTTCACTTTATTTTGGCCATGTTTCTTTGCATTCCTCTGCTCTTCCAATTCCTGTAAACCAAACACCCAAGTTGATAGATATCATGTGTTTACAAATGCTCTGTTTACCATGTGCATTCCTATCCTATTCCGGTGTTTTTCCTATCCCTGCGTTTTTAGAATCATGCAATCCAAATGAGCCCTTACAGAATTACTTCAGTTACAGGTAGGTGTCGAAGGGAACTTTGTGTGGTTTTTCCTGCTCCTGCCGCGACGTCGTCCACCTCACCCTCTGTTTAGCATATAAATCACATATGTGAATTAATGATGCGATCCTGATTACTTAGATAACATGTAGGTGAATTATGTCATGCGATCATGTTTAGTTATTCATCATATCTTTGAATTATGTTATGCTATGCTATCCAGTTTAGATAGACATCATATATGTGAAATTATGTCATGCTATCCGTTTTAGTTAAACAATATACATGTCAACTATTTCATGCCCTCTTTTTTCCACACTATCTATTGCATCATCTCTCATACAATGTCGTACATTCAACTATGTTTCTGTTTATCAGCCATTTGAATTGGGGCGGGTGATGCGATATCTAGCGGACTAAAAACACGGTCTTCAAATAAAACAGTGCTACCTCTTGGTGGAGATAGCACCCCGGTTGTACATGCACGAGAACCAGCCCTACCACACATAACCAAAACTCTCGCAGATTGTACCCCTATTGCAATGGACAGAGAACCAGCTTCACCCAATCTAACCCCAACCCCAGCAGATAGTAACCCAGTTCCTGTTGACATAGCACCATCTCCACAACAGAGCTCCCAAACAAGAGCAGTTAGTAAGGCAGCTCCAGTGCCCAAAGGGCTAACACTACAACGGCGAACCCCAACTCCACCAGTTAGTATGCCTATTCCCGTGGAGGAAGCACAACCAGCTAGTCGTAGTTTAGCATCTATCGCATTTGTTGTTGTTAAATCGTATCTGCGTATCTTCCCATCTTGGAAATATTATACTGAAGATGAAGGAAAATGCCAGTTGCAGGTGTTTGTCGAGGAGTTATGTGTAAGTAATGTTATTCATGGCAATTACTTTGCTTTGTCCCATACATCCTACCTCCATGATGGTTATAATACGGCAAATTTTCCCATTTTTCTCAATAGGGAAGGACCGATTTGGAAACTCAGGATGAGGTAACCTGTGCTAATACCTCTGCTATCTTCAAGAATGCTTGGTGGCAGTATTGGAATTACCTGAAGAAAACGCACTTCACCGGCAAAAAAACTCATCAAATTCCCTTGCATTCTCCTAAGACACATTTACTGGACGATGACTGGGAACACCTTGTTCTGTAGTGGTCCCGAACCAAGAATGTGGTAAGGTCTATGAGCTCATTTTCTATTTTTAAGTACTATATTCTTGCGTCTTACTGTAATCTGTTCATGTAAAACAAGTGCCCAAACCTGAAGAACAACTGTTCTAATTTAAGATTCCATTGCTATCATAGTTCAAAAACCCGCTAGGCGTTAATTGTGTGCTTTTCCACTGCCTTGCGCTTTACTGACCAAAGCGCATGCTTATGCGCAGTTATGCATAGATTAAGTGTAGTTATGCGCAATGCGTTTTGCCAACGCCTAGAGCCTAGGCGTGCTTAACCGCTTGCTTAGGCGCGCCTTTTTTAACTATGATTGCTATCGTGCATACTGCTTTGCTCTTGTATCATTGTATTTACTCATACAAACTTATTTTTAGATTGAAGGATTCAATCGAAACTCCAATGGCACAGCAGGTATGTTCACGCATGTTTCTTTAACAGGTTTGCTCTTATCAATAGCTCTATCGATTTCAATTTCAATTGTGTATACAGTTGACTTCTCATATCATGCACATTACTAGCATCACAACAGAGCCAATAGTGTTGTTCTACATGTAGACCCATGGTACCCATCTGAAATCTTGTTGTGCCGTGTAGTTTCCCACGCTTTGTATTCTTTCACTTCTGCTTTATCTTGAACTGATATGATTTGAACCGTGTCTCTATTTTGATTTGGCAAGACAATGTAGTGACCATAGGACATAGATATATGTTTGTTTGATGCTTTTATTATGTACTAGTACTTGGCAATAGAAGACTTGGTAGTTTAATCCTGTCCACCTTACTAATTAACTGGTTCACCGAAATGAGTTTCATATACTAGTACATGCTAAACCTGTTATGTATGCCTTGTTTCTTCTTTTAGAATCTTGTGAGAATATTGGGAAGAGTGCCTTATTAAGCAATGGTAAAGGAAGTAATGCAGATAAGGTTCAGGATAGTGAGACATCCTTGTTGGTCTCCAATAAAGCTGATAAAACAGCTAAGGAAGACTATCTTGAAGACAGTGAGACAACCAAAAAGTTCTGTCATGGTTTAGTGTTCGAGTTACTGACCATTACCGCTTGCACAAGCTATTCAAACTCACTGTCTGAATCAGTTCGGTTTCTTGAGTCCCAACTACAAGCTGAAAGACATCGATCAGTTGTGTTGCGACAAGAAGCGGAAGGACTACGGAAGTCCCTGGAGCATTCAGATGCATACTTTCTCGTGCAACAGCAAGTGTTGGAGGATTTTAGCGCCAAACAGGACAAAGCTAATAAGCTTGCTAAGCTTATTGCCAGCATGGTGGATACCCAGGATAACGTTTCTTGAGCTCTTCTGAAGTTGTTTGATTATGCTCTTGTTTTTTGCAGCGTTTATTTGCTTTGGTGGCCAATTTTGTGTCGATGTATGTAATATCTTTGCTTTGTTCCCTATATTTGCACTGGTGGCGAACTTTGGTGCCCAGTGAATGTAATATGTGTAATAGCGGTAATAGGCTAGCGTTTTTTTTTTGACCTTGAAGACTGCAGGGCTTGCACCCCACAGCATTTTATTAATGCAAAGGAAAAAACAGAAAAAAATACAAAGTTTCCTCAAGATGGGGAAAAAGGAGAAACGGCTAAAGAAGGATATACAAGTGGACTAATCCTAAAAAATACAAATATACAAAAATATAACAAAAGCAGCTCCCCTCAAGGAGGTAGGAAATCAATCCATTTAAGTAAGGCCTCTCTATGCTTCTGTTTGATTCTATGAGAGAGCGGAGTAAGATCATGAATGAATCCATTTCTCCATGCTCTGAAGGATGGCTTGATGTTCCTGAAAGCTCTGTCATTTCTGACCTTCCAAATATTCCACCAGGCAGTAAAAACCACCTCTGCAAAGAAAGGTTTGTTGAACTCCTTTCTAGCATGGTAGGCAATCTCCACCATGTCCTCACTGTCTTTCCAGACAATTTGCAGATAGATCGAGACTTGAGCTTTGAAGTTACCTTTGGAAAAAAGATGGTTTCTGTCCTCCAAGATCCCAGTTGGACATAGAACACATTGTGGACCGTCATTAATCTTCCATTGCCTTCTTTGAATCATGTCCTTGGTGTTAACCCTGTCCATTATAACAAGCCAAGCAAACATCTTGATCGACATAGTACAGCAGCTCTTCCATATCCACCTCAAAATGGAGTTTGCAACCATTGGCTGATAGGAAAAATCATAAAACTTTTTTGCAGTATAAGATGACTTCTTTCCATGCCTCCACCCCCAAGAATCATTACAGCTAGTGTCCAAATGGAAAGACCCCATTAGGGTCGAAAGCTGCTGTAAATCTTGAAAAGCTTGTTCAGAGAGTGGGAAGGAAAAAAGATCCTGCAAGCTACCAGCCTGAAAGACTTCCTTGACTGATAGGTTTTTGTGAAGACAAAAAGAATATAGTCTAGGAAATCGATCTTGAAGAGGGACATGGTTGCTTCCAATTTGCCAATAGTCAGACCAGAATAACACAGTATCTCCACTATGAACATCCACCACGATGGCTTGCTCACGAAATTATACATCAACTTGCGACATCCCTCCACCAAAAGAGCCACAAAGAGTAGTATCATGTGGAATTCTTTGAAAATAATAAGAATCCCAAATTAACTGAACCCAAGGCACATCCACTTTATTGTAAAATTTATTGAGAACTTTGAAGCGAGCTTGATTTTGCAAACCAGATTTAAGATTCCAAGTCCCCCTTTGATTTGGGCACGCAAACAAGTGGCCAAGCTGCGGAAGAATGGCCCTTCTCGACCATATTTCCTCCATAAACACTGCCTTTGAATCCTTTCCAAGCTGCTTCAAAATACTACGAGGATTGACGAGGTACAAAGGAAGAAAATAGGCAAAGAGGAAATGACAGAATTTACCAATTGCAACCTGCTCCCCTGAGGCAAAAACCAAGAACTTGTTGTCAATCTTCTCTCCATACAATCCACTAATGGAAGAAGATCCAATCTTAAACCTGGTAGTCCCAGCGAATCAAACCAGGATATGTGAAGGGCATTTTGCCTAACACATCAAAAGCGGCAAGATCAATAGCAACCTGGTCAATCACATTAATGGGATACATGGAAGATTTATGAAAGTTAATTTGAAGACCAGTTGCCTCTGAAAATGAATTTAACACTGATTTCAGTGCCCCCAAATGATCCTTGTCAATTTGAGGAGTCTGGACTAGGGGTGTCGAGGACGGCGGATTGTCGACATCGGCCGGACTATCATCGTCCGCCGGACTCCAAGACCATGAAGATACAAGATTGAAGACTTCGTCCCGTGTCCGGATGGGACTTTCCTTGGCGTGGAAGGCAAGCTTGGCAATACGGATATGTAGATCTCCTACCATTGTAACCGACTCTGTGTAACCCTAGCCCTCTCCGGTGTCTATATAAACCGGAGGGTTTTAGTCCGTAGGACACAACAACCATTACAACAAACATACCATAGGCTAGCTTCTAGGGTTTAGCATCCTTGATCTCATGGTAGATCTACTCTTGTACTACCCATATCATCAATATCAATCAAGCAGGAGTAGGGTTTACCTCCATCGAGAGGGCGAACACAGGTAAAAACATCGTGTCCTTGTCTCCTGTTACCATCCGCCTAGGCGCTGCAGTTCGGGACCCCCTACCCAAGATCCGCCGGTTTTGACACCGACATTGGTGCTTTCTTTGAGAGTTCCTCTGTGTCGTCACCGATAGGCTCGATGGCCTCTTCAAACAACAACGCCGTCCAAGGTGAGACTTTTCTTCCCGGACAGATCTTCGTATTCGGTGGCCGCATCTGCGGGCAATTAAGCAGCCATCTGGAGCGGATCAGCTCGCCCCGGTCGTCGAGTCGATTTGGAAGCCTAAACTTCACGGCGGATATCCGCGGAGACTTGATCTTCGATGGATCCGAGCCGTAGCCGAGCGTGCCGCACTATCGCGATGGGCATGATCTAACTCTGCCGCCAGACAGTACCTTGGAGGCCGCATACGAATCCGCTCCGACCCATATTAGGGCGATTGCGCGAGATCGAGGACAGGTGGCTGGACACCACCTCGGGGCTGCAACTTCCGCAGCGATGGGCGAACACGACCTTGTCCCTTATAAAGCTCGTGACTCGAGGTGCGGACTCCTGCGGACTCCGAACCTCCGCCCCGCCAATCGAATCCGATTGGGCGCCCGATCATGGAGTTCACCGCCACGGACATCTTTCGTTCTCACCCTTTGGCGAAATCCTAAATTAGCTAAAACATCTCTCGCTATCTGGAAGCCTGGCGGACTATGGCGGGATGGTTGAGATGTGGACGACGAAGAAATTCAAACCCACCCACCAGCCACTTTGTAGCCTTGTCGACGATCTAACCGACATGCTAGACTACGACTCGAGGACATCGGCGGTATGGGCGGCGATGCGGGAGCGATCAAGAACCAGCGCCTACAAGGCACTAGAAGACCACCCAACACATGGCGTATATATGGTGGATACCCCAAAAGGAAGCGATAATGAGGAACAACGAGCGCGGCAAAGGATAATCCGCCGATAAACAACCAAAGCGGCGGCATAGCGCCGCCCAAAGCCCGCCTCGACAAAAACAGCATTCCTAATGACCCAGCAATAGAGCGAGGGCAAAGCGGTGGATAGCGAACCGCAGCCAAGCAACCATCCGAACAAGGCGGATCGGATAATCAATCCATTCGGCAAAATCAACGGTCCGGACGACCCAATGCGGACACACCACCGGGCATAGAACCTTCACAAAAGACTAATGTCGCCACCGCAAGAAGCTTGAAGAAGGAAGCGAAAGCTCAAAATAGCGGAAGACATACTCGAGAATGAGGTGGAGCAAAGTACTCAATCTGCGGACAAATATGGCAATGGCCATCAATCAAAAACTACCCGAGCGCAAGCTGCTGCGAGTTGCGAGAAGCGGTAGAGCCACCACAGTCAAAATTAAAAAAGCCGCTGGCGGATAGGCGGCGGATAACGGCCAAAGCGACAAGCGGCGCCGCACTCAAGCCGACTCATCACCCTGGGAGACCAGATGGCCCATTCAGATCCGTTTACGGGCCAAAAAAGAGGGCCCCAGGAAGCAACACAACACGCCAAGTGTTGAAGACAGCGCACACCCAAATGGGCGCCGCACCCACTATCTTCACCGATGAGGTCTTTGGATCATAATTCCTAGCGAGGATTCAAACCCATAAACATAGAGGCATCTGACGGAACAACAGACCACAGATGCGGATAGAAGATTACATACTACACATACACATGGCTAGAGGAGATGATCTCCATGCCATAAAATATCTACCTCTCAAGCTCAAAGGGCCAGCTCGGCATTGGCTCAAAAGCCTCCCAGAAAACACTATTGGAAGTTGGGAAGAGCTCGAGGACGCGTTTAGAGCAAATTTTCAAGGGACTTTCCGCCCTCCGGATGCAGATGATCTAAGTCATATAACTCAACAGCCCGGAGAGTCGTAGCATAAGTCAGGGACAGGTTCCTTACCAAAAAGAACCAAATAGTCATTGTCGGACCTTGGAAGCCTTAGCAGCTTTTAAACACAACGTCCGTGACGAATGGCTCGCGAGACACCTCGGCCAAGAGAAGCCGAGGACAATGGCCATGTTGACAAGCCTCATGACCGCTTTTAGCGGGGAGGACAGGCAGCTAGCAAGGCGCAGCACCGGCGACCGAGTACATCCGAGATCGGAGATGGAAGCGGAAAATCACGCCCGAAAGGATCGGCGCGGAATAAAGAAAAGGCCCAAAGAATCGGCGGTCGGCGCCCGGTTCAAAAGCTTCATGACCAAACAATAAAACACTGCCTCTTAAGGACAACGGTGATGAGCTATCAACAAACAAAATCTTGGATCGAATATGTCAAATCCACAGTACCTCGAAGGCTGCGAACCACACCCACGAAATTGTTGGGTTTTTAAGCAGTCCGGCGGACTCAATGCGAACACAAAGGCTCGGCGCGCCAAGAGAGGCAATAGCGAACCTCACCGGAGAACACGGAAAACAAAAGGCTTTCCCACATGAAGTCAAAGCAGTAAACTCACTTCATGTCATAGCACGGAAAAATAATGCAGCACCCGTTAAGTTAGGTGCGCACGGTCCACCCCAGCGGAACCTCGAAGTTGGATGTCAAAACCAATCACTTTCGACCACCTGGATTATTCCAGAAGCATTCGAAATGCAGGATGGACTGCTCTAATATTGGATCCTATAATCGACGGACTACAATTCACACAAGTCCTGATGGACGGCAGCAGCGATTTAAACCTGCTTTACCCGAACACAATCCGCAAGTTGGGGGTAGACCTTACTAAAATTCGACGCAGCCGCACTTCCTTTAAAGGAGTGGCGCTTGAGCCCTTCGCCAAGTGCAGGCTCCTTATTACTAGAAGTTGTGTTGGTCACGGACAACTTCCGGCAACTAATCTTTCATGTTGCCCCATTCAAAAGTAGCTATCAAGCACTCTTTGGGGCGTGAAGCTTTTGTCGACTTTAACGCAATACCACATTATCGTCTTTTACACTCAAAATGCCGGTCCACGAGGCATCATTTCATTAAGAGGGTCATTCAAAGACCGGACACGGCTAAACGAGTCCGGCATAAATAAGCGAGGCTCTGACCGCACCCCTTCACAATGGGCTGGGCATATAAGCAACAACGAGCTAATATAGGCTCGATGTCGGTGTCAAAACGGCGGATCTCGGGTAGGGGTCCCGAGCGTGCGTGTGGCGGATCGTAACGAGGAGACAAGGGACATGATGTTTTACCAGGTTGGGCCCTCTCGATGGAGGTAAAACCCTCGTCATGCTTGATTAATATTGATGATATGGGTAGTACAAGAGTGGATCTACCACAAGATCAAGGAGGCTAAACCCTAAAGCTAGCCTATGGTATGATTGTTGTAATGTATGTTGTGTCCTCTACGGACTAAAGCCCTCCGGTTTATATAGACCAGGAGAAGGCTAGGAGTTACCAGTCGGTTACAATGGTAGGAGATCTACATATCCGTGTCGCCAAGCTTGCCTTCACGCCAAGAAAGTCCCATCCGGGACACGGGGCGGAGTCTTCAATCTTGTATCTTCGTAGTCTTGGAGTCCGTGGGACGATGATAGTCGGTTGTCTGGACACCCCTAGTCGAGGACTCCTCGGTAGCCCTGAACCAGGGCTTCAATGGCGATAAGTCCGGTAGCGCATAATGTTCGGCATTGCAAGGCGGGTTCCTCCTGAATAATCCGAGAGAAGATCATAAATACCGGGATAGTGTCGACTACGCAAAATAAATTCCACATTCCTCCGTTGAGAGAATAAAATGTACACAAGTCAATCTGGCGGCGTATTATGTGGCATGACATCACACGCTACCAAGCCTTTACTTGAATCGTTTTTATTATACCACCTCGTACGTTTAGCGGCGGTTTCTTGGCACGTCACTGTCGAGCGAGATCGTGTTCCCCTTATTCCGGGATTCTCATCAATACGGACGTGGGTAACCCAACCACGCTATTGATGGTGGCGCTTGGGAGATAAGTGAGTTTTACCAGGCTAGTAGGGGACGCATAGTCTTCGCCCACCTATATATAAGGGATAAGGATTCACCTTTTCACCGCCTTCTTCCTCCTTTGCTTATCCATCTCCGCGCTTTTCGAGCTCCAACGCCCAAGTTCGCGCATCTCGTCTCGACCTTCTCCGACCATGTCCGGGGCGGGAGGCAAATGGTTAGCCTCCACCGTTAAGGAGGAGCACATCACCAAGCTTCTTGGCGCGGATACCTTTCGGCGATATCGCGCATCGGCTGCCGACGAGGCAGCTCATCCCCACCCGGGCCCCATGAGAGGTTGTTTTCCTCCCCACTTCCTCCATGGACTGGGCTTTCCACTTCACCCTTTGTCAGGGGCTCATGTTCTACTACGGCTGGATTTCCGCGATCTGGCGCGAACTTCATCCTCAATATCTTGGCGTTTATCGTGCGTGTGCGAGCCTTCCTCGCATCAGCCCCGCCGACTGTGGCTCAAGACCTTCAATGTCAAGCGAAGGTTGTGAAGGGCATGCAAGCGGAATGCGGGGCGCCATGTTGGGCAAGATGCCCAACATCCTCTCAGCTCGAAGGGCCCGTGGACTCCGTCAAGGGGTGCAATCGGGGTGGTTCTATATCACCGAGCCACGCGACCACTGAGTGGTGGCGGCCCCCAAGTTTAGATCTGGCATCCCCCAGCTCACCTCTGGAAAGAAGGGCTTGTTGTGGGGTAATCCGAAAAGGCAGCGGGACTCGAGCTGTATCCGAGCTGGTGAGCAATAAGCTCAAGCTCGTCGGCGTGGTCAAGTCATGCTCGTCCGCGGATCCTCCCATGCCAAACGGGCATTCAATCTGTGGGAGTTCGATCCGGAACAGCACAGGCGCTAAGCGGGCTCTTCGACCTGACGTCTGAAGGCGCTGGAGGTCTTGTTTAAGAGCGCCAAGCCCCGCATCATGACGGAAGATCGCGGTTTCGCTCGCAGCATCCGGTGGCGAGTAAGTGATTCAACCCCTTCACGGGACACTTGTTGTAAATAGATTGATTCTAAGAGGTTTCAATCTCCCTTTTCCTTTAGCGGGAATGGATGTAGAAGGCCGAGCGGCTTATCTGCCGGCTCCCATGCCGAAGACCAGGTGGATGCCGTCTGGCGGGCTCTTGGTTCGGCACCGCGCGTGGTGCGGAGAAAGAAAACCAGAAAGCGGCCACGGGGACTCAAAGAGTTCCGTAATCAGGTGTCCGACGGCGAGGCGGACTCCTCCCGAAGATGAGGAGGAGGAAGACTCTCTCCGGAGGAGGGAGAGAAGAAAGGCCTCCCCAGAGAGGAGGCGAAGGGTCAGAGGAAGAACTATTCCCCTGGACAGCTCTGCCAACACCAACATTGGCGAAGAAGAATGGCCCTCAAGGGCCAGGCCTCAGGCGAGATCGTGAGTATCCGGATCCCTGTATAATCTGAAATTTCTTTCGTGCCACATAGTGTCTCTCTAATGCCGCATACTGCCTATAGTCCGGCCGACGATGATCTCCCTGCTTCATCGGCGGGTCATTGGCGGCGTCGGATGTGGAGTCCATCATTGCCTCCACCCCTCGCGCCAAGCGAGGGCGCCGAGTGGGATCGAAGAGGACCCATCGGAGGAGAGCTCGGGCGCCGCCAAGGCAACCTCCGGACTTCTTGGCCGGACTCTCGTCGGAACTGTAGTGGTTCCAAAGTCCGTGACGGCCCCCGAAAGAAGGGCAAGACCGTGATGCGGCGGCCTCCGTCCAACCGGGCGCCGGACAACTGCTAGGCGCTCAAAGGCGCTTCCATCGAGGAAGAACACCGCCTTTATTATGAGTGCGGTGATTGAAAAGTCGGCTTCGCCAAGGCGGGGTGACCAAAGCTTCTGATAGCCTTTTAACAGGCTTTGAGGTAGAAGTTAAAAGTATGTAATGTAATACCGCATAGACAGTAGCCCACGATGCTCGGTTGGTGTTGGAAAGAAAAGCGGATGAGGATCTAAAAGATATTCGCCAAATTGCTAATAAATTATGTCAATATGGGTTTGCAGGCTATCCTGTGACCTCTGCCGCCTTGGCTGCGGAGGTTGGTGCATTGAAGCAAGATCTCGGCGGTCGGCGAGAGCTCGGCCATGCCAGAGGCAGCTCGAGGACAAAGAAGGTGAGTAGCACCACTTTGAATTGTTACCTTCTGAGAAAAGGATTTTGGTGCATAATAAAATTAACAAGGATAACATGGGTATTGCGAGGCGACAAAGCGAGGTGGCAGCCCTAAAGGAGGCTGTGTCATGACGAGAGCAGATCTTGACAGCAGGCAAGGCGCGAAAGCAGGAGGCACAAGTGGCGGAAGTGCGGCAAGAGCTCGAGGCTCTCATGGAGAAGCATGAGAGCTTGGGCGCGACTCCAAGACTTCGAGTCGAGCTTGCCTCGGTCTCGAAAGTCTAAAATCCGCCAAGGCGAGGCCGTAAGGCCCTTGAGGAGGTTGAAGATGTAAAGAAGATAGCGGCGGGTAAGGCATTTTTCATGCAAAGCAAACATGTTAATGTAAACTACCTGACACTTACTCGCGTTCGGAGCTCTCCAGGGGCGTTTGCAGATCTGTCGCGTAGTGTGTCCGATGCCGCCGCATTTTACCGTGGCCAGGAGGGGAGCTCGACGGAGAAGGACTTCTGGTCTCAGTACGCTGAGGCCGGCCATCCGGTGCCCCCAAGCGACCAGGTGAAGCGGTGGCGAACTCCTAAGGTGGCGAGGAGGCCATGAAGGGCTGATAGTCGGTTGTGGCTGGACGAGGCCATGCACAGGAGCTACTTTGGCCTCGTGCGGTGGCTGGTGGATCGTGCCTGGGTGGAGGTCATCAAGCGCTCACTTTGTATTGAAGGTGCTCGTCGGGCCCTTGCCCACACAAAGGTGCCTTTGAGGGCAGGCTGGATCTTGAGGCTTCTCAGCGACCCGCCGCCACAGGGGCAAGGAGTATCATCGCCGAAATTTATTATAAAACTGTCTGAAGGGGCCGTGATATTGCGGATGAATGCCCTAGAGATGTAATTTTGAGTAAACTTCGTTATGTATTATCTTGTGCGCTGAAAACTTTGTTCATATGCGCTTTAAGCAACGCTTGTTTAATTTAAAATATAACCTTCTATCGGCCGTTTATAAAATTTGAGAGATGGCAAGTCGTCGGCTTGAGCCCCGAGCATGATCTTTGGGGTGTTAGGGATAAACTTGAGCACTCTTGTTCCCATTTTGGGTCCATCTGGGGCGCTCAACACAACGAACAAAGCAACCGGACTTATAATGCTTGAACACTCTCCTTAGCCATAGAATTCTATAATTTTAAATTTCGGTGAAGCCCTTGGTATTGGAAGACCAAATCAGGCGCTATCACGCCTTCGTCGGACATTATCCGAACTTAGCTCGAGCGGCGTGAGTCTTTAGGACCGAAAAGACCTCTCGAACAGCGACCAGATCTCTCGCCTTATCATGTCGGTCGGTTTAGCTTTCTCCTTTGGCGCTCGCCCGGCTCAGCAGGCGCTAATCGCGATGGTTCTCCAGTGCCACCTTAGCCGTGAGAGCAAGCGTAAGGCACCAAAAGCGTGGGGCAGGCAAACCCAACTATTGACCCAAGACATGATTGAGCCGATTCATATAATGCTATAAGTTCGGGGTGCCGCACTTGTGAAAGTGTTCGGACTTATCACACCATAATGCGGGGAACACAAGCCCCTGGTGTATTCGGCCGTACCAAAATATACGGGTGCAAGATGTCATGTAATGAACATGTATATATATATAAGTAATGTAATTGCAGTCGAAAAGTGCTGCATTATTTATTAAAGGAAGTCTGCTATGAGTGCGGACTGATATAAATAGTATGGTAAGCAAGGGTTTGGACTAATTAAACATGTCCCCCTCCAGGGGTGGGCTGCGGACTTGGTGTATATAATCAAATTTAATGCTCGTAATGGAGACAACTTTGAGTGTTAAATGCAGCCTTCTTTCTTCCTGGTTGTTGCATCGTGAGTTCGGCGGAGTTCACACGCGGACGGAGACCCTCAGTTAGCGAGTCTGTGTATACAAAGAAGGAAAATAATAATAAAAAGATTGGCACACTTGGAGGCCTGGTGTGGTCGAGCCGCACTCTGGGTCCATTGTGATCGTGCCCCTTCCCTGCGCCCATGGTATCTCAAAGCGTAATGATGTCTGCGGAGGTTGTTCTTACAATCATGCGAGGCGGGGTTAGGGCCGCATTACTCTGGCGATGCTCTGATCGTGCCGGTGGTCTTGGTTGGTATTGCTTGGTAGCGTTTTGCTATATCCGGCCGTTTAACGGCGGACTCGAAAATGCCTTAAAGGCTGCTCTGTACTATACGCGCGAGCATTGTATGTTCCTCCGTTCGGAGGGCGTTCCGTATTTCCATTGACCGTGATGACTCCACGAGGGCTGGCATCTTGAGCTTGAGGTATGCATAATGTGGCACGCGTTGAACTTTAAGCGTGATTCGTCCGGCGGGCGTGATAGCCGCTGCGAAATGGGACTATGTCGAAGATTAACTCCTCGCTCCGAAAATTATCCGGCGATCCGAAGACCACTTCCAGTGTGACTAAGCCTGTACAATTGGCTTCCACACCTGGTATGACACCTTTAAAGGTTGTCTTTGTAGGTTTAATCCTTGAGGGTCTATGCCCATCTTGCGCCTTTGTATCGATAAAGCGGTTAGAGGCTCTGCCGCCGTCCATCGGGACTCGTGAGGTGAAATCCGCCGGCGATTGGGTCTAAAACCAATGCGGCGAATCCGCCATCAGCGTATGCTCGTCGGATGGTCTCTTGATCGAAAGTGATCGGACAAGAGGACCATGGATTGAACTTGGGCGGTAGCTCCATCGCATATCGTCCGATGCCGCTTCCGCTCCCTCTTGGGTATATGGGTTGCGTAAATCATGTTTACCGTCCGCACTTGTGAAACCATACATCCTCTGTTGTTGGCGGTGGGTCTCTTCCTCGTCGTCCTTTGTTTAGCCTTGTCATTGTTTTGGCAATTAAGCTTGCTGCTGCTTGAACACCCAGCAATCTCTGTTGGTGTGATTAGCTGGCTTTTCGAAGTGCCATGTATCGGCATAAGCGGAATGATATTCGGTCCAAATTGGGCCGGACCGGAGTGGTTCTTTTGAATAGCTTCTTCCGTTGACGGGTTTAGAGCCTCGGAATCCGGCGTTGACTGCCGTATCCTCCTTGTAAATCGCTGTTAATCGGCGTTTATTTTCTTTGTGCGACACGCCATTGTGGTCCTTAGTATCCGGACTGCGAATTTTTACTAAGGTTGTTGCTGCGAGCTAGCCAGCTATCCTCTCAGCATAAGCGGGTCATTAATGATCTGAGGGCTGTCATGGATTTGGCTTTTCTGTCCCAGTGCGGGCTAGCCACTCGTCACGGATGTTATGTTTGAAGGATTCGAGGGCCTCTGCATCCAGACGATTGGCGATTTGGTTTTCTTTGTCAAGAACCGTGTCTAGAATTATGCGGCGATTCGTCGGCTGCTGAATTATGTGGCTTAGGTCATCGGCGTCTGGTGGCCGCGTGTCGTGCCACAGAAGTTGTCGAGGAATGCGGCTTCGGGTCTTCAACACCAATTGACTCTGCGGGCAAGCTATTAAGCCAATGCGAGCTGGTCCTTTAAGCAGTGGGAGATACTTGATGGCGTGGAGATCGTCGCGCGGGCCATGTGGATGTGAAGGAGATAATCTTTGATCCAAACGCGGGGTATGTTGTTCCATCGTAGGATTCGATGTTCTGAGTTTAAACCCTTACGGGAATTGATGATCCATTACTTCGTCGGTGAAGCATAAGCGGGTGTCGGCGCCTCTATATTGAGCAATATCACGGCGTAGCTCGAGAAGGCGTTATCTGCTGTGTTCGGCCCGGCGGTTATTGTATCCGGCGGCGATATTAAATGCGGGTTGTGAAGCGCCCTCGTGATCCGTAGATGGATCTGGATTGCCTTGCTTTGTCCTCAATCGTCTCGCAAGTCGGTAGCGTTCCCTCTTGGCCGTACTTTTGGAGATCTTGGGAATGCGGTCTTGGCGGAGGCCTAGATGCCTCTCTGTCGTGACCACGGGGTGGTCGGTCTGCCGTATCGTCTTGTTGGTGATGAAGGTATGTATGCTTCCTCCTCTAGTCGGGGAGCAACTTGCGTCTGGGGTAGCTTTTGGAGGGTGTTGAGTTTAAACTCTTGACGCGAGGACCTCGGTCCATCGATCGGCCAATGAGTCTGATCAGCTTGAAAGCTGCTGCTGCTTTTCTTTAGGCTATTTGCCGTGGCGATAAGCCTGCGTTTAAGCAGCTCTTGTTTGTGGGATCCTCGGGCACAGCAATTAAATCGTCGTTGAGGCTTGCCTCGTCTTGAGGAGGTATATAGTTATAATCCTCGACCTCTTCATCTACCGCCCTCTCGTGAGGGCTTGCCTACATCCCCTGTGTTTGAGTCTTGCTAGAGGATTATCTTGAGACTCTACGGGGTATTATTATTTCTGTCTGGAATCTCCATTCTTCTTTGTGGCGGGATTTAAGCGGCCTTCTTGTGGCCTTGGCGCTTGGGCTGTTTCTTTAAGGAATCTGCCTCCCGCTGCTTCTTCGCCGTCCCGTCTTTTGGGGTGTCCACCATGTATATGTCATATGTGAGGTGGTCTTCCGGTGCCACTGTAGGCGCTGGTTCTGTGTCTCCGGCATACGTCGTCCATAGCGTCGATGTCTTGAATCGTAGTCTTGCATGTCGGTTAGATGCGTCGGCGGTGGCTACAAAGTGGGTGGTGGGTGGGCTCTGAATTTCTTCGTCGTCCGTATCCCAACCATCACTGGCCATAATCGGCGGGACTCTCCGGATAGCGAGAGATGCTTTAGCGAATTTAGGATGTCGCCAAAGGCGAGTGTTGGAAGATGTTGGCGGTGAATTCCATAACGGCGCCCAATCCAATTCGATTAGCGAGGGGCGCGGGAGGTCGAGTCCGGCAAGAGTCGGCACCTCGAGTCCTGAGCTTAGCGAGGACAAAGTTAGTGTTCGGCTCCATTGCCGTGGAAGTTGGAGCCCAGGCGGTGTCAACCACGGTCCTCGTCTGGGCGTCGGCTCCGGACTAAGGGCGGGGCGGATTCTTGTCTGACCACCAAAGGCCTTTGTTGGCGAGCTAGATCATGCCCATCGTAACAATCTGGCGGCGCTTGGCGTGGCTCGAGCCCGTCGAAGATCAAGTCCCGCGGATGTCGGCCGTGAAGTTTAAGCTTCGAATCGACCTCACGGCCAGGCGTAGCTTCGATCTGCTCTAGATGGCCAAGTGAATTAGCCGCATGATGCAAAGCCGCCCGAATCTGAAGATCTGTCGGGAGAAAAGTCTCACCACTGGACGCGTTGTTGATTGAAGATGCCATCGAGCCTATCGGTGGCGACCAGAGGAACTCTCAATGAAAGCACCAATGTCGATTGTCAAAACCGGCGGATCTCGGGTAGGGGTCCCGGCGTGCGTCTAGGCGGATGGTAACAGGAGACAAGGGACACGATGTTTTACCGAGTTGGGCCCTCTCGATGGAGGTAAAACCCTACGTCTGCTTGATTAATAATTATGATATGGGTAGTACAAGAGTGGATCTACCACGAGATCAAGGAGGCTAAACCTAAAGCTAGCCTATGGTATGATTGTTGTAATGTATGTTGTGTCCTCTGGACTAAAGCCCTCCGGTTTATATAGACAGGAGAAGGCTAGGGTTACCTGAGTCGTTTACAATGGTAGGAGATCTACATATCCGTATCGCCAAGCTTGCCTTCACGCCAAGGAAAGTCCCATCCGGACACGGGGCCGGAGTCTTCAATCTTGTATCTTCGTAGTCTTGGAGTCCGGTGGACGATGATAGTCCGGCCGGACGATGATAAACCGCCGCCCTTATTCGCTCGGGACCTCCTGACGGTTGATGTAAATGGGTGACCAAGGAGCTCAAGCAGGGGTCACCAAGGGCGTGCCTTACATGAGGGCGGTTCGAGACCTCCATGCGAGGAGATCGTCTGGTAGTGGTAATGCAGGTCATGCTGATTAGGCGTCTCACCTACCTGCAAGCGCCGCCCTCTCCGGTGTGGAATTTAATCCGGAGGGACCACGGATTCTTGACACTTCATGGGTATGACACCGTGGAGATGTACAAATTATTCTTGGACCACACGTGGCGTGTCGGGAATTGACCGAGGGCCTTGGCTGGCTGCAATCGCCGGATACACAAGTAAGTAGCTCAAGTCCGGACATACCGTTTATTGCCTTTCCATGATTAGTCTTTTGACCAATGTCCTTCTAAGCAGGAGTGGATAAGCGCAAGCAAAACTGATCTGGTGTCGCCCCCCTCCAGAGACCGTGCGGATCCCATGTTGGTCGAGGATGTTGGAGGTTGCGCCTTCAGAAGAAGGCGAAGGGGAAGATAAGGGAGCTACCGCCTCACCCAAGGAGGCGCTTGAAGAAGGGGGGACCGAGAATCCCTCCCTCCAGGGGGAGGAGGACCGCCTCCGGAGACCCGGAGGCCAAAGCCCCTAAGCGGGGGAAGAAATCTTCATCGGAGGGCCCTGCGTCCGGGGAGGTCCCGGCCGCACAGTCTCCCCTAAAGAATCAGCCCTCCAGCGAGCCGTAAGTAGAAAAAGGGAGTTTAGTAATAAGAGACATCCCTATTCGTGCTTCTGAGGATAACCGAAGCTTTACCTTGTAGTTCGGATCTCCGACCTTCTCAGATGAGCTCGTCTTTGGGGGACCTTCGTCCGGAGATGATGGAGAGCGAGACGCCTCCGTCTGCTGCACCGTCGGATAGGGGCGGACCAGCTGAAGTGTCATCACGGAGGTATCCCGAGCAGCGAGCGAAGAGTTGGCGCCGATTGGTGTTCGGGGGAGGTGAAGGATCTGCTTGAGAGGCGTCCATCTCGGAAGATCACCATGCATTGATGAGTATGGTGATTGGAAGGATATCGTTCTTTGGCGGATTGCATAATGCCGTTAGGAGTTTGCTGGCGGGATTTGAGGTACGTAAAAATGACACACCTTTTGTGGTTTGCACATGGAAGTGTGCCTGTATAGATAGTAGCCCTGAGACTCGGTGGGTTGTGGAAAGTGACAGCGTGCGAGGATCAAAAGTCATGATTTCAATCTTCGCCGTTCCTATGCGGTGGCGGATCGTCGAGGCAGCGGATGATGGAGTGCCGGCGGCGGGACTTCGGCGTTGCGGATGCGGACATCGCGCTAATCAGCGGCGACTTGCGAATTGCAAGGTAAGTTTTTTCTCCATGATCACCTAGTAAGGGCGAAGCCCATCTCTTATAATTTTGTGCTTGGCCTTGAGATGGTCTTTGCTGCTGTGGAAGCCTTGGGCGAACTTGCTCAAGCCAAGGAGCAAGCGGAAAGAAGAATGTCTGGCTGACCTTGAGGCGGCGAGGAGTTAAAGCGAAAGGGCTAAGCCTTGCGAAGCGAGGGAAGAGATGGCCGAAATGGCCGTGAAGTTAAAAGATGCTACCGACCGCACTGAGGCTCTTGAAAAAGAGCGCCTGTCGGAGGGAGAAGACCTGGGGAAGGCCACAGCCGAGGCCAAGGATGCCCGATCTGCAATGCGGGCTATAAGGGAGGAGCTACACCAAGCCGGAGACATTGTGGCTGGCAAGCCCTTTCTGCTGCGCCGAAGGTTTACGGATCCCAAGTATGCCCAGCTTGGCCAGCTGTGGGGTCCGGAGGATCCTTATATGGATTTAGCAGCAAGTGCGGTGGATGCCGTTGTGCACTTCAAGACCATGAAGATACAAGATTGAAGACTTCGTCCCGTGTCCGGATGGGACTTTCCTTGGCGTGGAAGGCAAGCTTGGCAATACGGATATGTAGATCTCCTACCATTGTAACCGACTCTGTGTAACCCTAGCCCTCTCCGGTGTCTATATAAACCGGAGGGTTTTAGTCCGTAGGACACAACAACCATTACAACAATCATACCATAGGCTAGTTTATAGGGTTTAGCCTCCTTTATCTCGTGGTAGATCCACTCTTGTACTACCCATATCATCAATATCAATCAAGCAGGAGTAGGGTTTTACCTCCATCTAGAGGGCCCAAACCTGGGTAAAAACATCGTGTCCCTTGTCTCCTATTACCATCCGCCTAGGCCTTGCAGATTCGGGACCCCCTACCGAGATCCGCGGTTTTGACACGACTTCAGCCTTTAAGAAAAGCGGTGTGTCATCAGCATATTGGACCCTTTGGAAAATCAGGATCATGAGTTGGCGAGGCACCTTATCAAACCTATTTGAAGAAGGTTGTTGATCAAAGTCTGCAATAGGTCAGTAGCAATAACAAAGAGCAAGGGAGAGATTGGATCCCCTTGTTTACCTCCACATTTACATTTGAAATGATTCCCAGGAACTCCATTGAGCAAAACAGGAAGAAGTGCACGATGACAATAGCGCCTAATCCATGTAATCCATCTCTTGTCAAAACCTTTTGCAGCAAGAAGCCTTAATATAGCCTCATGCTGTATAGAATCAAAGGCCTTTTCGAAATCCAACTTGAGCAAGAGGATGGGCTGTTTAGACTGGTTGCACTGATGGATATATTCAAATGTCCAGGCAAGACAATCCTGGACTGTTCTTGATTTTATGAAGCCATATTGATTTTTATGAATACATTTGATGATCTCCTGCTGAAATCTATTAGCAGCAAGTTTTGTAAGGAATTTCGGGCCAACACTAGTGAGAGAGATAGGCCTAAAGTCTCCCACCCCCTCAGGCGACTGTTTCTTTGGTATCAGTGTAATGTAAGCATCATTGAGGTTTTCTAGCTGAACTGTGCCAGCATGAAACTCATTTACCAACTGAATAAAATCAGGAGATATGATGTGCCAACACTTTTTTAGGAAAAGTCCATTGAAGCCATCAGGCCCTGGTGCCTTATCAATAGGCATTTCATTAATCACCTGTTCAATCTCCTTAAGCTCAAAAGGTTTGGTGAGGACCTCCAAGCCCTGAACCCTAGGTATTAAGGAAAGAATGTTCTCATCCAAAGCTATTGGCCGAATCGTCCCCATTCTGGACTTGAAGGATATCAAGAACTGCTTGGCCATTACCTCATGATTAGATGTGACAGATCCATCAGGCAACAACAGACTAGCAATTGAATTTTTTCTGTATCTTTCAGTTGCCATGGCCTGAAAAAATATGGAGTTTTCCTCTCCCACTTTAATATACCTGATGGTACATCTCTTCTTCCAATAAAGATACTGCATGTGCAGCAGATGCTCATGGTACAGTTTGGTTATTTTTCTGAAGTTGCTCTCGGGTCTAGAAAGAGATCTCATGTCCTCCAGATTGTCCAACGGAGAATTGCAGTTACACTTCTCAATTAACCCTTTAATATGTGATAAACCTTTACGCCATTTCTTCAAAGCAAACCATAAAGCCTTTAATTTATCAACAATAATTGCTGCAATATGAGTTTCACGAGAAGGGCGATTCCAAACCTCCACACACAATAAAAAAACCAGCTGATGCACCCAAAAGTTTTGAACACGAAAATATCGCCCTTGGGATCGATGTCTTGATGGCAACGGACAAAGGCACATGATCGAGAGCGATTTTGCCAAAGGTCACTTGCGTCATGGGATATGTGTTAATCAATGGCGAGATGTAAAAACCAGTCTAGTTGTTCCAAAAGAGGCATGTCCTGCATGTTAGACCAAGTGAACTTTCTTCCCTTTAAGGGGAGCTCAAGTAGTCCCAAGTGGCCAATAATTTCATTGAAAATAAACATATCATTGATATCACCACCCGGGAGATTCCTATTTTCAGTGCAACGAATAAAGTTGAAATCCCCCATCAACATCCACAATTGGCCAGGTTCAATATCCAAATTGTATATCCATGAGACAAACTCATCCCTCAGCTCACCCTGACAAGGACCATAGCGTTTACGAAACCCTTTGCTCATTGTTATGAGCAGATGTAAAGCGCATGACAATAGCATATGGTTTAACTTGTAGGTGAGTGCCATCGGGCTGTCAGTTATAGCGAGTTAACAGCCCCGAGGCACCTCTAGATGGTGATTCAACAAATTGATCAAAACCATGAGGACAGATTGATTTCATAATTGCCCGCGAGCAGGAGGAAAGCTTAGATTCTTGAAGACAAACTACTGAACATTGACTTTCAGTCACTTTCTCTCTGATAGAACGCTGCCTAGGATCTGAATTAAAACCATGGACATTCCAACATAAAACCTTCCAACTACGCGTTGCGACACGATTCATTAATCACCGATGAGCAGAAAAGTATATATAGCATGACACACAATGCCATACCACCCAAAAGATAAAATAGTTCGAAGCCACAAAATGACAATTCCCTAAACTGACACAGTTCAACCATAAAGAAAACAGACATAACAGGCTCCCGAGGCCAAGTCAAATAGGTTGACATAATCATTAAGCTGAAGATGTGGACGAGTCCTCCTGTGGATTAGCCATAAGCTTATCCATCGACAGAAGAGAAGGATCAATCTCCAGCTCCGCGCCAACCGCCTGAAGAACCCGAATTGGTGAGTGTGGTGGTGCAGCAGCCGAAGCATCCTCAACACCATCCGCCGAAGTGGGCTGGGCCTTGTCCTCCATGGGCTTGGCACGTGGGCGCTTCTTTGATGGTTGAAGCGAGAGCTACTCAAAAACCACGTTTTTGAAGCCATCTAACTTTGCCGCGCTCCGAGTGCAACGTCTCAGTGACGTATCAACAATAGGAGGCTTCTTCTTCTCTCTTCGCTTTCTTACAGTTTGTTCCTGGCCGAAACCCATAGAGTGTTGATCTGTGAGGAAGCGGTGATGATCGTGGCTGAATTAGCAGAAATAGCAGGTGCCACATCTTTAGAAGCAGAAGGAGAATCTGCTGGCAGCTTCTCAAATAAAGCTCTGGCCACAGGACGCTTCACCACAACAGATCTTCTATCAGCCACAACCAAGGGCAAAGAAGCATGCAAGCAAGACATCTGCTTGGACACATCAAAGGCAATGGACCAAGTCCTCTTGGAATAAATGAATGTGCCCAAGGCTTGTAGAAGATAGACCTTGGCACTTCCTTAACAGAGAAATCAAACATGAGGTTCTGGAAAGACCTCTTCCAAATCATTTCTGGAGGGAGTGGAGGGACAGCGACAATACGCGTCATGCCAATGAATAACTCAAGATACTGAATGACAGGGGGTTGGTAGGGCACAATTGCCAGCTGATTCTCCTCGAATACCTGATGATGCTGAAGATCTGGGGGAGGAACATGCTGAATGCCCGGCTCTGGTTGATCCACAGACACTGATCCCTCTGGTTGGTCAATCACAATAGAGACTTGATCCTGCTCAGGCACAGCCAGCTGCAGGGCCTGTTCATCTTCGGCTTCATCTCCCCACACTGCATTACCCCAACCAGGCACATCCTCATTTACAGGTGGGGGAGGGGGAACGACAGGAGCATCATTCCATCCCAACATTGGGTACGGAAGAAGAACAAACGGCAAATTATCCTGAATCAAATTACCAGGCAACGGGTGGGGGTTGCCATCTAGCGGCATTGGGTCTTCATCGTTTGGCATCTGATCTACAAAATCAGCACCAAGAACATAGCATGCAGCAGTCCAAGACACTTGGGCACCTCCCCATTCCGCATAATCACCAAAAACAACATCTCTTGGAACTAACGGAGTATCAGTAAAACTAGCCTCCACCATAGTCCGGACTAGGTATGGATCCTCACTGTCCCAAGAAATAAACTTTCCGAAAGTACCAACAGCCTGCAAGATGAACTCAGTAGTGCGGTAATCCAGAGGAATCCCAATGAACATTAACCAGCCCTTGCGAAAACCATTTGTTCCTTTGAAATTCTCCCCCTCATCATGCTTCATAAATCTAACAAAACGATTGTTGCCCAACGGAAAAGGTGCATGCTGAATCAAAGTATATCTAACTGACGGATCTCTGACTTGAAACAGACCCACCCCATGGAACCACGGCTGAGCAGATCGAACCATGATACCTGAATCTTGTAGAAACTGAACCAACTGTTCACGCACCGGGCCGAGCGGCCCGTCCGGCGCCGGCATCACTTCAGCGACCATGTAGTCCTCATGACGACGGATCGGTCGAGCAGCAGGCGTGAATAAGGTGCGAGGAAGCCGACGATCGCCACCATCGATGATGTGGTGGCAGCGAACTTCATGGCGAGATCAAGCTCGTAGTTACGCCATGGATGGGGCGAAGCTGTTCGTGGTTTTTCTTTGGCGTGAGGAGAGGAAGATGCAATGAAGGGGCGGCGATGGGGACTGGGCAGTCTATCCCAATAACTCGGCTCTGTTCCCATGAGAGCGGCGATTCGATAAAATCGTTTTTGGTGCACGAAATTGGCTTCAAACCAATCCATTGGGCCTAGCGAAATCATTCTGATCGCGGCTAGAGTTACTGGCGAGCAAGCCAGGCAGACGCTCGCATTCCACATGTCGCTGACAAGTGGCCCCTCTGTGAGCAAATAGTGCATGTCATCACACGGTCCACCATGTCATCGACCATAGCTTCAAACTGCCTCGCAGCCTCTTGAGAAGAGGGGATATGTTCACCAAAGTTCAGAGGGCTTGGAACCGGAGGCGTGGAAGGCCCTGAAGCAATTGGGCTAATCGGCTCATTTGGGCTTGAGACTTGGCAGGCCTCTACCTCGGTGGGTGACCATGAAATGTTTTTGAATCGGAGGCAATCCGCTTTGAGCGAAGCGATGTGGGCGTAATCCCGCATGCGGAGAAATTTCCTCGAAACCGGATCGATCGCGGAGGCGAGATGAGATCGGCCGGCACAACTCCAGCAATGGAGTGACTGTGCCAAAAACAATGGGTGGACGAGGCACCGTCCAAAGCAAGTCCATGGAAGGGGATTGGTGAATGACTACACGCTCATGAACAGGAATATCATACCCCGCATCCCTCATAGTGTCAATGCATTTTTGCGTAGCCGGATATCTATATCATTTGCAAGCCGAATAGCGCTCAAACGTGGCAAATGAAAGATTCTTCTTAGAAGAAGCAGCCGACTTGATGGCCGATCTAACTGGAGGTTTATGCATAGCCAAAAGACCTAAAGATGATCGACGCTTAGTTAGACTAACTAAAATCCACTCAGCATCACATTCTTTCCTCCAGATCCTGAGCTCTCTAATCCAATTCGGTCCACCATTACCCCATAAATGAAAATAACACTTGAATAGATCACAAGCAAAGGAGCGAAGGTCCATGATGATAAAACCAACTTGCTTGCAAGAAACATGGAAAGAGTAAACCTTGCCTTTGATGTGATCAACATGGAGATCAATTGCCGAACCTCCAATTGCAGCTTCCAAAGCCGCAGCCACAGAATCCACCGAGAGACGAAAGGCATGGCGGCTGAATGAAACAATTAAAATAAAAGGCCTTCTATGCCACGAAGGATGAACGAATTCGATGGATTTGAAAACCTCTTCCGAAAAAACCCTACCCTTGGAGAAGTCCAAGCCAGGGGTAGATCCACCAGAAGAACCCATGGAAGATGGGTATTTCCTTGATCCAGAGAAGACGCCGGCGATGTTGGTTGGAGAGAATCCATAGATTAGTGGAGGAGTAGAGAGATCGCCGGAGAGGAGGGTAGCGCCGTGGTGGGAGGTGGGAGCGCCATCTAATAATAGGCTAGCGTTAATTGCTTGCTTATTTATTTCCTTATTGTCTTGTTTAGTTGTTTTCTTGTAGTCACTGCTGTTCTTTTTCTGTGTTTTTCTAGTGGCCACAATAACCTATTTTTGGTAACTAGGCCAAAATAATCATGGCAATACACGGACTGTTGTAACCATGGGCCTCCTGCGGGCCGTATGATCCATGGGCCGTTATGGGGCATAGGATCCATTGGTCTTTTATACGGGTCGTTGGATCCATGGGCCTTCTACGGGCCCTACGATCCATGGGCCTTCTACCGGCCGTATGATCCAGGGGCCTTTTACGGGCCGTATGATCCAAGGGCCTTTTATGGGCCGTAGGATCCATGGGCCTTCTACGGGGCGTATCATCATTTCGCCAATCATGGGTCATAGTATTTGTGGACCATAATGGGCCGTTAATAGGCCGTATTTGATAACTCTATGAAAATAGCCCAACGGGTTTTTTTACATGAAAACGGCCCAATGTATTAACGGGCCACAAAGCAGACGCTATAGCAACAGGCTGAATTTGGCCCTAGCGAAAAAAAAAACGATGCGGGACGTAAGTAGCAAGAATGCTTGAAATGAGCCCATGAATAAATGGGCCCTGAGAAGGCCGAAAGATAACTTGGGCTGGAACGGCCCAATGGAATAATGGGCCGTTAATGGGTATAAAGTGATACACTATTCATTATGGGCCAGTTTCACCACGGCCCGTTAATGGGCCAAGAGTTACAAAGGGCCTCATATGGGCCGAAAGACGTCATGGGCCATACATGGGCCGGAAGTTAAAATGGGCCGGAATCATATTGGACGGCACAGATGACACTACTGGGCCTAATTCGGAGAGCTCGTAATGGGCCCTGGGTTAGCGGGCTGTAAATGGCCTATATGCGAACATGCCGTTAACAGGCTTTTCATGGGCCGGCCCACCACCTTTTGACCAAGTCAAACGGAACAGCCTTTTCACAGGACAGGGCCTCCATTGGGTCGTGCCACGTGTCAACGTATCATAGGCGCCTTGGGTCCAATGAGTGGATGACATTTGTCCGAACGGTGAGCCGACACGTGGAAAATCCCCATTGGTCAGTGTTGAGGATATAACTACTGAGTGTAAACCGCCCAGGAGGGGCTGGTTCACGCTCATCCATATTGAAACCCATGAAGACAAAGAAGATGGCGCTCTACCAATAAATCTTAGAGGCCCAGAGCCTAAAGGCGGATTAGGGCCCATAGTTGTAAACCGCCATAGTTGTATAACTTGTATTGTAAGTTAGGGAAAGGGAGAGACCGAGCCGGACACTTGTATGAGCCAGCCTCGGGACTCTGTAAACCGGCTGGGCGTCAACCTGTGTATATAAAGGGACGACCCAGTGGCGGTCCAGGGACAACAAACAACAACTCAAGACCTAGGCAAAGCGTATTTGCTCCCTGGTCATCGAAACCCCAATAATGCCATCACAACTAGACGTAGGCTTTTACCTTCATCTTAAGGGGCCGAACTAGTATAAAACTCTCGTGTCCCTTGTCCGGTTTAACCCCTTCAGGCTAATCTCGTTGCGATGGCTCCACGACTAAGTCCTTCTGCTAGGACATCTAACATGATATTTCCACGACAGTTGGCGCCCACTTGGGGCTATCGCACGATGGTTTCGAGTTCCTAAAGGGCAACTTTGAAGGACTCAAAGGGTACGCGGTTGGCCGGATGATCAAAAGTCGTCGCGGCAAGCTTTACATTGACGATGCAGGCTGGGGCCCCGAGGCCGGCTCAATCGAGTCTGGTGCAGAGTCCCCTTTGGCGGAAATTCACGTTTTCATTGGCAAGATCGCGGGCGAGGCCTGGTCGGACATCTCCATCGACCTCGTCGAGACGGCTCAGCGTGCAAATCCTGCCCGGGTTCAGCCTGCCATGAAGCGTGCGTTCGTGGGATTCATCCATGGTGCGGAATCTGAACCGGTGTCCGACGGTGAGACAGCCATCTACTCAGATGGTGAATCGTCCACTAGCGAAACCGAGTCGCTATACCAACTGCAAGATGGCCAGATTGGGGGATATTTCGATGGCCACAGTATTCCGGGTCCCCTTGAACCGCCAAACCGGGTTGCGATCTTCATGGTCGGTATGCAACCCACCGCGCAATCTTCATCTATAGCAGCAATGATCTCCGGATCGGCGGCGGCAGAGGCCGGTCGCGCCGCGCTCAAGTTCTTGCGGTTTCTTGGATGCCTTGGCGGCATTGTTGACTTCTGGCGGTGACTCCGGAGACTCAAGTTCAGCATAATGCGGATATTCTGAAGCTAAAGGATCGAGATAGCTCGGGCCAAGGCGGACTTGGCGGTGAGGAGCCAGGATGGATGAAGGCGGGCGCTTTAGATGCCCAATCTACAGATCGGTAGCGAATTACCGGCTTATATTGGATCGAGCAGCGTCAAGCGAAGTTATGAGAAGGAAATGCGGTCTCATTGCCGCCAAATTCTGAGTCTGAATCTCTTGGTACACGAGGCTGGGCCTAGCAATCCGGCAGGAGTAAACCGGACCGAGGCACCTGGGGCGGCGCCGGATGAGCCACAGGCGATGGAACCGCCTCGACGGACGGACAACCCGCCGCAATATGTAGCAACGCCACCGGGTCACTTTTCTAGCCCTTTGGATAATATGATCGTGGCAGCATCATGTTTGGCGGCTATTCCGATAGAGGGTGATTCATTAGAAGCGATTGAGACTCGACGAGCCAGGGATCTTCTTCAAACCGCCGTTGTATAGCAACAGGCTTATTCCTACAGCCGAGATAGAATACATTCAACCCCTCGTCCGAGCAAGAGTTATAGCAGGCACATAGACGAACCGGCCGTGTCAAGCAGTGCGCGGCGTCGTGATGCCCTCGAGGGCCTAATCCGTGACGGCGGTTTGAATGCTCGAGGATGTGGTGGATAATGGCGAGGCGTGAAAGGAGGCGCGTGCTTGGCGCAACACGCGGGTCATCATCAACCCGCCCTAATTCAGCCAGCGGCGTCAGTAGAATGATGGTCCGGGCTTGCCTTCAGCTCCTGGGGAGTGTCGTGTCTCATCCAGTGCGGTTGCCCAAATATTTCAAAGGTCACATAAGGTGCCTAACTATCCGCTGATCAGCCCCGGCGTGGGTTGAGAGTTATGAGATGGCAATGGAGATGCTAGATGTGGATGAAGCGGCGTGTGCAAAATACTTCACCATGATGCTAGAAGGAACGGCTCCCACAGGTGAAGAGCACTGCACATTAACTCGATCAGTTCATGGGATGAGTTGAAGGCCAAGTTCATAGCAAACTTCAAAGATACATGCAAGCAACATATGTCCATTGTAGATCTGGCGGCTTGTGTCCAAGGAGAGAACGAATCAACAACCCATTGGGTGCACCGGGTTTCAGAAATTTTGCATTCATCAGGGCGCATCAATCCGGATACAGCAATTGTGACTTTGGAAGGCAATTGCCGGTTTAAGTCACTAAAAATGAAGTTGGGACGGCTCAAGCGTCACTGCAATGATATGGGAACACTCATGGCGGCTCTGGTTAAGTATGTTGATTCTGATAATACTAAGGACCCTGATTCTGATGAAGAGAAATAGGAGAAGGGAAAGAAGAATGCCGGTTCAAAGGGACAACATAACAAGGCGGGCCACGGAAACAATGGTAAACGTAAAGCGGACAATTCCGATTTTGTGGCTAACACAAATATGCAGGGTAATATGCAGCATCGTAAGGGTAAACCGCCCCAGCGCGATGGAGGAATGAATCTGGAACCCCTGTGTAAGTGCATCTAGTGCCCCTTAGTGATTTTGGTGTATTGAAGACTTATAGGTTAAGTAACTGATGCGTTTGTGAGTGTACACAGGACTATAAGTCTATGAGGAGTTTGATATTCTGAGAGAAAGTCGACCCTAAAATGAAGTTCTTATTGAAGACTTTGATATTACGAAGACTTTACGAAGACTTTGAAAGTGAAGAAATTGGTGTGACCATGAAGACTTGATATTCATTGAGGAATATGAGCGTGAAGACTTTTGTTTTCGTAGTTTCATTTTCTCTTTCTTGAGTCATAGGAAACACCGTACTATCAAAGAAATTCGAGAAATACTAAGGAAAAATTTCCATGTGATGCTCAACTCAAAATCCTACACCTACCAATCCCTTGAGTGAAGCCATTGGAAATCTCATACTGATTCAGTCAAATTCTTGATGTGAGAGCGAGTTCTTACAGTCCTTGATGACTTCTTTCTGGCCGAGGAGTTAAAATTCGCTAGTCTTGAATTGCCTACGATGAGAACATGATAGCCACGAGGACTTTGAAAGTCAAATTTCCGACCGTTCTTTGTCTTGGCCGGCGGACCAAAATATCTTATCCACCTAACGGTCATATCATTGAAGGGCATTTATGTCTTATCATGTCGGGCTGCTCCTAGGCTATAAATAGCCGCCCCCTACAACCACTAGTTGGTTGGCTGCTCGAAGAACTTGACACTTGTCATTTGAGAGCAACCCATCCTCAGAGGACTTTGAGAAAATCATCAAGTGAGGAAAATCCCAAAACCAACCCACAAAACCCCAAGTGATTGAGCATCTTTGAAGAAATTGATCTGCGTGGATCCGGCGCTTATTACCTTTGAAGGCGTGCTTCTTCAGACGGTTAGGCGTCAAGGTCTAGAAACATCAAGAGGAATTGTGGATCATTGGTGACCAAGTCTGTGAAGGTTTGGAAGTCACTGAAGACTTACCACAGTGATTGGGCCGAGGCTGCGTGGTCTTAGTTCAAGGAGAATCGGTGAGGGCTGGGTGTCTGAGTTGCGGCTCGAGGCTGGGTGTCGGGGCTGTGTGTCCTCGAGTTTAAATACGGCCGCTCCAACAGACGTACAAGCGAGACAGAGTTGGAACTGGTTTACCAAATCATTGTCTTCACCAACTGGTGGTTCTATTTCCTCAACTCACTCATTTCCTCATTTTGTGTTGCATGTTGTTCATATCTGTGTTTGAAGACTTTGGTGAAGACTTTCACAAATTCCTCAGTTCAATTTCTTGATCTGTTTGTCTTCATCTTGTTATCTGTGTTTCGCTTCTGTACTCTGTTCTAGTCTTCATTTCATCATCTTGACTATGTGTGTAATCTGTTATGTTTACCTCTGAGTACTTATTCAGCTGCAAATAGTTCTTCACTAAGGAATTTCCTCACCGGCAAATTCCTCGGTGAAAATTTCATAAAATCGCCTATTCACCCCCCTCTAGTCGATATAGCACTTTCAATTGGTATCGAGCAAGGTACTCCTTGTTACGTGTGATTTAGTTTAACCACGGAGTTCTAGTTATGTCGACCGCGGTATGATCAAGGTCTCGGCTGGGTGTCCTACCTTTGATGGAGCGGACTATCCCTCTTTGGAAGAATAAGATGCGGATGCATCTTGAGGCAATGATAATGATCTACGGTATGTTGTGGAAAATGGTGTCCCCGCATCCTTTGAAACAACGACCGCTCTTGATGTGAAGAGATTCAAACAACTTGACTCTCAAGCGAAGAATATCATCTGTGGCCATCGAGCAAAGGGCGGTATGGAAGAGTGAGTGCTTTGGAAGCGCCAAGCTTATACGGGATAGGCTGTCCAAAGTAAATGAAGGAGTCTCAACTCAGCGTGATTCTCGAGTTGATGTTCTTGGAATCTCTTCAACGCTTCAAAAGACTCGACAACGAAAATGTTCAACAAACCTTTGATCGCCTCTTGACATCTCAAATGAGCTTCAAGCCCTCGGTGCCATGACATCCTTGACCATGAAGTGGTGAAAAAGCTGCTAAGATAAACGATTCCTCATTTGATACTCTGGGCTGATGATACAAGCGCGTTGACTACAAGTCACTTGATCCTGCTGATATCCTTGAAAGGTTTAACACTCACGAGTTCGACTTGCTGAAAGAGATCTCTATGGCTCAAACTATGGCAAACCACGTGCCACGAAGGCTAAGGTTGTGTCGACTCTGAATGTGAGGATTACGGTAGTAGCCTTGGTGATCTGAAGAAGCGAGCAGGATCTAGCTCTCCTTGTGAAGAAATTCGAGAAATTCACAAGGCGTGGTCGCTTTGGAAAACCCTCAAGAGGAAGTGATTCTTCATCCGGTGACTACAAGAAGACTTTGCCACAAATGCAAGAAGCTGGTCACTATATTCAAGATTGTCCTCGATGGGAAAAGGAAATGAAGAAGAAGAAATACAAGGACTACTGATTACGATGAAATGAAGAAGAAGAAGAAATCATCAAAATCTTCATCTTCAAAACCATCAAAGTCTTCATCTCACAAGAAGGGCAGCTCCAAGAAAGCTCGGGCATTCATTGGCAAGAAATGGACTCGAAGCTGAATCGAGGAAAATGATGAAGAGGAGAATCTGAAGAATCTGAGTGCAGTGTGGCGAGTCGGCGTTGCTCTTGCTTTAAATCGACAAGTCCATCTTCAACCTTGAAGAAAGCTGATTCCACCAACAAGCACGATGAAGATAATGATGGCTACGCTCCCACCTATTGCTTCATGGCAAAAGCAGCTAAGGTACTCAAATACAACTCCTCGATTCTAGTGAAAATGAATCGATGAGGATCTTAAGCCTAGCTACTCTAAACTTGCTAAAATTGCTGTGAAACAACAACGGGCTCTTGAAAAGGTTCAAAACATGCTAGATAAAAGTGATGATATGTTGGGTGAAGAAATGGATCGCACTAAAGCCACATTGAAAATCTTGAGGACTTGGTCTAAGTATGATAACCTTCAAGGTCATCATAACTCTCTCTTATCGATCATGATAAACTTTCTTATGAATTTCTTCAAGAAAAGCAAGACAATGAAGCTTTCTCTTGAAGCTATTCAAAGAAAGGCAGATCTTGAAAAGCTAAGAGTATGTTATGAAGATCTTGAAGGGCGCGATTCATTACTAGCTCAACAAATCAGCACTTCTCAGGAAGAATTTGTTCCTCCATGCTTAAAGTGCATTGAATGTGAATCTGCTAATTCTTCACCTGAATGTTCAAATGCTTCAAATGTTACAAATTCTTCATCGCCTCTGCTATCACTAATTCCTCATCGAGGATTTTGCTAGTATCCTTGACAATGCAGGGCTGAAGGAATTGTACATGCGAGGCATGTACAAAAGCCTCAAAGGGCATCGAGACACTTTGTGATGTGCTCAAAAGCAGATCCTCAACGAAACCCTAGGAAAGAGGTATTGCCTTTGAGAGAAGCTGAATGCCGATGGAACATATTGGAAACCGAGCGGTATCCCAAAACCTCATGGGTTCTTTGCAAAGGGACCTCGATTGATCCATCTAACTTATCTGGCTTTACATGTGAATCTCCTCATTCTTCGATGAGTCATTTGACTCAACTATAAACTGTTCAAAAATCAGAATGGTGAAGTATTTGCTAGATATGTTGGCACTAAGCTGCAGAGCAGTTCCCCTATGAAGAAAATCTGGGTTCCCAAAAGCTGTGTTGAAAGTCTTGGTGAATGTCCTCATGACACCACCGGTGAAGAACAGAACCCCAGATCAAATTCTTCATATGGACCAAACTCTTCATATGGATCCAAATCCTCATATGGACCAAATTCTTCACGAGGATCAAATTCCTCAAGCTGGATCAAAGTCCTCATATGATTATTATCATGCTAACAAATCATCTCATGAGGTAAAGCTAAGGGCTATGAATATGTGCATTATTCTTCAAACCATTATGTTCATAAGTCCTCGAAGAATTACTCTGCTTATTCATATCTTACCCTAACCCTCCTATGCTAAGCGAAATGGTTTGGCATCTTTGCCACCTTTCTCACATGGTGCTCGCGGGATGATGAACTCTTTGCCACCCCTCGAGATGTGGGTGGTGAAGAAAAGAACTAATCTCTTCTGCGAGGTCAGGTCTCGGGCGTGCTCGAGCGTCTGAAGAATTTCTTGAGGACACGACAAAAATGCACGAAAGGGCTTGGCGAATCATGATGAAATGAACTTTCATTTCACACGTCCTCATATTGCTATATCTGTTATTGCTTGATGAAATTCATCAGATGAACTTGATATCATATTCTTCACTGATGAAGCATATGAGATTGTAAGTTACACTAATTCATCTGCAGGATGATCAACCCAAAACCACTGAATGGGTCCTCGATAGTGGATGTACAAATCACATATTTGGTGACAAGAATCTATTGATGGATGCTCCTTTATCACCGTCACCTCTGAAGCATATCATATTTCTTGACAAAGGCAAAAGTCAGGTATTGGGTCTTGGTAAGGTTGCTATCTCTAAGGATAAGCACATGGACAAAGTCATGCTTGTTGAATCCTTAGGATACAATCTCATGTCAGTCTCAATGCTGTGTGATCTTGATATGGTTGTTGTCTTTGGCAAATATCGCTGCGTTGTGATTATGGAAGCTGACAATTCCAAAGTCTTCGAAGGCTTTAGGAGAGGAGATCTGTATATTGTTGATTTCTCTACAGGACCACAACCAGCCATGTGTCTACTTGCAAAAGCCTCAGAAGGCTGGCTATGGCATCGTCGACTTGGTCATGCGGGCATGAGGAATTTGAACACACTTGCGAAGAAGAAGCATGTCATTGGCATTGAGAATGTCAAATTCCTCGAGGATCACTTATGCGGAGCATGTGAAGCCGGAAAAATGACCAAGGCCAAGCATCCAGCAAAGACTATCATGACCACTACTCGTCCATTCGAATTGCTTCACATGGACCTCTTCGGACCTAATCATTATTCAGCAGTCACTAATGATGCATCTCTATATGGTTTTGTCATTGTTGATGATTATTCTCGATATACATGGGTACACATTGTTACTTATAAACATGAAGTGCAGGAAGTCTTCAAACGATTTTCCTCGAGGGCTTCAACCAACTTTGGTGTGAAGATCAAGCATATCGAAGTGACAATGGGCGAGTTCAAGAATTCTGGTCTCGATGCCTATCTTGATGAACTTGGTATTACTCATGAATTATCTCGCTCCTTATACTCCTCGGCAAAATGGCGTCGTGGGGCGCAAGAACAGAACTCTTGTTGAGATGGCTCGCACTATGCTTGATGAATACAAAAGCGCCTCGGCGTTTTTGGATTGATACAATTAATCTTTTGCTGCCACATCATCAACAGAGTATATCTTCACAAATTCTTCAAGAAGACTGCATATGAACTTCTCACTGACAAGAAACCCAATAATATCAAATGTCTATGATGGGAGAGTTGAAATTCTTCTTAGGTCTTCAAATTCGTCAGCAGCACAATGGCATATTCATATCTCAGGAGAAATACCTCAAAGATGTACTGAGGAAATTCGGCATGCAAGATTGCAAAGGCGTCAAAATTCCTATGCCCACAAATGGTCATCTATGCCTTGATGAAAATGGTACTGACTTGATCACAAGGTATACCGCTCCATGATTGGTTCTTTATTGTACCTATGTGCATCTAGGCGGATATAATGCTTAGTGTTTGCATGTGTGCCCGATTTCAAGCTGCTTGAAGGAATCACACCATAAGGCCGTGAAGCATATTCTTGATATCTAGCTCACACACCAACACTAGGATTATGGTACCCCAAGGGCTCTGCTTTTGATCTCATTGGATATTACGACTCGACTATCTTTGGTGATTGTGTGGACCGCAAGTCAACATCGGCACTTGTCATTTCCTCGGACGATCTTTGGTCTGTTGGTCCTCGAAGAAAGCAGGTATGTATCGTATCATCTCTTCTTTGAAGCTGAATATATTGCTTCTTTGGGTCATCTTTGTGCTCAAGCTGCTTTGGATGAAGGAAACCCTCAAGGACTATGGGGTCAGCGTGAAGAATGTGCCTCTCCTCTGCGACAACGAGAGTGCCATCAAGATTGCTCACAACCCGATTAAGCACTCGAAGACTAAGCACATCCAGATTCGTCATCATTTTCTTCGTGATCATGTGTTGAAGGCGATATCTCCATCGAGCATGTGAAGGCGAAGAACAGCTAGCTGATATCTTCACCAAGCCCTTGGATGAGAAGAGATTTAGCAAGTTGCGGTGTGAGCTAAATATCTTAGAATCTTGAATGTTCTTTGAAAAGGACACACATCCTAACCCTTATGCATAATTGATGACTTAGATGTGCAACACATGAAGAAAGCGTTGTTCCTCAATCAATGAAGAATAACACTCTAAGTGTGAAGAAATCAATGAAGAATTTGATACTCGAGAACCCTCGATAATTATATGCGGTTATGCGAAATCATCATTCTTATACTGGTGGGCTACGCCACCACAAAAGTTGAAAATCTTCAATCTGAGTTTTTCATCGTTTTGAAATTCCTCGCTTTTTCAAATTCTTCAACTTTGCAAAATCTTGATAGTTCCATAGATGTTCTTCATTGGCTATATATATATATATATATATATATATGAGTTTATGTCCTCTCTGACATTCACTTATTGCTAATTCTTCAAGTTGCGATTTCGCTAAGTGAATGTGATCGGACCCTTCCCTCTATGCTATACTCAATCCAATCTATTCACAAATTCTTCATATGCGTTACGATTGAAACTCGTTCAAAGTCTTCTTTGGTCCTTGACAGCTAAAGAAATTGCGAGCGAAACTTTTAACAAATCTTATCCAAATTTTGGTTTTACCGCTCAAACCGTTCCGCATCCCACGATGTATTAGTTTAATCACCCACGATCTTACGATCTTATCTCGCACGATGCGTGGGTGACACACGTCGCGTGAAGGAGAAAGGGCGAGGGCATGTTCGTCCAAAATCTTGGGCGAACAGTTTTTCACCGTGGCTATAAATACCCTTTACCCTCCTCACTTCATTTACTCTTTCGATCGCTGTCTCTCGCTCGAGCTCTCCTCAAACCCTAAGCGCCGCCGCTACTCCATCGCCGCCCGGTGAGGAAAAGCTTCTTGCCTTGACCTCATCGCCGTCGTACTCGTGCCGATCGTGGAAATCTTCACTCCGCCGCCGCCGTAGTCGTCTTCCTCCGCCAAGTTAGGCGTGGAAGATCTAAGGTGACGAACTTCTCTCGTTCATCTCTGTTTCGTCGTGTTCTTGATTCGGGTAATTAAAAGTCACTTTTATTACTCGCGTTGATTCTCAAATCTTTACGAAAATCTTCAAAGGTGTTTTTACTCTTCAAAATCTTCACATATGAACACCTCACACACTATATGTTCTTGATTTATCTCTCTAAGCATTCATTTCTTCAAGATTCCTCAATTGTGCGGATTTTCGATCTGTACAACTCTGGAACCTAAGGCAAGCGCTTAGTGAAATTCCTCAAGGCTCAAACTGGTCAAATTCCTCAACACTTGCTTCTTTTGAAAAATCTTACGAGAAGCATATGACCTCTCCAAATTCCTCGCACCTACACTCTGTTCACGGTACTCATGTCATTCTTTGAATCACTAGGTTCTCATCAACTTAACTCATTTGCAGCGTTCCTCGAAGAAAAACTGCATACTTCTTGAGTGCTCTATTGTTCAAATTCCTCACTGAAGAAAATGGCGGAAGGCAAGAGACCATGAAGGGAGGAAAGAAACGGAAGTCATGGATGCTTTTGAAATTCTGAGAAATATACAAAGACTCTGCACTTTGATGAATCCAAATTTGGCAAGGAGACCAAGAACTAGCGCAAAGTCGCATCTGAGAGATAGAAAGGAGATGGGCACGAGAATGGCGAGAATACCGCTATGTCACTCCTAAGTATATGAGGAAATTTGCTTTGAATCCTCCATGCCCAAGAGCTCCTCGCTTTGGCCAAATTCTTGATCCCACCAGCGTCAAGCGTGGTGAAGACTTTCTGAAGAATGGTCCAGGCGCCAAGCCAAATTGGCAAGACAGGCCAAGGAAGCGGTGAGGAAATTCAATGAGGATCTGCTGCTGCTGCTGCTTCTGAGCTCTCGGTCAAACCGAGGAAATCAATGCCAAAAAACTGCTGCATAAGCCAAGTGCTTCACCGTCGGCGCCCTCACGGCCAGTTCCTCGGCCGCACCCTCTCGGCAAATTCCTCGATCACTCTTGCTCATTCAAAATCCTCGGCAGCTCCTCCAAGTCCTCAACACTGTGCATCTTGCAACTTGTCAAAGGACTCAAGGATTCTCCATTGCTTGGTGTTTGACAAGTTCCTCGGCTGCACCAATGTCCTCAACAGGTCCCCTCTGCTGAAGACAAAAGCAAGCTGCTGGGCGCGGTCCTCGGCCAAGTCAGAAGAAGAAACAGGTTGCATTCAACGTTCCCTCGATGATGAGGCCTCGATGAAGAACTTGAAGAAATCATCGAGACAGACCGACCAAGGCCGCTAGAGCCAAAGGAACAAGTGTACCTCTGCTTTTGGATCGAAGAAGATCCTAGACTTCATTGACACAGTGGCATCGGGATCCACACACTCCTCTTCCGGATCGCCATTGACTCTGGTCAAAGTCACATCTTGAACCATTTCATCGCTCAAGAGAAATGGAAATTTGAAAAGGCTCGTGAATTGAAGAGGGCAAAAGCAAGAAAAGAGAAGCTTACGAGGAAAAACATCATCAACTTGTCTCTGAAGAACTTCTTAAAGCTCAATCAGAAATCAAGCACTCGGCAAGGATTTTGATGCTTACAATCTTGTTGGCAAGGAGCCAAGGTGAGATTCATCACTCGACGAATAGAATGTCAACTGTTGCAGCTTCATCGCAACAAGAAAATCCTCGAGTGAAGAATCTGCTCAGCCTCTTTGAAGAACATGCCAGCCTTCGCTGATGACTTTCAGCGTCTTGATGAGAACACAAGTTCGGGCTGATGACTCCATTCCACTCTTGAAGAAATTCCCGGGGCATCCACTAGTAGTGCGCTGAAGAATCTGAAGGAAGCAGCAACTGCACGGTTGTGCTGAAGAAAGCTGTACCACAATCCTCGGCTTCTCTGCCCCAACACCAACTCCAATTCTTCCATACGCCTATGAAGTGAAGAAGACAAAGGCTGCAGAGAGAGCTGCAGTGAAGAAAAGGAAGGCATCAGCTGCGTCAAATTCTTCGGCTGCGAAGAAATTGAAGCCAATGACCAGCTCTATTGAAAATCCAATTGATGACATTCCCATTTCCTCCATGTCATCTAAGGAAATTGTTCCTTTTGGAGAAGAATACACGATCCCAAGCGGATCCGATGAAGAAAATCAATCTGTTGCTACCTCAGAACAGCTTGATGAAGATATTGAAGTGGAAGCTTTCCCTTCAACTCCTGTTGCTTCCTCACCCGTGCCTCAGTTCACAGCTGAAGAGGCAGGAGTTGAGGAAATTGAAAAAGAAGATGAAGATGTGGATATTGGGTGCACTACACCGTAATGAGCGATGACTTTTGGGAAAGTCGGCACCCCAATACTCCTCTCTTCACTCCGCTTCAACAAGTTCCTCGATCACCAACAACTCTTTGTTCAAATGGGCTCTGAAGAAACTCATCCCACATCATCATCAACGAAGAGATTCCAGCCACTAGCTATTTGAAGAACAACTGCGATCCTCAAACTGCACAAGGAGAGGAACGAGAAATTCCTCGACCTAAAGAACTGAGCTCGCGATTCAGAGGTTGTCTTTGCAAATCAACGATATTCCTCTGCCCAAGCCAAAGAATCCGTTCTCAAGCAAGCAAAAATTCAAGGCTGAAGATTTCTTCTACGAGCATGTGTTCTTCACTGCCTACAATCCTTATGACTCTGCTCGAATGAGGAAAAGGCGCTACGGACTCCAACACAAGCAAACTTCTATTCCTCGGTGCTATTCGAAAAGGACAAGATCTTCGACCATGAGCATATTCCTCATGTAGATATGGAATCTTTGCCGTGCTTGAGCGATTACTCCGTGTTCTTCATGATGCGAGGCTGCTAAATTTCTGCACCGATATATGTTGGAATGAAGAACTCATTCTTGATTCTATGCCACCGCACATCACGGAGATCTTTGAAGACATCAACTCATGGGTTTGGATTGGATGGTGAAAATACTCACTACAAGGCACCCAAGAATCTGAATTGCTTCGTGTCCTTCCTCTTGATCCTCCCCATGAATCGCTCGTTGCCTCTACAATGAACATGAAGCTGTCGATCATTTCATGCAAATCTTGATAAACCCTTGAAGCGGGCCAAGCCCCTCGAACCAAATTCCTCGTCAAGGATTTGCTATATGTGCCTCGGACGTATACGGGATCTTGGCGAAGACTATGAGTCCGATCAAAGGCCACGACTCAAATGATGAAGGCGTCGTTGGCATCATGAAGAACATGCTTTTCAATATCATTCATGGCGTTCAGTCAACTTCCATGATTTCTTCATGAGGACTCGCCAATATTGCAATGTCACCTTTTGATTTGAAGCCATATCGCCTTGGATCATGAGATTCATCAAGGCAAGATCTTCTTTGAACTACAAAGTGACACTCTGAATCATGGCAGCTTCACGCCGCCCATTGAAGTCCTCAAGCGACCAATTTCATCATCGATGACAAGGGCAAGGCAGCGGCTGTAATTGATGAAGGCACTCATCCATTGGATGGTCGGTTTTAAAGCTGCATCTTATTCCACCAATGGCGACTACGCTACGCATGATCTTGCCGCAAATACCTCAACCAAGAAATAGCCTCAAGCTACGGCACCGAGGTGATGGTGATCGTGAGTTACTCCTCGGTCTTCATCGGAAGGTTGATCATAATCGAGAAATGGGTCAGCGCCAATTTGCTGCAATTCTTCACAATATGACCTCAACGCATAATGCGGTGAAGAAAAACCGATTACTATTTACATGAAACCCTCAACCGCTTTGGGCTGTTACGAATCATGTCTACTCAGCGGAAGAATTGAAGACTATGGGTCTTGAGGAAGCTTATAGTGAGTCCGCACCACCTCGAAGAAATTCAAGAGAGTCAAAGTTCTGATTTGGTGGCCAGCTCTTATTCTTCATCATGTGGCCGATGAATATGAAGACTTGGGCGACCTGCGGCAGGCCCTACTTCAACAACCAACCCGACAACACTGGCGCTCCTCCATCGACTTGAATATCTTCAGGGGCGTTAGTCCTCAGTTTCGATCCTTTTGGTCATTTGATGACAAAGGGGAGAAATCTGAGTTAGTCTTCAAGCGGGTTTATACTATGGGCGTTTTATTAAGTTACAACTCGTTCTTCGAAACTTTTATTGGATCGAGTTGTAATCTTAAATCCGATGGTGCCACGGTACTTTTGATCGTGCATTGTATTGACTTTGCCTTTGTGCTCTAATACTTTTGATCGTGCTCGATGCTCGATTTTGATCGCGTCATGCTCGATGCTTTTGAAGCACTAAGCTCTGAATGTGATATTTGAGCTCTGATACTATTGCATGTTAACACTATGCTCTGATATTTTGATACGTGTTAATACTGTCGCATGCATGCTGAATTTCATCAGCACCATATTTCATCATGCATTTCAAATTCTTCATAGTATATTTATCAAATCGTGTATGAATTACAAGATATAGGGGAGATCTCCATGATTAAAATGTTCAAATGTGCATTGCCTCAAAAGCAAATTCCTCATTATGCACATATTAGGGGAGTTCTTCTATATCTTGCAATCAAATTCCTCAATATCAGTATTTACACTTCATATGTTTATCCCGTTGAAAACTTAACCTATGTTGTCATCAATCACCAAAAGGGGAGATTGTAAGTGCATCTAGTGCCCTTAGTGATTTTGGTGTATTGAAGACTTATAGGTTAAATGGCGATCTTGTTGTGAGTGTACGGGACTATAAGTCTATGAGGAGTTTGATATTTCTGAGAGAAAGTCGACCCTAAAAATGAAGTTCTTATTGAAGACTTTGATATTCGAAGACTTTACGAAGACTTTGAAAGTGAAGAAATTGGTGTGACCATGAAGACTTGATATTCATTCGAGGAATCAAGCGTGAAGACTTTTGTTTTCGTAGTTTCATTTTCTCTTTCTTGAGTCATAGGAAACACCGTCTTTGTTAAAGGGGTCGAGGAAATACTAAGGAAAAATTTCCATGTGATGCTCAACTCAAAATCCTACACCTACCAATCCCTTGAGTGAAGCCATTGGAAATCTCATACTGATTCGATCAAATTCTTGATGTGAGACGCAGTTCTTACAGTCATGATGACTTTGCTCGGCGAGAGTTAGGAATTCGCCAGTCTGAATTGCCTACGATGAGAACATGATAGTACGAGGACTTTGAAAGTCAAATTTCCGACCGTTCTTTGTCTTTGTCTTGCCGCGGACCAAAATATCTTATCCACCTAACGGTCATATCATTGAAGGGCATTTATGTCTTATCATGTCGGGCTGCTCCCTAGGCTATAAATAGCCGCCCCTACAACCACTAGTTAGTTGGCTGCTCCGAGAGAACTTGACACTTGTCATTTGAGAGCAACCCATCCTCAGAGGACTTTGGCGAAAATCATCAAGTGAGGAAAATCCCAAAACCAAACCCACAAAACCCCAAGTGATTGAGCATCTTGAAGAAATTGATCATGCGTGGATCCGGCGCTTGTTACCTTTGAAAGCTGTGCTTCTTCCAGACGGTTAGGCGTCAAGGTCTAGAAACATCAAGAGGAATTGTGGATCGCCGAGTGACCAAGTCTGTGAAGGTTTGGAAGTCACTGAAGACTTACCACGAGTGATTGGGCCGAGGCTGCGTGGTCTTAGTTCAAGGAGAATACGGTGAGGACTGGGTGTCTGAGTTGCGGCTCGAGGCGGGTGTCGGGAATGTGTGTCCTCGAGTTTAAATACTCGGCCGCTCAACTAGGCGTACAACCGAGACAATGATTGGAACCGGTTTACCAAATCATTGTCTTCACCAACTGGTGGTTCTATTTCCTCAACTCACTCATTTCCTCATTTTGTGTTGCATGTTGTTCATATCTGTGTTTGAAGACTTTGACTGAAGACTTTCACAAATTCCTCAGTTCAATTTCTTCAGTCTGTTTGTCTTCACCTTGTTATCCTGTGTTTACGCTTCCTGTACTCAGTTCTAGTCTTCATTTCATCATGCTGACTATGTGTGTAATCTGTTATGTTTACCTCTGAGTACTTATTCCGCTGCAAATAGTTCTTCACTAAGGAATTTCCTCACCGGCAAATTCCTCAGTGAAGAATTTCATAAAAATCGCCTATTCACCCCCCTCTAGTCGATATAACGCACTTTCAGCCTGTTAAACCAGCCCTGCCCAAAGCATGGGACAAAGGAGGTTCTGGCCATGCACCTTTGGAAGGATTGCATTCAAAAACTCTGATCTTTTCATGTATGATCAGGGTCCATCTGGTGGTTCCGGTCCGGGATTTCATGGGCCAGGTTACGGTGGTGGCGGTTCAAACTCAGGATTTCAGAATAATCAAGGCAATCAGAATAACCAAGGTGGTAACCATCAACGAAGTGTCGGGGGAATCAACGGCGATCGAGTTATCGAGCAACCCAAAGCAGTTAAACGGTGGACAGTAGCATGTCTTCACGACTAGCTTGTGCAAGCGCGATCAGAAACTCCATAAAAGGGCAGTAAACAATGTTGAACCGGCAGTGCCCCATTATCTACGCTGGTCTGAGCAACCTATTGTCTGGAGCAGGGAGGATCATCCGCCCCGGGTTGACAATCCGGGTCACCTAGCTTTGGTGGTTGCACCACAGGTGGGAGGTTATAAGTTCACCAAGGTACTCATGGACGGAGGGAGCAGTATCAATATCTTGTACTATGAGACCTTCCGGCGTATGGGGTTGACAGATAAGAATCTTAGACCGTCAAACACCGTTTTTCACGGAGTGGTGCCTGGTAAATCGGCTTACCCAGTTGGTAAGATAGCTCTGGAGGTGGTTTTTAGAGATGATCATGATTCAAGGTCCGAGACGCTGACCTTTGAAGTGGTCAAGATCAGAAGTCTGTACCATGCTTTATTTGGACGGCCGGTTTATGATAAATTCATGGCAAGGCCATGTTATGTTTATCTGCAGCTCAAGATGCCGGGTCACAAAGGAACCATCACGGTTCATGGTAGCCGTAAGATTGCTCTAGAGAGTGAGGAAGGTGATGCGGCCTATGCTGAATCGGTTTGTGCAATGGAAGAGTTGAAGTTTTATAAGGACAATGTTGATCCGAAAGACATGACCTCTCTAAAGAAGCCCACTACAAAGCATGATCCGGCTTTGAAGTTTAAATCGGCTGATGAGACTAATTGGTTGATTTTGTTCCTAGCGACTCATCCAAGCAGTTCAGCATTAGCGTCAACTTGGATCCCAAATAGGAAAGCGCGCTCATCGAGTTCATCTGTGAGAACCGGGACATCTTTGCATGGAAACCTTCTAACATGCCAGGTGTACCGAGGGAACTCACTGAGCACACTCTTAATATTGGTCCGAAGTTCAAACCGGTCAAACAGTTTCTTCGCCGCTTTAATGAGGAGCGGCGTAAGGCCATTGGGGAAGAGGTAGCCCGGCTCCTGGCAGCAGGGTTTATCGTGGAAGTGTTTCACCCAGAGTGGTTGGCTAATCCGATGTTGGTACTTCAGAAAAATGGCACTTGGCGTATGTGTGTGGATTACACAGATTTGAACAAGGCTTGCCTAGCTGATCCCTTTGCCCTCCCTCGTATTGATCAAATCATTGATGCTACGGAGGGTTGTGAGCGTTTGAGTTTCTTGGATGCTTATTCTGGTTATCATCAGATCAAGATGGCAGTTAAGGACCAGGAGAAGACAGCTTTCATTACTCCCTTTGGAGCCTTCTGTTATGTATCTATGCCCTTTGGGCTCAAGAGTGCCCAGGCAACTTATCAACGTTGTGTGCAGAATTGTCTTCATACTCAGATTGGGCGCAACATTCATGCCTATGCGGACGATATTGTGGTCAAGTCCAGGAAGGCAGAGACACTCATATCTGATTTGCAAGAAACCTTTGATAATCTGAGAGTTTATAAAATGATGCTCAATCCGGCTAAGTGTGTCTTTGGTGTACCGGCTGGCAAACTCTTGGGTTTTTTGGTGTCCAACCGGGGCATTGAGGCTAATCCGGAAAAGATCAAGGCTATCACATCTCTGGCTAAACCAGCATGTATCAATGATGTTCAACGTTTGGCGGGTCGTATTGCGGCTTTGAGCCGGTTTATCAGCAGGTTGGGAGAAAAGGTGATCCCTCTGTATCAGATGTTGAAGAAGACAGACAGTTTTGTCTGGAGCAATGTTGCTGATGCAGCGTTTGAAGACTTGAAGAAGCAGTTGGCTGAACCGCCGGTTCTTGCCGCTCCAGTTGATAAGGAACCATTGCTGTTATATGTGGCTACTAATGCCCGAGCTGTCAATTTCTCCATTGTGGTGGAGCGCAAGGAGGCTGGGAAGGAATGCCCGGTTCAAAGGCCTGTTTATTATATCAGCGAAGTGCTCATTGAGTCAAAGCAAAGATATACGCATTGGCAGAAGCTGGTGTATGGGGTTTTTATGGCAACTCGGAAGCTTAAACAATACTTTCAAGGTCATCCCATCACAATGGTCAGTTCTGCTCCTTTGGGGGATACAATCAAGAACAGGAAGGCAACTGGTCGGGTTGCTAAGTGGGATATTGAGCTTGGACCACACGGTTTGAAGTATATGCCTCGAACAGCAATCAAATCCCAGGCCCTCGTGGATTTCATCAATGATTGGACAGAGTTGGAGATACCAAAGGACAAACCAGATAGTACATATTGGACTATTCACTTTGACGGATCCAGGCAATTGGAGGGCTCGGGGGCTGGAGTTATCCTTACTTCCCCTCGAGGTGATAAAACTCATTATGTTCTTCGCTTAATGTTCCCTTCTACTAACAATGCAGCTGAGTACGAAGCCTTACTCCATGGTCTTCGAGTGGCTAAGGAGATGAACTTAAGCCGGGTACGATGCTTTGGAGACTCGGATCTGGTAGCCCAGCAAGTTTCAGGTACTTGCGATTCCAAGGATCCACTCATGGCGGCTTACCGACGAGAGGTGGATATTGTTGCTGGTCACTTTAAGGGTTATCAAGTGGAGCACATTGATCGGCACAAAAACGAAGCAGCTGATGCTTTAAGCCGGCTGGGATCTCAGCGTAAGCCGGTGCCACCCAATACTTTTCTGGATGTCTTGCATAACCCGTCAATTCAGTTGCCTACAGAGGAGGACCTCGCCATTCCTGATCCGGAGGCACAGTTGGTAGCCACTTTACATATCATTCCGGATTGGACGGTTCCATACTTGGCGTATATGAACCGGGGCGAGTTACCAGAAGATGAAATTTTGGCCAGGCAGATAGTCCGGCGATCCAAGTCCATGGTTGTTCACAACGGCGAGTTACACCATTGTAGTGTTTCTGGTGCGTTCCAACGCTGTGTTTCTCCTGAAGAAGGCCATGAGATTCTACGTGAAATCCACGAAGGAGACTGTGGTCACCACGCCGGTTCAAAATCCTTGGTGGCTAAAGCGTTTCAACATGGCTTCTATTGGCTGACGGCTCACGCTGATGTTGAGGACTTGGTAAGGCGATGCGACGGCTGTCAGAAATTCTCACGACGAGCTCATGTTCCGGCTCAGGAGCTACGGATGATTCTATCACCTGGCTGTTTTCTACCTGGGGGCTTGACATGGTAGGGCCTTTTAAGCGATCCAAAGATAGGAAGACCCACCTATTGGTGGCGGTCGACAAGTTTACTAAGTGGGTTGAAGCAGAGCCAGTAAGCAAGTGTGATGCGGCCACGGCGGTTCAGTTCATCAAAAAGGTGATTTTCCATTTCGGTTTTCCACACAGCATTATCACAGATAATGGCACGAACCTTTCTAAAGGCGAGATGGAGGACTTTTGTCAAAGAGAGCACATCCGGCTTGATGTGGCATCTGTGGCTCACCCCAATCTAATGGTCAAGCTGAGCGAGCTAATCAGGAAATCTTGAAAGGTATCAAGCCCTAGCTTATGGTCCCTTTGAAGTGGACGCCGAGTTGTTGGGTGGAAGAACTACCATCTGTGTTATGGAGCATAAACACCACCCCAAACCGATCTACAGGTTATACGCCTTTCTTCATGGTTTACGGAGCAGAGGCGGTACTCCCCAGTGATATTCGTCATGACTCGCCCCGGGTTGCCAATTATGTTGAAGCGGACAACGAGCAAGCATGTCAAGAAGCACTGGACCTGTTAGATGAAAACGGGACATGGCATTGGCTCGTTCGGCGGTTTATCAGCAAGACCTGCGGCGTTATCACAGCCGTCGGGTTAGGACAAGAACCTTTCAAGAAGGCGACTTAGTGCTCCGGCTCATCCAGGATCAGACCGATATGCACAAGTTATCCCCACCTTGGGAAGGACCCTTTGTGGTCAGCAAGAATCTGCACAACGGATCATACTACCTCATCGACGTTCGCGAGCACAAAGACTCAAGCACATTGGAGGAGGAGACCCGTCGGCCGTGGAATATCGCTCTTCTACGGCCTTACTACACCTGAGCCATAGGCTCTCACTATGTACATATTTTGACAATGTATATATTATGCTCAATATAATAAACCGGCATCCTTGCTACAAGCAGGGCCTGTGCCGTTCTTCCAATACTTCTTGGTTACAAGGGGGGCTTCTGCTTACAAAGCGATGTCCCGTTTTGTCCATTAAATCGGCTATCATGCCATCATACAGCTTGGGAGCTTCACACCCAAGGGGCCAAAGAGAGTTCTGTTGCTAAAAGCACAACTCAAACATAGGCACCCATTGAGCACAACTCACAAAGTTACTTGGGGGCTCTTTGTGTAAAGTAACAAACAGTTTGAAAGGACCCTTGTAATTGGGTATCGACCCGCGGCTTGGAAGCCTGGTGTATTCACCTAAAACCCCGGGTTAACCTGACTTCATCAAGTAAGCCACTCCTATCCGGTAATCTGGCATGACCCATGAGCGTTTGACAAGTTACTCTCATTGAGACCCTGAACTTATCAAAGTTAAAACGACGATTGGTTAGTTGGAGGCCCATCTTAAAAGGCTTTGCCAAATGGTTTAACTCAGAGGCCTGGCAGCCCACGAAAAGCCTCGAATTTGGGCCTGGCAGCCCTCGAAAAGCCTCGAGTACAAGTTTTATTTGCTTTTGTTTTTGCAAGTTTTTGATCAAATTTTAAGGTAAACCGGCGTCTCTTGACCCGGCCAGATTATATGTCTTCATCTCAACCCAGTGTTTCTTAACCCGGTGTGGCTTACAATTATCAGCTGTTAAGCATATAATCAATGGTGAATCGGCATCTTTCAATCCGGTCTGGTATTGACTACAAGTCGCCAGAATGATCATCCGGTGTTTACAAATACCCGGTATGGCTTATTACGCACCAGCATAATGTGGTGGGTACCTTCCAACACCCAAAGTTTGGATTTTTACCCTTACTAAACGAGTTGGTGGATCAACAAAAGTGATTTAATATCACAGGTATGATATGATTCATATTTTATTACTTTATAACCTTGGTTATGAGGATTCTGTTTCTATATTGGGTATCATAACCCGTCCGGCGGTAAACCGCCAGGACATGTTTAAGTATTTAACACGCAGAAAGAAGGACTTGTACGGAATACCAAGGCAAATAAAAGCAAAGCATAGCAATATCATGCCGGATTACAGTATCAAGTAGCATTGCACGATGGCACACAATCAAAGTATTTCATCTATCCTATTACAAGGCGCTTTGATGCCCAAAAGAATAAGTGTTTGTTGCTCACAACACATAACAATCGAACCGGCCAGCGGATTATGATTCAGCACAAGGCTGACGTGACGTTGAAGGTTCATCTCACGCCGGTTCAGCCTCCTCCTCTTCACCCAGTGGCTGGAAGTCAAGGGTGGTCCAATCAATCCTGGTTAAGGCTTGAAATACAGCTTCGTCGCCTATAAGGTTGGATGGTTCAACGTCAGGAGCATAAGTGTGCTTACGGATTGGAGGGGTTAAATTCTGAACTTCCTTCGCAGCTGCGTCAACCCGTTTGCCATCTGCGTCGTAGCTGGACCGATAGACAGACAAATCGACCTCCTCAGCCAATTGGCTTGCTAGCAGGCGCATCTCCTTTGTCAATACTTTCAGAGCTTCATTATCAAAGTCTGATCCATCTTCTTGTTGACCGGGATAGCCTTTGGCGATATCTACCGGGTCAAGGTCAGCAATCCATGCTTTAGCCCGCGTCAGTGCTGTTAAAGCGCCAGCTCTTGCAGCAGATCGCTTTACCTCTTCTATCTGTGTTGGGGTCATAGACAGTTTGGTCAATGTGTCCTTGATCAAGATGGGTGCCGGCTTGTTGAAGGAAGATGCACAGATGACTCGTTGAGCACCAGTATACAATTGTTCTATCAAAGTGTAAGCTGCCTTCAACTTCATCTGCATGTCAGAGCCTAGATGAGCAACACGGCTACCTGCAAAATGGTTTAAAAAAAGTTACTGTTAAACCCGCAACTTCAACAATGTTTACGGAAGGAATGGAGAAAAGATGCCTACCAAATATTGGCGAATTCATAGCATTGACTTGCTGCGTCAGCCCTGCTAGCTCCTCAGCCACTGGTTTAAGTGCCACTTCGGCATCTTCAGCCCGCTTTAAGAGAGCTGCTTTTTCGGTTTCCCAGTTCACCCGCTCACTTTTGAAGCCATCCTTCAATTGTTCCATGGCAATCAAAGCGCCCTTCAGTTCATCTTTGGCTTTCGAGGTTTCTCCCTGCTGGGACTTAATATTTTCTTGAAGATCAGCAATCTGGGTGTCTCTGATGTTCAAGTAAGCCTACCCAAGACAGATGATAAAGATGTTAAGATTTTTTCTCAAAGTCCCAAGCGCATAACAAGTTATACGCTTGGCACTTGGGGGCTAATGCGGATTGCTTTTTGTTTTGACTATCATTCAAAGTCCCAAGGCTCAATACAAGTATTAATCTCAGCACTTGGGGCTAATGCATATTTGATCTGAATATTTAAAGATGAAGGAATTCAAAAAAGACAAGTTTGAAACAGCAAGTCCTGGTTTATCATCAAAAAGGTAAACCGGCCCTTGAAGGCTACATAGTTGGTCTTTTTATTTCAAAGTCCCGGTTCATGTTGAAGAGATAAACCGGCCCTTGGGGGCTACAATGGAGTTATACAGTGCAAAGAAAATTTTTGAAGTATTTGAAAGATTACCTCATAACGCTCCTTCATCAAGTTGGCCAAATCGGCCTCATAGTCACGGCTTGTGTAAAGGCGGTTTAAGTATCCAGAATGAAGTTCCTGAGCAGGGAGATGAGCATAAGTCGATACATCAGCTTTCCACTTGCCTTTTTCTTCAGCAGCAGATTCCACCTTGGCACTGTGCTTTGCCAAAGCAACAGGATTACCAGGAGAAGTATGGCCAATCCCAGTAATCACAACGTCATCAGTGGATGCATTTGGGCTCGCCGGTTTGTCTGAGGCTTTGGCAGGGCTTGGCGGATCAATAGTCGGACTTGGAGGATTAGCTTGTGGGCTTGGTGGATGGATATGAGGACTCGCCGGGTTAACTTTGGGCGGATCAGCATCAGTGGCTTGGCCCTGTGGCACAGGGTCGTCCATGACAACATCAACATTCTCGCCAGCATCTTCTGAGGTCATGTCCGGTTCAACCTCATCAGTGGGAGCAGTTGTTTTTGCCTTCTTGCTCAAGCTGGCTTTGGCACTGCAACATGGCACATAAACGATTAATATGGTAAACCAATGCAAGAAGACAAAGTTAAACATTGTTATACTTACCCAGGGACGGTCTTAAGGGGAGGCATTTGGGTGGTTGATGAACCGCCAGAGGACGAGTTGGAAGTGGCCTGATAATTTGAGTCAGACGGATTAAGAGGGTATCAAAAGTAACCCACCAGGGGATAAGACTTGATAGAATTATAAGAGACCTCTGCACGGCGCTTCCGGAGTGGAGTATCTGGCCGGAAGAAGTGACTTGTTGGCCACTATGTCGGGTTGTACGTCGAGCTTCAGGATGCTGTGGATCCAAAGGAGTGAAAGGATGTGAACGCTTCACTTTCCGAACCGCGCGACGGGTTTTTCTTACTGGCACAAGATCGGAAGTGGAAGAAAGGGAGATTACCTCTACATTGTCAGCCCGGCTCGCTTCCACATCATCCTGGTAATGGTCGTTGTCAATAAGATGTATGAAAAATGAGCTAAGGGATTCAAATTCTACCTCTTGTTCCGAATCAACATCTTCGGGCGGATCAGAAGACTCGGTTGTTTTCTTCTTGGCTAATTTTTTGATGGCCTTGCTCTTGGCACGAGCAACCCCCGCCGGTTTCTCTTGAGTTTTTGGCGGTTTGTCCTGAGCTTTCCTCTTCCAGAAAGGATCTTTGGCCTGAAAGAATAGACAAAGAATTATCAGAACAATGTTAAAGCGGAGACAGATCAGAAAGGCAGAAGGGTGAAATCTTTACCGCTAGCGGTTTGTTGGAGGTGTTGAAGGGACACAGCCCATTTTTGCTGCATTCAGCAAGCGGTTCATCCAGCATCTTCTTGACGGCCTCAGTAACTTCATCGTCAGTTATTTCTATTTCATGGTGCCGTTGAGGGTCCTTGATATTTCCGGTATACTCATGCATCAACCTGGAGCGGCGGCTTAGGGGCAGGATACCCCATGAAACCCAGCAACGAACGAGGTCAACGCCGGTTAAACCGTTGGCTATGAAAGCCCGGAGCTTGGCGAGTTGAGGTGCGTAAGCTTGTCGTTCTTTGGCAGTGAGTCCTTGAGGTAGTGGGTGGCCATTGCTAAGCCGGTGAGCACGGTAACCCGACAAAGGGTTTTCTTCAGCAGGAGCGGTATTCTGACAGTAAAACCATGTTTGTTTCCAATCTTTTGGGTGGCTGTGATGTTTGGCGTGAGAAAAATCAACTTCTTTCGTCTTCTGAATCGACACTCCGCCGAGTTCGGTGTTGGGACCGTTAGAGAATTCAGTTCGGCGGTTTAAGTGGAAGAAGTCCCTAAAGAGCTCAATAGACGGTTCTTCTTGAAGATAAACTTCGCAGAATACTTGGAAATTGCAGATATTAGACACAGAATTCGGTCCAATATCTTGTGGATGGAGCTGGAAGTTAGCAAGCACATCCCGGAAAAACTTTGATCCGGGAGGGCTGAATCCCCGGTCTAGATGCTGCATAAATACCACCACTTCTCAATCTTGAGGTTCAGGAGGGCACTCAAGGCCAGGAACCCACCAATGAACAACTTCTTTCTTGGCCAAAGCGCCAGTCAGAACATAACCATTGAGCTGAGTCTCCGTGATCCGGGAAGGAACCCAGTTGCAAGAGGCGAATTGCTTGGCCATTGTGAAGGACAGACTATAAAGGAAATGCAAAAGCCGGTTCACGGGTCAAGATTGATGTGCACAAACCGGTGTTAAACCGGGGAAATTAATTCAGACATATATGCACTTTAAACCGGATATGGATGTTCAAGATAAGATGGCGGTTTAAGTGAGGGCTAATGGTATCTGCCGGATTATCAACTATTAAAGATTAAACCACCGTTAACGGAAGAAGCAGATCTGAAATCTACTAAGTGTTGCAGAAACAAGTTTCACAAGATGGTGATATAATTTTGGATCTACCGTGGTTTAGTAAAGAAATTTTTGGCGTCAAGCGGAACAGATATAATTTTGGCGTCAAGCGGAACAGAGAAGGTTCAGATGAGGATCTATCCAGGGTCAGCAAGATGTCGTAGTACGGCAGATTAAAACTACGGATCTAGCCGCAAAAGGAGACTGTCAGGCTTAGCTAGATTCAGTAAGATGCTAAAGGAAAAGTAGATAAACGCTGATGAACACTGACGAACACTGAAGAAACTTTGAAACCCTAATGCATATTTAATAAGTGAAGGAAGGGAATATTTACCAGGGCCACGTAGCGGCGGAGGAGTGTCGAAGATCTCTGGTACAAACAGGTTGATGCAGCGGCCTAGTCGGTGTAGGGTGAAGGGTCGACGGCGGCAACGATGCTTGGGCTCTTCAGAGTCGCGAGGAAGAAGAAGATGAGAAGAGGCAAGGGGGAAAATGGAAGGACCCCCGGTCCTATTTATAAAGGCAAGAGGATAAAACGGCAAGCGCGAGAATCGAGGAGCCTGAACCGACAAGAGGAGGCGTAGCTGTCGCCTCGATCTTTGGGAAAAAAGTAAAAGAAAGGAATCTTCATAAATCTTTTTATGCAGAGATGACATCATGACGATTTACTGCAGTGTCAGAAGATGACATCACGACGGTTCACCAAAGTTTACAGGAGAAGATATCATGGCGGTTTACGAGGATCATAAGAAGATGTTCAGGGAATTTTCTAAGTATGGAAGATTAACACGAACGGGTTCAAATCAATCTGGGGCCTAATGTTGAGGATATAACTACTAAGTGTAAACCGCCCAGGAGGGGCCGGTTCACGCTCATCCATATTGAAACCCATGAAGACAAAGAAGATGGCGCTCTACCAATAAAGCTTAGAGGCCCAAAGCCTAAAGGCGGATTAGGGCCCATAGTTGTAAACCGCCATAGTTGTATAACTTGTATTGTAAGTTAGGGAAAGGGAGAGATCGAGCCGGACACTTGTATGATCCGGCCTCGGGACTCTGTAAACCGGCCGGGCATCAACCTTTGTATATAAAGGGACGACCCGGCGGCGGTTCAGGGACAACAAACAACAACTCGAGACCCAGGCAAGGCGTATTTTCTCCCTGGTCATCAAAACCCCAATAATCCCATCACAACTAGATGTAGGCTTTTACCTTCATTGTAAGGGGCCGAACTAGTATAAAACTCTCGTGTCCCTTGTCCGGTTTAACCCCTTCAGGCTAATCTCGTTGCGATGGCTCCACGACTAAGTCCTTCTGCTAGGACATCTGACGTGATATTTCCACGACAGTCAGGGTTGTTAACGGGTTACCGGATCCAAAACCGGACCCGATAGCTTAACGGTGTTCCATTACGGTGGATGCCACGTGTCGGTCACCCTTGACGAAAGCACTCCTGTGACGCACGATTTATCGTCATGGAAGTGGACACTTCCGTGATGATAATTTTGGTAATGTCATGGAACACTTCCACGACAGCACAGGTATGACTATCTTGATTCTGTCATAAAATCGTCATGGATGTACATGCATGACAGAAAACGTGATTTACTGTGACAAACACATATCATCACGGAAGTGTATTTTTTTGTAGTGCAAGTGGGAGACTGAAGGAAATATGCCCTAGAGGCAATAACAAAGTTGTTATTTTATATTTCCTTATTCATGATAAAGGTTTATTATTAATGCTAGAATTGTATTGATCGGAAACTTAAATACATGTGTGAATATATAAACAAATATTGTGTCCCTAGTAAGCCTCTACTAGACTAGCTCGTTGATCAAAGATGGTTAAGGTTTCCTAACCATAGACATGAGTTGTCATTTGATAACGGGGTCACATCATTAGGAGAATGATGTGATGTACATGACCCATCTGTTAGCTTAGCATAATGATTGTGCAGTTTATTGCTATTGCTTTCTTAATGTCAAATACATATTCCTTCGACTATGAGATTATGCAATATCCTGATACCAGAGGAATACCTTGTGTGCTATCAAACGTCACAACATAACTGGGTGATCATAAATATGCTCTATAGGTATCTCCGAAGGTGTTTGTTGAGTTGGCATAGATTGAGATTAGGATTTGTTACTCCGAGTATCGAAGAGGTATCTGTGTGCCCTCTCGGTAATACACATCATAAGCTTGCAAGGAAAAGACTAAGGATTTAGTCACGAGGTGGTGTATTACAGAACGAGTAAAGAGACTTGCCGGTAACGAGATTGAACTAGGTATGAAGATACCGACAATCGAATCTCGAGCAAGTAACATACCGATAGACAAAGGGAATTACGTATGTTGTCATAACAGTTCGACCGATAAAGTTCTTCGTAGAATATGTAGGAGCAAATATGGGCATCCAGGTTCCGCTATTGGTTATTGGCCAGAGAGGTGTCTCGGACATTTCTACATAGTTCTCGAACCCGTAGGGTCTGCACGCTTAACGTTCGATGACGATATAGTATTATATGAGCTATGTGATTTGGTGACCGAATGTTGTTCAGAATCACGGATGATGGACATGACGAGGAGTCTCGAAATGGTCGAGAGGTACAGATTTATATGGGATGATGGTATTCTGACACCGAAAGTGTTTCGGAGGGTACCGGGTACTTATCGGGTCACCGGAAAGGAGTTCCGGGCACCCCCGGCAAAGATATGGGCCTAATGGGCCAATGGGGGAACAGACCAGCCCCTGGTGCGCCCCTTGCTTGGACAGCAGGCCCTAAGGGAAGGAGAGGGGGATGGCTAGCCCCTCCCGCCTTTCCCTCTCATGGGAGAAAGGAAAGGGGGGCGCCACCCTCCCCTGCCTTTCCCCCGCACCTATATAAGGCAGGGGGTGCGGCTTGGGAGGGACTCCAAGTAGGATTCCTCCTACTTGGGCGCCTCCTTTGGCTGTTCCTCCCTCCCTCCCACCTATATATATGTGGGAGGGGGGCGCCTAGTGCATAAGAGACAATTGCCTAGCCGTGTGCGAAGCCCTCCTCCACCGTTTACACCCCCGGTCATATTTTCGTAGTGCTTAGGCGAAGCCCTATGGAGATCACTTCACCATCAGCCATCACGCCGTCGTGTTTTCAGGACTCATCCACTACCTCGCCGTCTTGCTGGATCAAGAAGGCGAAGGACGTCACCCAGCTGAACGTGTGTAAAATGTGGAGGTGTCGTGCGTTCGGTACTAGATCAGTTGGAGCATGAAGAAAGTTCGACTACATCAACCGCGTTGTGAAACGCTTCTGCTTACGATCTACGAGGGTACGTAGACACACTCTCCCTCTCGTTGCTATGCATCTCCATGGATAGATTATTGCGTGTGCGTAGAATTTTTTTTTGTTTTCCATGCAACATTCCCCAACAGTGGGAACTTGTGAATGCGTACACTCGTCACCGGATTCCAGTTCCAAAAATCTCAGACTGCCCTGAGGTTGAGCGCACCAATACTCTATGTACATTCAAATACGATCATGGTGATTGTCGTCTATAGAAGATAGCAATTTGTCGAGTTCCCAACCGCTCTTGGAATTATACGAACTATCATGTTGTTGCTATCTTCGACCAGCTTGTTGCTGTCTTTACTTCTGCGCCTCGATGTATATTGCTCAAAAATCAGTTTATGTACACGGATGTGTGCTGTGATGCAATTCAATACGAGCGTCTTGTTTTTGCTACCACCACTTATGGCACTGTTTTTGCATGTGATCCTTATTGTTTTGGTACGTTTGTCTTCCACCGTAATTAGAATTGTTTCATTCACCATGCATGCGAGTTAGTATCCCCGTACTAATTAACCTTCTTGTGTTTCCAAGGTCCTATCAACATTCCCCCATCGATACTTGGAAAATTTTATAACCAAGGGGGAGATGAAGATGGTGATGATCACGAGCATGAAGATGAGCAGGACCTACCTACCCAGTGGCGCCTAGCTACTTATTCTGATGGATCACCTCTTCTTATCTGTATACAGGGTACTGCTGATGTTACAGAGGAAGCAAGCGTTGTCTCCCATGGTTGCACTTTCTAGACCTATTCCAACATCCGTTGCGGGGTATTCGGGTGGATACTAGTGTGCTAGCGCCAGCACCTTCTCTCTGGTTCAATATTGATAATCTTGGAGAATACTCGCTTTTTCTTGGACTAAACTATCCAATGATGGTGAAAGGCTATCCAGCTGCTGTTGGCACAACGTTACCATTTATGAGAAGCAAATGTATCTATACCTCAGACATTGCTATGGTTCCCTACACTGGCTATCACAATTTGTGTACTCCTGATATAGGCTGCTTCAGCCTGGATGGTGAGTGTTGCTTTGGTCTCAATATTTGCAATAGCTGCCCTTGCCCACAGTCTCACTTCTGGTTCAAAGCAAGCATTTCCAACGCCGAGGAGTGATTGACCTGAAGTTCATTTCATTACTTGTTATTTGTTGTGTGATAAAAACTTTAGTATTTAGAATGTATCCTCGTTGTCGTAGTGCGTTGCTAACTTGTTGTATGTAATACTAAATGGTATGCATGTGATAAACTTACTAAATTTATGAATGGCTTTTGATTCGCTTCTCAGAGTGGGTGCTACGACACGGCACTTTTTTTCTTGAATACATAATTGTCCATGCATTGCAACAGTTGGGCAAAAAATGGAGCGGATTGATATTTTCCTTCGGAAACTAGGGGCGTGGGTCGTTGGATGACAGTCCCCTGAATGTGAGCAAACCAACGTTGTGCACACTCCGCACGTCTGCTGGCTGGCTGAGAAGAGACAGAGGAGGGCCAAGCACGGACTCGAGGAAATTGGGCCACAGTGTGAGGTGGGCCATATGTTAATAAAACTAGTAGGAGTACTACTACTCATTGTTCAAGAATTCACCCCATTAATCAGTTAATGAGCCAGTTAATCGCTACTCATAGCATGGCCGAATCGAATAACACCTATTCATCGTGTTAACTTGATAGGCCGATTAATTGGCCAGTTAGACCGATTAATTTATTGCCAGGCCGATTAGTCCCTGGCGATCCATTAACGGATGGGCAAACAAAGCCCAAGTTTTTGGCCAGTAACCCCTTTCGACCCCATCCCGCTCCTTAATAGCTAGGATTAATAATTTTGCCTCCTCTCTATGCTTTTTATATGTGTACGACAACATGTTTTGGTATATTACATAGCTGGGAGCATGAGAGTATGGTATAATACATAAAAAAACTAGATATATATTGGCAGGTTCCTATTCAATCTACGGATTAATGGTTGACCAATTAATCCAATTAATAGGCCAATTCACCGATTAATAGTTACTCCTAAACCGACCGAGCAACTACCAGCTAACGATTTCTTGAACATTGCTACTACTAGTGGTACCGTACTCCTGCAGAGATAGTACTAATGTGTTCGCTCCACGTAATCAACACCTCGATATAGTGGGGTGGCAAGGGCCAGAACAAGCATTCACGTCCAGGAGTACGACACACGCCACCACCACGAGTCCCATCTGACACCAAATTTTTTGGAGTCTGTGCTACAACTATCTCTTCTCCATCCTCGTTTCTCTAACTCAGCCATCACGCGGCGGGCGGGGTGGGGGCTTGCCGATAGTCGGTTTGCTCAACTGCGGTCCCACTTGTAAGTGAAAATGCAAGATAGCACGTGTTCCCCCCTTGAGCGGCGTACTAGACAAGCCGTGCAGGGGTGCGACACGAACATGGCAGGCTTTTCATTTTGAACTTGTAAGTTGTAGCATTTGGTTCTGCTCCTTGGCGCGACCGATAGATAGAAATAATGATTTTCCTGAAAAAATAGAAATAATGATTCAAAACGATAGCGATGGGCTTTTCCAGCGTGATAAGCATGGAAGTTTTGCCAATTTTGGCCATCATCGCTTTCCTTACATGCAGTCCCACATGTAAGCGATATGCCTAGCCACTATGCGTTGAGCGATGGGCCGGAACGACCGTCTAGGGTGCGACGCGAACGGGGATGTACGTGTTCTAGTTTCTCGTTTTGAACTTTGTCGGGGGATTGATTATGAGCTACGAGAAATCCTCCAATACCCTGGTTCAAACTTTGGGGACTTGGCTTGCAACCACGAAGCTACGAGCTAGGAGCGAGGCACGACAAAGACACAACAAACTACCCAGGTCCAGGCCAGCGTGCGGTGTAAAACTCTACTCCTGCTTGGTGGAATTTCTTGTAGACATTGCTCTTGGAGCTACAAGATGAGCCGGAGCTCTTGGGGGTCTACAATGGTGAAAGGGGTCGATCGATGTTCTCATCCTTCTCTATGGTGGCAGCAATGTCCCTTTTATAGGTGCCTTGGACCTCTTCCCCGAAAATATGAGCGGGAAGTGGCTACCACAGGGCGGCAATTTGAAAGGGGACAGACGCCGATGCTTATCCTGACAAAAGGTGGTCTTCGCCTGCCAAAGGCATTATCCATGACGTGCAGGGGGCTCCACGATGACCTCTGTCCTACAGCTCGCCCTCCAGGTCTTCTTTCACCAAGGCGGAAAGTTTTTGGACTTGCTTTGGGGGCAGGCAGGATCAGCTGCTCCCTTAGCACCGAAGGGGAAACTACCCCGGCCGCACAGGCTGGCGCCTGTCATCACCCACATGACGGGCACGCGACCCGCGTCGCGTGGGCTCCTCGGAAGGCCTCGCGGGGTGGAGCCTCACAAGGTCACTAGGCCACCTACTGTTGTGGTACTTGGTGAAGTCCATCGTCGGAGAGCCTCTCGCGGGGCAAGGCCCTTGCGAGGTTGCTGGCTTCGCGGCGCCCGCTGCCGGGCCGCCTCTTGAGTTGGGACGGGGGCCTTCCTGGGCCGCAGGCAGATGGCCCATGGTATATTGGTTCCGGCTGGGCCGACAAACTTGTGAAGTGTAACACTTATTACAAGTTTGATAGGTTGGGTCATGCATGGTATGTAAACTATGAAAATGATGTAAAAGGTGATCAAGGGATCACACGTCAATCCTGTATGGCAACTCTAGTTTATATTTCTTTATGGAGGGAGTTTTTTTTTCCATTTCTTTTTTCTTTTTCTAGGCTTTGTGGGCTTTTAATTAGCGACAGGGTTTTCCCTTTAAAAAGACTAGCGACAAAGGGGTTCGGGCTGGGATGTTTTCAGATCGAACGGATCGATCCCCCCGTGCAGCCGAACGATCCGTTCATACTTGTGCGTCCCAGTCCGAACGTTCGGCACTTATCGGGTTCCTTTTTTTTCCTTCTCTCAAATATTATGCCGTGCAACCGTGAATCGGACCTGGATAGTCGGACGGGCTGGCAGGCACGCGTGTCCCATCCCGAGTCGAATCGGGATTCGGGAGACCGCAGGAGCGTACCGGCCGATCTATATATACGGACGGGTCGAGTTGAGGCCGTCGACAAACCAGATCTAATGGCGATAGCGATCATTGCGGCGCGGTTCAGCGACGAGGACATCCAATCCATGTTAGAGGAAGGCATCGACCCACTTCTGGCGGAGAGCCTGAGGAAGCTGCAGTCCAGGGTGAGCGACATGCTAGAGAACACCACGGAGTTCCCCTCGCTCGCGGCGCTCGACTGGGCGGACGGCGTCGAGGCCAGCACCGTGAGGGCCGCCCAGAGCATCTCAGAGGACGCGGAGGACTACCGGGACGGGGCGGAGATGGTCTCCAGGAGGCCGGGCGAGGAGGCGCGCGCGGTGGCGGCGACGCTGCGCGACCACGCCGCGTGGGCGTTCGCGCGGCTCGCCGAGGCCCAGGAGGTCCTGGCCTCCACGCGGCGCCTGCGGGACAGGCAGATGAGGGAGGTCGTGGCGACGGAGAACCAGATGGTCCACCACGCGGCCAACGAGTTCCTGCAGTTCGCGGCCAAGGAGACGGAGGGCGGGCAGGTGCCGAGCGGCCTGGAGGCGGGCGACGCGGCGAGGGCCGAAGCGGTGGACGCCGCAGCCATGGCCGAGGGCGCCGGCGCGCGGTTCGCGGAGAGGTTCGTCGCGCTGGCGGGCAAGATCAGGCGGGCCGCGGCGTCGCCGGCGTACGCGGGCGAGGAGGCGCTGGTGGAGGCGCTGCGGAGGCAGGCGGCGGCGGTGGAGGCGCTGTGCGCGGACCCGGACGCGCGGAAAAATCGATGATAACCCCCCCAGTTCGTGCGCCTTTGATCATAAACCCTTTGTGTCGGCGGCGTGGGACCCGCGTGTCGAGTGATGAAATTGCGCGGCGATCAACGCGCACGAACCGGGGTTATCATCAAATGCCCACGCGCGCGCTCGTGCCGAAGATGCTGGGCACGGGGTCGTGGATGCTCTTCAGGGCTATGAACGGGATCCCATTCCCGCTGGAAGACGAAACCAAGTGTTGAGCTGCAAGTGCAACGCATGGCCATTGACTGATACTCCCTCCGTTCCAAAATAGATGACTTAACTTTGCACTAACTTTAGTACAAAGTTGGGTCATCTATTTTGGAACGGAGGGAGTAGATTGTAAACGAATGAATTTAAACGACAGGCGCTACATGTATTTCGATCAAAATGAATAAAACTTGTGAATTCTATTGGTTGTGAGGCTCTTATGTTGTTATTGATTGTGAATTCTATTGTTATTATTGATTGTGAATTCTATTGTTATTATTGATTCATCATTCATGCATGATCATCCCAACTTGTACACAACACATGCATGCATCTCCTAGCCCGAGAGATTGAAAAAAACGTTGCTATTATTCCCTGCATTCCCGCCTCTTATGATGAACACCCTCCTGGCTGGTTGGCTGGTGGTCAATACGATTTCCCAAACAGGTCGATCAACCTCTGCCTTCCGAGACCTATAACTGGCTAAGAAGAGCTTCCTTCTCCTCCTGCCTCTCTTCTTCCCTACATAGGCGTCATGGCCAAGAACGGCTTTGCCTTTTTCGGGGCCGTCTTCATCCCATAGCTAGGTTCACTCATCTAATTGCCTTTGGAGATTTCCTTGAGATTCAGATTCGATTACAGCTAGCGTTGGCAGGTTTCGAGCCCGTACCAGGAGGGGAGCTATAGCGCACACGCAATCGACATGAACAAAACAGCCAGGTAAGAAGAGCCTTCCGCATGCATGCCGAGCAAGCTCTGCATGCAGCACAATGAGTCAATGCAGCTGGGGATTTTGCATTTCCTTCTCGTTTCTCAGGATCATAAGAACGCTATGCGCTTCTCGTAATCCTGGTTCGAGACCATGCATAATTATCCAAGCTAGAACAGGGGTCGACGCTCCCTCTGTTCTGCCCACCTTGATTCAGATTTCAGAACCACGCTGGCTTACATGGTCCGCATCTATTCAGGGCGTTCTGCTTATCGCGTTCTCCGGAGTCTCAGTAGGCGTCATGGGAGAGGAGAATGCTGCATCCGCGAATGTAAGCATTTTTTTTCCTCCAATAATGAATCGCAGGAATCTAAATCCATGTTCATTTACACATTCCAAAGTTCCATTTCCACACATGATCCTCCTCTGTTCTGTTCACTCACGGAGGAGCGCCTGCTGCCTGTTCCCTGTGCAGAGCGTCACGGTGAACGTGAGAGTGTACATGCACTGCGACGCCTGCGAAAGATTGGTGCGCCGCACCATCAAGAAAATAGATGGTACTAAAAATAAGCACTTGGTACTGAATTCCACGCCTGTTCATGTCATGGGGAGTAAACGTCTGATGATCGTCCATGGTTGCAGGCGTGGAGACGGTGGAGGTGGACAGGGAGGAGAACAAGGTGACGGTGACGGGGGATTTCAAGGCCGAGAAGGTGCTGAGGAAGCTCAAGAAGAAGACCGGGAAGAAGGCGGAGATTCTGCCTCCGGACCCAGAGGAAGAAAACCAGGAAGAAGAGAGGCAGGAGCCCGACGAGGATGCTTACGCTCCTTATTACGGTTACGGCCGACCGGCGCCGGACATGGACGCCGTTCTAGGCAACGAGTTCCAGAGGCCGCCGCGATGGGACCTCCACTATTTTGACGACGAGAACACGGAAGCGTGTAGGATCATGTAGGGAGTAATGCTAGAGCAGCATCTGATTTCGGGGCGGTAACATGTGTTTTCCTTGGTTCTCCTAAGTTGTTACGACTTGAGTACTGTTACTTATACTTATGTCAACTTGGCCTATTAGCTCAGCTGGTTAGAGCGTCGTGCTAATAACGCGAAGGTCACAGGTTCGAGACCTGTATGGGCCAATTTTTTTTTGGCTCCTTTGCACCGGCCTTTTTTTTTCAAACTGACATTTCTACAGGTGCAGTATTATTTTCTGAGTGCTCAGGGAGTAATATGGATCGGAGGGAGTACGTTTATGTGTTTACCTGAATTACATTTGAATTTGCCAAAAAAAGATTACACATGCTAATCTCCATGAACCTGTTGGTAAAATAAAAAGAATACACATTTGGGCACCGGCCTTTTTTTTTCAAACTGACATTTCTACAGGTGCAGTATTATTTTCTGAGTGCTCAGGGAGTAATATGGATCGGAGGGAGTACGTTTATGTGTTTACCTGAATTACATTTGAATTTGCCAAAAAAAGATTACACATGCTAATCTCCATGAACCTGTTGGTAAAATAAAAAGAATACACATTTGGGATGGAGGGAGTATTACTTTCGCCTGGTGCAGCTTTTATTCTCTGAGCAGTTCATATACTGCTGTAGATAATGGGCTTCTCTTGGAATAAACACAAGCCAAAACAAATGGTATTTCCCAACTACACTGACCAGTACTAACTTGAGGTGTCTCCACCCTTCAAAAAAAAAAAAACTGAAGGTGTCTCCATGCTAACAGAAATAGTGCACATTCCGAACATATGATGGTACCAAGCACTAGCTCTAAGAAGATGTGCATCATCTTGCTGAACAACATGAAAATAAAGACGAAAAGCAGAGCAAGATCTGTCTGCATGAGCCTGCTTGTAAAAATAGCTTGAAGCTCGATACTGTGAATCAAACTGCAGATGTGTGCATTACTGAATTTCGTCGAAGGCAGAAACCGCCTTCTGATCTACAGCCACAACACTACACTGAATGTCTTTACGTACGTTACAATAAAGCTTGCATATTTAAACAACGTATACTAGTTACATTTATAAGGAATCTACAGTGTCTAGAGTAACTATACTTCAACTGGGACAACTCATAATACACTGGCAAACATTACACGTGGACCCGTACAGCTAACATTGCTCGGTGTGGTAAAAATGTCGTCTGCTGCAGATAATTTTACCTGCAGAAGCAAACTGCTTGCCAAGCTATCGTGCAGCAGTCGCGGCTCGTGAATCCTGCCAACCCAATTCACGAGCTCGGCGTTCCCACAGTGATGTCAGTTTCCTCTCCTTTGAGATTGCCCCCTCAGACTTCTCCCTGGCTTCCTCACAAGTCTCTGTGGCCGCGTTACACTTCTCTGCCTCTCGCTGGTACAGGGTAGCCTGCCTTTTTGCCTCGACAAGAGTGGCATTCATGTGATGGATGTGCTCCTCAGCTACAACCTGCTGCAGCTTGAGTTCCTCGTTGAGGAGATCAACAAACTGCTTCTCCATCTCCTTGTTACGCTCAGGGTCATTTGTGCCGCAAGCTGCAAATATCAAGTCAAATTATTTTTTCCAGTCAACATAGCCTGATAACAGATGCAGCCATGTGAGAAGAAATTTACAACAAAAGTTCCAGCTCACACAAACTTCGCAGCAATTTGGGAAAAGGTTTGCACTACTGTGTTCTTACAAAGCATTTGTAATTGTACCATCGAAACGATGAGTTTTGTAGGTGAAAGCCTTATGAGCAGGTGTGGTGCTAGTTTCTTAAGAAGTTAAGACTTGAGTGGCTGATAAATAACCACTGAGAAAAAAGGTATACTTTGTCGGCGCTTGGTAAGCTGCACAGCAAATAAAATCGGTGCATGGGAGTAATCACCCCTTACTAGAAATAACAGGAAGTAATCCATGTTTGGTTTTAATGTTAATGTGCTACTGGAAATAGCAGGAAGTAATCGTTGGTTGCAAAAAGTCAATGTGTTATGGGACAAACCCAGAATTTGGATGGTATTGCAAATAAGAAGTACAACTCTGTTCCTAAATATAATAAGTTTTGGCAGTTCAATTTACATTAGTGAACAGAGGTAGTAATAGTTAGACCTGAGCTTGTGAGCATATGATGCATACCAACAAAAAATAAGAACTAGAGCATCATAAGTCCTTCTTGTGTTTGTTCACATTAGCATACCACAAAAGCATCAAAACTCTGACACGCTTTTCCTAATTATATTTGGATGATTTAGCAAATGTACACTAGGTCATTCAATAGAGTTTATCATTAGACAAATCTCACAGGTTTCATGCTAAGGTCCTTGAGAGTCAAGTCTTTCAGAAACGTGCAAAATGATCTATGGCCAGCCCGATACTTAACTCGCCAGTAGTTTGAAAGAGCAATATATGAACATAAAACAAACTGGGGATAATATTTTACGCAGCGCTTTATAGAGTATAACTTATGTCTTGGTTACTACTGTATAAAACTTCAGTACTGCTGACAGGCACTACTTTTTCAAACAATTTGGCAACAGGAATTGTGAAGAATGACACCATCAAAATGACAGGCATGCCAATAACCCTGGACGTCTAAATTGTGTCGTAGGGTGATAAGATTCCGAAAATTCTGAAGCTGCAAGTGGAACTGTCCGGTATAGAAAATATAATGATGAGAACTTCACAAGTGACGCCGTTCTCCATCAGATGTCAGTTGTAGTCTCTCTTTTTTTTTAGTTATACTCTACCAATTACAATGAGAAGACTGGATAATACTGAACCTCTGTTAACGGGACAGCGAAGAAGGAGCTCAAACCTGAAATTGAGAAGTTCATGAGCCCTGGAAAGGAAGGAAATGTAAAACCCTGTCAGAGATAAGTTTACCAATCCAGTTAAAAACATACTCCGTACTACAATAAATGGTCTATTGCTAATTGAGTTCAATGACACTCATAAGCAACCGCATCCAAATAATTGACACTAGTCTCAACGACAGGCCCATTTTCGTTGTGTGCAGAATGGCGCGTCGGTGCGAGATCTGAAGAGAGGGGCGGGGGTGGACGCTGACCTGGCGCGATGGACTGGAGGGAGAGCGGCGGCGGGCAGTCGCAGGTGCAGGGCGGGCAGGAGGGGGCGGAGACGGCGGCGGAGGCGGGGGTGGAGAAGCCCTTCTTGTAGCGCCAGTAGAGCGCGGGCCCGGAGACGCCGAGCGCGGAGGCGACGGCGAGGATGACCAGGCACCAGCGCCCGCACGCCGCCGCCGCCGCGCGTCGCCCCCCGACTGCCATCGCGCGCGCTCGGGCTATGTGTCCGCGCGCCGTGCTCGTGCCTGCCGGATTCTACCGTCGCGTCTCGGGGGCGGGGCGCGCGCTTGCGGTGGTTTTCTCGTGTTGCTGTGGGGGCGTAGGGCGATGGTGGTGCTGGACCTGCTGGTGGTGGGGGCGATGGCAGTGGGGTGGGTACTGGGCAGTGAAGGAGTGTGTGTGAGTGGGAAGCGAGCTAACTGCGGGTGGGTGGGCAGTGAAGGTCCCGGGGATCGGCCGTCGTGCTCGTGCACTGGATTGCGGCCTCTGGCTTCGCTGGCCGCGTTCCGTCTGCGTGGAGACGGACCCGAAATTTTGACAAGTCCGGAGAAAACGTCGGGTCGCAAGCCAGCTTCGTTTCTTTCGCCCGCAGACGGTCGGTGTATCTCAACTTGCGCCCACATCGTTTAGGGCCTCTTTAATCTGTAACCGCAGGATTATCAAAGCGCAGGAATAGAAAAAAAAACGCAGGAACAAAGTACGTGGATGAAAATTTTCCTTTAAAATGTAGTACAAATGGGCCCTATGGAAAAAAGATCCTAACAATTTCAATCCTGCGAATTAAACTACCATCACAGGACAAATTCCCGAGGGTTCAAATCCTTCCAAAATCCTATGAAATTCCTTCGAACCAAATAAGCCCTGGCCTCCTCGCCAAGTGGATGCAGTGGTGCTTCGAGGCGGGTGTTAGTGGTGATGCACGACAGACATTATTAGTCTGCAGCGGTGCTTGTCTACACATGAAATGGAACGCAGGTACACGACGTTGATAACATAACATGTGGTACCCAGTTTGGCCGATCACGGTATAATAAAAGGATAAAGAAAAAAGGTTTGGCCAACCAACGCACGCACACGACAAATGGACGGAACAAACCACGGATCACAACTGAGGCTTCCACTCTGATTCGTAGCCAGGCTCTTGAAGCTACAGGCTTACTACATCGGCGACTCGTCTCAAACAACACAGCCCAGTTCCTGACGAACACACAGAGCATGAGCATGCTGAATCGCAGCACACAAACACACCACCAGAGTATGTATAATCAAACAGTTACACCAGCCTACAGCACCAGCTAATTAAAGCCTAACCAACCATCTACATGGCTACATCCACCTCGTGGAAGCACAATGCTGTATGTTACACAAGTGTTCAGTTCAACCACAGGACCGTACACCAGCGTCGACGGCAGCAAGCGCACTGCCACGCCGCAGAATCGCACACGCACACAACCACACATGCAAACTTTGCAACCATCTGAACATGGAACCCCTGAAGAAACTCACTGGTCGATTCCGACACCGAGAATGCACTGCGCGAGATGGGTCAGGTACGGTTCGGCCTGTGAGCTCTTGCTCAGTGTAGGAACGAGGCTCTGGAGCTCCGCGTTGAACTCCGACTCGAATTTCCTGCGGCAGACAAGGCAAGATGGTGTGTTACAAACCTGAACTGCGTAGGCACAAAGACTTTGTAAAACTGACTGGGACATTGAGATACGTACAGGATTGACTGCGACATCACGGCGTTCTCGGATGCTAGTTTCAGTTGCTCGTCTCTGTCCTGTGATCTCTTGGCTCTTGCTCTCGACGACAAGGATTTCGATTTGCTCTCAGGAGCAGCCACCTCGATGGACGGTATCAAGAGCTGGATGGAAGTCGCGTATTGAAGACATAATGCTTTCAGCTTCTCAACTTTCTGCACATCACAGATAAATGGATAATAAGTTCTTGCTTTTTTGGCAAGCAGGATGCCAAATGGTGCCCGCTTCAAAATATTGTTTAGAGACCATATATAGCTATGTATTCCCAACAGATTATGCACATCCTACAGTTGACAGTTCGAAAAGATGCACACAGATTAACAAATTTGCAAAACTCAGTCCCATCCAACAAACCAAAGGTATAACTTTTATGACTCCTTAATGGATAACAAGGATGAGATAAGCACTGCGTCTTGTTGGAATATGAGCTAAAGGTTGAACTATGGCCACATGTAGATAATTCACGACATTCAAGTTAGGAGACACAATACCTTCACCCTTTACAGGTCAAGCATGTACAGATCATGACAACAAGCAGTCAAGCATGATCATTGAATTAAGCACATAGTTCGTCAGCAGTTTAAAATGAAGAAAATGGACAACACTTATTGATGCATAACAATTACTTTTGAACTGTAATTTCCTTTTATTTTAAACAAAAAGACAAAGAGCAAGGACAGACCATGAGGAGCTCAGGCAACAACAGCAAGCATTCTTTTAGACACTTCTGGAGGAAGAAATCGTGTATCTGGATGACCTGCAATCAGCATCACAGCAAAAGTAATGTAATCTGTACTGTTGGAGGTGCAGTTAACTTAATCATAAGGACATGGTTAAAACCTCATCGATGCTCCTTGCAGTTTGAAGGCGGCCATGCATTGAATGCCAGTTTGGTTCAAGAACCTGAGGGCCAAGGAGTAATTAACAATTTTCTCACCTTCAGTAACAGTTGGTATGGTGAAACTGGTATGGATGGTTTACCTCAAAAGTTAGATAATGTAGAAGGCTGTTTACAAACTTGAGCATGCTGCGACAAAGAATCGATGACCGCAGAATTGGTGTTCCAAGAATCTTGACAGACCGGAAACCCTGTTTGAGAGGTTGACATCAGTTGATGTGAGTACGTAAACAAAAATAATAATGTAACTAACTTAATGGATATATAAGGTTATGTCATACTTGTTGGATCTGCCACGCTTGACACAATTGGCGACTAACATGTTTGCAGTGAAACAATAGACGAAAGATCAATTGATACTTTGTTAAAGCCTTCCTTGAAATTACAAGAGATAGTGGCCATGGAATCTGCAATATCGATCAGGTATATCATTTCACTATCACAGGATAAATGCAATGAGAAATGCTTAAAGAAAATACAAACAGAAACCTTGTAGCCAAGGCAGAACGTTTCCAAGCCAGTTATGTTTAATGTCATGGGCTGATCAACATCAGCTGCAGCAAGCTTGTCTGAAGAGTACGCACAGTCCAAGTCTTTCAGGGTTGTCAGTTTTTTAAGCAGGGAACTTCTTTCCTGTTTCATAAGATATGTGAATATGATAGTCAACGGATACAGTATGATTTGACTAGACTCAGATAATAGACTTACAACGCAACAAGTCAAATCTTCATGACTTGGATCGGAAGCAGCTGCTGTACTTCGCAACGCGATGTCAACAAGAGACTGGTGTAGATGAGAGAATAACACAATGACGGAGAGTTAGCTTATCAATTATCATGACAAGAGCTGCCAAAAAATCTGTTTTCACCATGACGAGAAACAAAGAGACAACAACATAGCACAAGAGGAACCTGAAGTTTTTCAACGGATATATCTTCTGGTTTCTTTGTAAGCTCCTCTCGGGCAATATCCATAAAATGAACCAAAAAATCACCCTGTAAAACTAAAGGAAACAAATTAGATAACTAGTGCGAGAAAAATAAACATGAATGTTTAAAATCAAGTTGGGCAACATGAATCCTTCTCACTATTAAGGCATTCATAAAACAGAATGCACAAAGAATGTGGTTTTCTGTATTTTAACAGACTACGCGCACATAATATGCAAAATTATAAAGCCCAGGTGTAGATGTATATCAGATGCAAGTCAATAAGTACACTCATATATAGTAATAACACAAAATTATGAAGAGTAAATGTTACGCATACTTGGTCAAGAAGTAGATAGCGCTTCAATGATCGCAGTTTCCCAATGAGATCATACTGTAAATATGTACACTGAATTTAGCAAGTGATCTTAGAAGCGAGTGAAATGCAACAGTATTTTAACTACAAACAGTCATTACCTTATCTTTCATTAGAGTCAAGAGCTCACCACTTGCAAAATCATAAGCAGATTTGATGCACTCAAGATATTGGTGGTTTGAACCAAAGCTTGTCAGCTTAGAGTTTTCTGACAGGGAAACCTAAATAAAATATCCAACATAAGTGTATTTTGTGAACACAGATATAACATGATACTCTATCATTCAACTGAAGAATAATCATGCGTACCTGAACATTGTGCCCACATTCTCTCATAACATTAAGATACTTTCCTGTTGTCAGAATGGTGGCAGCAACATTATTGAGAAAACTAGGGATGCCATCTTTTAGGCTGTACCGTTGCTGCCAATATTTAGCATCATAATCTTGAGTGAGACTCTCCTACCAAAATAAAAGAAGAAGGCAAAGCACCTGATTAACTTAAGACCCAAATATGCCCAGCATTTTAGGTAAATACAGAGAACAGTGGACGTTAAGTAGATCCAAAATTTTACAAGTCAATAAGTACCTTCTGCAGAGATTTGTTTTCAGCAATGAAGAATTCACCATAAGGGTCATCTATGACACCCTCATATACCCATCTAAAATGACGATCAGAAAGTGAAATTAATGACGCTGCAAACAAGCTTACTAACTTTTTTTTTCTAAGCAACACTCAATATTAAAAGTCCAAAGAAGACACAGCTAGCCAATATAGAATTTTTATGGATTGAGGAAGTGCCTCAGTCCTAAAACTGAATGATAAAGATAGTTACGAACCATCACAAACCTTTCCAACATCCTGAGGTATGCTGCACTTGCACAATCAGTCATCTTCTCCAGTAATGACCGAACAGCACTATCGCCAGCCATCGCCTTTGCCTAAGTAGAAAGATATGATGATTAAATTACATGATAAAAGAGATAATCGTGTAGATTAAGCTAAACAAGCTATGAAGAACTGGACCTTAAAAGATTAGTTCTATAGAAGTTGTTCTATCACTGGAAAACAAAAGAGGAGCTGGCCAGGTCTGTTTGGCTCAGATTTAGGAGGGAAAGGGTAAATGTGCTTATCAAGGATCTAAAATATAACCTCTTTCACTAAATTTACCTGACTATGAAGTAGATTAAGTGTCGCCGAACCGCTAGTATTATTGGACATAGCCTTCTCTATTAGAACAGCCAGTGCATTCAATGAACTCATCATCCGCTGTGAAAGAAACACAGGACTTACAGTGCTTAAAACAGTAACCAGACACTGATAAGTTCACAAATAATTGGTTACATGCAGATAAAGAAGAAATACCTGACAAAAGAACCATAATCCTTGAACAGAGAGCCTTCCAAGACGGAATTGATGCTCCAGTTGAGCAACCATTGCCTGATAATCCTGTTATTAAAAAATACTACACTAAATAATATTGTGCCAAATTCACATAGAAGCACTAATACTGTCAGAGAGCTCTGGGGAGAACAATGTAACATGGTTAATGCCTATCAGTGGGATTATCTCAATACAAGAATGAACCCTTAACACATTATACAGTCAGCACTATATTCCTTCTCCCACTTTCCCAAATAGAAGAAAGGTCGTACACATGGAATAAACAAAATTATCTCTCTCATGGTAGGGACTATACCAGGAGGAATGCCCTTAGAGCTGCCGCTAGAGCATGGTTGACCAAACCATTTTTGAAATGTGACCTGGACTCCACAAACTGGCTTGCTAGCACGAAATCTTCACATAAGGGGAAAATTCGGCGAGTCAACTCCTGCAAGAGAAAGATTAGCCAAACTCAAATATATCCTTCCTTTTTTGGCATGGTCACAGCTTACCTGGAGTGCAAGGTCCATTGAAGAATCAATCTGGAAGACAACATATCCCTCCTTTCCGCGTACTCTCTTAATTGAAATGTATCTTCCCTCAATACCCACCAGAGCTGATAGCAAATCATCAATAACTAAAAGCTCCTGCATTTCAATCAGGGCAGTTACAATGAATAAAGTTGTTAAACAACCCGGTTGATTGCGGAAGCTCCATCAATTTAGCATTTCTAACTGAAAGTACAGATGTTAAGCCTCACCGGATGGCTATTTTCGGAAATGGTGTGGAAATTAAGCAATGTTCTGTGGTCTTATCACAGTGAACGTTATATTTAGTGCATCATTTCCTAAAGCGCCACAAACATACCAACCTATATGCTCTAAATGCAAAACAGAAACCACATTCGACCAGAAACTGCATATTTGTAAAAGAGACTTTCTCAAACTGTTTTCAACCCACACCAGATTGGCCATCCAATCCAAAAATAATAATGATAATGCCTAAGTAAGAATCGTTGCATTACTGGCAAAAGGAGCGCATGTCAATTGCTGAAATCCAGGAAGTAGAAAATCTTAAAAAGGCACAATCCCATACTTCAATGGAATTCCCTGCACAGTGGCTACAATCTCAAACAGCGATCAACAAAGATTTAAGGTTCACATACTAGTAAAAGACAAAAACAAAAAACACATCAAAACCCTTCTAATTACCAAATCACTGAGCTCAAATTCAAAATCAAAACCCTAGCCCCAGTTCACAAACAGTACAAGGAAAGCCAAGCTCCAATTTCGCCGGTTGAACTATTTCAAATTCCGCTTACCTGCACAGAAACAGCGTACGATCCGAGGACACTCCCAGCGCCGCCGCCAGCGCCGCGGCTGCAGATTCAAACCAACTCCGGGCATCAGAGACCACCCGGGGCAACAGAACCGCGAGGAAACCATCGACGCGGCACGAATTTATCCTCCATACGTACCTGAAGGAGTCGAGAGAGAAAGACTTGGATCCGGGCGCCTGCGACGGCGCGGACACCTTCGCCTCCTGCCAGGGCACGAGCGGAGGATGTGAGGCCGGCGTAGCAATACTGGAGGGGCGGGTTGGGTATTGCTGGGAAGAGGAAGGGCTTACCTGGTGGAAGCGTCCGGTGAGGTAGGGCCGCTCCAGGTTCCAGCGAGGGGTCGCCGGAGCGGGATCCATTTCGAGGTGGGCGGGGAGCGGTGGCGACTGGCGACGGGGACAAGTGTGGGAGAAGAGTTGAGTTAGGACAGATCCCGGCCGTTTGTTTGAAATCAACGGTACACGCCCGTCAAGTAAGCAGGGACATAAGGTTGAGACTCTGGAGTACTATTTTTTTATCCTATATAACAATGAATACTATAGTTTATGAAACATCAGTTGGTAACCTAAAATCAAGAGATAAGAGAAGAATGTGACCACAGGCCTCCTCAGAGCTCAGTGATTCTGGGCCGTTGGATCGATTCCCTTGATGCGTTCTCGTCCGTCCGATCGAGCTCTGGAGAAGCCTGGGCCGTTGGATCTGGGGCAAACACTGCTGGAATGAATAGTAATGGCAGCAAAATGTAAATACCATATGCCCCCACCAGGGCATTTCGGTCATTTCGCGTATTGGGGGTATAAAAGGGGGCCACGCCCGTGTTGAAACCCTAGCCGGCTCCTCCTCCCTCTCGCAGCTGCCTCGCTCCCTCCCACGCACCCGCCTCCCTACCTCTTCCTCTCCCCCACCTTTCCCTCCACCAGGCCTCGCCGCCCCGCCCACTTCACCGCTGCCGACGCCCCTCAGACGTCGCCGTCGTGGCTCATCCATCTCCCCGCACGCTCCTCCCCTTCCCCGCTCCTCCCATTCTCCACCGCAGCCGATCGCCGCGCCCTCTCCTTCTCTCTGCGGCAATGACACGGCGCTTCAGACGGGAGGATAGGCGACGAAGCGTTCTCCTCCGTGTTGCTGCGTCGCGGTGCCCACCCGCTCGTCACCGCCGATGACGACAGGCGGCTCCCGCCTCGCCGCTTCGCCGCTTTCACCCGCCTCGCCCATCCCGCCCCGCCCCGCCTTCTTCTTGGCCGCTTCGCGATGGCCGATGCCCACGGCCTCGCCCGCCCGTCGTCCCGCCCGCCGTCTCGCCCGCCTTCGTCTGCTTCGCCGCCGTGGCGTGGCCGATAGCCGACCATGCCCGTCGTCCCCGCTTCGCCGTGGGCGATAGCCGCGCCACCGAGGACCACGGCCACTCGATGAGAAGGCTCGACCTTGGCATGAACCGTGTCAGCATGGCGGCAGCAGATCCTCATCGCGAGCAGCCCTCCCGCCGGTGCCGCCAGCGTCGTGATGCCGCTGCTTGAGGCCGTGTTGACATTGCCATGGCGTCGCCGGATCTTGATGGTGAGCTCTCGAGGACCGCTTGGCAGGGGGGCCATCGCGGCTTCCGGTGGCGCCAACCGTAGATCTGAGACTCCGTTTACACTTCGGTTTCGATTTGGTGCCTCCACTCCTCACCACCTCTCCCTCTCTGATCTTGTTTGTTTGTAGGCCTGTGCTTGTAGGTTATTTGTCTTCTCTATATGTAGATGCTATTGGATTCAGACCATAGTCGAAAGTTGGGGGCCTTTTGTGCTCTCGGGTTTGGCTATATTCCAAGTATTAGGATTTCTCTCAGTGTCAGCTAGGTTCCAAAGATGGCCACAGAGCCTTTTGTGCTCTCGTGTTTGGCTAGATTCCAAGTATTTGGATTTTTGGGTCAATGGTGCAGCTAGGTTGGCTAGGTTCCAAAGTCGGCCACTTCTCTGTGGCCTTTGTCTTTGCCTTGCTTGGACTCGATGGGAGAGAGATAAGGGTTGGGCTAGGTTCCAAAGATGGTCACTTTTTGTGGCCTTTTGTGCTTTGCTTGGACTTGATGGGAGAGAGAAAGGTTTGGCTAGGTTCCAAATATTGGGATCTTTTGGAAGTTAAGGTACTCATGTGCTCTTTGTTACATTGTAAAGTATGTATATGGGGTGTTCCTCTGGTTCAAAATGAATACTAGGTTAAGATCCTTACACTTGAAATTTATCATTATTTGGATACTCTGCGGTGTTGTTTTGTTTACTAAATTCTCCAGTTATTTTCAGTTTCAATTAGGCTTTGTGTAGTGATTATCTCGGCTTTTGCAATAGCAACTATACCATCGTGATGTGTAATTACAGATTGTTTTAGTGTTATAATTTGTTCTGACTTCCATGATTTATAGTATTGACATATTGAGCTTCATGCCCTTTCCATGAATTGAGTTCTATGTAAGTCTTGGCAATGCATCGACATGGTTCTCGTAGCCATTATGATGCATTTCGCACCACAACGTCAGTTCCTTTCTATCACCGATTTTTGATAAATCTTCTCTGCAGTGAAACCCAAAGAACGATATGGTGTGAATGAAAAGGGTACTATTTATTAGTCTTATAGTGGTCGACATGCTATCAATTTTTTAGTATCTAAAAAGCGGACCAGTTTTGCAATGAAGGTTTATATTTTCCATTACATTTGGTCATAAGATTTTACTTTGTTTTGCCAGGAGAGTTTCACTTCATGTAGCTACTACACCAGGAGAATTGTATGCTTGCGCCGAGGAAAATGTTATGCCGACCTTGGACAAGTGCCCTGAACTCACCTACGTCCGGTATGGATGGCTTTTCAATTTTGTGCCTTGACTTCTAGATTGTAATCCTACTTGACTTTTGCATCAGTGATAAGTGAAGTTCTCTACATTCCTCGATTTTTAGTGTTATGAGACAGAATATGTATCCTTAGTTACCTCTTCCTACATTTTTGATTTGCCTTTTTTGACCCAAATAAACCACACCTTTACCATATTTTACACTGATGTCATATTTAATCATTGGCATAGCTTTGAAAGTTCAGTTCAGATCAAAAGGACATCCCATATGACCAGAAATTGTTTATGTTCAGATTATAAATCATATGCAATTTAATGTTTTTAAATGGATAGGGTGATTGGCAATAGATAAATGATATTAGCTTTGCATTGTGGATTATTTCCTTTTTTGGCTATAGGTTTTAGCCATTAAATTTAACTATAGGTTTGTTTCTGTAACTTGTTCGCCTTTAGAACAGGCTTTTGCGTGGCTTACAAAAGAAAAGAGTGAGTGGTTGGTGCGTGGGAGTGCACCGTGGGTATGATCTGGATTGTTTTAGCTCGGATTTTGTCGTCTTTTTTACCTCTTATTTCGCTTTGGGTACGGTGTTAGGCGTTCCTTCCTTGGATTGTAGCTATCTCCTTTTCTTTCTCTTCTTCTTCTTTCAATTTTTTTCCTTGTCTTTGCCTTAGCACTGAAATGCATATCTACTATTTTGCAGGTAATCTGGTGTGAGCCCGCCGTGGCCGTCGGGGCCGAGGAAGGCGGCGAGGGGCCCGCCATGGACCGGTTCGACCCCGGCGCGCCGCCGCCGTTCGTGCTGGCGGACACCCACGCCGCCATCCCCAAGCACTGCCAGATGCGATTATCTGCAGGTTCATTTCTTCTCTCTTTCTTTCCTCTTCTTTGACCCCCTCTTGCTACCAGCTCCTGACTGTGTTCCCTTCTCCTCAAGGTCAGTCAGCCGTGTCGGCCTCATGTACCCACCATGAGATGAAAGATGGATTTGGAGAAGGGAGGGAGCAGGAGGAGAAGAGGAAGAAGACACCGTACCACCTCCATGCACCTCCAATTTCTCTATCCTTTTCTTGCAGGTACCCACACTTCTCTCTTCCTCCTGATTAGCCCGATCCCTTATCTCATGTACTCGTCTTCTCATCTTTGTTTGTGCATAGTCTTTTCTGTACATGTGTACAAGTTGTATGTCTACAAGTTATTCGATGAAAATCAAAGCAAGCTTTTGAGTGATGTTCTGTTCTTTGCAGAATAGGGATGGACAATTGGTCAATATACTAAACGGATACATTCACTGGAAATGAGGGGATGTTGATGTTGTGGGCTTGATTGGCTTTGCAGGTTCCAACCAGATTGCTTTGCAGGTATTATGCAAGAATTGTTTTCTTTATTATGAGAAAGCTCAATACTTTTTTGCTGTGAATTACATATGTAAGTGTTATGTGTGATCGTTAGATTGTAGCAGAGATACTATATACAGGGTGTTAATTGTTCAGTTTGCTTGCTTGTCGCTTATCTACACAGTTATACAAGGTGTTAATTGTTCAGTTTGCTTGCTTGTTGCTTATCTACACAGTGATGCGTTGTTTTTAGTTTTTCTTCTTGCTTAGTTGGCTAATAAGAACATAAGTGTACATGATTACTGCACTACATGATATCCTATAGTATTGTTGTTCAGTGATATTAATCACAATTTGCAAGAACAAAGATAAATGTTGGTCCCCTTTTAGCTAATAATAGGGACTCACTGATTAGTAGCAAAAAACAGGATCAAGTGCAGGCTTAATTTTCTTTTACAGGTTAAGGATGAGGCCTCAATTATTATTCTTTTATTATGATTATTGTGTATAGCATGTCCGTTATTCTCATCCTATCTGATTGTTGAACTGCACTTGATCATGGTTGTTCATACTCTTAATTATAATAATTGTTGATCCGTAGGCCCATGTTTGTTGGTGCCACGAAATGGCCGTGCCACCGCTTGTGTGAGCCACGACGGTGCTGCCCGCACGCCTGCCCCAAAATGCTGCCCCGACCCGAGCTGCCGCTGTTCGTCCGGAGAAGCGCGGGAAGAAGAAGATGGGTAAGCTCCTCTTGCTCTTTTATTGCCTAGCTTGATTTAGTTCCTCTCCTTTACAAGTTAATACGATGTAATGTGTCACATATTCAGAAAGCTAATGTAGGGACACATATTTTAGAAAATAAGCAATATTAATATAGCAGAATAAGAGGCTGGTGAAAATAAGCAATATCACTTGTCAGGCCACAAGTTTGGTCTGACTTTGTAACTATCGCCAAAAGTTCAGTTTTGATATATCATCTACTGAACTATCATTTTTGTGCACCCGTTTTTGTTACCTATGTTTCTGAACCAAGTGCATCAGTGTGTTTAGTTGGGATTAGCATTTTATTTTGGTGCTTAAAATGCCTCTGTTTTTGTTACCTCTGTTTCTGAACCAAGTGCACTAGGGTCGAATTAGTTGCTTAATCCATACACTGTGCATCAGGTTCACAAGCATTAGTTGCTTAATCCATACAATCGTGCGAACTTCAGGCGAGATAATCGTGTAGTTAATGCTTGATGACATATATATTTAGATAGGTGAATTATCAGAGGTTGGTCCAGATATCCAAGGTTAAATCTATGCCTACATCTTCCAGAGTTCTTTGGAAAGGATCAATCCTTCAGTTTTTTGGTGTTGTTCTTGGTTTGTACATATGTATGTTTCCATTTTGCTCCATTTACTACTACACAAACCTTGATCATTTTTTAGATTTTAGATAACTAATGGTTAGCACATATCCTTCCATTCCATGAATTAATCTTAATTTGTCTGGGTTAAGCTCTCTGTGTGTGCAAGCTTTACAAAACCAAGACTTAATCCTAGCTAACCTGAAGGTGCTAGCTAATCAAGAACAGTCTAAAATGTTGTGCGGCAATATCGGTTTCACTAACACTATTATTGTTGATGTTGTACGTAAAATTATATTTGAGGGTTTCTTTGTGCTTTCTCAGAGTTTATCTGACGTGGCATGGCACGCGTACTATATTATTGAGCTATCATCTTACGGTTCGGATTTATGGTGGCGGCAGATTGATTTGAAGGAACGGGAGGAAGTGAAGGAAATATGCCCTAGAGGCAATAATAAAGTTATTATTTATTTCCTTATTTCATGATAAATGTTTATCATTCATGCTAGAATTGTATTAACCGGAAACATGATACATGTGTGAATGCATAGACAAACAATATGTCACTAGTATGCCTCTACTAGACTAGCTTGTTAATCAAAGATGGTTATGTTTCCTAACCATGAACAAAGAGTTGTTATTTGATTAACAAGGTCACATCATTAGTAGAATGATCGATTGACATGACCCATTCCATTAGCTTAGCACACGATCGTTTAGTATGTTGCTCTGCTTTTATCCATGACATATACATGTTCCGTAACTATGAGATTATGCAACTCCCTTCACGGAGGAACACTTTGGTGCTACCAAACGTCACAACGAATCGGGTGATTATAAAGGAGTACTACAGGTGTCTCCAAAGGCGATGTTGGGTTGGCGATTTGAGATTAGGTTTTGTCACTCCGATTGTCGGAGAGGTATCTCTGGGCCCTCTCGGTAATACACATCACTTAAGCCTTGCAAGCATTACAACTAATGAGTTAGCTGTGAGATGATGTATTACGGAACGAGTAAAGAGACTTGTCGATAACGAGATTGAACTAGGTATTGGATACCGACGATCGAATCTCGAGGCAAGTAACATACCGATGACAAAGGAACAACGTATGTTGTTATGCGATCGACCGATAAAGATCTTCGTAGAATATGTAGGAACCAATATGGGCATCCGTGTCCCATTGTTGGTTATTGACCGAGACGTGCCTCGGTCATGTCTACATTGTTCTCGAACCGTAGGGTCCGCACGCTTAAGGTTTCGATGGCGGTTATTATGAGTTTATGTATTTTGATGTACCAAAGAAGTTCGAGTCCGGATGTGATCACGGACATGACGAGGAGTCTCGAAATGGTCGAGACATAAAGATAGATATATTGGAAGCCTATATTTGGAGTTCGGAATGGTTCGGGTGAAATCGGATTTTCTTAGGAAACCGGGGTTACTGGAACCCTCCCGGAGGCTATTGGGCCTTAGTGGGCCTCGAGGGAGAAGAGGAGGGGCGGCCGGGGCAGGTCGCGTGCCCCCCCCCTAGTCCGAATAGGACAAGGAGGGAGGCGGCGCCTTCCTTCTTCCCTCCCCAATCCTACTCCAACTAGGAAGGGGAGTCCTACTCGGTGGGAGTAGGACTCCTCCAGCGCCTCCTAGGGCGCCGCCCCCCCTTGCTCCTTTATATACGAGGCGGGGGCACCCTAGAACACACAAGTTTGATCTACGGATCGTTCCTTAGCCGTGTCGCGGTACCCTCCACCATATTCCACCTCGGTCATATCGTCATGAAGCTTAAGAAGCTTCTGCGCCGTAGAACATCAAGATCGCCACCACGCCGTCGTCTTGTGGAACTCTCCCTCGACACTCGGCCTGGATCGAGTCTGAGGGACGCCATCGAGCAGACGTGTGTCAAGAACTCGGGGCGTCGAGTAACGGCGCCGGATCGGTCGGATCGCGAGGAGAACGACGACTACTTCCTCTACGTTGTGATCGCTTCGCTTCGGTCTCACGAGGGTACGAGACAACACTCTCCCTCTCGTTGCTATGCATCACCATGATCTTGCGTGTGCGTAGGAAATTTTTGAAATTACTACGTTCCCCAACAAAGTGGTATCGAGCCTAGGTTTTATGGTTTGATGTTTTGCACGAGTAGAACACAAGTGAGTTGTGGGCGATACAAGTCATACTACCTACCAAGCATGTCATACTTTGGTTCAGCGGTATTGTGAGATGAAGCGGCCTGCACCGACATTACGCCAGACGCTTACGCGAGACTGGTTTCACCGCCACGAGCACTCGTTGCTTAAAGGTGACGGTGGGTGTCTGTCTCTCTCACTTTAGTTGAACTGAAGGTGTGGCTACGCCCGGTCCTTGAGAAGGTTAAACGAGTCTATTTGACGAAGTATCGTTGTGGTTTTGATGCGAGGTGAGACTGGTTCTTGCTTAAGCCCGTAGCAGCCACGTAAAATTTGCAACAACAAAGTAGAGGACGTCTAACTTGTTTTTGCGGGGCATGTTGTGATGTGATATGGTCAAGACGTGATGCTATATTTTATTGTATGAGATGATCATGTTTTGTAACCGGTTATCGCAATCGGTGGAGCCATATGGTTGTCGCTTATTGTATGCAATGCAATCGCATTCTGTAATGCTTTACTTTATCACTAAGCGGTAGCGATAGTCGAGAAGCATAAGTTTGGCGAGACGACAACGATGCTACGATGGAGATCAAGGTGTCGCGCCGGTGGCGATGGTGATCATGATGGTGCTGCAGAGATGGAGATCACGAAGCACAAGATGATGATGACCATATCATATCACTTATATTGATTTGCATGTGATGTTTATCCTTTATGCATCTTATCTTGCTTTGATTGACGGTAGCATTATAAGATGATCTCTCACTAAATTATCAAGAAGTGTTCTCCCTGAGTATGCACCGTTGCCAAAGTTCGTCGTGCCCGGACACCACGTGATGATCGGGTGTGATAAGCTCACGTCCATCTACAACGGGTGCAAGCCGTTTGCACACGCAGAATACTCGAGTTATACTTGACGAGCCTAGCATATGCAGATATGGCCTCGTAACACGGAGACCGAAGGTCGGCGTGAATCATATAGTAGATATGATCAACATAAGATGTTCACCATTGAAAACTACTCCATTTCACGTGATGATCGGTTATGGTTTAGTTGATTTGGATCACGTGATCACTTAGATGACTAGAGAGATGTCTGTCTAAGTGGGAGTTCTTAAGTAATATGATTAATTGAACTTAAATTTATCATGAACTTAGTACCGATAGTATCTTGCTTGTTTATGTTTGATTGTAGATAGATGGCTCGTCTTTGTTGTTCCGTTGAATTTTAATGCGTTCCTTGAGAAAGCAAAGTTGAAAGATGATGGTAGCAATTACACGGATTTGGGTCCGAAACTCGAGGATTATCCTCATTGTTGCATGTAAGAGTTACGTCTGGATGCACCGCTAGGTGCCAGTGCCTCTTCTTTGGAGCAACACCGGATGTTATGAACGTCTGGCGAGCAAAGCGATGACTACTCTATAGTTCGATGTGCCATGCTTTACGGCTTAGAACCGGGACTTCAACGACGTTTTGAGCGTCATGGAGCATATGAGATGTTCCAGAGTTGAAGTTAATATTCCAATGAATGCCCGGATTGAGAGATATGAAGTCTCCAATAAGTTCTATAGCTGCAAGATGGAGGAGAATAGTTACATTAGTGAGCACATACTCGTAATGTCCGGGTACTACAATCACTTGACACAATTGGGAGTTAATCTTCCGGATGATTGTGTCATTGATGAATTCTTCAATCACGCCACCAAGCTACAAAGGCTTCGTGATGAACTATAATATGCAAGGGTTAGTAAAGACTATACCGAGCTCTTCGCAATGCTAAAGGCTGCGGAGGTAGAAATCAAGAAGGAGCATCAAGTGTTGATGGTCAATAAGACCACTAGTTTCAAGAAGAAAGGCAAGGGAAAGAAGAAGGGAACTTCAAGAAGAACATCAAGCAAGTTGTTGCTCGGGAGAAGAAACCCAAGTCCGGACCTAAGCCTGGCGAGTGCTTCTACCGCAAGCGGTAGTCCTTTGGAAGCGGAACTGCCCCAAGTATTTGGCGGATAAGAAGGATGGCAAGGTGAACAAAGGTATATGTGATATACATGTTATTGATGTGTACCTTACTAGATCTCGCAGTAGCACTGGTATTTGATCTTGGTTACATTGCTAATATTTGCAACTCGAAGCAGAACTACGAATTGCTTAACACCGGCAAAGGACGAGGTGACGGCGGCGTGGGAAATGGTTCCAAAGTCGATGTGATCGCGGTCGGCACGCTACCTCTACATCTACCTTCGGATTAGTTTTAGACCTAAATAATTGTTATTTGGTGCTGCGTTGAGCATGAACATTATATCTGGATCTTGTTTGATGCGAGACGGTTATTCATTTAAATCGAGAATAATGGTTGTTCTATTTATATGAGTAATATCTTTTATGGTCATGCACCCTTGAAGAGTGGTCTATTTTGATGAATCTCGATAGTAGTGATACACATATTCATAATGTTGAAACCAAAAGATGCAGAGTTGATAATGATAGTGCAACTTATTTGTGGCACCGCCGTTTAGGTCATATCGGTGTAAAGCGCATGAAGAAACTCCATCTTGATGGACTTTTGGAGTCACTTGATTATGAATCACTTGGCACTTATGAACCGTGCCTCATGGGCAAGATGACTAAAACCCGTTCTCCGGTACTATGGAGAGAGCAACAGATTTGTTGGAAATCATACATCTGAGATGTATGTGGTCCGATGAATGTTGAGGCTCGTGGCGGATATCATTATTTTCTCACCTTCACAGATGACTTAAGCAGATATGGGTATATCTACTTAATGAAACATAAGTCTGAAACATTTGAAAAGTTCAAAGAATTTCAGAGTGAAGTTGAAAATCATCGTAACAAGAAAATTAAATTTCTACGATCTGATCGTGGAGGTGAATATTTGAGTTACGAGTTTGGTCTACATTTGAAACAATGCGGAATAGTTTCGCAACTCACGCCACCCGGAACACCACATCGTAATGGTGTGTCCGAACGTCGTAATCGCACTTTACTAGATATGGTGCGATCTATGATGTCTCTTCTGATTTACCGCTATCGTTTTGGGGTTATGCTCTAGAGACGGCCGCATTCACCTTGAATAGAACACCGTCAAAATCCGTTGAGACGACACCTTATGAACTATGGTTTAGCAAGAAACCAAAGTTGTCGTTTCTTAAAGTTTGGGGATGCGATGCTTATGTGAAAAAGCTTCAACCCGATAAGCTCGAACCCAAATCGGAGAAATGTGTCTTCATAGGATACCCAAAGGACACGATTGGGTACACCTTCTATCACAGATCCGAAGGCAAGACATTCGTTGCTAAGAATGGATCCTTTCTAGAGAAGGAGTTTCTCTCGAAAGAAGTGAGTGGGAGGAAAGTAGAACTTGATGAGGTAATTGTACCTTCTCCCTTACTTGAAAGTAGTTTGTCACGTAAACCGGTTTTCGAGACATCTACACCAAGTAGTGAGGAAGTTGATGATGTTGATCATGAAACTTGAGATCAAGTTGCCACAGAACCTCGTAGATCAACAGAGTAAGATCCGCACTGTGAGTGGTACGGTAATCCTGTTCGGAAATCATGCTACTAGATCATGATGAACCCACGAACTATGAAGAAGCGATGGTGAGCCCAGATTCGCAAAATGGTGGAGGCCATGAAATGAGATGGGATCCATGTATGAAAACAAAGTATGGACTTTGGTTGACTTGCCGAGGGTAGGCAAGCAATAGAAAACAAGTGGATCTTCAAGAAGAAGACCGGCGCCGACGGTAATGTTATCGTCTACAAAGCTCGACTTGTCGCAAAGGGTTTTCGACAAGTTCAAGGGGTTGACTACGATGAGACCTTCTCACCGTAGCGATGCTTAAGTCCGTCCGAATCATGTTAGCAATTGCCGATTTTATGATTATGAAATTTGGCAAATGGATGTAAAGCGCATTCTGAATGGATTTACGGAAGAAGAGTTGTATATGATGCAACCGAAGGTTTTATCGATCCAAAGGAGCTAACAAAGTATGCAAGCTCCAATGATCCATTTATGGACTGGTGCAAGCATCTCGAGTTGGAATAAACACTTTGATAGTGTGATCAAAGCATTTGGGTTCATCTGAGACTTTTGGAGAAGCTTGTATTTACAAGAAAGTGAGTGGGAGCTCTGTAGCATTTTCGATATTATATGTAGATGACATATTGCTGATCGGAAATGATATAGAATTCTGGATAGCATAAGGGATACTTGAATAAGAGTTTTTCAATGAAAGACCTCGGTGAAGCTGCTTACATATTGGGCATTAAGATCTATAGAGATAGATCAAGACGCTTAATTGGACTTTCACAAAGCACATACCTTGACAAATTTTTGAAGAAGTTCAAAATGGATCAAGCAAAGAAAGGGTTCTTGCACGTGTTACAAGGTGTGAAGTTGAGTAAGACTCAATGCCCACCAACGCAGAAGATAGAGAGAAAATGAAAGATGTTCCTATGCTTGACCATAGGCTCTATCATGTATGCAATGTTGTGTACTGACACTGATGTGTGCCTTGCTATAAGCCTAGCAGGAGGCACCAAAGTAATCCAGAGTGGATCATCGGACAGCGGTCAAGAACATCCTGAAATACCGAAAAGGACTAAGGATATGTTTCTCAGATATGGAGGTGACAAAGAGCTCATCGTAAACGGTTACGTTGATGCAAGCTTTGACACCGATCCGGACGATTCTAAATCGCAGACGGATACGTATTTACACTAAACGGAGGAGCTGTCGGTTGGTGCAGTTCTAAACAAAGCGTCGTAGTAGGATCTACATGTGAAGCGGAGTACATAGCAGCCGGAAGCAGCTAATGAAGGAGTCGGATGAAGGAGTTCATATCCGATCTAGGTGTCATACCTAGTGCATCGGGTCCAATGAAAATCTTCGTGACAATATGGAGCAATTGCCTTAGCAAAGGAATCCAGATTTCACAAGAGAACCAAGCACATCAAGAGACGCTTCAATTCCATCGGGACTTAGTCCGGTGGGAGACATAGAGATTTGCAAGATACATACGGATCTCGAATGTAGCAGAGACCCGTTGACTAAGCCTCTTCCACGAGCAAAACATGATCAACACCAAGACTCCATGGGTGTTAGAATCATTACTATGTAATCTAGATTATTGACTCTAGTGCAAGTGGGAGATCAAGGAAATATGCCCTAGAGGCAATAATAAAGTTATTATTTATTTCCTTATTTCATGATAAATGTTTATCATTCATGCTAGAATTGTATTAACCGGAAACATGATACATGTGTGAATGCATAGACAAACAATATGTCACTAGTATGCCTCTACTAGACTAGCTTGTTAATCAAAGATGGTTATGTTTCCTAACCATGAACAAAGAGTTGTTATTTGATTAACAAGGTCACATCATTAGTAGAATGATCGATTGACATGACCCATTCCATTAGCTTAGCACACGATCGCTTAGTATGTTGCTACTTGCTTTTATCCATGACATATACATGTTCACGTAACTATGAGATTATGCAACTCCGTTTACGGAGAAACACTTTGGTGCTACCAAACGTCACAACGTAATCGGGTGATTATAAAGGAGTACTACAGGTGTCTCCAAAGGCGATGTTGGGTTGGCGTATTTGAGATTAGGTTTTGTCACTCCGATTGTCGGAGAGGTATCTCTGGGCCCTCTCGGTAATACACATCACTTAAGCCTTGCAAGCATTACAACTAATGAGTTAGCTGTGAGATGATGTATTACGGAACGAGTAAAGAGACTTGCCGGTAACGAGATTGAACTAGGTATTGGATACCGACGATCGAATCTCGGGCAAGTAACATACCGATGACAAAGGGAACAACGTATGTTGTTATGCGGTCAGACCGATAAAGATCTTCGTAGAATATGTAGGAACCAATATGGGCATCCAGGTCCCGCTGTTGGTTATTGACCGGAGACGTGTCTCGGTCATGTCTACATTGTTCTCGAACCGTAGGGTCCGCACGCTTAAGGTTTCGATGACAGTTATTATGAGTTTATGTATTTTGATGTACCGAAGAAGTTCGGAGTCCCGGATGTGATCACGGACATGACGAGGAGTCTCGAAATGGTCGAGACATAAAGATAGATATATTGGAAGCCTATATTTGAGTTCGAATGGTTAGGGTGAAATCGGATTTTCTGGGAAACCGGGGTTACCTGGAACCCTCCGGAGGCTATTGGGCCTTAGTGGGCCTCGAGGGAGAAGAGGAGGGGCGGCCAGGGCAGGGCGGCCTCTCCCCTAGTCCGAATAGGACAAGGAGGCGGCGCCTTCCTTCTTCCCTCCCCAATCCTACTCCAACTAGGAGGGGGGAGTCCTACTCCGGTGGGAGTAGGACTCCTCCAGGCGCGCCTCCTCTAGGCCGGCCGCACCCCCCTTGCTCCTTTATATACGAGGCAGGTTGGCACCCTAGAACACACAAGTTTGATCTACGGATCGTTCCTTAGCCGTGTGCGGTGCCCCTCCACCATATTCCACCTCGGTCATATTGTCGCTGAAGCTTAGGCGAAGCTTCACGATAGAACATCAAGATCGTCACCACGCCGTCGTCTCGACGGAACTCTCCTCGACACTCGGCTGGATCGAGTACGAGGGACGCCATCGAGCTGTACGTGTGTCAAGAACTCGGGGGCGTCGGAGTAACGGCGCCGGGATCGGTCGGATCGCGAGGAGAACGTACGACTACTTCCTCTACGTTGTGATCGTTTCCGCTTCGGGTCTACGAGGGTACGTAGACAACACTCTCCCCTCTCGTTGCTATGCATCACCATGATCTTGCGTGTGCGTAGGAAATTTTTTGAAATTACTACGTTCCCCAACAGGAAGGACAAGCTCGCTCTTGTGCTACCGCTAGGTGAGGTGATTGACTCGGGGGTGTCTTTTCTCAAAAAAGACAGGCTCAACCATGAGAGCATGAGATCTTTGCACCTGTATGTCTTTTCTATTAGCCATTTTGCTAAATAGTAATTACTAAATAGTTGTTTCGATAAGCAGGATGCCTTTCTTACAAAGTTGTTTGATGCGTTTGTGCTTGTCGGCGGGGACGAGTGCAAGGCGCAACTCCGACGCTGTTCCTCGCCGGTTGGGCCGGCGTTCAGCGCAACCCCGGCGCAAGACCGAGTATTGCCTCGGCTACAACCTCCTCGGTGAGCTCCATCTTCTTCCTATTCCTCTGCTTTGGCTCATCAGATGTGACATCCGAAATAAGAGAAGAGGCTCCTACAAGCTCTCTCAGAGCTCGGGCACTCTCGGCCGTCGGATCGTTTCCCTTGATGCGTTCTCGTCCGTCCGATCGAGCTCTGGAGAAGCTTGGGCCATTGGATCTGGGGTAAACACTGCTGGAATGAATAGTTTCACTCCGTTTCGTGCCACCGCGTTATTGTGGTGCCCGCCGAGGGTATTCTCATCATTTTGCTTTTATCGTGGCGGTGGCGTTCGTGCTAGGGCGATGATGATTAAGCTGTGCTGAAATAAGTGTGCCTTTGAGCAATCGAGGTACTGTGGGTATCAAGTTGGATCCTCCTGTTGTCTCTAGAATCCTTTTGATCTGTGATACCTATTGATCGTCCTTGGATGGTCATTCTTGTTGATTGATAACCAGGGTAGCGCCATTGTATAAACAGATTGATCTGGTGATAAGAGATGATGGGGGTAGGTTATATGATTGAGGAAAGGCGAATCTGAGCCCACTATGCAATGAACATCAAAACATTTTTATTTGTATTTAAAGGCGTTGCTTACTTATGCTCCAGTGTTTATAGCCGTCTTGTGTAAAGATTTATTCTCACTTATAACTTTATTGCATATAAGTTGTTCTTGATCTTTTATTGTTCATTGTTGGTCCTTGATTTAGTCTGGTTAGTAACTCTTCTGTCTCTTATGTAAAGATTTCTTCTCTCTCATACCAATGTTTGTCCATGTAGTAACAGATATATATTTCAAGCATGACATGAATAAACCTGAATGGTCTTTGAGATGAGATGCATGGTTGTACAATATAGGGTACTAAGTTAGAGATCGGCTATCCCTATGAATGCAAACTATTGTTAGCTATAAACATGTTTGCCTCCTATAGTGTTCGGCCTAATTAGTTATTGGGTTGATTTTGGTAGTTCTACTTTTTTGTTGCCAACAATATGCAAGTTAATGTTCAGGGTGTGCTTTGGCCTTGGGATTCTTTACTGTTTTTATTCTAGATGTGGTGGTCTTATTAGTCAGGGTGTGCTCTGAACAAAGACATGTATAGACTTTAGATTTTAATACCTATCTCTGTCATACAAAGTAATGTATGGTCCTGTGTTTTATCTCTGGTCGTATGAAAGCACCGAGCTTGATTACGCCTTATAACCTGATGTCATCTTGGTCTCATTATGTTTTGCTTTTAACACAATTGGTTGTGCGCACATGCTATACTTGGGTTCCTACCGATAAATTGCAAAAATGTTGTGACTGCACCCTTGCGCCTAAAGCGCGAACCCGTGCCTTGCGCTCGGGCAGCTCACGGAGGTCGCCGTGCCCTACCCGTGGCCTCCATGGCACAGACTACTCGGCAAGGTAAACGCACCCACATACTCTCGAACTCCTTTGGACTTTGCAGCCATCACGTTTGGCACACCCTAGGCACTCATCGATCGACTAACCGACCATGCTTTTGGTTTCGGACCCCGCATTCGAGGGGCAAGCAGGTCGAGAGGACATGGCATTGGTTATGTTCAACCGCGCCTCAAGCTTCTGGACCAGTCCGTGGCTCTGTGTGTCTTCTCTAACTTCATATCGCTGGATCTATGGATCATTCTCGCACATGAGCTTACAGTTTGCACATAATGTCATCTGTGTTTGCTCTAAATTTAATTAATTGGGTGAGAATACTCGCATGTCTACAAGTCATGGGGGTTGGATTTATTGGGTCACTCGCTAGCTCACACACAAAACATGGTGACCACAGGTATGTCTCGCGCCTCCTCGTCGCCCAGGAGGACGAGCGGGTCATGGCGGAGTGGCGCCGGCGCCACCCAGAGGACGTCACCTACGAGCAAACCTATTGGGCAAGGCGCCGCGAGGAGGAGGAGCAAAGGCGCCACGACCGGCGGTTGGACAGGCGTCGGCGGAAGGCACTGACGATAGCGCAGTGCGAAATCGTTGGGAATGGTGGGCAGACGATCTTTACGTCTGACGATGATCGTTGGACGGACATATGGGTCGATACCTCGGACGACAGCAGCGAGGATGGTGATGATGATGATGGTGCCGTCGACTGGGAGTAGGTTGTAGTTGCACTATCTAGTAGTTTTTATCTATCTAGCTATGGAACTATGTAAAATATCTATGTATCGTTTTTTATCTATGAATTTTATTTTATTTTTATTAAAAAAATGTACGCAATGTATAGCGCTGCTGCCTTTTTTATTGCTGTCGCTGGAGAGCTCTGTGCAGCTCAATTTTCACGTCATTCTTTGGAGCCAGTATTGCCGCGGCCAAACCAAAGTAACAGTGCACGGTAAATGAGTTTTTTGCGCGCGGCGCGTTGCATGGCTGTTGGAGATGCTCTTAGTTTACAGAGGGGTACTATTTACAAAAATGGTAGCAATGTATTTGGACTCCATTGGAGGAGCGTTTGTTGCGTTTCTCGGATTTTAGAAGGAAAAAAAATGAGATCTCTATCTCTCTTTTTAATACTACAAAATACCAAAAATATGGTTATGATTTATAAAAATACAAGCTTAACTAGAGCCAAACACCTCAAAGTATTTGAAAACATTGTTTTTCGAGATACTATGGTGTTCTTGAAATACTTTCAAAAAAATACTTTGCAACCAAACACACCATGATGGATTATAGTCTCTCTCCTTTGGTCGTCCCATTTCCAGAAAAAATTTGCATTGCATCTAAGAGAACTATTTTTATTTGTGCAATGGTATCTTAGCAAATATACCATGTGCAATAATATTATATCAAGTCTGATTCGATGCAGCTGGTCAAGGCGATCTACCCAGTCATGTTGGGGAATCGTCATCCATACAATTTTTGGTAAGGTAACCATTCACACCACTTATGTGATAACATGAAGGTAATCAGGCAATGCATGAGCTAGGAGTGTGTAGTGGGCCCCGCAAAATAAGTCCACGGATTCGACTATGTGGGTAGAGGAACCACTTGATAAGCCCAGCTTGGCCCACACTTCATATAAAAGTTAATTATTGGCCCGCCCCCATTACAAAAATCTAGATCGTCGTTACATGAATGATGAGTATCGTTTAATGAAGTGTACAAAGAAACAATTGCCTTTCAGCTTAACAAATGTCGCTTTCGACACATTAAGTTTTCTCCCTTGTTGAGAAAACTAGGGTTTGAGTTTCCTTCGCCGATTTCGGCGACAACGCCATCACCAACGGTCTACATCTACTATGATCATTTTTCCCTTTCCTCGTAGCAAAGAAAATACTAGTCGGGCCGATCCACTAGATGGTCCGATCATATGTCTGACCTTGGTATGTGTTCCTTTGGCGTTTGAATTTAAGATCATGGGGTAGTTGGGTTTCCCTATGCTCCCTTCCATGGAGGAACAAGGCGAGTAGAGGAATACACAATTAGTGAGAGAACAAGTAAATGATTTGTTGGCAGGTTGGGACGTGCATGAGGACGAGGAGGAAGAATTTCTTTGGGAAGATGAGATAAACGCCAAACGGGTGGAGGCGAAGTGATTGGCGATTGCCAAGGCACATGGCCAAGGGATTTGGTCCTAATGCCCTATACTTAGATATGAGATCAACATCGAACCCTGCCAAGGAGGGGGAATCCTATTTGGCGCGCCCGCTCGCAAACTGGCGCCTGCAGGGCGCGGCTAGTTGGGCCCGGCCCATCTTCTGGTTTCTTTCTAGAAAAAGCTCATAAAAAGTTAGCGTTGTTTTGGATTCGAACCAGGAACCTAAAGGTTCGCAGAACAACACAGCAACCACTCGGACAACAACCCACATATGAAAGTTTACTTCGTTTTCCCTTTCTTATTCTTTTCAAAGATCGCGATGCCTGTGTATTTTCTCTGTTTCTCTTTTGTTTCCTTTTTCTTTTGCAAATGCGCGAACATTTCTTATTTTTATTTTTATGAATCAATGAACTCTTTTTAAATTTTATGAACTTTTTTGAGAATTGATGAACTTTTTCAAAATGGATGAACTTTTTTTAAATTTTAATGAACTTTTTTTCAAATCCGTGAACTTTTTTCAAAACCCAGTGAACTACTTTTTCAAAATGGATGAACTTTTTTCAATTCTAATGAACTTTTTTTTAAATCCGCGAACTTTTTTCAAAACCCAGTGAACTACTTTTTCAAAATGGGTGAACTTTTTTCAATTTAATGAACTTTTTTTTTCAAATACGTGAACTTTTTTTAGAATCAGTTATTTTTTTCAAATCCGTGATTTTTTTTCAAAACCCAGTGAACTACTTTTGAATTCGTGATATTTTTCATTCAAATTGGATGAACTTTTTTCATAACCTCGTGAACTATTTTCAAATTCGAGATTTTCTTAATTCAGAATCGATGAAAGTTTTTTCAAGACAATTAACTTGTACTGAAGGAAAGGTTAAGTAGACTTGTTTCCTCACTAGACACAAGAAAGTCAAGCGTGGTCCAGTGGTTAGCACTTTGTGCTGTTGACATTAGCGGTTGGAGTTCGAGTCCCGCTTCTCTTGATTTATTCTTTAATTTTTTCATCGCGTTGGATTTTTTAGCAGATTTCCGGCCGGCCCGCTACGTCGCGCCTGCGAGCGCCAGCAGCGCTAACGGGCGCTTAAAGCGCTGAGTAGGAGCTCCCGCCAAGGAGGTCCATTGTGGAATACTAAGGACAAACTAATTACATCTTGTCGAGGTTACAGATACGGGGTAGGCCCAAGTATACGAATGACCCAGCAGGGAGCCATAGCCCATCAAGGATATGACCCAAAAGATCACGGGCCAAGGCGTGTCACCATTGGCCCACTGAAGATAAAGCCCAAGATATCAAAGACCAGAGGGATGGCTCAGGAGCAGACTAAGACCCTACAGTCAGATCCTACACCCGCTGACGGGTGACCCTACAGTCGATCTATAAGAAGACGGGGTAGCCAGTTTGTGTTACAGTCAGATGCTACCTAGGATGACCCACGATGTCTTAATGACTTCAGTTACCCAATGGTAACATAAGCTAGTTAAATATGTCATTTACGAACAGTAATAACCTGGAACAGTCGGCCATGCTTGAGGCCATGAATAGCATTGATATCAGCTCATTATGTACCCCCTCCTAGTGCACTCTATATAAGCCAGGAGGGGAGCACCAGGATGATGGTGGAGCATTCACCCTTTGTACCTTACGCCAAGAGCTAAGAGCGCAACAGGAGTAGGGTGTTACTTCCACCAAAGAGGGCTATAAACCCTTGTGTATACTCCCATTAGTACACCCGGCCGCTATTCACATGATTTTTACCCCCATTCACATGCAATTTCTGGAACCATGTGCTCGAGTGGGTTGGCGATGGGGGTCGATTGCTGATGGTTAGGAAAATCGCATGCATTCGACGAACTCAATAACTATAGTTGGCATCCGCCATTCGTGTGTGATTGGTTAATTAAACACGAAGGACTGCCATTGAGAAATTGTGCGTGATAATGCACCAATTACAAAATAGATTTGTAATAGCAAAATGTATGGGATCGTTCAACTCATCGCACACATTTACCAAAAAAGAAATCGTTGGAGATTGCTCAGGTGATCAAACACAATTCCCTTGTTTAAAACGTGTGGGAATATTTATTCGTCACAAACAGTTTTGTAAAGCTTGATCGTATGTGATTGTGTTTAACCGCACATGGGCTTATATATGTTAACCGTGTGATATACCTCTGTCAGTTTACACGGTTGTTTTACCTTTACCTGTGGGCTTTTGTTTTCAACATTGCACATGATTGCGAGTCATACGTGTGTGCTCCTTTTTTTATTATCGCACACGGATGGTTATTTCACACCATGTGCGACTACTTGAGATCATTTCAGCATTTCAAATTACCAGCCCCGCACATTTGACCAAATACACTGTTTTCAGAAAGCATGTGTGGTACAACATCATGACATGAACATATAGAGCTAAATAATGAACATGATGATATGGTAGTTTTACGGCCACATGAACATAGAGTCAAATTATGATGGAAAATTGTCACGTACAAAGGACAACACACGTACCAGATGTGTCCAATTTATGTGATGATTTTAATAAGTATTTTGTGCCTACGTGGTAGCTTTGTGGAATTTTACCGCTTTCGCGCACCTCTTTTTGTTGATAATCCCTCAGATAACGCTTTTGCACCCTTTATCATATAATGGAAGAAATTCTCAGAAATGGTAGTGGAATCACGTATTTAAAGTGATAACCACCTACCATAAATGAATCAAGCAAGGAGGCCAAAGAAGGAGCCATTAGCGCGCATCTAGAGCAAAAGACGATGTTTCATACGACTGCGCCCGCTCGTATGGGCTGTCGTATGGAGTATCGCCGCCACTGCCAGATCAACTATTTTCACTTCATCGAATCGGATCGTGAATCAGACGCCTAGAGAGACCAGAAACTCGTCCAGAAGGTAGAACCCTAGCCTCCGGAGTTCAACCAAAGAAGGGATTGGCAAGGAGAAGAAGGGGTTCTTCCTCACCATGTACGGGGCAGATACAACATCAACACCACTTTCATCATCATTATCATCCACTCCATCATCATAATCCTTTGAATCATTCATCCATGTATGCCATAACTTTTGTCATGATGATTGTTGTCCTCATGTGTAGTAGGCCCCTAGTTCTCGGGGATACGGATGAACCTTGGTATGTGTAGGATCTGAAATGTTATTATGGATATGAGATTCCCTGTTGTAATGCTTAGTTTAATTACTTCATGAATGCTATGAATGTTGGGAGTCATTGCATGGAAAACAAAAGAAATCTACGCACACGAAATGATCTATCCATGGAGATGCATAGCAATGAGGGGGAGAGTGTGTCTACGTACCCTCGTAGACCGTAAGCGAATACGTTTCACAATGCGGTTGATGTAATCGAACTTTCTTCGCGATCCACTGATCGAGTACCGAACGTACGGCACATCCGAGTTCTGCACACGTTCAGCTTGGTGACGTCCCTCACCTTCTTGATCCAGCAAGACGTAGAGGTAGTAGATGAGTTCCATCAGCATGACGGCGTGGTGACGGTGATGGTGAAGTGATCTCCGCTTTGCCTAAGCACTATGAAAATATGACCGGGGGTGTAAATGGTGGAGGGGGGCACCGAAAATGGCCAACAATTGATCTGTTGTGTGCTAGGCGCCCCCTCCTCATATATATAGGTGGGAGGGAGGGAGGAACAACCATAGGAGGCGCCCAAGTAGGAGGAATCCAACTTGGAGTCCTTCCCAAGCCGCCCCTTGCCATATATAACCGAGGGGGAAGGAAAGAGGAGGGAAGAGGAAAGGAAAAAGGAATCCTAATCCACACTTTCCTTGCCCTCCCCTCTTTCCTTCTCCTCCTCATAGGGCTGGCCTCTATAGGGGCACACCAGCTCCTTGTGGGCTGGTGTGTTCCCTCACTTGGCCCGTAAGGCTCATATCTTTGCCGGGGGTGCCCGAAACTCCTTTCCTAAGACCCAATAAGTACCCGGTACCCTCCGAAACACTTCCGGTGTCCGAACACCATCGTCATATATATCAATCTTTACCTCTTGACCATTTGGAGACTCCTCGTCATGTCCATGTTCTCATCCGGGACTCCGAACAACATTCGGTCACCAAATCATATAACTCATATAACACTACATCATCAATGAACGTTAAGCGTGCGGACCCTACGGGTTCCAGAACTATGTAGACATGACCGAGACACTTGTCTGGTCGATAACCAATAGCGGAACCTAGATGCCCATATTTGCTCCTACATATTCTATGAAGATCTTTATCGGTCGAACCGTTATGACAACATACGTAATTCCCTTTGTCCATCGGTATGTTACTTGCCCGAGATTCTATTGTCGATATCTCTATACCTAGTTCAATCTCGTTACCGGCAAGTCTCTTTACTCGTTCTGTAATACATCACCTCGTGACTAACTCCTTAGTCGTTTTCTTGCAAGGTTATGATGTGTATTACCGAGAGGGCCCAGAGATACCTCTCCAATACTCGGAGTGACAAATCATAATTTTGATCTATGCCAACTCAACAAACACCTTCGGAGATACCTGTAGAGCATCTTTATAATCACAGTTACGTTATGACGTTTGATAGCACACAAGACATTCCTCCGGTATCCGGGAGTTGCATAATATCATAGTCGAAGGAATAAGTATTTGACATGAAGAAAGCAATAGAAATAAAATTGAACGATCATTATGCTAAGCTAACGGATGGGTTTTGTCCATCACATCATTCTCCTAATGATGTGATCCCGTTATCAAATGACAACTCATGTCCATGGTTAGGAAACCTTAACCACCTTTGATCAACGAGCTAGTCAAGTAGAGGCTCACTAGGGACACGGTGTTTGTTTATGTATTCACACATGCATTTAGGTTTCCGACCAATACAATTCTAGCATGAATAATAAACCTTTATCATGAATAAGGAAATATAAAATGTGATTTTATTTCCTTCAGTGTCTCACTTGGACTAGAGTCAATAATCTAGTTCACATCACCATGTGATTTAACACCCATAGTTCACATCGCCATGTGACCAACACCCAAAGAGTTTACTAGAGTCAATAATCTAGTTAACATCGCCATGTGATTAACACCCAAAGAGTACTAATAAGTGATCATGTTTTGCTTGTGAGAGAAGTTTAGTCAACGGGTCTGTCACATTCAGATCCGTATGTATTTTGCAAATTTCTATGTCTTCAAAACTCTGCATGGAGCTACTCTAGCTAATTGCTACCACTTTCAACATGTGTTCAGATTGATACTTCGAGTCATCTGAATCGGCGTTAAAGCTTGCATCAACGTAACCCTTTACGACTAACTCTTTATTACCTCCATAACCGAGAAACATTTCCTTAGTCCTCTTTAAGGCACCTAAGGATAATTTTGACCATTGTCCGGTGGTCCACTCCTGGATCACTTTTGTATCCTCTTGCCAGACTTATTGGCAAGCCACACAATAGGTCTGGTACACAGCATGGCATACTTTATAGAACCTATGACTGAGGCATAGGGAATAACTTTCATTCTTTCCCTATCTCCTGCCGTGGTCGGGCTTTGAGTCTTACTCAACTTCACACCTTGTAACACAGGCAAGAACCTTTTCTTTGACTGATCCATTTTGAACTTCTTCAAAATCTTGTCAAGGTATGCGCTTTATGAAAGTCCTATTAAGCGTCTCGATCTATCCCTATAGATCTGTATGCCCAATATATTAAGTAGCTTCACCGAGGTCTTTCATTGAAAAATTCTTATTCAAGTATCCTTTTATGCTGACCAAAAATTCTATATCATTTCCAATCAACAATATGTCATCCACATATAATATCAGAAAGGCTACGGAGCTCCACTCACTTTCTTGTAAATACAGGCTCCATTGTAAGTCTGTATAAAACCATATGCTTTGATCACCTCATCAAAGCGTATATTCCAACTCCTAGATGCTTGCACCAGTCCATAGATGGATCACTGGAGCTTGCACACTTTGTCAGCACCTTTAAGATCAACAAAACCTTCTGGTTGCATCATATACAACTATTCTTTAAGATATCCATTAACGAATGCGGTTTTGACGTCCATTTGCCAGATTTCCTAAAATGCGGGAATTGCTAACATGATTCGGACAGGCTTAAGCATCGCTATGGGTGAGAAGGTCTCATCATAGTCAACCCCTTGAACTTGTCGAAAACCTTTTGTGACAAGTCGAGCTTTGTAGACTGTAATATTACCATCAGCATTAGTCTTCTTCTTGAAGATCCATTTATTCTCTATGGCTTGCCGATCATCGGGAAAGTCCACCAAAGTCCACACTTTGTTCTCATACATGGATCCTATCTCATATTTCATGGCCTCAAGCCATCTGTCGAAATTTGGACTCATTATAGCTTCTTCATAGTTTGTAGATTCACATTGGTCTAATAACATGACTTCCAGAACAGGATTACCGTACCACTCTGGTGGAGATCGTGCTTTGGTTGATCTACGAGGTTTAGTAGCAACTTGATCTGAAGTTTCATGATCATTGTCATTTGCTTCCTCTCTAGTTGGTGTAGGCATCATGGGAACGTATTTCTCTCGTGTGCTACTTTCCAATTCGAGAGAAGGTACAACTACCTCATCAAGTTCTACTTCCCTCCCACTCACTTCTTTCAAGAGAAACTCCTTCTCTAGAAATGTTCCATTCTTGGCAACAAAGATCTTGCCTTCGTATATGTCATAGAAGGCGTACCCAATTGTTTCCTTTGGGTATCCTATGAAGACGCACTTCTCTGATTTGGGTTCGAGCTTATTAGGCTGAAGCCTTTTGACATATGTGTCGCAACCCAGAACTTTAAGAAACGATGGCTTAGGTTTCTTGCCAGTTCATACGATGTCGTCTCAACGGATTTAGACGGTGCCCTATTTAACGTGAGTGCAGTTGTCTCTAATGCATAACCCCAAAATGATAGTGGTAAATCGGTAAGAGACATCATAGAATGCACCATATCTAATAAAGTACAGTTATGATGTTCGAACACACCATTACATTGTGGTGTTCCAGGTGGCATGAGTTGTGAAACTATTCCACATTGTTTTAAATGAAGGCCAAACTCATAACTCAAATGTTCGCCTCCGCGATCAGAATGTAGAAACTTTATTTTCTTGTTACGATGATTCTCCACTTCACTCTGAAATTCTTTGAACTTTTCAAACGTTTCAAACTTGTGTTTCATCAAGTAGATATACGCATATAAGCTCAAATCATTTGTGAAGGTCAGAAAATAACGATACCCGCCGCGTGCTTCAACACTCATCGGATCGCACACATTGATATGTATTATTTCCAATAAGTCATTAGCTCGCTCCATTGTTCCGCAGAATGGAGTTTTAGTCATCTTGCCCATGAGGCATGGTTCACAAGTATCAAATGATTCATAATCAAGTGATTCCAAATGTCCATCCGCATGGAGTTTCTTCATGCGCTTTACACCAATATGACCTAAACAGCAGTGCCACAAAATGTGTTGCACTATCATTATCAACTTTGCATCTTTTGGCATCAATATTATGAATATGTGTATCACTACGAACGAGATTCAATAAACCATTTACATTGGGTGTATGACCATAGAAGGTTTTAGTCATGTAAAGAGAACAACAATTATTCTCTGACTTAAATGAATAACCGTATTGCAATAAACATGATCCAATCAATTCATGCTCAACGCAAACACCAAAAAACATTTATTTAGGTCCAACACTAACCCCGAAGGTAGAGGGAGTGTGCGGTGGTGATCTTATCAACCTTGGAATTACTTCCAACACAAATTGTCACCTCACCCTTAACTAGTCTCTGTTCATTTTGCAACTCCTGTTTCGAGATACTAATCTTAGCAACTGAACCGGTATCAAATACCCAGGGGCTACTATGAACACTAGTAAAGTACACATCAATAACATGTATATCAAATATACCTTTGTTCACTTTGCCATCCTTCTTATCCGCCAAGTATTTGGGACAGTTCCGCTTCCAGTGACCATTTCCTTTGCAGTAGAAGCACTCAGTTTTAGGCATGGGTCTAGCTTTGGGTTTCTTCATGGGAGAGGCAACTTGTTTGCTATTCTTCTTGAAGTTCCCTTTCTTTCTCTTTTGCCCTTTTTCTTGAAACTAGTGGTCTTGTTAACCATCAACATTTGATGCTCTTTCTTGATTTCTACCTTTGCCGATTTCAGCATCGTGAAGAGCTCGGGAATCATTTTTGTCATCCCTTGCATATTATAGTTCATCATGAAGTTCTAGTAGCTTAGTGATAGTGACTAGAGAATTCTGTCAATCGCTACCTTATCTACAAGATTAACTCCCACTTGATTCAAGCGATTGTACTACCCAGACGTTCTGAGCATATGCTCACTGGCTGAGCTATTCTCCTCCATCTTGTAGGCAAATTACTTGTCAGAGGTCTCATACCTCTCGACACGGGCATGAGTCTGAAATATCAATTTCAGCTCTTGGAACATCTCATATGCTCCGTGGCGTTCAAAACGTTTCTAAAGTTTCGGTTCTAAGCCATAAAGCATGGCACACTAAACTATCAAGTAGTCATCATATCGAGATTGCCAAACGTTCATAACGTCTACATCTGCTCCTGCAATAGGTCTGTCACCTAGCGGTGCATTAAGGACATAATTCTTCTGTGGAGCAATGAGGATATTTCTCAGATCACAGACCAAGTCTGCATCAATGCCACTATCGTCTTTCAACTTAGTTTTCTCTAGGAACATATGAAAAAGATAGGGAGCTACAACAGAGCTATGTATCTACAACATAATTTGCAAATACTATCAGGACTAAGTTCATGATAAATTGAAGTTCAATTAATCAAATTACTAATGAACTCCACGACATCCCTCAAGTCATCTAAGTGATACGTGATCCAAATCAACTAACCCATGTTCGATCATCACGTGAGATGGAGTAGTCGTCAATGGTGAACATCTCTATGTTGATCATATCTACTATATGATTCACGTTCGACCTTTCGGTCTCCAGTGTTCCGAGGCCATGTCTGTACGTGCTAGGCTCGTCAAGTTTAACCCAAGTATTCCGCATGTGCAAAACTGTCGTGCATCCGTTGTATTTGAACATAGAGTCTATCACACCCGATCATCATGTGGTGTCTCAACAGGACAAACTGTAGCAACGGTGCATACTCAAGGGGAACACTTTTACCTTGAAATTTAGTTAAGGGATCATCTTATAATGCTACCGCTGTACTAAGCAAAATAAGATGCATAAAAGATAAACATCACATGCAATCAAAATATGTGACATTATATGGCCATCATCATCTTGTGCTTTTGATCTCCATCTCCAAAGCATCATCATGATCTCCATCGTTGCGTCGTGGTCATCTGGCCAACTATTCCTTCTACAACTATCGCTAACGCATAGTGATAAATTAAAGCAATTAGATGGCGTTTGCATTTCATACAATAAAGAGACAACCATAAGGCTCTAGCTGGTTGCTGATAACTTCTACAAAACATGATCATCTCATACAATAACGTATATCACATCATGTCTTAACCATACCTGCAAAAACAAGTTAGATGTCCTCTACTTTGTTGTTGCAAGTTTCACATGGCTGCTACGTGCTTTGATGTCTACTACACAACCTTCTTCTTGTAGACTCGTGTTGGGCCTCGAAGCACAGAGTTTTGTAGGACAGTAGAAAATTTCCCTCAAGTGGATGACCTAAGGTTTATCAATCCCTGGGAGGTATAGGATGAAGATGGTCTCTCTCAAACAACCCTGCAACCAAATAAAAAATAGTCTCTTGTGTCCCCAACACACCCAATACAATGGTAAATTGTATAGGTGCACTAGTTCAGCGAAGAGATGGTGATACAAGTGTAATATGGATGGTAGGTATAGGTTTTTCTAATCTGAAAATATAAAAACAGCAAGGTAGCATGTAACAAAGTGAGAGAAAACGGTATTGCAATGCATCGAAACAAGGCCTAGGGTTCATACTTTCACTAGTGCAAGTTCTCTCAACAATAATAACATAATTGGATCATATATATAGGTGGGAGGGAGGGAGGAGCAGCCATAGGAGGCGCCCAAGTAGGAGGAATCCAACTTGGAGTCCCTCCCAAGCCGCGCGCCTCTCTACCATATATAACCGAGGGGGAAGGAAAGAGGGGGTAGAGGGAAGGAAGTAGGAATCCTAATCTACACTTTCCTTGCCCTCCCCTATTTCCATATCCTCCTCGTAGGACTGGCCTCTATAGGGGCGCACCAGCCCCTTGTGGGCTGGTGTGTTCCCTCACTTGGCCCATAAGGCCCATGTCTTTGCCGGGGGTGCCCGAAACTCCTTTCCGGAGACACGATAAGTACCCCGGTACCCTCCGAAACACTTATGGTGTCCGAATACCATCATCCTATATCTTTACCTATTGTCCATTTCGAGACTCCTTGTCATGTCCATGATCTCATCCGGGACTCCGAACAACATTCGGTCACCAAATCATATAACTCATATAACACTATATCATCAACGAACGTTAAGCGTGCGGACCCTACGGGTTCGAGAACTATGTAGACATGACCGAGACACTTGTCTGGTCGATAACCAATAGCGGAACCTAGATGCCCATATTTGCTCCTACATATTCTATGAAGATCTTTATCGGTCAAACCGTTATGACAACATACGTAATTCCCTTTGTCCATCGGTATGTTACTTGCCCGAGATTCGATTGTCGATATCTCTATACCTAGTTCAATCTCGTTACCGGCAAGTCTCTTTACTCGTTCCGTAATACATCACCTCGTGACTAACTCCTTAGTCGTTTTCTTGCAAGGTTATGATGTGTATTACCGAGAGGGCCCAGAGATACCTCTCTGATACTCGGAGTGACAAATCATAAGTTTGATCTATGCCAACTCAACAAACACCTTCGGAGATACCTGTAGAGCATCTTTATAATCACAGTTACGTTCGTTTGATAGCACACAAGACATTCCTCCGGTATCCGGGAGTTGCATAATCTCATAGTCGAAGGAATAAGTATTTGACATGAAGAAAGCAATAGAAATAAAATTGAACGATCATTATGCTAAGCTAACGGATGGGTCTTATCCATCATATCATTCTCCCAATGATGCGATCCTATTATCAAATGACAAATCATATCCATGGTCAGGAAACCTTAACCATCTTTGATCATCGAGCTAGTCAAGTAGAGGCTCACTAGGGGCACGATGTTTGTTTATGTATTCACGCATGTATTTAGGTTTCCAATCAATGCAATTCTAGCATGAATAATAAACCTTTATCATGAATAATGGAATATAAAATAACAATTTTATTATTGTCTCTAGGACATATTTCCTTTAGTGAAGGGGCCCCACTCAGCATTTGTGCCTTATGGCCATGAAGTATATCACTGTCGTTGTGAAGGGCTAGGATGTGGAGGTAATTCGAGGTGACATTAAAGCCTATCGCTCCTGTCCTAACCTTTGCAATTGATCGGGGAATAACGAAGAACCCATAGAGAGGCCATGTCCACGGGGTAACCCTTAATTATCATGGATTGTAACCCTTTGGGGGAGACTATCACTACAAAAAAACACTTTCGTGTGATGATACATGTTTGTCACAATAGGTCACGTTTTCTGTCATGCATGTACATCCATGACAATTTTATGACAAAATCAAGATAGTCATACATGTGCTGTCGTAGAAGTGTTCCATGAAAATACCAAAAATATCATCACAGAAGTGTCCACTTCCATGACGATAAATGGCATGTTATGGAAGTGTTTTCGTCAAGGGTAACCGACATGTGGCATCTACCATAATGGGTCGTCGTTAAGCTATCGGGTCTGGTTTTTTATTCGATAACCCGTTAACAGCCACGACCAATGGCGATTTTCCACGTGTTAAATTCTCATTGGCCGAAGGAACCACGTGTCAGCTTCGCGTTGGGACAGATGCCAGCCGTCAAATGGACAGGAGGCGCCTATGATACGTCGACATGTGGCACAGCACAACAGTGGCCCATTTAAGTTAAAAGGCCGGCCTAGTCAAAATAAGCAACCAACCCATTTAGGGACTACTTGTGTTAGGCCCATTTAGGGCCACAACCCATACGAGTTGTGCCAATTCAGCCCGTTAACTATTTGTCACCATTGCAGCCCATCGCTAGTTTGAGCCCGTTAACAACCCGCTATATATTTGGGCTCAATAGCGGCCCCAGATAATTTCGGCCTATTAACAACCCATTCCAAGGATGGGCCAATTTTCTGGATGTACGTCTTTCAACCTTTTAGCGATCCATTCAAGTGTTGGGCCTATTTCCAACCTAGTGTGTCTTTCAGCCTGTTAACGACCCATACAAGAGTTGGGTCATTTACAACCCGACATGAGTTTTGGCCTCTTAATGGCTTATGTTCTTCATGGTCCAACTCCATCCATGTGTATCTTTCGGCCTTCTAACGGCCCACAACACAGTTGGGCCATATACAGTCTGACCTGACTTTTTGCCTCTTAGCGGCCCATGCTCTTCATGGTCCAATACCAGCCCGATGTATCTTTAGGCATGCTAAAGGCCCACAACATAGTTGGACCACATATAGCCCAAACTTACTATCAGCCTGCTAATGGCCTGTGTTGTTAACAGTCCCACTTATGACCTGCTTCAATTTTGGTCTCTTACCGACCTGACATGGAACTGGGCCAAGCATTAACTGTAGGCTTGTTTCAATTATAGGGACCCAATAGAGCTTTCGGTCTGGTTACAGTCCGTCAACTAATTGAGCCCGCTAAAGTTTGAACATCGTTGTAGGCTCAATTAGCCAACATCGATTTTAGCCCACCTATTACTTTGAGCCTATTACGAGGTGTTGGAAATATGCCCTAGAGGCAATAATAAAAGTATTATTATATTTCAATGATTCATGATAATTGTCTTTTGTTCATGCTATAACTGTATTATCCGGAAATCGTAATACACGTGTGAACACTTAGACCCCAATATGTCCCTAGTGAGCCTCTAGTTGACTAGCCCGTTGTGATCAATAGATAGTCATGGTTTCTTGACTATGGACATTGGATGTCGTTGATAACGGGATCACATCATTAGGAGAATGATGTGATGGACAAGACCCAATCCTAAGCATAGCATAAAAGATCGTATAGTTCGTTTGTTAGAAGCTTTGCCAATGTCAAGTATCTCTTCCTTCGACCATGAGATCGTGTAACTCCGGTTACCGTAGGAGTGCCTTGGGTGTATCAAACGTCTGGCGAATCGGGTGACTATAAAGGTGCATTACGGTATCTCCGAAAGTATCATTGGGTTGACACGGATCGAGGCGGGATTTGTCACTCCGTATGACGGAGAGGTATCTCTGGGCCCACTCGGTAATGCATCATCATAATGAGCTCAAGTTGACCAAGGTGTTGCCACGGAATCATGCATTATGGTGCGAGTAAAGTGACTTGCGATGTAACGAGACTGAACAAGGTATTGGGATACCGACGATCGAGTCTCGCAAGTAACGCATCGATTGACAAAGGAATTGCATACGGGTTTGATCGAATCCTCGACATCGTGGTTCAACCGATGAAATCATCGAGGAGCATGTGGGAGCCAACATGGGTATCGGACCCGCTGTTGGTTATTGACCGAGAGTCGTCTCGGTCATGTTCGTGTCTCCGAACCCGTAGGGTCTACACACTTAAGGTTCGGTGGCGCTAGGGATAGTAGGAAGTCAAGTATGTGACTCTTGAATGTTGTTGAGTCCGGATGAGATCCCGGACGTCGGGAGGAGTTTCGGAATGGTCCGGAGGTAAATAATAATATATAGGAAGTGGTATTTCGCCATCGGGAAAGTTTGGGGTCTCCAGTAATGTCTGGGACCACGGAAGGGTCCTGGGTCCACCGGGTGGGGCCACCTATCCCGGAGGGCCCCATGGGCTGAAGTGGGAGGAGAACCAGCCCATAGTGGGCTGGTGCGCCCCCCTAGGCCCACCCCCTGCGCCTAGGGTTGAAACCCTAGGGGTGGGGCGCCCACTTGGCTTGGGGGGCACTCCACCCCCTTGGCCGCCCCCCGGAGATTGGATCTCCAGGGCCGGTCTCTCAGGGGCCTATATAAAGGGGGGAGAGGGGGCTGCGTACCCATCTCAAGGCGCAGCCCTCCCTCCCAACACCTCTCCTCCTCCGTAAGCGCTTGGCGAAGCCCTGCCGAATCTTGCTTCTCCACCATCACCACGCCGTCGTGCTGCCGGTGGAGCTGTCTTCCTCAACCTCTCCTTCCTCCTTGCTGGATCAAGGCGGAGGAGACGTCACTCGTCCCGCACGTGTGTTGAACATGGAGGTGCTGTCCGTTCAACACTTGGACATCGGTGATCTGAATCACGCTCGAGTACGACTCCATCATCACCTTGCAAGCTTCCGCACGCGATCTACAAGTGGTATGTAGATGCAATCTCTCCCTAGACTCGTTGCTTAGATGAACTCATAGATGGATCTTGGTGAAACCGTAGGAAAAATTTTAATTTTCTGCAACGTTCCCCAACGGTGGCATCATGAGCTAGGTCTATCGTAGTTCTCTAATGCACGAGTAGAACACAATTTGTTGTGGGCGCCGATCTTGTCATCTTACTTGCCTCTACTAGTCTTTTCTTGCTCAACGGTATTGTGGGATGAAGCGGCCGGACCAACCTTACGTGCGCTTACGTGAGACCGGTTCCACCGATCGACATGCACTAGTTGCATAAGGTGGCTGGCGGGTGTCTGTCTCTCCCACTTTAGTTGGAGCGGATTCGATGAACAAGGCCCTTATGAAGGGTAAATAGAAGTTGACAAAATCACGTTGTGGTGATTCGTAGGTAAGAAAATGTTCTTGCTAGAACCCAATCGCAGCTACGTAAAGATGCAACAACAATTAGAGGACGTCTAACTTGTTTTTGCAGCGATTGATCATGTGATGTGATATGGCCAGAAGTTGTGATGAATGATGAATTGTGATGTATGAGATCATGTTCTTGTAATAGGATTCACGACTTGCATGTCGATGAGTATGACAACCGGCAGGAGCCATAGGAGTTGTCTTTATTTTTGTATGACCTGCGTGTCATTGAAGAACGCCATGTAAACTACTTTGCTTCATTACTAAACGCGTTAGTCATAGAAGTAGAAGTAGTCGTTGGCGTGACAACTTCATGAAGACACGATGATGGAGATCATGATGATGGAGATCATGGTGTCAAGCCGGTGACAAGATGATCATGGAGCCCCGAAGATGGAGATCAATGGAGCTTGATGATATTGGCCATATCATGTCACAACTATATAATTGCATGTGATGTTTATTATGTTTATGCATCTTGTTTACTTAGGACGACGGTAGTAAATAAGATGATCCCTTAAAATTTCAAGAAGTGTTCTCCCTAAGCGTGCACCGTTGCTACAGTTCGTCGCTTCTAAGCACCACATGATGATCGGGTGTGATGGATTCTTACGTTCACATACAGCGGGTATAAGACAGTTTTACACAGCGAAAACACTTAGGGTTAACTTGCGAGCCTAGCATGTGCGGACATGGCCTCGGAACACGGAGACCGAAAGGTCGAACACGAGTCGTATGGAAGATACGATCAACATGAAGATGTTCACCGACGATGACTAGTCCGTCTCACGTGATGATCGGACACGGGCTAGTCGACTCGGATCGTGTAACACTTAGATGACTAGAGGATGTCTAATCTAAGTGGGAGTTCATTATTTTGATTAGAACTTTATTATCATGAACTTAGTCTAAAACCTTTGCAAATATGTCTTGTAGATCAATGGCCAACGCTAATGTCACCATGAACTTCAACGCGTTCCTAGAAAACCAAGCTGAAAGATGATGGCAAGCAACTATACGGATTGGGTCCGGAACACGAGATCATCCTCATAGCTGCCAGAAACAATATGTCCTAGACGAGCCGCTAGGTGACGCTCCCGTCGAAGAACCAAGGCGTTATGAGCGCTTGGCAATCCCGTCTTGATGATTACTCCCTCGTTCGGTGCGGCATGCTCTGACTTAGAACCGGGCTCCAAAAGCGTTTTGAGCATCACGGAGCATATGAGATGTTCAAGAGCTGAAACTAGTTTTCCAAGCTCATGCCCGGTCGAGAGATATGATGTCTCCGACAAGTTCTACAGCTTGTAAGATGGAGGAGAACAGTTCTGTCGGTGAACACATCTCGAAGATGTCAGGTTGCACAACCGTATGACCCAAAGTGAATATTAACCTCCCAGATGAGGCGGTCATTGACAGAATCCTCCGATCGCTCCCACCAAGCTACAAGAGCTTTGTGATGAACTACAACATGCGGGATGGAAAAGACCATTCTGAAGTGTTCTCGATTTGAAGTCAGCAGAGGCTGAAATCAAGAAAGAACATCAAGTGTTGATGGTCAATAAGACCACTAAGTTCAAGAAGGGCAATGGTAAGAAGAACTTCAAGAAGGACGGCAAAGATGTTGCCGCGCCCGTAAGACTATTGCCGGAAGAAGTCAAAGAATGGACCCAAGCACGAGACCGAGTGCTTTTGTTGCAAGGGAAGGGTCACCGAAGCGGAACTGCCCCAAATACTTAGCGGATAAGAAGGCCGGCAACACCAAAGGTATATTTGATATACATGTAATTGATGTGTACCTTACAAGATACTTGTAGTAACTCCCGGTATTTGATACGGTGCCGTTGCTCATATTTGTAACTCACGGCAGAGCTGCGGAATAAACGGAGGCTGGCGAAGGACGAGGTGACGATCTTGGCGTCGGGAATGGTTCAGTCGATGTGATCGCCGTCGACACGCTACCTCTACATTTACCTACGGGATTAGTTTTGAACCTTAATAATTGTTATTTAGTGCCAAGTTTGAGCAGGAACATTGTATCTGGATCTCGTTTGATCTGAGATGGCTACTCATTTAAGTCTGAGAATAATGGTTGTTCGATTTATATGAGAGATATGTTTTATGGTCATGCTCCGATGGTCAATGTTTTATTCTTAATGAATCTCGGCGTAATATTACACATGTTCATAGTGTGGATGCGAAAAGATGTAAAGTTGATAACGATAGTCCCACATACTTGTGGCATCGCCGCCTTGGTCACATTGGTGTCAAGCGCATGAAGAAGCTCCATCTTGATGGACTTTAGAGTCTCTTGATTATGAATCGTTTGACACATGCGAACCATGCCTCTTAGGCAAAATGACCAAGACTTCGTTCTCGGAACAATGGAGCAAGCAACCAACTTGTTGGAAATCATACATACCGATGTGTGCGGTCCAATGGCGTTGAGGCTCATGGAGGATATCGTTATGTTCTCACTCACGATGACTTAAGTAGATATGGGTATGTCTACTTAATGAAACACAAGTCTGAGACCTTTGAAAAGTTCAAGGAATTTCAGAGTGAGGTAGAGAATCAACATGACAGAAAGATAAAGTTCCTACGATCAGATCGTGGAGGAGAATATTTAAGTCACGAATTTGGCACACACTTAAGGAAATGTGGAATCGTTTCACAACTCATGCCGCTGGAACACCTCGGTAAACGGTGTGTCCGAATGTCGTAATCGCACTCTATTGGATATGGTGCGGTCTATGATGTCTCTTACCGATTTACCGCTATCATTTTGGGGATACGCTCTAGAGACAGCTACATTCACTTTAAATAGGGCACCGTCTAAATCCGTTGAGGCGACACCGTATGAATTATGGTTTGGGAAGAAACCTAAGCTATCGTTTCTAAAAGTTTGGGGATGCGATGCTTATGTCAAGAAACTTCAACTGAAAAGCTCGAACACAAGTCGGAAAAATGCGTATTCATAGGATACCCTAAGGAAGCTGTCGGGTATACCTTCTACTTAAGATCCGAAGGCAAGATCTTTGTTGCTAAGAACGGATGCTTTCGGAGAAAGAGTTTCTCTCGAAAGAAGTAAGTGGGAGGAAAGTAGAACTTCGATGAAGTACTACCTCTCGAGCGGGAAAGTGGTGCAGCGCAGAAACCGTTCTGTGATGCCCACACCAATCAAGAGGAAAACAATGATGATGATCAAGGTACTTGGATCAAGTTACTCTTGAACCTCGAAGGTCCACGAGGACACGTTCCGCACTGCAGTGGTACGGCAACCTGTCATGGAAATCATGTTGTTAGACAACAATGAACCTTGAACTATGAAGAAGCAATGGCGGGCCCAGATTCCAACAAATGGCTTGAGGCCATGAAATCCGAGATAGAATCCATGTATGAAAACAAAGTATGGACTTTGACAGACTTGCCCGATGATCGGCGGCGATAGAAAACAAATGGATTTTTAAGAAGAAGGCGGACGCGGATGGTAATGTTACCATCTATAAGGCTCGACTTGTCGCTAAGGGTTATCGACAAGTTCAAGGGATTGACTCTGACGAGACATTCTCTCCTTGATGAAGCTTAAGTCCGTCGAATCATGTTAGCAATTGCCGCATACTATGATTATGAGATATGGCGATGGACGTCAAAACAGCATTCCTTAACGGACATCTTAAGGAAGAGATGTATATGATGCAGCGGAAGGTTTTGTCGATCCTCGAACGCTAACAAAGTATGCAAGCTCCAGCGATCCATTTATGGGCTGGTGCAAGCATCTCGGAGTTGGAACATTCGCTTTGATGAGATGATCAAAGCGTTTGGGTTTATGAGACTTATGGAGAAGCTGCGTTTACAAGAAAGTGAGTGGTAGCTCTGTAGCATTTCTCCTATTATATGTAGATGACATACTCTTGATGGGAAATGATACAAAACTTACGACAGCATTAAGGCCTACTTGAACAAGTGTTTTTCAATGAAGGACCTTGGAGAAGCTGCTTATATATTAGGCATCAAAATCTATAGAGATAGATCGAGGCGCCTCATAGGTCTTTCACAAAGCACATACCTTGATAAGATTTTGAAGAGGTTCAAAATGGATCAGTCCAAGAAGGGTTCTTGCCTATGTTACAAGGTGTGAGATTGAGCTCGGCTCGACCACCGACCACGGCAAAAGATAAAGAAGAGATGAGTGTCATCCCTATGCTTCACCATAGGATCTATTATGTATGCCATCTTTGTGTACTGGACCGATGTAAACCTTGCCGTAAGCTTGGTTGCAAGATACCAAAGTAATCCGGCAAGGAACACCGGACAGCGGTCAAGAATATCTGAAGTACGAAAAGGACAAATGACATGTTTCGTTTATGGAGGAGACGAAGAGCTCGTCAGTAAAGGGTTACGTCGACGCTAGCTTCGACTCAGATCCGATGACTCTAAGTCACAAACCGGATCGTGTATATGTTGAATGGTGGAGCGATGGCTGGTGCATTTGCAAGCGAAGCGTCGTGGCGGGATCTACGTGTGAAGCGGAGTACATGGCAGCCTCGGAGGCAGCGCATGAAGCGATTTGGGTGAAGGAGTTCATCACCGACCTAGGAGTCATACCCAATGCGTCGGGGCCGATCAAACTCTTCGGTGACAACACTGGAGCTATTGCCCTTGCCAAGGAGCCCAGGTTTCACAAGAAGACAAGGCACATCAAGCGTCGTTTCAACTCCATCCGTGAAAATGTTCAAGATGGAGACATAGAGATTTGCAAAGTACACACGGATCTGAATGTCGCAGATCCGTTGACTAAACCTCTCTCGCGTGCAAAACATGATCAACACCAGAACTCTATGGGTGTTCGATTCATCACAATGTAACTAGATTGGTGACTCTAGTGCAAGTGGGAGACTGTTGGAAATATGCCCTAGAGGCAATAATAAAAGTATTATTATATTTCAATGATTCATGATAATTGTCTTTTGTTCATGCTATAACTGTATTATCCGGAAATCGTAATACACGTGTGAACACTTAGACCCCAATATGTCCCTAGTGAGCCTCTAGTTGACTAGCCCGTTGTGATCAATAGATAGTCATGGTTTCCTGACTATGGACATTGGATGTCGTTGATAACGGGATCACATCATTAGGAGAATGATGTGATGGACAAGACCCAATCCTAAGCATAGCATAAAAGATCGTATAGTTCGTTTGCTAGAAGCTTTGCCAATGTCAAGTATCTCTTCCTTCGACCATGAGATCGTGTAACTCCCGGTTACCGTAGGAGTGCCTTGGGTGTATCAAACGTCACAACGAATCGGGTGACTATAAAGGTGCATTACGGTATCTCCGAAAGTATCTGTTGGGTTGACACGGATCGAGATGGGATTTGTCACTCCGTATGACGGAGAGGTATCTCTGGGCCCACTCGGTAATGCATCATCATAATGAGCTCAAGTTGACCAAGGTGTTGTACGGGATCATGCATTACTGATGCGAGTAAAGTGACTTGCGATAACGAGACCTGAACAAGGTATTGGGATACCGACGATCGAGTCTCGGGCAAGTAACGCATCGATTGACAAAGGAATTGCATCTGAGGTTTGATCGAATCCTCGACATCGTGGTTCAACCGATGAAATCATCGAGGAGCATGTGGGAGCCAACATGGGTATCCAGACCCCGCTGTTGGTTATTGACTGAGAGTCGTCTCGGTCATGTCTGCGTGTCTCCCGAACCCGTAGGGTCTACACACTTAAGGTTCGGTGACGCTAGGGATAGTAGGAAGTCAAGTATGTGACTACCGAATGTTGTTCGGAGTCCCAGATGAGATCCCGGACGTCAGGAGGAGTTTCGGAATGGTCCGGAGGTAAAGAATAATATATAGGAAGTGGTATTTCGGCCATCGGGAAAGTTTCGGGGTCTCCCGGTAATGTACCGGGACCACCGGAAGGGTCCCGGGGGTCCACCGGGTGGGGCCACCTATCCCGGAGGGCCCCATGGGCTGAAGTGGGAGGGGAACCAGCCCATAGTGGGCTGGTGCGCCCCCCTAGGCCCACCCCCTGCGCCTAGGGTTGAAACCCTAGGGGTGGGGCGCCCACTGGCTTGGGGCACTCCACCCCTTGCCGCCGCCCCACGGGAGATTGGATCTCAGGCCGGCCTCTGTGGGGCCTATATAAAGGGGGAGGGAGGGGGCTGCGGTACCCATCTCCAAGGCGCAGCCCTCCCCTTCCCAACACCTCTCCTCCTCCGTAAGCGCTTGGCGAAGCCTGAGATCTTGCTTCTCCACCATCACCACGCCGTCGTCTTTGCCGGTGGAGCTGTCTTCCTCAACCTCTCCTTCCTCCTTGCTGGATCAAGACGGAGGAGACGTCACTCGTCCCGTACGTGTGTTGAACGCGGAGGTGCTGTCCGTTCAGCACTTGGACATCGGTGATCTGAATCACGTTCGAGTACGACTCCATCATCACCTTGCAAGCTTCCGCACGCGATCTACAAGTGGTATGTAGATGCAATCTCTCTCCCTAGACTCGTTGCTTCGATGAACTCATAGATGGATCATGGTGAAACCATAGGAAAAATTTTAATTTTCTGCAACGTTCCCCAACACGAGGAACATTTATGGATAGTAACAAATCCGGTCAATCAAAGGCCCAAGACAATTTTGGCCCCTGCGAGCCCATTAGGGGGCCCTGTCGTGGTTCTAAGTCTGACAATAAGTATAGGGGGTACGAATGATGATGATATAGACCTAGGGTAGGGTCACATGCCTGACCTATATGCCCTACCCAAGGTCACTATCCTAGAAGCAAAGAAGCTCAAGAGACAACAAAGAGTGCCCAACGAAGGCGTCAGTGCAATCCACTCGACGAATCAGTCACTTGGGTACCCCTCCTTCCTGATGTCACACGACCAGTCAACCACTCGACCATACTAGAAATCACTCGACCTATCGAAGACCAGGAGTCGACCAGAACAACAACGGTCAGACATTCACTCTGTAGTCTTTAAGATCATTAATAGCACTTTATGGTTGGCGTTATCATTAACGCCCCATCTTTTTGTACATTGAACTCCTTGTGACGGAGGATGGCTGGGGTCCTGGCGCACTCTATATAAGCCACCCCCTCCTCTGGTACAAGGGTTCGCACCCCGTGTAACACACACCCTCATAATCCAGTCGACCGCCTTCGGGCACCGAGACATAGGGCTTTTACCTCCTCTGAGAGGGGCTTGAACTCGTAAACACTTGCGTACAATCTCACCATAGCTAGGACCTTGCCTCCTCATTCGTACCCCCTATACTTACTGTCATACTTAGAACCACGACAGTTGGCGCCCACCGTGGGGCAAAACGTCTTAGCGACTTCCGACGATGTTGCATTTTCTTCGACCTTCACCAGCATGGTTTCCGGCGGTGGTTTAGTCATGGGCCGCGAGTTCCGACTCGGTGCGCTCACTTTCGTCACTGACGACTACGCCTGGATCTAGGAGGCCCTCCTTGATGTCGAGGCTCTTCTAGCTCGTGGCTCGTCGCACTTCCGCGCGAGTTCCTGTGGCGTCCTCCTTTGGCAACCGTCTTCTCTGTACCAGTCGGTCATCGCGTCGTCATCTCACTCTGCTGGATGCCGCCGCAAGCGGTCTGGGCGTTCGCGGCTCCAGCGGTGGGTGAGACACGCGGTGGCTTGTCAGGCGTTCACCCCTCATGTCGCGGTGATCTAGCCCGACGTATTTCCCTGCGGATTGGTCGACCTGTCGACTGATTTTGCAGATACCTTTCCCGAGAGCGGGAGTTCTGACCCCGCGGCAGAAGTCCTCATGGTCGACTCCCATCGCGGCCCGCCTGGTTTTCGTCGCAGTGGAGATGGCGGTAGAAGCGATGGTCCATCACTTGACCATGAGGAATATCAGCCACAACCTCTCAGCTCGCAGCAGAGGGAGGAGCTACATCGCCGCAATGTGGAGGCTCTCCAGACCCCCATCATAGGAGAAACCGCCGAGGCCCGGGCCTTGGAGGCAGTGCGCCTGGCCACTCTGGCTAAGCGCACTCGTCTGGAGAATCTCCAACATTCTCTCGACGAGCATGCTCGTCGACTGATCCCCGAGTCCAGTCGACGTCCACGGCAAATGTTTCCACCAGAAACTCAGGTATTCCACACTCCGATTCAGAATCTTGCAGCCGCTGTGCGAATTGCTGAGTCCATTCAGCCATCCCATTTGGAGGCTGGAAGAGGCTTGGAACAGATCAGAACGCTGCTCCGAGCAGCAGGAGACCAGAACTCCTGTAGGATCGAAAGTATGTCTAGAGGGGGGGGGGTGATTAGACTACTTGACCAAATAAAAACTTATCCTTTTCCCAACTTTAGTCTTTGGCAGATTTTAGCTAACTTAGCACAAGTCAAGCAATCTTAACACAATTCAAGCAAGCATGCAAAGAGTATATAAGCAGCGGAAAGTAAAGCATGCAACTTGCAAGAATGTAAAGGGAAGGTGTCGGTGTCAAAACCGGCGGATCTCGGGTAGGGGGTCCCGAACTGTGCGTCTAAGGCTAATGGTAACAGGAGGCGGGGGACACAATGTTTACCCAGGTTCGGGCCCTCTCTATGGAGGTAATAACCTACTTACTGCTTGATTGATCTTGATGGATATGAGTATTACAAGAGTTGATCTACCACGAGATCGTAATAGCTAAACCCTTGAAGTCTAGCATATGAGATTATGATTGTTGTCCTATGAACTAACCCCTCTGGTTTATATAGACACCGGAGGGGGCTAGGGTTACACAAAATCGGTTACAAAGAAAGGAATCTACATATCCGAATCGCCAAGCTTGCCTTCCATGCAAAGGAGAGTCCCATCCGGACACGGGAAGAAGTCTTCTATCTTGTATCTTCATGGTCCAACAGTCCGGCCCACGTATATAGTCCGCTGTCCGAGGACCCCTTAATCCAAGACACCCTCAGTAGCCCCCGAACCAGGCTTCAATGACGATGAGTCCGGTGCGCAGATTGTCTTCGGCATTGCAAGGCGGGTTCCTTCTCCGGATACTTCAAAGTACCTGACTTAAAGAGCGGTATCCGGCTTTCCATTTAAAGTCGCGCTCCTCGGCGTCTGCACCTTCATGATTTCAGCTTCCATGTGTCGAGCGAATGTGAGAGGCTGGAGCATTTTTGCATTTGCCACCCTGACCATGTGAGAAAATTGTCTATTTAAGGAGATGGGGATCTTCAGATCTAATCCACACCATCTCCCCCAAACGAGGAATCCTCGGAGCTTGCGCGCAAAAACCACCCCAACATGGCTAGCGCTCCCAGCTCTTCCTCCCACTCTCATGGCCCCAAATAGGGTGATTGGGAAAAGTGTTCCGTATCCCACGGCCAACTGGTGAAGCTGCAGACCCAGGGATTTCTTTCCCCCGCAGATCTAGTCCCTATTCAAGCCGGATTGGCTTCCTTCGATGGTGGGAAGCAGGCGGAGAAGTTCCCCAACCCATCCAGGGGGGAACGAGTATGTTTTGTTCCCTATTTGTTGAGAGGCGTCGGATTTCCAATCCATCCATTGGTCCAAGGGCTTCTGGAGCACTATGGCCTCCAACTGCACAAATTTACACCTGCCTCCATCCTGCATATTGTGGGTTATGTTGCTCTTTGCGAGCTATTTCTGGGTTGTGAGGCCCATTTTGAGTTGTGGAAGAAGTTGTTTTGCCTCGTCCCTCATAATCAAGAGGGATCAATATTCCAATTGGGCGGAGCCGAGATATGGCGCATCGCCGGGACCGGATACCTATCAGGCACGCCGAATAAGGCATCCGAAGAATGGCCTTACGAATGGTTTTATGTTGAGGACGTCTCCCTTCCTGAGCCAATCCGAAGGGGTCTTCCTGAATTTTCAAGTGCTCCATTGAAGAAGCGCCTCAGCCGGCGTCCTCGGAGCCCCAGGGAGGAAGATAGCATGGAAGTCCACCAACTAATGAGAAAGATAAACACGCTCGCTCAATCCGGATTGTCAATAGTCGAGGTTATGGCGATATCCATAATGCGAGGGGTTCAGCCACTCCAATACCGAGGGCACCCTATGTGGCACTTTAATGGAGAAGATGATGCCACCCGCTATTGTCTTTGGCGTTGCAAGGCGGGTTCTCCAAATTCCATGTGCTTGCCGAATAGTGTCCGGCTTCCTTATAAATGTTGCGCTCCTTGGCTTCCACGCCCAATAAAGGCCCTCTTCCACATGTCGTATGAATGCGAAAAGCCAGGGTATTTTTATGTTTTACCCCCAAGCTGCACGAATAAGCTGCCTATAAGAGAGGCAAGGATCTAGATCCAAATCACACCATCCTCCTTCCGCGAGTACTCATCGTAGCGCTTCTGACAAAAATCCACTCCATCATGGACAGTCGATGCGGCTCCTCCTCTTGCGCTCCCAGCCCTCAGCCAGGAGATTGGAGGAGATGTTCAGTCCCGCATAGCGAGCTGGTGACGCTCCAAGCGGAGGGATACCTTCCTCCGGCCTTCATGGTCCCGGTTCAAGCCGGACTGGCCACCTACAAAGGTGGAAAGCAGGCGGAGAACACCCCCAATCCCTCCAAAGGAGAGCGGGTGTACTTCATCCCTTATCTAATAAGGGGGCTCAGATTTCCCATACATCCGTTTCTCCGGGGGCTTCTGGAGTTCTACGGACTCCAGCTTCATCACCTTACACCTGCCCCCGTTTTGCACATTGTGGGTTTTGTAGCTCTTTGCGAGCTATTCTTGGGCATCGAGCCCCATTTCGTGCTGTGGAAGAGATTGTTTTGCCTCGTGCCCCGTTCTCACGAGGGGTCAATATATCAAGTGGGCGGAGCCGAAGTATGGCGCATCGCCGGGACCGGATACTTGTCTGGAACCCCGAAGAAGGCGTCTGAAGACTGGCCTTCGGAATGGTTTTATATGGAAGACGCTCCACTGCCGGACCCAGTTCAGATCGGCCTCCCGGAGTACAACAACGCTCCTCTGAAGAAACGCCTGAGTTGGCGCCCGCGGAGCCCTCAACGGGAAGATGATAGGAGCGTCCAATATCTGATGGGACGGATAAGGTTGCTGGCTGTAGGATCGAAAGTATGTCTAGAGGGAGGGTGATTAGACTACTTGACAATATAAAAATTTAGCCTTTTGATAAAGACAAGTTTTTGGCAGATTCACGACGATGATCAAGTCAAGTATCACCCTACACATGCAATTCTAGAGTATAGGCAGCGGAAAGTAAATTGCACATGTAGTAAAGAGAGGTGGAGAAGAGCAAACGCAATTTGGAGACACGGAGATTTTTTCTCGTGGTTCTGATAGGTGGTGCTATCGTCAATCCACGTTGATGGAGACTTCAACCCACGGAGGGTAACGGCTGCGAGAGTCCACGGAGGGCTCCACCCACGAAGGGTCCACGAAGAAGCAACCTTGTCTATGCCATCATGGCATACGCCCACGGAGGACTAGCCTTACTCGGGGTAGATCTTCACGAAGTAGGCGATCTCCTTGCCCTTACAAACTTCTTGGTTCAACTCCACATCTTTGACGGAGGCTCCCAAGCGACACCTAACCAATCTAGGAGGCACCACCTCCAAAAGGTAATAGATGGTGTTGATGATGATGAACTCCTTGCTCTTGTGCTTCAAATGATAATCTCCCCAACACTCAACTCTCCTCACCGATTTGGCTGTGGTGGAAGAAAGGATTGAGTGGAAAGCAACTTGGGAAGGCTAGAGATCAAGCTTCATATGGTGGGAGTGGAGCAACTTGATCTCAACACAAGGGTAGGTAGTTTTCTTCTCGAAATGTAAGGTAGGAGTGGTAGTTCTTTCGATGGCTCTCTCCACGAATGAAGAGGGGTGGAGGGTATTTATAGCCTCCACACAAAATCCAACTGTTACACATTTGACCAATCTCGGTCGGACCGAAGTTGACAACTCGGTGAGACCGAAAGTTCAAATCATGTGAATATTGGGATTTTCGGTGGGACCGAAAATACAATATCGGTGAGTCCGATTCTTCCAAAGACTAGGGTTTGCCAATCTCGGTGGGACCGACTTCATCATCTCGTTGACACCGATTTGATGATGTAAGGTTCTGAAGCTTGGCAACACCAGTTTGGTGAGACCGAGTTCGAATCGGAAAATCCGAAATTTCTAGGGTTTGGCTATATGGTGAGGTGGTTCATCTCGGTGTGGTGAGTTTAGGAAATCGGTGGGACCGAGATTACTTATGAGTGTATTATGGAAGTGAGAGTTCTTGATAGTTTAGGAGATATATCACTAAGCACTTTGAGCAACCGGATCATTAACATAACCTCATCCCTTTTAATAGTATTGGCTTTCCTATGGACTCAATGTGATCTTGGATCACTAAACCAAAAATGGAGTCTTGAGCTTTTGCCAATGCTTGCCTTAGCATTTTGAGGGTCCACTTCTTGGTCATTGCCATACCCATATCAATGAACTTTCTGAAATGATTCTCAAGAAACTATTAGTTCAATGATATATATGTTGTTATTAATTACCAAAACCACCCGGGATTAGTTGCGCTTTCAATCTCCCCCTTTTTGGTAATTGATGACAACATATAGATCAAAGCTTCGACAAAGGATATAATCAATGAATAATATCGTCGCTTTGAGAAGTATGTGATAAGCAAGAGCTCCCCCTAAATTTGTGCATTATTTAAGATTTGCGTTTGAATGCAAATGCACAATCGATTAGGATCATGGGTCACTCTTCCATGTCACATACATCTTGATGGAGCGCACAAAATGATAAGAATGAATAGCATGCACCCAATCACCAAGACATGAGTAAATGGTCATACAAGATAGGAATAGCATATGATAAGCATTAAGCACACATTAAAGCATAGTACGACCAAGCACTCACCAATGTAGAACAAACGTAGTATCAAACACACGGAATGTCTCGAAAATCTCAAAAGTATCTCAAAAAGACCGCAAATAAACGAAAGAGCAAAAGCGCAAAGACAAAGCACTCTCTCTCGAAGTCCTATGATCTATACAATTTCTCCCCTTTGGCAACAAGTTACCAAAAGTTCAAAAGGTATAGAGCTAAACGTCACTAGGGACTCTGCTGGCGGTTCTATGCAGGTTGATGGAGTTGAGATGGCTGCATCTGCAAAGGCTTGGTGATGTCTGTGGAGCTTTGGAGGAGTGGTCACTTTGGAGCTGGAGCTGGAACCGATGGAGCTGTGGGAGGTGCCGAGGCTGTAGTCCCGTGTCATCCTTTCGAATAGCAGTGATCGGGTCTTGTGGGAACCGGAGCAGCTGTTCATAATCATCTGGACTAGGTCATCCTGCATCTCTCGCATGAGCTCTTCCTTCTCCCTCTTTGCTTCCTCGATATCTGCCTCAAGCTTGTTGTGAGTGACTTGCACTTGATCCACTTGACATCCGAGCATGGCTCTTGTCTTCAACAATCCTCTCAAGACTCTCCCGAGATCGCATAATCTTGGCGGCGTTGTTCAATCCTCTGGGTAGCTTCAAGGAGCTGTTCTCCAACACTCTTGGGTTTAGCTGCTGCTGCTTCCTTCTCAGCTTTAGCTTTCTTGGCAGCTTCTATCTTTGCTTGACCTTCAACTGATGTTGGGTCCTCCTCATCCATCACAACTTCATTGTCCTCATGCTCAGGCTGCAGTGGCAAGTGTGGTCTATCCAACAAGTATGTGCCCGTGCCAAACTTGGCATTAATAAGCATCTGAATGTGCGGGCAAATCCACACGACCTCTTCTCAGTCTGCTCAGTCCTCTTGATAGTCTCAACTATCAAATCCATCACCTTGAAAGGTGCCTTCTCATCAAGTATATGCAGCATGTTGATAGAATATCCTCTGATCATGCGATGATCTCCAGACTTGGGCATCAAGGTATGCCTCAAAATTGTGTTTGTGGTAGGTAGACCTGCCTGGAGATGATACACTGAGCCGAGCTTCCAGATTTCCACATCCTTAGCTGGTACCTCTTTGTACATGTTCTTCATAGACTCATGGTTCTTCTTGGGAATACCATAGGCATCAACATCATCCTCTCTCTGCACCGGAGCATTCAGCAGTGCTGCCCATTCTTCAACAGTTGAAGAGAATCTTTGGCCTTCAGTCATCCATGTGATCTTTCCATCTGGATAGAAATGAGCTGTGGCATAGAATTGCATGATCATCTCATCATTCCAATCATCGACCGACCAATAAAATCTGCAACACCACATGCAAGTGAAGCTCTCATGCACATGTGGAAAGAAGTCTCTGTGCTCTTCACTGTCAATGTATGCCCAGTCAACATATCTAGTATCTGCAACTATGGGATTCTTGTCCATTAGCACAGTCTCATAGAAGTCCTGCTGCTCTCTGGTGTGGAACCTTGGATCAACAGCTGTTCTTCTCCTCACAGCATATGGATCAGCTTGTCTCCATAGCCTGAGACCTCTATCCTTTCTTTCCTTCATGTTCTCAGCTTGAGGATGAGCATCATTGTGTAGTGGCAATTTCTGACGAAGTTTCAGCAAGACAGGTGCCTCATCATCTGACACAGCTGGTGGCACATCATCTTTCCTCTTCTCTGAAGCTGGAATGTTCCTGACAGTCTTCTTGGGCTTGGCAAAGAAGCTTGGCTTGAGCTGCCTTTGCTTTGGGAGCAGATGGCTTGGACTTAGAAGGGCTCCGCTACGATGGCATCACCCATGAACTTAGACTTTGAGGAGGAGGTGGGGTGCTTCCTCATCATCATCATCATCTGCCGCTTCATCATGCACAATCCTCTTCCTCTTGGAAGTTTTCTTCACTTTGCTTGAAGTTTCCTCTTCCATACTCAGTTTCTTGGCAACAATGGACTTCTTCACTTTGTTGGTGCCTTTCTTGGTTTGTCGCCCTTGATGCTCTTTGGCAACAACTTTTCTCTTTGGCTTGGAGGAGACCTCTTCCTCAGCAATGAAATCAGAATCTTCTTCATCAGAATTCCTCTTCTTTCTGGCCCTGGTGGCTGCAGGAGGCAAACCACTTGGTGTGCTCCTTTCACCATCATCTGAAAATCTGCTGGCCTCACGACTAGTGCCGCCTCTCGAATTTCAGCAATTGGTGACTCAGACTGCTCGGCTGTCACCGGCATCGACATGGTGACAACCTGTGAATAGATTAGGTGTAGGCGAGTAGAAGAGTTATCACAAACTGCGAAGATTTTGCAAAAAATGAGTTCAAATTTCAGTTTTAGGTTTTCACATAATACATTTCGGTCGACCGAGTCTAAAATTCGTGAATCCAAGTGTTCAAACAGAAGCGTTCACACCACTTTCGGTGGGACGAAGTGGGTTTCGGTCTGCCGAGAACACTAGGGTTTCACTAAATCCTCATTTGGTCGCACCGATTTGCACAACTTCGGTTGGACCGAAGGTGCAAAGGCAATGGCCAGAGGCCAAATTGGTCATACCGAGAATGTAAAATCGGTCTCACCGAGATGTGTTCGGCGGAAACCTAACCCTAAAACTTTTACTCGAATTTTGTTCTAACGAACTAATCTGGTGTTAAGGAAGATCTCAAACGTGGCAAGATGCTAGGCAAACCAATCGTGCATAGAATCGGAGATGAGAGCACGAGAGGGATCGAAACTCACCCTAACTTGGTGGAGTTCCTCTCGACGGCAACGGCGCGGAGAGAATGTCCGCTGACGGCGACGGAGACTCTGCGGCGGGCGCACAGCGGCATTTACGGAGACGATCCGGAGACCACGGCGACGGCAAGAAGGGTGTGGGCGCGGCGTTTGAAGTAGGAATCAACGCACGCCCTCGGAGTATATATACCCTTTGTTGTCGGTGGGACCGAGTTGTAAAACTTCGGTGGCACCGAGATGGATAATCGCAGATTACACACTTCGTCACCCGAAAAGTACAACTCGGTTTCACCGAGGTGAAAACCTAGATCAATCCAAGTGCTTTCGGTTTGACCGAGTTTGAGTGGGTTGGTCGACCGAAATCACTTAGAAGGTTTTGGAAGTTTAGCCTTTGACGGATCGGTGGCTCCGAGTGCTCCTCACTCGGTGGGTCCGAAAATGACTTGTTCAAAGTTTGTGATATAAGCATGAATAGAATTTGAGACAAGAAAGCATAGATAGCTAGGGGAGGAACTTAGGCATTCTGGTCCATCCATTTGGTCAGAAAAATCAAAACGACCAAAGCAACAAATGGATTTCCTCAAATGGATAAAATCATGCATCCAACATGCTCACACAATAAGATAGCAAATGAAATATGTGTCAAACATGCACAAACAAAACTCTAGCTTCTATCACACAATTGTCGATGACTAGGTCATCTTTATATGAGTATATTGACTTAGGAGTCAAATGAGAACATTTGATCATAGGTCATACTCATTGTTTAAGCACAAGTGGGGTTACCACTTTTACATAAAGCATTGATGTGTTCACATCATTTGAAGATGCTTTAGCTCAATTCTTCAGAGCAAAGCTCCCCCTAGATGTGAGAACCCCTTTTAAAGGGTCAAACTAACCTTGGGTTGTCGTAGAAGACTTCATGTAGATGTTGAAGATGTGGATGCTCAATGTTGATGAAGATCATCAAGAGTTGGGAGCAGTCCTTTGGATTCGGCACTTTCAATACCTACATGGGTTAGTCCCACAAGAACAAACAAGGATATCCATGGACATAGATTGAAGTACACAATAGATGATGTCCATGAAAGCAATGATTACCTTGTCCCTTGACTTACCAACAAGAGGGTTTGTGACTCCATGAACTAGTGCACAATGTGGAAGTTGATTGCACAAGTTCTTGCCAAAATGAATGTGAGTGAAGTATGTTGGCGGAGTCACCCTCAAGAACTCTCTAGTTCTTCTTCTTCGGGATCCACATCATCTTGATGGGAATCCTTGGGGTTGTAGTTGAGCTTGACGAAGTAGAACTTGACGTTTCCTTGGGAACCCACTTAACCATGGCTTTAGGTGCTTCAATGAATGCATCAATCTCCTCTTGAAGCTTGTCCTTGCCTTTTAGCTTGTGGTCTTGTGGTGGAAGATCATCTTGAGCTTGTTCCACATTGGAAGAAGTAGGATCATACTTCTCCTTTTGAGAAACAAACTTTGGAGTGGGATATTGACCTTCTTCCCATTCAACACCCTCGGCGTTGAACTTTCGCTCAAAACCAATTCCTTGATTCTTCCGGTGTCTTCCTTGCTTGCGAACAATTTCCTCAAAGTTCTTGCTTCCGGCAAGGCTCTTGTAGACACCTTTCTCTATAATCCCTTTCAATAAACTATTTTCTTGCTCAAGTGTAACTTGGCTTGAAACATTGTTAGTGGAATCAAGAGAACTACTAGGAGCAACAATATTGGATTTAGCATGGTTATTGTTACTACTAGATGAAGAATTTTTCTTATGCTTGTCATGCTTAGTTTTAATAGGTGGCAAGAAATTAGACAAGAGAAGTCGTTTGGCAAGATATGAAGAACTCTTCTTTCAAGATCGTCATTGATTGCTTTTAGAAACTCATGTTCTTGCTCTAGATTGAGCTTCTCGAGCGTAGCTTCTCATGAGGTCTTAGGAGCTCTCTATGATCTTCTTGAGTTGTTTCATGAGCTAACTTAAGAGTGTTTAGTTCTTTAGTTAGACGCTCAATCTCCTTCATAGCATTGTCATTCGACTCTTCTCGACTATAAAGACTACTAGCATGTTCATCATTACTAGGCTCACTAGATTTATCATGTAAAAGCTCATCTTCACCAAGCAAGTCATCCTCATCACTATCAAAGTCAATAAATTCAGGGTGTGATACCTTGGGGCCTTTAGCCATGAAGCATCTTCCAATTCCCTCATTTGGTGAATCAAATAAGTCATAGGAGTTGGAGTTGGAGGACACAAGAGCAAGACCGGCAACACCTTCATCTTGACTGTAGTCGGAGTTGGAGTGATAGCTTCTTTCGGAGTGATTGTTGGAGTCGGAGCCGGAGACCCATTCACCTACGTGAGCTTGATGTTTTCTTCTTGTGTAGCTCCTTGATGACTTGTCTTTCCTCTCCGAATCCTTGCTTCTCCGAGAGGGTCTTCGTTCATAACGATCATCTCTACTCCTTCTCTCTTTCCGAGGTGACTCTTCTCTTGAGCTTCTTCTTCTTGGAGATTCTTCTCTTCTCTTGTGGGGAGCCGAGCACTCATTTGAGTAGTGTCCGGGTCTTCCACAATTGTAGCAGTTTCGATCACGACTAGAAGATCTCTTTTCATCATATGATCTAGACTTTGAGCTTCTTTCCTTGCTTCTACTCTTGTAGAATTTGTTGAAGTTCTTCACCATTAGGCTTATCTCTTCATTGGAAACTAGCTTGTCACTTGAGGTTGTGGGAGCATCAATTGTAGCTTTGTAAGCACCATTTGACTTGTTGTGAAGCTCTTCCTTATCTTTAAGTGTCATCTCATGAGCAACAATTCTTCCAATGACTTGGTGTAGGCTTGAGATTCTTGTAGTTTGGCATCATTTGGATCAAAGTGCACACGGTGTCATATTTTCCATCCAAAGCTCTGAGAATCTTCTTGATGATGAATCGGTCGGTCATTTCTTCGCTTCCTAAGCCGGCAATCTCATTTGTGATGAGAGCAAGCCTAGAGTACATTTCAGCGACTCCTTCACCTTCCTTCATCTTGAACTTGTCAAGTTGACCTTGAAGAACATCTAGCTTTGATTCCTTCACGGACTCGGTACCTTCGTGCATTTCGACCAAAGTATCCCAAATCTCTTTTGCATTCTCAAGACGGCTGATTTTGTTGAACTCCTCGGGACACAAGGCATTGAAGAGAATGTCACAAGCTTGAGCATTGTTTTGCAACATCCGCAATTCATCCGCTGTAGCTTCACGATCCGGAACTTTTCCTTCCTCGAAGAACTCACCTTGCAAGCCAACACAAATAATGCCCCATGCGTGCGGGGTTATGTCAAAGAATATGCATTTTCATTTTATGCTTCCAACTAGCAAAGTTTGAACCATCAAAGTAAGGACCTCTCTGAAAATTACCCTCACTAGACGCCATACTCTCCTAGGTTGTGAAACCAAGCTTATGGAGTCCAATGCAATGGAAACCAATACAATGGAGACCAAAGCTCGATATCACTTGTAGGATCGAAAGTATGTCTAGAGGGGGTGATTAGACTACTTGACAATATAAAAATTTAGCCTTTTGATAAAGACAAGTTTTGGCAGATTCACGATGATGATCAAGTCAAGTATCACCCTACACATGCAATTCTAGAGTATAGGCAGCGGAAAGTAAATTGCACATGTAGTAAAGAGAGGTGGAGAAGAGCAAACGCAATTTGGAGACATGGAGATTTTTTCTCGTGGTTCCGATAGGTGGTGCTATCGTCAATCCACGTTGATGGAGACTTCAACCCACGGAGGGTAACGGCTGCGAGAGTCCACGGAGGGCTCCACCCACGAAGGGTCCACAAAGAAGCAACCTTGTCTATGCCATCATGGCATACGCCCACGGAGGACTAGCCTTACTCGGGGTAGATCTTCACGAAGTAGGCGATCTCCTTGCCCTTACAAACTTCTTGGTTCAACTCCACATCTTGACGGAGGCTCCCAAGCGACACCTAACCAATCTAGGAGGCACCACCTCCAAAAGGTAATAGATGGTGTTGTTGATGATGAACTCCTTGCTCTTGTGCTTCAAATGATAATCTCCCCAACACTCAACTCTCCTCACTGATTTGGCTGTGGTGGAAGAAAGGATTGAGTGGAAAGCAACTTGGGAAGGCTAGAAATCAAGTTTCATATGGTGGGAGTGGAGCAACTTGATCTCAACACAAGGGTAGGTAGTTTTCTTCTCGAAATGTAAGGTAGGAGTGGTAGTTCTTTCGATGGCTCTCTCCATGAATGAAGAGGGGTGGAGGGTATTTATAGCCTCCACACAAAATCCAACCGTTACACATTTGACCAATCTCGGTCGGACCGAAGTTGACAACTCGGTGAGACCGAAAGTTCAAATCTTGTGAGCGTTGGGATTTTCGGTGGGACCGAAAATACAATCTCGGTGAGTCCGATTCTTCCAAAGACTAGGGTTTGCCAATCTCGGTGGGACGACTTTATCATCTCGGTGACACCGATATGATGATGAAGGTTATAGAAGCTTGGCAACACTAGTTTGGTGAGACCGAGTTTGGAATCGGAAAATCCGAAATTTCTAGGGTTTGGGTATATGGCTGAGGTGGTTCATCTCGGTGTGGTGAGTTTATGGAATCGGTGGGACCGAGATTACTTATGAGTGTATGTTGGAATGAAAGATTGCTGATAGTTTGGGAGATAGATCACTAAGCACTTTGAGCAACCGGATCATTATCATAACCTCATCCCTTTTAATAGTATTGGCTTTCCTATAGACTCAATGTGATCTTGGATCACTAAACCAAAAATGGAGTCTTGAGCTTTTGCCAATGTTTTCCTTAGCATTTTGAGGGTCCACATCTTTAGTCATTGCCACACCCATATCACTGAACTTTCTGAAATGATTCTCAAGAAACAATTAGTTCAATGATATATATGTTGTTATTAATTACCAAAACCACCCGGGGATTAGTTGCACTTTCAATCTCCCCCTTTTTGGTAATTGATGACAACATATAGATCAAAACTTCGACAAATGATATAATCAATGAATAATATCGTCGCTTTGAGAGGTATGTGATAAGCAAGAGCTCCCCCTAAATTTGTGCATTATTTAAGATTTGCGTTTGAATGCAAATGCACAATCGATTAGGATCATGGGTCACTCTTCCATGTCACATACATCTTGGTGGAGCGCACAAAATGATAAGAATGAATAGCATGCACCCAATCACCAAGACATGAGTAAATGATCATACAAGATATGAATAGCATATGATAAGCATTAAGCACACATTAAGGCATAGTATGATCAAGCACTCATCAAAGTAGAGCAAACGTAGTATCAAACACACGGAATGTCTCGAAAAACTCAAAAGTATCTCAAAGAAAACCGCAAATGAAACGAAGAGCAAAAACGAGCACTCTCTCTCTCGAAGTCCTATGATCTATACATTTTCTCCCCCTTTGGCAACAAGTTACCAAAAAGTTCAAAAGGTATAGAGCTAAACGTCACTAGGGACTCTTGGCGGCTCTATGCAGGTTGATGGAGTTGAGATAGCTGCATCTGCAAAGGCTTGGCTGATGTCTCGTGGAGCTGGAGGAGTGGACTTTGGAGCTGGAGCTGGAACCGATGGAGCTGTGGGAGGTGCTTGATGTTGTAGTCACCGTGTCATCCCATGGGATAGCAGCTGATCTGGTCTTGTGGGAACCGGAGCAGGCTGCTCATAGTCATCTGGACAAGGTCATCCTGCATCTCTGCATGAGCTCTGCCTTCTCCTCTTAGCTTCCTCGATATCTCGCCTCAAGCTTGTTGACAAGTGACTTGCACTTCATCGACTTGACATCGAGCATGGAACTTGTCTTCAACTATCCTCTCAAGACTCTCCCGAGATCGCACAATGCTGGCAGGCGTTGTTCAATCCTCCGGTAGCTTCAAGGAGCTGCTCTCCAACGCTCTTGGGTTTAGCTGCTGCTGCCTGCTTCCTTCTCGACTTTGGCTTGTTTGGCAGCTTCGGACTTTGCTTGACCTTCAACAGACGTGGGATCATCCTCGGTCATCACAACTTCATTGTCCTCATGTTCAGGCTGCAGTGGCAAGTGTGGTCGTTCCAACAAGTAGGTGCCCGTGCCAAACTTGGCATTGATAAGCATCTGAATGTGCGGGGCGAATCCACATGACCTCTTCTAGTCTGCTGCAGTCCTCTTGATAGTCTCAACTATCAGGTCCATCACCTTGAAAGGTGCCTTCTGATCTAGTATATGCAGCATGTTGATAGAATAGCCTCTTATCATGCGATGATCTCCAGTCTTGGGCATCAAGGTATGCCTCAGAATTGTGTTCGTGGTAGGAAGACCTGCCTGGAGATGATACACTGAGCCGAGCTTCCAGATCTCTACATCCTTAGCTGGTACCTCATTGTACATATTTTTCATAGACTCATGGTTTTTCTTGGGAATTCCATAGACATCAACATCATCTTCTCTCTGCACTGGAGCATTCAACAGTGTTGCCCATTCTTCAACAGTTGAAGAGAATCTCTGTCCTTCAGTCATCCATACAATCCTGCCATCTGGATAGAAATGAGCTGTGGCATAGAATTGCATGATCATCTCATCATTCCAAGTGTCACCGCCAACGAAATCAGCAACACCACATGCGGTGAAGCTCTCATGCACATGTGGAAAGTAGTTCTGTGCTCTTCACTGTCAATGTATGCCCAGTCAACATAGCGAGTGTCAGCAACAATGGGCTTCTTGTCCATAAGCACAGTCTCATAGAAATCTTGCTGTTCTCTGGTGTGGAACCTTGGGTCAACAGCAGTCCTTCTTCTCACAGCATATGGATCAGCTTGTCTCCATAGCCTGAGACCTTTGTCCTTTCTTTCCTTCATGTTTTCAGCTCGAGGATGAGCATCATTGTGAATTGGCAGTTTCTGACGGAGTTTCAGCAACACAGGTGCCTCATCATCTGACTCAGCTGGTGGCACATTGTCTTTCTTCTTCTCTGAAGCAGGGATGTTTCTCACAGTTTTCTTGGGCTTGGCAGCAGGCTTGGCTTGAGCTGCCTTTCTTTGGAGCAGAAGGCTTAGACTTTGAAGGTGCTCACCTTACGATGGCATCACCCATCAACTTAGGCTTCGAGGAGGAGGTGGGGTGCTTCCTCATCGAATCATCAATCTCTTTGCTTCATCATGCACAATCCTCTTCCTCTTGGAAGTTTTCTTTACCTTCTTGGATGTTTCTTCTTCCATACTCAGCTTCTTGGCAACAGTGGACTTCTTCACTTTACTGGTGCCTTTCTTGGTTTGTTGCCCTTGATGCCCTTTGGCAACCACTTTCCTCTTAGGCTTAGATGTGATCTCTTCCTCGGCAATAAAATCGAATCTTCTTCATCGAATTCTTCTTCTTCCCCGCCCCGTGGCAGCAGGAGGCAAACCACTTGGTGTGCTCCTCTCACCATCATCGGAAAAGCTGCTGGCTTGGGACTAGTGCTGCCTCTGGAATCTCAAAGAATGGTGATTCAGACTGTTCGGCTGTCACCGGCATCGACATGGTGACAACCCGTGAATAGATTAGGTATAGGCGAGAATAGAAGAGTTATCACAAACTGCAGAAGATTTTGCAAAAAAATGAGTTCAAATTTCAGTTTTAGGTTTTCACAGAATGCATTTCGGTCAGACCGAGTCTAAAATTCGGTGAATCCGAAGTGTCTAAACAGAACCATTCACACCACTTTCGGTTGGACCGAAATGGGTTTCGGTCTAGCCGAGAACACTAGGGTTTCACTAAATCCTCATTTCGGTCACACCGATTTGCACAACTCGGTTGGACCGAAAAGTGCAGTGCAATGGCCAGAGGCCAAATCGGTCATACCGAGAATGTAGAATCGGTCACACCGAGATGTGTTCGGCGGAAACCTAACCCTAAAACTTTTACTCGAATTTCGTTCTAAGAACTAATCTGCTGGATAGGAAGATCTCAAACGTGGCAAGACGCTAGGCAAACCAATCGTGCATAGAATTGGAGGTTGAAGCACGAGAGGGATCGAAACTCACCCTAACATGGTGGAGTTTCTCTACGGCGGCAACGGCGCGGAGAGACTGTCCGTTGACGGCGATGGAAACCTGCGGCGAGGGCGCACAGACGACGACGGAGACGATCCGGAGACCACGGCGACGGTAGCAAAGGGTTTGGGGGCGAGGCGTTTTGAAGAAGGAATCAACGCGCGCTGCCCTCAGGTATATATACCCTTCAGCTGTCGGTGGGACCGAGTTGTAAAACTCGGTGGCACCGAGATGGATAATCGCAAGCGATTACACACTTCGCTCACGCCGAAATTGTAACTCGGTTTCACCGAGGTGAAAACCTAGATCAATCCAAGTGCTTTCGGTCCGTCCGAGTGTGAGTGGGTTGGTCGACCGAAAATACTTAGAAGGTTTTGGAAGTTAAGTTTCGACGGATCGGTGGCTCAAGTGCTCCTCACTCGGTGGGTCGAAAAAGACTTGTCGAAAGTTTGTGATATAAGCATGAATAGAGTTTGAGACAAGAAAGCATAGATAGCTAGGGGAGGAACTTAGGCATTCTTGTCCATCCATTTGGTCAAAAAGAAATCCAAAAGACCAAAGCAACAAATGGATGTCCTCGAATGGATAAAATCATGCATCCAACATGCTCACACACTAAGATAGCAAATGAAATATGTGTCAAACATGCACAAACAAAGCACTAGCTACTATCACACAATTTGTCGATGACTAGGTCATCTATATATGAGTATATTGACTTAGGAGTCAAATGAGAACATTTGATCATAGGTCATACTCATCGTTTAAGCACAAGTGGGGTTACCACTTTTACATAAAGCATTAATGTGTTCACATCATTTGAAGATGCTTTAGCTCAAATCTTTAGAGCAAAGCTCCCCTTGATGTGAGAACCCTTTTAAAGGGTCAAACTAACCTTGGGTTGTCGAGAAGACTTCATGTAGATGTTGAAGATGTGGATGCTCAATGTTGATGAAGATCATCAAGAGTTGGGAGCAATCCTTTGGATTGGGCACTTTCAATACCTACATGGGTTAGTCCCACAAGGAACAAACAAGGATATCCATGGACATAGATTGAAGTACACAAAGATGATGTCCATGAAAGCAATGATTACCTTGTCCCTTGACTTACCAACAAGAGGGTTTGTGACTCCATGAACTAGTGCAAGATGTGGAAGTTGATTGCACAAGTTCTTGCCAAAATGAATGTGAGTGAAGTATGTTGGCGGAGTCACCCTCAAGAACTCTCTAGTTCTTCTTCTTGGGATCCACATCATCTTGATGGGAATCCTTGGGGTAGTAGTTGAGCTTGACGAAGTAGAACTTGACATTTCCTTGGGAACCCACTTGACCATGGCCTTAGGTGCTTCAATAAATGCATCAATCTCCTCTTGAAGCTTGTCCTTGCCTTTTAGCTTGTGGTCTTGTGGTGGAAGGTCATCTTGTGCTTGTTCCACATTGGAAGAAGTAGGATCATACTTCTCCTTTTGAGAAACAAACTTTGGAGTGGAATATTGACCTTCTTCCCATTCAACACCCTCGGCGTTGAACTTTCGCTCAAAACCAATTCCTTGATTCTTCGGTGCCTTCCTTGCTAAGTAACAATTTCCTCAAAGTTCTTGCTTCGGCAAGGCTCTTGTAGACACCTTTCTCTATAATCCCTTTCAATAAACTATTTTCTTGCTCAAGTGTAACTTGGCTTGAAACATTGTTAGTGGAATCAAGAGAACTACTAGAAGTAACAACATTGGATTTAGCATGGTTATTGTTACTACTAGATGAAGAATTTTTCTTATGCTTGTCATGCTTAGTTTTAATAGGTGGCAAGAAATTAGACAAGAGAAGTCATTTGGCAAGATATGAAGAACTCTTCTTTCGAAGATCGTCATTGATAGCTTTTAGAAACTCATGTTCTTGCTCTAGATTGAGCTTCTCGAAGCGTAGCTTCTCATGAGATCTTAGGAGCTCTCTATGATCTTCTTGAGTTGTTTCATGAGCTAACTTAAGAGTGTTTAGTTCTTTAGTTAAACGCTCAATCTCCTTCATAGCATTGTCATTCGACTCTTCTCGACTATAAAGACTACTAGCATGTTCATCATTACCAGGCTCACTAGATTTATCATGTAAAAGCTCATCTTCACCAAGCAAGTCATCCTCATCACTATCAAAGTCAATGAATTCAGGTGTGATACCTTGGGGCCTTTAGCCATGAAGCATCTTCCAATTCCCTCATTTGGTGAATCAAATAAGTCATAGGAGTTGGAGTTGGAGGATACGAGAGCAAGACCGCAACACCTTCATCTTGATCAGATTCGGAGTTGGAGTGATAGCTTCTTTCGGAGTGATTGTCTGAGTCGGAGCCGGAGACCCATTCACCTACATGAGCTTTATGTTTTCTTCTTGTGTAGCTCCTTGATGACTTGTCTTTCCTTTCCGAATCCTTGCTTCTCCGAGAGGATCTTCGTTCATAACGATCATCTCTACTCCTTCTCTCTTTCCGAGGCGACTCTTCTCTTGAGCTTCTTCTTCTTGGAGATTCTTCTCTTCTCTTGTGGGGAGCCGAACACTCATTTGAGTAGTGTCCGGGTCTTCCACAATTATAGCATTTTCGATCACGACTAGAAGATCTCTTTTCAACATATGATCTAGACTTTGAGCTTCTTTCCTTGCTTCTACTCTTGTAGAATTTGTTGAAGTTCTTCACCATTAGGCTTATCTCTTCATTGGAAACTAGCTTGTCACTTGAGGTTGTGGGAGCTTCACATGTAGCTTTGTAAGCACCACTTGACTTGTTGTGAAGCTCTTCCTTATCTTTAAGTGTCATCTCATGAGCAACAATTCTTCCAATGACTTCGGTAGGCTTGAGATTCTTGTAGTTTGGCATCATTTGGATCAAAGTGCACACGGTGTCATACTTTCCATCCAAAGCTCTGAGAATCTTCTTGATGATGAATCGGTCGGTCATTTCTTCGCTTCCTAAGCCGGCAATCTCATTTGTGATGAGAGCAAGCTTAGAGTACATTTCAGTGACTCCTTCACCTTCCTTCATCTTGAACTTGTCAAGTTGACCTTGAAGAACATCTAGCTTTGATTCCTTCACGGACTCGGTACCTTCGTGCATTTCGACCAAAGTATCCCAAATCTCTTTTGCATTCTCAAGACGGCTGATTTTGTTGAACTCCTCGGGACACAAAGCATTGAAGAGAATGTCACAAGCTTGAGCATTGTTTTGCAACATCCGCAATTCATCCGCTGTAGCTTCACGATCCGGAACTTTTCCTTCCTCGAAGAACTCACCTTGCAAGCCAACACAAATAATGCCCCATGCTTGGCGGGGTTATGTCCAAGAATATGCATTTTCATTTTATGCTTCCAACTAGCAAAATTTGAACCATCAAAGTAAGGACCTCTCTGAAAATTACCCTCACTAGACGCCATACTCTCCTAGGTTGTGAAACCAAGCTTATGGAGTCAATGCAATGGAAACCAATACAATGGAGACCAAAGCTCGATACCACTTGTAGGATCGAAAGTATGTCTAGAGGGGGTGATTAGACTACTTGACAATATAAAAGTTTAGCCTTTTGATTAGGACAAGTTTTAGCAAGTTCACAATGATGATCAAGTCAAGTATCACCCTACACATGCAATTCTAGAGTATTGGCAGCGGGAAGTAAATTGCACATGTAGTAAAAAAGAGGTGGAGAAGAGCAAACGCAATTTGGAGACACGGAGATTTTTCTCGTGGTTCCGATAGGTGGTGCTATCGTCAATCCACGTTGATGGAGACTTCAACCCACGGAGGGTAACGGCTGCGAGAGTCCACGGAGGGCTCCACCCACGAAGGGTCCACGAAGAAGCAACCTTGTCTATGCCATCATGGCATACGCCCACGGAGGACTAGCCTTACTCGGGGTAGATCTTCACGAAGTAGGCGATCTCCTTGCCCTTATAAACTTCTTGGTTCAACTCCACATCTTGACGGAGGCTCCCAAGCGACACCTAACCAATCTAGGAGGCACCACCCTCCAAAAGGTAATAGATGGTGTTGTTGATGATGAACTCCTTGCTCTTGTGCTTCAAATGATAATCTCCCCAACACTCAACTCTCCTCACTGATTTGGCTGTGGTGGAAGAAAGGATTGAGTGGAAAGCAACTTGGGAAGGCTAGAAATCAAGTTTCATATGGTGGGAGTGGAGCAACTTGATCTCAACACAAGGGTAGGTAGTTTTCTTCTCGAAATGTAAGGTAGGAGTGGTAGTTCTTTCGATGGCTCTCTCCACGAATGAAGAGGGGGTGGAGGGGTATTTATAGCCTCCACACAAAATCCAACCGTTACACACATTTGACCAATCTCGGTCAGACCGAAGTTGACAACTCGGTGAGACCGAAAGTTCAAATCTTGTGAACGTTGGGATTTTCGGTGGGACCGAAAATACAATCTCGGTGAGTCCGATTCTTCCAAAGACTAGGGTTTGCCAATCTCGGTGGGACCGACTTTATCATCTCGGTGACACCGATATGATGATGAAGGTTCTGAAGCTTGGCAACACTAGTTTGGTGAGACCGAGTTTGGAATCGGAAAATCCGAAATTTCTAGGGTTTGGGTATATGGCTGAGGTGGTTCATCTCGGTGTGACTGAGTTTATGGAATCGGTGAGACCGAGATTACTTATGAGTGTATGTTGGAATGAAAGATTGCTGATAGTTTGGGAGATAGATCACTAAGCACTTTGAGCAACCAGATCATTATCATAACCTCATCCCCTTTTAATAGTATTGGCTTTCCTATAGACTCAATGTGATCTTGGATCACTAAACCAAAAATGGAGTCTTGAGCTTTTGCCAATGTTTTCCTTAGCATTTTGAGGGGTCCACATCTTTAGTCATTGCCATACCCATATCACTGAACTTTCTGAAATGATTCTCAAGAAACAATTAGTTCAATGATATATATGTTGTTATTAATTACCAAAAACACCCGGGGATTAGTTGCAAAGTCTGAAGCTGCCAAACAAGCCAAAGCTGAGAAGGAAGCAGCAGCAGCAGCAGCTAAACCCAAGAGCATTGGAGAGCAGCTCCTTGAAGCTACCGGAGGATTGAACAACGCTGGCCAGACATTATGCGGTCTCGGGAGAGTCTTGAGAGGATAGTTGAAGACAAGTTCCATGCTCTGGATGTCAAAAGTCGATCAAGTGCAAGTCTTGTCCAACAAGCTTGAGGCAGATATCGAGGAAGCTAAGAGGAGAAGGCAGAGCTCATGCGGGGAGATGCAGGATGACCTTGTCCAGATGACTATGAGCAGCCTGCTCCGGTTCCCACAAGACCCAGATCAGCTGCTATCCCGAAGGCAGACACCAGACTACTGACATCAAGACCTCCCACAGCTCCATCGGGCCCAGCTCCAGCTCAAAGTGTCCACTCCTCCAGCTCCACAGACATCAGCAGAAGCCTTTGCAGATGCAGCTATCTCAACTCCATCAACCCAGACAGGAGCCGCCAGCAGAGTCCCTAGTGACGTTTAGCTCTATACCTTTTGAACTTTTTGGTAACTTGTTGCCAAAGGGGGAGAAATTGTATAGATCATAGGACTTCGAGAGAGAGAGTGCTCGCTTTTGCTCTTTCGTTTCATTTGCGGTCTTTTGAGATACTTTTGAGTTTTTCGAGACATTCCGTGTGTTTGATACTACGTTTGCTCTACTTTGATGAGTGCTTGATCATACTATGCCTTAATGTGTGCTTAATGCTTATCATATGCTATTCATATCTTGTATGATCATTTACTCATGTCTTGGTGATTGGGTGCATGCTATTCATTCTTATCATTTTGTGCGCTCCACCAAGATGTATGTGACATGGAAGAGTGACCCATGATCCTAATCGATTGTGCATTTGCATTCAAACGCAAATCTTAAATAATGCACAAATTTAGGGGGAGCTCTTGCTTATCACATACCTCTCAAAGCGACGATATTATTCATTGATTATATCATTTGTTGAAGCTTTGATCTATATGTTGTCATCAATTACCAAAAAGGGGGAGATTGAAAGTGCAACTAATCCCCGGGTGGTTTTGGTAATTAATAACAACATATATATCATTGAACTAATTGTTTCTTGAGAATCATTTCAGAAAGTTCAGTGATATGGGTATGGCAATGACTAAAGATGTGGACCCCTCAAAATGCTAAGGAAAACATTGGCAAAAGCTCAAGACTCCATTTTTGGTTTAGTGATCCAAGATCACATTGAGTCTATAGGAAAGCCAATACTATTAAAAGGGGATGAGGTTATGATAATGATCTGGTTGCTCAAAGTGCTTAGTGATCTATCTCCCAAACTATCAGCAATCTTTCATTCCAACATACACTCATAAGTAATCTCGGTCTCACCGATTCCATAAACTCAGTCACACCGAGATGAACCACCTCACCATATACCCAAACCCTAGAAATTTCGGATTTTCCGATTCCAAACTCGGTCTCACCGAAACTAGTGTTGCCAAGCTTCTGTAACCTTCTATCATCATATCGGTGTCACCGAGATGATAAAGTTGGTCCCACCGAGATTGGCAAACCCTAGTCTTTGGAAGAATCGGACTCACCGAGATTGTATTTTCGGTCCCCATCGAAAATCCCAACGCTCACAAGATTTGAACTTTCGGTCTCACCGAGTTGTCAACTTCGGTCGACCGAGATTGGTCAAATGTGTGTAACGGTTGGATTTTGTGTGGAGGCTATAAATACCCTCCACCCCTCTTCATTCATGGAGAGAGCCATCGAAAGAACTACCACTCCTACCTTACATTTACGAGAAGAAAACTACCTACCCTTGTGTTGAGATCAAGTTGCTCCACTCCCACCATATGAAACTTGATTTCTAGCCTTCCCAAGTTGCTTTCCACTCAATCCTTTCTTCCACCACAGCCAAATCAGTGAGGAGAGTTGAGTGTTGGGGAGATTATCATTTGAAGCACAAGAGCAAGGAGTTCATCATCAACAACACCATCTATTACCTTTTGGAGGGTGGTGCCTCCTAGATTGGTTAGGTGTCGCTTGGGAGCCTCCGTCAAGATGTGGAGTTGAACCAAGAAGTTTGTAAGGGCAAGGAGATCGCCTACTTCGTGAAGATCTACCCCGAGTAAGGCTAGTCCTCCGTGGGCGTATGCCATGATGGCATAGACAAGGTTGCTTCTTCGTGGACCCTTCATGGGTGGAGCCCTCCGTGGACTCTCGCAGCCGTTACCCTCCGTGGGTTGAAGTCTCCATCAACGTGGATTGTTGATAGCACCACCTATCGGAACCACAAGAAAAATCTCCGTGTCTCCAAATGGCGTTTGCTCTTCTCCACCTCTTTTTTACTACATGTGCAATTTACTTCCCGCTGCCAATACTCTAGAATTGCATGTGTAGGGTGATACTTGACTTGATCATCATTGTGAACTTGCTAAAAACTTGTCCTAATCAAAAGGCTAAACTTTTATATTGTCAAGTAGTCTAATCACCCCCCCTCTAGACATACTTTCGATCCTACAAGTGGTATCAGAGCTTTGGTCTCCATTGTATTGGTTTCCATTGCATTGGACTCCATAAGCTTGGTTTCACAACCTAGGAGAGTATGGCGTCTAGTGAGGGTAATTTTCGTAGAGGTCCTTACTTTGATGGTTCAAATTTTGCTAGTTGGAAGCATAAAATGAAAATGCATATTCTTGGACATAACCCTGCTGCATGGGGCATTATTTGTGTTGGCTTGCAAGGTGAGTTCTTCGAGGAAGGAAAAGTTCCGGACTCCTCTTCCCATAATACGGATGGCTTAAAGAGCCGCTCTAGGAAGATGTTTGGAGGGACGACATCGCGTTTTGCGCCGATGCGTGCCAACATGTCGGCTGCCTGGTTATTATCCCGGGCTACATGGTGGAATTCGAGTCCTTCGAACCGAGCTGACATTTTTAAGACGACGTTACAATAGGCTGCCATTTTCGGATCCTTGGCGCCAAAGTCTCCATTTACTTGGGATATTGCGAGGTTTGAATCCCCGCGCACCTCTAGGCATTGAATACCCATGGAGATTGCCATCCGGAGACAATGTAGAAGGGCCTCATATTCGGCTGCATTGTTGGAGTCCATGTACATTATCTGAAGTATGTATTGGACTGTATCTCCGGTTGGGGACATCAATACGACGCTAGCCCCCAAACCGGCCAACATTTTGGAGCCGTCGAAATGCATGATCCAATTGGAGTATGCGTCGTACTCTTTAGGGAGTTCGGCTTTGGTCCATTCGGCGATGAAGTCAGCCAAAACTTGCGACTTTATAGCTCGCCGTGGCTTGTAGGTTATGTCGAATGGTAAGAGCTCAATGGCCCATTTTGCAATCCTGCCTGTCGCGTCACGGTTGTTTATAATGTCGTTGAGAGGTACTTTGGAGGCCACTATTGTCGAACAGTCTTGAAGGTAGTGTCGCAGCTTCCGGGATGCCATGAACACCGCGTACGCTATCTTTTGATAATGTGGATATCGGGACTTGCATGGAGTTAAGACAGTGGATACGTAGTAAACTAGTTTTTGAAGAGGGAATTTGTGTCCTTCTGTTTCTCGTTCGACGACGAGCAATCATCAACGACAACTTGATGTGTTGCGCGATGTATAATAACATCGGTTCGCCCGAGTTGGGCACGGCCAGACGGATTTGTTGCCAATATGGCCTTTATTTCTTGAGTCCGGCCGTGGCAGCATCCATCCATTGAAGTGTTGGTCTGCACGGAGGAGGCGATAGAGGGCAATGCCTTTTCTCCCAAGCGGGAGATGAAGCGGCTTAGAGCCACCACGCATCCAGTCAGTTTTTGTATTTGTTTATGGTCTTTTGGGATATCCAATTGTGACAGAGCTCGGATATTGGCTGGGTTTGCTTCAATTCCTCTACCGGATACAATGAAGCCCAAGAGTTTTCCGGCTGGTACGCTGAAAATGCATTTTTCCGGGTTGAGCTTAATGTCATATGCTCGGAGGTTGTCGAATGTGAGCCTCAAATCATCTACTAGAGTTTCGACGTGTTTGGTCTTAACGACCACATCATCTACGTATGCCTCCACTATTTTGCCGATCTGGGTAGCCAGACATGTTTGAATCATGCGCTGATATGTTGTGCCGGCGTTTTTGAGTCCGAAGGGCATTGTGTTGAAGCAGAATGGTCCGTATGGAGTAATGAATGCCGTTACGGCCTGGTCTGTTTCCGCCATCTTGATTTGATGGTATCCGGAGTATGCGTCGAGGAAGCACAATGAATCGTGCCCTGCGGTAGCATCGATGATTTGGTAGATGCGGGGAAGGGGGAAAGGATCCTTTGGACAGGCCTTGTTAAGGTCTTTAAAATCGACACAAAGGCGCCAGATTTGTCCCTTTTGGTACCATTACCGTGTTCGCTAGCCGATTCGGATGTTTTATATCTACGATGAATCCGGCTTCTAATAGTTTGGCTAGCTCCTCTCCCATTGCCTGTCTTTTGGGTTGAAAAATCGCCGAAGAGCCTGTTTGGTGGCTTGAATCCTTTTAGAATGTTTAGGCTGTGTTCGCTTGACTGCGTGGGATTCTGGCATATCTGAAGGGTGCCAGGCAAAAATGTCCCAATTTTCCCGAAGGAATTCTCGTAGTGCGGCGTCTACATCAGGGTTTAATTGTGCTCCAATGGATGCCGTCTTTGTGGGGTCCGTTGGATGGACCTGGAATTTGACTATTTCGTCCGCTGGTTTAAAAGAGGTGGACTTGGATCTCTTATCGAGTATCACACCGTCCCTATTCACCGTGGAGCGCAGCGCAGTGAGTTCTTCTGCCGCTAGGGCTTTGGATAGTGCCTCTAGGGCTAGTGCGGCTGTCTTATTTTCAGCGCGGAATGTCCGGATCACTGACAAGAGTGATGATTCCATTGGGCCCGGGCATTTTAAGCTTCATGTACCCGTAATGGGGTATGGCTTGGAAAATTGTGAATGCCTCTCGCCCTAATAAAGCATGATATCCGCTGCTGAGCAGGGCCACTTGGGCGTGACCTCCTCGGACTGTAGTTGTCCGTGAGCGAACACCACATCAAGTGTAATTTTTCTGTGCAGCGTGCTTCCCGACTAGGGATTATTCCTCTAAAGGTTGTGCTGCTTCACTCAATGCGGCTCTAGTCTATTTCCATTTTTCGAAGGGTTTCCTCGTAGATGAGGTTTAATCTGCCGCCATCCATGAGTACCTTGGTAAGACGAAAGCCGTCCACTATTGGATTTGAGGACCAATGCGGTGGTGCTCGGGCTGTTCGAATTTAGTTTAAACACCGGCATTGAAGGTGATAGCCGTGTCGCTCCATGGATTTGTTGTTGCTACTTGGTAGACTTGGCGAGGCTGCGGATTGTTTGTTTCGCATATTATTTGATGCGAAAGTCTCAAGACTGTTAATACCATCTTGGTCTTGTTGGGCTGGTTCTCCGAGGCTAGAAGCTCTTCGCCACTTTTGGCTACCGCCGTAGTATCCAACATGCTCGAAGGCTATGTGTTGGAGTGGCATATACGTACTATGGATTTTACAGGTCCATTGAGCCATCCCTCGAAAGGTTCCGTGCTCTTTAGGGTTTTGCTTTTGATTTTTGTACCAGTGCGAGCATGATGCACCCTTTTATTCCAGACTAGGGTTGTGTTGAGTCGGATTGTCCCAAAACTTGGCTTCGGTTTTCGGGCACTCTCCATCGCACAAGATTTTCGTACTATGGGTGCGGTCGTGGCGTGTAATTTCATGACGACTTATGGCGTTCAAGATTCCTTGTCCATGCAATTTTGCGAAAATTGAGATTGCGCTTTCCTCATGGCAGTCCTTTACCCTGTCCATAACCGGGAGGAATCGCCCGATAATGATGTCTTGTTTTCGTGGGCTCTTGCCAGATTTGAGATAGATCGCTTATGTTTGGGTGGGCGGGTGGAATTAAGTCCGGAACCCTGCCCAACTTGAGGCTCAAGGGCCAAAAAGTTTGCGAATTTGGAAGCTTGGATTGCTGGATGTTGTCCAACAAATCTAGTCCGCTGCCTGACTTTAGGTTCAGTATTTGATTGATGTCCGTCCCTCCGTGGGAATCTGGCATGGAGGGATCAGGAGTCCGGACATAACTGGTCTTTAATATAGAAGAAGAGTCGCCGTGTTGTTCCTCTACCACCACGACGTGGTGGGTAACCTGGGGAGAGTTAATCTCTCTCAGATCGGTTTTAAGCCCAATCTGATCATAGTCTGTAGCGACTCCCAGGGCAGCGATGCGATCCAAGAGCTCGTTTACGGAAGAGAGTTCCATCAGATCCAGCTGCTCGGTGAATTCCGAGTTGACGTGAAGATCGCTTTTGATGACCCGAGAGGTCATCGTTGAAGCGGCGGCCGAACAGGCGGTCATAAGAAAACCACCTAGCCGGATGGTTTGGCAAGCGGCCAAAGCTCCTTTGACAATGGTACCGTCTTTAAAGACGGGAAGAGCCATCCTTCCTAATTGTGACGGCACAGAGGAACTCTCAATGAAAGCACCAATGTCGGTGTCAAAACCGGGGGATCTCGGGTAGGGGGTCCCGAACTGTGCGTCTAGGCGGATGGTAACAGGAGACAAGGGACACAATGTTTTACCTGTGTTGGGCCCTCTCGATGGAGGTAAAACCCTACTCTGCTTGATTGATATTGATGATATGGGTAGTACAAGAGTGGATCTACCACGAGATCAAGGAGGCTAAACCCTAGAAGCTAGCCTATGGTATGATTGTTGTTACGTCCTATGGACTAAAACCCTCCGGTTTATATAGACAGGAGAGGGCTAGGGTTACAGAGTCGGTTACAATGGTAGGAGATCTACATATCCGTATCGCCAAGCTTGCCTTCCACACCAAGGAAAGTCCCATCCGGACACGGGACGAAGTCTTCAATCCTATATCTTCATAGTCTTGGAGTCCGGCCGATGATGATAGTTCGGCTATCCGGACACCCCCTAGTCCAGGACTCCCTCAGAAGGGTTTGGAGAATTCAAATGCAATTGGAGAAACAGATGTTTTTGTCATGGTTCCGATAGGTGGTGCTATCGTACATCCACGTTGATGGAGACTTCAACCCACGAAGGGTAATGGTTGCGCGAGTCCACGGAGGGCTCCACCCACGAAGGGTCCACGAAGAAGCAACCTTGTCTATCCCACCATGGCCTTCGCCCACGAAGGACTTGCCTCACTAGCAGTAGATCTTCACAAAGTAGGCGATCTCCTTGCCCTTACAAACTCCTTGGTTCAACTCCACAATCTTGTCGGAGGCTCCCAAGTGACACCTAGCCAATCTAGGAGACACCACTCTCCAAGAAGTAACAAATGGTGTGTTGATGATGAACTCCTTGCTCTTGTGCTTCAAATGATAGTCTCCCCAACACTCAACTCTCTCTCACAGGATTTGGATTTGGTGGAAAGAAGATTTGAGTGGAAAGCAACTTGGGGAAGGCTAGAGATCAAGATTCATATGGTAGGAATGGAATATCTTGGCCTCAACACAAGTGTAGGTGGTTCTCTCTCAGAAAATGCAAGTTGGAAGTGTAGGTTTGTTCCGATGGCTCTCTCTATGAATGAAGAGGAGGTGCAGGGGTATATATAGCTTCCACACAAAATCTAACCGTTACACACAACTTGCCAAACTCGGTGGGACCGAATTGAAGAACTCGGTCGGACCGATTCAGCAAATCTAGTGACCGTTAGGATTTTCGGTGGGACCGACATGCAACTCAGTAGGACTGATATGGTTAGGGTTAGGCCATAACGTAATCTCGGTGAGACCGATTACACAAACTCGATGGGACCGATTTTGGTAATAAGCTAACCAGAGAGTTGGTCAGGTAAACTCGGTGGGACCGGTTTGCTCATTTCAGTGAGACTGAAATGTTACGAAAAGGAAACAGAGAGTTTACATTGCAATCTCGGTGGGACCGATCGCTCATCTCGGTGGTACCGAAACGTTACGAAGGGAAACAGAGAGATTACAATCCCATCTCGGTGAGACCGAGATCCCTATCGGTGAGACCGATTTGCCTAGGGTTTGTGGCAGTGGCTATGACATCTGAACTCGATGGTGCCCGATAGAAAGAATCGGTGAGGCCGAGTTTGACTTTTGGTTTAGGTCATATGTGGATGTGAGAAAGTAGTTGAGGGCTTTGGAGCATATCACTAAGCACTTTGAGCATGTAACCCATTAAGCAACACCTCATCCCTCCTTGATAGTATTGGCTTTTCCTATAGACTCAATGTGATCTTGGATCACTAAAATATAAAATGTAGAGTCTTGAGCTTTGAGCTTGAGCCAATCCTTTTGTCCATAGTATTTTGAGGGGTCCACTTTTCTCATCCATGCCATGCCAATCATTGAGCTTTCCTGAAATATTTAACTTGAAGTAGCATTAGCTCAATGAGCTATATGTTGTTAGGAATTACCAAAACCACCTAGGGATAGTTGCACTTTCAATCTCCCCCTTTTTGGTAATTGATGACAACATATAGATCAAAGCTTCGACAAATGATAATAAGAGTGAAAGACATTGTGTCACGCCCAATATGCGACCCTATCCAAAAGGAACTCGAAGGTCCCACCAAGGATAGACCCGCATATTGGAACGCTTTTGCAAGGTGGATATCATTACATCAACATTACATAATAGATGGGATACATACATAAGGCATACAATGCCACACGAATACAACATCACAATACATCAGAGCACCATCCGACTACGGATGAAACACAAACAGAAGCTCAAACGACATCCACCCTGCTAGCCCAGGCTGCCGACCTGGAACCTATCCCCTGATCGAAGAAGAAGCAGAAGAAGAACTCAACGCACACAAGCATCGCTCTCTCGTCAAGATCATCGCAAAACCTGTACCTGCAACTGTTGTTGTAGTAATCTGTGAGCCACGAGGACTCAGCAATCCCATTACCATGGGTATCAAGACTAGCAAAGCTTAATGGGAAAGGAAGGGGTAAAGTGGTGAGGTTGCAGCAGCCGCTAAGCATATATGGTGGCTAACATACGCAAATGAGAGCGAGAAGAGCAACAAAGGAACGGTCGTCAACTAGTAATGATCAAGAAGTGATCCTGAGCTCCTACTTACGTCAATCATAACACAGAAACCGTGTTCACTTCCGGACTCCGCCGAGAAGAGACCATCACGGCTACACACGCGGTTGATGCGTTTTAGTTCGGATCTGGTGTCAAGTTATCTACAACCGGACATTAACAAATTCCCATCTGCCACATAACCGCGGGGACGGCTCTCGAAAGTTTATACCTTGCAGGGGTGTCCCAACTTAGCCCATGTCAAGCTCTCGCGATCAACGACGGAATAGACCTTCTCCCAGGAAGACCCAATCAGTCTCGGAATCCCGGTTTACAAGACATTTCGACAATGGTAAAACAAGACCAGCAAAGGCGCCCGATGCGCCGACAATCCCGATAGTAGCTGCACATATCTCGTTCTCAGGGCAACACCGGATAAGTCAAGCTACGAGTAAAACCAGGCATCGAGTTGCCCCGAGGTGGCCCCGCAGGTTGCTCGTTTCGGACCAATACTTAGACAAGCACCGCCCGGGGGCTAAAATAAAGATGACCCTTGGGTTAATTACTCCCAAGGGAAAAGGTAGGTGGTGGTGAGGCAAATGGTAAAACCAAGGTTGGGCCTTGCTGGACAAGTTTTATTCAAAGCGAACTGTCAGGGGGGTCCCATAAATCACCCGACCGCGTTAGGAATGCAAAATCCAGGAACATAACACCGGTATGACGGAAACTAGGGCGGCAAGAGTGGAACAAAACACCAGGCATAAGGCCGAGCCTTCCACCCTTTACCAAGTATATAGATGCATTAATAATATAAGAGATATTGTGATATCCCAACATAACCCTGTCTACCATGGAGAAATCTTCAACTTCACCTGCAACTAGCAACGCTATAAGAGAGGCTGAGCAAAGTGGTAACATAGACAAACAACGGTTTGCTAGGAAGGGTGTCAAAGGTTAGAGGTTCATGGCAATTTGGGAGGCTTGAAGAGCAAAAAATAGGTAACACAGCACATCGATAGAACGAAGCAACTAGCATAGCAATGATAGTAGTGAGATCCAGGGTAGCGGTCATCTTGCCTGAAATCCCGCTAGGAAGAAGAACGAGTCCATGAAGAAGATGAAGCCACGAAGACGAACCAAGCGTGAGCGAGCGAATCCTCACGATCGCAAGCAAGCGGAACTATCGAGAAGAAGCACACAACATGGTAAACACACCACACATGGACAAGACATGATGCACAACAAGCATGATGCATGACAAAGCTACATGAAGCTACTCATGGCAAGAGATGATGCAAACAAGAACAACACATCAAGGCAAGTTTAAATGAGGCCGGGAACAACATATAACAATTCCGGTAAGTCCTCATATGCAAATTTCTAAATATGTCCAGATCTGAATAAACCTTATGCTCAAGTTGTTAAACAGCAAGTTAAGATGCATCAAGACGATCTACACGAAATTCTAGTCAAGTTACACATAAAGTTCATTAGATTTGGAGCTACGGCCTAGAAGATATGAGCAAATCAAGTTAAACATGGCATTGGTGCAAAAAGCATACAAACATCAAGCAAACACACCAAACAAGGATGCAACATGATAATATGGAACTACATGCAAAAACAAGCAAGTTTCATATAGAGCACACTCAAAACGGAGCAACGGTTCAACACATACACTATACAAGTCATAACAACAATCTGTCCATAACAGCAACTAGGCATATTGCAAGCATCAAAACAATATGCTACAGCACCCCAACATAATAACTAAAGGCATGGACATGAAGTACAGGTAAAGCATAACAAAACATGAACACTGAGCTATCTCCAGAAAAGACTAGAACATGCTCAAAAACACATGGAAAGATTGCAAATAATAACAGTTTCAGACTTTAGTAGAAATAACATCAGGAAGCAATGTTTAGAGCTATAAAACAACATGTTACAGGAACTTATCATGGCAAACAAAAGCATGGAATGAATCTACTAAATGCATAGATCAAAAGTCCCTTACTGACCATGAGCCAAAAAGGATCAGAAAATATGATGGCACCCATATAAACATGGCAAGTTATATAACAGATTCATACATGGCAGGAACAACAATAAGTAGGCATGTTGGTGAGCTTGAACCACTCACCACAGAGCAATACATGGCATGGCAAGGCAACCAACAACAAGAAGACATGTTTGTGAAATTAAGCATGGCAAGAGCAAGGTCATAGGGTGCATGTAACACTAGCAAAACACATGGGAACAAGTGAACTTAATGTTAACAGGCTGACAGCAACATTATCAAGCAACTTTAGAGCAAGATTACAACAATCTACAATAGGCTATAAATGCAACCAGGGGCATGTATGGTTAGAGGGTGACATGTAGATCAAAACATGTTTATAGAACATCTCCAGATTATGCATCGAATGATTAGTAGCAACATGTTTACATAGCAACAAAATATAACAGAATCTGTCAGGAAAACAGCAACAGCAAGTACCCTACTTAACAAGCTTGATGCACTCAGCACACAACTCACAAAAATACATGGATAACACCTCAGGAAAGATGGCATAGCATAATCAAAACACATGTAGACATCAACCTCATAGGATGCACACATCAATCATGGCAAAAATAACAAAACAACAAGTTATAACAGTTTCCGCAGATTAACAACAACATGCACTCTTCCAACAGAATTTAGGGCATCAAGATGAGCTCAAATAAAAATGATGCAATGGAATGAAATGAAGTACTCGTCTAGACGAACAATTTGACATATTACACGCACAAAACGGAGCTACGGATGCAGAGATACAACATGATGACCATGGCATGACAATGTCATAGATTCGGGGACTTAGTGAAAATATACCATCTCAGAAAAAGTCAACGCGGCGCGGGTGACGAGGATGGCCGGAGAGGGGACCGGGGACGGGCGCGCGCGGCGGATCCGGGCCGGATCTCGCCGGATCCGCCGGATCCGGCAAGGGAGGGCGCGGGCGCGGAGGCGAGGTCCGGCGGGCGAGACGCGCCTCCGGCGAGGCGCGCCTCCGCCGGAGGCGGGAGCAGCCGGATCCGCGCGGATGGGGCGGAGGAGCGCGAGGCGACACGCCGGATCGGGAGGGGCGCGGGCGGGAGGCAGCGGCGGTGAACGCGCGACGAGGCGCGGTCGGGCGGAGGTCGCCGGTGCCGGGCGGTGAGGGCGCCGCGGGCGGGTCGGGCACGGAGGCGAGGCGAGCGAGGCGCTCGGCCCAGCCGGCTCAGGCGGGCTGCCTCGGGCCTCGGGAACCCAGGGCGGCGCTGCCACGCGGGCGCCCGGGAGAGGCTGGGAGCGGCGGCGCGGGGACGGGCGGACACGTCTGGACGGGTCGGACGTGTCCGGCGGCGCGGGGAGGATTTGCTAGGGTTTCAACCGGGATTTGGACGGGGATGGACACATATTTATAGGTAGAGGGAGCTAGGAGAGTCCAAATGAGGAGCGGTTTTCGGCCACGTGATCGTGATCGATCGACCGAGAGCATGGAGGGGAGTTTGCTGGGTTTTGGGCCAGTTTGGAAGGGGTGTTGGGCTGCATACAAAAGAGGCTTTGCGGTTACCCGGTTAACCGTTGGAGTACCAAATGACCTCCAAATGGCACGAAACTTGACAGGCGGTCTACCGGTGCTATACCAAGGCCGCTTGGCAAACCTCGGGCCATTCCGAGAAAGCTTAATACCCGCACACAAAAAGAGAGAAGAGGGAGACGCCAGAGGGCATAGGAGTGCCGGATTGCAAAATGGACAACGGGGAAAATGATCGGATGCATGAGACGAACACGTATGCAAAATGAAATGCACATGATGACATGATAAAATGCAACACGTAAGCAAATTACATGGCAAAGACGGCGAATAACTGGAAGACACCTGGCGCATCGGATCCGGGGCGTTACAACACTCCTCCACTAACAGGAGATCTCGTCCCGAGATCTTAGTACCGAGACGGAAGGGAAAAGGGATGAGGTGAAACAAAAACTCAAGAGAAGAAGCAAAGAATCGAGAGCACTCAATAAGAAGAGAGGAACGACGCGAATGACGAGAATCGAAAGCTCACGGAATCGGATAGACTATGAAACGACTCGTTCTAACCGGAGTGGTTAGAATGAGAAAAGAAACGGATAAGACTGAAAGGATTTAGGCAGCACTCCGGCTGAACATGGAAAGAATAGAACACGAACTTGAGAAGATGGAATGAAACTTGATGAACTCTTGAAGAATGAAATAAATCATGAAGAACCAGCATGAAGAACTCCGGTAACAAAAGGATGATGAGATAGAATGAAGGATGAAAGAATAAAGATTAAAGCATGCGATGATTTAGATGGAGGTTCCGACGAGATGACCGAGGAAATTTGAACTCCGGAAAAGAAAAGATGAAAACACTTGAAACTAGAATTTATTCATCAAGAACAAACTCCGAAGAAAAGGAAGGGATTACTCGCTAGGATGAAATAAGAATAAGATTTATTGCATGCTTATCCTTCATCAAATTAAATTGATGACAAGCAATGGATTTTGCATACTACTTATTCTTCTTGAAAAGGATTGAGAAGTGACATATCGCAAACTTGAGAAGGTCTTCATTAACCACCGGTAGGATTGAAAAGAACGAATGAATTAATATGATAATCAAGGAAAAGAATCTTAAAGAACCACCGTTAGAATTCGGAAAAGACTGGTGAAAGAGAATGAATCGCCGGGAAGAATTAGTAAAGCACAAAGATACTTGAGGGAATTAAGAGACAAGATAACGAAGGGATCGCGAACTTATTGAAAAATAATTGAACGAAGCACCGGGAGAATACTGAGATGACCGCTGAAAACTTAGAATGAAGAAATCTTCCAAAAAGATGACCTCCGGATGATCGAGAGGGAAAGCAACTCCTGAAATACTCCGGATGGATGAAAAGAATTTGCATGACTAGAAACAATTTGATAGGATAACATCGAGCTAGCACCATGAATCTCCGGGAGAACAGACAAGATTTAAGAGAAATCTTCTTCTGTCTTCAAATGACGATGATAAACACCACCAAAATTACTGAGATACTCCGGGAGAATGAAAAAGAGGAAGGGTTGAACCAAAGATGAAAAGAATTTGAAAGCAATCTTGGAGAAGGCATGTGGCTGATGGGATCCATTCTTTCGTCGCACTTAATAGGAATTTGAGAATAGCTCCGGGAAATTAGAAGAGTCAGGTAAGATCCTGGAAAAGACCTGTGGGTTAGGGCCCACTGAAGAGAAAAGACACCGTTGAAAAGGATTGTTGAACAGATAGATGATGCACCGGAACAATGAAATATTTGAATGAGGTGACAGCCTTGAGTTAATTCGAACACAGACGAATCTCCTGAGATATCTTGAACACTCCGGAAGGATAAACTGGCGAGAGGCGAACGAGCAGGGAAAACACTTGAGCTGAGGGAAAGAATATAATCACTACCGAAAAACTTGAGTTGAATCCACCGGAAAAGAAAAAGAGATGAAGACAGTCGAATAAAAGAGAATTCACCGGTTGAAATAATTGAGGGAAGACTGAAGAGGCTCCGAGCAAATGAAATAGCTGCTCGAAACAGACTCAGACTCCGGGAAGAAGAAAGGGTGGGAGGGCGGGAAAACAAAGGCAACTTGGAAGGGGAAACCGACGAATAACTTGAAGGGAAAACACCAGTTGAAATCATTGAGGAAAGAAAGCAAAGGCCTCGCACGAGTAGGATGGATACTCGATTACGGACTTCGAATTCGAGAAGAAGAAGGGAGGGCGGGTGGGAAAAGAAAACAACTGAGGATTGAACTCAAAGATGAAGAGGCTCGAGTCAACTTGACGAGAAATGCACCGGATGCAAAGGGCTGAGGAACAAAGATCGGAAAACCAACTGCGAGATCCTAAAGAAAAATTGGAAGGGGAAGAGGAGTAGTTCAAAACACCTACGTCAAGATTCCTTACCAGAGCGACGAAGGGGCAGAGGATTAAAAAGAATTCCTACTCTCCAATATAACTAGACTCAGAAAAAGTTTTTCTTCTAGACTCAACACGGCCAAACTACACGATCAATCAAGGGGGGCTCCTAGGGTCGGTCGAGGCTCTGATACCAACTTGTCACGCCCAATATGCGACCCTATCCAAAAGGAACTCGAAGGTCCCACCAAGGATAGACCTGCATATTGGAACGCTTTTGCAAGGTGGATATCATTACATCAACATTACATAATAGATGGGGATACATACATAAGGCATACAATGCCGCACGAATACAACATCACAATACATCAGAGCACCATCCGACTACGGATGAAACACAAACAGAAGCTCAAACGACATCCACCCTGCTAGCCCAGGCTGCCGACCTGGAACCTATCCCCTGATCGAAGAAGAAGCAGAAGAAGAACTCAACGCACACAAGCATCGCTCTCTCGTCAAGATCATCGCAAAACCTGTACCTGCAACTGTTGTTGTAGTAATCTGTGAGCCACGAGGACTCAGCAATCCCATTACCATGGGTATCAAGACTAGCAAAGCTTAATGGGAAAGGAAGGGGTAAAGTGGTGAGGTTGCAGCAGCGGCTAAGCATATATGGTGGCTAACATACGCAAATGAGAGCGAGAAGAGCAACAAAGGAACGGTCGTCAACTAGTAATGACCAAGAAGTGATCCTGAGCTCCTACTTACGTCAATCATAACACAGAAACCGTGTTCACTTCCCGGACTCCACCGAGAAGAGACCATCACGGCTACACACGCGGTTGATGCGTTTTAATTCGGATCTGGTGTCAAGTTATCTACAACCGGACATTAACAAATTCCCATCTGCCACATAACCGCAGGCACGGCTCTCGAAAGTTTATACCTGCAGGGTGTCCCAACTTAGCCCATGACAAGCTCTCGCGATCAATGAAGGAATATACCTTCTCCGGGAAGACCCGATCAGTCTCGGAATCCGGTTTACAAGACATTTCGACTATGGTAAAACAAGACCAGCAAAGCCGCCCGATGCGCCGACAATCCCGATAGGAGCTGCACATATCTCGTTCTCGTGGCAACACCGGATAAGTCAAGCTATGAGTAAAACCAGGCATCGAGTTGCCCGAGGTGGCCCATGAGTTGCTCGTTCGGACCAACACTTAGACAAGCACCGCCCGGGGCTAAAATAAAGATGACCCTTGGGTTAATTACTCCCAAGGGAAAAGGTAGGTGGTGGTGAGGCAAATGGTAAATCCAAGGTTGGGCCTTTTGGACAAGTTTTATTCAAAGCGAACTGTCAGGGGGGTCCCATAAATCACCCGACCGCGTTAGGAACGCAAAATCCGGGAACATAACACCGGTATGACGGAAACTAGGGCGGCAAGAGTGGAACAAAACACCAGTCAGAAGGCCGAGCCTTCCACCCTTTACCAAGTATATAGATGCATTAATAATATAAGAGATATTGTGATATCCCAACATAACACTGTCCACCATGGAGAAATCTTCAACTTCACCTGCAACTAGCAACGCTATAGGAGAGGCTGAGCAAAGCGGTAACATAGCCAAACAACGGTGTGCTAGGAAGGGTGTCAAAGGTTAGAGGTTCATGGCAATTTGGGAGGCTTGAAGAGAAAAAAATAGGTAACGCAGCATAGCGATAGAACGAAGCAACTAGCATAGCAATGATAGTAGTGAGATTCAGGGTAGCGGTCATCTTGCCTGAAATCCCGCTAGGAAGAAGAACGAGTCCATGAAGAAGATGAAGCCACGAAGACGAACCAAGCGTAGACGAACGAATCCTCACGATTGCAACGAAACGGGAACTATCGAGAAGAAGCACACAACATGGTAAACACACCACACATGGACAAGACATGATGCATAACAAGCATGATGCATGACAAAGCTACATGAAGCTACTCATGGCAAGAGATGATGCAAACAAGAACAACACATCAAGGCAAGTTTAAATGAGGCCGGGAACAACATATAACAATTCCGGTAAGTCCTCATATGCAAATTTCGAAATAGGTCCAGATCTGAATAAACCTTATGTTTAAGTTGTTAAACAACAAGTTAAGATGCATCAAGATGATCTACACGAAATTCTAGTCAAGTTACATATAAAGTTCATTAGATTTGGAGCCACGGTCTAGAAGATATGAGCAAATCAAGTTAAACATGGCATTGGTGCAAAAAGCATACAAACATCAAGCAAACACACCAAACAAGGATGCAACATGATAATATGGAACTACATGCAAAAACAAGCAAGTTTCATATAGAGCACACTCAAAATGGAGCAACGGTTCAACACATACACTCTATACAAGTCATAACAACAATCTGTCCATAACAGCAACTAGGCATATTGCAAGCATCAAAACAATATGCTACAACACCCCAACATAATAACTAAAGGCATGGGCATGAAGTACAGGTAAAGCATAACAAAACATAAACACTGAGCTATCTCCAGAAAAGACTAGAACATGCTCAAAAACACATGGAAAGATTGCAAATAATAACAGTTTCAGACTTTAGCAGAAATAACATCAGGAAGCAATGTTTAGAGCTATCAAACAACATGTTACATGAACTTATCATGGCAAACAAAGGCGTGGCATGAATCTAATGAATGCATAGATCAAAAGTCCCTTACTGACCATGAGCCAAAAAGGATCAGAAAATATGATGGCACCCATGTAAACATGGCAAGTTATATAACAGATTCATACATGGCAGGAACAACAATAAGTAGGCATGTTGGTGAGCTTGAACCACTCACCACAGAGAAATACATGGCATGGCAAGGCAACCAACAGCAAGAAGACATGTTTGTGAAGTTAAGCATGGGAAGAGCAAGGTCATAGGGTGCATGGAACTCTAGCAAAACACATGGGAACAAGTGAACTTAATGTTAACAGGCTGACAGCAACATTATCAAGCAACTTTAGAGCAAGATTACAACAATCTACAATAGGCTATAAATGCAACCAGGGGCATGTATGGTTAGAGGGTGACATGTAGATCAAAACATGTTTATAGAACATCTCCAGATTATGCATCGAATGTGTTCGCACACGAACACGTCACCGTGTACCTCCAACGCCGAGGGTGCTGCACCGCAGCTCACGTCGAAGGAGACCCGTCTGGAAGCGCGGTACGCAGGCAATCCGGCGGGTGCTTTTGAAGACCCGAAACCCCACACGCCCGGGAGGGACCCCGTCTGGGCGCGCGGCGGCTATGGGCTGCCCTAGGTCGACCTGATCGCCCCTAGGGCCTCGAGGTTCGCCGCCCTGCAATGAAGAAGAACGAACGAAGAACGAGGAAGAAGAAGAACTAGGGTTAAGGAGAAAAGATAAAAGATAAAAAGTGGTAGATTGATTGATCGATTGTGTGTTGTTCAATCAGCCGTCACCCCTTAGGTATATAAGAGGCGGCTGGACTTCCCGTGCAAGGAAAAGGCTTGGATTCACGTCCAAAACCCTAGTCAAATTCGGATTGGTTTTGTCCGAACTTTCCAAAACTGTTCGGTTCAAACTGGCTGCACCTTGTGGGTCTTTTTTGTGGTGGTAAACAATCTCGGATGGAAACGAGCCCAAAAGCAATCTTGACCGTTTCGACGAGACGAACAACTTTTATGTTGAACGTTTTTTGATCAGAGGTCATTTTAAGGGTCAAATCGGTCGCGCAAAACAGGCTATCCTCGCGCTACCCATCAGACAGGGTGTCTGGTGGGGCGCGCCAGATTTTGCCTTCTGACAGGTCTGTATTCCGATGGCTCTAACTTTTGCATACAAACTCGGATTGGAACGATTTTTATATGAAAATCGATTGTTTCAACGAGACGAAGACAATCCGTGTAGATAAGTTTTCCATTTGAGGTCATCTTGGGGGCTTAATCAGCCAAACTGTACTCTGAATATAAGATCTTAGTACTTTGAGCATTATTTCGGCCTTCGAGATGAAATCGGACTGCGATGACCCAAACTTCAAAGATGTTCATATCGACAATACGGAACTCTTTCATGAAGATCACTTCTCCATTTGAGGCCATCTTAAATAAGTTATTGACCGTGCCAAAATCTGGTGTCAACACATGCCCCCCCCCCGTTTTTCGGCAAAGTTTGTGTGCCGAAAAATAACCTCCGCATAGCTTGTTCTAAGGACGATGTCAACACTCCATCGGCCATTTTGCATGTTCTTAGGACGACAAGTATATATCGGCCATTGCTTGTTTGAACCTCTTGATGCAAACTTGGGTGAAAACTTCTCAGCTTCTATAACAATCCGGTGATAAGGTTCCATAGATCAAAACCATCCTCCGAACCACATTGTTCACCCTTTCGCTAGGATTTTGCAGATAATCAAGAATGAACTTTCTTCAATCCTTACTTCGCCTGCATAAAAGTTTCATTAGTGGCCGGAGCGGTGGGCTTCGATTCAGCCTTACCTATGTTGACAAGACCTAGCATCGGCTATTGATAGAAATGCAATACACCATGGTTAACATAGTAGCCGGACGCTTGCTGTGCCAACTCTTTCGAATTGTCATGCCTAGATATATGAACAATTTCAAAGCAACCCAAGGTAAATCTTGCATCTAGACATACCAAAAGATAAACTATAAGTGATCCGTCAAAACATTGATAACCCTTGGATATTTGTTGCACTACTAATAACGAATCACCGGAAGCCTCAATATGTATAGCACCTATAGCAACCAAAAGCTCCAAACCGAATAAATTTCATATTCAACTTTGATTATTGTGTAAAAATATTTTAAGAGGCATGAGGCTTCACATAACAGCACCATATGGAGATATATAAACAACACCAACACCATGGCCATTGTTATGAATTCAACTATCAAAACATAATCTCCATAGTACTTGTCTCGCTCTCCATTCGAACTAAGGACGATGTAAGAATATTACACCGGCCATGATCGGATAGTTTCTTAGGACGATAGTTAATTATCGGCCATTATCATGAGGTCCATGTAGAATTCATCCATTAAAGCATGTATAGCCGAAATAAACAAATAAAATAGCAATAAAATATTTCGGCCCTTTGTCTTAGCAACAAAAATGTAACTAACCAAATGTATAGTGATTTGGTAATACTCTGTCATGATATGGAAAATTATGTTGCATCCATGGATCAAAATAAGTCCATGAAGGGTAACTGATCATACCCGTGGAAGAATTCCATGGCGAAGGCATCAATGGCATTGTTGAAGAAAATGGATGATGTGCTAACCGAAGATTTTGATGTTGTGATGCGCACCTTCGGCTTAATTGTTTGTGGCTTTCATTATTTTCCTTCTTCACTTTTATTGTACTTGTTGCAACAGAAGCATGCACATCATTTTTGTCTTGATTGATCTTCTTGGGAACACATGCCATGTTCCTCTTTCTCAGCTCTTGTGCACTAAGATTTTGTAATTCCTTCTTTTGCCAATACGATAAGCCGAGTGGGCATCTCGGCTGTGATTCTGTTTTGACCAATGGCAATTCTTTCTTGGCCTTGTGCACTCTCAACTTCTTTTCTTCAGATTTGGCACTTTGACTCTTAATAATTGGTTGCTTCATCTCATTGCCTTTAGTAGCCAATGTCAACACTTTCATTGTCTCTTTTTCATTTGAGATCAAATCTGAAGTAGCACTCTTACGACCATCTCTTTTAACGCGGTAAACTTGTTTGACCACCTCTTTCTTCTTCCTTGAGCTCTGGACCGATTCCTTATGATTGAAACGGTCTTTAACATGTGATTGTTCAGATGTTGATCTTCTTGGAGCTGCATAATATTGGTGAGATGGTCTAAAATAAGATGGAGAATGCGCCCTTGTATCATACCTGTCCCATGATGAATATGTATCTATATGAGCATAGGTAGGCATCCACGACATTGGCATTGGCGGCCCAAAATAAGGATATGAATATGTTGCATTAAAATTCGCACTTTGCCAATGCTGATCCTCATATTTGCGCCTTGGGGGTGATCTTGGTTTCTTTGCATGATTTGGCCGATAAGCATTCTTCTCTTCACTCTTCTTTTAATATTTATCCAATAGTTCAGCGAAGGTGATTTTTGATCTCTTACACTTGCGCTTATTTCGGCCTTTGTTTTCTTTTGGTTTGCTTCCATCGATCATTGGATTTGCTTGCTGCCCCCCGGTCCTTGGCGTCTCCATTGTAGCTTCGATGGAATTTTTGCCCTCAAGGTTATGTTCATTATGCTCTTCAACAAATTCTTTACTTGAAAGCTCAATCCCATCACCTGCTGTTTTTACCTTCTCTTTAAATGGATTGGCTTGAATCAGCCGATGCAAAAACTTTCTGCCATCGGGACCAATCGGAATAGACTGGTCATCTCTTGGTGTCTCAACAAATTTCAATCGTCCTTTATCAATGGCCGATTTAACTATTTGACGAAACATATTGCAATCCTCAAAATTATGTTTGAACGAATGATGCAACCTACAATACATTCGTCCTTGAATTGATGGCTTAACATGGTGATCAAGAATTCTAATGTAATTATTTTTCAACAACAAATCAAAGGTTTGATCACACATGTTTGAATCAAAGGTATACCTTTTGTTTTCTAGCCGATCTTGTTGTGAGAACGGCTTTGGAGTTAAGCAAACGAATGGTTTAGATTTGGCATCTTCCCATTCGGCTATGAATTCTCTTTTGCATTCTTTTTCCGATGTCCTTAAATAAGAAACTATACTAGCATCGGTTTTCCCAAAAGATTTTAACCTTGGCTTTGAATTTCTGAAATCAAAGTAGTTAGAACATACACGTCTCAATTGAGACCATGCGTAAGCCAAGTATGAAGCAAACAAAGCTACCCAATTAGATATGAACTTTAAATAAAGCAATGGGAAAAACTTTGATTGCAGTAATAAGTCACTATCGGTCTCTTTGAATGGTACAATATATTGACTGATATGCTTAGTAACAATTTTATTGCTAACAAGTATATTGCCCTTCTTCATTGGTCTTTGAAAATTACTTATTATAATTTTTCTAATAGATGCATCAACAATAAAGTTGTGACCAAATCTGAAAATAGGTAAATTACTTGCTAGACATACCTCTTCAAATATGTTGGGAGAGCATGATGATTTCATATGATGAATAATATTGTGCTTTGCTTCTGGATGACTTCCCAACACCATGTCACAATTTTCTTCTTGATTTCGTGCATCATAAATTTGAAGGTCTTCGTCAACCGAACTTTGTTCGGCTACTTGTTCTTGTCCTGGAAACTCATCAATTTCTATGGCACGAAACTCATAGGGCAGGAAGTAGGTTCCCTTAACTTCAGAAAAATCAAGTATGGTCGTTTTGCCATGCTTTCCATTCCCTTTCTCAATACCGCTTGCCTCTTTGGATTTGATGGATTCAGAATATATACTACTTGATTCGTCTTTTTCAACCGAAGCACTTTCATGTTCCGAATCATCCTTCTTTTCATTGATAGTACTAATTGGCAATGCTTCTTTTATCTAAGCCAATTCTTTTTCTATTTGTTTCAAACAGCGAGCGGCAAAATTAGCTTTAAGTTTTTTCTCAATTTCAGCCCACTCCGGATATAATTGCACCCCAATGCTTTTAGATTCTTTCGGCATTGACACACGGGTGTTGCCGAAATTTTGAAATTGTGTAGGGGGTGTATAATATGGTGTAGTACTAGGTGAAGGCATATGCAGTGTCGTAAGACCATACTTTTGCTCGCCAATTTTATCAATTGGCAAAGATTCATCTTCTTGCAAAACTCTAGCTTTTATTGCGGCATAATCAGGAAATAGCCCCTTTTTCATGTTGTTCAAGGCAAAGAGCACTAATTCTCTTGTTTTGGGCTAAACTCTTCAATGCAACCGCCACTACCTCATCTTCTACAATGTTGGGCACAACCGCTCCTGTAAAATTTACATTCATTCGGCTATAACCAGGAAGGTGTGAAGCCAAATTATGAGCATCTACAGTTGTGTATGGTGCCGAAGAATTACTAACATGAGGTGTAGCATATGACGGTTGAGAGTAACTGGCCAAATATCCATTAGTAGCATGGCCAATTCTCTCATTCATCGGCATGGTTGGATTACTATATTGCACATTAGCTGCCGATGAATAAAAGGGTGAAACACTTTCTTGTATGGCATTGGAAATTCTAATTTGGGGTGTTTCAAATTGATTAATCGAACTCATCATGTTGCTCATCGGCATATGAATTTGTGGGGTTGCCGATGCATGGGAGTTGGGATACATATGTTGTATGTTGCTAAATTTATAAGAATTTGAAACATGAAGATTATTTTGCATCGGCCCTTGCACATAATTAGATGCATGATTGATAAAACTAGGGCTAGCCGATACATTATGCTCAATAGGTGATCCAGCAACAACATATGGATTATTTGCATCTACAAAGGGGAATTGGGTATTCATATTACCTTTGTAGATTGCAGCAACTTGATGACGATCTCTTCGTAGCAAGAACGAGCTGGAGACCGTTCAAAGCTTCGTCCCCAGCGGAGTCGCCAAAAAGTGTGTTCGCACACGAACACGTCACCGTGTACCTCCAACGCCGAGGGTGATGCACCGAAGCTCACGTCGAAGGAGACCCGTCCGGAAGCGTGGTATGCAGGCAATCCGGCGGGTGCTTTTGAAGACCCGAAACCCCACACGCCCGGGAGGGACCCCGTCTGGGCGCGCGGAGGCTATGGGCTGCCCTAGGTCGACCTGATCGCCCCTAGGGCCTCGAGGTTCGCCGCCCTGCAATGAAGAAGAACGAACGAAGAACGAGGAAGAATAAGAACTAGGGTTAAGGAGAAAAGATAAAAGATTAAAAGTGGTAGATTGATTGATCGACTGTGTGTTGTTCAATCGGGCGTCACCCCTTAGGTATATAAGAGGCGGCTGGACTTCCCGTGCAAGGAAGAGGCTTGGATTCACGTCCAAAACCCTAGTCAAATTCGGATTGGTTTTGTCCGAACTTTCCAAAACTGTTCGGTTTAAACTGGCTGCACCTTGTGGGTCTTTTTTGTGGTGGTAAACGATCTCGGATGGAAACGAGCCCTAAAGCAATCTTGACCGTTTCGACGAGACGAACAACTTTTATGTTGAACGTTTTTTGATCAGAGGTCATCTTGAGGGTCAAACCGGTCGCGCAAAACAGGCTATCCTCGCGCTACCCATCAGACAGGGTGTCTGGTGGGGCGCGCCAGATTTTGCCTTCTGACAGAGCTGTATTCCGATGGCTCTAACTTTTGCATACGAACTCGGATTGGAACGATTTTTATATCAAAATCGATCGTTTCGACGAGACGAAGACAATCCGTGTAGATAAGTTTTCCATTTGAGGTCGTCTTGGGGGCTTAATCAGCCAAACTGTACTCCGAATATAAGATCTTAGTACTTTGAGCATAGTTTCAGCCTTCGAGATGAAATCGGACTGCGATGACCCAAACTTCAAAGATGTTCATATCGACAATACGGAACTCTTTCATGAAGATCACTTCTCCATTTGAGGCCATCTTAAATAAGTTATTGACCGTGCCAAAATCTGGTGTCAACAGAATGATTAGTAGCAACATGTTTACATAGCAACAAAATATAACAGAATCTGTCAGGAAAACAGCAACAATAAGTACCCTACTTAACAAGCTTGATGCACTCAGCACACAACTCAAAAAAAATACATGGATAGCACCTCTGGAAAGATGGCATAGCATAGATCAAAACACATGTAGACATCAACCTCATAGGATGCACACATCAATCATGGCAAAAATAACAAAACAGCAAGTTATAACAGTTTCCGCAGATTAACAACAACATGCACTCTTCCAACAGCATTTAGGGCATCAAGATGAGCTTAAATGAAAATGATGCAATGGAATGAAAGGAAGTACTCATCGAGACAAACAATTTGACATATTACGCGCACGAAACGGAGCTACGGATGCAGAGATACAACATGATGAACATGGCATGACAATGTCACAGATTCGGGGACTTATTGAAAATATACCATCTCAGAAAAAGTCAACGCGGCGCGGGTGACGAGGATGGCCGGAGAGGGGACCCGGGACGGGCGCGCACGGCGGATCCGGGCCGGATCTCGCCGGATCCTGCTGGATCCCGGCGAGGGAGGGCGCGGGGGCGCAGAGGCGAGGTCCGGCGGGCGAGGACGCTGACCTCCGGCGAGGCGGCGCCTCCGCGGCCGGAGGCGGGAGCAGACGGATCGGCGGCGGATGGGGCGGAGGAGCGGCAGGGCGCACGCCGGATCGGGAGGGCGCGGCGGCGGGAGGAGGCGGCGGCGAACGCGCGGCGAGGCGCGTCGGGCGGAGGTCGCCGGTGCCGGGCGGTGAGGCGCCGCGGCGGGTCGGGCACGGAGGCGAGGCGGAGCGAGGCGCTCGGGCCCGCGCGCTCGGGCGGGCTGCCAGCCTCACGGCCTCACAGACCCCTTGTGCTGTGTGGCGCTGCCTGCTGTGGCCCGGGAGAGGCTGGGAGGCGGCGGCGCTGGGGACAAGGCGGACACGTCCGGACGGGTCGGTCCGGCGGCGCGGGGAGGATTTGCTAGGGTTTCAACCGGGATTTGGACGGGGATGGACACATATTTATAGGTAGAGGGAGCTAGGAGAGTCCAAATGAGGAGCGGTTTTCGGCCACGCGATCGTGATCGAACGACCGAGAGCATGGAGGGGAGTTTGCTAGGTTTGGGGCCAGTTTGGAAGGGGTGTTGGACTGCACACAAAAGAGGCTTTGCGGGTACCCGGTTAACCGTTGGAGTACCAAACGACCAAATGGCACGAAACTTGACAGGCGGTCTACCGGTGCTATACCAAGGCCGCTTGGCAAACCTCGGGCCATTCCGAGAAAGCTTAATACCCACACACGAAAAGAGAGAAGAGGGAGACGCCGGAGGGCATATGAGTGCCGGATTGCAAAACGGACAACGGGGAAAATGATCGGATGCATGAGACGAACACGTATGCAAAATGAAATGCACATGATGACATGGCAAAATGCAACACGCAAGCAAATGACATGGCAAAGACGGCGAACAACTGGAAGACACCTGGCGCATCGGATCCGGGGCGTTACACATTGTCACTTAGAGAAGTATGTGATAAGCAAGAGCTCCCCCTAAATTTGTGCATAGTTTAAGATTTGCTTTGGACTGCAAATGCACAAGGAGTTAGGCTCATGGGTTACTCTTCCATGTCACATACATCTTGGTGGAGCGCTCAAAATGATAATAATTAAATACATGCACTCATCACCAAGCAAAGTGAATGATCATATAGAGATAAAAGGATAATGTCATCCGACAAGCATTAAGGTAGCATATGATCAAACACATGATCATCCAAGTATCTCACAAACACATAAAGTATCTCAAACAAGCAAATAAAGTTCAACCACCAAAATAAGAGAGAAAAAAAGCAACACTCTCTCTCGAAGGCTATGATCTATACATTTTTCTCCCCCTTGGCAACAAGTTACCAAAAAGTTCATAGAAAATGCATAGCACTAAATCGACGCTCATGCTTGGTCTTCAGGTGGTGGTGTAGAGATGGCTCCTTGGACGAAGACTTCAGTAGATGTGGATGGAGCTGGTGGAGTAGGTGCTGGAGCTGATTGCACAGAAGCTGTAACTGGTGTAGATGAAGTGGCTCTGGTGTCTGTAACAGGCACTACAGCTGATCTCTGACCCCTGGGCACTCTGGAAAAAGCATCAGTAGTGGTCTTGCCCTTCCTCTCATGCATGTCATCTTGAAGTTTCTCAACAACTGACTGTATCTCAGTGACCTTCACATCCAAGTCATAGAACTTCTGCTCCATGATCCTCTCCAGGCTCTCCTGGTTTTGAGTCAGGGTGGCCAGTCCCTTCTCAATCCTCAGAGTGGAGGCAATCAGGTATCCAAGCTGCTCCTGCTTGTTCTTCAAGAAGTACTGAGATGACTCATCAATGGTTGGCATCTTGCCAGCCTTTTCAGTCCTTGCCTTCTCCCTCTTTGCTTGTGCTTGCATAGAAGATGGTTCATATTCATCCATGACCACTGTGTTGTCCTCAAAATCTAGATAGATGGGCATGTGTTCCTTGTCCAAGAGGTATGTGCCTGTGCCCATCTTGTAGTTGATGAGCTCCTGGGTCTGTGGGGCATACCCACAACTTCTCTTCTGATCTGTAGCAGTCCTCTTGATAGTTTCCACTATGAGCTCATGACCTTGAACTTTTGAGGCACATCAAATATGTGAAGTAGGTTGATGGCATGGCCTCTTGTCATCTTGTGATCTCCAGATTTAGCCAAAAGAGTGTGCCTGAGGATCCTGTTGATTGTTGGCAATCCTGACAAAAGGTAATGTACAGAGCCAGACTTGTGTGTCTCAATAGCAGCATCTCGAATCTCTCTGTACATGTGTGCCATGGAGTTGTGATCCTTCTTCTTCTTGGCATAGACATCCAAGTCATCCTCATTTTCCTTAGGTGCATTGATCAACTTTGCCGATTCTTCAACTGTTGACTGGTACCTAGTACCTTCAGACATCCAGACAATCCTTCCATCTGGGTAGAAGTGAGCTGTGGAGTAGAACTGCATAATAAGTTCATAATTCCACTTTGTGAGCTTCTGCCCAACAAAGTTATCCACTCCACAAGCATTGAAACTGTCATACACCCCTGGATAATGCTCTTCATTCTTCCTGATGTACTACCAGTCTACCCATATCATGTCACAGACAATTGGCTTCTTGTGAAGCAGCACTGTCTCATAGAAGTCCTGTTGTTCCTTTGTGTGGAACTTGTAGTCCACAACAGTTCTCCTTCTGACTGCATAGGGATCAGTCAATCTCCACTGCCTGAGTCCTGCATCCTTCCTCAGCTTCATATCCTCAGCCACAAGATGAACATCATTGTGATCTAGAATTTTGGGCTTCAACTTCCTCAAGACATGTTCCTCATCATCTTCTTCTTCAACAGCAGCTTCAGGCACTGGGGCTTTGTTCTTTTCTGCAGCAGGAATGCTCCTAGTGTTCCTCTTGGGTGTATATTTGAGCTTTGGAGCAGCTGCTTTGGGAGCTTCTTTGGGCTTTGATGAAGCAGCCCCTGACCTGATGGCATCACCCATAAGCTTCTGAGCTTTGGGTGCTGGTGCAACAATCTCTCCCTCTTCTTCCTCTTCCATCATGGAAGGCTTTCCAACAACCCTGGCCATGGTCTTCTTGACCCTTTCCTTCCTCTTCTTCCCTTCTGCAGCAGCCTCTTTGGGTTCAGATTCCAAAGGTACTTGAGTAGAGGCTCTGGCCTTAGACATGGGGATTCTTTTGGCAGGTGCTTTGGTCTTCATACCAGGCTTAATGACAGCAGTTGTGCCATATTCTTTCTTGAGCACCTTCTTCTTGGAAGTGGTCTCATCCTCAACAGCCACACAGTCTTCATCCTCAGAGTCTGAGGTTCTCTTCTTTTTGGCCCTGGGGGCTGCCTTGGGTAAGTTGCTGGGTGTGCTCCTGCTACCCTCATCATAGCTGCTAGAGGGACTAGTGCCCTCACTTATCTGAACCTGCTCCTCTGACTTGTTCTGACTGTCACTCTGATCAGACATATTGCAAACACTGATAGTAGACCCTGTGAATAGATATAGATGAGGTAGAATAGATGAGCATCACAAAATACAGAGGTTTTTGCAAAAGAATGAGTCAAAAACTTAGTTTTAGTTTTCCACAAAAAGCATTTTGGATCTACCAATTTGAAAACTTGGTGATATCGAAGTAGCTTTTGGAACCTAAACTAGTGAACTCGGTCAGACTGAGTCACAGTTCGGTGGCATCAAGACTGCTAGGGTTTCACAAAGTCCTGAACTCGGTCACACCGATTTGCAATTCTCGGTTAGACCGAGAATTACATGTGCAATGGCCTTAGCCGAATCGGTGGTACCGAGTTCTACAACTCGCTTGGTCCGAGATGGTTTCGGCAGAAACCTAACCCTAAATTTTCAATTCACCTCTAATCTACAGAGTGTTTTCGGTGGATAAGATGTTCTCAATCGCGGCAAGATTAATGGCAACACAATGTGCTAGAGATTTGGAGTTAGGAATAGCACAAAGACCAAGTCCATACCCTAGTTCGGCGATGGACTTGCTACGACGGCAACGTCGAAGACGATTCCCGTTGACGGCGGCGGAGACCAATGGCGGGAGGAAGCTGGCAACGAGGAGAACGATCCAGAGACCCAGGGAGGCAGAGTAGGCTGAGCGCGGGCGAAAGAGTTCGGAGAAATTTCCAAAATTTGACCCGTGGATATATATAGTCTGACCCTGTCGGTGTGACCGAGTGGAACAACTTGGTGGCACCGAGATGCATAACTGCAAGCAGTTACAGCAACTCGGTATGACCGAAAAGTTCAAATCGGTTGCACTGATATTGAAAACCTAGATCGACTTAGTGATCTCGGTATGACTGAAATGGAGGGATCGGTCAGACCGAGAAGCACAAATACGTTTTGGAGGTTTAAGTCCATGACGAATCGGGGACTCCGAGTGCTCCTCACACAGAGTGGTTCGAATCTGACTTGATCAAATTTTGTGATGTAGCATGAATAGAGTTTGAGACGAGAAAATCATAGATAGCTAGAGAGGGTTCTTAGGCATTCTTGTCCATCCACTTGGCAAAAGAGAAGAAACCAAACAATCAAAACAACAAGTGGATGTCCTCGAATGAGTAAAATATGCAACCAACATGCTCACACAATAAAATGGCAAATGAAATATGTGGCAAAGCATGCACAACCAACTCTAGCATCTATTAAGCAACTGGCGATGACTAGGTCATCTATATATGAGTATATTGACTTAGGAGTCAAATGAGAACATTTGATCATAGGTCATACTCATCGTTTAAGCACAAGTGGGGTTACCAGTTTTACATAAAGCATTGTTGTGTTCACACCATTAGAGTTGCTTTGACTCAATTCTTAGAGTAAAGCTCCCCTAGATGTGAGATCCCCCCTTAAGAGGGATGAACTAACCTTGGGTTTTGTCGATGATGACTTCATGTAGGTGTTGAAGATGTGGATGCTCAATGTTGATGTAGATCATTTGGAGCAATCCTTTGGAGTGAGTTGCACTTTCAATACCTACACGGGTTAGTCCCACAAGGAACAAACAAGGATATCCATAGACATAGAGTGATGCACACACAAGATGATGTCTATGAAAGCATTAGGTTACCTTGTCCCTTGTCTTACCAACAAGAGGGTTTGTGACTCCTTGAACTAGTGCAAGATGTGGAAATTGATTGCACTTGTTATTGCCAAAATGATATGAGTGAAATATGTTATGAGTCACCCTCAAGAACTCTCTAGTTCTTCTTCTTCGGGATCCACATCATCTTGATGGGAATCCTTGGAGTTGTAGTCGTACTTGATGAAGTAGAACTTGATGTAGTCTTGGGAACCCACTTGACCAAGGCCTTAGGAGCTTCTTCAAGTGCATCAATCTCCTCTTGAAGCTTGCCCTTGCCTTTTTGCTTCTGGTCTTGTGGTGGAAGATCATCTTGTGCTTGTGTTCCCTTGAAGGAAGTAGGATCATACTTCTCTTGTTGAGGAACAAACTTCGTCTTGGGGTATTGATCTTCTTCCCACTCAACTCCATTGGCATTGAACTTTCGTTCAAAACCAACACCTTGGTTCTTCCGGTGCCTTCCTTGCTTGCGTACAATTTCCTCGAATTGCTTACTCCCGACAAGGCTCTTGTAAACACTTTTCTCTATAATTCCCTTCAATAAGCTATTTTCTTGCTCAAGTGTAACTTGGCTAAGAGAATCATTAGTGGAATCAAGAGAACTACTAGAAGCAACAACATTGGATTTAGCATGATCATTGTTACTACTAGAGGAAGAATCCTTCTTGTTCTTGTTACTAGACTTGTCTTGAGGCATGTAAGTAGATAAGAGTAAATGCTTGGCAATGTAATAAGAACTTTTCTTATGAAGATCATCATTGATTGCCTTTAAGAACTCATGCTCTTGCTCAAGGTTGAGCTTTTCAAAGCGTAACTTCTCATGAGTCCTTAAAAGTTCTTGATGATCTTCTAAGATAGTTTCATGAGCTAACTTAAGAGTGCTTAGTTCTTTAGTTAGAAGCTCAATCTTCTCATTATCACTGTCATTCGTTTTATCTTGATTAGCACCATTAATTGACGTTTCATCATAGTATTCATCACTAGAGTTGTCAACAAGTAAATCATCATCACCTAACAAGTCATCTTCATCACTATTGAAATCAACATACTCGGGGTGTGATACCTTTGGGCCTTTAGCCATGAAGCATCTCCCAAGTCCTTGATTTGGTGAATCAAATATGTCGTAGGAGTTGGTTGACACAAGTGTTAGACCGGCAACACCTTCCTCTTGAGTATATTCGAAGTCAGAGTGATAGCTTCTCTCGGAGTGATTGTCGGAGTAGGAGCCGGATACCCATTCACCAACATGAGCTTGATGTCTTCGTTTTGTGTAGCTCCTTGATGACTTGTCCTTCCTTTCCGAATCCTTGCTTCTCTGGGATGTTCTTCATTCATAACGATCATCTCTACTCCTCCTCTCTCTTGGTGGTGATTCTTCTCTTCTACTTCTCCTCTTAGGTGTTTCTTCTCTTCTTTTGTGGGGAGCTGTACACTCATTGGAATAGTGTCCGGGTCTTCCACAATTGTAGCAATTACGCTCTCGACTAGAAGATCTTTTGTCATTGTAGGACTGAGGGAGTCCTGGACTAGGGGGTGTCCGGATAGCCGAACTATCACCGTCGGCCGGACTCCAAGACTATGAAGATACAAGATTGAAGACTTCGTCCCGTGTCCGGATGGGACTTTCCTTGGCGTGGAAGGCAAGCTTGGCGTCTGGATATGTAGATCTCCTACCATTGTAACCGACTCTGTGTAACCCTAGCCCTCTCCGGTGTCTATATAAACCGGAGGGTTTTAGTCCGTGGGGCGAACAACAATCATACCATAGGCTAGCTTCTAGGGTTTAGCCTCCTTGATCTCGTGGTAGATCTACTCTTGTACTACCCATATCATCAATATTAATCAAGCGGGAGTAGGGTTTTACCTCCACCGAGAGGGCTGAACACAGGTAAAAACATCGTGTCCCTTGTCTCTGTTACCATCCGCCTAGACGCATAGTTCGGGACCCCCTACCCGAGATCCGCCGGTTTTGACACCGACATTGGTGCTTTGATTGAGAGTTCTACTGTGTCGTCACCTATAGGCCCGATGACTCCTTCGATCATCAACAACAACGCGGTCCAGGGCGAGACTTTTCTCCCCGGACAAATCTTCGTATTCGACGGCTTTGCACTGCGGGCCAATTCACTTGGCCATCTGGAGCAGATCGAGCTACGCCCCTGGCCATCAGGTCAGATTTGGAAGTTTGAACTATACGGCCGACATCCGTGGAGACTTGATCTTCGACGGATTCGAGCCATAGCCGAGCGCGCCGCATTGTCATGATGGGCACGATTTAGCTCTGCTTCCGAACAGTGCCCTGGAGGCCGCACAAGAGTCCGCTCCGACCTTTAGTGCGGAACCGATTGCGCCGATCGAGGATGGGTGGCTGGACACCGCCTCGGGGGCTGCTACCTCTACGGCGATAGAGCAAAATACCGACCCTGTCCCTTGTGATGCTTGTGACTCCAAGGTGCCGGACTCCTCTCCGGACCCCGAACCTTCCACGCCCTTGCCAATCGAATCCGATTGCGCGCCGATCATGGAGTTCACCGCTGCCGACATCTTTCAGCGCTCGCCTTTCGGTGACATCCTGAATTCGCTAAAATGTCTCTCTTTATCAAGAGAGCCCTGGCCGGATTATGGTCAGAACGGCTGGGATGCGGACGATGAAGAAATTCAAAGCCCAGCCGCCACCCACTTCGTAGCCACTGTCGATGACTTAACCGACATGCTAGACTTCGACTCCGAAGATATCGACGGTATGGACGATGATGCCGGAGAGCGACCAAGAACCAACACCTCTGAGGCCTTCGGAAAGCCACCTCATCATATGACATATACATGGTGGACACCCCAAAGGATGGGAATGGCGATGGACCAGCGGAGGATGACCCCTCCAAAAAGCAGCCTAAGTGCCGGCGTCAGCGGCGCCGCTCCAAATCCCGCCACAGCAAGAATGGAGATTCTGGCACCGGAGATAATAACACCCCGGACAACACCGAAGACAACCCCCTCCAGCAAGATTCAACATAGGAGGAAGGAGAAGCCAGCCCTCGTGAGAGAGCGGCAGACGAAGAGGTAGAGGACGATAATTACATGCCTCCCTCCGGAGACGAGGCAAGCCTCGACGACGACGAATTTGTCGTGCCTGAGGATCCCGTCGAACAAGAGCGTTTCAAACCCAGGCTTATGGCCACGGCAAGCAGCCTCAAGAAAAAGCAGCAACAGCTTAGAGCTGACCAAGACTTGCTAGCCGACAGATGGACTGAAGTCCTCGCTGCCGAAGAGTATGAACTCGAACGCCGCTCCAAAAGCTACCCCAAATGCAAGCTGCTACCCCAATTAGAGGAGGAAGCACATAAACCTACATCACCAGCGCACAATACAACCGACCGGCCACCTCGTGGCCGCGATAGAGAGGCCTCTAGGCCCTCCACTAAAGCCATACCCCGGCGTCGCTCGAAAAGTACAAAGTCACGGGGGAATGCGCCAGACTTGCGAGACATATTGGAGGATAAGACAAGACAAACAAGATCTATCTACAGATTGCATGGGCGCCCCACACTACGCGACGACAACCGTCACGCCAGATACAGCAATCCCGGCTGGGCCGAACATAGTAGACAAAGCTCGTTTGAGCTGCGTCATGATATAGCCCAATACAGAGGCGCCGCACACCCACTATGCTTCACAGATGAAGTAATGGATCATCAAATCCCCGAAGGGTTCAAACCCGTGAACATTGAATCCTACGATGGCACAACAGATCCTGCGGTTTGGATCGAAGACTACCTCCTTCATATCCACATGGCCCGCGGTGATGATCTTCACGCCATCAAATACCTCCCACTCAAGCTTAAGGACCAGCTCGGCATTGGCTCAACAGCCTGCCAGCAGAATCAATTGGGTGTTGGGAGGACCTGGAAGCCGCATTCCTCGGTAACTTCTAGGGCACATATGTGCGACCACCAGACGCCGATGACTTAAGCCACATAATTGATAGCAGACGAATCGGCGGACAATTACAGGCACGGTTCTTATCCAAGAAAAATCAAATAAATAAATGCAATCGGATGCAGAGGCCCTTGCAGCCTTCAAACACAACATCCATGACGAATGGCTTGCCCGGCACCTAGGACAGGAAAAGCCGAAATCAATGGCAGCCCTCACATCACTCATGACCCGCTTACATGCGGGAGAAGACAGCTAGCTAGCCGCAGATAACAACCTAACCAAAAGCTCGGTAGTTCGGATACCAAAGACAGCAATGGCGGTCGTGTCATAATAAGCACAAACGCCGCGTGCGGCGACAATCTGGAATCGGTAGTCAATGCCGGATTCAGAGGCACTAAACCCGGTCAGTGGAAAAAGCCATTCAAAAGAACTACTCCGGGCCCATCCAATTTGGACCGGATACTCGATCACTCATGCCAGATACACGGCACCCCCAAAAAGCCAGCTAATCACACCAACAGAGATTGTTGGGTGTTCAAGTAGGCAGGCAAGTTAATTTCCAAAGGCAACGACAAGGGGCTGCATAGCGATGACGAGGAGGAGACACGGCCGCCGAACAATAAAGGACAGAAGGGTTTCCCCCCACAAGTGCGGATGGTAAACATGATATACGCAACCCACATACCCAAAAGGGAGCGGAAGCGCGCTCAGGGATGTATACGCGATGGAGCCAGTCGCCCCAAAGTTCAATCCGTGGTCCTCCTACCCGATCACTTTTGATCGAAGGGACCACCCCACCAGTATCCGCCATGGCAGATTCGCCACATTGCTTTTAGACCCAATCGTCGATGGATTTCACCTCACTAGAGTCCTGATGGACGGCGGCAACAGCCTGAACCTGCTTTATCAGGATACAGTGCGCAAGATGGGCATAGACCCCTCAAGGATTAAACCCACAAAGATGACCTTCAAAGGCGTCATACCAGGTGTAGAGGCCAATTGTACAGGCTCAGTTACACTTGAAGTGTTCTTCGGATCTCCAGATAACTTCCAAAGCGAGGAGTTAATCTTCGACATAGTCCCGTTCTGCAGCGGCTATCATGCACTGCTCGGACGAACCGCATTTGCAAAGTTCAATGCGGTGCCGCACTAGGCATACCTCAAGCTCAAGATGCCAGGCCCTCGAGGAGTCATCACGGTCAGCGGAAACACTGAACGCTCTCTCCGAACGGAGGAGCACATAGCGGCTCTCGCGGCGGAAGTACAGAGTAGCCTCCTAAGGCAATTCTCGAGTCCGGCCGTTAAGCGACCGGACACCGTCAAGCGCGCCCGGAGTAACCTAAACAAGACCACAGCACGCTCGACATGCATAGCAATGCGGCTAACCCCACCCTCGCGAAATCGCGAGACCAGTACCACGCGTACATCACTACGCTCTGGAGGTACCATGGGCATAGGGGGAGGGGCACGACCACGGCATGCCCAGAGTGCGGATCAACCACACCAGGGGCTTCCAAATTTTTCACTCTTTTTTTCTTATTCTCAGGACTCCGTTTTCTAGAAGCCCTGTCCGGCAGTAGATCTGCCAAACTCACGATGCAACAGCCAGGGAAGTAGAAAAGCTACGACGAGTATCCAGGTGGTCTCCATCACGAGCATTATACCTGTTTTACATACCATTCCGCAGCCTACCCCTGGAGGGGGACATGTTAAATAGTCCCACCCCTCGCTTATCGCACTATTTGTATCATTCTGCCTTCATTGCAGTATTTTTTGAATAAACAATGCATCGCTTTTTGCCTATCATTGCATTCCTGTCTATATATGTTCACTTATGACATGTTGCACCCGTACGCCTTGGTACGGACAAATATACCAGGGGCTTAAGTTCCCCAAAGTATGGTGTGATAAGTCCGAACACTTTCACAAGTGCGGCACCCCGAACTTATAGCATTATATGCATCGGCTCCGAATCATGTCTTGGGTCAATAGTTGGGTTTGCCCGGCTCCCATGTTTTGGTACCTTACGTTCCGTTATATCGGCTAAGGTAGTGCTGGGAGAACCACTGCGATTGTGCCCCAGTTGAGCTGGGTTGAGCACCTCAGTGGAGAAAGCTAAAACTGACCGTCATGATAAGGCGAGAGCTGGTCGCTGTTCGAGAGGTTTCTTCGAGTCCCTAAAGACTTATGCCGCTTAGAGCGAGGAGCCGGCTTTGTCCGGCCCAGCGTGATAGCGCCCAATTGACCTTCGAATACTAGGGGCTTCGCTGAAATTTAAAATTATAGAATTCTATGGCTAAGTGAGAGTGTTCAAGCATTATAAGTCCGATTGCCTCGTTCGTTGTGTTGAACGCCTCCCTAGAAGGACCCAAAAATGGGAACAAGAGCGCTCAAGTTTATCCCGAACACTCCAGTACTCGTGGCATGGGGGCCGAAGCCAACGACTTGCCATCTCTCAGATTTGATAAACGGCCGCACAGAAGGTAATATTTTAAATTAACAAGCATTGCTTAGCGCATATGAACAAAGTTTTCAGCGCATAGGACAACAAAATGTGAGTCTACTCAAAAATTACATCTTTGGAGCATTCACCCGCAATAAGGCGGGCACCCTTCAGGACACCCTTATAATACATCTCGGGCGTGCGATACTCCTTGCCCGGCGGTGGCGCGTCCGTCACAAGCTTCTCGGTGTCCATCCTGCCCGATGCACTTTAGCGGGCAAGGGCCCGACAGGCTCCTTCAATCAAAGTGAGTGCTTGATGACTTGACCCATGGACAAAGGCCCACCAGCTGCCGCACCAGGCAAGTAGCTCCTGTGCATGGCTTCTTTGGGCCATAGCCGAACTATGAGGCCCTTCATAGCCTCTTCGGCCACCTTGTGGAGCTCGACCAGCTGCTTCAGCCGGTCGCTCAGGGGCACCGGATGTCCGGCCTCAGCATACTGAGACCAGAAGACCTTTTCCGTTGAGCTCCCCTCCTCGGCTCTATAGAACGCAGTAGCATCGGACACGCTACGGGGCAGATCTGCGAACGCTCCTGGAGAGCTCCTAATTCGGGTAAGTAACAAGTAATTCACTTTTACATGCTTGCTTTGCATGAAGAATGCCTTACCCGCCGCTATCTTCTTCACCGCCTCAATTTCCTCGAGGGCCTTTTGGGCTTCGGCCTTAGCGGCTTTGGCACTCTCAAGAGCGGACGCGAACTCGGACTCTCGAGTCTTCGAGTCATGCTCCAAACTCTCGTGTTTTTCCATGAGAGCCTGGAGCTGTTGCTGCACCTCCGCCACCCGCGCCTCCTACTTCTCTCGCTCTGTGCGTTCCGCGGCCACATTGCGTTCGGCTGCGGACACCGCCTCCTTCAGGGTCGCCACCTCGTTCGTGGCCCCTGGAATGCCCACGTTATTCCTGTCATTTTTTGCAACCAAATCCTTTTTTATAAGGTACAACTTTAATAAGGTATTACTTACCTTCCTTGTCCTCGAGCTGCTTCTTGGCACGGCCGAGCTCGCTTCAAGGAAGTGACCTCCGCAGTCAGTGCGGCAGAGGTCAGCAGCGCAGCCTGCATTCCCATATTGACATACTTACGTTAGACTCCTGAGTATATCTTATTAGATCCTCAGTCCGGCTTTTCTTTTCGAACACCAAACTGAGCATCAGTGGCTACTGTCTATGCGGTACTACTTTTACATATCTTAAAACCCTTACCTCAAAGCCTGTTAGAAGGCTGGCGCAGGCTTCGGTCAGCCCGCTCTTGGCGGACTGAACTTTCTGAATCACCGCACTCATAACAGTGCGGTGTTCCTCTTCGATGGCAGCACCGTTGAGCGCCTCCAGCAAATTATCCGGCGCCTCCGATTGGATGGAGGTCACCGGCGTCGCCGTCCCGCCCTTCTTACGAAGGGGCTGCCCGCCGGACTCCGGAACCATCGAAGGTTCCTGCGCGGAGTCCGGCCCGAAGTCCGGGAGGTTGCCCCGCGGCACCTCCGGGGCCTCCTCCTCCTGGCCGGTCCCCTTCTGGGACCCCGCCTTGGCATCGTCTGCGTCATGAGGGGAGGAGGCGGTCGGAAGTGAAGCGCTATTCACATCCGACAAACCCAGGGACCCGCTCGACGAAGCGGGGAGATCATCCTTGGGCGGACTACATGGTTGTGTTCGGCATTAGAAGACACAATGCGGCGAAAGGAAAATCATAAGTTATTCAGGATCCGGACACTTACGATCTCGCCGAGGCTTGGCCTCGGGGCCCTCCCCTATTTGTTGTCGGTGTTGGTGGAACAGTCCGGAGGAAGGGTCCTTCCCTTCTTGGACCCTTCGGCCTCCCCCGTTGGGGAAGCCTTCCTCTTGTTCTCTCCCCCCGCTGGGGGAGAGGCCTCTTTCTTCTCCTCCTCGTCCTCGTGGGAGGAGACCGCCTCGGAGTCGTCGGACGATGAGTCCGATAACACCTGGCGCCGGGAACTCCTCCGAGTTCCCGTGGCCTTCTTCTTGGCCTTCTTCTCCGGCACCACGTAAGGCGCCGAGGCCAGTAGTCCCGATAATCGGGCCTCCACTGGGTCTTCGGGCAAGGGAGCCAGGCAGTTAACCTGCCCGGACGTCTTCTGCCAAGCCTGTCAAAGGTAATGGGAGTTTTAGATCCCGCATAGAGTCAAACTATGGAAAGCAAGTGTCCCGTAAAGGATAAAATAGTTTACCTCGCCGGCTTGACGCTGCGAGCTGAATCCGCGATCTTCGGTAGCGGATGAGGGAGCCTCGGCGCCCTTGGACAGCACCCTCCAGGCGTCTTCGTACGTAGTGTCGAAGAGCCTGCTCAAGGTTGGGTGTTGTGCTGGATCAAACTCCCACAAATTGAAAGCCCGCTGTTGGCATGGGAGGATCCGGCGGATGAGCATGACCTGGATTACATTGACAAGCTTGAGCTTCTTGTTCACCAGGGTTTGGACGCAGGATTGAAGTCCGGTCAGCTCCTCCGAATCACCCCACGTCAGGCCCTTCTCTTTCCAGGAGGTGAGCCGTGTGGGGATTCCAGATCTGAATTCGGGGGCCGCTGCCCATTTGGGGTCACACGGGTCGGTGATGTAGAACCACCCTGATTGCCACCCTTTGATGGTTTCCACGAAGGCGCCCTCGAGCCATGTAATGTTGGGCATCTTGCCCACCATGGCGCCTCCAAGACTCCGCAGCAGCCGCCCACCACCTTCGCTTGACATTAAAAGTCTTGACCATAAGCGAAGTGGGGCTGGACGCAGAGGAAGGCCTTGCACACGACGATGAACGCCGAAATGTTGAGGATGAAATTCGGGGCCAGATCATGGAAATCCAGGTCGTAGTAGAACATGGAAATGGGGAAGGAACACCACCCTCTCATGGGGCCTGGGGTGGGGATGAGCTACCCCTCGTCGGGGAGTCGATGCGCGATATCGCTGGACAAGTATTCGGCCTTGCGCAGCCTCTTGATGTGCCCCTCCGTGACGGAGGAGGCCATCCACTTGCCTCCCGCTCCGGACATGGTTGGAGAGGGTTGAGGTGAGATGTGCGGACTTGGGCGCTGGAGCTCGAATGCGCGGAGATGGATAAGCAAAGGAGGAAGAAGTCATAGGTGAAAAGGTGGATTCTTATCCCCTCATATATAAACGGACGGAACTATGCATCCCTGTCGGATTTCGGGTTCCGGCAGACCCTTGAGGTTCGAACACTGGGGTGCGCGCGGAGATTCAACCCTCTACCGGCTCGCTCCTTGCCGAATTGCTAGGACCTAAACTACCAAACTGAACAGCACAAGAGACACAAGATTTATACTGGTTCAGGCCACCATGGTGGTGTAATACCCTACTCCAGTGTGTGGTATGGTGGATTGCCTCTTGGGCTTGATGATGAACAATACAAAGGGAGAACAACCTCGCGAGGGTCTGTTCTTGGCTGGCGCGATGAACTGCTAGGGGGAGTTCAGTCGCCTCTCTCTCTCTCCGTGTCTTCCTATCCTTGTTCTCTCGATGCCTCTACCTTGCGGCTGGCTAGTCCTATTTATAGGCAAAGGCCTTGGGCCTCTTCCCAAATATTGAGCGGGAAGGGCGCCAACAATTGGCCATTTTGAAGGGGAACAACGGGTACACTTATCCTGACTAAAGTTGGCCCTCGCCTGTCAAAGGCTCTGGTGGTGGCCCGCTTGGGCTCCACAATGACTTCCTTCTGGCCGTTGGGCTGGTCTTGGTCTTGTTGCACCGAAATGGACGCCTTTGCTTGATGCTCTCGCCTGCGCTTGCTCCCCTTGCACCAAAGAGGAAAGGAGGACACTGCGTGGGATGGCGCCCGACTGGCGCCCTTGGTCGTCAAGGCTTGCGTCATGGGCACCTCGCGAGGTACCCCGCCTTGAACTCTCCGCCTCCTCATGAGCCAGCCTGACGAGGCCATGCCTGAGGAAGCTCCTTGTCGTCCGCCCTGCGAGGCTTGGCCCCTCGCGAGGGTCTTGAGCTTGCGTTGATGAAGATGGGCTGTGCTGGGCCTCCTTTGAGCCACGTCGCAGGCCGCAAGCTGGCAAGTCTGGGGACCCCCATTCCCAGAACGCCGACAGTAGCCCCCGGGCCCATGGCGCGCCTGAACTTGGCTGAGCAGAGAGGCGAAAGGGCAAGTGCGAAACATCGCGGGCCCTAACAGCCTGCGGTCTTGGGCGCCGCGTGGCGGTTGATTGCGTGGGTGGCACTGTTCCCCCACGCCTCCTTATTTTGTGCCTTGCTAGGCGGACTCGTTGCCGCTTTGGCCGCCCCCCCTTCGCTGCTTGGCGCTCCATCCTTTCTTCTCTCGAACTCCAGCTCCCGCATCCAATCCAATCTTGAACCTTCCCCCATCCCCTTCCTGTCGTCATGGTCCCGCCGAGGAAGGGAAAAGGGAAGAAGCCCGTGCCGCCGCCTCGCTCGTCGTCGACGGCGTCCCTCGCCGTCGATTGGCCGGTCATAATCAATCAAGAAGGCCTGGGCAAGGTCCGCTCGGCCCTGGCCACCATCTTCAATGAGTGCGGGAGGACGACGGCCTGGCCCGCGTCTCGCTTCTCCGTTGATGAGATTCCCACCGAGGTCCGGTATTTCACCGACGCCTACGGGCGGACTGGTTCCCCATTCTCGATTTCTTGACGCCGTGCTTTCCCATTATCGATCCATATGATGCATCGGGTCCTGAATCCATCACCCTTCTCGCGGTATTTGCCTTCGTTTGCGAGGCAATGACGGGCATCCTTCCTTCGGTTGCCTTGCTGCGCCACTTCTTCTCTTTGCGCCTTGTCGACCCCACCCAATGCTCGGGTGCGTGAGCTTCATTGCTGCGCCGAGACAAAGCTTCGATTGACTTCATATTCCTCCGCCCTTTTGGGTTTCATGGCGGTGGCTGTATGTGGACGTAGGGGTGCCCAGCCCCTTGCTGACGGAGCCATCTTCGCCTGCTATCCCCAACTCAGGCTAGGGCCAAGTTATGCGTGCGAGCCCCCGGCTCGCCTTCGTCTGGCACCGCTTCGAGTTCCTGAGGAAGCTTGGCGACGTGGCGCCCAAGGTGGTGAAGGAGTTCTTGCTCGCGCGTCGCCCTCTCGGCGCCACTCTCATCGAATGTGGGCCTCTGGTGGTCGTAGGGACCGTGAGGCGGCTCGTGAAGGGACTGATGCTCAAGCTCGAGGAAGGTGCTCTTGGTCTTGATGGCGATCCTTCCCGGCGACATTCGCCAAGGGGGGCCTGTTGTACCTGCTTTCGAACAAAGGCGACTTTGTGAGCGGATGCCATCTTGACGAATGGGGGCGCGCCCGCTGGCCTCCAAGGTCCTCGTGAAGAACCAGTGGTGGTGGTTGCCTCGCATGTTGCCCGGGCGACTCTTCCTCAAGTGGTGGTGCAGGAGGCATGAGCCTCCGGGGCGAGGTGCCCTCGCCCAGCGGCAAAGACTGGCGGCGCTTATGAGGGAGCAGCTCCCGAGGCCCGTGTTGCCGCAGTTGAAGGTGGCTAGAGGCCACACGCAGTGCCCGAGGCTGAGGCTCCCGAGGCTCCCGAGGCCCCAGCCGCTTGGTGAGGCGACCAGCGGCGCGCATCAGGCGGACGCCCCTGACGCGAATCGCCTCGATGCTCCCTCCTTGCCGCAAGCTGACCCCTGCGCTCAACTCTTGGGTCGCTTTCGCGTGGACTTTGAGGCCCTACAGAAGAGGAGGAAGGCCCTGGACGACGACTACCCTTGTTGCCTGCTGAATCGTAGGAAGCACTATGCCATCGACGAGTAAGCCTTCTCCCTTTCCTGCTCCTGACTCCTTAGTTGCTTGTTCTGATCCTTGCCCTGCAGGGGCCTTCCTTCCGAGCTCACGGGGGTGGATGAGGATCCATCCCCTTTGCCTCCACTTCTTCCGTCGTCTTCGATCGTCCCGAGCAGCCGGGCCCTCGTGGTGAGGTCGGTTGGCGAGACGAGTCATCCCGAAACGCAACTTGGCCCGACGCTCCCCGCGGTCTTCCTTCGCGGGCCTTCCCGTGGCATAGCCAGCCTGCCGTGGGCTTCTCGTCTGGCCGTGGACCGCGATTGGCTGGGGTACTCCCGGCGCTCTTTACTTGGAGATGGACTGGCTTTAGGTCGGGCCTTCGGCAGGGCGCGCCCGGTCATCTCGAGGGCGCCAGCCCCCAGACCCCTGCCCGAGAGGGGAGTGCTGATCCGCGCCCCATGGCGCTCGCTTGGGGCGGATAATGGTGTGGAGGACGTACTCGAGCACGCCCGGGAGCGTCGTGCTCTTCGCCAAGGGTTCCTCCAGAGGGCGGCTGACGCGGTGAGCCTGCTTGGTGAGGAACTTGCTGATGAGGACGCGCGCCTTGAGGCTGATGGCCTTCGGCTGGTTGCAGAGAGGTGCGAGCTGGAGGCGGCTGCCGCCCTTGGGCACCGTCGGCGCGATCTTGATGATGAGGAGGCCAAGGCGTCGCTGGCGGCTTCTCGGGAGGCCCGTTCCCAGGCCGTCGAAGAAGCCCGGGAAGCTGACCGGCGGCGAGAGGCCACGGAGGGGCGGGCACAGGAACTCTTGGCCCGGTGCTGCTCACTGGAAGAGCAGGTGGAGCTGCGCGAGGCGGCCCTCGCATCGATGAAGGTGGCCTCCGGCGACCAGTGAGCTCCGAAGTCGCGAGGCGGCGTGATCGAAGCCGCCCGAGCGTCTTGAGCACCTGGCGCTGGAGATGAGGGAGCGCTGGGTGACACGGGCGGAGGACGACGTTGCTGCGCGGGAAGCCCGTGTCTCGGAGGAGGTCTGACGTCGGGTGGCGACGGCGTGCCTCAACCTCGAGCGCGAGTTCAAGGAGAGGCTGGAGTTGGTCCGGACCGAGGCCGAGGGTAGGACCAACGCCCTCAGGGCCAAACTGGAGGAAGCAACGCGGCAGGCCGATGCCTTGCGGGTCGCACTTGAGGCAGCGTAGGGGGAGTCAGCTACTTCCCATGCCGAGGTGCTTATTCTTCGCCAACAGGTGGTTGAGGCTGAGGCTTTCGTTCGCCAAAACGCGGACGAGATGCGTTAGCGGCGCCTCTTGGAGCATGAGCACGCCCCCATGCTGTCCACGCTTCGAGAGAGGGCCAACACAGCCTTGGGTAACATCTGCGAGGCGGCCATCGGCGAGCCGCGTGCTATTAACTATGCTGGCAACCTTCAGTTCTTCACCGACAACGTGACACAGCTGGAGGCACGGTCGGTTCGTGCCAACAGGTTGGTGGAAGAGAGGAGCCGTGCCCTGCTCCGGCGCGCCTTTTCCCGTGTCTTCAGCCATCTCCGGAATATGGATCCTCATTTCGACTTCGACGCTGCCATCGCCCCAGTCCCCCAGGCCGTCTGAGACGACCTGGCGTACTGGGCGGAAGACAACGTGGATGCCCTTGTCAGGGCCTTCGCTTCAGACAACGACGGCGTGATTGTGGCCGCCGACGAGGGCGGCGTGGTGAACGGCCCTGACGCCGCTGGCGGCAACGCGGAGGGCGACGACGAGGCCAGCGACAGCTCGGGCGGCTCTCCTGAGGATGCATTGGGGGATTTATCTAGCTGATAGCACGCCGTTCCTGTTTCCTTATCCTGCACGTATAGAACTCAGGCTTTTGTCCCGATGGTTGTGAGAGCATTTTGGGAGGGGGTGCCCCTCATGTAAAGCCAATGTTTAAGCGCACTAGTCAATGCTGCATTGCTCACAGGCCCATGCCAAGTGGTTGGCTAGGTGACGAGCTAGCTGGTTAGTTTACCTTCGTCCTGCACGGGTCCTGAGATAATTTGTGGGAGGCTGTGGTGCCTCGAACGCCTCCTGATTGAATCTGTAGGATCTGTAGTGAAAAAACCTCCCGAGGGGTATGGCGGCGATCTAGGCTGCACGCGAGCTAAGGCAGAACCGGCTCATGAGGGGCTCATGAGGGAGGCAGCTGAGGCGAGGTCAATGGCTGAAGCGAGAGATTGCTCGAACAAGACTAAGCACCCCATCCCCACACACGCATAAATTTCAAATTGAGTTCAACTTAAATGCAGCGGGGAAAGCAGCAACCAAGGGAAAAGCAATGAAAGCAAACAAAGGCGCGTCCGGCACCTAGTCTAGTCTTGGGCGTCTTCTCACCAGCGGAGCTAAGTGCTACCACTGGGCGTGGGAGGGAGCCCCAGGGCCTGAGGGCGGCACCCCTGAGACTCCGGGGCGTGTACAGCCCCACTCATTATTACATGAGAGTGTCACGGGGCAGAGAGCTTCACAGGCACTGGGCCTTCTTCACAGGTACCGGCCTTGCTTCATATCGACAGACAAGGGCCCCCCTTGCACCACACTCTAGTGCCATCAACGACGACCGGAAACCAGGACGCCGCCGATGGGGTAGAGCGGTCGCCAGCGGTTCCCCCGACGACCACGGGTCCTCCGCCAGGGGCAGGCCCTGAGGCACCTCCCCAGCGGAGGGCCTACCTCCTGGGAACGCCTTGCTCCGAACGCCGCGGTGGTGATGTCGGATCTCGGCCCCTCTCCTGCAGCCCCCGGCGCCCTCCTCCTGAGGGGTAAGAGGCTGCTGGAGCGGGGCAGCTGCTCGCTGTGGCGACCTGCACCTCCTGCGACCCATGATTAGTGTATGCCTGCTCCTGAGGGATTAGTGGTACCCGATAATCGTTGCTCCCAGCGTGGCCGACGGGGCCATCCCGGGGTTCCTGGAAGAGCTCAACTTCTGGCGCCTCGTCCCCCCAGCTTGGGCTGAGGAGCGAGCCTTGTTCGCCCTTGCGCGGGTGCCCTTGATCCATCATGTGGGGCACGTATTCTTCTGTGGCCGTCACCCCGAAGGCTGTGCCGTAGGGCTCCGCGTGCCATGCAGCTCTGCTTGACGTGCCGGCTTTGGTGATGGTAGCCTTGGCCCACGGGACCGTGGGTCGCGACAATCCTTCTTCAGCGGCGGGAGCGGAGTTGGTGCTGCCGCCTCAGGCCGGCGGCCCGCTGGTGTTGGAGTAGCTTTGGAGCCCGCGGTTGCCGCGGGGGCCCCTGCTGGCCGCCTTGGGCTGGCGGGAGCATGGTGCGAAGGGTGAGCCTCGAGACGGCGGCCTGGGAGCTCCGCCACCTGCTCTAGCAGCACGTCGCGGCCGCCTTCCATCAGTCTGCACTGCAGCAGCTCTCGGGCCGCCGTGAGCGCGGCCCTTGAGTTCGCCTGCTCCCGACGGGTGTACGGCGTCGTTGCCGCGGCGTGGTTGGAGGCCCTCGCTACCGACCGCATCTGCCGTGGTGTTAGAGCCGTCGATGTCTGTCCGCGTCGCCCACGGCCTGCAGCGCCCTGCGGACCGCGAGCTGCCTGGGGCATGGGGTCGCCGGCGGCGACTCTCTGTGGCGGGCCAAGCCGCCTAAGGATCTGGGTTGCCCGCTGGTCGCGGACATGGTGATGACGATGCGACGGGCGCGAGGCGAGAGAAGCGATCCCGGCACACCCCTACCGGCGCGCCAAATGTCGGATTCGGGTTCAGCAGACCCTTGAGGTTCGAACACCGGGTGTGTGGCGTAGATTCAACCCTCTACCAGCTCGCTCCTCGCCGAATCACTAGGACCTAAACTACCAAACTGAACAGCACAAGAGACACAAGATTTATACTGGTTCAGGCCACCATGGTGGTGTAATACCCTACTCCAGTGTGTGGTGTGGTGGATTGCCTCTTGGGCTTGATGATGTACAATACATAGGGAGAACAGCCTCGCGAGGGTCTGTTCTTGGCTGGCGTGATGAACTGCTAGGGGGAGTTCAGTCACCTCTCTCTCTCTCTCTCCGTGTCTTCCTATCCTTGTTCTCTCGATGCCTCTACCTTGCGGCTGGCTAGTCCTATTTATAGGCAAAGGCCCTGGGCCTCTTCCCAAATATTGAGCGGGAAGGGCGCCAACAATTGCCCATTTTGAAGGGGAACAACGGGTACACTTATCCTGACTAAAGTTGGTCCTCGCCTGTCAAAGGCTCTGGTGGTGACGCCGGCTTGGGCTCCACAATGACTTCCTTCTGGCCGTTGGGCTGGTCTTGGTCTTGTTGCACCAAAATGGACGCCTTTGCTTGATGCTCTCGCCTGCGCTTGCTCCCCTTGCACCAAAGAGGAAAGGAGGACACTGCGCGGGCTGGCGCCCGACTGGCGCCCTTGGTCGTCATGGCTTGCGTCATGGGCACCTCGCGAGGTACCCCGCCTTGAACTCTCCGCCTCCTCATGAGCCAGCCTGACGAGGCCGTGCCTGAGGAAGCTCCTTGTCGTCCGCCCCACGAGGCTTGGCCCTCGCGAGGTCTTGAGCTTGCGTTGATGAAGATGGGCTGTTTGGGCCTCCTTTGAGCCCGCCGCAGGCGCAGAGCAAGGACCAGGGACCCCGTTCCTGAATGCCGACGATCCCCACCAGCCGGTAAAACTCACTTATCTCCCAAGCGCCGCAATCAATGGCGCGGTTGGGTTACCTACGCCCGTATTGATGAGAATCCGGAATAAGGGACACGATCTGCTTTGACAAGACGTGCCAAGGAAACCGCTTCGCTAAACGCGCTGAGGAGGAACAATAAAAACGATTCGAATAAAGGCTTGGCAGTGGCGTGACGTCATGCAGCGAGATACGTCAGCTGATCGAACTTGTGTAAATATTATTCTCTCTACGGTGGTATGTGGAATTTATTTTGCAGAGCCGGACACTATCCTAGTGTTCAGAATCTTCTATGAATTATTCGGAGGAGGAACCCGCCTTGCAATGTCGAAGACAATATGCGCGCAGGACTCGTCGTCATTGAAGCCTGGTTCAGGGGCTACTGAGGGAGTCATGGACTAGGGGGTGTCCGGATAGCCGAACTATCACCGTCGGCCGGACTTCAAAACTATGAAGATACAAGATTGAAGACTTCGTCCCATGTCCGGATGGGACTTTCCTTGGCGTGGAAGGCAAGCTTGGCGATACAGATATGTAGATCTCCTACCATTGTAACCGACTCTGTGTAACCCTAGCCGTCTCCAGTGTCTATATAAACCAGAGGGTTTTAGTCCGTAGGACAAACAACAACCATACCATAGGCTAGCTTCTAGGGTTTAGCCTCCTTGATCTCATGGTAGATCTACTCTTGTACTACCCATATCATAAATATTAATCTAGCAGGAGTAGGGTTTTACCTCCACCGAGAGGGCCCGAACCTGGGTAAAAACATCGTGTCCCTTGTCTCCTGTTACCATCCGCCTAGACGCACAGTTTAGGACCCCCTACCCGAGATCCGCCGGTTTTGACACCGACAAGGACCTTGACTTGGAGCTCTTTCTTTGCTTCTACTCTTGTAGAATTTGTTGAAGTTCTTCACCATTAGGCTCAATTCTTCATTGAAGGTTTGTTTCTCAGTTGATGATGTGGGGGCTTCACATGAGGCTTTGTAAGCACCACTTGACTTGTTGTGAAGTTCCTCCTTATCCTTGAGTGACATCTCATGTGCAACAATTCTTCCAATGACTTCCGTTGGCTTGAGATCTTTGTAATTGGACATCATTTGGATCAATGTGCACACACGGTATCGTATTTTCCGTCCAAAGCTCTTAGGATCTTCTTGATGATGAATTTGCCGGTCATCTCTTCACTTCCTAAGCCGGCAATCTCATTTGTGATAAGAGCAAGCCTAGAGTACATTTCAGCGACACCTTCACTACCCTTCATTTTGAACTTGTCAAGCTGACTTTGAAGCACATCAACTTGGATTCCTTGACGGAGTCGGTACCTTCGTGCATACCAATCAAAGTATCCCAAATTTCCCTTGCATTCTCAAGACGGCTGATTCCGTTGAATTCTTCGGGGCACAATCCATTGAAGAGGATATCACAAGCTTGAGCATTGTATTGCAGCATCTTTAACTCTTCCGTGCTAGCTTCATGGCTCAGTTCTCTCCCATCAAAGAATTCACCTTGTAAGCCAATACACATAATAGCCCAAACGGCGGGGTTATGTCCAAGAATATGCATTTTCATCTTATGCTTCCAACTAGCAAAATTAGTACCATCAAAGTAAGGACCTCTATGATGGTAATTTCCCTCGCTAGACGCCATACTCTCCTAGGTTGTGAAACCAAGGCTATGACCACCAAAAGCTATGGAAATCAAAGCAAATGGAGACCAAAGCTCTGATACTACTTGTAGGATCAAAAGTATGTCTAGAGGGGGGGTGATTAGACTACTTGACCAAATAAAAACTTATCCTTTTCCCAATTTTAGTCTTTGGCAGATTTTAGCTAACCTAGCACAAGTCAAGTAGTCTTAACACAATTCAAGCAAGCATGCAAAGAGTATATAAGCAGCGGAAAGTAAAGCATGCAACTTGCAAGAATGTAAAGGGAAGGGTTTGGAGAATTCAAACGCAATTGGAGACAAGGATGTTTTTGTCGTGGTTCCGATAGGTGGTGCTATCGTACATCAACGTTGATGGAGACTTCAACCCACGATGGGTAACAGTTGCGCGAGTCCACGGAGGGCTCCACCCACGAAGGGTCCACGAAGAAGCAACCTTGTCTATCCCACCATGGCCGTCGCCCACGAAGGACTTGCCTTACTAGCGGTAGATCTTCACGAAGTAGGCGATCTCCTTGCCCTTACAAACTCCTTGGTTCAACTCCACAATCTTGTCGGAGGTTCCCAAGTGACACTGTCAGGACCCCGACTCAATGCCACATCGATCTAGCATGTAACACCTCATATCACTTTGCGGCCTCACGCACGGTATTCCCACGGGTGTCGCCTTACCTTTGCCCGGGACCGTTTGCGCCTTTTGGCACACGATATGATAGTGTCGCTAGCATCCATATGATAAGGAGCCCGGCTGACATGGCTAGTCGTAAACCCAAAGTGGCACAAACTTACAGGGACAGGCATCCATGACCCAGCGTCGAACGTGTCGGTCATCAGCGAGTGAATCCAGGCTGTAGCACTGGGCTAGCAGGACTCCGGTGAACCGGGCTGCAGCGGGCTAACAGGACTTCGGTATTCATCGCGTGACATTTCCGGGATGTATACAGAACGAAGAAGGACACATGCCGGCCAGCCTAAGTGTTCGGAGCAGTAGCAAGCTACCATGGCTCGGTGGAAACACTAGGAGACATTTCCGTAAGAGAGGCTACTAAAGATAAACAACTAGATAGTCGATCCCACACATACCAAGCATTTCAATAACATACACACAATATGCTCGATATGTGCAAATACAACATGGCATCACAACATGACTCTACGACTCAAGTATTTATTCATTAGGCCCGAGGAGCGAGATATTACAAACATGGGTCTCATGACCCAACATTGAAACATACAAATCAAAACACAAGCGGAAGCTTAACATGTCCGAGTACGACATCTACAAATGAAAAAGGCTTGAAAGCGACTATCTACCAGATCTGCCGGGCACAAGATCGTAGCTGAGGTAACAAGCTAAACGTCAAGTCCAAGCGAACTACTAGCGAGACTCAAGTCTCTCTCGCAAAAAACATAAAATAGGCAAACGTGAGTACAAATGTACCCAGCAAGACTTACATCGAACTAACTACATATGCATCATTATCAACAAAGGGGATGGTGGGGTTTAAGCGCATCAAGCCAGCTTTGACTCGGTGGCTATCCTAAACTACACGCAAGTAACTCTTTTGAGGTGGCGCACACGAGTCCACATATTCACCATATAATACACCACTATGGATCCGCTCCGCCTCCCACGAGAACGCCATCCATAGCACTCACGCTTATCTTGCGTATTTTAAAGTATCCACTTTCACTTGTCTATGAACTATTATAGGCAACCCGAAGTCCATTACCATGGACACGGCTATTGAATAGATGATGTTAACCTGCAGGGTGTACTTCTTCATACATGTTTCCACCACTTAGCGTCTGCACACGACATGTGCTCGGCAGACTTCAAGCGAAAGCCGACGTGGGTGTAGACCACGACCTACCTAGACACTCAAGTCCCTAGTCCAGGTTTATCGCCTATTTGGGTTCCATCTATGAGGAGTTCCGGCCGAAGTTTCGCTCACAGCCCCAAACGATGTGAACAGGGTTCCGTGACACCAAACGGGCGCCCGGTTTACCCGGCCACATGCCTACCGCATCACAGCCCACCCCTATGGTCAAGATCACAAGCACGGCCTCCAAAGATACTACAAACACGTAAACTACTTGCAACTCCCGGACAGAGGACAAGGGTGAATAAGAAGTCGGCGGGGTCATATTTCAGGCCCAATGCATGGTAGTAGCTGAATCATGGATCACAAACACAGAACTCAGTTCCTAAGGACGGCTTCAATGAGACAACCCACCATGTACTCCTACATGGCCTCTCACCGATACCTTTACCAAATCGTGTTCACACACTTAGCTCACATGCAGTAGGACATGTTCACACACCTCTGATTCATTCCCGATGAATCAGACCTGACTCAACTCTAAGCAATAGCAGGCATGACAGAATAACATGAATGAGTACGCACAACAGGGCTCAAACAACTCCTACTCATGCTAGTGGGTTTTATCTATTTACTGTGGCAATGACAGGTCATGCAGAGGATAAAGGGGTTCAGCTACCGCAGCAAGTAACAGATGAATCGTTGTTGTCCTAATGCAGTAAAAGAGAGCAGGAGCGAGAGAGTGGGATTTTATCGGAATGAACAAGGGGGTTTTGCTTGCCTGGCACTTCCGAAGATAATATAGCTCTTCATCAGTGTTATCGATCTCATCGTCGAAACCACGTCTATCGAGAGGGGACAATTACCGGCAAACAAAGAGGAACACAATCAATGCAATGCAACAGATATGATGCATGGTAATGTCATGGCAATATGCTGTTGATTGAGCTAATGCAACTAGCAACCATATTAAATGAAGTTGGTTTGAATCCAGGATTCAAATTCAAACTCCATATGTGGATATTTAAATGTCATTTATATGATTTGTGCTAAACAGCAGCTATAAGTTGTTCTAACATGCATGAAAATGGTACTGATGGATAGATTAGATTTTTCTGATCATTTTTCATATATAATTTATTTCATTTGGAGTTACGGTTGAATTTCTATGAATTTTAGAAGTTTTAGCTATTTTCTGAAATTTCCTGTATAAAAATAAATCCAGAAAAGGATTTATTGCGTCCAAGGCCAAGACTACGTCAAGCAGGTCAACGGGCTATTCCAGTCAAACGACGTGTGGGGTCCACACGTCGCTGACTCGATCACTAACAGGTTAATTAGTACTAACTAAAAGTTAATCTAGGCTAATTAGTCCTCGGACCCACACGTCGCTGACTATGGGATTAGCTTAAGTTAATTTTAACACTTAGCTAATTAACGAGGGCCGGGCCCGCATGTCGATGAGAGAGGGTCAAACCTCGCCGGTCAAAGCGGTCAACCCGCCGGCGTTTAGCCGCCGGCGACGACAGAGACGGCGGGGCGGCTCGGAAATGCACTACAGGGCACCATTCGGAGCGTAGATTGCACCTATGGGTTCCTGGGAGTGAGGCGCATCCATTGGAGGCGGTGGTAGGAGCTGTGGTGGTCGGGATCGACGGTGGCGACCAAATCGGCGGCGGCCGGAGTTCGGGTGCCGATGAAAACGGCGACACCGTGCACGGGGGGATCAACGGGTAGCACCTACGCGTTCTGCAGGCTCTCACAAAGCCAACGGGCATATGAACGGGGCCGATTGGCCACCGGAGCCTCGTCGGCGACAAGCTCGTGCGGCGGCGTGCTTCGGGCGTCATGGAAAAAACGGCGCTAGAGCGAGCGCTAGGCCACGGGGTTAGGGGGAAACGACGGTGCAGCTCACAGTGATTACGATGATGGGTTTGGCTTGCTTGGGGATGTCCTGTGGCCGGCGAATCAACGACGGCGGTGGTCGGCTCCCGAGGATGAGGACGACGGCGATGGCGGGGCTGAGGGGCTCCCGGGGCTTGTTTTGTTCTTCTCGTCGACGTGCAGAGCCGCGGCGGAGCCTAGGGATACAGTGGGGAGGTCAGGTGAGCTCGGTGGGCGCGGCAGCGGCGAGCAGCGGCGACGGTGGCGGTCGGGTGTGCTCAGGGGAGAGAGCCAGGGGAGGGGAGAGAGAGCAGCGAGTGAGGGAGAGAGGACAAGGGCTTCGGGCGTCTCCGTGGCGCCAGAAGGCAGGGCTCCTGTGGAAGCAGGAGGTGGGGGGGGCTCTCAGCGCCACGCCTCTCCTCCTCGCCTCTTGGTGAAGGAAGAAGACAGGCATGCCTCGGTGGGCTGGGCCGCCTGATGAGTGGGCCCCTGGTGCTCAGGTAAGCGCTGTAAGTTTGGCTGTAGGGTTTCTCTCTGCTCTAGTTTCGCTTTTATTAATGTTTTCTATTACTCTATAAACTTTAGGGCTTTATTAAAAATACTTAGGCGCACTCAAAAATCACCAAACTGCTCATGGACACTGTTTGGAATATATCCAACATGGAACATTTCAGTTTAGGATTATTTGGGCATTTGAAATATTTAATAGAATTTAAATGCCCAAATTCAAATAGAGTATGATTTAATTCAGATCCCAAATATGTCATGGAAAAATGTGCAACACCTCCGTTATCAAGCTTCCAAGATTTTAAATGATGAACATTTTTGAAAGACATTTGGACTTACTGAAAATATTTTAGGTGAACCTAGTGAATTCCTTTAATGCTAGGGTTTGGACAATCCCCATTTCAAGTTTATTTGAGAAAATTAAACATGATGCACACATAAAGGGCTAGCCTAGGTCAGGCCAGAACTTGGGATGTGACAACTCACCCCCACTAAACAAGAATCTCGCCCCGAGATTCAAGACGTGAGGTAAGAAGACAAAGGGGACTCTAAGTATCACAAACTTCATGATCCAACTGCCTTCTCGAGGTTGTTGATTTGTTGACTCAAATTGATCTTGACGTCCTTACTTTCGAGATCTTCATCCAACACGACGGCAATAGAGTGAAACATGTCTACACCGATGGATCATCTTAATGATCACAAGATCAACTCGCGGAATGAGGCGTAGAAACATCTCTTGAGCTGAGAGACAAAGGGCACATCGGGAAGGACAGAAGAAACAAAGTGACAAGGGTTTTCAAGGTAGCGAGGGAATATATGTCATGACTTCAGAACGGGGCACCTTGGAAGAGGTGGCTCGTAGAACTATTTCCTTAAGTGGCAGAAATAATTACCTTTGATTCAGAGATCGTTGAAACTCTTTATACCAGCCTAAGGCAAATCACAATCAATTATTTGAAGGAGTCCGAAAGAATGACATTCTCGGGCCAGGTTGGATGATGTGGATTACCTTGTTGAAGACAACACAAAGGATGATTTTAGTAACTGGGGAGAAGCTCAACAGTAGAGAGTGATTCCACTATTGGAGTGGTTATAGCATAACCGAAAAGACTAGGAACAATTCCAGTTAGTGCCGGTGATAATACATAGTGCTTGTGCGTGCTCTCAAGAACTTGAGCATTTCCATATTCATCAAGGTTTTACCAACATCCATGTCAAGGGTGCTGACAACACAACATACTACCATGATGAATAGCGATGGACGATGCAGATGCAAGGGAAGATAACACTTTCTCAGATTTCACCTTAGCGAGGCCAAGGGGACGAAATCTGGACGATCGACCGAGAGACATTTAGCACCCCGCTTCTAATGTTCTCCTTGATGTACTAGCGTATCCCATTCATTGAAATGGTCTGGTATCTAGAACATCAAGTAAGGGTCGGACTTCGGAAACACAAAAATCCATAAGAGACAGCTAGGGAGTAAATCCTACAAAATCCTCATGGGGAGGTGGCCAACTTCTTCAATCAAGATATTATAATAACAGGTCTTCCGGCTGGGTGTGTTGGCCACGACATCCATTTTACCGGGTTACAGAGGGACCAATAATATAATTCTTGGGAAACGTTCCAACCATCATATCTGCCTGAGATTCAGATCTGGTTGGTGTCAGAATAATCTAGACTCATCAAGTCTAGAAATAAGAATGAAAGTTTGCAACACAAATCGACGAGATGACGTTGCGAGATTCTCGGGAATGAACTACGATAGCAAGCTCCAAAACATGAGCTGGTTACGCTACAAAACCTGTGAACACGTTGTCTCGCATAAGCATGACCACGTGGTAGTCTTATAACAAAACGCTACCGAGTTCAGGTGGGAAATCATCATCGAGGATATCGAAGTCCTTGCATAAGGCATGCTCTTAAGAAGGAACTTCTTCTCCTTGAACAAGTTAATCAGTGGCTTGGTGTGCTAGGAAACACATATAGAATGGAGGCGGCCAACCTATCAAACCATAGAGTACTTTGCACATGCGTGACTAACTTGGGATGATTCCAGAGGAAGCAAAAACTAACTTTCTCGAACCCACGGCGGCAACTTGCATCGAATGCACATGAGTTAGAGAGAGTCACTTCTTTCATTCGAACATATGCTTCATGGGCTAGTATGAAGAAATGCTTTCAAAAGTTTCCAATACTAGCTTAATGTTCAACAAGATTATGGAGAAGATAAGGATGTTGTCGATGGGCTCAACAACAGTTCATCCTGGTTTCCATATAAATGGAATTCCATAATTAGGTGAACACGGTGATAGCATTGGTCAGACCAAAGGATATAATGGTGTATGCCCGAGGGATCAACCACGAGTAAGACAACATTACGCACATCATTGGTTCTGATATGACTTGACAATAGCCCATACTCAAATCAAAGTTTTGACAACGCAATAGATCCAACAATTGATCACGAGGACCAATCTATGGGGATATCATCTTTCTTCAACACATACACAAAAAGATATCCCTTAAAGTGAACTAAGCCAGGCAGGCTTTTATCTTCCAACTCTCCAAGTTGTTGTTTGGCTTAACCAACTAGCTCAGGGGTATCTAACACGGATTCTTGGAGAAGGAGTGATCTATAAGAAAACCAACTTGATCACGAACTCAACATAGCGGCCAGGTGACAACCTAGTAATACTTCCGAGAGGAAAATCGGAAAATCACGAACCACCGATATGCTACTAAGCTCGAGAACAATCTTGCTTTTCAGGGCAAGACGATATGATCAAATGAGCGAGGACTTAACAAAATCCTAACTCGTCAATCGAAGAGTGCACCGGGAACAAGGATTAGGTAGCACAATCAGTCTTAGAATGATGATTCAAGAACCAACACGCTAAGAATGAAATTATTGTCCATTTAACTACCAAGCAACGGAGTTGCTAGCAGTATTGATTTCACACATCATGGTTCACTTGTCGGCATTCCGGTTACAACAACATGGGAACCGAGAAATGAACAATGATGGCGAGAAGTATCACTACATCAAGAATTCATAAGAGATGGTGCAATTCTCATGAAAATCCTGACATAAAGATGGTAATACTTCAGGGTAGAACATAATTAAAAGCTGGGTTGGCATTTTGATCTGCGGAGCACAAATATTTTGACCCAATCCTGGATATGGATGAGGTACTGGAGTTTGTTTCTCCTAGTCACTCCGAATAGAATGGCTTGACGAACCACAGAAATAAAAGTCATCGATGAACACGAGTGCACGTCTACTCCTGACTATCAATTGATAGACGAAGGTGAGAAGACATCTAAATCTAAGGAGGAACAACTCATGGAACATATAACTTTCTGAGTTGTGGATGCATAGGTTAGTATGTCGAGTCAAGTTCAACATATTTCTTCCGGATAACCCATGCAGAAAGGTAGAACTGGCAGAGTCACGATTTATGAATGGAGAACTCCTCAAGAGTACTCTTGTTGTGATCTTTTGATCCAACAAACTTCTGCCATAAGCGGTTCATGGTATTTGGAAGAAGGAAATACCACGGACCTCGAGGATTAATGCAAAGGTTACTAATTTCCTAAAGGAACTAGCAAACACTATCAACATGAGGTAAGTGGAGTGAATCTTGGGTCAAGAACCCAGGAGTAGAATACCTACTACTAAATGGCATCACGGGATGCTTTCGAGAATGAAGGCCAGAGTCATCACACTGGGATACAAATCATGGCTAGATTACTAGATGATCCCCTAAGACACCTAGGGTCATAATAATAATTCCAACATATATGTTGAGGAAATAGAATACCTCAACTCACCGATTAGTGTGGTTAATCTGGCCCAAAGGGACATCGGGAACGGAAAGAAAGGATTTGCAAATGCATCAGACTATTTAGAAACCTGGGATGACTCGGACAGCATAACGGCTGTAAATGCTCAAAAAGTTTGGAGACATACTACAAAAATGGTGGCATAACCACTTAATATCACAATATCAAGGTTCCGAGATCAACAGTTAACATATGGAAGTAGTAAAAATTGAACTGAGATTTGAAACTAACAATTCTATAAGTCTATGGATTAGCAACACGTCATCCTGATAGATAGATGAGAAGGCCTAGTTCTTAATCCCCGTAGAAGAGAAGAGGTTGACTCAGATTGGAAGGCCATGAGGTATAAGGAGTAAAAAGAGCCTTACGTTCCCATCCCACAATCAATTCCCTTACATATAACTAAAGCATTTCTAGATTCAACTTCACCAGTTTGGCTTGGTAATCCTCACAGCATCAAAGCTCGATACCAAAGCTTTCAGGACCCCGACTCAATGCCACATCGATCTAGCATGTAACACCTCATATCACTTTGCGGCCTCACGCACGGTATTCCCACGGGTGTCGCCTTACCTTTGCCCGGGACCGTTTGCACCTTTTGGCACACGATATGATAGTGTCGCTAGCATCCATATGATAAGGAGCCCGGCTGACATGGCTAGTCGTAAACCCAAAGTGGCACAAACTTACAGGACAGCATCCATGACCCAAAGATCGAACGTGTCGGTCATCGCGAGTGAATCCAGTCAGTAGCTGGGCTAGCAGACTCGGTGAACCGGCTGCAGCGGGCTAACAGACTTCGGTATTCATCGTGACATTTCCCGAAGGGACGTATACGAGAACGAAGAAGGACACATGCGGCCAGCCTAAGTGTTCCGGAGCAGTAGCAAGCTACCATGGCTCGGTGGAAACACTAGGAGACATTTCCCGGTAAGAGAGGCTACTAAAGATAAACAACTAGATAGTCAGATCCCACACATACCAAGCATTTCAATAACATACACACAATATGCTCGATATGTGCAAATACAACATGGCATCACAACATGACTCTACGACTCAAGTATTTATTCATTAGGCTCCGAGGAGCGAGATATTACAAACATGGGTCTCATGACCCAACATTCAGAGCATACAAATCAAAACACAAGCGGAAGCTTAACATGTCTGAGTACAGACATCTACAAATGAAAAAGGCTTGAAAGCCTGACTATCTACCAGATCCTGCCGGGGCACAAGATCGTAGCTGAGGTAACAAGCTAAACGTCGAAGTCCAAGCGGAACTACTAGCGAGACTGAAGTCTCTCTCTGCAAAAACATAAAATAGGCAAACGTGAGTACAAATGTACCCAGCAAGACTTACATCAGAACTAACTACATATGCATCATTATCAACAAAGGACGGCTTCAATGAGACAACCCACCATGTACTCCTACATGGCCTCTCACCGATACCTTTACCAAATCATGTTCACACACTTAGCTCACACGCAGTAGCACATGTTCACACACCTCTGATTCATTCCCGATGAATCAGACCTGACTCAACTCTAAGCAATAGCAGGCATGACAGAATAACATGAATGAGTAGGCACAACAGGGCTCAAACAACTCCTACTCATGCTAGTGGGTTTCATCTATTTCTTTGTGGCAATGACAAAGTTATCACAGAGGATAAAGGGGTTCAGCTACGCAGCAAGTAACAGATGAATCGTTGTTGTCCTAATGCAAGAAAAGAGAGCAGGAGCGAGAGAGTGGGATTTTATCGAATGAACAAGGGGTTTTGCTTGCCTGGCACTTCCGAAGATAATATAGCTCTTCATCAGTGTTATCGATCTCATCGTCGAAACCACGTCTATCGAGAGGGGACAATTACCGGCAAACAAAGAGGAACACAATCAATGCAATGCAACAGATATGATGCATGATAATGTCATGGCAATATGCTGTTGATTGAGCTAATGCAACTAGCAACCATATTAAATGAAGTTGGTTTGAATCCAGGATTCAAATTCAAACTCCATATGTGGATATTTAAATGTCATTTATATGATTTGTGCTAAACAGCAGCTATAAGTTGTTCTAACATGCATGAAAATGGTATAGATGGATAGATTAGATTTTTCTGATCATTTTTCATATATAATTTATTTCATTTGGAGTTACGGTTGAATTTCTATGAATTTTAGAAGTTTTAGCTATTTTCTGAAATTTCCTGTATAAAAATAAATCCAGAAAAGGATTTATCATGCGTCGACTGGCCAAGACTACGTCAACAGGTCAACGGGCTATTCTGGTCAAACGACATGTGGGGTCCACACATCGCTGACTCGGTCACCTAACAGGTTAATTAGTACTAACTAAAAGTTAATCTAGGCTAATTAGTCCTCGGACCCACACGTCGATGACTATGGGATTAGCAAGTTAATTTTAACACTTAGCTAATTAACAGGGGCCGGGGCCCGCATGTCAGTGAGAGAGAGGGGTCAAACCTCGCCGGTCAAAGCGGTCAACCCGCCGGTGTTTAGCCGCCGGCGACGACAGAGACGGCGGGGCGGCTCGGAAATGCACTACAGGGCACCATTCGAAGCGTAGATTGCACCTATGGGTTCCTGGGAGTGAGGCGCATCCATTGGAGGCGGTGGTAGGAGCTGTGGTGGTCGGGATCGACGGCGGCGACCAAATCGGCGGCGGCCGGAGTTCGGGCGCCGATGAAAACGGCGACACCGTGCACGAGGGGATCAACGGGTAGCACCTACGCGTTCTGCAGGCTCTCACAAAGCCAACGGGCATATGAACGGGGCCGATTGGCCACCGGAGCCTCGTCGGCGACAAGCTCGTGCGGCGGCGTGCTTCGGGCGTCATGGAAAAAAACGGCGCTAGAGCGAGCGCTAGGCCACGGGGTTAGGGGGAAACGACGATGCAGCTCACAGTGATTACGATGATGGGTTCGGCTTGCTTGGGGATGTCCTGTGGCCGGCGAATCGACGACGGTGGTGGTCGGCTCCCGAGGATGAGGACGACGGTGATGGCGAGGCTGAGGGGCTCCCGGGGCTTGTTTTGTTCTTCTCGTCGACGCAGCAGAGCATGGCGGAGCCTAGGGATACTGATGGGGAGGTCAGCGAGCTCGGTGGTATGGCAGTGGCAGCAGCGGCGACGGTGGCGGTCGGGTGTGCTCAGGGGAGAGAGCCAGGGGAGGGGAGAGAGAGCAGCGAGTGAGGGAGAGAGGACAAGGGCTACGGGCGTCTCCGTGGCGCTCGTAGAAGGCCCGGGGCTCCCAGGTGGAAGCAGGAGGTGGCCGGGGGCTCTCGGTGGCGCGCCACGCCTCCTCTCGCCTCGGGTGAAGGAAGAAGACGGGCATGCCCCTGGTGGGCTGGGCCGCACAGTAGTGGACCCCTGGTCTGTAGGTAAGCGCCAGGTAAGTTTGGCCAGGTAGGTTTCTCTCTCTGCTCTAGTTTCTGTTTTATTAATGTTTTCTATTACTCTATAAACTTTAGGGCTTTATTAAAAATACTTAGGCGCACTCAAAAATCACCAAACTGCTCATGGACACTGTTTGGAATATATCCAACATGGAACATTTCAGTTTAGGATTATTTGGGCATTTGAAATATTTAATAGAATTTAAATGCCCAAATTCAAATAGAGTATGATTTAATTCAGATCCCAAATATGTCATGGAAAAATGTGCAACACCTCTGGTTACTGTTTCCAGCATTTCCAGAAATGATGAACATTTTTGAAAGACATTTGGACTTACTGAAAATATTTTAGGTGAACCTAGTGAATTCCTTTAATGCTAGGGTTTGGACAATCCCCATTTCAAGTTTATTTGAGAAAATTAAACATGATGCACACATAAAGGGCTAGCCTAGGTCAGGCCAGAACTTGGGATGTGACAGACACCTAGCCAATCTAGGAGACACCAGTCTCCAAGAAGTAACAAATGGTGTGTTGATGATGAACTCCTTGCTCTTGTGCTTCAAATGATAGTCTCCCCAACACTCAACTCTCTCTCACAGGATTTGGATTTGGTAGAAAGAAGATTTGAGTGGAAAGCAACTTGGGGAAGGCTAGAGATCAAGATTCATATGGTAGGAATGGAATATCTTGGCCTCAACACAAGTGTAGGTGGTTTCTCCTCAGAAAATGCAAGTTGGAAGTGTAGGTTTGTTCTGATGGCTCTCTCCATGAATGAAGAGGAGGTGGAGGGGTATATATAGCCTCCACACAAAATCTAACCGTTACACACAACTTGCCAAACTTGGTGGGACCGAATTGAAGAACTTGGTCGGACCGATTCAGCAAATCTAGTGACTGTTAGGATTTTCGGTGGGACCGACATGCAACTCGGTAGGACCGATATGGTTAGGGTTAGGGCATAACGTAATCTCGGTGAGACCGATTACACAAACTTGGTGGGACCGATTTTGGTAATAAGCTAACCAGAGAGTTGGTCAGGTAAACTCGATGGGACCGGTTCGCTCATTTCGATGAAACCGAAATGTTACGAAAAGGAAACAGAGAGTTTACATTGCAATCTCGGTGGGACCGATCGCTCATCTCGGTGGTACCGAAATGTTACGAAGGGAAACAGAGAGATTACAATCCCATCTCGATGAGACCGAGATCCCTATCGGTGAGACCAATTTTCATAGGGTTTGTGGCAGTGGCTATGAATCTGAACTCGGTGGTGCCGGATAGAAAGAATCGGTGAGGCCGAGTTTGACTTTTGGTTTAGGTCATATGTGGATGTGAGAAAGTAGTTGAGGGCTTTGGAGCATATCACTAAGCACTTTGAGCAAGTGAGCCATTAAGCAACACCTCATCTCTGCTTGATAGTATTGGCTTTTCCTATAGACTCAATGTGATCTTGGATCACTAAAATATAAAATCTAGAGTCTTGAGCTTTGAGCTTGAGCCAATACTTTTGTCCTTAGTATTTTGAGGGGTCCACTTTTCTCATCCATGTCATGCCAATCACTGAGCTTTCATGAAATATTTAACTTGAAGTAGCATTAGCTCAATGAGCTATATGTTGTTAGGAATTACCAAAACCACCTACGAATAGTTGCACTTTCAACTCTGCTATGTCCCAGTCGCGGAATAGAATCCACAGCAGATTAGTAAGAGCAGACACCATTCAGTCGGCGCACAGTCCCAGGCCGCCTTTGCGGCATGGAGATCGTGATCACCGCCAGGATCGGTACATGGGAAGAGCTCATGAAGAATATGATCGTGAGTACACCCGCGACAACTACCGTCGAGCGCCTTCACCCTTTCCAAGGGACGGGTCATACGCGCCCCGGCGCAATGATGATAGGCGTCTGTATGGGAATGACCGCAAAGTTCCAGTCGACCCCAGGGAGCCCGGCTTCGACACAAGGTCCGTCCTTGTGCAGGGTTTGGTCGACCGGAACAGAGCATACACAGAAGGGCTGGATCGAGACAGACCGAGTGGAAGCAGAGTCAACGTTTCTGGCCCAGAGTGTTTTGGAAGAGCCATCAGAGCCGCTGAGATTCCTCATAACTTTAGACTGGCGACTAGCGTCAGTAAGTTCACAGGAGAGTCAAAGCCCGATACTTGGCTTGAAGACTATCGATTGGCTGTGCACATCATTGGTGGCAGCGATGAGGTGGCCATGAAGCACCTTCCTCTGATGCTGGAAGGTTCTGCCAGAGCTTGGCTGGATCAGTTGGCCCCTGGGAGCATTTTGAATTGGGATGAGTTAGCCCGAGTGTTCACCAGAACGTTTGAGGGCACCTGCAAGAGACTTGCTAGTTTACTGGAGTTGCAGCATTGCGTGCAGAAACTGAATGAAACCTTGAGAGACTATATCCAAAGATGGATCACTCTGCATCACACAGTGGAAAATGTATCAGATCACCAAGCAGTCTGTGCCTTCAAGGAAGGCGTTCGCTACAGAGATCTCAATCTAAAGTTCGGTCAGACTGGAGATATGTCTTTGACTCGGATGATGGAGATTTCCACCAAGTATGCTAACGGCGAAGAGGAGGACCGACTCCGGAGCAGCAAGCACAAAACAGTTGCCCAAGACACCGGAGGAGGAAATTCCAGTCGGAAGTAGAAGCAAAAGGCTGAGGCAGCAGGTCCTGCCGAGGGAGCAGTGTTGAATCAAGGAAAATTCAAAGGGGAGCCCAAAGGGCCTTGGATCCCTAAGAAGGTAAAGGACCAAGAAGGAAATGATGTTATGGATTTTCCGTGTCACATTCACACCAAGAAGGATGAGGAGGGGAACCTAATTCTCCCCAAGCATACCACTCGACAATGTCGACTCATAATCCAGAACTTTCGACAGAGTAAACCCAGTGATAAGGACAAAGAGTCTGAGAAGGAAGAAGAAGATAAGGATGATGACGATGGTTACCCCAATGTCAATGCCATCTTGGTGATTTTTGCCGATATTGAGAGCAAAAGTCAACTGAAGGTCATCAACAGAGAGCTGAACATTGTTGCTCCGGCAACACCAAGATATTTGAAGTGGTCAAAAATCCCCATTACATTCGACCAGTCAGACCACCCGGCACGCGTAGCTACCCCTGGCGGCAAGCGCTGGTGGTCGACCCAGTCGTGGGAGGCACCCGACTGACCAAGGTTCTGATGGATGGTGGCAGTGGCCTGAATATTCTGTATGCTGAGGCACTCAAAGGAATGGGCATTCTGATGTCCAAACTCAACGTGAGCAACAAGCGGTTCCATGGAGTCATCCCAGGAAAGAAAGCCGAATCACTCGGCCAGATCACTCTTGACGTGTTTTTCAGAGATGAGGAGAATTTCCGCAAGGAGAAGTTAACATTTGAGGTTGTGGATTTCCAGAGTGCATATCATGCCATTCTAGGCAGACCTGCTTATGCTAGCTTTATGGCTCGACCGTGCTATGTATATCTCAAGATGAAGATGCCCGGCCCCAGAGGCATATAACGGTTTCCAGTAACCATCAGAGAGCAGAAGATTGTCTTCAAGATGGAGCAAAGATAGCAAACGAGCAGATGGCAACAGTAGAGTTTCAAGAGTACCAGAAGACTGCAGATCCGAGTGATTTTCTACGTGCTAAGAGGCCTGCCTCGGAGTCTGCATTTCAGTCGGACAGCGAGACCAAGCCAGTCCACGTTTACCCGACCGACCCCAATGTGGCTCCGACCCATATCTCGACGACACTCGACAGCAAATAGGAAGAAGTGCTCATCCAGCTCCTCCGTGAGAACTGGGACATCTTTGCATGGAAGCCATCTGACATGCCAGGTGTACCCAGGGAGCTGGCTGAGCACCGTTTGCGAGTCGATCCAAAAGTAAAACCCTTAATCCTTCTTATAATAATAATAATAGAAACACCTCTGATCTTGAGAATAATATTACAGAATTTATCAATACTCAAAAAGTTTTCAATGCTTCGATAGAAGAAAAGTTGAATAAAGTTGATGATTTTTCTAGAAGTATTGATAGAATTTCTCATGATGTAGAAACTCTCAAGATGAAAAATTTTGTGCCTAAAGTTGAAGAATTAATTAAAGCTCTTTGTGTTTCCATGGATGAAAGTAAGAAAAGAACTGCTATGCTTAGAGCTAAAAGAGAATTTTTAGAAAGAGCATTTTCTAGTGATTACTTTCATAAAAGTGATAATGATTTCAAAATGATTGGTGTTTATTCTATTGATTCTTTGTTTAGTAAAATTAAGATTGATGAAAAAGGGATCGGAGAAGAGTCAACTTTAGTTAGAAGGCGTCCCTATGATTCGGAGGGTGAAAATCTTGCTGAGAATTTTGATAAAAGTGGGTTTGAAGAGGTCAAGACTTTAACTAGTGATGTGCCCACTATTTTTTATTTCAAAGACTTTAATTATGATAGTTGCTCTTTGGTTGATTGTATTTCTTTGTTGCAATCCATGATAAATTCACCCCATGCTTATGAACAAAATAAAGCTTTTACTAAACATATTGTTGATGCCATGATGAAAGCTTTTGAAGAAAAGTTGGAATTAGAAGTTTCAATTCCTAGAAAATTGCATGATGTGTGGGAACCTAATATCAAAGTCAAGATTAAAAATTATGAGTGTTTTGCTTTATGTGACTTGGGTGCTAGTGTTTCTACAATTCCGAAATCTTTATGTGATGTGCTTGGTCTTACCAATATTGAAGAATGCTTTTTAAATTTGCAGTTGGCGGATTCCACTATTAAAAAGCGTATGGGAAGAATCAATGATGTTCTTATTCTTGCAAATAGGAATTATGTGCCCATAGATTTTATTGTTCTTGATATTGATTGCAATCTGTTTTGTCCAATTATTCTTGGTAGATCGTTATTACGTACTATTGGTGTCGTGATTGATATGAAAGAAGGCAATATTATATTTCAATTTCCACTAAGGAAGGGAATGGAACACTTCCCTAGAACAAGAATTAGGCCACCATATGAATCAATCATAAGGGCATCTTATGGATCTAGAACCAAATATGACAAAACTTAGATCCTACGCGTTATGCCTAGCTAGGGGCGTAAAACGAGAGTGCTCGTTGGGACGCAACCCAACTTGTATCTTTTTGATTTTTGGTTTTCTTGCTGTTTTCAATAAAATACATAATTATACCTCTGGTTAGATGTGTTTTGAGGTTTAAATAATTGTTTGTTCCAAGCAAGGCCTTTGGGATGATTTGCATGAAAGTTGATTTGATCTTGCTGAAAAACAGAAACTTATGCACTCACGAGAATAATTTTCATAAATCACAAAAACGTTATTTTGAGTTGATTTTTTTCAGAAGATTAATATATGAATTTCTCAGGTTTTCCTAATTTCTCAATATTTTTGGAGTTACAAAAGTATTCGAAATATACAGATTACTACAGACTATTCTGTTTTTGACAGATTCTATTTTCTTTGCGTTGTGTGCTTGTTTTGATGATTCTATGGTTTTCTTTGATGATTTTTTGCCATAGAAAAGTTGGAATACAGTAGATATAATGCAAAAATAAAATATGAATAGGTTTTCAACAGTAATTATAGTAGTGATTTGCTTTCTTATACTAACGGATCTCACGAAGGTTTTGTTGAGTTTTGTGTGATTGAAGTTTTCAAGTTTTGGGTGATGTTCCGATGGATGAAGGAATAAGGATTAGCAAAAGGCTAAGGTTGGGGATGCCCGAGACACCCCAAGATAATATTCAAGAAGTAGCAAGCAGCTAAGCTTGGGGATGCCCCCGAGTGGCATCCCCTCTTTCTTCTAACAACCATCGGTATTTTACTTGGAACTATATTTTTATTCGTCACATATTATGAGTTTTGCTTGGAGCATCTTGTATGATATGAGTCTTTGCTTGTTTTGCTTTGTGTTGTTAAGTGTTGAATCCTTGATGAACACACCTTTTTGATAGAGCCAAAAATTATGCTATGCTTGCTCCTATGCTTCACTTAAATTTTTAGTGCCATGGATTTGCTTAGTACTTCACTTATATCTTTCTGAGCTCGGTGTGCTTTGTTATTTTTGAAGAAATGCTCTCATGCTTGACTTAGATTTATTTGGGAGTTAGTAAATTTTTAGAAATTCTCTCTTGCTTCACTTAGATTATTTTGAGAGAAAGAAATATTTTGCTCATGTTCTTCACTTAAATTTGTTTGAGCTTATCAAAAGCAACATATGAAAATAGTCCCAAAGTGATAGATATCCAAGGAGGGTATAATAAAAACTTTCATGAAGATCATTGGATGAATTAAACTTGATTCTTAGTAATGGTTTTGAGATATGACAATATGATATGTGAGTCATGTTGATGAGTAATTGTGCTTTAGTAAGATTATTGATGTTAAGGTTTGTGATTCCCTATGCAAGCACGAAGGTCAATAGTCATGCAATGAAATTTATATCCTACTTGTGGTGCATTATTCGGTGTTACTTATGCTTAATGCTTGGGTATGAGATTTTTCACTTTTTGGTTGGTCGCTTCTCAATCTTTTTGCTAGCCTTCATTTTGCACTAAGTATGATCACTACTTGTGCATCCAACCCGCTTTAAACCAGTTTTGCCATATGAGTCCACTATATCTACCTATATGCGGTATTTCCATGCCGTTCTAAGAAAATTTGCATGTGCCATCTCTAATTTTCAAAATAAATTTCTCTTTTGTGTGCTCTACCGCTCGTGAGGCAGTGAGGGGTGGCCAGTATTTTCCATGCTAGATATGTTATTCTCACGATGAGTGTTTATTCACTTGTCATTGCACGAGAGTACGACAAATGTATTAGGGATGCCTGGTCCCGAAATGAAAAATGAATTTAGCTTATGTTGTCAAATAATAAATTCCTTGGAAAGTGTTGGTATGGAGGGCACCCGTGGATACGGACAAGCCATGGAAAGTGAAAGTAATGGTGGAAAAAGGAATAAACTTTATTTTTTGTTTGGGAACTGCCTATGATGTATCTAGCATGGAAAGTGTTGGGAGCTCTAAGTCATTTTCGTTGGTGGGAAAAGTATGCCTCTCAAATTTTTTAGCTCTAACACCTCTACAAATCCCTACTTCCCTCCGCGAAGGGCCTTTCTTTTACTTATGGATTTTTTGTTTTTGAATTTGAGTCTCCATCTTCTCTTATAAAGCACCAACTAAGGGTCACTATGATCGTATTTGAGCATTGGAAGTAGCTAATATTCGAGCGTGTTTCATGAATGGATCAATGATTGAGCACTTATACATGTTCCTATGACTATGAGATTATGCAACTCCCGTTTACCAGAGGAACACTTTGTGTGCTACCAAACATCACAATGTAAATGGGTGATTATAAAGGAGCTTTACAGGTGTCTCCGAAGGTACATGTTGAGTTTGCGTATTTCGAGATTAGGATTTGTCACTTCGATTGTCGGAGAGGTATCTCTGGGCCCTCTCGGTAATGCACATCACTATAAGCCTTGCAAGCAATGTGACTAATGAGTTAGTTGCGGGATGATGCATTACATAATGAGTAAAGAGACTTGCCGGTAACAAGATTGAACTAGGTATTGAGATACCGACGATCGAATCTCGGGCAAGTAACATACCGATGACAAAGGGAACAACGTATGTTGTTATGCGGTTTGACCGATAAAGATCTTTGTAGAATATGTGAGAGCCAATATGAGCATCCAGGTTCCAATATTTGTTATTGACCGGAGACGTGCCTCGGTCATGTCTACATTGTTCTCGAACCCGTAGGGTCCGCACGCTTAAAGTTCGGTGACGATCGGTATTATGATTTATGTGTTTTGATGTACCGAAGGTAGTTCGGAGTCCTGGACGAGATCATGGACATGACGAGGAGTCTCGAAATGGTCGAGATGTAAAGATCAATATATTGGACGACTATATTCGGACTTTGGAAAGGTTCCGAGTGATTTGGGTATTTTTCGGAGTACCGAAGAGTTACAGGAATTCGCCGGGTAGTATATGGGCGTTATTGGGCCATACGGAATAGAGGAGAGACCAAAAGGAAGGAGGCGCGCGCCCCCCTCTGGTCCGAATTGGACAAGGGGTGCAACCCCCTTTTCCTTCTCCCTCTCCCCCCTTTCCTTCTCTCCTACTCCGGAAAGGAAAGGGGAATCCTACTAGGACTTGGGAGTCCTAGTAGGACTCCCCACACTTGGCGCGCCCTCCTCTAGGGCCGGCCTCTCCCTCCCTCCTTTATATACGGGGGCAGGGGGCACCTCTAGACACAACAATTGATCTCTTGATCTCTTAGCTGTGTGCGATGCCCCCCTCCACCATATTCCACCTCGGTAGTATCGTAGCGGTGCTTAGGCGAAGCCCTGCGTTGGTAGCATCATCAACACCGTCATCACGCCGTCGTGCTGACGGAACTCCCCCGCAAAGCTCTGCTGGATCGGAGTTCATGGGACGTCATCGAGCTGAACGTGTGCTGAACTCGGAGGTGCCGTACATTCGGTACTTGATCGGTCGGATCCTGAAGACGTACGACTGATACCTCCATTTTGCATCATGCTTTTATATCAATATTTATTGCATTATGGACTGTTATTACACATTATATCTCAACACTTATGGCTATTCTCTCTTATTCTACAAGGTTTACCATGAAGAGGGGGAATGCCGGCAGCTGGAATTCTAGCTGGAAAAGGAGCAAACATTGGAAACCTATTCTGCACAGCTCCAAAAGTCATGAAACTCCACGAAACATATTTTTGGAATTTTTAAGAATTATTGAGCGAAAGAAATACACCAGGGGGCCCACACCCTGTCCAGGAGAGAGGAGGGCGCCCCCCCTATAGGGCGCATCCCTATCTCCTGGGCCCCCTGGTGGGCCTCCGGTGTCCATCTTCTGCTATATCAGAACTTTTACCCTGGAAAAAATCGTGGGCAAGCTTACGGGAAGAAACTCCGCCACCACGAGGCGGAACCTTGGCGGAATCAATCTAGGGCTCCGGCGGAGCTGTTCTGCCGGGGACACTTCCCTCCGGGAGGGGGAAATCATCACCAAGGTCATCACCAACAACCCTCTCATTGGGAGGGGGTCAATCTCCATCAACATCTTAACCAGCACCATCTCCTCCCAAAACCCTAGTTCATCTCTTGTATCCAACCCACAAATTGGTACCTGTGGGTTGCTAGTAGTGTTGATTACTCCTTGTAGTTGATGCTAATTGGTTTACTTGGTGGAAGATCATATGTTCAGATCCTTTATGCATATTATTACCCCTCTGATTATGAACATGAATATGCTTTGTGAGTAGTTATGTTTGTTCCTGAGGACATGGGTGAAGTCTTGCTATTAGTAGTCATGTGAATTTGGTATATTTTGATGAGATGTATGTTGTCTTTTCCTCTAGTGGTGTTATGTGAACGTCGACTACATGACACTTCACCATTATTTGGGCCTAGAGGAAGGCATGGGGAAGTAATAGGTAGATGATGGGTTGCTAGAGTGACAGAAGCTTAAACCCTAGTTTATGCGTTGCTTCGTTAGGGGCTGATATGGATCCATATGTTTAATGCTGTGGTTAGGTTTACCTTAATACTTCTTTTGTAGTTGCAGACGCTTGCGGTAGGGGTTAATCATAAGTGGGATGCTTGTCCAAGTAAGGGCAGTACCCAAGTACCGGTCCACCAACATATCAAATTATCAAAGTACCGAACGCGAATCATATGAACACGATGAAAACTAGCTTGACGATAATTCCCATGTGTCCTCAAGAGCTCCTTTCTCATTATTAGAAATTGTCCAGGCTTATACTTTGCTACATAAATGATTGGGCCACCTTGATGCACTTTATTTACTTTATTTACTTGTTACTCGTTACTATTTATCTTATCACAAAACTATCTATCACCTACAATTTCAGTGCTTGCACAGAAAACCTTACCGTAAACCGCTTATAATTTCCTTCTGCTCCTCGTTGGGTTCGACACTCTTAATTATCGAAAGGACTACGATTCATCAAGACTCTTTTCTGGCGCCGTTGCTGGGGAGTGTAGCGCTTTTGGTGAGTGGAACTTGGTAAGGAAACATTTATATAGTGTGCTGAAATTTTCTGTTACTTGTCACTATGGAAACTAATCCTATGAGGGGCTTGTTCGGGGTATCTTCACCCCAACCAGAAGAGCAAAGAGTTTCTCCTCAACCTACTGAACTTTATGAAAATATTTACTTTGAGATTCCTTCGGGTATGATAGAGAAACTGCTAGCTAATCCATTTGCAGGTGACGGAACATTGCATCCCGATTTACACTTTATCTTTGTGGATGAAGTTTGTGGATTGTTTAAGCTTGCAGGTATTCCCGATGATGTTGTCAAAAGGAAGGTCTTCCTTTTATATTTGAAGGGAGATGCATTGACATGGTATAGGTGAAAGTGCGTTATATCGACTAGAGGGGGGGGGTGAATAGGCGATTTTTATGAATTCTTCACTCAGGAATTTGCCAATGAGGAAATTCCTTAGCGAAGAACTACTTGCAGCGGAATAAGTACTCAGAAGTAAGCATAACAGAATACAAGCATGGTCATCATGATGAAATGAAGACTAGCACAGAGTACAGAAAGCGTAATCACGGGATAACACAAGATGAAGACAAACAGACTGAAGAAATTGAACTAAGGAAATTGAGAAAGTCTTCAGTCAAAGTCTTCAAACACAGATATGAACAAACATTCAACACAGTAATGAGGAAATGAAAGGGTTGAGGGAATAGAACCAGTTAGTTGGTAAAGACAATGATTTGGTAGACCAGTTCCAACTGCTGTCTCAGTTGTACGTCTGGTTGGAGCGGCTGAGTATTTAAACTCGAGGACACACAGTCCCGGACACCCGATCCTTGAGCACACAGCTCAGACACCCATCCTCACCGTATTCTCCTTGAACTAAGGTCACGCAGACCTCGTCCAATCACTCGTGGTAGGTCTTCAGGCGACTTCCAAACCTTCACAGACTTGGTCACTCGGCGATCCACAATTCCTCTTGGATGCTCTAGACCATGACGCCTAACCGTCTGGAAGAAGCACGGTCTTCAAAGGTAACAAGCGTCGGATCCACGCAGGATCAATTTCTTCAGTGATGCTCAATCACTTTGGGTTTGTAGGGTTTGGTTTTGGGTTTTCCTCACTTGATGATTTTCGCTCAAAGTCCTCGGAGGATGGGTTGCTCTCAAATGACAAGTGTCAAGTTCTATCGGAGCAGCCAACCAGCTAGTGGTTGTAGGGGGCGGCTATTTATAGCCTAGGGAGCAGCCCGACATGATAAGACATAAATGCCCTTCAATGATATGACCGTTAGGTGGATAGGATATTTTGGGACAGGTGGCGCAAGAAGACAAAGAACGGTCGGAAATTTGACTCTCAAATTCCTCGGGGCTATCATGTTCCTCCTTGTGTAGGCAATTCATACTGGCGAATTCCTAAATCCTCGATCGAACAAATTCATCGTGACGGAAGATCTTCATCTCTCACATCAAGAAAATGGTGAACTTTATGAGATTTCCAAAGGCTTCACTCGAAGGGATTGGTAGGTGTAGGATTTTGAGTTGAGCATCACATGGAAATTTTTCCTTAGTATTTCCTCGACCCCTTTAACGAAGACGGTGTTTCCTATGACTCAAGAAAGAGAAAATGAAACTACGAAAACAAAAGTATTCACGCTTCATGTTCCTCAAATGAATACCAAGTCTTCAAGGTCACACCAATTTCTTCACTTTCAAAGTCTTCGTAAAGTCTTGAGAATATCAAAGTCTTGATCGAAGAACTTCATTTTTAGGGTCGACTTTCTCTGTAAATATCAAACTCCTCATAGACTTATAGACCTGTGTACACTCACAAGCGCATTAGTCCCTTAACCTATAAGTCTTCAATACACCAAAATCACTAAGGGCACTAGATGCACTTACAATCTCCCCCTTTTTGGTGATTGATGACAATATAGGTTAAGTTTTCAACGGGGATAAACATATGAAGTGTAAATACTGATATTGAGGAATTTGATTGCAAGATATAGAAGAACTCCCCCTGAAGATGTGCATAGTGAGGAATTTGCTTTTGAGGCAATGCACATTTGAAGAGTTGAATCATGGAGATCTCCCCCTATATCTTGTAATTCATACACGCATTTGATATATAATATGAAGAATTTGAAATGCATGATGAAATATGGTGCCTGATGAAATTCAGCATGCGTGCAATGTCATTAACGAGGAATAAGCATGCCGAGGGCATCAAAAGTTTCAGAGCATAATGCAACAAAAGTATCAGCGCACCATCGGGTTTAAGATTACAACTCGATCCAAATAAAAGTTTCAGAAGAACGAGAGTTGTAACTTCAAAAATTGCCCTTAATATAGACCCGCTTGAAGACTAACTCAGATTTCTCCCCCTTTGTCATCAAATGACCAAAAGGATTGAAACTGAGGACTAACGCCCCTGAAGAATGTCAAGTCGATGGAGGAGCGCCAGCGTTGTCGGGGTTGTTTGTTGTAGCAGGGCCTGCCGCAGTGTCGTCCAAATCTTCATACTCATCAGTGTCACGCGATGAAGAATAAGAGCTGGCCACTAGTGGAGGAACTTTGACCTGCTTGAATTTCTTCAGAGGAGGTGCAGACCAGTCAAATTCTTTCGTGAGACCCATAGTCTTCAGTTCTTCAGCGCTATAGACATGAGTGAGGACAGCCCAGGTGCGGTTGAAGGTTTCATGAAGGTAGTATTGGTTCTTCTTCACTGCATTGTGTGTTGAGGTCATATTGTGAAGAAGTGCACCAAACTGACGCTTTACCCATTTGTGATTACGATCAACCTTCTGATGAAGACTGAGGAGTAACTCACGGTCAGTCATCACCCTGGGTGTTGTGGCTTGAGGATTTTGCTTGGCTGAGGTATTTGCGACAGAGTCATGTGTGGCAGAGTCGTCATTGGTAGAGTAAGATGTAGCCATGCGAAATTGACCATCCAATGGACGAATGCCTTCATCGATCACAGCAGCTGCCTTGCGTTTATCATCAGATGATGAAACTATCCGTTTGAGGACTTCAATGGGAGGCAAGTAGCTACCGTAGTTCAGAGTGTCAGCTTTGTAATTCAGTGAAGATCTTGCCCTTATGAATCTCATAATCCAAGGAGCATAGGGCTTTAGCTCGAATGGTGACATAGCAATATTGGCCAGAGTCCTCATGAAGAAATCATGGAAGTTGACGGGAACGCCATGAATGATGTTGAAAAGCATATTCTTCATGATGCCAACGACTTCTTCATCATTTGAGTCGTGGCCTTTGATAGGACTCATTGACTTTGTCAGAATTCGATAGACAGTCCGAGGCACATAGAGTGATTCCTTGATGAGGAATTTGGTTCATGGGGCCTGCCCAGGCTTCAAAGGCTTCATGAGAACTTGCATATAGTGATTTGTCGATTCGAGGTCCTTTGTAGATGCAACGTGTAATCGACATGGGGAGGATCAAGAGGAAGGACACGAAGCAATTCAGTTGCCGGTGCCTTGTAGTGAGTGTTTTCAGTCATCCAATCCAACACCCATGAGTTGACATCTTCAGCGTCTCCAGTGATATGAAGTGTCGTGTAGAACTGAAGAATGAGTTCTTCATTCCAATCACAGATGTCAGTGCAGAAATTGAGTAATCCTGCATCATGAAGAACACTGAGGACTGGCTCGAAGCATGGCAGAGATTCCATGTCCACGTGAGGAATATGTTCATGATCGAAGATTTTGTCTTTGTCAAACAGCACTGAGGAATAGAAGTTGGCTTGACTAGCAGTCCAGAAACGCCTCTTCCTTATGCGAGCAGAGTCATAGGGGTTGTAGTCAGTGAAGAATACATGCTCGGAAAAGAAGTCTTCAGCCTTGAACTTATGTTTGCTAGAGAACGGATTCTTTGGCTTTGGCAGAGGGATGTCAGTGAGTTGCATCACAACCTCAGGAATCGCGAGCTCAGGTTCTTCAGGCTGAGGAATTTCTGGTTCCTCTTCTTGTGCAACCTGAGGATCAGCAGCAGCAGGTTCTTCAGCACTAGCGACTGGAATATCTTCATGAATAGAGGGAGTGGGATGAGTTTCTTCAGAGCCCAGTTGAACTGTTGTTGCAGGGGACTGAGGAATCTGTTGGATAGGTGTGAATAGAGGAGTATTGGGATGCTGACTTTCCCAAAAGTCATCATTCATCACAGGTGTGGTGCATCCTATATCCACATCTTCATCTTCAACTTCCTCAACACCAGCCTCTTCAGCTGTGAACTGAGGCATAGGTGAGGAAATGACTGGCGTTGAAGGGATTGCGTCCACTTCAATTTCTTCATCAATCTGCTCTGACGAAGCAGCAGAATGATTTTCTTCATTAGATCCGCTTGGGATCACATAGTCTTCTCCAAAAGGAACAAGGTCCTTTGATGGCATGGAGGAAATTGGAACAACATCAATTGGATTTTCAAGTGAGCTGGTCATTGGCTTCATTTTCTCCGCAGCCGAAGATTCTGACGCAGCTGATGCCTTCCTTTTCTTCACTCCAGCTCGCTCTGCAGCCTTGGTCTTCTTCACATCATAAGCAGATGGAAGAATTGGAGTTGGTGTAGGCGCGGGAGGAGCTGAGGAATCTGGTTCATTTTCTTCAGGCGCAACTTATGCAGTTGCCCTGATCTCTTCAGTTTCTTCAGCGCACCACTAGTGGATGCCACGGCAATTTCTTCGGTGGCTGGAATGGAGTCATCACGGAACTAGTATTTTCTTCAAGCGGGCGAAAGTCATCAGCGGTGCTGGCATGTTCTTCAGCAGGCTGAGCAGAGTCTGCAGCCTGAAGATTATCTTGTTGCGATGGGGCTGCAACATTTGTGAATTTCTTCGTCAGATTGACGAATCTCACTTTGGCTCCTTGCCAATCAGCATAGTAGGCATCAAAGTCTTTGCTGAGGGCTTGAATTTCAGACTGAGCCTTGAGAAGTTCCTCAGGTGTCATTCTGACAACATTTTTCTTCAGGAGCTTCTCCTTTCTGTATTGAGCTTTCTTGATCTCTCTTGCCTTTTCAAACTTCCATTTCTCTTGAGTGATGAAATGGGTCAGCATGTGACTTTGACCAGATTGAGAGGAAGATCGGGCATTGGGGTGTTTGGATCCTTGTGCGAGATCAATGTAATCGAGGATTTTCCTCGGATCCAAAAGCGATGCACAGATGTGCCTTTGGCTCTAGCGGCCTTCACTGTCTGCATCTCGATGATTTACGCAAGTTCATCATCGAAGCTTCATCATCGAGGGCACATGGAATGCGACCTATTTCTTCTTTGGACTTGGCGAGGACCGCGGCCCACTGTTGCTTTAGTCTTCAACGGTGTGGGGCCTGATGAGGAAATTGGTGCGGTGAGGAACTCATTTGAAACACCAGAGGCAATCGAGAAACCCGTAGTCCTTTGACATGTAGCCGATGATGCACAGAGCTGAAGACTTTGAAGGAGCTGCCGAGGACTTGTGGTGGAGTAAGTAGCAGTGAGGAATTTGCCGTGAGAGCATTCTTGAGGAACTTGGCCGTGAGGGGCTGTTGGTGAAGCACTTGGCTTACGAGCGAGCTTCTTTGGCATAGATTTCCTCGGCTGACCGAGGCCTCGATTCTGCAGCAGCAGATGGCAGAATCCTCATTGAATTTCTTCACTGCCTCCTTGGCTTGTCTTGCCAATTTAGCTTGGCGCTTATCCCATTCTTTAGGAAAGTCCTCACCACGCTTGATGCTGGTGGGATCAGCTACTTGGCCAGGTGCCAATGGAGCTCTTGGGCATGGAGGATTTAAAGCAAATTTCTTCATGTACTTTGGAGTCACATATCTGTACTCCCTCCATTCTCTTGCCCATCTCCGTTCAATCCTCTGTATGCGCACCTTGCGCTGATTTTTGTTTTCTTTGCCAAACTTGGCTTCATCAGGTGTGCAATAGTCCTTATAAATGTCATCAGGGATCTCGAAAGCAGTCATGACCTCAGGCTTCTTTCCTCCTTTCTGCGGCCTCTTACCGTCTGCCATATTCTTCAGATGAGGAATTTGAACAATTGAACACTCTGAAGAAGTATGCAATTTTTCTTCGAGGAATGCTGCAAATGAGTTAAGTTGATGAGAACCTAGTGATTCAGCAGCAGACATGAGTACCTGTGAATAGAGTATAGGTGCGAGGAATTTGGAGAGGTCATATGCGTTCTCAGAAGGTTTTTCAAAAAGAAGAAGTTTTGAGGAATTTGACCAGATGAACCTTGAGGAATTTCACTAAGCGTTCTTGTCTTAGGTTCCAGAGTTGTACAGATCGAAGATCCACACAATTAGGGAATCTTGAAGAAAATGATTGCTTAGAGAATCAGTTCAAGATCATATGATGTGTGAGGTGTTCATATGTGTGAAGATTTGAAGAATAAACACCTTTGAAGATTTTCAGGAAAGTTTGAGAATCAAAGTGAGTAATAAAAGTAACTTTTAATTACTCGAAGTGAATAACATGACGAACTGAGAAGAACAGATGTGAAGTTCGTCAGGTTAGATCTCCCACGCCCTAACTTGGCAGAGGAAGACAGCTACGGCAGCGGCGGAGTGAAGATTTCCGCAACCGGCATGAGTACGACGGCGACGAGGTCGAGGCAGCGAAGCTCTTCCTCACCGACGATGATGGAGTAGCGGCGGCGCTAGGGTTTGAGGAGCTCGAGCGAGAGAGAGCGGTCGAGCGGAGTAAATGAAGTGAGGAAGGGGAGAGGGGTATTTATAGACACGGTGAAAAAAACTGTTCGCCCAAAGATTTGGGACGAACGTGCCCCTGCCCTTTCTCCTTCTCGCGACATGTGTCACCCACGTACTATGTAGTTGAGATCGTGTGCGATCGTGGGTGAATAGAATAATGCATCGTGGGATGCGGAACGGTTTGAGCGGTAAAACCGAAAATTTGGATAAGATTTGTTTTAAAGTTTCGTTCGCAATTTCTTGGTGACAAGGACACGGTGAAGATTTTGAACGAGTTTCAAATAGAACGCACATGAAGAATTTGTGAATAGATTGGGTTGAGTATAGCATAGAGGGGAAGGGTCCGATCACATTCACTTAGCGAAAATCGCAACTTGAAGAAATAGCTATAAGTGAATCTTTGTAGAGGACATAAACATATATATATATATATATATATATATATATATATATATATATATATATATATAGCCAATGAAGAAAAACGACGGAAGCAGTGAAGATTTTGCAAAGTTGAAGAATTTGAAAACTGAAGAATTTCAAAAGCGAGGAAAAACTCAAATTGAAGATTTTCAACTTTTGTGGTGGCGTGACCCATCAGATAAGAATGATGATTTCAGACACCGCGTACAATTGTCGAGGGTTACGAGAATCAAATTCTTCATTAATTTCTTCACACTTAGAGTGTTATTCTTCATTGATTGAAGAAAACGTTTCTTCATGTGTTGCACATCTAAGTCATCAATTTTGCATAAGTGTAGGTGTGTGTCCTTTTCAAAGAACATTGAAGATTCTAAGATATTTAGCTCACACCGCAACTTGCTAAATCTCTTCTCATCCAAGGGCTTAGTGAAGATATCAGCTAGCTGTTCTTGATCTTCACGTGCTCGATGGAGATGTCGCCCTTCAACACATGATCACGAAGAAGATGATGGCGAATCTGAATGTGCTTTGTCTTGAGTGCTGAAGCTGGGTTGTGAGCAATCTTGATGGCACTCTCATTGTCACAGAGGAGAGGCACATTCTTCACGTTGACGCCATAGTCCTTGAGGTTTGCTTCATCCAGCAGTTGAGCATAGCAAGAGCCAGCAGATAATGTATTCAGCTTCAGCAGATGAAGCGGTGGATACGATTCTGTTTCTTCGAGGACCAACGGACCAAAGATCGTCGAGGAAATGACAAGTGCCGATGTTGACTTGCGGTCCACACGATCACCAAAGCATAGTCGAGTCGAATATCAATGAGATCAAAAGCGAGCCCTTGGGGTACCATAATCCTAGTGTTGGTGTGTGAGCTAGATATCGAAGAATATGCTTCACATCCTTATGGTGTGATTCCTTGGTGTAGCTTGAAATCGGGCACACATGCAAATACTAAGCATTATATCTGGCCTAGATGCACATAAGTACAATAAAGAACCAATCATGGGCGGTATACCTTGTGATCAAGTCAATACCATTTTCATCGATTGCATAGATGGCCATTTGTGGGCATAGGAATTTTGACGCCTTTGCAATCTTGCATGCGAATTTCCTCATTACATCTTTGAGGTATTTCTCTGAGATATGAATATGCCATTGCGTTGTTGACGAATTTGAAGACCTAAGAAGAATTTCAACTCTCCCATCATAGACATTTGATATTCTTCACTCATCATATAGGCAAATTCATCACTATAACGTTGGTCAATACAACCAAAGATAATATCATCAACATATATTTGGCACACAAACAGTTCACCATCATAAGATTTAGTAAAGAGAGTAGGGTCGAGTGAACCGGGTGTGAAGCCATTCTTCACGAAGAATTCCTTCAATGTATCATACCACGCTTTGAGGGGCTTGCTTGAGGCCATAGAGGGCCTTATTAAGTCTGAAGACTTTGTCGATTCTTTGGATCTTCAAAACACAGGGGTTGAGCAACATATACTTCTTCCTCAAGCTTACCATTGAGGAATGCACTTTTCACATCCATTTGATATAAGATGATATCATTATGGTTAGCATAAGCAAGTAATATCGAATAGCCTCAAGTCTAGCAACAGTGCAAAAGTTTCATCGAAATCAATTCCTTCAACCTGTGTGTAGCCTTGAGCTACCAGTCGTGCCTTATTCCTCACCACAAGGCCATTTTCATCTTGCTTGTTGCGGTAGATCCACTTTGTGCCAATGATATTATGCTTGCGAGGATCTGGACGTTTGACTAGTTCCCAGACATTGTTGAGCTCGAACTGATGTAATTCTTCTTGCATAGCCTGAATCCACTCCGGCTCCAGAAATGCTTCATCTACCTTAGTGGGCTCTGTGATAGAGACAAAAGCATAGTGCCCACAAAAGTTAGATAAATGTGAGGCTTTTGAGCATGTGAGAGGACCTGGTGCTCTAATGTCATCGATGATCTTCTCCACTTGCACTTATTTTGCAACGCGAGGATGAGCTGGTTGTCGCTGAGGAATTTGATCAGCATTTTCTTCAGCAACATTTTCCTCAGCATTTTCTTCAGGTGCATCATCTCGACTTCATGAACTGGAATGAATTCTTCAGTAGGAATGACATCCTCAGTTGCCTTGAATTTGATAGAATCCTCAGGTGCTGGTTCATCTAACACAGAAGGTAGGTGCTCTCTTTGCGAGCCATTAGTTTCATCAAACCGCATCATCAAAGATGTCGACAATCTTGTGAAGAACAATGTTGAAGACTCTGTAGGTGTGTGAGTCCTTTCCGTAACCAAGCATAAAACCTTCATGTGCTTTCGGTGCAAATTTAGAATTGTGGTGAGGATCTCTAATCCAACATTTAGCACCGAAGACTTTGAAATAACTCACATTGGGTTTCTTGTCAGTGAGGAGTTCATATGCCGTCTTCTTGAAGAATTTGTGAAGATATACTCTGTTGATGATGTGGCACGCAGTATCAATTGCATCAATCCAAAAACGCTGAGGCGTTTTGTATTCATCAAGCATAGTGCGAGCCATCTCAACAAGAGTTCTGTTCTTGCGCTCCACGACGCCATTTTGTTGAGGAGTATAGGGAGCAGATAACTCATGAGTAATACCAAGTTCATCAAGATAGTCATCAAGACCGGAATTCTTGAACTCAGTTCCATTGTCACTTCAAATGTGCTTGATCTTCACACCAAAGTTGGTTGAAGCCCTCGAGGAAAATCGTTTGAAGACTTCCTACACTTCATGTTTGTAAGTAACAATGTGTACCCATGTATATCGAGAGTAATCATCAACAATGACAAAACCATATAGAGATGCATCATTAGTGACTGCTGAGTAATGATTAGGTCTGAAGAGGTCCATGTGAAGCAATTCGAGTAGTGGTCATGATAGTCTTTGCTGGATGCTTGGCCTTGGTCATTTTCCACATCACAGGCTCATATAAGTGATCCTTGAGGAATTTGACATTCTCAATCCCAATGACATGCTTCTTATTCGCAAGCGTGTGCAAGTTCCTCATGCCTGCATGACCAAGTCGTCGATGCCATAGCCAGCCTTCTGAAGCTTTTGCAAGTAGACACACGGCTGGTTGTGGTCCTGTAGAGAAATCAAGAATATACAGATCTCCTCTCCTAAAGCCTTCGAAGACTTTGGAATTGTCAGCTTCCATAATCACAACACAGCGATACTTGCCAAAGACAACAACCATATCAAGATCACAAAGCATTGAGACTGACATGAGGTTGTATCCTAAGGACTCAACAAGCATGACTTTGTCCATGTGTTTATCCTTAGAGATTGCAACCTTACCAAGACCCAATACCTGACTTTTGCCTTTGTCAGCAAAGATGATATGCTTTAGATGTGACAATGATAAGGGAGCATTCATCAGTAGATTCTTGTCACCAGTCATGTGATTCATACATCCACTATCGAGGACCCACTCACTAGCTTTGGGTTGATCATCCTGCAGATGAATTAGTGTAGCTTACAATCTCATATGCTTCATCAGTGAAGAATATGATATCAAGTTCATCAGATGAATTTCATCAATTTAGTTAAACAGATATAGTAGTATGAGGACGTGTGACATGAAGGTTCATTTCATCATGATTCGCCTGCGTCCTTTCAGGCAATTTTGTCAGGTCCCTAGCAAATTCTTTAGACGTTAAAGCACGTCTGGAGACCTGACCCTGCAGAAGAGATTAGTTCTTTTTCTTCACCACCCACATCTGAAGGGGTGGCAAAGAGTCCATCACTCTGCGAGCACCATACGAGAATGGTGGCATAGAGGCCAAACCATTTTGTTTCACATAAGAGGGGTTAGGGTAAGCATATGAATAAGCAGAGAAATTCTTCGAGGACTTATGAACATAATGGTTTGAAGAATAATGCACATATTCATAGCCCTTAGCTCTACCCGCGAGACGAGTTGTTAGCACGATGATAATCATATGAGGACTTTGATCCTTTTGAGAATTTGATCCATGTGAGGAATTTAGTCCGTATGAGGACTTGGATCCATATGAAGAATTTGGTCCATATGAAGAATTTGATCTGGGGTTCTGTTCTTCACGGTGGTGTCATGAGGACATTCACGAAGACTTTCGAGGCTCTTCTTGGGAACCCAGATTTTCTTCATAGGAGAACCATTCTGCAGATTAGTGCCAACATATCTAGCAAATACTTCACCATTCGATTTTTGAACAGTTTATAGTTGAGTCAAATAACTCATCGGAAGAATGAGGAGATTCACATGTAAAGCCAGATAAGTTAGATGGATCAACTGGAGGTCCCTTTGCAGCAACCCATGAGGTTTTGGGGTACTGCTCAGGCTTCCAATAAGTTCCATCAGCATTGAGTTTCCTCTCAAAGGCAATACCCTCTTTCCTAGGGTTTCTGTTGAGGATCTGCTTTTTAAGCACATCACAGAGAGTCTGATGCCCTTTGAGGCTTTTGTACATCCCCTGTCATGTACAATTCCTTCAGCCCTGCATTATCAGTGATACTAGCAATGTCCTCAGATGAGGAATTAGTGATAGCAGAGGCAGGTGAAGAATTTCTAACATTTGAAGCATTTGAACATTCAGGTGAAGAATTAGCAGATTCACGTTCAATGCACTTTAAGCATGGAGGAACAAATTCTTCCTGAGAAGCGCTGATTTGTTGAGCTAGTAATGAATCGCGCTCCTTCTGAAGATCTTCATAACTCACTCTTAGCTTCTCAAGATCTTGCTTTCTTTGAAGAGATTCAGAAGAAAGCTTCTCGTGATCAGTCAAGAGAGTATTATGTTGATCTTAAAGGGCGTCAAACTTGGAATGAAGTCTCTGAAGACATTCACCCAATGCTTTTGACTGATCCATTTCTTTACCCAACATATCATCACTTTTGTCTAGCATGTTTTGAACTTGTTCCAAAGCCGTTTGTTGTTTAGTAGCAATGCAAACAAGTTTGGTATAACAAGATTCACTATCGTCATCAGATTCATCATTATCAGATTCATCGTCACAAAACTCGGATGAGGAGCATTCGGTTACCTCAGCACCGTTTGCCATGAGACATGATGCAGAAGATGATGATTCTTGCTCGAAAGTCATCGTTTTGAGAGATTCCTTGAAGTCCTCAAACCAGGGATCATGACGGGTTCGATGACCTTCATAGACATCAGAGATTCGGTCCCAGATAAGCTTCGCATTGCCAAGATGCATAATGCGTCTGAATTCATCTTTGGATAGGCAGGAACAGATGATATCCTTCACCAAGATGTCAAGTCGAGTGTACTTGCGAATATCATCAGCGTCCGCCATCTTGCATAGATCAGTAAGACCAATCTCAGTGATGGTTCACAGCTCGCTGTTCATTGCCATGAGGCGCTTCCTCATCATGGCCTTCCACTTGGGATAATTATGACCGTCAAAGATAGGGCATGTCACTTTCTTCATACCTGCGGTCGACATAACTAAAACTCCAGGCGGTTAAACCAAAATCACACAGAACAAGGGAGTACCTTGCTCTGATACCAATTGAATGTGCGTTATATCGACTAGAGGGGGGGTGAATAGGCGATTTTTATGAATTCTTCACTGAGGAGTTTGCCAATGAGGAAATTCCTTAGCGAAGAACTACTTGCAGCGAAATAAGTACTCAGAAGTAAGCATAACAGAATACAAGCATGGTCATCATGATGAAATGAAGACTAGCACAGAGTACAGAAAGCGTAATCACAGGATAACACAAGATGAAGACAAAGCGGTGAAGAAATTGGCGAGGAAATTGAGAAAGTCTTCAGTCAAAGTCTTCAAACACAGATATGAAGAAACATTCTACACAGTAATGAGGAAATGAAATGGTTGAGGGAATAGAACCAGTTAGTTGGTGAAGACAATGATTTGGTAGACCAGTTCCAACTGCTGTCTCAGTTGTACGTCTGGTTGGAGCGGCTAAGTATTTAAACTCGAGGACACACAGTCCCGGACACCCAGTCACTGAACACGCAGCTCAGGACACCCAGTCCTCACCATATTCTCCTTGAACTAAGGTCACGCAGACCTCATCCAATCACTCATGGTAAGTCTTCAAGCGACTTCCAAACCTTCACAGACTTTGTCACTCGGCGATCCACAATTCCTCTTGGATGCTCTAGACCATGACGCCTAACCGTCTGGAAGAAGCACAGTCTTCAAAGGTAACAAGCGTCGGATCCACGCATGATCAATTTCTTCAGTGATGCTCAATCACTTTGGGTTTGTAGGGGTTTGGTTTTGGGTTTTCCTCACTTGATGATTTTCGCTCAAAGTGCTCGGAGGATGGGTTGCTCTCAAATGACAAGTGTCAAGTTCTCTCGGAGCAGCCAACCAGCTAGTGGTTGCAGGGGGCAGCTATTTATAGCCTAGGGAGCAGCCCGACATGATAAGACATAAATGACCTTCAATGATATGACCGTTAGGTGGATAGGATATTTTGGGACAGGTGGCCAAGACAAAGAACGGTCGGAAATTTGACTCTCAAATTCCTCGGGGCTATCATGTTCCTCACTATGTAGGCAATTCACCTTTGGCGAATTCCTAACTCCTCGGTCGAACAAATTCATCGGTGACGGAAGATCTTCGTCTCATCCATCAAGAAAATGACTGAACTGTATGAGATTTCAAAGGCTTCACTCGAAGGATTGGTAGGTGTAGGATTTTGAGTTGAGCATCACATGGAAATTTTTCCTTAGTATTTCCTCGACCCCTTTAACGATGACGGTGTTTCCTATGACTCAAGAAAGAGAAAATGAAACTACGAAAACAAAAGTCTTCACGCTTCATGTTCCTCAAATGAATACCAAGTCTTCAAGGTTACACCAATTTCTTCACTTTCAAAGTCTTCAGAAAGTCTTCAGAATATCAAAGTCTTCAGTCGAAGAACTTCATTTTTAGGGGTCGACTTTCTCTGTAAATATCAAACTCCTCATAGACTTATAGACCTGTGTACACTCACAAACGCATTAGTCCCTTAACCTATAAGTCTTCAATACACCAAAATCACTAAGGGGCACTAGATGCACTTACAATAGGCTATGTGATGATACGAGATCTTGGAATTATAAGCGATTGAAGTTGGAATTTCACCAAAAGTTCTATCCTATGCATCTTGTTCATCGTGATCGTAATTACATATATAATTTCTGGCCTCGCGAAGGAGAAAGCATCGCTCAAGCTTGGGGGAGGCTTAAGTCAATGTTATATTCATGCCCCAATCATGATCTCTCTTGAGAAATGATTATTCAGAACTTTTATGCTAGGCTTTCTCTTGATAATCGCAACTTGCTCGATTCTTCCTGTGCTGGTTCTTATATGCTGAAGACTATTGACTACAAATGGGACTTATTGGAAAGAATTAAACACAACTCTGAAGATTGGGGTTCCGACGATGGTAAGGAGTCAGGTATGACACCTAAGTTTGATTGTGTTAAATCTTTTATGGATACCGATGCTTTTCGTGGATTTAGCGCTAAGTATGGACTTGACTCTGAGATAGTAGCTTCTTTCTGTGAATCTTTTGCTACTCACGTTGATCTCCCTAAAGAGAAGTGGTTTAAATATAATACTCTTGTTGAAGTGAAAGTAGTTGCACCTATTATAGTCAAAGAAAAGACTATTACCTATAGTGATCCTATTGTTCCTACTACTTATGTTGAGAAACCTCCTTTTCCTGTTAAGATAAAGGATCATGCTAAAGCTTCGACTGTTGTTCGTAAGAGTAATACTAGGACTTATACACCTCCTGAGAAAATTAATGTTGAACCTAGTATTGCTATGGTTAAAGATCTCTTGGATGATGATTTAGATGGGCATGTTATTTATTTACGTGGTGAGGCGCTAATATTGCTAGGCGGATACTAAGACACGTAGACTGTCGAGGCATGCATGTTATTTCTGTTAAAATAGGAGATCATTGTTATCATGGCTTATGTGATATGGGTGCTAGTGCTAGTGCAATACCTTATACCTTATATCAAGAAATTATGCATGACATTGCACCCATTGAATTAGAAGACATTGATGTTACTATTAAGCTTGCTAATAGGGATACCATTAAACCCTTTGGGATTGTGTGGGAAGGTTAAATACCCTGCTGATTTTCTTGTTCTTGGTTCCCCACAAGATGATTTTTGTCCCATTATTTTTGGTAGACCCTTCTTGAATACAGCTAGCGCTAAGATTAATTGCGAAAAGAATACTGTCACTGTTGGCATAGATGGTGTGTCTCATGAGTTTAATTTTGCTAAGTTTAGTAGACAACCCTGTGATAGGGAACCACCTAGTAAGGATGAGATTATTGGTCTTGCTTCCTTTGCTATTCCTCCTACTGATCCGTTAGAACAATATTTGCTAGATCATGAAAACAATATGTTTATGAAGGAAAGAAAGGAAATATATGAAGTGTTCCTTAAGCAGGAACCTATGCTGAAACATAACCTTCCCGTTGAAATTCTTGGGGATCCCCCTCCACCCAAGGGTGATCCCGTGTTTGAACTCAAACCATTACCTGATAATCTTAAGTATGCTTATCTTGATGAAAAAGAGATATATCCTGTTATTATTAGTGCTAACCTTTCAGAGAAAGAAGAAGAAATATTATTGAAAACTCTGAAGAAGCACCGAGCAGCTATTGGATATACTCTGGATGATCTTAAGGGCATTAGTCCCACATTATGCCAACACAAAATTACAGTGGAGAAAGATGCCAAACCAGTTAGAGATCCTCAAAGACGATTAAATCCCAAGATGAAGGAAGTGGTAAGAAAGGAGATACTAAAGCTCCTTGAGGCAGGTATTATTTATCCCGTTACTGATAGTGAATGGGTAAGCCTTGTCCATTGTGTTCCTAAAAAGGGAGGTATTACCATTGTTCCTAATGATAGAGATGAATTGATCCCGCAAAGAATTATTACAGGTTATAAGATGGTAATTGATTTCTGTAAGTTAAATAAAGCTACTAAGAAAGATCATTACTGTCGGTGTCAAAACCGGCGGATCTCGGGTAGGGGGTCCCGAACTGTGCGTCTAGGCGGATGGTAACAGGAGACGAGGGACACAATGTTTTACCCAAGTTCAGGCCCTCTCGATGGAGGTAATACCCTACGTCCTGCTTGATTAATATTGATGATATGGGTAGTACAAGAGTAGATCTACCACGAGATCAATGAGGCTAAACCCTAGAAGCTAGCCTATGGTATGATTGTTGAGATGTAATGTTGTGTCCTACGGACTAAAGCCCTCTGGTTTATATAGACACCGGAGAGGCTAGGGTTACACAGAGTCGGTTACAATGGTAGGGGATCTACATATCCGTATTGCCAAGCTTGCCTTCCACGCCAAGTAAAGTACCTTCCGGACACGAGCCGAGTCTTCAATCTTCTATCTTCGTGATGCGGGAGTCCGGCGGATATCGATAGTCCGGCTATCCGGACACCCCTAGTCCAGACTCCTCGGTAGCCCTGAACCAGTCTTCAATGACGATAAGTCCGGCGTGCATAATGTTCGGCATTGCAAGGCGGGTTCCTCCTTGAATAATCCGGAGAAGATAATGAACACCGGGATAGTGTCCGCTCGCAAAATAATTTCCACATTCCAACGTAGAGAGAATAAAACATATACACCGATCCAATCTGCTGACGTATTATGCGGCATGACATCACACCGGCACCAAGCCCTTGTTTGAATTACTGTACCACTTCGACACGTTTAGCGAAGCGGTTTCCTTGGCACGTCCTGTCAAAGCAGAGATCGTGTTCCCCTCTTTTCGGGATTCTCATCAATACGTGCGTGGGTAACCCAACCGCGCCATTGATGGTGGCGCTTGGGAGATAAGCGAGTTTTACCAGGCCGGTGAGGGACGCATAGTTTTGTCCGCCTATATATAAGGGATAAGGTTTTACCTTCTCATCTACGCCTTCTTCCTCCTTTGCTCATCCATCCCCGCGAACCCAAGCTCCAACGCTCAAGCTCGCGCCTTCCACCTCGACCCTTCTCCGAACATGTCCGGAGGGGGAGGCAAGTGGATGACCTCCACCGCCAAGGAGGAGGACATCACCAAGCTGCGCGATGCCGGATACCTTTCCGGAAACATCGCGCATCGGCTGCCCGACGCAGGGCAGCTCATTCCGACCCCAGGTCCTCACGAGAGGGTTGTTTTCCTTCCCCACTTCCTCCGTGGACTGGGCTTCCCGCTCCACCCATTCGTCCGGGGGATCATGTTCTACTACGGCCTGGATTTCCACGATCTGGCGCCGAATTTCGTCCTCAACATCTCGGCGTTTATCGTGGTGTGCGAGGCCTTTCTCGCATTCGCCCCACGGCTGTGGCTCAAGACCTTCAACGTCAAGCGAAGGTTGTGAAGGGGCATAAGCGGAATGCGGAGGTGCTATGTTGGGCAAGTTGCCCAACGTCCCTTGGCTAGAAGGGACCTTCGTGGACTCCGTCAAGGGGTAGCAATCGGGGTGGTTCTATATCACCGAGCCGCGTGAACCTACATGGGCGGCGGCCCCCGAATTTAGATCTGGAATCCCCACGCAGCTCACCTCCGGAAAGAGAAGGGTTTGCGATGGGGCGACCGGTGGAGGTGACCGGACTTGAACTGCATTAAGAAGCTGGTGAGCAATGGGCTCTGGCTCGTCGGCGTGGTCCAGTCATGCTCCTCCGTGGATTCTCCCATGCCAAGAAAAGGCGTTTAATCTATGGGAGTTTAATCCGAACAGCACCAGACGTTGAGCGGGCTCTTGATACAACATCTGAAGGGGCACGGAGGTGCTGTTCAAGAGCGCTGATCGCGCCACATCGCGATCAAGACCGCGGATTCAGCTTGCAATCTCCGTCTGATGGGGTAAGTGATTCGACCCCATTACGGGACACTTGAAGTAATTAGATTGACTCTAGCGAGGTTTTTAATCGACCTCTTCCTTTGACAGGAATGGATGGAGAAGGCCGAGCTGCTTATTAGCCCGGCTCCCATGCCAGAAGAACCAGTGAATGCCCGTTTAGCGAGGCTGCTGGTCCCGGCACCGTACGTGGTGCCGGAGAAGAAGGCCAAGAAGGTGGCCGCGGGGACTCGAAAGAGTTCCCGCAATCAAGCGTCTGACGACGACGAGGACTCCTCCCCCGAAGACGAGGAGGAGGAGGAGGAATACTCTCTCCCGGATGAGGGAGAGAAGAAGAGGAAGGCCTCCCAACCGGGCGGCGAAGGGTCAAGAGGGGAGAACCATCCCCGGACGGTTCGCCAACATCAGCGTTGGCGAGGAAGAGTGGCCTCCAAGGGCCCGGCGTCCGGCAAGATCGTAAGTATCCGGATCATTCATATGCCGTATTATAGTATGTCACGCAGTGTCCCTCTAATGTCGCACCGTTTCTTTAGTCCGGCCGGTGACGACTTTCCCGACTCGATGAGCGGGTCGTTGGCGCCGTCGGATGTGAATTCCATCCCGACGCCTCTACCCCACGACCGAAGACGACGAGGCGGAATCCCATAGGGGACACGCCAGAGAAGGCTCGAGGCGCCGTCGGGCAACCTCCGGACTTTGTGCGGACTCTACTCGAGAACCGAAGCGGTTCCAGAGTCCGGCGAGCAGCCCCTCGAAGGAGGGGCAGGGACCGTGACGCCGGCCTCCGCCCAACGGAGGCACGGACAGCTTCTTGAGGCGCTCAAAGCGCCTCCATCGAGGAAGAACACCGCACTCTCATGAGTGCGGTGATTGAGAAGGTCCAGCTTCGCCAAGGCGGGCTGACTGAAGCTTCGCTGACCTTCTAACAGGCTTTGAGGTAAGAAGTTTAAAATTAAGCAATATAATACCGCATAGACAAGTAGTTTCGATGCTTAGTCGGTGTTGGAAAGAAAAGCGGACTAAGGATCTTTAACAAGATATCGCAGGGTTTCTAAAATATGTCAATATGGGTTTGCAGGCCGTCTTTGTTGACCTCTGCCGCATTGACAGCGGAGGTCGAGGCGTGAAGAAGGACCTTGGCGGTCGGAGAAAGAGCTCGGCCATGCCAAGAGGCAGCTCAAGGAAAAAGAAGGTGAATAACACCACTTTAAATATGCACCTTCTGAGAAAAGGGTTTTGGTTGCAAACAAGATTAACAAGGATAATATGTGCAATGCAGGGGCCACTAACGAGGTGGCAGCCCTCAAGGATGCCGTGTCCGTGGCGAGCATAATCATGACCGCAGAACGGATTGGCGAGAAAAGCAAGCGGCGCTAGTGGCGGAAGTTCGGCAAGAGCTCCAAGCTCTCATGAAAAAGCATGAGAGTTTGGAGCGTGACTCCAAGACCCGAGAGTCCGGGCTTGCCTCGGCTCTCGATGGGGCCGAGTCCGCCAAGGCCGAGGCCCAGAGGGCCCGTATGGAAATAGAGGACATGAGGAAGATAGCAGCGGGTAAGGTGTTTTTCATGCAGAGCAAGCATGTTAATGTAAATTACCGGATACTTACCCGAATTCGGAGCTCTCCAGGGGCATTTGCAGATCTGCCGCATAGTGCGTCTGATGCCGCTGCGTTCTATCGTGGCGAGGAGGGGCGAGCGGAGAAGGTCTTCGGTCTCGATCTGACTGAGGCCGCCATCCGTGCCCCAAGCGACCGGTGAAGCAGCTGGTCGAACTCCACAAGGTAGCCGAGGAGGCCATGAAGGGCCTCACAGTCCGGTGTGGGTCGGCAGCCCGCTGGCAGCTACTTTGGCCTAGTGCGGCGGCTAGTTGATCGTGCCCAAGGCTGGATGTGATCAAGCGATCCGCTTTGCATTGAAGGCGCTCGTCGAGCCCTTGCCCGCATAAAGGTGCAATGGGGCAAGCTGGATGCGAGAAGCTTCTCACGGATCCGCCGCCGCGGGCAAGGAGCACCGTCGCCGAGCGATATTATAAAGTTGTCTGAAGGAGCCCATAATATCGCGGATGAGTGTCCCTTAATGTAATCCTTGAGTGAACTCGCTGTGTGTTTATCTGTGCGCGAAAACTTCGTTTATATGCGCTATGAGCAACGCTTTGTTTAATTTAAAATATTACCTTACATGCGGCCATTTGTTAAATCGAGAGATGGCAAGTCGTTGGCTTCAGCCCCCAAGCCACAGTCTTTGGGGTGTTCGGTGATAAACTTGAGCACTCTTGTTCCCATCTTTGGGTCCATCTAGGAGGCGCTCAACACGACGAACAAGGCGACCGGACTTATAATGCTTAAACACTCTCACTTAGCCATAGAATTCTATAATTTTAAATTTGGTGAAGCCCTCGGTATTCGGAAGACCGAATCCGGGCGCTATCCACGCTTCGTCGGACATCATCCGAACTTCGCTCAAGCGGCATGAGTCTTTAGGGACCAAAAGACCTCTCGAACAGCGACAGTCTCTCGCCTTATCATGCCGGTCAGTTTTAGCTTTCTCCATCGAGGCGTTAACCCGGCCAAACCGGGCGCAATGTGATGGTTCTCCTAGTGCTACCTTAGCCGACGGAGCGGGCGTAAGGCACCAAAACATAGGAGCCGGGCAAACCCAACTATTGACCCAAGACATGATTCGAGCTGATTCTTATAATGCTATAAGTTCGGGGTGCCGCACTTGTGAAAGTGTTCGGACTTTAATCACACCGTAATATGGGGAACAGAAGCCCCTGGTGTATTCGGCCGTACCAAAATGTACGGGTGCAATATGTCATATAGTGAACATTTGTAAAGGATAACGCAATTGCCATAAAAAGGTAATAAATTTGCAAAAAGGGAAGTGTTGCGTTATTTATGATGAAGGTCCGCTAATAAAGCGGTGATACAAATGGTGCGGTAAGCAAGGGTTAGGACTAAATTAACATGTCCCCTCGAGGATAAGCTGCAGACTTGGTGTATGTAATTGAATTTAATGCTCGTAATGGAGACCACACGAGTGTTAAATCGCAGCCTTCTTTAATCCACGATTGTTGTATCGTGAGTTCGGCAAGTTCGCCGACGGGCAGGGCTTCTATTTGGTAGAGTCCTTCATATAGAAAAAGAAAAGATAAAAAAATAACACCAAGGGGGCACTAGCACGAGCCCCTAGTGCGGTCGAGCCGCACTCTTCAATCCTTGAGGTTAAGCCCTCCCTGCGCCCATGGTATCTCCAAAGCGTAATGATGTCTGCGAGTGTTGTACTTGTGATCATACGCTGGCGAGGGTGGGGGCCGATTACTACGCTGGCGATGCTCGATCGCGCCGGTGGTCTTAGTTAGTGTTGCTCGGGCGCTTTAATGTGTCGGCTTTTTAGTTGCGGACTAGAGAGTTGCCGTAGGAGGCTGCTCTGTACTTCCGCCGCGAGAGCCGCTGTATGTTCCTCCGTTCGGAGGGAGCGTTCCGTATTCCCATTGACCGTAATCACTCCACGAGGGCCCGGCATCTTGAGCTTTAGGTATGCATAATGCGGCACCGCGTTGAATTTTGCAAACGCGGTGCGTCCGAGCAGGGCATGATAGCCCCTACGGAACGGGACTATATCGAAGATTAACTCTTCGCTTCGGAAATTATCCGGGGATCCGAAGACCACTTCGGTGTGTGAGCCTTTTCTGATTGGCTTCCACACCTAGGATGACACCTTTAAAGGTTGTCTTGGTAGGTTTGATCTGGATGGGTCTATGCCCATTTTGCGACTTGTGTCCCGATAAAGCGTGTTCAGTTGCTGCCGCCGTCCATCGGGACTCGGTGAGGTGAAATCCATCGACGATTGGGTCTAGGGCGAATGCGGCGAATCCGCCATGGCGTATGCTAGTCGGATGGTCTCGTCGATCGAAAGTGATCGGACGGAGGACCATGGATTGAACTTGGGCGATGGCTCCATCGCATAGGCGTCCGTGGTCGCGCTTCCTCTCCTCTTGGGTATATGGGTCGCGTAAATCATATTCACCATCCGCACTTGCGGGGGGAAACCCTTCTGTCCTCTATTGTTCGGCGGCCGGGTTTCTTCCTCGCCGTCGCTATTTAGCCCCTTGTCATTGTGTTCGGCAATTAACTTGCCAGCTGCTGAACACCCAACAATCTCTATTGGTGTGATTAGCTGGCTTTTCGGGGTGCCATGTATCGGCATGAGTGGTCGAGTATTACATCCAGATTGGGCGGGCCCGGAGTTGTTCTTTTAAATGGCTTCTTCCGTTGACGGGTTTGGAGCCTCGGAATCCGGCATTGACTGCCGTATCCTCTTTGTAAATCGCCGTTAATCGGCGTTTGTTTTGATTCAACGTGACTGCCGTGATTGTCCTTGGAGTCCGGGCTGCGAGAATTTTTGCGGAGATTATTGCTGCGGGCTAGCTAACTGTCCTCTCCGTGCAAAAGCGGGTCATTAATGATGTGAGGGCTGCCATGGATTTGGCTTCTCCTACCCAGTGCGGGCTAGCCATTCGTCCCGGATGTTGTGTTTGAAGGCTGCGAGGGCCTCCGCATCCGGACGGTCGGCGATTTGATTTTTCTTCGTCAAGAACCGCGTCGTAACTATGCGGCCGATTAAATCGGCTGCTGAATAATGTGGCTTAGGTCATCGGCGTCGGTGGTCGCACGTATGTACCTTGGAAGTTATCAAGGAACGCGGCCTCGTGTCTTCCCAACACCCAATCGACTCTGCGGGCAGGCTGTTAAGCCGATGCCGAGCTGGTCCTTTAAGCTTGAGCGGGAGATATTTGATGGCGTGCAGATCGTCGCCGCAGGCCATATGGATGTGGAGAAGATAATCTTTGATCCACACCGCGGGGTCTATTGCACCATCGTAAGATTCGATGTTTACGGGTTTGAACCCTTCGGGGATCAGGTGATCCATCACTTCATCAGTGAAGCATAACGGATGTGCGGCGCCCCTGTATTGAGCAATATCGCGACGCAGCTCGAGGGAGCGCTGTCTGCTGTGTTCGGCTCGGCCGGCGTTATGTCCGGCGTGACGGTATTCGTCGTGGATCGTAGGGCGCCCACGTGATCCATAGATGGATCTGGATTGCCTTGCTTTGTCCTCCAAGATGTCTCGCAAGTCCGGCGCATTCTTTGTACTCCTGGATCGATGTCGAGGTACGGTCTTGGCTGGGGCCTTGAATGCCTCTCTGTCGCGACCGCGGGGCGGTCGGTCAGCCATGTCGTGCGCTGGTGATAAAGGTATGTATGCTTCCTCCTCTAATCGGGGAGCAGCTTGCGTCTTAGGTAACTTTTGGAGGGAGTTCGAGTTTATACTCTTGACGCGAGGACCTCGGTCCATCGATCGGCTAGCAGATCTTGATCAGCTTGAAGCTATTGCTGCTTTTATTTAAGCTATTTGCCGTGGCTATGAGTCTGCGCTGAAGCGCTCTTGTTCGACGGGATCCTCGGGTATGGCGAATTCGTCATCGTTGAGGCTCGCCGTCTTTGGAGGAGGCATATAGTTATCATCCTCAACCCCTTAAATGCCGCCTGTCATGAGGGCTTGCCTGCGTCCTCTGCGCCGAGTCTTGCGAGGAGGATCGTCTTCGTCACTCTCCGGAGTGTTATTGTCTCCCGTGCCGGATTCTCCATTCTTGTTGTGACGGGATTTAGAGCGGCGCCGCTGACGCCGGCGTTTAGGCTGCTTCTTCAAAGAATCTTCCTCCGCTGCTTTTTCGCCATCCCCTTCTTTCGGGGTATCCACCATGTAGACGTCGTATGACGAGGTGGCCTTCCAGTGTCTCGTGGGCGCTGGATCCTGATCGTCTCCGGCATCATCGTCCATAGCGTCGATGTCCTCGGAGTCGTAGTCTAGCATGTCGGTTAGATCCTCGGCAGTGGCTACAAAGTGGGCGGTGGGTGGGCTCAATTTCTTCGTCGTCCGAACTCCAATCGCCTACAGCCATAGTCGGCCAGATTCTCTGATAGCGAGAGGTGCTTGAGAATTCAGGATATCGCCAAAAGCGGCGTTGAAAGATGTCATGGCGGTGAATTCCATAACCGCGCCTAATCTGGCTTAATTGGCGGGCGCGGGAGGCTCGAGTCCGCGCGAGTCCGGCGCCTCGGGATCATGAGTTTCGCAAGGGACAAAATTGGTATTCGGCTCCATCGCCGTAGATGTTGAAGCCCCCGGGGCGGCGTCTATCCACCGACCCTCGTCATGGGCAATCGGCTCCGGGTAAGTAGCCGGGGCGGATTCGAGTGCAACCACCAAAGCACTGTCCGGCGGCAGAGCTAGATTATGCCCATCGTCACAGTGCGGCGCGCTTGGCTGTGGCTCGAGTCCGTCGAAGATCAAGTCTCCGCGGTCATCGGCCGTGAAGTTTAAACTTCGAATCGACTGACGCGGCGGGCGTAGCTTCGATCTGCTCGGATGGCCAAGAGAATTGGCCCGCATACAAAGCCGCCGAATCGAAGATCTGTCTGGGAGAAAAGTCTCACCCGGACAGCGTTGAAGGTTGAAGATGCCATCGAGCCTATTGGCGACGACACGGAGGAACTCTCAATGAAAGCACCAATGTCGGTGTCAAAACCGGCGGATCTCGGGTAGGGGGTCCCGAACTGTGCGTCTAGGCGGATGGTAACAGGAGACGAGGGACACAATGTTTTTACCCAGGTTCAGGCCCTCTCGATGGAGGTAATACCCTACATCCTGCTTGATGAATATTGATGATATGGGTAGTACAAGAATAGATCTACCACGAGATCAATGAGGCTAAACCCTAGAAGCTAGCCTATGGTATGATTGTTGAGATGTAATGTTGTGTCCTACGGACTAAAGCCCTCCGGTTTATATAGACACCGGAGAGGCTAGGGTTACACAGAGTCGGTTACAATGGTAGGGGATCTACATATCCGTATTGCCAAGCTTGCCTTCCACGCCAAGTAAAGTACCTTCCGGACACGAGCCGGAGTCTTCAATCTTCTATCTTCGTAGTCTGGGAGTCCGACGGATATCGATAGTCCGGCTATCCGGACACCCCCTAGTCCAGGACTCCCTCAATTACCCTTTACCTTTTATTGATCAAATGCTAGAAAGACTATCCAAACATACACATTTCTGCTTTCTAGATGGTTATTCTGGTTTCTCTCAAATACATGTGTCAGCAAAGGATCAATCTAAAACTACTTTTACTTGCCCTTTTGGTACTTTTGCTTATAGACGTATGCCTTTTGGTTTATGTAATGCACCTGCTACCTTTCAAAGATGCATGATGGCTATATTCTCTGATTTTTGTGAAAAGATTTGTGAGGTATTCATGGATGACTTTTCCGTTTATGGATCCTCTTTTGATGATTTTTTGAGCAACCTTGATCGAGTTTTGCAGAGATGCGAAGACACCAGTCTCATCCTGAATTGGGAAAAGTGTCACTTTATGGTTAATGAAGGCATTGTCTTGGGGCATAAGATTTCCGAGAAAGGTATTGAAGTTGACAAAGCCAAGGTTGATGCTATTGAAAAGATGCCATGTCCCAAGGACATAAAAGGTATAAGAAGCTTCCTTGGTCATGCCGGTTTTTATAGGAGGTTCATTAAGGACTTTTCTAAATTCTCTAGGCCTCTGACTAATTTATTGCAAAAAGATATTCCTTTTGTCTTTGATGATGATTGTGTAGAAGCATTTGAAATACTTAAGAAAGCTTTGATCACTCTACCAATTGTTCAGCCACCTGATTGGAATCTACCTTTTGAAATTATGTCTGATGCTAGTGATTATGCTGTAGGTGTTGTTCTAGGGCAAAGAGTCGATAAGAAATTGAATGTTATCCACTATGCTAGTAAGACTCTTGATACTGCCCAGAGAAATTATGCTACTACTGAAAAAGAATTCTTATCAGTTGTGTTTGCATGTGATAAGTTTAGACCTTATATTGTTGATTCCAAAGTTACTATTCACACTGATCATGTTGCTATTAAATATCTTATGGAAAAGAAAGATGATAAGCCTAGACTCATTAGATGGGTTCTCTTGCTCCAAGAATTTGACTTGCATATTACTGATAGAAAGGGAGCTGAGAACCCCGTTGTAGATAACTTGTCTAGGTTAGAGAACTAGCGGGTGCACCCGCGCAATTGCGCGGCTAGAATATTTTTAGTGTATTCTCTAATATTCAATTCAGAGTAGTTGATCTGCCTTTTGTTATTTAAATTTAGAGAATTGAACATACATTTCAGGGAAGTTTATATTATTGTTTATTCACCTTTGTAATTTTTTAGTATCCTTTTATTTTATTTTGCCGTGCCATTTTATGCGCTTTCTTTTCTCAGTAAATATCATTGATTTTGAATGTAATGGTTTTAGAATACTAAAAGTATTTACCTTCTAATCTGAACTCGGGCAAGCGTGTGTGTGTGTGTTTGCAAATGGAAAATTGTGGCAAGTATGTTTAATGCTATAGATTTTCAAGCGATGTGAAATCTTTGTTGATTACATATGGTTAAAAAGAATTAAAGGTCCTTCTTTTTTAGACACATACACAGTACAGACGCAGACGCTCATAAACACATACATATAGTCATCCCTATGAATGCACACACGCATACCGTACCCCTATGAGCACCTTCGAGAGACCGAGCCATCGGATTAGATCTTGAGATTGAAGAAGTCACCCAGGCGCCTCGCATTTGACGGGAACGTCTTCTCTCACTGAACATTTCATCTTTTACGTCAAACCTGAGATTTGCGGCTAGAATATTTTTAGTGTATTCTCTAATATTCAATTCAGCGTAGTTGATCTGCCTTTTGTTATTTAAATTTAGAGAATTGAACGTACATTTTAGGGAAGTTTATATTATTGTTTATTCACCTTTGTAATTTTTTAGTATCCTTTTATTTTATTTTGCCGTGCCATTTTATGCGCTTTCTTTTCTCAGTAAATACCATTGCTTTTGAATGTAATGGTTTTAGAATACTAAAAGTATTTACCTTCTAATCTGAACTCGGGCAAGTGTGTGTGTGTGTGCGTGTGTTTGCCAATGGAAAATTGTGGCAAGTATGTTTAATGCTATAGATTTTCAAGCGATGCGAAACCTTTGTTGATTACATATGGTTAAAAAGAATTAAAGGTCTTTCTTTTTTAGACACATACACATTACAGACACAGACGCTCATAAACACATACATATAGTCATCCCTATGAATGCACACACGCATGCCGTACCCCTATGAGCACCTTCGAGAGACCAAGCCGTCGGATTAGATCTTGAGATTGAAGAAGTCACCCAGGCGCCTCGCATTTGACGGGAACGTCTTCTCTCACTGAACATTTCATCTTTTATGAGACACCAAACCGTCAAACCTGAGGTTTGCGGCTAGAATATTTTTAGTGTATTCTCTAATATTCAATTCAGAGTAGTTGATCTGCCTTTTGTTATTTAAATTTAGAGAATTGAACATACATTTCAGGGAAGTGTATATTATTGTTTATTCACCTTTGTAATTTTTTAGTATCCATTTATTTTATTTTGCCGTGCCATTTTATGCGCTTTCTTTTCTCAGTAAATATCATTGCTTTTGAATGTAATGGTTTTAGAATACTAAAAGTATTTACCTTCTAATCTGAACTCGGGCAAGTGTGTGTGTGTGTGTGTGTGTGTGTGTGCGTGCGCGAATGGAAAATTGTGGGAAGTATGTTTAATGCTATAGATTTTCAAGCGATGCAAAAGCTTTGTTGATTACATACGGTTAAAAAGAATTAAAGGTCTTTCTTTTTTAGACACATACACAGTACAGACGCAGACGCTCATAAACACATACATATAGTCATCCCTATGAATGCACACACGCATACCGTACCCCTATGAGCACATTCGAGAGACCGAGCCGTCGGATTAGATCTTGAGATTGAAGAAGTCACCCAGGCGCCTCGCATTTGACGGGAACGTCTTATCTCACTGAACATTTCATCTTTTATGAGACACCAAACTGTCAAACCTGAGGTTTGATCCCTAGTGGATGGAGGTTTATATTATTGTTTATTCCTCCCTCCGACTAAACAAATATTTTGTCTTTTATGAGACAGCAAAGTGTCAAACCTGAGGTTTGGTCCCTGTTGGGATGAAAGTTTATATTATTGTTTATCTATGGTTGAAAAAATCTAAATGCTTTGTTTTTTAGACAGTACCGATGCAGAAACTCATAAATTTGTACATACAACACCGTTACGAACGCATACATTTTTTTTAATTGTACCTGAGGTTTGATCCCTAGTCGTTGGGTGTTTGGTCAACGTTGTTTATTTTACAGCTATTTAAGAACATATTTCTATGGGTTCTTACGTTTTCTAGGACCTGTGTATTTGATTTTTTTTTTCATTTGAGCGGTGGATCCATGTATTTGATACAGAGAAGTAACAAAAATAGGGTACCGCCCCTAAAAAAGGGTATCTAATTTTAGATGACCCATGTATGAAGCCCAACGTTTTTATGCAAGCCCATTAGAGTCTTTTTTTTTAAACAACCCATTAGAGTTAACATGTACTACCATTCTGTACAATTTCTTTTCGAAGTATAAAAAACAGCCTGTGTCCCGTACGTGTCATCTACATAGAGTAGAACTATCCCCTTTTTCTCTCTAAAAAAAAGGAACCATCCCCTGCTCTCGTAGGATCCCCACCAGGTTCCTGAGTCCTCATCCTCGTTTGCCATTTCTTCCGATTTGCCGTCGGCGAAGGAAGATGTCACCGTTGGCCATCAGGAAATTAATACCAAGGTTATCCCAGATCTACATGCCGTTTCTTTTCTCTGAGTTTTGCTTCCATGGGGTGGTGGCGCATGTGGCTGGGTGAGTGCACGGATCTCGGCAACCTCGTCGAGTATGGAGATATGGCCACGGAGAATGCCAAGGAGAATTTGGGTTGTGCTGCTTATACTTGCCATCGCCGGGTGCTTTGGATGTTGGTGGCGTGGAGGTAGCGAGGGAGCTCACGGAGCAGGGATGTGAAGCAGCTTCTGCGGGCGGCTTCTTACTTGTTGTCCTGTTCATTGTTGGTGTTGTCTGGCGTCCTACCAAATGTAAGTGTTACTGCAATCATATAAGTTTTGGTGAAGGGGGATGATCTAGAAATCAAAATAAGTTTTTTTTTATCATTACATTGCTAGTAAACAATACTCATACCACAACTTTCCTTGTGGAAAATGACACTTATACTTAGTCTAAATTTTGCAGTAGAGAACAGAGTAAGGCAAACATATGGACCTGCCTGAATTAAGTTGATCTCAACCTAGCAAGCGATTATTCCATCTAATTATTGATGCACAGTAAAAAAAGGAGGTTTACATGCACTTTTTCTCAGACAAATAGCAAAAGCATCAGCTTGATGCGAGACATGCATGTGCCTAGTTGCAGGTTAAGTTCTAAAGTTCAGTGATTTTCGTGGGGCTAGTCTTCTTTCTGGATTCTTGCATCTTAATTACCACACAGAGGCAATGGTATATGGTGAACACATGGATGCAAGGCATCTGAAGTATCCACACCCATTGTTTTGAATCTTGCTTCTGGAATCTTGTTGTCTAATGGTAGAGTTTTCAGGCCTGAATTAAGGTTCCTGCCACTTTTATAAATGTTGCAGGGCAATACAATTATGGTTTATGTACACCTTTTTTCTTTCTGGATTCGGCAACCTTTTGTGCCCATAGGAGCCAATATTGTTGTACAATGGTATATTATGTCTTCTAATTCATCCATGGCTCTCCACTATAAAGTGTTCTATTCTTTTATTTGTTCTTACCATGTCCTAGCAAGATGGCCTTAATTTCGTTCATATCTGTTAATTGACATGCAATGGTTTGATTTAACTGAAAAGGCTGTATGAGGTATAGGTGTTTATTACCTAGTACAATAGCTATCAAAATTGTGTGTCTTCCAAAAATTACAATATGACGTGCTTTTGATAGTGTTAACATTTGCACTATTATTATCTAATAAGTGTCCTTCTTATCCTGGTCAATGTCAAGTACTCTTCCTAAATCTTTGTGTGTACATTAGTCTGCCTTACTATTTAGTTAATAAGCAACTTATCCATTAATTTATGGATAGTTTCTTTGTTTTCCTAGCTGTAATTATCCATCATTATTCTGTGACTGTAAAATGAAATGCATTTAAAAATAATGCATGCGTAAAAATCTAAAAGTGCGTACGGTGGAAAAATCAATCTCCCTTTTAGCTGGCATGTCTTTCTTCTTCGATTCTTGTTCCAACATGGTGTCCACTTTGTCATCTATCAACTGCTTGGCATACTGCAAGATAAATCAGTGAGGAAAAACAGAAAAGATAATAGTTATTTATTTTAATGAATTAGATGCGCCTTTACCTCCTTGGCTTTTTTGTTCAAGTACAACATCTCAAGCCAGGCATAAATGTTCCGTTAAATGACAGACATCGAGCATCTGACTCTTCATTGTTAAGCAATGTATGTATGACTTTTACTTCAGTGTGTTATTAGTAGATCAGAATAGATAGTGTTTCGTACTTGTGAAGAAGTTACTGAATTTTTGTTATGTCTAGATCCATATGTATTCTTGTGTTACCTCTTGACTTTTGGCACAAACCCATCAACAATTAATCTATTACATATTTTAGTTTTTGAAATTATTGGACTTACCATTCAATGTTTGCACCATTGTTTAGGTGACCGTAAGACAGTTTGGTTTTGGATTACATATTCATTCAAATAGTAAGTAAAAATTCCCGTATCATAACTTTGGTTTCAGCCCAAAATGTTAAGCCTAAAAATTTGATGCCGACCACAGTGGAAGAAGTATAATTAAAATTTAAGACATTGGTATACACCGTGTACTTACTATGGTATTAGAAATTCAATATCACGGGTATATACCGGTTTTTTTTGTTCCACATGCTTCGTCTGGTTAAGTAGTCCGATGACATCTGTCATTTTGGTGATTAATACCCATAGTTAGAATGATTGATTAAACTGAAATCTGATTTTTAACTGTAACATACCTGTGCATTGCTTACCTTTATATGCTTCTTGTTGTAGTATGTCCTTGGTATGAGACTCAAAGTAGTAATTTTGAAAAACTTCCAATAATCCTAAATCTGTCAATTTTTTTGATTAATTACCACATAGTTAGAATGATGGATTAGCCCAAAATCTGATTTACAACTATGACATACCTGAACCTTGTTTATCTTTTTATGCTTGTTATTGTAGTATGTCCTTGGTAGCAAACTCTAGTAATTAGGAAAATCTTCCGATGATACTTTTGATCCTTTCACCTCCTTTCTCTTAGTATTTTACGCAAAAATTAGTCTAATATCATTGTTTAGTGGGCCATATTTTGTGCCTTCCACAACCTTAATATTGCTAAATGGATAAATGGATTTCTCAGTTATCCTTTGATCTATAGGTATCTATCCGATTTTTACGTATGGTAGCATGAGTTGTTTGCTCCTCTTATCAATCAAAATAACTAAAATATATACTTATTGACTGTAGTTTGAACCATAGAATAGTCCGCATTTAAAATTGTATAGAATAAACCTGCTCATCTGTTAAGATCACATCAAGACTCACTTATCGATTGTTTTCGCAACAATAGAACAGTCTGCAATTAAATATGTATAGCATAAACCTGTTCATCCATCAAGACATCAAGGCTCATAAGTTCATCAGTTGTAGAATTGATTATATCCCATGTTCTTGTTACTTTCACTTAAAAATCCCAGTTTTGGTCTCTTGTTGAAGTCTCTCAGCTTCTTGTATTCCCAGGCATTTTCACTTGAAAAGGATTAAAACGCGCTGCTTCAAAAGGATTGGAAACGTAGTTGTCAATTAATAATGTGCATATGAAGATTGTAGCTGACAAAAGTGAGTTCATAGTAAAAATAATTACTAACCATGTTGATTCAGGTGAGAAGGAAACTCAGACGGCTGGGTGTGACTTACGTAGAAATCGAGTTGCATGCCACTTCATAATTTGTGCTGGCTTCGATATTTGCGGAGCGCCAAGTCCAAACATCTCGCGTCACAGAGTCTGTTGGCTTCAACTGTCCTGGTGGTGGAATCGTCGAACGGCATTGTAGAGTTGGTTGGCTTCAATTTTCCTGGTCGTGTCGATGAGTCGTGAGTTGCTGGGCATCTTAGATTTCCAGACTGAAGATGGGCGTGTATGGCTGCTGGGCGTGGTCGGCCGTGTATTTTTATGGCCGTGTATGGCTCCAATTAAACGCTATGTGCGAATAGTCTGATGGATGCGGCCAGATGTGTATTTTTGGGGGCGTGTCTGTATGCACTCCTTTTGGCTGACCTAGTTACTAATGTGTCCTTCCAAGTTCCGATTAGGAATTGTACGTGACAATAGTTGGATATGTAATCTCCACTGTCCATATCTAATATTAGTTGTAGAGATAATTAAATCTTTGATTTTCTTTTGAACAGGTGCTTCCTTCTATGACTCCATCGATGTACCTTATGCATGTGCCGTATGCATATAGTCGTGACAGTTCAATTTCCTGACACGTACAAATTCACGTGTTACGTAAAATCTTTAAATCTGAGCCAATATAGTCGTGACAGTTCAATTTCCTGACACGTACAAATTCATGTGTTATGTAAAATCTTTAAATCTGAGCCATTGTTATTTTGATCAAACGGTGGTAATAATATTAGTCTATGTGGATTAACGTCGTGTCTTATTTGTCTTTTGTTTTAATTATATAATAGATAGATGTTCTTGATGACCCACTGCCTATTGATGATAGCTTTCCGGATGAACAATTAGCGGTCGTTAATGCTTCTCGTACTGCTCTTTGGTATGCTGATTATGCTAATTACATTGTTGCTAAATTTATACCGCCTAATTTCACATACCAGCAAAAGAAAAAGTTTTTTTATGATTTAAGACATTACTTCTGGGATGATCCACACCTTTATAAAGAAGGAGTAGATGGTGTTATTAAACGTTGTGTGCCTGAGCATGAACAGGAACAACTCCTACGCAAGTGTCACTCTGAATCCTATGGGAGACACCACGCTGGAGATAGAGATGCACACAAGGTACTACAATCTGGTTTCTATTGGCCTACTCTCTTCAAAGATGCTCGTAAGTTTGTCTTATCTTGTGATGAATGTCAAAGAATAGGTAACATTAGTAGACGTCAAGAAATGCCTATGAGTTATTCTCTTGTTATTGAACCGTTTGATGTTTGGGGCTTTGATTATATGGGACCTTTTCCTATCTCTAATGGTTATACACATATTTTAGTTGTTGTTGATTACGTTACTAAGTGGGTAGAAGCTATTCCAACTAGTAGTGCTGATCATAACACTTCTATTAAAATGCTTAAAGAAGTTATTTTTCCAAGGTTTGGAGTCCCTAGATATCTTATGACTGATGGTGGTTCACATTTTATTCATGGTGCTTTCCGTAAGATGCTTGCTAAGTATGATGTCAATCATAGAATCGCATCTCCTTATCATCCATGATCTAGTGGTCAAGTAGAGTTGAGCAATAGAGAGCTCAAATTAATTTTGCAAAAGACTGTGAATAGATCTAGAAAGAATTGGTCCAAAAAACTTGATGATGCATTATGGGCCTATAGAACTGCATACAAAAATCCTATGGGTATGTGTCCAAATAAGATGGTTTATGGAAAAGCGTGTCATTTACCTCTTGAACTTGAACATAAGGTATATTGGGCTATTAAAGAGCTCAACTATGACTTCAAACTTGCCGGTGAGAAGAGGTTGTTTGATATCAGCTCACTTGATGAATGGAGAACCCAAGCCTATGAGAATGCCAAGCTATTCAAAGAAAAAGTCAAACGCTGGCATGACAAAAGGATACAAAAGCGAGAGTTTAATGTAGGAGATTATGTGTTATTATTCAACTCTCGATTAAGATTTTTTGCAGGAAAACTTCTCTCAAAATGGGAAGGTCCTTACGTTATCGAGGAGGTCTATCGTTCTGGCGCCATAAAAATCAACAACTTCGAAGGCACAAGTCCGAGGGTGGTAAACGTTCAAAGAATTAAACATTATATTTCAGGTAATCCTATCAATGTTGAAACTAATATCATTGAAACCGTAACCCCGGAGGAATACATAAGGGACACTTTCCAGAATATTCCAGACTCTGAAAAGGAATAGGTATGTGGTACGGTAAGTAAACCGACTCCAAAAAAACTCCAATGGCAATTTTTATCAGTTTTGGAATATTTAAAAAATTTAGGAAGAAAGAAGTAGTCCGAAAGGGACATGGGGCCCCCACGAGAGTGGAGGGCGCGCCCCCTGTCTCGTGGACACCTTGTGTGCCTCCCAGACTCCGTTTTCTTGCATGTTACGTATTTTGGTTGGTAAAAATTCATTATATATACTCCCGAAGGTTTTGACCACCGTATCATGCAAATATCCTCTGTTTTCGTTTTGAGCTGTTTCTGTTGCAGATCAAGAGTACCATGACGTCGCCCTCCTCCCACAACGAAGATAAGGATGCTTGGCTATTAAAGATAGAGCTGAAAAGAGAAGAACCGGAAGAGATTAACAAGGATAAAGGGATCAAAAGGGCCATGGAGGACCAAGCTCCGGCGGTGAAAGAAGAAGACATCCCTCAACCTTTACCTAACCTCTTTACTCCAACAGAGATTGAAGCTTTCAAGATGATTGAGCTAGCTCGCATACAGAACAAGTATCTCACACAAGAGAATATTCTGTTGAAGGATCATATTGCCGGGCTCAAGGGCATTATCCGCAAGTTGGAGGAGCTTTTACGCTCAATGTGCGATTATCCACCGTCATCATCACCACCTCCATCACCTCCGAGGACATAATCACATGGGTATGGGCACTCCCCTTGGCAACTGCCAAGCTTGGGGGAGGTGCCCCGATATCGTATCACCATCACACTCCTATCTTTACCGCTTTATTTAGTTCGATCCTTTTAGTAGTATCTTGATCTAGTAGTTTGCAGTTTTGATATCTAGTAGTTTTGAGTTTTCCTTTGTGATATCTTTTTGTAATCGAGTCCGTGAGCTATCTATAATAAAGATTAGTGTTGAGTCAAGGGCTTTTCTATGTTGCTATGATCTTGAGAAAGTAGAAAGAATAAAAGTTCATATTGATCTTATGGATAGTGATAACTTCACACATAGAAAGTATGAGGCATAAAAATTGTTTAGAGTTGATGAACGTAGTTTTGGTCATCATTGCAATTAATTGGAAGTGATAAGGAAAGAGAGGTTCACATATAAATATATTATCTTGGACACCTTTTATAATTGGGAGCACTCATTAAGTATGACATGCTAAAAGAGTTGACGTTGGACAAGGAAGACAACATAAAAGTTTATGTTTTCCAACATCTCAGTTAAATTATATTGTCATTGACCTTCCAAACATGTTGAGCTTGCCTTTCCCCCTCATGCTAGCCAAATTCCTTGCACCAAATAGAGATACTACTTGTGCTTCCAAATATCCTTAAACCCAGTTTTGCCATGAGAGTCCACCATACCTACCTATGGATTGAGTAAGATCCTTCAAGTAAGTTGTCATGTTGCAAGCAATAAAAATTGCTATCTAAATATGTATGACTTATTAGTGCAGAGAAAATAAGCTTTGTACGATCTTGTTGTGGAAGTAATAAAAGCGACGGACTGCATAATAAAGGTCCACATACAAGGGGCAATATAAAGTGGCGTTCTTTGCATTAAGATTTTGTGCATCAACCCTAAACGCACATGACAACCTCTGCTTCCCTCTGCGAAGGGCCTATCTTTTACTTTATGTTTTTACTTTATGCTTGAGTCAAGGTGATCCTCACCTTTCCCTTTTTCATTTTATCCTTTGGCAAGCTCCTCGTGTTTGAAAGATCATGATATATATATCCAATTGAATGTAAGTTAGCATGGGCTATTATTGTTGACATCACCTAAAGCTGAATACATTGGAAGGCAACACAATAAGCCCCTATTTTTCTCAGTGTCCAGCTGAAACTCCATAACCACAAGTACTGCGTGAGTGTTAGCAATTGTAGAAGACCACGAGATAGTTGAGTATGTGAGTTTGCTGAAAAGCTCTATTGTTGACTCTTTCTGATGTTATGATAAATTGCAATTGCTTCAATGACTGAGATTATAGTTTGTTAGTTCCCAATGAAGTTTTTCAACCATACTTGACATTGTGAATTGATTGTTACTTGAGCATTAGAAATCATATGATAAAATCTATATATGTTGTTGTTATAAGAAGAATCATGATGCCCTCATGTCCGTATTTTATTTTTATCGACACCTCTATATCTAAACATGTGGGCATATTTTTCGATATCGCCTTCCGCTTGAGGACAAGCGAGGTCTAAGCTTGGGGGAGTTGATACGTCCATTTTGCATCATGCTTTTATATCAATATTTATTGCATTATGGACTGTTATTACACATTATATCTCAATACCTATGGCTATTCTCTCTTATTTTACAAGGTTTACCATGAAGAGGGGGAATGCCGGCAGCTGGAATTCTGGCGGGAAAAGGAGCAACCATTGAAAACCTATTCTGCACAGCTCCAAAAGTCCTGAAACTCCACAAAACATCTTTTTGGAATTTATAAGAATTATTGAGCGAAAGAAATACACCAGGGGGCCCACATCATGTCCAGGAGAGAGGAGGGCGTGCCCCCCCTATAGGGCGCCCCCTATCTCCTGGGCCCCCTGGTGGGCCTCCGGTGTCCATCTTCTGCTATATCAGAGCTTTTACCCTGGAAAAAATTGTGGGCAAGCTTACGGGACGAAACTCCGCCGCCACGAGGCGGAACCTTGGCGGAATCAATCTAGGGCTCCGGCAGGGCTGTTCTGCCAGGGACACTTCCCTCCGAGAGGGGGAAATCATCACCAACGTCATCACCAACGATCCTCTCGTCGGGAGGGGGTCAATCTCCATCAACATCTTCACCAGCACCATCTCCTCTCAAAACCCTAGTTCATCTCTTGTATCCAATCTTGCCAAACCAGAAATTGGTACTTGTGGGTGCTAGTAGTGTTGATTACTCCTTGTAGTTGATGCTAATTGGTTTACTTGGTGGAAGATCATATGTTCAGATCCTTTATGCATATTATTACCCCTCTGATTATGAACATGAATATGCTTTGTGAGTAGTTACGTTTGTTCCTGAGGACATGGGTGAAGTCTTGCTATTAGTAGTCATGTGAATTTGGTATATTTTGATGAGATGTATGTTGTCTTTTCCTCTAGTGGTGTTATGTGAACGTCGACTACATGACAATTCACCATTATTTGGGACTAGAGGAAGGCATGGGGAAGTAATAAGTAGATGATGGGTTGCTAGAGTGACAGAAGCTTAAACCCTAGTTTATGCGTTGCTTCATTAGGGGCTGATATGGATCCATATGTTTAATGCTGTGGTTAGGTTTACCTTAATACTTCTTTTGTAGTTGCGGACGCTTGCAATAGGGGTTAATCATAAGTGGGATGCTTGTCCAAGTAAGAGCAGTACCCAAGTACCGGTCCACCCACATATCAAATTATCAAAGTACCTACGCGAATCATATGAGCGATGAAAACTAAGCAGCGATAATTCCCATGTGTCCTCGGGAGCTCCTTTCTCGTTATTAGAAATTGTCCAGGCTTATCCTTTGCTGCATAAAGGATTGGGCCACCTTGCTGCACTTTGTTAACTTTATTTACTTGTTACTCGTTACTATTTATCTTATCACAAAACTATCTATCACCTACAATTTCAGTGGTTGCAGAGAAAACCTTATCGAAAATCGCTTATCATTTCCTTCTCCTCCTCGTTGGGTTCGACACGCTTACTTATTGAAAGGACTATGATTGATCCCCTACACTTGTGGGTCATCAACAACTACATCAACCGCGTTGTGCTAACGCTTCTGCTTTCGGTCTTTTTTGAAATTACTATGTTCCCCAACACACAACCCACCATGGCACGCCCTGGTGGGTTGTGCCCTCCTCGTTGGCCTCCCGCATCGCCTCTTTGCTCTTTAAATACCCCAATAATCTAGAAACCCTAGGGGAGTCGACGAAAATCAATTCCAGCCGCCGCAGAGTCCAGAAACACCAGATCCAATCTAGACACCATCACAGAGGGTGTTGGGGATGTAACTATTGGGTATGACCCGCCTAGGAGGGGCCGGGTCATACCATTGGCGGTTCATAATGAGAAGGCCCAAGAAGATGTTGAAGATTGCGGTTCATGAAGCAAGCTTACCGAAGGCCAAAGACTCGGAGGCGACTTGAGGCCCACGGGCATAAACCGCCATATGTTTAACTTGTATGTAAAGGAAAGTTTAGTATTGGTCACCGAGCCGGACATGTTGTGTATGAGCCGTCCGGGACTCTGTAAGCCGCCGCAGTTGACCTATGTATATAAAGGGGTGACCTGGCGGCGGGTTAAGGCAAGAAACAACAAGTCGAGAATTAGGTCAAGCGTATTCGCTCCCTGGAAATCAAAACCCAAGCAATACAACCTAAAGTAGGAGTAGTCCTTTACCTCGTTGAGAGGGGCCGAACCTGGGTACAACTCTCTGTGTCCTTTGTCCCGTTTAACCCCTTCAAGCTAACTACGTTGCGATGGCTCCACACCTAAGTCCTCTTGTTAGGGCATCTGCCATGACAATTCCAAGACAGTTGGCACCCACCATGGGGCTAGCGCACGGTGGTTTCGAGTTCTTGAAGGACAACTTCGCAGGGCTCAAGGGATACACTGTGGGCCGGATGACTAAGAGTCGTCGCGACAAGCTCTACATCGACGACGCGGCCTAGGGCCCCGAGGCCGGCTCAACCGAGTACAGGTACCGGGTCCCCTTTGGCGGGATTCATGTCTTCATCGGCAAGATTGGTGAGTCAGATGCTGAGCCGGACACCTACGCCGACATCGTCGAGACGGCTCAGCGCGCGCGACTCGCTGATACGTCTCCAACGTATCTATAATTTATGAAGTATTCATGCCATGTTTACAATAGATTTATATGATTTTGGTATGATTTGATTAGAACTTACCCGGACTGACACTGTTTTCAGTAGAACTATCGTGGTATTGTTTTTGTGCAGAAATAGAAGTTCTTGGAATGTGATGAAAATCAACGGAGATTTTTTTGGAAAATATAAAAAATACTGGAACAAAAATCTACCAGAGGGGAGTCCCGAGGGCACCACGAGTGTGGAGGGCGCCCCCACCCCCTAGGGCGCCCCCCTGCCTCGTGGACTCCCATGGGCCCCCTTGACGTGAAATCAACGCCAACTGCTCCTATAGATCAAGAAAACCCTAGAATAGAAGGGATATCGAAAGTTCCACCGTTGCAAGCCTCTGTAGCCATGAGAAATCAATCTAGGCCCTCTCTGGCACCCTGCTAGAGGGGGCCATCATCACTGGAGGCCATGGGAAAGGATCTCGGTGGGGCCATCATCGCCATGAAGGCCAAGGACCAGAGGGGGAGCCTCTCCCCATCCAGGGGGAGGCCATGGAGGAAGAAGCACAAGGGGGAGAACCTCTCCTCCTCTCTCTCGGTGGCACCGGAGTGCCATCGGGAGGGGAATCATCGCTGTGGTGCTCGTCTTCATCAACATCACCATCATCATCACCATCATCATCTCTTTTACGCGGTCTACTCTCCCGCACCCCGCTGTAATCCCTACTTGAACATGGTGCTTTATGCCACATATTATGATCCAATGATGTGTTGCCATTCTATGATATTTTGAGTAGATATCCTTTGTCTTTGGGTTGATTGATGATCTAGATTGGTATGAGTTGTATGTTTTATTTTGGTGCTGTCCTATTGTGCCCTCTGTGTGGCGCAAGCGTGAGGGATTCCCGCTGTAGGGTGTTGCAATACGTTCATGATTCACTTATAGTGGGTTGCTTGAGTGACAGAAGCATAAACCCGAGTAAGGGGGTTGTTGCATATGGGATAAAGGGTACTTGACATGTTAATGCTATGGCTGGGTTTTACCTTAATGATCTTTAGTAGTTGCGGATGCTTGCTAGAGTTCCAATCATAAGTGCATATGATCCAAGAAGAGAAAGTATGTTAGCTTATGCATCTCCCTCATATGAAATTGCAATAGTGATTACTGGTCTTGTTAACAATTGCCTAGGACAATTCCGCACATCGGCCCATCATTATTCCACAATCTCTATTTATAATACTTAAGTAATATATTCTAACTCTACGATAATAGCACCTACTTTTATATTTTAGCTCTCCGATATCATGCAAAGTTATCCTCTTCATACCCACAACGTAGTTTTATTTCTCGTTTCTAGTTGTAAGCAAACATTCGGTGTACGTAGAGTCATATCAGTGGCAGATAGGACTTGAGAGAATATTGATCTTGCCTTTAGCTCCTTGTGGGTTCGACACTCCATACTTATCACTTCCACCTTTGGGAATTGCTACGATGATTCCATGCACTTGGGGATTATCAAGCTCTTTTCTGGCGCCGTTGCCGGGGAGCAATAGCGTGGGTTTGATGTTCTCATGTGTGCTTGTTTGCTTTCTTCACTAAGTACTTTTTGTTTTCCCTTTTTTTGCTTAGTTGTGGGTGAAACATACAAAAAATTTAAAAAATTAAAATACAAAAAGATTCACTTGCCTCATATGCCTAAAAAGTTTTTCAAAAAGAGAAGTGATTGGAAAGTTAAGCATTGGAGAAGTGAGGGTCGAGCTTGAACACTTGTGTTCATGCTCATGGAACAATGTAAAAAATTTCATGGAAAATTTCTATGAAAATAATTATCCCCTTGTTTATATCTATTGTATTATAAAATAATGTGCCATGCTTTGGTTTTAGGATGATTAGATTGCTTGTTTACTATGTGCAATACAAAAACAGAAACTTTGGCTGTAGAGCGTGAATTTTCATTTTTTACTGGAAAGTCAAATGGGTCTGAATTTTTTTGCACATTACTTCTGTATGATTTGTTTAAATTTTCATATTTGTTTTAGAATGTTTGGAGTTACAGAAGTACACGAAATTTCCAGGTTACTACAGACTGTCCTGTTTTGACAGATTCTGTTTTCTATGTGTTGTTTGCTTATTTTGATGAATCTATGGGTAGTATCGGGGGGTATGAACCATGGTGAAGTTGGAATACAGTAGATATAATGCTAATATGAAATTGGAATGAGTTTACAACATTACCTAAAGGTAGTGATTTGCTTTATTATACTAATGGATCTCACAAAGTGTTTGTTAATTTGTGTGGATGAAGTGTTCGAAGAATGAGGACTTATTGATGCAATAAGAATAAAGAGAGGCAAGAGTTAAAGCTTGGGGATGCCCAATGGACCCCAAGTAAATATTTCAAGAATACTCAAGCATCCAAGGTTTGGGATGCCCCGGTTGGCATCCCATCTTTCTTCTTTAACAATTATCGGTATACCTCGGTTTTTGTTTTGTTCACATGATTTGTGTCCTTTGTGTTTTTCTTTTTTCTTTAAGAACCTTGCTAGTATGAGATAGCCATTCATTGATTTATATAATGCTTCATGCATTTATATCTTTTGAGTATGATCTTATAGAATTTCTCTTTGTGCTTCACTTAAATCTTTTGAGTATGGTTTTATAGAATGCTTCGTGTGCTTCACTTATATATTTTTGGAGCTTGGATATTGGTTAGTCTATATTAATTGTAGAATGCTCCATGAACTTCACTTATATATTTTGGAGTATGAATAATATTATCATCGAAAGTTGGTTTGGAAGAGTGTCAACTTTAGGAAGTAACGATCCCACTATTTTGGAGAGGTCTTGACTTTAGTTAGTAATGATTCCATTATTTCGGAAGAGGTTCCAATTGATTATGAGAACAAAGTTGTTACCTATGATTGTTATTGTGATGGCATGTATTCTATAAGGGAATATGTTAACCATGAAACTTGTCATCATCATTTTAATTTTCAATTGGATTGTGCCTCACGTGATAGTTATTTTGTTGAGTTTGCTCCTACTATTTCGAATGAGAAGAATTTTGCTTATGTAGAGAGTAGTAAAATTTCTATGATTGTAGATCATGAAAAGAATGCTTTATGTGAAGGTTATATTATTGAAGTCATTCATGATGCTACTGAATTTTTTTATGAGGGAGGAATATATGCTTCTAGGAGTTGCAATAATATCAAGTTTCCTCTCTATGTGCTTAAAGTTTTGAAGTTATACTTGTTTTGCCTTCCTATTCTAGTTGATCCTTGTTCCCATAAGTTGTGTGCTCACAAAATCCCTAGACATAGGAAGTGTGTTAGACTTTAATGTGCTAGTCATATTCTTCAAGATGCTCTCTTATCTTTTATGTGAGCATCATTGAAATCATCATGCCTAGCTAAAAGGCATTAAAGAAAAATGCTTGTTGGGAGACAACCCAATATTTACCCTTACTGTTTTTGTGTGTTCACATGATTAAGATACTATAGTAGTCGTGTTTTATAGCTTTTGTTTCAATAAAATGCCAAGACCTTTGGGAAGACTTGGGTGAAAGTTAATGTGATCTTGCTGTAAAAAACAGAAACTTTGCACTCACGAGATTAGCTGTCATTTTTTACATAAGAGTGCTTTTGAGTTTATTATATTTGCAGAAGATTAATAGAAAAATTCCTCACATCCACTAATTTATTTCATAATTGTTGGTGTAGCATAAGTATGGTTGCTGTTCAGATCATTATAGACTGTTCTGTTTCTGACAGATTCTGTTTTCATTGCATAGTTTGCTTGTTTTCTAGTTTCTATGGCTTATATTTCTCAATATAAATTGTAGAAATGATATGGTACAGTAGGAATTGTGTGAGAAAAATTATGAATATTTTCTTTGACAGTACCAAAGTGAATGGTTTACTCTTTATCATACTAACCCATCTCACGAAGATCCGTTAAGTTTTGTGTGATTGAAGTTTTCAAGTTTTGGGTGAGATATCGATATGAGCAGAATAAGGAGTGGAAAAACCCTAAGATTGGGGATTCCCAAGGCACCCCAAGGTAATATTCAAGGAGGACTCAAGCGCCTAAGCTTGGGGATGCCAGGAAGGCATCCCCTCTTTCGTCTTCAAAACTATCGGTATACCTTACTCGGAGCTATATTTTTATTCGTCACATGATATGTGTTTTGCTTGGAGCATATTTTCAATTTTACTTGATGTTTGAATAAAATCATTGGATCTGAAATATTGAATGAAAAAGAATCCTCCCATGGCTAGTTGGTTATTTGACTACTCAGTGTTCTTCACTTATATCTTTTTGGAGTAGTTTATCATTTACTCACGTGCTTCATATATATCCTATGAGTAAATGGTTGAATGAATTGAATATCATAAATCTGAATTTATATATGTTTCATATGCTTATACCATGGGGAGTAATGACTTCACACATAATAAGTATAGGTGATAAATTTATTGAAATTTAGCAAATGTAGTATTGGTCACTTGAACAATTCATGAAAGAATATTGAAGGAAGAGATATTTCACATATAAATATACTATCTTGGACATCTTTTGTAATTGTGAGCACTCATTAAAATATGGCATGCTAAAAAGTTTATGTTGGACAAGGAATACAACTTAATGGGTTACGTTTTCCTATATCCGAATAGACGTTACATTGTCTTGGACCATCCAACATGTTAGGCTTACCTTTCCCTCTCATGCTAGCCAAATTCTTTGCACCAAGTAGAGATACTACTTGTGCTTCCAAACACCCCTTAAACCCAGTTTTGCCATGAGAGTCCACCATACCTACCTATGGATTGAGTAAGATCCTTCAAGTAAGTTGTCATCAGTGCAAGCAATAAAAATTGCTCCTTAAATATATATGATCTATTAGTGCGAAGAAAATAAGCTTTATACGAACTTGCGATATGGAAGAAATAAAAGCGACGGGCTGCATAATAAAGGTCCTTATCACAAGCGGCAATATAAAGTGACGTTCTTTTGCATTAAGATTTTGTACATCCAACCATAAAAGCACATGACAACCTCTGCTTCCCACTGCGAAGGGCTTACTTTTATCTTCTACCCTTATACAAGAGTCATGGTGATCATCACCTTTCCTTTTTACACTTTTTCCTTTAGCAAGCACTTTCTGTTGGAGCGATTAGGATATATATATCCACTTGGATGTAGGTTTTCATAAATTATTATTGTTGACATTACCCTTGAGGTAAAAGGTTGGGAGGCGAAACTATAAGCCCCTATCTTTCTCTGTGTCCGATTGAAACTTTGAACCAATAAATATCACATGAGTGTTAGCAATTGTGAAAGATTAAATGATAGTTGAGTATGGGGAGTTTGCTGAACCAAAGCTCTTACATAGACCCTTCCCGAAAATAAGATGAATTGCAATTGTTTGATGACTAAGAGCATGGTTTGTTAGTTTTCAAGAAAGTTTATGATCTATACTTTAACATGTGAATAGCTTGTTACTAGATCATGAGAAGTTTTATGAGTTGAGCTACTGTTATGATATATAATGATGCTAGAAAAAGTGATTGAAACTATCATTGATCAAACTTATGCACTTGCTAGCATTCACACTTCATAAATTATTTCTTTTATCATTTACCTACTCGAGGATGAGCAGGAATTAAGCTTGGGGATGCTGATACGTCTCCAATGTATCTATAATTTATGAAGTATTCATGCCATGTTTACAATAGTTTAATATGATTTTGGTATGATTTGATTATAACTAACCCGGACTGATGTTGTTTTCAGCAGAACTACCGTGGTGTTGTTGTTGTGTAGAAATAAAAGTTATCGGAATGCGATGAAAATCAACAGAGATTTTTTTGGAAAATAAAAAATGCTGGAACAAACATCTATCGGAGGGGAGTCCCGAGGGCACCACGAGGGTGGAGGGCGCCCCACCCCCTAGGGCGCGCCCCCTCCTCATGGACTCCCCATGGGCCCTCTTGACATGAAATCAACACTAACTCTTCCTATAAATCAATAAAACCCTAGAACAGAAGGGAGATCGGAAGTTCCGCCACCGCAAGCCTCTGTAGCCACGAGAAATCAATCTAGGCCCTCTCTGGCACCCTGCCGGAGGGGGCCATCATCACCGGAGGCCATGGGGAAGGATCTCGGAGGGGCCATCATCGCCATGAAGGCCAAGGACCAGAGGGGGAACCTCTCCCCATACAGGGGGGAGGCCATGGAGGAAGAAGCACAAGGGTAGAACCTCTCCTCCTCTCTCTCGATGGCGCCGGAGTGCCATCGCGAGGGGAATCATCGCTGCGGTGATCGTCTTCATCAACATCACCATCCTCATCTCTTCTATGCGGTCCACTCTCCGGCACCCCGTTGTAATCCCTACTTGAACATGGTGCTTTATGCCACATATTATGATCCAATGATGTGTTGCCATCCTATGATGTTTTGAGTGGATATCCTTTGTCTTTGGGTTGATTGATGATCTATATTGGTATGAGTTGTATGTTTTATTTTGGTGTTGTCCTATTGTGCCCTCCGTGTCGCGCAAGCGTGAGGGCTTCCCGCCGTATGGTGTTGCAATACGTTCATGATTCGCTTATAGTGGTTTGCTTGAGTGACAGAAGCATCAACCCGAGTGAGGGGGTTGCTGCATATGGGATAAAGGGACTTGATATGTTAATGCTATGGTTGGGATTTACCTTAATGATCTTTAGTAGTTGTGGATGCTTGCTAGAGTTCCAATCATAAGTGCATATGATCCAAGAAGATAAAGTATGTTAGCTTATGCCTCTCCCTCATATGAAATTACAACAGTGATTACCGATCTTGTTAACAATTTCCTAGGACAATTCCGCACACCGGCCCATCATTATTCCACACTCGCTATTTATAATACTTAAGTAATATATTCCAATTCTATGATAACAACACCTAGTTTTATATTTTAGCTCTTTGGTATCATGCAAAGTTATCCTCTTCATACCCACAACATAGTTTTATTTCTCGTTTCTAGTTGGAAGCATACGTTCGGTGTATTTAGAGTCGTATCAGTGGCAGATAGGACTTGAGAGAATATTGATCTTGCCTTTAGCTCCTTGTGGGTTCGACACTCCATACTTATCACTTCCAGCTTTGGTAATTGCTATGGTGATTCCCTGCACTTGGGGATTATCACCAGCCAAGGTTCAAGCCGCCCCGAAGTGTGTCTTTGTTGGCTGTATTCAAGGAGTGGATCTAGAGGGAGGATCTGTGTCCGGTGGAGAGACGACCGTCTATTCAGGCGATGAGTCCTCAACCGGTGAGACCAGCTCCATGCATCAAGTGCAGGATGGTAGGCTTTGGGGCTGTTCCGATGGAGACAGTATTCCGGACTCCTATGAGCCGCCGAGACGGGTGGCGATCTTCATGGCCGGTACGCATCCAGGGCAGAATTTTTCAACTACGGCAACAATGGTATCTGGTTCAGCGACTGCTAGGGCAGCCGGGGCAGGAGGCCCTGTGCGCCCACTGGCTCAAATTTTATCTGAATAGTTGGAGGCTCTGGCAACGATGCTAACAATGGAGGTAACCCCGGCGAACCAAGTGCAACATAATGTGGACATTGCGAAGTTACGGGATGAGATAGCTCAAGCTAAGGAGGATCTTAACGCTGAGAACACCCGGATGGCAACGGAACGAGCCGCCTTGGAGAGGGAAGCAGAACAGATTCAAGTAGAAAATTTTCATTTGAGCTTGGACTGGAACGCATCAAACGTTGTCTTTAACAGAAGGCATGCAGGTCGTTTACCCCCGGTTTACGATGCGAGAAATCTTTTCAACACGCCTGGGGCAGGAACCAGTAACCCGCCTGTTATGGATCGGGCCATTGAGGCGCCGGCGGCCTGATGTCTACTACACAACTTTATTCTTGTAGACATGTGTTGGGCCTCCAAGCGCAGAGTTTTGTAGGACAGTAGCAATTTTCCCTCAAGTGGATGACCTAAGGTTTATCAATCCGTGAGAGGTGTATGATGAAGATGGTCTCTCTCAAACGACCCTGCAACCAAATACCGGAAATCTCTTGTGTCCCCAACACACCCAATACAATGGCAAATTGTATAGGTGCACTAGTTCGGCGAAGAGATGGTGATAAAAGTGTAATATGGATGGTAGAAATATATTTTTATATCTGAATAAATAAAAACAGAAAGGTATTAAATAGTAAACAGGCACAAAAACGGTGTTGCAATGCTTAAAAATGAGGCCTAGGGTCCGTACTTTCGCTAGTGCAACCTCTCAACAATGCTAACATAGTTGGATCATATGATTATCCCTCAAAGTGCAGTAAAGAATCACTCCCGAGTTCCTATTAGCGTAGAACAAAAGATAGGAATTGTTTGTAGGTCACGAAACCACCTCAAAGCTATTCTTTCAGTTCGATCTATTCAAGAGTTCGTACTAAAATAACACAAAACAATTTTTTCTGTTTGATCTATCCTAGAGTTCGTACTAGAATAACACCAAAGCAAATTCATATTCATAATACTCAATCCACACAAAGAACTATAAAGAGACCCCAAAGTTTCCATCGGACAAAAATGTGCATCAACCCCTATGCATAGATTACCCCAATATCACCGCGGGAATCCGCGAGTTGAATGCCATAATGATACGTCTCCAACGTATCTATAATTTTTGATTGTTCCATGCTATTATATTACCTGTTTTGGATGTTTATGGGCTTTACTTTACACTTTTATATCATTTTGGGTCTAACCTAGTAACCGGAGGCCCAGCCCGAATTGCTGTTTTTTTGCCTATTTCAGTGTTTCGAAGAAAAGGAATATCAAACGGAGTCCAAACGAAAGGAAACCTTCGGGAGCGATTTTTTTGGAAAAACACAATCTAGGACACTTGGAGTGGACGTCAAGCAGCAAACGAGGAAGCCACGAGGCAGGAGGACGCGCCCTATGGGGGTGGGCGCGCCCCTACCATCGTGGGCCCCTCGTGGCTCAACCGACCTACCTCCTTCGCCTATATATATCCACATACCCTGAAAACATCCAGGAGTACCACGAAAAACTATTTCCGTCGCCACAACCTTCTGTATCCGCAAGATCCCATCTTGGAGACTTCGCCGGCGCTCTGCTGGAGGGGGAATCGACCATGGAGGGCCTCTACATCATCTCCAAGGCATCTCCGATGAGTTGTGAGTAGTTTGCCACAGACCTTCGGGTCCATAGTTATTAGCTAGATGGCTTCTTCTCTCTCTTTGAATCTCAATACAAAGTTCTCCTCGATCTTCTTGGAGATCTATTCGATGTAACTCTTTTTGCGGTGTGTTTGTCGAGATCCGATGAATTGTGGGTTTATGATAATGTTTATCTATGAGAAATATTTGAATCTCCTCTGAATTTTTTATGCATGATTGGTTATCTTTGCAAGTCTCTTCGAATTATCAGTTTGGTTTGGCCTACTAGATTGATCTTTCTTGCAATGGGAGAAGTGCTTAGCTTTGGGTTCAATCTTGCGGTGTCCTTTCCCGATGATGCAAGGGGCAGCAAGGCACGTATTGTATTGTTGCCATCGAGGATAAAAAGATGGGGTTTATATCATATTGTTTGAGTTTATCCCTCTACATCATGTCATCTTGCTTAATGCGTTACTCTGTTCTCATGAACTTAATACTCTAGATGCAGGCAGGAGTCGGTCGATGTGTGGAGTAATAGTAGTAGATGCAGGCAGGAGTCGGTTTACTTGTTGCGGACGTGATGCCTATATACATGATCATGCCTAGATATTCTCATAACTATGTACTTTTCTATCAATTGCTCGACAGTAATTTGTTCACCCACCATAATACTTATGCTATCTTGAGAGAAGCCACTAGTGAAACCTATGGCTCCCGGGTCTATCTTTTATCATATAAGTTTCCCATCTATCTTTAATTTGAAATCTTTAGTTTCCAATCTATATCATAAAAATACCAAATTATTTATCTTATCTTATTATCTCTATCAGATCTCACTTTCACATGTTACCGTGAAGGGATTGACAACCCCTTTATCGCATTGGTTGCGAGGTTCTTGTTTCTTTGTGTAGGTGCGAGGGACTTGTGCCGGGGAGGTCTTCGCTCAAGTCAAGACATACCAAGTACCCATCACAAACTCATCTCCCTCGCATTACATTATTTTCCATTTGCCTCTCGTTTTCCTCTCCCCCACTTCACCCTTGCCGTTTTATTCGCCCTCTCTTTTCTGTTCGCTTCTTTTTTACTTTCCTTTTGTGTGCCTGTTGTTGGATTGCTTGTCACGATGGCTACAAATAATACTAAATTGTGTGACTTTTCCAATACCAACAACAATGATTTCCTTAGCACTCCAATTGCTCCTCTTAATGATGATGAATCTTGTGAAATCAATGCTGCTTTGTTAAATCTTGTTATGAAAGATCAATTCTACGGCCTTCCTAGTGAAGATGCCGCTACTCATCTAAACAACTTTGTTGATTTGTGTGATATGCAAAAGAAGAAAGATACGGATAATGATATTGTTAAACTGAAGTTATTTCTGTTTTCACTTAGAGATCGTGCTAACACTTGGTTTTCGTCTTTGCCTAAAGATAGCATTGGTTCATGGAATAAGTGCAAAGATGCTTTTATCTCTAAGTATTTTCCTCCTGCTAAGATCATCTCTCTTAGGAACGATATTATGAATTTTAAACAACTTGATCATGAGCATGTTGCCCAATCTTGGGAAAGAATGAAATTAATGATTCGCAATTGCCCTACACATGGTTTGAATTTATGGATGATCATACAAAAAATTTATTCCGGATTGAATTTTGCTTCTAGAAATCTTTTAGATTCGGTCGTGCGAGGCACTTTTATGGAAATCACTTTAGGAGAAGCTACTAAACTCCTAGATAATATTATGGTTAATTATTCTCAATGGCACACCGAAAGATCTACTAGTAAAAAATTTCATGCGATAGAAGAGATTAATGTTTTGAGTGGAAAGATGGATGAACTTATGAAATTATTTGCTACTAAGAGTGCTCCTATTGATCCCAATGATATGACTTTGTCTACTTTGATTGAGAATAATCTATGGATGTGAATTTTGTTGGTAGGAATAATTTTGGTAACAACGCGTATAGAGGAAACTTTAATCCTAGGCCGTTTCCTAGTAATTCCTCTAATAATTATGGTAATTCCTACAACAACTCTTATGGAAATTTTAATAGGATGCCCTCTGATTTTGAGAATAGTGTTAAAAAATTTATGATCTCTCAAAAGAATTTCAATGCTTTGCTTGAAGAAAAATTGCTTAAAGTTGATGAATTGGCTAGAAACGTTGATAGACTTTCTCTTGATCTTGATTCTTTGAAACTTAGATCTATTCCACCTAAGCATGATATCAATGAGTCTCCCAAAGCCATGAGAATTTCCATTGATGAGTGCAAAGAAAGAACCACTAGGATGCGTGCTAAGAAAGATTGCTTTGTAAGAGCGTGTTCTTTTAGTTTTCATGAAAATAATGATGAAGATCTAAAAGTTATTGATGTGTCCCCTATTAAATCTTTGTTTTGCAATATGAATCTTGATAATGATGGGACTGGACATGAGTCAACTTTAGTTAAAAGGCGCCCCAATGGTTCGCAGTTTTTAGATCTTGATGCTAAATTTGGTAGAAGTGGGATTGGAGAGGTCAAAACTTTACTTAGCAATGAACCCACTATTCTGGATTACAAGGAATTTAATTATGATTATTGTTCTTTAATAGATTGTATTTCCTTGTTGCAATCGGTGTTGAATTCTCCTCATGCTTATAGTCAAAATAAAGCTTTTACCAAACATATTGTTGATGCCTTGATGCAATCTTATGAAGAAAAACTTGAATTGGAAGTTTCTATACCTAGAAAACTATATGATGAGTGGGAACCCACTATTAGATTAAAATTAAAGATCATGAATGCTATGCTTTGTGTGATTTGGGTGCTAGTCTTTCCACGATTCCGAAAACTTTATGTGATGTGCTAGGTTTCCATGAAATTGATGATTGCTCTTTAAACTTGCACCTTGCTGATTCCACTATTAAGAAACCTATGGGAAGGATTAATGATGTTCTTATTGTTGCAAATAGGAATTATGTGCCGGTATATTTTATCGTTCTTGATGTAGATTGCAATCTTTCATGTCCTATTATTCTTGGTAGACCTTTCCTTAGAACGATTGGTGCAATTATTGATATGAAGGAAGGGAATATTAGATTCCAATTTCCATTAAGGAAGGCATGGAACACTTTCCTAGGAAGAAAGTCAAATTACCTTATGAATCTATTATGCGAGCCACTTATGAATTGAATACCAAAGATGGCAATACTTAGATCTATTCTCGCTTTTATGCCTAGCTACGGGCGTTAAACGATAGTGCTTGTTGGGAGGCAACCCAATTTTATTTTTGTTTCTTGCTTTTTTGCTTCTGTTTAGTAATAAATAATTCATCTAGCCTCTGTTTAGATGTGGTTTTATGTTTTAATTAGTGTTTGTGCCAAGCAGAACCTATAGGACAACCTAAGGTGATAGTTAATTTGATTCTGCTAAAAAACAAAAACTTTTGCAAGCACGAGAATAATTTTAATAAATTACAGGAATGTGCTTTTTAGTTGATTCATTTCGAAGTAGATCAAAAGACAAATTGGCCAGTACTTCCTATTTTGGTAGGGTTTTTAGAGTTCCAAATTATTCGAAAGTTACAGATTTCTACAGACTGCTCTGTTTTTGACAGATTCTGTTTTTCGTGTGTTGTTTGCTTATTTTGATGCATCTATGGCTAGTATCAGGGGGTATGAACCTAAGTTGGAATACATTAGGTTTAACACCAATATAAATAAATAATGAGTTCATTACAGTACCTTATGTGGTGGTTTTTCTTTCTTGCACTAACGGAGCTTATGAGATTTCCTGTTGAGTTTTGTGTTGTGAAGTTTTCAAGTTTTGGGTAAAGGTTTGATGGACTATGGAATAAGGAGTGGCAAGAGCCTAAGCTTGGGGATGCCCATGGAATACCAAGATAATCCAAGGACAACCAAAAGCCTAAGCTTGGGGATGCCCAGGAAGGCATCCCCTCTTTCGTCTTCGTCTATCGATAACTTTACTTGGAGCTATATTTTTATTCGCCGCATGATATGTGTTTTGCTTGAAGCATCTTGTATGATATGAGTATTTGCTTTTTAGTTTACCACAACCATCCTTGCTGTACACACCTTTTGGGAGAGACACACATGATTTGGAATTTATTAGAATACTTTATGTGCTTCACTTATATCTTTTGAGCTAGACAATTTTGCTCTAGTACTTCACTTATATCTTTTAGAGCACGGCGGTGGCTTTATTTTGTAGAAATTATTGGCCCCTCATGCTTCACTTATATTATTTTGAGAGTCTTTTAGAACAGCATGGTATTTTCTATGGTTATAAAATTGGTCCTAGAATGATGGGCATCCAAGTTGGGTATAATAAAAACTATCATAGGAAGTGAATTGGATGCTATGATCAATTTGATGCTTGATAATTGTTTTGAGATATAGAGGTGGTGATATTAGAGTCATGCTAGTTGGGTAATTGTGAATTTAAAGAATACTTGTGTAACAAATTTGTTGCATGGGGTGCTCTTTTGATTGCCTTCCTTATGTGTGGAGGTCGGGGTCGCGCGATGGTTAAATCCTACCAACCCTTCCCCTAGGAGCATGCGTAGTAGTACTTTGCTTCGAGGGCTAATAAAACTTTTGCAATAAGTATACGAGTTCTTAAAGACTTATGTGAGTCCATGGATTATACGCACTATTACCTTTCCATCATTGCTAGCCTCTTCGGTACCGTGCATTGCCCTTTCTCACCCTGAGAGATGGTGCAAACTTCGCCGATGCATCCAAACCCTGTGATACGATACGCTCTATCACACATAAACCTCCTTATATCTTCCTCAAAACAGCCACCATACCTACCTATTATGGCATTTCCATAGCCATTCCGAGATATATTGCCATGCAACTTTCCACCGTTCCGTTCATCATGACACGTTTCATCATTGTCATATTGATTTTGCATGATCATGTAGTTGTCATCGTATTTGTGGCAAAGCCACCTTCATAATTTTTCATACATGTCGCTCTTGATTCATTACATATCCCAGTACACCGCTGGAGGCATTCATATAGAGTCATATCTTGTTCTCGTATCGAGTTGTAATCAATGAGTTGTAAATAAATAGAAGTGTGATGATCATCATTATTAGAGCATTGTCCCTTATAAAAAAAGAAGAAAGGCCAAATAAAAAAGGCCAACAAAAAAAATGAAAGGCTAAATTAAAAAAGGAAAGGCCCAAAAAAAGAGAAAGAAAAAAAGGGGGACAATGTTACTATCTTTTTCCACATGTGTGCTTCAAAGTAGCACCATGTTCTTCATATAGAGAGTCTCTTATGTTGTCACTTTCATATACTAGTGGGAATTTTTCATTATAGAACTTGGCTAGTATATTCCAATGATGGGCTTCCTCAAAATGCCCTAGGTCTTCGTGAGCAAGCAAGTTGGATGCACACCCGCTTAGTTTCTTTTATTGAGCTTTCATACATTTATAGCTCTAGTGCATCCGTTGCATGGCAATCCCTACTCCTCATGTTGACATCAATTGATGGGCATCTCCATAGCCCATTGATTAGCCTCGTCAATGTGAGACTTTCTCCTTTTATTTTCTTCTCCACACAACCTCCATCATCATATTCTATTCCACCCATAGTGCTATATCCATGGCTCACGCTCATGTATTGCGCGAGAGTTGAAAAAAGCTGAAGCACATTAAAAAGTATGAACCAATTGCTTGGCTGAAACCGGGGTTGCGCATGATGGGAGTATTTTGTGTGATGAAAATGAAACATCGCCTAACTATATGATTTTGTAGGGATGAACTTTCTTTAGCCATGTTATTTTGAGAAGACATGATTGCCTTGTTAGTATGCCTGAAGTATTACTATTTCTTATGTCAATGTGAACTTTTATTTTGAATCATTTGGATCTGAACATTCATGCCACAATAAAGAAAATTACATTGAGAATTATGCTAGGTAGCATTCCACATCAAAAATTCTATTTTTATCATTTACCTACTCTAGGACGAGCAGGAATTAAGCTTGGGGATGCTTGAAACGTCTCCAAAGTATATATAATTTTTTATTGTTCCATGCTATTATATTACCTATTTTGGATGTTTATTGGCTTTACTTTACACTTTTATATCATTTTTGGGACTAACCTACTAACCGGAGGCCCAGCCCGAATTGCTGTTTTTTGCCTATTTCAGTGTTTCGAAGAAAAGGAATATCAAACGGAGTCCAAACGGAATGAAACCTTCGGGAGCGATTTTTTTGTAACAAACGCAATCCAGGAGACTTGGAGTGGACGTCAAGCAGCAGACGAGGAAGCCACGAGGAAGGAGTGTTGGGGAATGTAGTAATTTCAAAAAATTCCTACACACACGCAAGATCATGGTGATGCATAGAAACAAGAGGGGAGAGTTTCGTCCACGTACCCTCGTAGACCGAAAGCGGAAGCGTTAGCACAACGCGGTTGATGTAGTCGTACGTCTTCATGGCCTGACCGATCAAGCACCAAAACTATGACACCTACGAGTTCTTGCACATGTTCAGCTCGATGACATCCTCCGTACTCCGATCCAGCAGAATGTCGGGGAAGAGTGCCGTCAGCACGACGACGTGGTGACGGTCTTGATGTTCTACCGTCGCAGGGCTTCACCTAAGCACCGCTACAATATTATCGAGGAGAACTATGGTGGAGGGGGCACCTCACACGGCTAAGAGATCAAGAGATCATTTGTTGTGTCTATGGGGTGCCCCCCTCCCCCGTATATAAAGGAGTGGAGGAGGGGGCTGGCCAAGGGGGGTGGCGCGCCCTAGGGGGGAGTCCAACCCCCATCGGGAGTAGGACTCCCCCTTTCCTATTAGGAGAGGGAGAGGGAAGGAAGAGGAGGGAGGGAAGAAGGAAAGGGGCCCGGCCCCCCTCCCAATTCGGATTGGGCTTGGGGGCGCCCCCTCCTTTGCTCCTTTCCCCTTCTTTCCACTAAGGCCCAATAAGGCCCATATACCTCCCGGGGGGTTCCGATAACCTCCCGGAGCTCCGGTATTGTCCCAATCTCACCCGGATCCTTTCCGGTGTCCAAATATAGTCGTCCAATATATCAATCTTTATGTCTCGACCATTTCGAGACTCCTCATCATGTACATGGTCACATCCGGGACTCCGAACAACCTTCAGTACATCAAAACTCATAAACTCATAATAAAACTGTCAACAAAACCTTAAGCGTGCGGACTCTACGGGTTCGAGAACTATGTAGACATGACCGAGACACGTTACTGGTCAATAACCAATAGCAGAACCTGGATGCTCATATTGGCTCCTACATATTCTACGAAGATCTCTATCGGTCAAACCGCATAACAACATACGTTGTTCCCTTTGTCATCGGTATGTTACTTGCCCGAGATTCGATCGTCGGTATCCCAATACCTAGTTCAATCTCATTACCGGCAAGTCTCTTTACTCGTTATGTAATGCATCATTCCGTCACTAACTCATTATCTACATTGCTTGCAAGGTTTATAGTGATGTGCATTACCAAGAGGGCCCAGAGATACCTCTCCGACAATCGGAGTGACAAAACGTAATCTCGAAATACGCCAACTCAACATGCACCTTTGGAGACACCTGTAGAGCTCCTTTATAATCACCCAGTTACGTTGTGACGTTTGGTAGCACACAAAGTGTTCCTCCCGTAAACGGGAGTTGCATAGTCTCATAGTTGTAGGAACATGTATAAGTCATGAAGAAAGCAATAGCAATATACTAAACGATCAAGTGCTAAGCTAACGGAATGGGTCATGTCAATCACATCATTCTCCTAATAATGTGATCCCGTTAATCAAATGACAACTCATGTCTATGGTTAGGAAACATAACCATCTTTGATTAATGAGCTAGTCAAGTAGAGGCATACTAGTGACATTAAGTTTGTCTATGTATTCACACATGTATCATGTTTCCAGTTAATACAATTCTAGCATGAATAATAAACATTTATCATGATATGAGGAAATAAATAATAACTTTATTATTGCCTCTAGGGCATATTTCCTTCAGTCTCCCACTTGCACTAGAGTCAATAATCTAGATTATACATTAATGATTCTAACACCCATGGAGTCTTGGTGTTGATCATGTTTTTCTCGTGGAAGAGGCTTAGTCGGCGGTGCGCAACATTCAGATCCGTATGTATCTTGCAAATCTCTATGTCTCCCACGGACTTGGTCCGGATGGAATTAGGCGTCTCTTGATGTGCTTGGTCCTCTTGTGAAATCTGGATTCCTTTACCAAGGCAATTGCACCAGTATTGTCACAGAAGATCTTCATTAGTCCTGATGCACTAGGTATGACACCTAGATCAGAAATGAACTCCTTCATCCAGACTACTTGATTTGCTGCTTCTGAAGCAGCTATGTACTCCGCTTCGCATGTAGATCCCACCACGACGCTTTGTTTAGAACTGCACCAACTGACAGCTCCACCGTTCAATATAAATACATATCCGGTTTGCGATTTAGAATCGTCCGGATCAGTGTCAAAGCTTGCATCGATGTAACCATTTACGACTAGCTCTTTGTCACCTCCATAAACGAGAAACATATCCTTAGTCCTTTTCGGTATTTCGGGATATTCTTGACCGCTGTCGATGATCCACTCTGGATTACTTTGGTACCTCCCTACCAAACTTATTGCTAAGCATCGTCGGTCGGTACACAACATTGCATACATGATAGAGCCTATGGCTGAAGCATAGGAACATCTTTCATTTCTCTCTATCTTACGCTATGGTCGGTCATTGAGTCGACTCAACTTCACACCTTGTAATCTGAGGCAAGAACCCTTTCTTTGCACGATCCATTTGAACTTTTCAAAACTTTATCAAGGTATGTGCTTTGTGAAAGTCCAACAAAGCGTCTTGATCAATCTCTATAGATCTTGATGCCCAATATGTAAGCAGCTTCACCGAGGTCTTTCATCGAAAAACTTTTATTCAAGTATCCTTTTATGCTATCCAGAAATTCTATATCATTTTCGATCAACAATATGTTGTCTACATATAATATCAGAAATGCTATAGAGCTCCCACTCACTTTCTTGTAAATACAGGCTTCTCCAAAAGTCTGTATAAAACCATATGCTTTGATCACACTATCAAATCATTTATTCCAATTCCGCGAGGCTTGCACCAGTCCATAAATGGATCGCTGGAGCTTGCATACTTTGTTAGCACCTTTTGGATCGAAAAAACCTTCCGGTTGCATCATATACAACTCTTCTTCCAGAAATCCATTTAGGAATGAAGTTTTGACATCCATTTGCCATATTTCATAATCATAAAATGCCGCAATTGCTAGCATGATTCAGACGGACTTAAGCATCGCTACGGGTGAGAAAGTCTCATCGTAGTCAACCCCTTGAACTTGTCAAAAACCTTTCGCAACAAGTCGAGCTTTGTAGACAGTTACATTACCATCAGCGTCAGTCTTCTTCTTGAAGATCCATTTATTCTCGATGGCTTGCCGATCATCGGGCAAGTCAACCAAAGTCCATACTTTGTTCTCATACATGGATCCCATCTCAGATTTCATGGCCTCAAGCCATTTTGCGGAATCTAGGCTCATCATCGCTTCCTCATAGTTCATAGGTTCACCATGGTCAAGTAACATGACTTCCAGAATAGGATTACCGTACCACTCTGGTGTGGATCTTACTCTGGTTTACCTACGAGGTTCGGTAGTAACTTGATCTGAAGTTTCATGATCAATATCATTAACTTCCTCACCGATTGGTGTAGTTTTCACAAGAACTGGTTCTTGTGATGAACTACTTTCCAATAAGGGAGCAGGTACAGTTACCTCATCAAGTTCTACTTTCCTCCCACTCACTTCTTTTGAGAGAAACTCCTCTAGAAAGGATCCGAATTTAGCAACAAAAATCTTGCCCTCAGATCTGTGATAGAAGGTGTACCCAATAGTCTCTTTTGGGTATCCTATGAAGACACATTTCTCCGATTTGGGTTCGAGCTTATCTGGTTGAAGTTTCTTCACATAAGCATTGCAGCCCCAAACTTTAAGAATCGACAACTTTGGATTCTTGCCAAACCACAGTTCATAAGGCGTCATCTCAACGGATTTTGATGGTGCCCTATTTAACGTGAATGCGGCCGTCTCTAAAGCATAACCCCAAAACGATAGCGGTAAATCAGTAAGAGACATCATAGATCGCACCATATCTAGTAAAGTACGATTACGACGTTCGGACACACCATTTCATTGTGGTGTCCCGGGTGGCGTGAGTTGTGAAACTATTACGCATTGCTTCAAATGTAAACCAAACTCGTAACTCAAATATTCTCCTCCACGATCAGATCGTAGAAACTTTATTTTCTTCTTATGATGATTTTCAACTTCACTCTGAAATTCTTTGAACTTTTCAAATGTTTCAGACTTGTGTTTCATCAAGTAGATATACCCATATCTGCTCAAATCATCTGTGAAGGTGAGAAAATAACGATACCCGCCGCGAGCCTCAATATTCATTGGACCACATACATCAGTATGTATGATTTCCAACAAATCAGTTGCTCGCTCCATAGTTCCGGAGAATGGCGTTTTAGTCATCTTGCCCATGAGGCACGGTTCGCAAGTACCAAGTGATTCATAATCAAGTGATTCCAGAAGTCCATCAGTATGGAGTTTCTTCATGCGCTTTACACCAATATGACCCAAATGGTAGTGCCACAAATAAGTTGCACTATCATTATCAACTCTGCATCTTTTGGTTTCAACATTATGAATATGTGTATCACTACTATCGAGATTCAATAAAAATAGACCACTCTTCAAGGGTGCATGACCATAAAAGATATTACTCATATAAATAGAACAACCATTATTCTCTAATTTAAATGAATAATCGTTTCGCATCAAACAAGACCCAAATATAATGTTCATGCTCAACGCTGGCACCGAATAACAATTATTCAGGTCTAAAACTAATCCCGAAGGTAGATGTAGAGGTAGCGTGCCGACCGCGATCACATCGACTTTGGAACCATTTCCCACGCGCATCGTCACCTTGTACTTAGCCAATCTTCGCTTAATCCGTAGTCCCTGTTTCGAGTTGCAAATATTAGCAACAGAACCAGTATCAAATACCCAGGTGCTACAGCGAGCATTAGTAAGGTACACATCAATAACATGTATATCACATATACCTTTGTTCACCTTGCCATCCTTCTTATCCGCCAAATACTTGGGGCAGTTCCGCTTCGATGACGATCGCTTGCGGTAGAAGCACTCAGTCCGGGCTTAGGTCCAGATTTGGGTTTCTTCTCTTGAGCAGCAACTTGTTTGTTGTTCTTCTTGAAGTTCCCCTTCTTCTTCCCTTTACCCTTTTTCTTGAAACTGGTGGTCTTATTGACCATCAACACTTGATGCTCCTTCTTGATTTCTACCTCCGCAGCCTTTAGCATCGCGAAGAGCTCGGGAATAGTCTTGTCCATCCCTTCCATATTATAGTTCATCACGAAGCTCTTGTAGCTTGGTGGCAGTGATTGAAGAATTCTGTCAATGACATTATCATCAGGAAGATTAACTCCCAGTTGAATCAAGTGATTATTATACCCCAGACATTTTGAGTATATGTTCACTGACATAACTATTCTCCTCCATCTTGCAGCTATAGAACTTATTGGAGACTTCATATCTCTCAATCCGGGCATTTGCTTGAAATATTAACTTCAACTCCTAGAACATCTCATATGCTCCATGACATTCAAAACGTCGTTGAAGTCCCGGTTCTAAGCCGTAAAGCACGGCACACTGAACTATCGAGTAGTCATCAACTTTGCTGTGCCAGACGTTCTTAACATCATCAATTGCATCTGCAGCAGGCCTGGCACCCAGCGGTGCTTCCAGGACGCAGTTCTTTTGTGAAGCAATGAGGATAATCCTCAAGTTACAGACCCAGTCCGTGTAATTGCTACCATCATCTTTCAAGTTAGCTTTCTCAAGGAACGCATTAAAATTCAACGGAACAACAACACGAGCCATCTATCTACAACAAACATAGACAAGCAAAATACTATCAGGTACTAAGTTCATGATAAATTTAAGTTCAATTAATCATATTACTAAAGAACTCCCACGTATACAGACATCTCTCTAGTCATCTAAGTGAATACGTGATCCAAATCAACTAAACCATGTCCGATTATCACGTTAGATGGAGTAGTTTTCAATGATGAACATCACTATGTTGATCATATCTACTATATGATTCACGTTCGACCTTTCGGTCTCCGTGTTCCGAGGCCATATCTGTATATGCTAGGCTCGTCAAGTTTAACCTGAGTATTCCGCGTGAGCAACTGTTTTGCACCCGTCATATTTGAACGTAGAGCCTATCACACCCGATCATCACGTGGTGTCTCAAAGACGAAGAACTTTCATAGCGGTGCATACTCGGGAGAACACTTCTTGATAATTAGTGAGAGATCATCTTAAAATGCTACCGTCAATCAAAGCAAGATAAGATGCATAAAGGATAAACATCACATGCAATCAATATAAGTGATATGATATGGCCATCATCATCTTGTGCTTGTGATCTCCATCTCCGAAGCACCATCGTGATCACCATCGTCACCGGCGCGACACCGTGATCTCCATCGTAGCATCGTTGTCGTTTCGCCATCTATTGCTTCTATGACTATCTCTACCGCTTAGTGATAAAGTAAAGCAATTATAGGGCGCTTGCATTTCATACAATAAAGCGACAACCATATGGCTCCTGCCAGTTGCCGATAACTCGGTTACAAAACATGATCATCTCATACAATAAAATATAGCATCACGTCTTGACCATATCACATCACAACATGCCCTGCAAAAACAAGTTAGACGTCCTCTACTTTGTTGTTGCAAATTTTACGTGGCTGCTACGGCCTGAGCAAGAATCGTTCTTACCTACGCATCAAAACCACAACGATAGTTCGTCAAGATAGTGATGTTTTAACCTTCTCAAGGATTGGGTGTAGCCACACTCGGTTCAACTAAAGTTGGAGAAACTAACACCCGCTAGTCACCTGTGTGCAAAGCATGAAGGTAAAACCAGTCTTGCGTAAGCGTACGCATAATGTTGGTCCGGGCCGCTTCATCGAACAATACCGCCGAACCAAAGTATGACATGCTGGTAAGTAGTATGACTTGTATCGCCCACAACTCACTTGTGTTCTACTCGTGGATATAACATCTACGCATAAAACCATGCTCGGATGCCATTGTTGGGGAACGTAGTAATTTCAAAAAATTTCCTACCCACACGCAAGATCATGGTGATGCATAGCAACGAGAGGGGAGAGTGTCATCCACGTACCCTCGTAGACCGAAAGCGAAGCGTTAGCACAATGCGGTTGATGTAGTCGTACGTCTTCACGGCCCGACCGATCAAGCACCGAAACTACGGCACCTCCGAATTCTTGCACACGTTCAATTCGATCACATCCCCCATACTCTGATCCAGCAGAATGTCCGGGAAGAGTTCCGTCAGCACGACGGCGTGGTGACGGTCTTGATGTTCTGCCGTCGCAGGGCTTCGCCTAAGCACCACGACAATATTATCGAGGAGAACTATGGTGGAGGGGGCACCACACACGGCTAAGAGATCAAGAAATCAATTGTTGTGTCTATGGGGTGCCCCCCTCCCCCGTATATAAAGGAGTGGAGGAGGGGGCCGGCCAAGGGGGGTGGCGCGCCCTAGGGGGGAGTCCAACCCCCACTGGGAGTAGGACTCCCCCCTTTCCTATTAGGAGAGGGAGAGGGAAGGAAGAGGAGGGAGGGAAGAAGGAAAGGCCCCCCCCCAATTCGGATTGGGCATGGGGGGCGCCCCCTCCTTTGCTCCTTTCCCCTTCTTCCCACTAAGGTCCAATAAGGCCCATATACCTCCCGGGGGGTTCCGATAACCTCCCGAAGCTCCGGTATTGTCCCAATCTCACTCGGTACCTTTCCGGTGTCCAAATATATTCGTCCAATATATTGATCTTTATGTCTCGACCATTTCGAGACTCCTCGTCATGTCCGTGATCACATCCGGGACTCTGAAAAACCTTCGGCACATCAAAACTCATAAACTCATAATAAAACTGTCAACGAAACCTTAAGCGTGCGGACCCTGCGGGTTCGAGAACTATGTAGACATGACCGAGACACGTTACCGGTCAATAACCAATAGAGGAACCTGGATGCTCATATTGGCTCCTACATATTCTACGAAGATCTTTATCGGTCAAACTGCATAACAACATACGTTGTTCCCTTTGTTATCAGTATGTTACTTGCCCGAGATTCGATCGTCAGTATCCCAATACCTAGTTCAATCTCATTACCGGCAAGCCTCTTTACTCGTTACGTAATGCATCATTCCGTAACTAACTCATTAGCTACATTGCGTGCAAGGCTTATAGTGATGTGCATTACCGAGAGGGCCTAGAGATACCCCTTCGACAATCGGAGTGACAAAACCTAATCTCGAAATACGCCAACTCAACATGTACCTTTGGAGACACTTGTAGAGCTCCTTTATAATCACCCAGTTACGTTGTGACGTTTGGGAGCACACAAAGTGTTCCTCCGGTAAACGGGAGTTGCATAATCTCATAGTTGTAGGAACATGTATAAGTCATGAAGAAAGCAATAGCAATATACTAAGCGATCAACTGCTAAGCTAACGGAATGGGTCATGTCAATCACATCATTCTCCTAATAATGTGATCCCGTTAATCAAATGACAACTCATGTCTATGGTTAGGAAACATAGCCATCTTTGATTAATGAGCTAGTCAAGTAGAGGCATACTAGTGACATTGAGTTTGTCTATGTATTCACACATGTACATGTTTCCAGTTAATACAATTCTAGCTTGAATAATAAGCATTTATCATGACATGAGGAAATAAATAATAACTTTATTATTGCCTCTAGGTCATATTTCCTTCAAGGAGGGCACGCAATAGGGGGGTGGGCACGCCCCCACCCTCATGGGCCCCTCGTGGCTCAACTGACCTACCTCCTTCGCCTATATATGTATCCACGTACCCTGAAAACATCCAGGAGCATCACGAAAAACTATTTCCACCACCGCAACCTTTTGTATCCGCGAGATCCCAACTTGGAGCCTTCGCCGGCGCTCCACCGGAGGGGGAATCGACCACGGAGGGCCTCTACATCATCTCCAAGGCCTCTCCGATGAGTTGTGAGTAGTTTACCACAGACCTTCGGGTCCATAGTTATTAGCTAGATGGCTTCTTCTCTCTCTTTGAATCTCAATACAAAGTTCTCCTCGATCTTCTTGGAGATTATTCAATGTAACTCTTTTTGCGGTGTGTTGGTCGAGATCCGATGAATTGTGGGTTTATGATCAAGTTTATCTATGAGAAATATTTGAATCTCCTCTGAATTCTTTTATGTATGATTGGTTATCTTTGCAAGTCTCTTTGAATTGTCGGTTTGGTTTGGCCTACTAGATTGATCTTTCTTGAAATGGGAGAAGTGCTTAGCTTTGGGTTCAATCTTGCGGTGTCCTTTCCCAGTGACAGTAGGGGTAGCAAGGCACGTATTGTATTGTTGCCATCGATGATAAAAAGATGGGGTTTATATCATATTGTCTGAGTTTATCCCTCTACATCATGTCATCTTGCTTAATGCGTCACTCTGTTCTTATGAACTTAATACTTTAGATGCAGGCAGGAGTCGGTCGATGTGTGGAGTAATAGTAGTAGATGTAGGCAGGAGTCGGTCTACTTGTTGCGGATGCGATGCCTATATACATGATCACGCCTAGATATTCTCATAACTATGCACTTTTCTATCAATGGCTTGACAGTAATTTGTTCACCCACCGTAATACTTATGCTATCTTGAGAGAAGCCACTAGTGAAACCTATGGCTCCTGGGTTTATCTTTTATCATATAAGTTTCCCATCTATCTTTTATTTGCAATCTTTACTTTCCAATCTATATCATAAAAATACCAAAAATATTTATCTTATCTTATTATCTCTATCAGATCTCGTTTTCGCAAGTTACCTTGAAGGGATTGCCAACCCTTTTATTGCGTTGATTGCGAGGTTCTTGTTTGTTTGGGAAGGTGCGAGGGACTTGTGAGGAACCTCCTACTGGATTGATACCTTGGTTCTCAAAAACTGAGGGAAATACTTACGCTACTTTGCTGCATCACCCTTTCCTCTTCAAGGGAAAGCCAATGCAGTGCTCAAGAGGTAGCACATAACACATATCAAGTGAATCAATACGATACCTCATTGTCACCTCAAGTATTCATATTGCAAGACATATATCATGTGTTCTCATCTCTGAATATTCAATCCAACAAGACAAAACTTTGAAGGGTAAAGATTGAATTCATCATAACAAGAGTATAGAGGGGAGAAACATCATTTGATCTGACTATATTAACAAAGCCTATGATATAGATCACGAGAGAGAGAGATCAAACACATAGCTACTGGTACAAACCCCCAGCCCCGAGAGTGTTACTCCCTCCTCATCGTGGTGGCCGCCGGGATGATGAAGATGGCCACCGGTGATGATTTCCCCCTCCGGTAGGGTGCCGGAACGGGGTCTAGATTGGGTCTCATGGATACAGAGGCCTTGCGGCGGCGGAACTTCTGATCTAGGTTAACCCCGAAGGGTTTCGGAATATTTGGGAATTTATAGTGCAAAGAGGGGGTGCGGGAGGCCACCGAGGTGGGCACAACCCACCTGGGCGCGCCAGGGGCCCCTGGCGCGCCCTGGTGAGCTGTGCCCCCCTCGGGGCACCCCCTAGGTGCAGCTTAGGCCCATTGTGTTCCTTTTGGTCCAGAAAAAATCTCCAAAAAGTTACGCGGTGTTTGGACTCCATTTGATATTGATTTCCTGCGATGTAAAAAAAAGGAAAAAATAGCAACTGGCACTGGGTCAATAGGTTAGTCCCAAAAAATGGTATAAAGTAGCTATAAAATGATTGTAAAACACTCAAGAATGATAAAATAACAGCATGAATACTTCATAAATTATAAATTATAGATGAATTTTGAATGCTAGCAAAGTGCATAAGTTTGATCAATGATAATTTCAATCACTTTTTCTAGCATCATAATAGCAATTCTTTCTTATAAAACTTCTCATGTTATAGTAGCAACCAATTCACATGTTAAGGTTCAAACAATGAACTCTCTTGAAACTCAACAACCTATGTTCTCAGTCGCCAAGCAATTGAAATTCAACTTATTCAACAGAGTCTAAGTAAGAGCTCCACATACTCAACCATCATATAGTCTTCTATGATTGCTAACACTCGCCTCGTACACATGAGCAAAACATTTCAACCGGACACATAGAAAGATAGGGGCTTATTGTTTCGCCTCCCAATGTATTCACCTCAAGGGTGATGTCAACAATAATAACTCATGCTACCCATATCCAACTGGATATATGTGCCTAGATCTTTCCTCACCACATGATGCTTGCCAAAAGAGAAAAATAAAAAGGAATAGAGAGAAAACCTTTGACTCTTTGCATAAAAGTAAATACTGATAAGTAAAAGATAGGCCCTTCACAGAGGGAAGCAGAGGTTTCCATGCGCTTATTTGTTTGTATGCTCAACCCCTTAGTGCAAAAGAACGTCATGTTATATTGCCCCTTATGATAGCAACCTTTATTATGCAGTCTGTCGCTTTTATTGCTTTGCCATCATAAGTTCGTACAACGCTCAATTTTCTCTTACACTAAATGATCTAACACTTTTTGAAGCAATTTTTATTTCCTTATTGCACCGATGACAATTTACTTGAAGGATCTTGCTCAATCCTTAGGTAAGTATGGTGGACACTTGAAAATAAGATTTGGGTTTAAGGGTTTTTGGATGCACAAGTAGTATCTCTACTTGGTGCGGAATTTTTGGCTAGCAAAGATGGGGGGCAAGCAGCACATGTTGAAGGATCTACGACAATATAACTTCTGTGTGAATATGAACAAACATAAATCATTACGTTGTCTTCCTTGTCCAACGTCAACAATTTTGGCATATAATATTTTGATGGGGGCTCACAATCACAAAAGATTTCCAGGATAGTGTATTTGCATGTGAAAGTTCTCTTCCTCATACTAATTATTCGTGAATTGCTTGTATGACCAATATTGTGATTGTCAAGCTTAAAAAGCTTTCACTTCCTAAACCTAATGTGAAGCCACTACTAGGCATGATATAATTTCAACTTCATGACATTCAATTTATTCAACAATTTACTCATAGGATATAAGTGAAGCATAAGAGTAAATGACAAGCTACTCCAAAAAGATACAAGTGAAGATCAGAGCATAATATTTCTTTCTCTCAAATTAATTTAAGTGAACAAGAGAGAATTTCTTCAAAAATACTAAAGCACACCGTGCTCAAAAAGATATAAGTGAAGCACTAGAGCAATTCCATAGAAAAGAGCTTCGTTGACGGGATGTGAATGTCGCTTGCCTAGCCTCCTATTTGAGGACTCTATTTTATTTAAAAATTTGAGGTCTAAGTACTTTATTAAAACAACAAGCAAAACAAAACAAAATGACATTCCAAGAATAGCACATATCATGTGAAGAAGCAAAAACTTAGGCTCAACCGATACTAACCGATAATTGTTGAAGAAAAAAGGTGGGATGCCTACCGGGGCATCCCCAAGCTTATATGCTTGAGACTTATTGAAATATTAGCTTGGAATGCCTTGAGAATCCCCAAGCTTGAGCTTTTGTGTCTCCTTAATTCCTCTTATATCACGGTTTCCCTAAATCTCAAAAACTTCATCCACACAAAACTCAACAAGAACTCGTGAGATAAGTTAGTATAATTCAGTGCAAAACCTTATCATTCTATACTGTAGCAAATCACTAAAATTATTAGTAAAAATTGCATACTAAATGCCTCTGCATATTTAATACTCCTATCCTCAATTAGAATCATTAAACAAGCAAACATATGCTAACAATGTAAACATAACAGCAATCTGCCGAAACAGTACAGTCTGTAAAGAATGCAAGATTCATCATACTTCCCTAACTCCAAAAATTATGAGAAAATACTACACTTTAGAAAGTTTATCAGATCTTATTTTGCAAAAAGTTTCAACAATTTATCATATTCTGACTTTTCTTGGGAATTTTTGCAACATTGATAAACTTTCTGTTTTCAAACAGCAACAAGTATACTTGCAAAATAAGCATGGCAAAGGCTATCATTGCCACTTCTATTGAAATAAAAGATGCAAAACAGTATTATAAATAACAGAAAGCAAATTCTAAAAAAATAAAATGACGCTCCAAGTAAAACTCATATCATGTGACGAATGAAAACATACCTCCAAGTGAGGTTACCGATAATGTTGGAGATGAAAGAGGGGATGTTATCCGGGGCATCCCCAAGCTTAGTTGCTTGGATATTCCTTGAATATTACCTTGGGGGTGCCTTGGGAATCCCCAATCTTAGGGTCTTGTCACTCCTTACTCTCCTCATATCGACATCTCACCCAAAACTTGAAAACTTCAATCACACAAAACTTAACAGAACCTTGTGAGATAGCTTAGTATGATAAAGACCAAACCATTTCACTTTTGGTACTGTCAAAGACAAGATTCATAATTGTTTCCACACAATGTCTACTGTAGCATATCATTTCCACAATTTATATTGAGCAATATAAGCCATAGAAACAAGGAAACAAGCAAATTATGCATTGAAAACAGAATCTGTCAAAAACAGAACAGTCTGTAGTAATCTGTACTCAAACCATACTTCTGCTACTCCAAAAATTATGAAACAAATTGTATCACGTGAGCAATTTGTATATTAATCTTCTGCAAAAAGAATCAACTCAAAAGCACGCTTCTGTTAAAAAATGAGAGCTATTTTCGTGAGCGCAAGAGTTTCTGTTTTTCAGCAAGATCAAATCAACTATCACCCAACATGATCCCAAAGGCTTTACTTGGCACTTTATTGAAACAAAGACAATAAAAAATGATTACTAAATTAGTCTAATCATGTGAACATACAAAAACAGTAGGTAAAAGTGTTGTGTTGTCTCCCAACAAGCGCTTTTCTTTAATGCCTTTTAGCTAGGCATGATGAGTTCAATGATGCTCACATAAAAGATAAAGATTGAAACATAACAAGAGCATCATGAATCGCATGGCAAGCACATTTAAGTCTAACCCACTTACTATGCATAGGGATTTTGTGAGCAAACAACTTATGGGAACAATAATCAACTAGCATAGAAAGGCAAAACAAGAAAAACTTCAAGATTTTGAACACATAGAGAGGAATCGTGATATTATTGCAATTCCTACAAGCATATGTTCCGCCCTCATAATAATTTTCAGTAGCATCATGAATAAATTCAACAATATAACCATCACATAAAGCACTCTTTTCATGATCCACAAGAATAGAAATTTTACTACTCTCCACATAAGCAAATTTATTCTCATGAGTAGTGGGAGCATACTCAACAAAATAACAATCATGTGATTGAAAATTAAAATCATGATGACAAGTTTCATGGTTATAAATATTCTTTATAGCATACATGTCATCACCATAGGAGGCATGCTTTCATCATAATAAACTTGCTCACCAAAACTTGGGGAGTGAAAATATTATCTTCATCAAACATAGTATCCCCAAGCTTATGGCTTTGCATATCGTTAGCATCATGGATATTCAAAGAATTCATACTAACAACATTACCATCATGCTCATCATTCATGCCAATCATTTTATCAAATTCTTCTTCTATCAATTGAGCACAATTTTCCGAACCATCATTTTCAAGAAAGATATTATAAAGATGATCAATAATATGATGCAACCTCAATTCCATTGTTTTTTGTGTAGTTTTCTTTTATAAACCAAACTAGTGATAAAACAAGAAACTAAAAGATTCGATTGCAAGATCTAAATATATACCTTCAAGCACTCGCCTCCCCAGCAACGGTGCCAGAAAAGAGCCTCACTGACGGGGTGTGAGTGCCGCTTACCTAACCTCCCCGGCAACGGCGCCAGAAAGGAGCTTGATGTCTACTACACAACTTTATTCTTGTAGACACGTGTTGGGCCTCCAAGCGCAGAGTTTTGTAGGACAGTAGCAATTTTCCCTCAAGTCGATGACCTAAGGTTTATCAATCTGTGAGAGGTGTAGGATGAAGATGCTCTCTCTCAAACGACCCTGCAACCAAATACAAGGAATCTCTTGTGTCCCCAACACACCCAATACAATGGCAAATTGTGTAGGTGCACTAGTTCAGCGAAGAGATGGTGATAAAAGTGTAATATGGATGGTAGAAATATATTTTTATAATCCGAATAAATAAAAACAGCAAGGTACCAAATAGTAAACGGGCACAAAAATGGTGTTGCAATGCTTAAAAACGAGGCCTAGGGTTCATACTTTCGCTAGTGCAACCTCTCAACAATGCTAACATAGTTGGATCATATGATTATCCCTCAAAGTGCAATAAAGAATTACTCCCGAGTTCCTATTAGCGGAGAACAAAAGATAGGAATTGTTTGTAGGTCACGAAACCACCTCAAAGCTATTCTTTCCGTTCGATCTATTCAAGAGTTCATACTAAAATAACACAAAGCTATTTTTTCCTTTTGATCTATCCTAGAGTTCATACTAGAATAACACCAAAGCAAATTCATATTCATAATACTCAATCCACACAAAGAACTATAAATAGACCCCAAAGTTTTTGCCAGAGAAAAACGTGCATCAACCCCTATGCATAGATTACCCCAATATCACCGCGGGAATCCACGAGTTGAATGCCATAACACATATCAAGTGAATCAATAAGATACCTCATTGTCACCTCAAGTATTCATATTGCAAGACATATATCATGTGTTCTCATCTCTGAATATTCAATCCAACAAGACAAAACTTTCAAGGGTAAAGATTCAATTGATCATAACAAGAGTATAGAGGGGAGAAACGTCATATGATCCGACTATATTAACAAAGCCCATGATATAGATCACGAGAGAGAGAGAGAGAGAGAGAGAGAGAGAGATCAAACACATAGCTACTGGTACATACCCCCAGCCCTGAGGGTGGACTACTCCCTCCTCATCGTGGTGGCCACTGGGATGATGAAGATGCCACCGGTGATGATTTTTTCCCCTCTGGCAGGGTGCCGGAACGGGGTCTAGATTGGGTCTCGTGGATAAAGAGGCCTTGTAGCGGCGGAACTTCTGATCTAGGTTAACCCCAAGGGTTTCGGAATATTTGGGATTTTATAGTCCAAAGAGGGGGCGCGGGAGGCCACTGAGGTGGGCACAACCCACCTGGGCGCGCCAGAGGGCCCTAGCGCGCCCTGGTGGGTTGTGCCCCCCTAGGGCACCCCCCAAGTGCAGCTCAGGCCCATTGGGTTCCTTCTGGTCTAGAGAAAATCTCCAAAAGTTACGCGGTGTTTGGAATCCATTTGATATTGATTTCCTACAATGTAAAAAACAAGCAAAAAACAGCAACTGACACTGGGCACTAGGTTAATAGGTTAGTCCCAAAAAATGATATAAAGTTGCTATAAAATGATTGTAAAACACCCAAGAATTATAAAATAACAACATAAATACTTCATAAATTATAGATACATTGGAGACGTATCACAGCCGGAGCACCGGTTCAGCCATGAGTTGCAGATCCCCCACTTTTGAACTTGACCCCCCCTCAACATGTTCCGATGCCCCCTAGGTCATTATTCTAATCCTCTGGATAACATGATAGCTGCATCAACTCGATTGGAGGCTCTCCCCGTTCAAGATGAATCACCAGCTATGATGGAGATACGCCGAGCCGAAGAACTTCATCAAACGGTTGTAGCTCAGTAGGCGGCTTATTCATACGGTCATGAACGTATCCACTCAACCCCGCGTCCAAGCTGGAGTTATAACAGACACATTGATTCACTGGCTATATCGAACAGTGAGCGGCACCACAATTAGCCTTGTAGGCCTGACCCGCCGCGCGCTGGTAATGATGCTCAGGCCTTAGTGGACCAGGGCAGGGCGCGGCATGAGGCTGAGTTGGCGGCTCAGTTGGCAGCTCAACAGCAATCTTCGGTTTATCCATCATCATCTCTGGAGGCAGGAGTGACCTCTAGAACCTTGGGTGTGCCGTGTTTAGTGCCGGTTCTACGTAATGAGCGCTTGCCTAAGGATTTCATGGCCCCCGTAAGGTGCCTAACTACACGGCGGATCAACCCCCAGAGGCTTGGATTGAGAGCTATGAGATGGCTATGGAGATGTTGGATGTTAGTGATGCTGCATGTGCTAAGTATTTCACCATGATGTTGGATGGGACGGCTCATACTTGGTTGAAGGGGTTGCCCGCTAACTCCATTAGATCATGGGCGGAGTTGAAAGCGTGTTTCATCCAAAAATTTAAAGACACATGCAAGCAGCCTTTTTCGATCCTGGATTTACACTCTTGCGTCCAAGGTGAGAGCGAGTCAACAACCAATTGGGTGCACCGGATCTCAGCTGTTATATACTCGTCGGATAGTATCAATGCTGGTTCAGCAGTCAGAATTGCCGTTTCCTTCCCCTGAAGCAGAAACTGAGGCGGCTCATGTGCAACTACAATGATATGGGGGAGCTCATGGTGGCTCTAGTAAAATATGTCGACTCTGATAATACTAAAGACCCTGAGCTCGATGAGGAGAAAGGTGGCAAAGGGGAAAAGAGTGGCAATGCAAAATGATAGCATAATACGGCGAGTCAAGGTGGCAATGGTAAGCGCAAGGCCGACGATGGTTCATAATTTGTGGCTAACACCAATACGCAGAGTAATAATCAGCGTCGTAAGGGGAAAACATCAGCACCCCGGTTTGGACGGCCAAAGTTCAGCCTTGAGGCCATGATGAACCAGCCTTGCCCAAAGCATGGCACCCAGGAGAAGTCGGCCAGTCATTTGTGGAAGGATTGCTTCATCATGAGGGAGTATAGAAACTCTAATTTCTTCCAAAACAATCATGGCCCACATGGGGGTTCAGGATCCGGCTCTCATGGACCTGGTTTTGGAGGTGGCGGTTCAAGCTCTGGTTTTCACGGCCAAGGCAATCAAGGTGGTTTTAGTCAGCAGTCTGGCCAAGGGAATCAACAACAGAATTCTGGTTATCAGAGCAATCCAAAGCAGCTAAATAGTGGTCAGTATCATGTGTTTACCACAAGTCTGTGCAAATGAGGTCAGAAAATCCATAAGCGGGCGGTGAACTCAGTTGAGCCGGCAGTGCCTCGTTATTTGAGGTGGTCTGAGCAGCCTATTGTATGGAGCCATGAGGATCACCCGCCCCGGGTTGACAATCTAGGTCAATTGGCATTGGTGGTTTCTCCTCAGGTAGGAGGATATAAGCTTAGAAAGGTGCTCATGGATGGGGGCAGTAGTATTAATATCCTCTACTATTAGACTTTTTGTCGTATGAATTTGACTGACAAAGATCTTAAGACGTCTTCTACTGTTTTCCATGGGGTGGTGCCTGGTAAGTCGGTGTATCCAGTGGGTAAGATAACCCTGGAGGTGGCCTTTGGAAATGACCATGATTCCAGAGCTGAGAAATTGACCTTTGAGGTAGTCAAAATCAAAAGCCCATTGTCGGATATCGGGTTCAGGCAAAACCCTTAAGTTTCAAACACTAGGGTGCGCACGAAGATTTCCCCCTACCGAATCACGCCCTCGACCTCGCCACGATCTCTAAGCTAGCTCGATGAACAACACAGGAGACACAAGATTTATAAAGGTTCGGGCCACCGTTGCGGTGCAATACCCTACTCCAGTGTGTGGTGTGGTGGATTGCCTCTTGGGCTGATGACGAACAGTACAAGGGAAGAACAGCCTCGCGAAGAGAGGTGTTCTTGTTCTTGGTGGTTTGCTTGGGGAGGAATTGATCCGTCCATCCTATTGTGGTGGCTAGCCCTATTTATAGAGGCCCTGGTACTCTTCCCAAATATTGAGCGGGAAGGGATCCAACAACGGCCATTTTGAAAGGGGACAGCTAGTACAAGCTATCCTGACTAAAGGTGGTCTTCGCCTGTCAAAGGCGCTGGTGGTGACGTCGTCTTGGGCTCCACGATGACCTCTGTCCTGCTGGCCTTGGTCTTATTGCATCAATATGGAAACCTTTGCATGATGCCTAGGTACTCCACGCCTGTGCTTGCCCCCTTAGCATCAAAGGGGAAACGAGGACAGTGCGCGGGCTGGCGCCCGCCTGGCCTCGGTCGTCATGGCTTGCATCATGGGAACCTTGCGAGGTACCCCTTGCCTTGATCTCTCTGCTTCCCTCGCGAGCCTGCCTGGTGAGGCCGCTCCTGCGGTGGCCTTGTGTCGTCCGCCCCGCGAGGCTTGGCCCCTCGCGAGGGTCTTGGTTGACGAAGATGGGTTGTATTGGGCCACTAGTGGAGCCACGCCGCGGGCCGCAGGCAGGCAAGTCTGGGGACCCCCGTTCCCAGAATGCCGACAATAGCCCCTGGGCCCAAGGCACGCTCGGACTTGGCTTAGCGGCGAAGCCAAAGGGCAAGTGCGGAGCGCCGCAGGCCCCAATAGCCTGTGGCCTTGGTCGACGCGTGGCGACTGATTGGACATGGGCGTCTCCGCTTCCCCATGCTGCCTCGGCAACTGCCTGACTTGACGAGTCCCTGCTGCATGCAAAAAGGGTCATCATTACCTATGATCGTGGAGGTCGACGGTTGGCCTCCCTTGGGCTATAAATGGGGGGGCAATAGCCCCCGTTGCCCATCTCTTCCCATTCCGCTCACTTCTCCTCCCTCGCTCCCGTTGCTTGCAATGCTCCCATGGCGCCCGTGAAGAGGTTTTCAGCCGCGGAGAAGGGGAAGGCTCGCCAGGAAGGGCCTGGCTCTCCTCCCCCCAAGCGTGGATGCGGTCGCCCTCGCAAGCACGTTGCGACCCCCACCGTGGCTCTCCGCGGCCGCGGCAGTAGCTCTTCACGTGGTGGTGGCCGCCCATGTCGAGGCAGTCCGGCTGGTGGGGAAAGGCGTGTTGTGGTTGCGCGGCCTCCTCGGCTGTGCTTCCACTCGATGGAGGTGCTGCCTGAGTTCGTCGTGTGGTCGAAAAACCCGGTCGGCAACTGGCTTCAGCTTCCACGCTTCTTCGTCGGTGAGCTGCCGGCCGCTGGTCTAGGCAGGCACTGGTTGCAGGCGGATGGCTGGTGCAGCAAGGCCTCCTGGGTTGCGATGGAGGTTTCCGTTGTCGGCAACACAGTCTTAGCCCGAGGCTGGCAGACGTTTGCGCCCGCGCGCGGCCTGGGTAGGCCATGCACCCTCCACTTCAGGTATGACGGCGACGCGACCCTCTACGTGAGGGTGTTCGGAGGGGATGGTTGTCGCGCTGGGTGCTGCCCTGAAGACAGCAACGGTGACGAGGTGCTCGGACTTGGCGACAACCATGACGAGGGTGAAGGCGAACCCGCTCCCGGCATCGACCGCAACTCGTCAAGCTACGGCGGCTCCTCCTCCGGTGACAGCTCCTCCAGTGGTGGCTATGATCAACCACCGCGCCGCCGTGTCCGCCTCGAGGGTGGCGGTAGGGTGTCCAGTCGTAACGCTTCAGTGAAGCGCGAGGCGGGATCTGGCTGAGCTCAGGAGGTCGCCGTAGATCCCTCCTTGCGAACTGCTATAGGGCGCGCGCTGCTTTTGTTTTGTTTTCCTTCCTTCCTGCATTGAGAGAGACAAGTATGGGGCCCCGTGGGGGCGTGCAACAAGCTATGGTTTCCTAGTTACCAGGTTGTATTTATTGTTTCTGTGCAGTGTCATGGCGTTATCGTCGTACGTTGGCGTGTAGGAACAACTTAGCTCGGTACATTTGAAGTAGTTTCCGCCTCGCGAGGTGCCTGCTTCAGGCCTCGCCGGGCGCCTTAAGATCTAAAAAAATAACTTGTTGAAGGACTACCATTTTTTGAACCTCGGTCGCAAGGGCTATTGGCCGTGGCCCGGCGCTTCGTGTCGCGGTACCCGAGGGGCACGGACTGGGAGGGATGCTCCTGCTGCGAACTCAAACGAGAATGCCTCATGACAATCAGAAAAAAGGGCTCGCAAGGGCACCCGTACAGCCCCCTCGCGTGGCTTGCGAGAGGGAGCAAGTCAGACAAGAGCTGAAGACAGAAAAACGGAGGCAAGAAGCGATTGAACAGGACCGGCAAAGAACATCAGCGACAACTTCAATCAAAGTTCAAACAAGGAAGAGCGAGCCAACTGCAGAAAGCAAATGAAAAGCCGCGTCCGGCACCTAGTCTAGTCTTCGACGTCTTCTCACCAGCGCGGAGCTAAGTGCTGCCACTGGGCGTGGGAGGGAGCCCCCGAGGCCCAAGGGTGGCACTCCTGAGACTCCGGGGCATGTACAGCCCCACTCATTATTATGTGAGAGTGTCACGGGCGGCAAGCTTCACAGGCACTGGGCCTTCTTCACAGGCACTGGGCCTTTCTTCGGGCGGCGAGCTTCACATGCACTGGGCCTTCTTCACAGGCACCAGGCCTTTCTTCGAGCGGTGAGCTTCACAGGCACTGGGCCTTCTTCACAGGCACTAGGCCTTTCTTCAGGGGTAAAACTTCCGGAGGTGCTGGATGTTCCAGGCGTTCGGGATGGGTACCCCATCCTGGGTCTCTAGGCCTGCTGGTACCTTGTCACCCGTAGTGTGGCTTCACGGTGGTGTTCCTCCCCTAGCACGAGGTCCATCCCCCGCATGGCGTCCTGGTGCACCTCATCGAATGTCAGGACCCGCGCGGAGTGACGCCTGACCTCGTGAGGGAGAACCGCTTCTGCTCCGTAGACGAGGAAGAATGGGGTCTCACCCGTTGGTTTGGTGGCGGTGGTGCGGATGGACAACAGCACGGACTGGAGCTCGTCGTGCCAGCCCCTGCCGCAAGCCTCCAGCTTCTTCTTGAAGGTGCTTGTCTTGAGGGCCCTCAAGACCTCCGCGTTGGCGTGCTCAGCCTGGCCATTGCTCCGGGGGTGCGCCACCGAAGCATAGCAGATCTGCGTTCCAAGGTTAGCACAATATGTCTTGAAGAGATTGCTAGTGAACTGTGAACCATTGTCGGTGATGATGCAGTTAGGGACCCCAAATCGGCTCACGAGGCCCTTGATGAACTTGACCATAGAGCCAGCTAGGATGGTGCGAACGGCTTCCACCTCCGCCCACTTGGTGAACTTGTTGATGGCGACATAGAGGTAGCGGTAGCCCCCAGGTGCTCGAGGGAATGGGCCCAATATATCCACCCCCCAGACCATGAACGGCCACGAGAGCGGGATGGTCTGCAGGCCCTGTGCTGGCTGGTAGATCTGCTTGGCATGAAATTGGCAGGCTTCACAGGACCTCACCAGCTCTGTCGCGTCGTTGAGTACCATAGGCCATTAGAACCCACTTCAAAATGCCTTGTCGACGAGGGTCCGTGATGACGAGTGGTGTCCGCAATCTCCACCATGTATGTCGGCCAGCAGCTCCTTCCCCTATTCCCTAGAGGTGCAACGTAGGGAAATGTCATTCGGCCGCTTCCGATATAATTCACCGTCTTGGATGCAATAGGTCGTGGCCTGCCGGGCCAGGCGTTTCGCGTCCTCCTCTTTTTCCGGCAGCATCCCTTGCGTCAGGTATTCCTTGAATTTCATGGTCCAGCATCCCTTTTGAGGCTCCAGCGCCAAGAGTAGGCGCGCTCCTGAGGTCGGGCAACAGGCCAGAGCTCTTGTGGCAGGTGGTTGAGGGAGTTCTTCCCGAGGTTGTGCCGTGCTTGAAAGTGATGGTGCCACCGACGGCTTGAAGAGTCGCTCCTCGAAAATGCCAGGCTCCTGAGGTAGCTGTCTGGACGCCCTCTTGGCGATGTCATCAGCCTCTTGGTTGGTGCCGCGGGGCACATGCTGCAACTCCAGCCCCCAAAACTGCTTCTCCATCTTGCGTACCTTTGCAAGATATGCATCCATGTGCTTATCCTTCGGCTCATACACCTTGTTGGAGAAGTTGACGAGGATTTGTGAACCGCCCTTGATGATGAGGCGCTTCACTCCCAGTGTTGTTGCAGCTTTCAGGCCTGCTATGAGGCCCTCATATTCTGCTATGTTGTTGGAGACCTTCTCGCCCTGCTGGAAACAGAGCTGTACGGCATAGTAGAGCTTGTCCTGAGTGGGGGATATAAGCACTGCTCCAGCCCCCGCGCCCTATCGCGAGAAAGCTCCATCGAAGTACATGACCCAGCCATCTGGTGCCTCACTTCCTAGGGAGAGAAACCGATCCTCGCCCGCCTTGAGCCCTGGTGCCTCCATCCATTCAGCCACGAAATCAGCAAGTGCGGCTCCCTTGACGACCCAGGTTGTGCTAGACTCCAACTGAAATGCCTGCAACTCGATGTTCCAATCGGCGACCCTTCCAGCGAAGTTGGGGCTCGTGAGTACCCTTTACAATGGGTAGGCCGAGACAACCTTGATGGGGTGACCTTGAAAGTAATGCCGCAGCTTACGTGAGGCCACCAAGAGTGCGAGTAAGAGCTTCTGAGGCATGGGGTACTGCGCCCTTGCATCCCGCAACACCGTGCTGACGAAGTACACCGGATGCTCGACGAGGGTGGGCGTGCTGACGAGGCCTATGTCCTCGGGAGGTTGAGGTGCTTCCTGAGACGATGGAGCCCCCAGCGCCTGATTGCTTGGTGCGGCCTCTTCAGCCCTGGGAGCGTCTTCCTGCTGAGCTTGGTCCCCGGCTACCGTTGTCGTGGTCCTCGCGAGGCTTTCCTGGTCTTGTGCTAACCCGGCTGAGACCGTGGCTGGGCGGGATGTGGCCTTAGCCTGGCGTTCCTCCTGAACCACCACCAGGGCCGTGCTGGTAGAGTAGGGAGTGGCGGCAAGGTAGAGCACCAGGGACTCGAGAGGGCACGGCACCACCATCACGGGAGGGCTGGTCATATATTTCTTGAGGTCTTGAAACGCTTGGTCTGCTTCCTGTGTCCACTCAAACAGGCCCTTCTTTTTCATCAGCTTGAAGCACGGCAGGGCGCACTCCCCCAGCTTGGAGATGAAGCGTCCTAACACAGTTACGCGACCGGCGAGCTTCTGCATTTCTCTGAGGGTTTGTGGTGGACTCATGTCTTTGATTTCCTTGACCTTCTCCGGGTTGGCCTCGATCCCCCTGTGGGACACGAGGAAGCCCAGCAGCTTGCCGGAAGGGATGCCGAACACACACTTCTCTGGGTTGAGTCGCAGGTCTACCTAACGAAGGCTCGCGAAGGTCTTCTTCAAGTCCTAGATCAAGGTCCTTGCCTCCCGAGACTTCACCACAATGTTGTAGATGTAAGCCTCGGCGTTTTTCCCGAGCTGCCAGCCCAACGCAATGTGCATCAGCCGTTGGAAGATCGTGCCCACGTTGTGCAATCCGAAAGGCATGCAAGTGTAACAGTACACCCCACATGGGGTCAGGAAGATTGTCTTATCCACGTCTTCTACCGCCATCTTGATCTGGTGATACCCCGAAAATGCATCCAGGAAGCACAGCAGGTTGCACTCAGCGGTGGAGTCGATGATTTGGTCGATGCATGGGAGTGGGAACGGATCTTGGGGGCAGACCTTGTTGAGGTTGCTGAAGTCGATGCACATGAATGTTGGGGAATGTAGTAATTGCAAAAAAATTCCTACGCACACGCAAGATCATGGTGATGCATAGCAACGAGAGGGGAGAGTGTGTCCACGTACCCTCGTAGACCGAAAGCGGAAGCGTTAGCACAACGCGGTTGATGTAGTCGTACATCTTCATGATCTGACCGATCAAGTACCGAACACACGGCACCTCCGAGTTCAGCACATGTTCAGCTCGATGACGTCCCTCGAACTCCGATCCAACCGAGCTTTGAGGGAGAGTTCCGTCGACCGCAGGCGTGGCAGCGATGATGATGTTCTACCGACGCAGGGCTTCACCTGAGCATCGCTACAATATTATCGAGGTGGATTATGGTGGAGGGGGGCACCGCACACGGCTAAGCGATCCAAGGGATCAATTGTTGCTTCTAGAGGTGCTCCCCTGCCCCCGTATATAAAGGATCAAGGGGGAGGGCGGCCAGCCTTGGGGCGCACCAAGGGGAGGAGTCCTCCTCCTAGTAGGAGTAGGACTCCCCTCTTTCCTAGTCCAACTAGGAAAAGGAAGGGGGAAGGAAGGAGAGGGAAAGGAGAAGGAAAGGGGGGGCACGCCCCCCACCCTAGTCCAATTCGGACCCCCTATAGGGAGGGGGCGCAGCTGCCCCTTGTGGGCTGCCTTCCCTCTTCCCTATGGCCCATGTAGGCCCAATAGTCCCCCCGGGGTTACCGATAACCCCCCGGCACTCCGATAAATACCCGAATCACTCGGAACCTTTCCGATGTCCGAATATAGTTGTCCAATATATCGATCTTTACGTCTCGACCATTTTGAGACTCCTCGTCATGTCCCCGATCTCATCCGAGACTCTGAACTACCTTTCATACATCAAAACAAAAAAACTCATAATATAATCGTCATCGAACTTTAAGCGTGCGGACCCTACGGGTTCGAGAACTATGTAGACATGACCGAGACACGTCTCCGGTCAATAACCAATAGCGGAACCTGGATGCTCATATTGGCTCCCACATATTCTACGAAGATCTTTATCGGTCAAACCGCATAACAACATACGTTGTCCCCTTTGTCATCGGTATGTTACTTGCCCGAGATTAGATCATTGGTATCTCAATACCTAGTTCAATCTCGTTACCGGCAAGTCTCTTTACTCGTTTCGTAATACATCATCTTGTAACTAACTCATTAGTTACAATACTTGCAAGGCTTATAGTGATGTGCATTACCGAGTGGGCCAGAGATACCTCTCCGTCTATCAGAGTGACAAATCCTAATCTCGAAATACACCAACCCAACAAGTACCTTCGGAGGACACCTGTAGAGCACCTTTATAATCACCCAGTTACGTTGTGACGTTTGGTAGCACAGAAAGTGTTCCTCCCGTAAACGGGAGTTGCATAATCTCATAGTTACAGGAACATGTATAAGTCATGAAGAAAGCAATAGCAACATACTAAACGATCAAATGCTAAGCTAACGGAATGGGTCAAGTCAATCACATCATTCTCCTAATGATGTGATCCCGTTAATCAAATGACAACTCATGTCTATGGTTAGGAAACTTAACCATCTTTGATTAACGAGCTAGTCAAGTAGAGGCATACTAGTGACACTATGTTTGTCTATGTATTCTTACATGTATTATGTTTCCGGTCAATACAATTCTAGCATGAATAATAAACATTTATCATGAAATAAGGAAATAAATAATAACGTTATTATTGTCTCTAGGGCATATTTCCTTCAGTCTCCCACTTGCACTAGAGTCAATAATCTAGTTCACATCGCCATGTGATTTAACACCAATATTCATATCTGTATATGATTAACACCCATAGTTCACATCGTTATGTGACCAACACCCAAAGGGTTTACTAGAGTCAATAATCTAGTTCACATCGCTATGTGATTAACACTAAAAGAGTACTAAGGTATGATCATGTTTTGCTCATGAGAGAAGTTTAGTCAACGGGTCTGTCACATTCAGAGACGTATGTATTTTGCAAATATTCTATGTCTACAATGCTCTGCACGGAACTACTCTAGCTAATTGCTTCCACTTTCTATATGTATCCAGATTGAGACTTAGTGTCATCTGGATCGGTGTAAAAGCTTGCACCGATTGTAACTCTTTATGATGGGCTCTTTTATCACCTCCATAATCGAGAAATATTTCCTTAGTCCTCACTAAGGATATTCTTGACCACTGTCCAGTGATCTACTCTTAGATCAAAATTGTACTCCGTTGCCAAACTTAGAACAAAGTATACAATAGGTTTGGTACACAACATAGCATACTTTATAGAACCTATGACCGAGGCATAGGGAATGACTTTTCATTCTCTTTCTATTTTCTGCCATGGTCGGGTTTTGGGTCTTACTCGACTTCACACCTTGCAACACAGGCAAGAACTCCTTCTTTGACTGTTCCATTTTGAACTGCTTCAAAAACTTATCAAGGTATGTACTCATTGAAAAATCTTATCAAGCGTCTTGATCTATCTCTATAGATCTTGGTGCTCAATGTGTAAGCAGCTTCACCGAGGTCTTTCATTGAAAAACTTTTATTCAAGTATCCTTTTATGCTATCCAGAAATTCTATATCATTTCCAATAAACAATATGTCATCCACATATAATATCAGAAATGCTACAGAACTCCACTCACTTTTTTGTAAATACAGTCTTCTCCAGAAGTCTGTATAAAACCATCTGCTTTGATCACACTATCAAAGTGTTTATTCCAACTTCGAGAGGCTTGCACCAGTCCATAAATGGATCGATGGAGCCTGCACACTTTGTCAGCACCTTTCAGATCGACAAAACCTTCTGGTTGCATCATATACAACTCTTCTTCCAGAAATCCATTCAGGAATGCAGTTTTGACATCCATTAGCCAAATTTCATAATCATACAATGCGGCAATTGCTAACATGATTCGGACAGACTTAAGCATCGTTACGGGTGAGAAGGTCTCATTGTAGTCAACCCCTTGAACTTGTCAAAAACCTTTCGCAACAAGTCGAACTTTGTATATAGTAACACTACTATCAATGTCCGTCTTCCTCTTGAAGATCCATTTATCTATGGCTTGCCGATCATCAGGCAAGTCCACCAAAGTCCACACTTTGTTCTCATACATGGATCCCATCTCAGATTTCATGGCCTCAAACCATTTCGCGGAATCTGAGCACATCATCGCTTCCTCATAGTTCGTAGGTTTATCATGGTCTAGTAACATGACTTCGAGAATAGGAGTACCGTACCACTCTGGTTGACCTACGAGGTTCGGTAGTAACTTGATCTGAAGTTACATGATCATCATCATTAGCTTCCTCACTAATTGGTGTAGGAGTCACAGGACCATATTTCTGTGATGAACTACTTTCCAATAAGGGAGCAGGTAAAGTTACCTCATCAAGTTTTACTTTCCTCCCACTCACTTCTTTCGAGAGAAACTCCTTCTCTAGAAAGGATCCATCATAGCAATGAATAACTTGCCTTCGGATCTGTGATAGAAGGTGTACCCAATAGTTTCCTTTGGGTATTCTATGAAGACGCACTTCTCCGATTTGGGTTTGAGCTTATCAGGTTGAAACTTTTTCACATAAGCATCACAGTCCCAAACTTTAAGATACGACAACTTTGGTTTCTTGCCAAACCACAGTTAATAAGGCGTCATCTCAACGGATTTTGATGGTGCCCTATTTAAAGTGAATGCAGCTGTCTCTAATGCATAACTCCAAAACGATTATGGTAAATCAGTAAGATACATCATAGATCGCACCATATCCAATAAAGTGTGGTTATGACGTACGGACACACCATTACGCTGTGGTGTTCCATGTGGCGTGAGCTGTGAAACTTTTCCACATTGTTTTAAATGAAGGCCGAACTCGTAACTCAAATATTCTCCTCTACGATTAGATTGTAGAAACTTTATTTTCTTGTTACGATGATTCTCCACTTCACTTCTGAAATTCTTTGAACTTTTCAAATGTTTTAGACTTGTGCTTCATTAAGTAGATATACTCATATCTACTCAAATCATTTGTGAAGGTCAGATAATAACGATACTCGCCACGAGCATCAGCACTCATTGGACCGCATACATCGGTATGTATTATTTCTAACAAGTCAGTAGCTCCATTGTTCTGGAGAACGGAATTTTATTCATCTTGCCCAAAAGGCATGGTTCGCAAGCATCAAATGATTCATAACCAAGTGATTCCGAAAATCCATCTTTATGGAGTTCCTTCATGCGCTTTACACCGATATGACCCAAACAGCAGTGCCGCAAATAAGTTGCACTATCATTATTAACTTTGCATCTTTTGGCATCAATATTATGAATATGTGTATCACTACGATCGAGGTCCAACAAACTATTTTCATTGGGTGTACGACCATTGAAGGTTTTATTCATGTAAATAGAACAACAATTATTCTATGACTTTAAATGAATAACCGTATTGCAATAAACATGATCAAATCATATTCATGCTCAATGCAAACGCCAAATAACATTTATTTAGGTTTAACACTAATCCCGAAAGTATAGGGAGTGTGCGATGATGATCATATTAATCTTGGAACTACTTCCAACACTCATCGTCACTTCACCCTCAACTAGTCTCTGTTTATTCTATAATTCCTGTTTCGAGTTACTAATTTTTAGCAACCGAACAAGTATCAAATACCCAGGGGCAACTATAAACACTAGTAAGGTACACATTAATCACCTGTATATCAAATATACCCTTGTTCACTTTGCCATCCTTCTTATCCACCAAATATTCAGGGCATTTCCGCTTCCAGTGACCATTTCTTTTGCAGTGTAAGCACTCAGTTTCAGGCTTTGGTCCAGCTTTGGGCTTCTTTGCGGGAGTGACAACTTGCTTGTCATTCTACTTGAAGTTCCCTTTCTTTCCCTTTGCCCTTTTCTTGAAACTAGTGGTCTTGTTAATCATCAATACTTGATGCTCTTTCTTGATTTCTACCTTCATCGATTTCATCATCATGAAAAACTCGAGAAACATTTTCGTCATCCCTTGCATACTATAGTTCATCACGAAGTTCCAGTAACTTGGTGATGGTGACTAGAGAACTCTGCCAATCACTATCTTATATGGAAGATTAACTCCCACTTGATTCAAGCGATTGTAGTACCCAGACAATCTGAGCACATGCTCAGTAGTTGAGCAATCTCCTCCATCTTTTAGCTATAGAACTTGTTGGAGACTTCATATCTCTCAACTCGGGTATTTGCTTGAAATATTAACTTCAACTCCTGGAACATCTCATATGGTCCATGACGTTCAAAATGTCTTTGAAGTCCCGGTTCTAAGCCATAAAGCATGGTGCACTAAACTATCAAGTAGTCATCATACCGAGCTTTGCCAAACGTTCATAATGTCTGTATATGCTCCTGCAATAGGTCCGTCACCTAGCGGTGCATCAAGGACATAATTCTTCTATGCAGCAATGAGGATAATCCTCAGATCATGGATCCAATCCGCATCATGCTACTAACATCTTTCAACATAGTTTTTCTCTAGGAACATATCAAAATAAACATAGGGAAGCAACAATGCGAGCTATTGATCTATAACATAATTTGCAAAATACTACCAGGACTAATTTCATGATAAATTTAAGTTCAATTAATCATATTACTTAAGAACTCCCACTTAGATAGACATCCCTCTAATCATCTAAGTGATCACGTGATCCAAATCAACTAAACCATGTCCGATCATCATGTGAGATGGAGTAGTTTTCAATGGTGAACATCACTATGTTGATCATATCTACTATATGATTCACGCTCGACCTTTCAGTCTCAGTGTTCCGAGGCCATATTTCTATATGCTAGGCTCGTCAAGTTTAACCTGAGTATTCCGCGTGTGCAAGTATTTTGCACCCATTGTATTTGAACGTAGAGCCTATCACACACGATCATCACGTGGTGTCTCAGCACGAAGAACTTTCGCAACGGTGCATACTTAGGGAGAACACTTATACCTTGAAATTTAGTGAGAGATCATCTTATAATGCTACCGTCCATCAAAGCAAAATAAGACGCACAAAGGATAAACATCACATGCAATCAATACAAGTGATATGATATTGCCATCATCATCTTGTGCTTGTGATCTCCTTCTCCGAAGCACCGTCATGATCACCATCGTCATCGGCGTGACACCTTGATCTCCATCGTAGCATCGTTGTTGTTTCGCCACCTATTGCTTCTACGACTATCACTACCGCTTAGTGATAAAGTAAAGCAATTACAGGGCGATTGCATTGCATACAATAAAGCGACAACCATATGGCTCCTGCCAGTTGCCGATAACTCGGTTACAAAACATGATCATCTCATACAAAAATATATAGCATCACGTCTTGACCATATCACATCACAACATGCCCTGGAAAAACAAGTTAGACGTCCTCTACTTTGTTGTTGCAAGTTTTACGTGGCTGCTACGGGCTGAGCAAGAACCGTTCTTACCTACGCATCAAAACCACAACGATAGTTTATCAAGTTAGTGTTGTTTTAACCTTCTCAAGGACCAGGCGTAGCCTCACTCAGTTCAACTAAAGTTGGAGAAACTGACACCCGTCAGCCACCTGTGTGCAAAGCACATCGGTAGAACCAGTCTCACATAAGCGTACGCGTAATGTCGGTCCGGGTCGCTTCATCCAACAATACCGCCGAACCAAAGTATGACATGCTGGTAAGCAGTATGACTTCTATCGCCCACAACTCATTTGTGTTCTACTCATGCATATAACATCTACGCATAAACCAGGCTCAGATGCCACTATTGGGGAACGTAGTAATTGTAAAAAAATGCTATGCACACGCAAGATCATGGTGATGCATAGCAACGAGAGGGGAGAGTGTGTCCACGTACCCTCGTAGACCGAAAGCGGAAGCGTTAGCACAACGCGGTTGATGTAGTCGTACGTCTTCACGATCCGACCGATCAAGTACCGAACACACGGCACCTCCGAGTTCAGCACATGTTCAGCTCGATGACGTCCCTCGAACTCCGATCCAACCGAGCTTTGAGGGAGAGTTCCGTCAGCACGAGGGCGTGGTGACGATGATGATGTTCTCCCGGCGCAGGGCTTCGCCTGAGCATCGCTACAATATTATCGAGGTGGATTATGGTGGAGGGGGGCACCGCACATGGCTAAGCGATCCAAGGGATCAATTGTTGCTTCTAGAGGTGCTCCCCTACCCCCGTATATAAAGGAGCAAGGGGGAGGCCGGCCAGCCTTGGGGCGCACCAAGGAGGGGAGGAGTCCTCCTCCTAGTTGGAGTAGGACTCCCCTCTTTCCTAGTCCAACTAGGAAAAGGAAGGGGGAATGAAGGAGAGGGAAAGGAGAAGGAAAGGGGGGCCCTCCCTAGTCCAATTCGGACCCCCTATAGGGAGGGGGCGCAGCTGCCCCTTGTGGGCTGCCTTCCCTCTTCCCTATGGCCCATGTAGGCCCAATAGTCCCCCCGGGGTTACCGATAACCCCCCGGCACTCCGATAAATACCTGAATCACTCGGAACCTTTCCGATGTCCGAATATAGTCGTCCAATATATCGATCTTTACATCTCGACCATTTTGAGACTCCTCGTCATGTCCCCGATCTCATCCCGGACTTCGAACTACCTTTGGTACATCAAAACACATAAACTCATAATATAACCGTCATCGAACTTTAAGCGTGCGGACCCTACGGGTTCGGGAACTATGTAGACATGACCGAGACACGTCTCCGGTCAATAACCAATAGTGGAACCTAGATGCTCACATTGGCTCCCACATATTCTACGAAGATCTTTATCGGTCAAACCGCATAACAACATACGTTGTTCCCTTTGTCATCGGTATGTTACTTGCCCGAGATTCGATCGTCGGTATCTCAATACCTATTTCAATCTCGTTACCGGCAAGTCTCTTTACTCGTTCCGTAATACATCATCCTGTAACTAACTCATTAATTATAATGCTTGCAAGGCTTATAGTGATGTGCGTTATCGAGTGGGCCCAGATATACCTCTCTGTCATTAAGAGTGACAAATCCTAATCTCGAAATATGCCAACCCAACAAGTACCTTTGAAGACACCTGTAGAGCACCTTTATAATCACCCAGTTACATTGTGACATTTGGTAGCACACAAAGTGTTCCTCCGGTAAATGGGAGTTGCATAATCTCATAGTTATAGGAACATGTATAAGTCATGAAGAAAGCAATAGCAACATACTAAATGATCAAGTGCTAAGATAACGAATTGGTCAAGTCAATCACATCATTCTCCTAATGATGTGATCCCGTTAATCAAATGACAACTCATGTCTATGGTTAGGAAACTTAACCATCTTTGATTAACGAGCTAGTCAAGTAGAGCCATACTAGTGACACTATGTTTGTCTATGTATTCACACATGTATTATGTTTCGGGTTAATACAATTTTAGCATGAATAATAAACATTTATCATGAAATAAGGAAATAAATAATAACTTTATTATTGCCTCTAGGGCATATTTCCTTCAGTGCATTCCTTTCCCCCCTTTTTTGGCACGATAACGGGGTTTGCCAGCCATTCGGGATAGCAAACCTCGCGAATAACTCCCGCTGCCTCCAGCTTGCGGGTTTCTTGGACGATGAAGGCTTGCTTCTCTATGGACTGCCACCTCGCTTTCTGCTTCATAGGGCGTACATTGGGGCACACATTCAGGTGATGCTCAATCACCTCCCTTGGGACTCGCGCTAGCTGCTTGGGCTCCCATGCGAACACCTCCTTGTTCGAGCGCAAGAACCTCGCCAACGCCTCCTCTTGGTCGGGGTCGAGGCAGGCACCTATGGTGAAGGTGGCTCCCGAGGACCCATCTTCCTCAACTGGCACCTGCTTGGTCTCCACCTTATCTTGAGTGAACAACTGCTTCTTTTTGGTCGGTGCAGCCTCCTTGGCCTTGGAGGCGTCCGCGCCGGTAGGCTGCGCCACCGCGGCGGCCTTGAGGGCCAGCTTGAGCGCCAGCAGAGCCTCCTTGGTATCTCCAGCTATGGTGAGGACGCCGCTGCTCCCGAGCATCTTCATGAGGTTGTAGGCCAGATGGGTTGCTGCCATGAACTGAGCCAAGGCAGGGTATCCAAGGATGGCATTGTACGGGAGGCCGATGTGGGCGATGTCGAAGTTGACCAGCTCTATGCGGTAGTTGTCGTGGGTGCAGAAGGTCATGGGAAGGCGGATCTGCCCCAGGGAACTGGAGGAACCGCCTCCGACGCCCGAGAAGGGCTTGGTGGGTTGGAGCCGTTCCAGCAGTACATGGAGGAGGCTGAAGGCCTCCACCAAGAGCACATTAAGGCCAGCACCGCCATTGATGAGGGTTTTGGTGATGGCCACCTAGCAGATGGTGGGCGTGCAGAGCATCGGGAGCGCACTCGAGCACGCGGTGTTGACGGGATGATCTTCCGAGTTGAAGGTCAGGTCGGCCTTGGGCGCCACCCAACCCGGGGGAGCTCCTTGCCGTGCGAGGGCAGCGCTGATCTAATGAAAGAATGGCTTTTCGTGGTGGTCTAAGGGTGGCGACTGCGAGCCGCGCAGGAGAGCTGCAACGATCGGGGGCGCCGGCGCTGCATAGTGGGCGAGGAAGAGGTCGCGCAGTTCCTCCCATGAGGCCACAGAAGACGCCGGCAGGTTGAGCTGCCAAGCGCGCGGGACGCCAGTGAGGGCCATGGGAAACCAGTTAGCCATGACCTTGTCGTCGCCCCCGGCCTTGAGGATGGCCTCCTCGTATGCCAGCAGGAAAACCAGCGGGTCTACCGCACCACCGTAGCGCGGCGGCATCTCTGGCTTGAACTTGTGCGGCCACTGCACTTGCCGTTGTTGGGGAACATAGCAGAAATTCAAAATTTTCTACGCAACACCAAGATCAATCTATGGAGATTCTAGCAACAAGAGAGGGAGAGGATGAGCATCTTCATGCCCTTGAAGATCACTAAGCGGAAGCGTTTCAAGAACGCGGATGATGGAGTCGTACTCGCGGCGATTCAAATCATGGAAGATCTGATCTAGCGCCGAACAGACGGCGCCTCCGCGTTCAACACACGTACAGCCCGGGGACGTCTCCTCCTTCTTGATCCAGCAAGGGGAGAGGATAAGTTGAGGGAGAACTCCGACAGCACGACGGCGTGGTGCTGGTGGAGCTCGTGGTTCTCCAGCAAGGCTTCGCCAAGCACCACGGAGGAGGAGGAGGTGTTGGAGGAGGGAGAGGGCTGCGCCAAGGGAAGGGTGTGCGGCTGCCCTCTCTCTCCCTCACTATATATAGGGGTAAGGGGGTGCAGGAGGCACCCTAGGGTTCCCTAGGGGAGGGGTGGCGGCCATAGGGGAAACCCTATATGGGTTTGGGCGGCCCCACCCCCTAGGAAACTTGCCCCCCAAGCCGGGAAGGGGGGCTGCCCTAGGGGAGGCGCCCCCACCTCTCCTGGTTACGTGAGATGGGTTGGGAGGGGCGCACCACCCCTTAGTGGGCTGGTTTGCCCCTTCCCCTTTGGCCCATGAGGCCCTCCAACACTTGCCGGGGCTCCCGAAACACCTTTCGGTCATGCTGGCCATAGCCTGGTACCCCCGGAACACTTCCGGACTCCAATACCATTCGTCCAATATATTGATCTTCACCGCCGGACCATTCCGGAACTCCTCGTGACATCTGGGATCACATCCGGGACTCCGAACAACCTTCGGTAACCACATACTATTTCCCATAACAACTCTAGCGTCACCGAACCTTAAGTGTGTAGACCCTACGGGTTCGGGAATCATGCAGACATGACCGAGACAACTCTCTAGACAATAACCAACAGCGAGATCTGGATACCCATGTTGGATCCCACATGTTCCACGATGATCTCATCGGATGAACCACGATGTCGAGGATTCAATCAATCCTGTATTCAATTCCCTTTGTCTAGCAGTATAGTACTTGCCCGAGATTCGATCGTCGGTATCCCGATACCTTGTTCAATCTCGTTACCGGCAAGTCACTTTACTCGTTCTGTAACACATCATCCCATGATCAACCCCTTGGTCACATTGTGCACATTATGATGATGTCCTACCGACTAGGCCCAGAGATACCTCTCCGTCACACGGAATGACAAATCCCAGTCTCGATTCGTGCCAACCCAACAGACACTTTCGGAGATATCCGTAGTGTACCTTTATAGCCACCCAGTTACGTTGTGACGTTTGGTACACCCAAAGCATTCCTACGGCATCCGGGAGTTGCACAATCTCATGGTCTAAGGAAATGATACTTGACATTAGAAAAGCTTTAGCATACTGAACTACGATCTTTGTGCTAGGCTTAGGATTGGGTCTTGTCCATCACATCATTCTCCTAATGATGTGATCCCATTATCAACGACATCCAATGTCCATGGTCAGAAACCGTAACCATCTATTGATCAACGAGCTAGTCTACTAGAGGCTTACTAGGGACATGGTGTTGTCTATGTATCCACACATGTATCTCGAGTTTTCTATCAATACAATTATAGCATGGATAATAAACGATTATCATGAACAAGGAAATATAATAATAATAACTAATTTATTATTGCCTCTAGGGCATATTTCCAACAGTCTCCCACTTGCACTAGAGTCAATAATCTAGTTCACATCGCCATGTGATTAACACTCACAGGTCACATCGCCATGTGACCAACATCCAAAGAGTTTACTAGTGTCACTAAACTAGTTCACATCATCATGTGATTAAGACTCAATGAATTCTGGGGTTTGATCATGTTTTGCTTCTGAGAGAGGTTTTAGTCAACGGGTCTGCAACATTCAGATCCGTATGTACTTCGCAAATCTCTAGGTCATATTGTAAATGCTGCTTCCACACTCCACTTGGAGCTATTCCAAATGGTTGCTCCACTATACGTATCCAGTTTGCTACTCAGAGTCATTCGGATAGGTGTTAAAGCTTGCATCGACGTAACCCTTTACGTCGAACTCTTTATCACCTCCATAATCGAGAAACATGTCCTTATTACTCCAAGGACAATTTTGACCGTTGTCCAATGATCCATTCCTGGATCACTCTTGTACCCCTTTTCCAGACACGTGGCAAGGCACACATCAGGTGCGGTACTCAGCATAGCATACTGTAGAGCCTACGTCTAAAGCATAGGGGAAGACCTTCGTCCTTTCTCTCTCTTCTGCCGTGGTCGAGCTTTAAGTCTTAACTTCATACCTTACATCCCAGGCAAGAACTCCTTCTTTGACTGATCCATCTTGAACACCTTCAAGATCATGTCAAGGTATGTGCTCATTTGAAAGTACCATTAAGCATTTTTTATCTATCCTCATAGATCTTGATGCTCAATGTTCAAGCAGCTTAATCCAGGTTTTCCCTTGAAAAACACTTTCAAATAACCCTATATGCTTTCCAGAAATTCTACATCATTTCTGATCAACAATATGTCAACAACATATACTCATCAGAAATTCCATAGTGCTCCCACTCACTTCTTTGGAAATACAAGTTTCTCATAAACTTTGTATAATCCCAAAATCTTTGATCATCTCATCAAAGTGTATATTCGACTCGAGATGCTTGCTCTAGTCCAAGGAAGGATCATTGGAGCTAGCATACCTTTTAGCATCCTTAGGATCGAAAAAACCTTTCTGATTGTATCACATACAACCTTTCCTTACGAAAACTGGTAAGGAAACTTGTTTTGACATCTATCTGCCAGATTTCATAAATGCAGCTAATGGTAACATGATTCCGACGGACTTAAGCATCGCTACGGATGAGAAAATCTCATCATAGTCAACTCCTTGAACTTGTAAAGAACTCTTCACCACAAGTTGAGCTTCATAGACGGTGACATTACCGTCCACGTCCGCCTTCTTCTTAAAGATCCATTTATCTCAATGGCTTGCCGATTATCGGGCAAGTCCACCAAAGTCCATGCTTTGTTCTGATACATGGATCCTATCTCGGATTTCATGGCTTCTAACCATTTGTCGGAATATGGGCCCGCCATCGCTTCTCCACAGCTCGTAGGTTCATTGTTGTCTAGCAACATGACCTTCAAAACAGGATTACTGTACTACTCTGAAGTAGTACGCATCCTTGTCTCCCTACGAGGTATGGTAGTGACTTGATCCGAAACTTCATGATCACTATCATAGGCTTCTACTACAATTGGTGTGGGTGCCACAGGAACAACTTCCTGTGCCCTGCTACACACTAGTTGAAGTGACGGTTCAATAACCTCATCAAGTCTCCACCATGCTCCCACTCAACTTTCCGAGACAAACTTTTCCTCGAGAAAGGACCTGATTCAAGAAACAATCCATATTGCTTTCGGATCTGAAGTAGGAGGTATACCCAACTGTTTTGGGTGTCTTATGAAGATGCATTTTATCCGCTTTGGGTTCGAGCTTATCAACCTGAAACCTTTTCACATAAGCGTCGCAGCCCCAAACTTTTAAGAAACGACAACTTAGGTTTCTCCAAACCATGGTTCAAACGGTGTCGTCTCAACGGAATTACGTGGTGCCCTATTAAAGTGAGTGCGGTTGTCTCTAATGCCAACCCATGAACGATAGTGGTAATTCGATAAGAGACATCATGGTACGCACCATATCCAATAGGGTGCAACTATGATGTTCGGACACACCATCACACTATGGTGTTCCAGGCGGTATTAATTGTGAAACAATTTCCACAATGTCTTAATTGCGTGCCAAAGCTCGTAACTCAGATACTCATCTCTATGATCATATCATAGACATTTTTCCTCTTGTCACGATGATCTTCAACTTCACTCTGAAATTACTTGAACCATTCAATAATTCAGACTTGTGTTTCATCAAGTAAATATACCCAGTATCTACTCAAATCATCCGTGAAGTAAGAACATAACGATATCCACTGCTTTCCTCAGCACTCATTGGACTGCACACATCAAAATGTATTACTTCCAACAAGTCGCCTTCTTGTTCCATTTTACTGAAAACGAGGCTTTCAGTCATCTTGCCCATGTGGTATGATTTGCATGTCTCAAGTGATTCAAAATCAAGTGAGTCCATATGGTCCATTTGCATGGAGTTTCTTCATGCATATACACCAATAGACATGGTTCGCATGTTTCAAACTTTACAAAAACGAGTGAGTCCAAAGATCCATCAACATGGAGCTTCTTCATGCGTTTTATACCAATATGACTTACATGGCAGTGCCACAAGTAGGTGGTACTATCATTACTATCTTATATCTTTTGGCATGAACATGTGTATCACTACGATCGAGATTCAATAAACCATTCATTTTAGGTGCAAGACCATTGAAGGTATTATTCAAATAAACAGAGTAACCATTATTCTCCTTAAATGAATAACCGTGTTGCGATAGACCTAATCCAATCATGTCTATGCCCAACGCAAACACCAATCAATTATTTAGGTTTAACACCAATCTCGATGGTAGAGGGAGCATGCGATGCTTGATCACATCAACCTTGGAAACACTTCCAACACATATCGTCAGCTCACCTTTAGCTAGTCTCCGTTTTATTCCGTAGCTTTTATTTTGAGTTACTAACACTTAGCAACCGAACCGGTATCTAATACCCTAGTGCTACTAGGAGTACTAGTAAAGAACACATTAACATAATGTATATCCAATATACTTCCATCGACCTTGCCTGCCTTCTTATCTACCAAGTATCTAGGGTGCTTCTGCTTTAGTGCCCATTCCTCTCATTACAGAAGCACTTAGTCTCGGTTTTGGGTTCAACCTCGGGTTTCTCCACTAGAGCAGCAGCTGATTTGCCGTTTCATGAAGTATCCCCTCTTGCCCTTGCCCTTCTTGAAACTAGTGGTTTCACTAACCATCAACAATTGATGCTCCTTCTTGATTTCTATTTCGCGGTGTCAAACATCGCGAATATTTCAAAGATCATCATATCTATCCCTGATATGTTATAGTTCATCACGAAGCTCTAGCAGCTTGGTGGCAATGACTTTGGAAAAACATCACTATCTCATCTGGAAGATTAACTCCCACTCGATTCAAGTGATTGTGGTACTCAGACAATCTGAGCACAAGCTCAACGATTGAGCTTTTCTCCCTTAGTTTGTAGGCTAAGAAACTCATCGGAGGTCTTATACCTCTTGACATGGGCACGAGCCTAAAATCCCAATTTCAGCCCTCGAAACATCTCATATGTTCCGCAACGTTTCGAAATCGTCTTTGGTGCCTCAACTCTAAACCGTTTAACTGAACTATCACGTAGTTATCAAAACGTGTATGTTAGATGTTCGCAACACCCACAAACGACGTTCGAGGTTCAGCACACTGAGTGGTGCATTAAGGACATGAGCATTCTACGAAGCAACGAGGACAATCCTCAGTTTATGGACCTAGTCCGCATAATTGCTACTATCAACTTTCGACTGAATTTTTTCTATACGAACATATCTAAACAGTAGAACTAAAGCGCGAGCTTACGACATAATTTGCAAAGATCTTTTGACTATGTTCAGGATAATTAAGTTCATCTTATGAACTCCCACTCAGATAGACATCCTGTAAGTGCATCTAGTGCCCCTTAGTGATTTTGGTGTATTGAAGATTTATAGGTTAAGTAACTGATGCGTTTGTGAGTGTACACAGGTCTATAAGTCTATGAGGAGTTTGATATTTACAGAGAAAGTCGACCCCTAAAAATGAAGTTCTTCGACTGAAGACTTTGATATTCTGAAGACTTTGATATTCTAAAGACTTTCTGAAGACTTTGAAAGTGAAGAAATTGGTGTGACCATGAAGACTTGATAATCATTCGAGGAATATGAAGCGTGAAGACTTTTGTTTTCGTAGTTTCATTTTCTCTTTCTTGAGTCATAGGAAACACCGTGATTGTTAAAGGGGTCGAGGAAATACTAAGGAAAAATTTCCATGTGATGCTCAACTCAAAATCCTACACCTACCAATCCCTTGAGTGAAGCCATTGGAAATCTCATACTGATTCATCAAATTCTTTAGTGATGAGACGCAGTTCTTTCAGTCACCGATGACTTTTTCGACCGAGGAGTTAGGAATTCGCCAGTGCAAATTGCCTACACTGTGAGGAACATGATAGCCCTGAGGACTTTGAGAGTCAAATTTCCGACCGTTGCTGTGCTGCGCGCCGGCGGACCAAAATATCTTATCCACCTAACGGTCATATCATTGAAGGTCATTTATGTCTTATCATGTCGGGCTGCTCCCTAGGCTATAAATAGCCGCCCCCTACAACCACTAGTCGGTTGGCTGCTCCGAGAGATCTTGACACTTGTCATTTGAGAGCAACCCATCCTCCGAGGACTTTGGCGAAAATCATCAAGTGAGGAAAATCCAAAACCAAACCCCATTAAAACCCCAAGTGATTGAGCATCATGAAGAAATTGATCTGCGTGGATCCGACGCTTATTACCTTTGAAGATGTGCCTCTTCCAGACGGTTAGGCGTCAAGGTCTAGAGCATCAAGAGGAATTGTGGATCGCCGAGTGACCAAGTCTGTGAAGGTTTGGAAGTCACCAAGACTTACCACGAGTGATTGGACGAGGCCTGCGTGGTCTTAGTTCAAGGAGAATACGGTGAGGACTGGGTGTCCTGAGTTGCGGCTCGAGATCGGGTGTCCGGATGTGTGTCCTCGAGTTTAAATACTCGGCCGCTCCAACTTTGACGCATAACCGAGACAAGAGTTGGAACTGGTTTACCAAATCATTGTCTTCACCAATCGATGGTTCTATTTCCTCAACTCATTCATTTCCTCATTACATGTTGCATGTTGTTCATATCTCGTGCTTGAAGACTTTGATGAAGACTTTCACAAATTCCTCGTTCAATTTCTTGATCTGTTTTGTCTTCATCTTGTTATCCTGTGTTTACGCTTCTCGTACTCTGTTCTAGTCTTCATTTCATCATCTTGACTATGTGTGTAATCTGTTATGTTTACCTCTGAGTACTTATTCATTGCAAATAGTTCTTCGCTAAGGAATTTCCTCACCGCAAATTCCTCGATGAAGAATTTCATAAAATCGCCTATTCACCCCCTCTAGTCGATATAGCGACTTTCAATTGGTATCGATCAAGGTACTCCCTTGTTACGTGTGACTTTAGTTTAACCACGGAGTTCTAGTTATGTCGACCGCAGTATGATCAAGGTCTCGGTGGGTGTCCTACCTTTGATGGAGCGGACTATCCCTCTATGGAAGAACAAGATGCGGATGCATCTTGAGGCAATTGATAATGATCTACGGTATGTTGTGGAAAATGGTGTCCCTCATTGTCCTTTGAAACACCGACCGCTCTCGATGTGAAGAGATTCAAACAACTCGACTCTCAAGCGAAGAATATCATCTGTGGCCATCCGAGCAAAGGACGGTATGGAAGAGTGAGTGCATTGAAACCGCCAAGCTTATCGGGATAGGCTGTCCAAAGTAAATGAAGGAGTCTCAACTCAGCGTGACTCTCGAGTTGATGTTCTTGGAATCTCTTCAATCGCTTCAAAAGACTCGACAACGAAAATGTTCAACAAACCTTCGATCGCCTCATCGACATCTCAAATGAGCTTCAAGCCCTCGATGCCACCGACATCATCGACCATGAAGTAGTGAAGAAACCGCTAAGATCGCTTGATTCCTCATTTGATACTCTGGGACCGATGATACAAGAGCGTGCTGACTACAAGTCACTTGATCCTGCTGATATCCTCGAAAGGCTTAACACTCATGAGTTCCAGCTTGCTGAAAAGAGAGATCTCTATGGCTCAAACTATGGCAAACCACGTGCCCTGAAGGCTAAGGTTGTTTTCTGAATCTGAATGTGAGGATTCTGGTAGTAGCCTTGGTGATCCTGAAGAACTGAGCCAGGATCTAGCTCTCCTTGTGAAGAAATTCCAGAAATTCACAAGATGTGGTCGCTTTGGAAAACCCTCAAGGGGAAGTGATTCTTCATCCAGTGACTACAAGAGAAGACTTTGCCACAAATGCAAGAAGCCTGGTCACTATATTCAAGATTGTCCTCAGTGGGAAAAGGAAATGAAGAAGAAGAAGAAATACAAGGACTACAGTTCTGATGAAATGAAGAAGAAGAAGAAATCATCAAAATCTTCGTCTTCAAAACCATCAAAGTCTTCATCTCACAAGAAGGGCAGCTCCAAGAAAGCTCGGGCATTCATTGGCAAGGAAATGGACTCTGAAGCTGAATCTGAGGAAAATGATGAAGAGGAGGAGTCTGAAGAATCTGAGTCTGGTGTGGCGAGTCCGGCGTTACTCTTGCTTTCGTCGACAAGTCCATCTTCAACATCAAGAAACTGATTCCACTAACAAGCGATGAAGATAATGATGGCTACGCCCCACCTATTGCTTCATGGCAAAAGTAGCTAAGGTACTCAAATACAACTCCTCTGATTCTAGTGAAAATGAATCTGATGAGGATCTTAAGCCTAGCTACTCTAAACTTGCTAAAATTGCTGTGAAACAACAACGGGCTCTTGAAAAGGTTCAAAACATGCTAGATAAAAGTGATGATATGTTGGGTGAAGAAATGGATCGCACTAAAGCCCTCGATTGAAAATCTTCAGAGACTTGGTCTAAGTATGATAACCTTCAAGGTCATAATAACTCCCTATTGTCTGATCATGAGAAACTTTCTTATGAATTTCTTCAAGAAAAGCAAGACAATGAGAAGCTTTCTCTTGAAGCTATTCAAAGAAAGGCAGATCTTGAAAAGCTAAGAGTATGTTATGAAGATCTTCGAAGGGCGTGATTCATTACTAGCTCAACAAATCAGCACTTCTCGTGAAGAATTTGTTCCTCCATGCTTAAAGTGCATTGAGCGTGAATCGCTAATTCTTCACTGAATGTTCAAATGCTTCAAATGTTACAAATTCTTCATCGCCTCTGCTATCACTAATTCCTCATCGAGGATTTTGCTAGTATCCTTGACAATGCAGTTTGAAGGAATTGTACATGACAGTATGTACAAAAGCCTCAAAGGGCATCGACACTTTGTGATGTGCTCAAAAGCAGATTCTCAATGAAACCCTAGGAAAGAGGGTATTGCCTTTGAGAGGAAGCGAATCTTGATGGAACATATTGGAAGCCCGCGGTATCCCAAAACCTCATGGGTTCTTTGCAAAGGACCTCCGATTGATCCATCTAACTTATCGACTTTACATGTGAATCTCCTCATTCTTCTGATGAGTCATTTGACTCTAACTATAAACTGTTCAAAAATCAGAATGGTGAAGTATTTGCTAGATATGTTGGCACTAACTGCAGGAACGGTTCCCCTATGAATAAAATCTGGGTTCCCAAAAGCTGTGTTGAAAGTCTTCAGGTGAATGTCCTCATGACACCACCAGTGAAGAACAGGAACCCCAGATCAAATTCTTCATATGGACCAAACTCTTCATATGGATCCAAATCCTCATATGGACCAAATTCTTCACGAGGATCAAATTCCTCAACTGGATCAAAGTCCTCATATGATTGTTATCATGCTAACAAATCTGTCTCGCAGGGTAAAGCTAAGGGCTATGAATATGTGCATTATTCTTCAAACCATTATGTTCACAAGTCCTCGAAGAATTACTCTGCTTATTCATATGCTTACCCTAACCCCTCCTATGCTAAGCGAAATGGTTTGGCATATTTGCCACCTTTCTCGCATGGTGCCCGCAGGATGATGAACTCTTTGCCACCCCTCCAGATGTGGGTGGTGAAGAAAAAGAACTAATCTCTTCTGAGGGTCAGGTCTCGGGCGTGCTCGAGCGTCTGAAGAATTCTTTGGGACGACAAAATTCCTCGAAAGGACGCAGCTAATCATGATGAAATGAACCTTCATTTCACACGTCCTCATCTTGCTATATCATTTCTTTGCTTGATGAAATTCATCGATGAACTTGATATCATATTCTTCACCGATGAAGCATATGAGATTGTAAGTTACACTAATTCATCTGCAGGATGATCAACCCAAAACCACTTGAATGGGTCCTCGATAGTGGGTGTACAAATCACATGATTGGTGACAAGAATCTATTGATGGATGCTCCTTTATCACCGTCACCTCTGAAGCATATCATATTTCTTGACAAAGGCAAAAGTCGGTATTGGGTCTTGGTAAGGTTGCTATCTCTAAGGATAAGCACATGGACAAAGTCATGCTTGTTGAATCCTTAGGATACAATCTCATGTCGATCTCAATGCTTTGTGATCTTGATATGGTTGTTGTCTTTGGCAAATATCATTTGTGTTGTGATTATGGAAGTCGACAATTCCAAAGTCTTGAAGGCTTTAGGAGAGGAGATCTATATATTGTTGATTTCTCTCTGGGACCACAACCAGCTATGTGTCTACTTGCAAAAGCTTCGAAGGCTGGCTATGGCATCGACGACTTGGTCATGCGGGCATGAGGAATTTGAACACGCTTGCGAAGAAGAAGCATGTCATTGGCATTGAGAATGTCAAATTCCTCAAGGATCACTTATGCGGAGCATGTGAAGCGGAAAAATGACCAAGGCCAAGCATCCGTGAAGACTATCATGACCACTACCGTCCATTGAATTGCTTCACATGGACCTCTTGGACCTAATCATTATTCAGCGGTCACTAATGATGCATCTTTATATGGTTTTGTCATCGTTGATGATTATTCTCGATATACATGGGTACACATTGTTACTTACAAACATGAAGTGCAGGAAGTCTTCAAGCGATTTTCCTCGAGGATTCAACCAACTTTGGTGTGAAGATCAAGCATATCGAAGTGACAATGGGCCGAGTTCAAGAATTCTGGTCTTGATGCCTATCTTGATGAACTTGGTATTACTCATGAATTATCTCGCTCCTTATACTCCTCGGCAAAATGGCATCGTGGGCGCAAGAACGAGAACTCTTGTTGAGATGGCTCGCACTATGCTTGATGAATACAAAAGCGCCTCGGCGTTTTGGATTGATGCAATTGATCTTGCTCGCCACATCATCAGCAGAGTATATCTTCACAAATTCTTCAAGAAGGCGCATATGAACTCCTCAACGACAAGAAACCCAATGTGAGTTATTTCAAAGTCTTGATTGCTAAATGTTGGATTAGAGATCCTCACCACAACTCTAAATTTGCACCGAAAGCACATGAAGGTTTTATGCTTGGTTACGGAAAGGACTCGCACACCTCTGAGTCTTCAACATTGTTCTTCACAAGATTGTTGACCTTTGTAGATGTGCGGTTCGATGAAACTAATGGCTCGCAAAGAGAGCACCTACCTTCTGTGTTAGATGAACCAGCACTTGAGGATGCTATCAAGCACAAGGCAACCGAGGATGTCATTCCTCTTGAAGAATCGGTGAAGAATTCATTCTGTTCGTGAAGAACATCGAGTGATGCACTGAAGAACATGATGAGGAAATTGGTCTTTGAAGAAAATCTTGATCAAAATCCTCGGCGACAACCAACTCATCCACGCGTTGCAAAAGAAGTGCAAGTGGAGAAGATCATCGATGACATCGGCAAGCACTGAGTCCTCTCACCGCTCAAAAGCCTCACACTTATCTAACTTTTGTGGGCACTATGCTTTTGTCTCTATCTCGAGCCCACTAAGGTAGATGAAGCATTTCGAGCGAGTGGATTAGGGCTATGCAAGAAGAATTACATCAGTTCAAGCTGAACAATGTCAGGAATTGGTCGATCACCCGGATCCTCGCAAGCAAAATATCATTGGCACAAAGTGGATCTACCGCAACAAGCAAGATGAAAATGGCCTTGTTGTGAGGAATAAAACACGACTAGTAGCTCAAGGCTACACACAGAGTTGAAGGAATTGATTTGATGAAACTTTTGCACTGTTGCTAGACTTGAAGCTATTCGCATTTTACTTGCCTATGCTAACCATCATGATATCATCTTATATCAAATGGATGTGAAAAGTGCATTCCTCAATGGTAAGCTTGAGGAAGAAGTATATGTTGCTCAACCCCGTGTTTTGAAGATCCCAAGAATCCGGACAAAGTCTTGAGACTAAATAAGGCTCTCTATGGCCTCAAGCAAGCCCCTCGGCGTGGTATGACACAATGAAGGAATTCTTCGTGAAGAATGGCTTCACACCCGTTCACTCGATCCTACTCTATTTACTAAATCATATGATGGTGAACTGTTTGTGTGCCAAATATATGTTGATGATATTATCTTTGGCTGTACTAACCAACGATATAGTGATGAATTTGCCTATATGATGAGTGAAGAATATCAAATGTCTATGATGGGAGAGTTGAAATTCTTCTTAGGTCTTCAAATTAAATCAAGCGCAATGGCATATTCATATTTAGGAGAAATACCTCAAAGATGTCTTGAGGAAATTCGGCATGCAAGATTGCAAAGCGTCAAAATTCCTATGCCCACAAATGGTCATCTATGCCTTGATGAAAATGGTACTAACTTCGATCACAAGGTATACCGCTCCATGATTGGTTCTTTATTGTACCTATGTGCATCTAGGCGGATATAATGCTTAGTGTTTGCATGTGTGCCCGATTTCAAGCTGCAGAAGGAATCACACCATAAGGCTGTGTGAAGCATATTCTTGATATCTAGCTCACACACCAACACTAGGATTATGGTACCCCAAGGGCTCTGCTTTTGATCTCATTGGATATTTCGACTCGACTATGCTAGTGATCGTGTGGACCGCAAGTCAACATCGGCACTTGTCATTTCCTCGGACGATCTTTGGTGCGTTGGTCCTCGAAGAAGCAATTGTGTATCACATCTCTCTTTGAAGCTGAATACATTGCTCTTTGGGTCATCTTGTGCTCAAGCTGCTTTGGATGAAGCAAACCCTCAAGGACTATGGCGTCAGCGTGAAGAATGTGCCTCTCCTCTGTGACAACGAGAGTGCCATCAAGATTGCTCACAACCCGATTCAGCACTCGAAGACTAAGCACATCAGTTCGTCATCATTTTCTTCGTGATCATGTGTTGAAGGGTGACATCTCCATCGAGCATGTGAAGATCAAGAACGGTGGCTGATATCTTCACCAAGCCCTTGGATGAGAAGAGATTTAGCAAGTTGCGGTGTGAGCTAAATATCTTAGAATCTTGAATGTTCTTTGAAAAGGACACACATCCTAACCCTTATGCATAAATGATGACTTAGATGTGCAACACATGAAGAAAGCGTTGTTCCTCAATCAATGAAGAATAACACTCTAAGTGTGAAGAAATCAATGAAGAATTTGATTCTCGAGAACCCTCGACAATTGTGCGCGTGTGCGAAATCATCATTCTTATCTGATTGCTACGCCACCACAAAAGTTGAAAATCTTCAATTTGAGTTTTCCTCATTTTGAAATTCTTCAGTTTTCAAATTCTTCAACTTTGCAAAATCTTGATGTTTCCGTCGTTTTTCTTCATTGGCTATATATATATATATATATATATATATATATATGAGTTTATGTCCTCTCTGACATTCACTTATTGCTAATTCTTCAAGTTGCGATTTACGCTAAGTGAATGTGATCGGACCCTTCCCTCTATGCTATACTCAATCCAATCTATTCACAAATTCTTCATATGCGTTACGATTGAAACTCGTTCAAAGTCTTCCTTTGGTCCTTGACAATTTGAAGAAATTGCGACGAAACTTTTAAACAAATCATATCCAAGTTTTCGGTTTTACCGCTCAAACCGTTCCGCATCCCACGATGTATTAGTTTAATCACCCACGATCGTACACGATCTCATACACAAGATATGTGGGTGACACATGTCGCGTGAAGGAGAAAGGGCAGGGCATGTTCGTCCAAAATCTTGGCGAACAGTTTTTCACCGTGACTATAAATACCCTTTACCCTCCTCACTTCATTTACTCCGCTCGTCGCTGTCTCTCGCTCGAGCTCTCGTCAAACCCTAAGCGCGCCGCTACTCCATCGCCGCCGGTGAGAAAAGCTTCACCGCCTCGACCTCATCGCCCGTCGTACTCGCGCCCGATCGCGGAAATCTTCACTCCGCCGCGCGCCGTAGTCGTCTTCCTAAGCCAAGTTAGGGCGTGGAAGATCTAACGTGACGAACTTCTCTACAGTTCATCTCTGTTCGTCGCGTTCTTCAGTTCGGGTAATTAAAAGTCACTTTTATTACTCGCGTTGATTCTCAAATCTTTCTGAAAATCTTCAAAGGTGTTTTTACTCTTCAAAATCTTCACATATAAACACCTCACACTCTATATGTTCTTGATTTATCTTCCTAAGCATTCATTTCTTCAAGATTCCTCAATTGTGCGAATTTTCAATCTGTACAACTCTGGAACCTAAGACGAAACGCTTAGTGAAATTCCTCAAGGCTCAAACTGGTCAAAATTCCTCAAAACTTGTTTTTTTTTTGAAAAATCTTCTGAGAACGCATATGACCTCTCCAAATTCCTCGCACCTACACTCTGTTCACAGGTACTCATGTCATTCTTTGAATCACTAGGTTCTCATCAACTTAACTCATTTGCGTTCCTCGAAGAAAAACTGCATACTTCTTGAGTGCTATATTGTTCAAATTCCTCACTGAAGAAAATGGCGGAAGGCAAGAGACCGCAGAAGGGAGGAAAGAAACCGGAAGTCATGACTGCTTTTGAAATTCTGAGGAAATATACAAAGACTATTTTGATGAATCCAAGTTTGGCAAGGAGACCAAGAACCAGTATAAAGTCGATCTGAGAGAATAGAAAGGAGATGGGCACGAGAATGGCGAGAATATCACTATGTCACTCCTAAGTACATGAGGAAATTAGCTCTGAATCCCCCATGCCCAAGAGCTCCTTTGGCACCTAGCCAAGTCGCTGATCTCACCAGACATCAAGCGTGGTGAAGACTTTCCTGAAGAATGGTCCAGCGCCAAGCCAAATTGGCAAAACAGGCCAAGGAGGCGGTGAGGAAATTCAATGAGGATCTGCTTTGCTGCTCTTTGAGCCCTTGGTCAAACCGAGGAAATCAATGCCAAAGAAGCACGACGCAAGCCAAGTGCTTCACCGTCAGCGCCCTCACGGCCCAGTTCCTCGATTCGCCCTCACGGCAAATTCCTCGGGCTGCTGCTCATTCAAAATCCTCGCAGCTCCTCCAAGTCCTCAACACTGTGCATCTTGCTACTTGTCAAAGGACTCAAGGATTCTCCATTATACGGTGTTTGACAAGTTCCTCAGTTGCACCAATGTCCTCAACAGGTCCCACTCTGCTGAAGACAAAAGCAACTGCTGGACGCGGTCCTCGGCCAAGTCCAAAGAAGAAACAGGTCGCATTCAACGTTCCCTCTGATGATGAAGCCTCTGATGAAGAACTTGAAGAAATCATCAGAGACAGACTGACCAAGGCCGCTAGAGCCAAAAGAACAAGTGTGCCTCTGCTTTTGGATCCAAAGAAGATCCTTGACTTCATTGACCTGTGGCATCAGGATCCACACACTCCTCTTCCGGATCTACCACTGACTCCTGGTCAAAGTCATATGCTAAACCATTTCATCTCTGAAGAGAAATGGAAATTTGAAAAGGCTCGTGAATTGAAGAGAGCAAAAGCCAGAAAGGAGAAGCTTCTAAGGAAAAACATCATCAACTTGACTCCTGAAGAACTTCTTAAAGCTCAATCAGAAATCCAAGCACTCTGCAAGGATTTTGATGCTTACAATCTTGGTGGCAAGGAGCCAAGGTGAGATTCGTCACTCGACGAAGAAAATGTCAGCTATTGCAGCTCCATCGCAACAAGAAAATCCTCGGTGAAGAATCTGCTCAGCCTCTTTGAAGAACATGCCGGCCTTGCTGATGACTTTCAGCGTCTTGATGGCTTCTAAGTTCGTGGCTGATGACTCCATTCCATTTCTTGAAGAAATTCCTGGGCATTCACTAGTGGTGCGCTGAAGAATCTGAAGAAGCAGGCAGCTGCACGGTTGTGCTGAAGAAAGCTATACCACAATCCTCGGCTCCTCCTGCGCTAACACCATCTCCACTTCTTCCATACGCCTATGAAGTGAAGAAGACAAAGTCTGCAGAGCGAGCTGCGGTGAAGAAAGCGGAAGGCATCATTGCGTCAAATTCTTGATTGCGAAGAAATTAAAGCCAATGACCAGCTCGATTGAAAATCCTATCGATGCCATTCCCATTTCCTCCATGTCATCCAAGGAAATTGTTCCTTTGGAGAAGAATACACGATCCCAAGCGGATCGGATGAAGAAAATCAATATGTTGCTACTTGAACAGCTTGATGAAGAAATTGAAGTGGAAGCTTTCCTTCAACTCTGTTGTTTCCTCACCCGTGCCTCGGTTCACGGTGAAGAGGCGGTGTTGAGAAATTGAAAAGGAAGATGAAGGCGTGGATATTGGGTGCACTACACATGATGAGCGATGACTTTTGGGAAAGTCGGCACCCCAATACTCCTCTCTTCACTCGCTTCAACAAGTTCCTCGATCACCGGCTACTCTTTGTTCAAATGGGCTCTGAAGAAACTCATCCCACAAATGCATTAACGAAGAGATTCCAGCCACTAGTATTTGAAGAACTCACTTCTTGATCCTCAAGTTGCACAAGGAGAGGAACCAGAAATTCCTCGGCCGAAGAACCCGAAATTGCGATTCCCGAGGTTGTGCTACAAATCACAGATATTCCTCTGCCCAAGCCAAAGAATCCATTTTCGAGCAAGCAAAAGTTCAAGGCTGAAGATTTCTTTTCTGAGCACGTGTTCTTCACTGCTTACAATCCTTATGACTCTGCTCGAATGAGGAAAAGACGCTTCTGGACTCCAACACAAGCAAATTTCTATTCCTCAGTGCTATTTGACAAGGACAAAATCTTCGACCATGAGCATATTCCTCATGTGGATATGGAATCACTGCCGTGCTTGAGCGATTACTTCGTGTTCTTCACGATGCGAGGCTGCTGAATTTCTGCTGCGATATATGTGGTGGAATGAAGAACTCATTCTTGATTCTATGCCACCCGCACATCACTTGGAATCTTTGAAGACATCAACTCATGGGTTCGGATTGGATGGTGAAAACACTCACTACAAGGCACCGGCAAGCTGAATTGCTTCGTGTCCTTCCTCTTGATCCTCCACATGAATCTGCTCGTTGCCTCTACAATGAGCGTGAAGCTATGCGCTCACTTTATGCAAGTGCTTATGAAGCCATTGAAGCCAGGCCAAGCCCCTCGAACCAAATTCCTCGTCAAGGATTTGTTGTATGTGCCTCGGATGTGTATAGAATCTTAGCGAAGACAATGAGTCCAATCAAAGGCCACGACTCAAATGATGAAGGCGTCGTTGGCATCATGAAGAACATGCTTTTCAATATCATTCATGGCGTTCGATCAACTTCCATGATTTCTTCATGAGGACTCGGCCAATATTGCAATGTCACCTTTTGAGCTGAAGCCATATCGCCTTGGATCATGAGATTCATAAGGGCAAGATCTTCATCGAACTACAAGGTCGACACTCCGAACCATGGCAGCTTCACGCCGCCCATTGAAGTCCTCAAGCGACCAATTTCATCATCGATGACAAGGGCAAGGCAGCGCTGTAATTGATGAAGGCACGCGTCCATTGGATGGTCGGTTTCGCAAGGCTGCATCTTACTCCACCAATGCGATTACGCTACGCATGAATCGCCGCAAATACCTCAACCAAGCAACGACCTCAAGCCACGGCACCGGGGTGATGGTGATCGTGAGTTACTCCTCGGTCTTCATCGGAAGGTTGATCGCAATCGAAATGGGTCAAGCGCCAATTTGCTGCAATTCTTCACAATATGACCTCAACGCATAATGCGGTGAAGAAAAACCATTACTACCTTCATGAAACCCTAAACCGCTTTGGGCTACTCTGAATCATGTCTATTCGCGGAAGAATTGAAGACTATGGGTCTTGAGGAAGCTTATGATTGGTGCGCACCACCTCGAAGAAATTCAAGAGAGTCAAAGTTCCGATTTGGTGGCCAGCTCTTACTCTTCATCATGGCCGATGAATATGAAGATTTGGGCGACACTGCGGCGAGCCCTACTTCAACAACCAACACCGACAACGCCTGGCGCTCCTCCATCAACTTGAATATCGTCGAGGCGTTAGTCCTCGGTTCGATCCTTTTGGTCATTTGATGACAAAGGGAGAAATCTGAGTTAGTCTTCAGCGGGTTTTATACTATGGGCGTTTTATTAAGTTACAACTCTCGTTCTTCGAAACTTTTATTGGATCGAGTTGTAATCTTAAATCCGATGGTGTCTGATACTTTTGATCGTGCATTGTCTTGACTTTGCCGTGCTCGATACTCTTGATCGTGCTTACGATGCTCGATTTTGATCGTGTTATGCTCGATGCTTTTGAAGCACTAAGCTCTAAATGTGATAGTTGAGCTCTGAAACTTTTGGTGTGATATTCCGCATGCTCATTCCTAGTTAATACTATTGCATGCATCTTTGAATCTCATCGGGCACCATATTTCATCATGCATTTCAAATTCTTCATAGTATATGTAACAAATCGTGTATGAATTACAAGATATAGGGGAGATCTCCATGATTCAAATCTTCAAATGTGCATTGCCTCAAAAGCAAATTCCTCATTATGCACATATTAGGGGAGTTCCTCTATATCTTGCAATCAAATCCTCAATATCAGTATTTACACTTCATATGTTTATCCCGTTGAAAACTTAACCTATGTTGTCATCAATCACCAAAAGGGGAGATTGTAAGTGCATCTAGTGCCCTTAGTGATTTTGGTGTATTGAAGACTTATAGGTTAAATGGCTGATCGTTTGTGAGTGTACACAGGTCTATAAGTCTATGAGGAGTTTGATATTTACAGAGAAAGTCGACCCTAAAAATGAAGTTCTTCGTTGAAGACTTTGATATTCGAAGACTTTACGAAGACTTTGAAAGTGAAGAAATTGGTGTGACCATGAAGACTTGATAATCATTCGAGGAATATGAGCGTGAAGACTTTTGTTTTCGTAGTTTCATTTTCTCTTTCTTGAGTCATAGGAAACACGTCTTTGTTAAAGGGGTCGAGGAAATACTAAGGAAAAAATTCCATGTGATGCTCAACTCAAAATCCTACACCTACCAATCCCTTGAGTGAAGCCATTGGAAATCTCATACTGATTCAGTCAAATTCTTGATGGATGAGACGCAGTTCTTACAGTCACCGATGACTTCTTTCGGCGAGGAGTTAAAATTCGCCGGTCTGAATTGCCTACCTGTGAGAACATGATAGCCACGAGGACTTTGAGAGTCAAATTTCCGACCGTTGCTATACTACGACCGTGGACCAAAATATCTTATCCACCTAACGGTCATATCATTGAAGGGCATTTATGTCTTATCATGTCGGGCTGCTCCTAGGCTATAAATAGCCGCCCCTACAACCACTAGTCGGTTGGCTGCTCCGAGAGATCTTGACACTTATCATTTGAGAGCAACCCATCCTCAGGGACTTTGGCGAAAATCATCAAGTGAGGAAAATCCAAAACCAAACCCCACAAAACCCCAAGTGATTGAGCATCATGAAGAAATTGATCTGCGTGGATCCGGCGCTTGTTACCTTTGAAGGCTGTGCTTCTTCGAGACGGTTAGGTGTCAAGGTCTAGAGCATCAAGAGGAATTGTGGATCGCCGAGTGACCAAGTCTGTGAAGGTTTGGAAGTCACTGAAGACTTACCACGAGTGATTGGGCCGAGGCTGCGTGGTCTTAGTTCAAGGAGAATACGGTGAGGCTGGGTGTCTGAGTTGCGGCTCGAGAGGCGGGTGTCGGGACTGTGTGTCCTCGAGTTTAAATACTCGGCCGCTCAACCAGACGTACAACCGAGGCGACCTTTGGTTTACCAAATCATTGTCTTCACCAACTGACTGGTTCTATTTCCTCAACTTATTCATTTCCTCATTCTGTGTTGCATGTTGTTCATATCTATGCCTGAAGACTTCGACTGAAGACTTTCACAAATTCCTCAGTTCAATTTCTTCAGTCTGTTTTGTCTTCATCTTGTTATCCTGTGTTTACGCTTCCTGTACTCTGTTCTAGTCTTCAATTCATCATGATGACTATGTGTGTAATCTGTTATGTTTACCTCTGAGTACTTATTCCGCTGCAAATAGTTCTTCGCTAAGGAATTTCCTCACCGGCAAATTCCTCAGTGAAGAATTTCATAAAAATTGCCTATTCACCCCCCCTCTAGTCGATATAACGCCATTTCACATCCCTCTAGTTATCTAAGTGATTACATGATCCGAGTCAACTAGGCCGTGTCCGATCATCACGTGAGACGGACTAGTCATCATCGGTGAACATCTTCATGTTGATCGTATCTACCATACGACTCATGCTCGACCTTTCGGTCTCTTGTGTCCCGAGGCCATGTCTGTACATGCTAGGCTCGTCAAGTCAACCTAAGTGTTTTGCGTGTGTAAATCTAGCTTACACCCGTTGTATGTGAACGTTAGAATCTATCACACCCGATCATCACGTGGTGCTTCGAAAAAACGAACTTTCGCAACGGTGCACCGTTAGGGGGAACACTTTCTTGAAATTTTAATGAGGGATCATCTTATTTACTACCGTCATTCTAAGAAAATAAGATGCATAAACATGATAAACATCACATGCAATCAAAAGTGACATGATATGGCCAATATCATTTTGCTCCTTTTGATCTCCATCTTCAGGGCTCCATGATCATCATCATCACCGGCATGACACCATGATCTCCATCATCATGATCTCCATCATCGTGTCTCCATGAAGTTGTCTCGCCAACTATTACTTCTACTACTATGGCTAACGGTTTAGCAATAAAGTAAAGTAATTACATGGCGTTGTTCATTGACACGCAGGTCATACAATAAATTAAGACAACTCCTATGGCTCCTGCCGGTTGTCATACTCATCGACATGCAAGTCGTGATTCCTATTACAAGAACATGATCAATCTCATACATCACATATATTATTCATCACAATCTTTTGGCCATATCACATCACATAGCATACCCGCAAAAACAAGTTAGGCGTCCTCTAATTGTTGTTTGCATGTTTCTGATGGCTGCTATGGGTTTCTATATGACGTTTCTTACCTACGCAAAAAACACAGCGTGATATGTCAATTGCTATTTACCCTTCATAAGGACCCTTTTCATCGAATCCGATCCGACTAAAGTGGGAGGCGGCACCCGCTAGCCACCTTATGCAACAAGTGCATGTTAGACGGTGGAACCTGTCTCACGTAAGTGTACGTGTAAGGTCGGTCCGGGCCGCTTCATCCCACAATACCGTTGAAACAAGATTGGACTAGTAACGGTAAGCATATTGAACAAAAATCAATGCCCACAACAACTTGTGTTCTACTCGTGCATAGAAACTACGCATAGACCTAGCTCATGATGCCACTGTTGGGGAACATAGCAGAAATTCAAAATTTTCTACGCAACACCAAGATCAATCTATGGAGATTCTAGCAACAAGAGAGGGAGAGGATGAGCATCTTCATACCCTTGAAGATCGCTAAGCGGAAGCGTTTCAACAACGCGGATGATGGAGTCGTACTCGCGGCGATTCAAATCGCGGAAGATCCGATCTAGCGCCGTACAGACGGCGCCTCCGCGTTCAACACACGTACAGCCCGGGGACGTCTCCTCCTTCTTGATCTAGCAAGGGGAGAGGAGAAGTTGAGGGAGAACTCCGACAGCATGACGGCGTGGTGGTGATGGAGCTTGTGGTTCTCCAGCAGGGCTTCGCCAAGCACTATGGAGAAGGAGGAGGTGTTGGAGGAGGGAGAGGGCTGCGCCAAGGGAAGGGTGTGCGGCTGCCCTCTCTCTCCCTCACTATATATAGGGGTAAGGGGGGTGGAGGAGGCGCCCTAGGGTTCCCTAGGGGAGGGGCGGCGGCCACAGGGGAAACCCTAGATGGGTTTGGGCGCCCCCACCCCCTAGGAAACTTGCCCCCCAAGCCGGGAAGGGGGGCTGCCCTAGGGGAGGCGCCCCCACCTCTCCTGGTTACGTGAGAGGGGCTCGGAGGGGCGCACCACCCCTTAGTGGGCTGGTTTGCCCCTTCCCCTTTGGCCCATGAGGCCCTCCAGCACTTGTCGGGGCTCCTAAAACACCTTTCGGTCATGCTGGTCATAGCCTGGTACCCCCGGAACACTTCCGGACTCCAATACCCTTCGTCCAATATATCGATCTTCACCGTCGGACCATTCCGAAACTCCTCGTGACGTCCGGGATCACATCCGGGACTCCGAACAACCTTCGGTAACCACATACTATTTCCCATAACAACTCTAGCGTCACCGAACCTTAAGTGTGTAGACCCTACGGGTTCGGGAATCATGTAGACATGACCGAGACAACTCTCTGGCCAATAACCAACAGCGGGATCTGGATACCCATGTTGGCTCCCACATGTTCCACGATGATCTCATCGGATGAACCACGATGTCGAGGATTCAACCAATCCCGTATACAATTCCCTTTGTCTAGCGGTATAGTACTTGCCCGAGATTCGATCGTCGGTATCCCGATACCTTGTTCAATCTCGTTACCGGCAAGTCTCTTTACTCATTCCGTAACACATCATCCCGTGATCAACCCCTTGGTCACATTGTGCACATTATGATGATGTCCTACCGAGTGGGCCCAGAGATACCTCTCCGTCACACGGAATGACAAATCCGATCTCGATTCGTGCCAACCATGAGACACTTTTGGAGATACCCGTAGTGTACCTTTATAGCCACCCGATTCGTTGTGGCGTTTGGTACACCAAAGCATTCCTACGGCATCCGGGGTTGCACAATCTCATGGTCTAAGGAAATGATACTTGACATTAGAAAAGCTTTAGCATCTGAACTACGATCTTTGTGCTAGGCTTAGGATTGGGTCTTGTCCATCACATCATTCTCCTAATGATGTGATCCCGTTATCAACGACATCCAATGTCCATGGTCAGGAAGCCGTAACCATCTATTGATCAACGAGCTAGTCTATTAGAGGCTTACTAGGTACATGGTGTTGTCTATGTATCCACACATGTATCTGAGTTTCCTATCAATACAATTATAGCATGGATAATAAACGATTATCATGAACAAGGAAATATAATAATAATAACTAATTTATTATTGCCTCTAGGGCATATTTCCAACAGCCGTAGGGCAGGGGCCAACTCTCGGAGACCCCTGGCCCCAGCGCTGGCGCCAGCCGCCGGAGCCGGAAGCGTGATGTCTGCCATGAGGGCGAAGCGCGGTGTTGGTGGAGAGTGGGTCGATGGGAGGGAGAGCTCCGACGCACCCCCTACCTGGCGCGCCAAATGTTGGATATCGGGTTCCGGCAAAATCCTTATGGTTCGAACACTGGGGTGCGCACGAAGATTTCCCCCTACCGAATCACACGCCCTCGACCTCGCCGCGATCTCTAAGCTAGCTCGATGAACAACACAAGAGACACAAGATTTATACAGGTTCGGGCCACCGTTGTGGTGTAATACCCTACTCTTGTGTGTGGTGTGGTGGATTGTCTCTTGGGTTGATGATGAACAGTACAAGGGAAGAACAGCCTCGCGAGGAGAGGTGTTCTTGTGCTTGGTGGTTTGCTTGGGAAGGAATTGATCCGTCATTCCTATTGTGGTGGCTAGCCCTATTTATAGAGGCCCTGGTCCTCTTCCCAAATATTGAGCGGGAAGGGATCCAATGATACGTCTCCAACGTATCTATAATTTTTTATTGCTCCATCCTACTTTATCTACTGTTTTGGACTATATTGGGCTTTATTTTCCACTTTTATATTATTTTTGGGACTAACCTATTAATCGGAGACCCTTCCCAGAATTGCTGTTTTTTGCCTATTTCAGTGTTTCGAAGAAACGGAATATCAAACGGAGTCCAAACGGAATGAAACCTTCGGGAACTTGATCTTCTCACGGCGTGATCCGGAGACTTGGACCCTACTCCAAGAAGCTTCCGAGGAGGTCACGAGGTGGAGGCACCCCCCCCCTGGCGCGCCCCCTACCTCGTGGGCCCCTCGAGCTCCACCGACGTACTCCTTCCTCCTATATATACCTCGTATCCCGTATGATCGAAAAGGAGCCAAAACCTAATTCCACCGCCGCAACCTTACGTATCCACGAGATCCCATCTTGGGGCCTGTTTGAGCTCCAGGGAGGGCATCCACCACGGAGGGCTTCTACATCATCACCATAGCCCCTCCGATGAAGTGTGAGTAGTTTACTTCAGACCTTCGGGTCCATAGCTAGTAGCTAGATGGCTTCTTCTCTCTTTTTGGATCTCAATACAATGTTCTCCCCCTCTCTCGTGGAGATCTATTCAATGTAATCTTCTTTTTGCGGTGTGTTTGTTGAGACCAATGAATTGTGGGTTTATGATCCAGTATTACCTATGGAAAATATTTGATTCTTCTCGGAATTCTTTTATGTATGATTGAGTTATCTTTGCAAGTCTCTTCGAATTATCCGTTTGGTTTGGCCAACTAGATTGGTAGTTCTTGCAATGGGAGAAGTGCATGGCTTTGGGTTCAATCTTGCAGTGTCCTTACTCAGTGAGAGAAAGAGTTGCAAGGCACATATTGTATTGTTGCCATCGAGGATAACAAGATGGGTTTTTTTATCATATTGCATGAATTTATCCCTCTACATCATGTCATCTTGCTTAAGGCGTTACTCTGTTTTTAACTTAATACTCTAGATGCATGTTGGATACCGGTAGATGAGTGGAGTAATAGTAGTAGATCTGAGAATCGTTTGATCTACTTGTCACGGACGTGATGCCTATATACATGATCATTGCCTAGATATACTCATAACTATGCTCAATTCTGTCAATTGCTCAACAATAATTTGTTCACCCACCATAGAATACTTATGCTCTTGAGAGAAGCCACTAGTGAAACCTATGGCCCCCGGGTCTATTCTCATCATATCAATCTATATCACTTTATTTACTAGCTTTGTTTTTACTTTTCCTTTACTTTTTACTTTGCATCTATCTATCAAAAATACCAAAAATATTATCTCTATCAGATCTCACTCTCGTAAGTAACCGTGAAGGGATTGACAACCCCTAAGCATTGGTTGCAAGTTGCTATCGTGTTGTGCTTGGTCACGAGGGACTTCGCGTGACCTCCTCTTGGATTGATACCTTGGTTCTCAAAAACTGAGGGAAATACTTACGCTACTGTACTGCATCATCCTCTCCTCTTCGGGGAAAACCAACGCAAGCTCGAGACATAGCAAGAACAATTTCTGGCGTCGTTGCCGGGGAGGCTTACGCAAAAGTCAACATACCAAGTACCCATCACAATCCCTATCTCTCGCATTACATTATTTGCCATTTGCCTCTCGTTTTCCTCTCCCCCACTTCACCCTTGCCGTTTTATTCGCCCCTCTTCCGTTCGATCTTGTGTCTCCGTGTACCTTCTTTTTTTTTGCTTGCATCTTCGCTTGCTGAAAGTCCATGGATCTTGATCCGCTTGCCAATCTTTTTAAGGGATCCAATTATGATGAACCAATTCCTAGTAATTTGGATGCACTAGATTATCTTTATAAGGTTTTGCCTGAAATCCGTGAAGTGACTCATGATAGATCTTTGAATAAAAAGCATGATTGGAATGATTTTATTATAAAATCTTTTGTTGTCAATTGTGCTAATAAGATGCAAGACCCTAAGCTTGGGGATGCTAGTTTTGTTATGTCCTCTACTTGTTGCAATGATCATGATTGGGGTGATTCTTCTTATGATCTTGAAAAAAAAATTAATCCCCATGATGAATATGAGATTGAGAATAGTGTTTGCAATAATATTGAAAGTGGGTTTGGAAGAGTGTCAACTTTAGATCCCACATATTTGGAGAATTTTCAATCTTATGAAATTTTTGATAAAAGTGGGTTTGGAGAGGTCATGACTTTAGTTAATGTTAATCCCACTATTTTGGAAGAGTGTCAACTTTGCATACATGTGGATCATGTTAAGAATATGTTATGTGATAGCTATTTTGTTCAATTTGCTTATGATCCTACATGTAATTATTATGAGAGAGGAAAATATGGTTGTAAAATTTTTCATGTTACTAAATTACCTCTCTTCATGTTGAGATTGCTTTTGTCCCTTTCTTCTTCCTTGCATATGCTAGTTTTTGCTTGCCTTGCAAATTTGTTTGCTTATAATATGCATATGCATAGGAAGTATGTTAGACTTAGATGTGTTTGTCATGTGTTTCATGATGCTCTCTTTGCACTTCAATTCTTGTCTTTCATGTGAGCATCATTGAAATCTCAATGCCTAGCTAAAAAGGCTTTAAAGAAAAGCGCTTGTTGGGAGGCAACCCAATTTTATTTTGTGTTTTTTTTTGTTTTTGCTTCTGTTTAGGAATAAATAATCCATCTACCTTATGTTTGGATGTGGTTTTATGTTTTAATTAGTGTTTGTGCCAAGTAGGACCTATAGGATAACCTACGATGATAGTTGATTTGATTCTGCTGAAAAACAGAAACTTTAGCGCTCACGAGATTAGCTACCATTTTTTACTGGAGAGTGCTTTTGCGTTGATTCTTTTTGATTATGATCAATAAACAAATTTTACAGGACTTCCTATTTTTGTAGAATTTTCAGAGTTCCATAAGTTTGCGTTAGTTACAGATTACTACAGACTGTTCTGTTTTTGACAGATTCTGTTTTTCGTGTGTTGTTTGCTTATTTTGATGAATCTATGGCTAGTAAATTAGTTTATAAACCATAGAGAAATTGGAATACAGTAGGTTTAACACCAATATAAATAAAGAATGAGTTCATTACAGTACCTTGAAGTAGTCTTTTGTTTTCTTTCTCTAGCAGAGCTCACGAGATTTCTGTTGAGTTTTGTGTTGTGAAGTTTTCAAGTTTTGGGTGAATTCTTTTGATGGATTGTGGAACAAGGAGTGGCAAGAGCCTAAGCTTGTGGATGCCCCATGGCACCCCCAAGATAATCCAAGGACACCAAAAAGTCAAAGCTTGGGGATGCCCGGAAGGCATCCCTCTTTAAATCCACTTCCATCGGTAATTTACTTGGAGCTATATTTTTATTCACCAACATGATATGTGTTTTGCTTGGAGCGTCTTGTATTATTTGTGTCTTTTCTTGTTAGTTTACCACAATCATACTTGCTGTACACACCTTTTGAGAGAGCCATACATGATTTGGAATTTGTTAGAATACTCTATGTGCTTCACTTATATCTTTTGAGCTTGATAGTTTTGCTCATAGTGCTTCACTTATATCTTTTTGAGCTTGATAGTTTTTGCTCTAGTGCTTCACTTAGATCTTTTAGAGCATGGTGGTGGTTTTGTTTTAAAGAAACTTGATCTCTCATGCTTCACTTAGATTATTTTGAGAGTCATTAATAGCATGGTAATTTGCTTAATGTTAATATACTTAGTGTTCAAGATATGTGAAACTTTCTTTTGAGTGAATTGAATACTAAGATAAATTTAATGCTTAATAATTGTTTTGAGATATGGAGGTAATAATATCAAAGTCGTGCTAGTTGAGTAGTTGTGAATTTGAAAATTACTTGTGTTGAAGTTTGTAAGTCCCGTAGCATGCACGTATGGGTAAAGTTGTAACAAATTTGAAGCATGAAGTGTACCTGGCTTGTGCATCCTTATGAGTGGCGGTCGGGGACGAGCAATGGTCTTTTCCTACCAATCCCTAGGAGCATTGTGCGTAGTACTTGATTTTTGATGGCTTCTAAATTTTTGCAATAAGTATATGAGTTCTTTTGACTAATGTTGAGTCCATGGATTATACGCACTCTCACCTTTCCGCCTTTGCTAGCCTCTTGATGCCGTGCATTGCCCTTTCTCACATTGAGAGTTGGTGCAAACTTCGCGGTGCATCAAACCCGTGATATGATCGCTCTTTCACATAAACCTCCTTATATCTTCCTCAAAACAGCCACCATACTTACCTATTATGGCATTTCCATAGCCATTCCGAGATATATTGCCATGCAACTTTCCATCATTCCGTTCATCATGACATACTTTACTTTTGTCATATTGCCATTGCATGATCTTGTAGTTGACATCGTATTTGTGGCAAAGCCACCATGCATTATTTTTCATACATGTCACTCTTGATTCATTGCACCATCCCGGTACACCGCCAGAGGCATTCATATAGAGTCATATCTTGTTCTAGTTTCAAGTTGTAATTGTTGAGTTGTAAGAAAAACAAAAGTGTGATGATCATAATTATTAGATCATTGTCCCAAGTGAGAAAAGGATGATGGAGACTGTGATTCACCCACAAGTCGGGATGAGACTCCGGACGAAAAAAAAGAGGCCAAGGAAGCCAAATAAAAAAAGAGGCCATAAAAAAAAGAGAAAGGCCCAAACAAATAAATAAAAAAATGAGAGAAAAAGAGAGAAGGGACAATGTTACTATCCTTTTGCCACACTTGTGCTTCAAAGTAGCACCTTGTTCTTCATGTAGTGAGTCTCATATATTGTGCTTCAAAGTAGCACCTTGTTCTTCATGTAGTGAGTCTCATATATTGTGCTTCAAAGTAGTACCTTGTTCTTCATGTACTGAGTCTCATATATTGTGCTTCAAAGTAGCACCATGTTTTTCATATAGTGAGTCACATAAGTTGTCTTGTTTATACTAGTGGGAATTTTTCATTATAGAACTTGGCTTGTATATTCCTACGATGGGCTTCCTCAAAATGCCCTAGGTCTTCATGAGCAAGCAAGTTGGATGCACACCCACTAGTTTTCTTTTGTTGAGCATTCATAGCTCTAGTGCATCCGTTGCATGGCAATCCCTACTCCTTGCATTAACATCAATCGATGGGCATCTCCATAGCTCATTGATTAGCCTCGTTGATGTGAGACTTTCTCCTTTTTTTTCTTCTCCACACAATCCCCATCATCATATTCTATTCCACCCATAGTGCTATATCCATGGCTCGCGCTCATGTATTGCGTGAAGGTTGAAAAAGTTTGAGATTATTTGAGTATGAAACAATTGCTTGGCTTGTCATCGGGGGTATAGAAGTTGGGAACATCTTTGTGTGATGAAAATGAAGCATAGCCTAACTATATGATTTTGTAGGGATGAACTTTCTTTGGCCATGTTATTTTGAGAAGACGTGATTGCTTGATTAGTATGCTTGAAGTATTATTATTTTCATGTTAATATGAACTTTTGTCTTGAATCTTTCAGATCTGAATATTCATACCATGATTAAGAAGTTTTACATTGAAATTATGCCGAAGTATCACTCCGCATCAAAAATTCTTTTTTATCATTTACCTACTCGAGGACGAGCAGGAATTAAGCTTGGGGATGCTTGATACGTCTCCAACGTATCTATAATTTTTGATTGATCTATGCTACTTTATCTACTGTTTTGGACTATATTGGGCTTTATTTTCCACTTTTATATTATTTTTGGGACTAACCTATTAACCGGAGGCCCAGCCCGAAATTGCTGTTTTTTGCCTATTTTAGTGTTTCAAAAGCGGAATATCAAACGGAGTCCAAAGCGGAATGAAACCTTGGGGCGTGATCTTCTCACGAGCGTGATCCGAGGACTTGGACCCTACTCCAAGAAGCTTCGAGGAGGTCACGAGGGTGGGGCGCGCCCCAGGCGCGCCCCTACCTCGTGGGCCTCGAGCTCCACCGACGTACTCCTTCCTCTTATATATACCTCGTATCCTGTATGATCGGAAAAGGGCGAAAACCTAATTCCACCTTGCGACCTTACGTATCCACGAGATCCCATCTTGGGGCTGTTCGAGCTCTGCTGGGAGGGCATCCACCACAGAGGGCTTCTACATCATCACCATATCCCCTCCGATGAAGTGTGAGTAGTTTACTTCAGACCTTCGGGTCCATAGCTAGTAGCTAGATGGATTCTTCTCTCTTTTTGGATCTCAATACACTGTTCTCCCCCTCTCTCGTGGAGATCTATTCAATGTAATCTTCTTTTTGCGGTGTGTTTGTTGAGACCGATGAATTGTGGATTTATGATCTAGTATTATCTATGGAAAATATTTGATTCTTCTCTGAATTCTTTTATGTATGATTGAGTTATCTTTGCAAGTCTCTTCGAATTATCCATTTGGTTTGGCCAACTAAATTGGTAGTTCTTGCAATGCGAGAAGTGCATGGCTTTGGGTTCAATCTTGCGGTGTCCTTACTTAGTGACAGAAAGAGTTGCGAGGCACGTATTGTATTGTTGCCATCGAGGATAACAAGATGGGGGTTTTATCATATTGCATGAATTTATCCCTCTACATCATGTCATCTTGCTTAAGGCATTACTCTGTTTTTAACTTAATACTCTAGATGCATGCTGGATAGCGGTCGATGAGTGGAGTAATAGTAGTAGATGCAGAATCGTTTCGATCTACTTGTCATGGACGTGATGCCTATATACATGATCATTGCCTAGATATACTCATAACTATGCTCAATTCTATCAATTGCTCAACAGTAATTTGTTCACCCACCGTAGAATACTTATGCTCTTGAGAGAAGCCACTAGTGAAACCTATGGCCCCCGGGTCTATTCTCATCATATCAATCTATATCACTTTATTTACTAGCTTTGTTTTTACTTTGCCTTTACTTTTTACTTTGCATCTATCTATCAAAAATACCAAAAATATTATCTCTATCAGATCTCACTCTCGTAAGTAACCGTGAAGGGATTGACAACCCCTAAGCGTTGGTTGCGAGTTGCTATCGTGTTGTGCTTGGTCACGAGGACTTGCGCGTGACCTCCTACTGGATTGATACCTTGGTTCTCAAAGACTAAGGGAAATACTTACGCTACTGTGCTGCATCATCCTCTCCTCTTCGGGGAAAACCAACACAAGCTCGAGACGTAGCATCCAACAACGGCCATTTTGAAATGGGACAACTAGTACAAGCTATCCTGACTAAAGGTGGTCTTCGCCTGTCAAAGGCGCTGGTGCTGTCTTGGGCTCCACGATGACCTCCGTCCTGCCGTCCTGCTGGCCTTGGTCTTGTTGCACCGATATGGAAACCTTTTCCTGATGCCTCGGTACTCCACGCCTGTGCTTGCCCCCTTAGCATCAAAGGGGAAACAAGGATACTGCGCGGGTTGGCGCCTGCCAGGTGCCCGCCTGGCCTCGGTCGTCATGGCTTGCATCACGGGAACCTCGCGAGGTACCCCTTGCCTTGATCTCTTCGCTTGCCTCGCGAGCCTGCCTGGTGAGGCCGCTCCTGAGGTGGCCTTGTGTCGTCCACCCCGCGACGCTTGGCCCCTCGCGAGGGTCTTGGTTGACGAAGATGGGTCGTACTAGGCCACTGGTGGAGCCACGCCGCGGGCTGCAGACAGGCAAGTCTGGGGACCCCCATTCCCAGAACGCCGACACCCGTATCAAGCTTTGTTTAGGCGGGCGGCTTATGCCAAATTTATGGCACGACCTCGTTATGTTTATTTGCAGCTTAAAATGTCGGGTCACAAAGGCACCATTACGGTGCATGGTGATAGGAAGATAGCCCTGGATTGTGAGGAAGGTAATGCTGCGTATGCTGAGTCAGCTTGTGCCACCGAAGAGTTAAAGTTTTATAAAGATAATGTTGACCCGTCGGATATGACACCTTTGAAGATGCCAACTAAAGAGAATGACCCCCTGTTGAAGTTTAAGTCGGCAGATGATACTAAGATGGTTGATTTTGTTCCTGGCGACTCGTCCAAGCAATTCAGTGTTAGTGCTAATGTGGATCCGAAATAGGAAAGCACGCTCATCGAGTTCATCCGTGAGAACTGGGACATCTTTGCATGGAAACCTTCTGACATGCCAGGTGTACCGAGGGAACTCGCTGAGCACACTCTTAATGTTGATCCAAAGTTTAAGCCGGTCAAGCAGTTTCTTTGTCGTTTCAATGAAGAGAGGCATAGGCCATTGGTGAAGAGGTGGCCCAGCTCTTGGCGGCTGGGTTCATTATTGAAGTTTTTCATCCTAGGTGGTTGGCTAACCCGGTGCTGGTGCTTAAGAAAAACGGCACTTGGCATATGTGTGTAGATTATACAGACCTTAATAAGGCCTGTCGGGTTGACCCTTTCGCTCTCCCTCATATTGATCAGATTATTGATGCTACGGCGAGTTGTGAGCACTTGAGCTTTTTGGATGCTTATTCTGGTTATCATCAGATCAAGATGGCAGTTAAGGACCAGGAGAAGACAACTTTCATCACTCCCTTTGGAGCCTTCTGTTATGTGTCTATGCCCTTTGGGCTCAAGAGTGCCCAGGCGACTTATCAGTGATGCGTTCAGAATGCCTCCATGACCAGATTGGACGCAATGTTAACGCCTATGTGGATGATATTATTGTGAAATCCAAGAAGAAGGATACTTTGATAGATGATTTGAAAGATACCTTTGACAATCTTTGGGTCTATAAAATGATGCTTAACCCAGCCAAGTGCGTCGTTGGCATGCCAGCAGGCAAACTATTGGGCGTCCTGGTTTCTGAGAGAGGAATTGAAGCTAACCCAGAGAAAATCAAGGCTATCACTTCTTTGGCTAAGCCGGCATGTATCAATGACGTCCAGCATTTGGCGGGTCGTGTTGCAGCTTTGAGACGGTTTATAAGCTGCCTGGGAGAGAAGGCTATCCCTTTGTATCAGATGATGAAGAAGACGGACAACTTTGTCTGGAGTGATGCTGCTAATGAGGCATTTGAGGCGCTTAAGAGACAGCTAGCTGAACCACCAGTTCTTGCAGCTCCTATTGAGAAGGAACCCTTGCTTTTATATGTGGCTGCTAACAACAGAGTTGTCAGTGTGGCCGTCGTGGTGGAATGGAAAGAGTCGGGCAAGGAATATCTGGTTCAACAGCCGGTTTATTATGTCAGTGAGGTGCTCATTGAGTCTAAGCAGAGATACCCACATTGGCAGAAATTGGTTTATGGCGTGTTCATGGCTAGCCGTAAGTTGAAACAATATTTCCTTGGTCATCCCATCACTCTGGTTAGTTCTGCTCCCTTGGGGATATTATTCAAAATAGAGAAGCCACGGGTCGGGTAGCCAAGTGGGCCATTGAGCTTGGACCCCATGGTTTGAAGTATATGCCTTGGACGGTTATAAAATCTCAAGCACTTGTGGATTTCATCAATGACTGGATGGAATTATAGATGCCTGAGGATAAGCTGAATAGCACATATTGTACTATTCACTTTGATGGATCCAGGCAATTGGAAGGGCTCGGGGGCTGGAGTTATATTGACTTCCCCGCGAGGTGAGAAATTTTGTTATGTTTTAAGGTTGATGTTCCCTTGTACTAACAATGCAGCTGAGTACAAGGCCTTACTCCATGGTCTTTGGATGGCTAGAGAGATGAATCTAAGTCGGGTGAGGTATTTTGGCGACTCAGACTTGGTGGCTCAGCAAGTGTCAGGAACTTGGGATTCAAAGGATCCACTCATGGTGACTTATCACCGTGAGGTTGATACTATTGCTGGTCATTTCAAAGATTATCAAGTGGAGCATGTTGATCGCAGGAAAAATGAAGTTTCTGATGCTTTAAGCCGGATGGGGTCTCAGCATAAGCCAGTACCCCCTAATGTTTTGCATAACCCATCAGTTAAATTGCCTACATAGGAAGATCTTGCAATTCCTGACCCGGAGGCACAGTTGGTGGCGGCTCTCCATGTTATTCCAGATTGGAATGTTCCATATTTGGCTTATATGACCCGGGGCGAGTTACCTGATGATGAAACTTTGGCCAGGCAAATAACCCGGAGGTCTAAGTCAATGACTATTGTCAATGGTGAGCTCCATCGATGCAGTGTTACACGAGTGTTTCAACGGTGCATTTCTCCTAAGGAGGCCCGTGAAATTTTAAGGGAGATTCATGAAGGAGATTGCGGCCATCATGCCGGCTCTAAATCTCTCGTTGCTAAAGCTTTTCGTCATGGGTTTTATTGGCTGACGGCTCATGCTAATGCGGAAGATCTGGTTAGTAAATGTGATGGCTGTCAGAAATTTGCAAGACGAGCTCATGTGCTGGCTCAAGAATTGAGGATGATTCCAATTATTTGGCTATTTGCAGTCTGGGGGCTGGATATGGTAATTGGGCCTTTTAAAAGGTCCAAGGACAAAAAGACTCATCTCCTGGTGCTACCTCTTGAGCATGCCTTGGTTTTCCCTTGAAGAGGAAAGGGTGATGCAGCAAAATAGCATAAGTATTTCCCTCGGTTTTTGAGAACCAAGGTATCAATCCAGTAGGAGGCTACACTCAAATCCCTCGTACCTGCACAAACAAATAAGAACCTTGCAACCAACGCTATAAAGGGGTTGTCAATCCCTTCACTGCCACTTGCAAAAGTGAGATCTGATAGAGATAATAAGATAAATATTTTTGGTATTTTTATTATATAGATTGGAAAGTAAAGATTGCAAGATAAAATAGATAGGAAACTTATATGATGGAAAATAGACCCGGGGGCCATAGGTTTCACTAGTGGCTTCTCTCAAGATAGCATAAGTATTATGGTGGGTGAACAAATTACTGTCGAGCAATTGATAGAAAAGTGCATAGTTATGAGAATATCTAGGCATGATCATGTACATGGGCATCACGTCCGCGACAAGTAGATTGAAAAGATTCTGCATCTACTACTATTACTCCACACATCGATCGCTATCCAGCATGCATCTAGAGTATTAAGTTCATAAGAACAAAGTAACGCATTAGGCAAGATGAAATGATGTAGAGGGATAAACTCAAACAATATGATATAAACCCCATCTTTTTATCCTCGATGGCAACAAGACAATACGTGCCTTCCTGCCCCTGCTGTCACTGCTCACTAGGAAAGGACATCGCAAGATTGAACCCAAAGCTAAGCACTTCTCCCATTGCAAGAAAGATCAATCTAGTAGGCCAAACCAAACTGATAATTCGAAGAGACTTGCAAAGATAACAAATCATACATAAAAGAATTCAGAGGAGATTCAAATATTGTTCATAGATAATCTTGATCATAAACCCACAATTCATCGGATCTTGATAAACACACCGCAAAAAAGTATTAAATCAAATAGATCTCCAAGAAGATCGAGGAGAACTTTGTATTGAGATCCAAAGAGAGAGAAGAAGCCATCTAGCTAATAACTATGGACCCGAAGGTCGGAGGTAAACTACTCACACTTCATCGGAGAGGCTACGGTGTTGATGTAGAAGCCCTCCGTGATCAATTCCCCCTCCGGAGGAGCGCCAAAAAAGGTCCCAAGATGGGATCGCACGGGTACAGAAGGTTGCGGCGGTGGAAATAGGTTTTCGTGGTGCTCTCGGATGTTTTCAGGGTATATGAGTATATATAGGCGAAAGAAGTCGGTCATAGGAGCCACAAGGGGCCCATGAGGGTGGGGGGTGCGCCTACCCCCCTAGGCACGCCTCCCTGCCTCGTGGCCGCATCGTTGCTTCCTTGACGTCTATTCCAAGTCTCCTGGATTGCGTTTGTTCCAAAAATGACTCTCCTGAAGGTTTCATTCCGTTTGGACTTCGTTTGATATTCCTTTTCTGCGAAACACTAAAATAGGCAAAAAAACAACAATTTGGACTGGGCCTCCGGTTAATAGGTTAGTCCCAAAAATAGTATAAAAGTGTATAATAAAGCCCATTAAACATCCAAAACAGATAATATAATAGCATGGAACAATCAAAAATTATAGATACGTTGGAGACGTATCAAGCATCCCCAAGCTTAATTCCTGCTCGTCCTCGAGTAGGTAAATGAAAAAAATGGAATTTTTGATGTGGAATGCTACCTGGCATAATTCTCAATGTAATTTTCTTTATTGTGGCATGAATGTTCAGATCCGAAAGATTCAAGACAAAAGTTTAATATTGACATAAGAGTAATAATACTTCAAGCATACTAACAAAGTAATCATGTCTTCTCAAAATAACATGGCCAAAGAAAGTTATCCCTACAAAATCATATAGTCTGGCTATGCTCTATCTTCATCACACAAAATATTTAAATCATGCACAACCCCGATTTTAGCCAAGCAATTGTTTCATACTTTAGTATTCTCAAACTTTTTCAATCTTCACGCAATACATGAGTGTGAGCCATGGGCATAACACTATAGGTGGAATAGGATGGTGGTTGTGGAGAAGACAAAAAAGGAGAAGATAGTCTCACATCAACTAGGCGTATCAACGGGCTATGGAGATGCCCATTAATAGATATCATCAATGTGAGTGAGTAGGGATTGCCATGCAACGGATGCACTAGAGCTATAAGTGTATGAAAGTTCATCAAAAGAAACTAAGTGGATGTGCATCCAACTAGCTTGCTCACAAAGACCTAGGGCAATTTGAGGAAGCCCATTGTAGGAATATACAAGCCAAGTTCTATAATGAAAAATTCCCACTAGTATATTAAAGTGACAAAATAGGAGACTCTCTATCATGAAGATCATGGTGCTACTTTAAAGCACAAGTGTGGCAAAAGGATAGTAACATTGTCCCTTCTCTCTTTTTCTCTCATTTTTTGGTGGCTTCTTTGGCCTCTTTTTTTATTTGGGCTTCTTTGGCCTCTTTTATTTTTCATAAAGTCCGGAGACTCATCCCAACTTGTGAGGGAATCATTGCTTCCATTATCCTTTCCTCACATGGTACAATGCTCTAATAATGAAGATAATCACACTTTTATCTACTTACAACTCAAGAATCTTAGAACAGAATATGACTCTATGTGGATGCCTCCGGTGGTGTACCGGGATAATGAATCAAGAGTGACATGAATGAAAGAATGGTGGCTTTGCCACAAATATGATGTCAACTACATGATCATGTAAACCAATATGACAATGGTGGAGCGTGTCATAATAAACGGAACGGTGGAAAGTTGCATGGCAATATATCTCGGAATGGCTATGGAAATGCCATAATAGGTAGGTGTGGTGGCTGTTTTGAGGAGGTATATGGTGGGTATATGATACCGGCGAAAGTTGCACGGCATAAGAAAGGCTAGCAATGGTGGAAGGGAGAGAGTGCGTATAATCCATGGACTCAACATTAGTCATGAAGAACTCACATACTTATTGCAAAAATCTACAAGTTACCAAAACAAAAGTACTACACGCATGCTCCTAGGGGAAGGGTTGGTAGGAGTTAACCATCGCGCGATCCCGACCTCCACACATAAGGAAGATAATCAATAAATAAATCATGCTCCAACTTCATCACATAACGGTTCACCATACGTGCATGCTATGGGAATCACAAACTTTTAACACAAGTATTCCTCAAACTCACAACTACTCAACTAGCATGACCCTAATATTACCATCCTCATATCTCAAAACAATCATCAAGTATCAAACTTCTCATAGTATTCAATGCGCTTTACATGATAGTTTTTATTATACCTATCTTGGATGCTCATCATATTAGGACTAAAATTTTAAGCAAAGAAATTACCATGATGTTCTAAAGGACTCTCAAAATAATATAAGTGAATCATGAGAGATCAATAATTTCTATAAAATAAAACCACCGCCGTGCTCTAAAAAGATATAAGTGAAGTACTATAGCAAAATTATCTAGCTCAAAAGATATAAGTGAAGCACATAGAGTATTCTAATAAATTCCGATTCATGTTTGTCTCTCCCAAAAGGTGTGTACAGCAAGTATGATTGTGGTAAACTAAAAATCAAAGACTCAAATCATACAAGACGCTCCAAGCAAAACGCATATCATGTGGTGAATAAAAATATAGCATCAAGTAAAGTTACCGATGGACAAAGACAAAAGAGGGGATGCCTTCCGGGGCATCCCCAAGCTTAGGCTTTTGGTTGTCCTTGAATTTTACCTTGGGGTGCCTTGTGCATCCCCAAGCTTAAGCTCTTGTCACTCCTTATTCCATAATCCATCAAATCTTTACCCAAAAACTTGAAAACTTCACAACACAAAACTCAACAGAAAATCTCATGAGCTCCATTAGTGCAAGAAAATAAACCACCACTTTAAGGTACTGTAATGAACTCATTATTTATTTATATTGGTGTTAAACCTACTGTGTTCCAACTTCTCTATGGTTCATACCCCCCCCCCCCGATACTAGCCATATATTCATCAAAATAAGCAAACAACAAAAGAAAAACAGAATCTGTCAAAAACAGAATAGGCTGTAGTAATCTGTAACTATCGAATACTTATGTAACCCCAAAAATTCTACCAAATTAGGAAGTCCTAGGTAATTTGTTTATTAATCTTCTGCAAAAAGAATCAACTGAAAATCACGTTTCTGTGATTTATGAAAATTATTCTCGTGAGTGAAAAAGTTTCTGCTTTTCAGCAAGATCAAATTAACTATCACCGTAGGTTATCCTAAAGGTTTTACTTGCCACAAACACTAATTAAAACACAAAACCACATCTAACATAGGCTAGATGAACTATTTATTACTAAACAGGAACAAAGCAAAGAACAAAAATAAAATTTTGTTGCCTCCCAACAAGCGCTATCGTTTAACGCCCCTAGCTAGGCATAAAAGCGAGCATAGATCTAAGTATTGCCATCTTTGGTATTCAATTCATAGGTGGCTCTCATAATAGATTCATAAGGTAATTTGATTTTCTTCCTACGAAAGTGTTCCATGCATTTCCTTAATGGAAAGTGGAATCTAATATTTCCTTCTTTCATATCAATAATTGCACCAATCATTCTAAGGAAAGGTCTACCAAGAATAATAGGACATGAAGGATTGCAATCTATATCAAGAACAATAAAATCTACAGGCACATAATTCCTATTTGCAACAATAAGAACACCATTGATCCTTCCCATAGGTTTCTTAATGGTGGAATCTGCAAGGTGCAAGTTTAAAGAGCAATCATCAAATTCACGAAAACCTAACACATAACACAAACTTTTTGGAATCGTGGAAACACTAGCACCCAAATCACACAAAGCATAGCATTCATGATATTTAATTTTAATTTTAGTAGTAGGTTCCCACTCATCATAAAGTTTTCTAGCGATAGAAACTTCTAATTCAAGTTTTTCTTCATAAGATTGCATTAAAGCATCAACGATATGTTTAGTAAAAGCTTTATTTTGACTATAAGCATGAGAAGAATTTAACACGGATTGCAACAAGGAAATACAATCTATTAAAGAACAATTATCATAATTAAATTCCTTGAAATCCAAAATAGTGGGTTCATTTCTATGTAAAGTTTTGACCTCTTCAATCCCACTTTTACCAATTTTTGCATCAAGATCTAAAAACTCTGAATCATTGGGATGCCTCTTAACTAAAGTTGACTCATCTCTAGTCCTATAATTATCAAGATTCATATTGCAAAACAAAGATTTAATAGGAGATACATCAATCACTTTTAGATCTTCATCCCTATTTCCTCCTAACCCTTCTGGTTTGGCGGCCATCTTATTAACTAAGGTCGCCTGCTTATCCGAAATTTGGGCTATTAAGTTTTCAAGACGAGCAAACTGAGATTTCAAACCATAAAATTCCTTAGAAATATCATCAAGCTCTGTATTCATGTAATCCATAAAGCTTTTTTGTTCTTTAAGCTTGTTTCTAAAGAAATTGTTATGCTCAAATTGTAAAGTCATAAAGCTTCTAACGTTGTTTTCGATTTCTTCCAACCTTTTAAGGTGAGGATCAACGTTTTTAGGTAAGGCCATCAGGGCAAACAGGCACACAAGAAGCAAGCGAAAAAGAGGCGAGCGGGAAAAAAAGGGCGAATAAAACGGCAAGGGTGAAGTGGGGGAGAGGAAAACGAGAGGCAAATTGCAAATAATGTAATGCGAGGAATAAGAGTTTGTGATGGGTACTTGGTATGTCTTGACTTGTGCATAGACTCCCCCGCAACGGCGCCATAAATCCTTCTTGCTACCTCTTGAGCATGCACTGGTTTTCCCTTGAAGAGGAAAGGGTGATGTAGCAAAGTAGCGTAAGTATTTCCCTTAGTTTTTGAGAACCAAGTTAACAATCCAGTAGGAGGCTACACTCAAATCCCTCGTACCTGCACAAACAAATAAGAACCTTGCAACCAACGCTATAAAGGGGTTGTTAATCCCTTCACTGCCACTTGCAAAAGTGAGATCTGATAGTGATAATAAGATAATTTTTTTGGTATTTTTATGATATAGATTGGAAAGTAAAGATTGCAAGATAAAATAGATAGGAAACTTATATGATGGAAAATAGACCCGGGGGCCATAGGTTTCACTAGTTGCTTCTCTCAAGATAGCATAAGTATTACGGTGGGTGAACAAATTACTGTCGAGCAATTGATAGAAAAGTGCATAGTTATGAGAATATCTAGGCATGATCATGTATATGGGCATCACGTTCGCGACAAGTAGATTGAAAAGATTCTGCATCTACTACTATTACTTCACACATCGACTGCTATCCAGCATGCATCTAGAGTATTAAGTTCATAAGAACAGAGTAACGCATTAGGCAAGATGAAATGATGTAGAGGGATAAACTCAAGCAATATGATATAAACCCCATTTTTTTATCCTCGATGGCAACAAGACAATACGTGCCTTGTTGCCCCTGCTGTCACTGCTCACTAGGAAAGGACACCGCAAGATTGAACCCAAAGCTAAGCACTTCTCCCATTGCAAGAAAGATCAATCTAGTAGGCCAAACCAAACTGATAATTCGAAGAGACTTGCAAATATAACAAATCATACATAAAAGAATTCAGAGGAGATTCAAATATTGTTCATAGATAATCTTGATCATAAACCCAAAATTCATCGGATCTCGACAAACACACCGCAAAAAAGTATTACATTGAATAGATCTCCAAGAAGATCGAGGAGAACTTTGTATTGAGATCCAAAGAGAGAGAAGAAGCCATCTAGCTAATAACTATGGACCCGAAGGTCCGAGGTAAACTACTCACACTTCATCGGAGAGGCTATGGTGTTGATGTAGAAGCCCTCCATGATCGATTCCCCCTCTGGCGGAGCACCGGAAAAGGCCCCAAGATGGGATCTCACGTGTACAGAAGGTTGCGGCGATGGAAATAGGGTTTCGTGGTGCTTTCGGATGTTTTCAGGGTATATGCGTATATATAGGCGAAAGAAGTCGGTCAGGGGAGCCACAAGGGGCCCATGAGGGTGGGGGGCACGCCTCCCTGCCTCATGGCCGCCTCGTTGCTTCCTTAACGTCCACTCCAAGTCTCTTGGATTGCGTTTGTTCCAAAAACGACTCTCCCGAAGGTTTCATTCCGTTTGGACTCTGTTTGATATTCCTTTTCTGCGAAACACTGAAATAGGCAAAAAAACAGCAATTTGGACTGGGCCTCCGGTTAATAGGTTAGTCCCAAAAATAGTATAAAAGTGTATAATAAAGCCCATTAAACATCCAAAATAGATAATATAATAGCATGGAACAATCAAAAATTATAGATACGTTGAAGACGTATCACCTGTTAGCTGTTGACAAGTTTACAAAGTGGGTTGAAGGTAAGCCGGTTAGCAAATGTGATGCAGCAACGACGGTTCAATTCATCAAAATGGTGATCTTTCGTTTTGGATACCCTCATAGTATCATTACTGATAATGGTACTAACTTGTCTAAGGGTGCAATGAAAGAGTTCTGTCAACAAGAGCATATCCGGCTTGATGTGTCATCTATGGCTCACCCCCGCTCTAATGGTCAAGCTGAAAGAGCCAATCAAGAAATCTTGAGAGGTATCAAACCCTGGCTTATGGTCCCTTTGTAGAGGACACCGGGTTGTTGGGTGGAAGAGTTGCCCTCAGTGCTTTGGAGTAAATACCACCCCCAACAGATCTACGAGTTACACGCCTTTCTACGGTGCATCATGTCCATTGGTGCCCCTCCGATGATGCGTGAGTAGTTCTTTGTAAACATACGGGTCCGAAGTTAGTAGCTAGATGGCTTCCTCTCTCTCTCTCTCTCTCTCTCTCTCTCTCTCTCTCTCTCTCTCTCTCTCTCTCTCTTGATTATCAATACAATGGTCTCTTGGAGATCCATATGATGTAAGTCTTTTTGCGGTGTGTTTGTTGGGATCCGATGAACTTTGAGTTTATGATCAGATATGAATTTTTATCCATGAAGGTTATTTGAGTCTTCTTTGATCTCTTATATGCATGATTGATTATAGACTCGTATTTCTTCTCCGATATTTGGGTTTTGTTTGGCCAACTTGATCTATTTATCTTGCAATGGGAAGAGGTGCTTTGTGATGGGTTCGATCTTATGGTGTTTGATCCTAATGATAGAAAGGGAAACGACACGTATGTATTGTTGCTATTAAGGATAACAAGATGGGTATATTTTGATATAAATAGATCTTGTCTACATCATGTCATCGTTCTTATTACATTACTTCATTTTTCCATGAACTTAATACACTAGATGCATGCTGGATAACAGTCGACGTGTGGAGTAATAGTAGTAGATGCAGGCAGGAGTCGGTCTACTTGGACGTGATGCCTATATAATGATCATTGCCTGGATATCGTCATGATTATTTGAAGTTCTATCAATTGCCCAACAATAATTGTTTTCCCACCGTTTGCTATTTTTCTCGAGAGAGAAGCCACTAGTGAAACCTACGACCCCCGAGTCTCTTTTCATCATATTTCCTTTATGGTCTATTTTCATTTGCTTTTATTTTAAGATATATTAAACCAAAAATACAAAAATACCTTGCTGCAATTTATTTGTTCTGCGATCTATTTATCCTATCTACCACTTTTATCTCACGTTATTTGCCTATCTTGAGGCGCCGTACCCGAAAGGGATTGACAACCCCTTTAACACGTCGAATTGCAAGGATTTGTTATTTGTGTGTAGGGGCTGTTTACGTGCTGTGAGGAGGTTCTCCTACTGGTTTGATAGCCTTGGTCTCATCACTGAGGGAAATAACTACCGTCGCTATACTGCATCATCCCTTCCTCTTTGGGGAAATAACGACGTAGTTCTAGCAGACATCACCTGCCTCCGCCGTACCTGGCCGCGACAGGTCCGACCACAACCCCGCGCCCACCCCACTGCATTGTCGTGGTTGTGCAACCCCCGACCAAACCTCAAAGACTCGTCGTCATACAAATCCAGCGGCGGCAGTACCTTCACCCCACGCAACACTAAGATAGGCACCTAAGCGCTACTTCCGCGGCGAATCTGCGCCCCTGTACCCCTATGATAGACACCGAGGCACTACTGAGCTCAACCCGCCTCGAAGGGTGTTTCTTCCATTCATAGGGAATCGACTGACCCAAAATAAAAATTCTAGCGATTAACGCCTAAATAAAGTGATTTAAGATGAGTGTACAACCTATCTTGCGGCCCGGTGAGGTACGCAGCTCCAGCTATCGAGTCGTTGAGGCTGACACAGATGCAGTGGCTCCCGGTAGTGGGAAAGCAAATATGTGGCATCGGCCGATGGCTAAGGGGGAGCAGTGTATGGGGCCTAGACGCGTCCAAAGTTGGAGCCACTTCGGTGCCGTGCACAACGGCACATGTGAATTAGCTCTGATACGGTTCACGCGGTCGTCGCTGAGGCTACTCCGGCAACAAAGAGTAAGAGGCACATGGCCCAGTGCATGAAGGCAAACAGACAACAGCTCCGAGTAGGGCAGTGGTGAATTTGGTGCGGTGGGGGCGCCATGGAGGAGGGGCTGAGGTTTCATGGCTGGGAAGAAGGTGATTTGGCCCACGGTGTATGAATGGGGAATTGGGAGGGGGAACCATGTCTTATGGACGCATTTGTCGAAAATGTGGGGGAAGTTACATTTCTACCCCTGCCTTTTTGGCTTGTGGCCTTGGGTTTGTGTCCTAAGGGTCGGGGATAGTAGGGTAACTTTGCTTCTCCCAAATAGTGGGCGCCAGCGATTTCGGACGAGGAAGGCGTGCTTTGAAATAGTGGGCGCGAGCGGTTTCAGCTGAGGAGAGGGTGTTTTTCGCTCATGGTTTATGAATTGTTTGGCGCCTGCCATTTCGGGCGAGGAGAGGGTGTTTTGTCGCCCATGGTTTATGAATTATTCGGAGCCTGTCATTTTGGCCGACTAGAGGGCGCGCTTGGATGAAGTTACAAACCTACCCTCTATATACAGCGGGCCAATTGATGTGGTTCCCAGATAGGACGGTAATTTTGCATCTCCCATTTATTTGCTCGGGCGAATTCCGCCAAGCAGAGGGGGTTTAGCAGTTCGTTCAAATTTTGGGAGAACAAGCATCCATGTCTACCTTACCAAGTCGATTTGAATCAAATTTTGAAATATTAGCTTGCCACTTCTTTTCTAGATGGTAAGATGATGCTCGGGAGTTATGTGTTTTTACATGCTCGTTCCTACCGATTTATTTGACAAATAGTTGACCCGCTCAAAAACGGGAATCAAACCCAAAATGAAATATCTCGATTCAGTGACATAGCTCGTTGACCCAGTCAAAATTGTGGACTAAATTCAATATTGAACAGCTCAATTGAGTAGCATGTTATATTATAGTACTCCATTAACATGTTGAAAGTCAAATTAATGAACTTGTTTGATATGCATATCTTCGATCATGTGTGGATTGCAAACACCATGTTCTCCAATTCAAATATTTGAATGCAAATTTATACTGAATCATGGTTTATATCAGTATTCAACGCATAAATGCAACCTCTCCCCTCTCCCGGACTCCCGTTCTCTCTCTAGGCTCCAATCTTCGTTTCTATCACGCGCATACAAACACAATCCTTGCCGGTCCCCCCCCCTCTCTCGGTCTTTCTAGTTTGCATGCAGACTCCATGTATAGGTCTCTCTAGCAGACAATGTATGAATCTCTAGTCTAAGCTAGATATCTAGGATGCACTCATCATACGCACACAAATTCCCTAACTCGTTGTCTTTAACTTTCTCACGCACCACTCCGCTGTCTCAGGGCTCTTCCCCCTCTCTCTCGAATTCTCTATCTCCCTAGGTCACACATGCACATGCATATCTCACTCGCACTAGATAGACCCATCTAAAACTCTCTCTATCTATCCCTCATTCTCTATCCATCTCTCTCACACACACAATCTCACGCCTTGATAAGTACGACTATCTCTCACTCCATTGTAGGCACACGTAGTCTCCCCTAAGTATATGACTATTTCTCAGTCTCCATCGCAAGCATACACGCGCATTGCCTCTTTCCCTCACTTGGTCTATCTCGATCTCTCTCGGAGAATCTTTCTATCACACACACACCTCGTCTCTCAATCTCCCACCCAGTGGCAGAGCCAGGAATGACGCAAACCCCATGCCTAATTTTTTTTCTCGGCGACATGGAAAAACTTTAGCCTTAAAACTAACTCATACCATTTTCTAAAAAATACCTAATGTGAAAGCATACAAACTAAAGTTCATTTTATCAATAAATATACAATTTAAACTTGACGCTCAATGATCCAAGAAAATAGATAGAATGGGATAGAAGTACAAATAGTAATATGGGAATACAAAAAAGATACCAAATCAATTGAATAGTTCGTCAATGCATCGCATAACTTGATCAATGGTACTAGAAGAACCAACACCTTCAAGGCATTTAAAAATATATAATTTTGTAAAGAATCATAAATATCAATTGAAACAATTATCATTGAAACAAATCGAAATACTTACCACTTTGACATGGTAAAAGCCCTCATCATCAATACTTGGAAATCAACTTCAAGACACCCCTATTGCGGGCACCTGTGAAAAAATATCTCTTCATCTTCCATTTCTACAACATAAATGGAATTGCAAATACATCAATTTGAGTTTGACAATACGCCAGTTTGAGTTCATCAACATAGTACAATACTGGGATTGCAATTGGCTTTCCTTCTTCCTCCATGACTAAGTAGTAAGTACACCTTTTTTGAACTAAATTTAGTTCAGTGCAGTTCATACACAGAGGTTACTAGGTTAAATTGTAGAACATGGTACAAGTAGAAACTGTAAAGAATCAAAGAAATTTATCAAGGTTAGGCAGGGCAAGAGAAGAAAGGGATTGCGCGCCGCAAAGAACGACGCACACAGGGGCAGCGCTAGGCCGCCGGGAGGGACCAGGGTAGCAGGGGACTGCCTAGAGAAGTGGACGGCGGTGGCCGGTGTATGCCAGACAGCGATGACTCCACGACGACCAACGGACCGAGCAGGGATGCGGGGAGGCGGCGACTCGATCACTGGAGACGGGTGAGTCATGTGCCTCCGTATGTCTGACTTAGGTCATGCACTCGTGTAGCCGCTTTGCGGTCATGGGCTCATGGCTAGTACATGTGTAGTCCGTGCCTGCGCTGCTGCCTGGATCGCTGACTTTGGGCCTGCTATATCCCGGGCCCAAAACAAATTCTATATACATACTAGCTGGGTAAAAGCATAGCGATTTTCTTCTACCCTCTAGCTTAGGGTTTCCGTCTCTGGCGGAGACTCCCCGCCGCCTAGAGATTTCTTCGCCATCGGTCGGCCTGTTCCTGCCAGATTCTCGTCGGAGCCTGCGACAGGGGCTCACCAGGAAGGACTGCAAGTCTCCTACCGTTTCTGTCTTGTCTCACCGCTGCCAAGGTGCAAACCCTAGATGGCGGCAGAGGCGAGTTCGTCCACTGCGGGATGGAAGGGGAAGAACCTTGAAGAGATGCTGCAACACCTTGATCTTCAGGATGACGAGTTGGATGACGTGGTTGTGGGGCAGGAGGATCAGAAGAAGTACGAAGCAGATGCAAGATGGTTAGCGATCGGTAAGGTAAACACAACCAGGATCTTCAGCTCATCGGCGATGTTTGAAACCATGAAATCAATCTGGGGGCTAGCGCATGTACCCAAATATAGGGAGGCAGGGGAGAATCTTTATATCTTTCAGATGTTCTATTTGGGGGATTGGAAGAAGGTTGTTCATGGCGGACCTTGGTTGTTTCACGGGATGGGTATGCTCATTGAAGATTATGATGGAAAGCAGGAACCAACATCCTATGTCTTTGATGGTCTATATGTTTGGGCTCAGATACACAATATACCAGAGTTATACAGGAAACCTGAGGTAGTGGATCAACTAGCACGACGCATTGGTCGGGTCACGGAAACCCATCTCTCCCCTAGGCTCTTCTATGAGGGAGATTATGTCAGAGTTCGCGCGAGGGTTCTGGTGAACAAGCCCTTGAACAAGGTAACGCCGCTGAATGTGACGGGTGAAGGACGGAAGTTCCTCCCGGTAAAGTACGAGAAGATACCGTACTTCTGTCAAGTTTGTGGTTTCATGGGTCATAACCATGAGGAATCCGGTGATGGAGTTTAGGAGGCTAAAGAAAAGCAGTGGGGTAGCTGGATGTTAGCTAAGAGAAGGGAGACATCACCGGATCAACAAGGAGGAGGCCGTCCCTCGTGCGGTGGCCGCTCGGGGGGTAGAGGCAGAGGCAGGACTGGCAGGGGAGCCCCCCAGGCTCGGCCAGCATCACCGCGCAAAAGATCATCACAAGAGGCTGGGCTGGATGAGGACGTAGAGGCAGGGGAAGATGTCACAAGCCCGCTCAAATCAGCAACCATACCGGAGGGCGAGGAACAGAGATCAGAAGCACCTGCGGCGCGCAGAAACCTCAACTTTGCTTTGTCTGAAAACCCACACGTTCAGGCGCTGAACCAAACGACTCCAGGGTTTGGAGCAGCCGAGTCACAAGAAAAGGAGAACCAAGCCCTAGTGGTGGTGCCGCCACTCCCTCCTGCATATGTCTCTCCCAGGGATGCTAAGAAGGCAAAAAAAAGTCAGATTCACCGGCAAAGCAAAACAAGAACAAGATGGCATTATTGGCGGGCTCCGAGATGGGGCGCCGCCAGGCCCAATGGAACTATTAAGTTGGAACTATCGTGGGATTGGCGATCCTGCGACAGTTTGCGAACTCCACGATCTAGTGGAGATTAGTTCGCCTGCTATCTTGTGTTTAGTGGTAACTCAGTTGCAAAAGAGTCGTGTTGAAGGTCTTCGTTTCTCTTTAGGTTATGATTTCAGCTTTGGAATTGGTAGTTGTGGCCGTAGTGGCGGTCTTTGTATCTTTTGGAAAAATTTCGTCGATGTTGCAATAATTTTTTTCTGAGTATCACGTGGATGCCTGGGTTACAGAACCAGGGAAGGATCAATGGAGGCTGTCATGTTTTTACGGAGAAGCAACCCGAAGTCTTCGGTACAAGACTTGGGATACTATGAAATGGTTAAGGGGAGAGAGCTCTCTGCCATGGATGTGAATAGGAGATTTTAACGAGATTCTCAGGTCGGACGAGCAACACAGCCCTAATGAACGTGATAGTGCTCAAATCGAGGCATTCAGAGAAGCTGTCGATGTTTGTGGCTTAGCTGACCTTGGTTACCGTGGTTTGGACTGGACGTGGGAAAAGAAGGTGGCTGGTGGGCACTTTTGCCGAGTGTGCCTAGACAGAGCTTTGGCTTCGGCATGTTGGTCAACTCTATTTCCTTTTGCAACTATTGAGCACCTTACAGCGGCAAAGTCAGATCACTGTCCTATTCTTCTCGAAACGAAGCTTGCAGAGACGAGTGTTTGTGTGAAACAGAAACAATTCCGATACGAGTGTATGTGGGAACGTGACTCAAGGTTTGAAGATACCCTTGTAGACGCTTGGACATCGGAAGGGCCGGCCCAGACCGTGGCTGAGCTATCGAATAAACTGGACAATGTTGCTGGTCGTTTACAACGATGGGGACGCACCACCTTTGGAGCGGTCCGGACCGAGCTCAGATCACTAAGGCAAAAACTTCAGCACATGCGCTCGCAGCCAAACAGGACAGGGCCATCTGCCGAGGAGAAGAGCATAGAGGCTCGGATGGTGGAGTTATGCTTAAGAGAGGAGATTATGTGGCGTCAGAGGGCGCATATCCAGTGGCTTGCGGAAGGCGATAGCAATACAAAGTTCTTTCATCGTAAGGCCAGCGCCCGCAAGGCAGAAAACCGTATTGCCGAGCTGCAGCGTGGTGATGGTTCAGTTTGCAAAGAGGAGCACGAGATGGCAGATATGGCAACAAGTTTCTATAGTAACCTCTACGCTTCTGAGAATACGGTAGGGATTGAGGAGGTGCTCTCCCATATACCATCCAAGGTTGATGCAGCAATGAACACCACACTGAACGCCGAGTATAGCAAAGCTGAGATAAAAACAGCTCTATTCCAAATGTTCCCCACTAAGGCTCCCGGGCCAGACGGTTTTCCGGCACACTTTTTCAGCGGCACTAGGAGCTGTGTGGGGATGAGGTTACTGCTATGGTGCTTCTAGTTCTGAATGGGGAGGATTCCCCGGAGGAGATAAACAAAACATTCATTGTACTTATTCCCAAGATTGCTAGTCCAAAAAATTTAGCACAGTTTGGACCGATTAATCTCTGTAATGTGATCTTCAAGATTGCGTCAAAGGTTTTGGCTAACCGGCTCAAGCTTATTCTCCCCGATATCATCTCTGAGGAACAATCAGCATTTGTACCAGGACGCCTCATTACAGATAACTTCATCTCGGCATCTGAGTGTCGCACTATGATGAAGAAAAAAAAGGAAGAGCAATAGATTTTGTGCTCTAAAACTTGACATGATGAAAGCCTATGATAGACTGGAGTGGAATTATTTGGAGAGAGTTATGCTTAAGTTGGGTATTAGCCCATGTTTCACAGAGATAGTAATGAGGTGTGTTACTTCTGTTTCATTCTCGGTCATCTTCAATGGAGGGAAGCAAGAGGAGTTTAGGCCCTCTCGAGGCCTAAGGCAGGGGACCTGATATCGCCGTATTTGTTCTTATTGGTAGCTGAAGGCCTCTCTTGTTTGCTGAAATCCACACTGCCAAATGAGAGGATTCAGGGCATTACAGTGGCAGCTGGTGCACCCCAGGTAAATCATCTTCTTTTCGCAGATGACAGTCTTCTTTTCTTTGATGCAACACCTGACATGGCAGACTGAGTGGATCTCCTACTACACAAATATTGTGCCGCTTCTGGGCAGCGAATCAACAAGGACAAATCGTCAATATTCTTTAGCAAGGGTTGTTTGGAAAGTTTGAGGTAGGAGGTTAAACAGATTCTTGCAGTTCAGGATGAGAAATTGTCTCACAAATACCTCGGCCTCCCGGCTGACGTGGGGAGATCGAAGGAGGGGTCTTTAAAATATCTTAAAGACCGAATATGGAAGCAAGTCCATGGCTGGATGGAAAAAACTCTTTCAGTTGGAGGAAAGGAAGTGCTTATCAAATTGGTCGCTCAAGCAATCCCCACCTATTCCATGGCATGTTTCAAACTGCCACGGGGCTTGTGTCAGCATATCAATGGTATTTTGCGAAAATTCTGGTGGGGTTCGAAGAATGGTGAGAGGAAGACCGCTTGTGTCTCCTGGGAAGTTATGATACAACCTAAATTCATGGGAGGTATGGGGTTCCACGACATTGAGCTTTTTAACTTGGCCCTACTTGCTAGACAAGCCTGGCGCCTACTTCAGGAACCAAACTCCCTCAGTGCCAAGATTCTGCAGGCTGTTTACTACCCCGCGTCCTCAATTCTTGAAGCTGAGTTGGGCAAGAATCCGTCATAGGTTTGGCACTCAATAATTGAAGGGAGGGACATGCTTGAACTGGGCTTAGTAAGGAGGATTGGTTCAGGGGAGGACACACATATATGGCTCGACAACTGGATCCCATGGGATTTCAAACTGCGGCCAGTTTGCCCAAAATCCTTAAACCCCCGCAAAAGGTTTCGGACCTCATTAACCCAATCACATGTACTTGGGATGAATCTGCACTAGAGGAACACTTCTATGAGATGGACAAGGAAGCAATCTTGAATTCCCCTAAGCTCTAGGGCCCGACAGGATTTCTGGTCATGGCACTATGAACAGAAGGGAATCTTTACGGTACGTTCTGCATACAGGCTATTGTCATCAACTAAGCAGCAACAAACGGACTGGATCGAGCAAAATGAGGGGCACTCTAATGGTGAGTCCGACCGAAGGTCATGGAGCCGGCTGTGGGGAGCCCTGGTTTCTTCAAAAGTCAAAGTCTTTGCCTGGAGATTAGGCAAGACGTCAATCCCGACAGGTGCGGTGCGTCACCACTGTAGCATGGCTGATTCGGCGGAATGCCCAATATCAGGCGGCAAACGATACTTGGCGTCATTCTCTTTTCGACTGCCATATGTCCCGGTGTGTTTGGGCACTTGCTGATGAAGATCTCACTAAGACTATCATATCAAACAGATCGGAGGAAGCGAAGCATTAGATGTTATGGCTGGTTGATACGCTACCCTCGACGGAATTAGCACGGGTGCTCGTGAGTCGTGAAGATGTGGGCCATATGGTGGGCAAGGCGCCGCGCCATCCACGACAACCAGTTCCAAAGCCCGCTGAGCACTCATGTTTTCATTAATAATTTCCTGGTGGAGCTGGAGATGATTCCCGAGAAGAAGGCAAAGCCTACGGGCCGACAAGCAATCCTCAAGGACCTGCATGTAAACCCTGGGGACTTGCATGTAATTTCAAGGAACTCCAACAATCGGCCGCAATCTAGCTTGTGGATTCCGCCTGTCAATCATGAGGTCAAGATGAATGTGGATGGTGGCTTCTCGAAGATTGGCGACCGGGCAGCATCAGCGGTGATTTGCAGGGACAAACGAGGCAAGTTTCTCGATGCATCCGCCATTATACATGACGGCCTCCTTGACCCTGCAGTTCTCGAAGCACAAGCTTGTAGCAAGGCACTCTCACTCGATATGGACTTGCATGTCCAATCCATCTGTGTCGCATCAGACTGTCTCGAAGTGGTGACCAATATAGAGGATGAAGTTCCATGCCGATACTTTGCTATCTTGCAAGATATAAAACACCAGCGGAGGCTTTTCCACGATGTAAATTTTATTTATGAAAGTAGGAAACATAATGGGGAGGCGCACGCCTTGGCAAAGGCAGCTGCCTCCCTTAGCTCGGGGCGCCATGTGTGGCTTACTAGTTTGCCCGACATCATCTGTATCCCTATGTTCCTGAACTTTTAATAAAGGGTGTAGTTGGCTCAAAAAAAACTAGCTGGGTAAAATGTCCACGCCCCGGGCCTAGGCCCTGGATGCTCGGGGCCCAGCTCCGCCCCTGCTCCCACCCATATAGTCCCCTCACAATCTCGAGGGGATCTCTCTATCACATACACACCCTTTCTCCCTCCCCATGCCTCCATCTTCTCCATACATCCCTCTTGACCTCTGTCCCTTGTTGGCAAGACCTCTATTGGGCAGGTGATACAGGGGTATCTCTCTCCATTGCAAACAACCACGCACTAGCTATCTCCGTGGATCTCCTCACCTCACTTTGTATCTCGAAGATGCATGCGTGATATGTTTTCATAACACACACACACACTTTCTCTCTATTTTATCGTGTGTTGTTCCTTTCTCTTTCACACACACACACTCTTTTTGCACACTCACTCTTTCTCCTTCACACACACTTGATCTTTCTCGACTTAGGCATTCTCTTCGGTCCATGGCATGTATATTTTTTGAAAAGTCAAACATCGCAAAGTTTGACCAGGTATGTGGAGAAAAACATTTACATTTAGAACGGCAAATATATATCATTAGATTCATCACAAGATGTAATTTTCTCTATAAACTTGGTCAAAGTTTCCAAAGTTTGACTTTATAAAAATATATGGACTACATTATCAAACAGAGGGAGTATCTCTTTCTCTCTCTCAACTCTCTCACGTACCACTCAGACGTATCGGGGCTCCTCTATCTCTCTCAAACTTTATATCTCCCTCCCTCAAAAAAAAACTTTATATCTCCCTAGGTCACACGTACACATATCTAGCTCACACTACATAGACCCATCTAACATTGCCTCTCCCTCATTCTCCCTCTATCGGACACGCATTAACTACCCACCCCATTCCCCATTTTTGCCACAAAAAACGAAATGATCCAATAGCAGACGTGGGGCGTGTATGCATTCAATGACTTGCGACTACTTAGCACAAGATGTAGTGGTCAATTCTCTGTATGCAATGACATTAGTTACCAAATAAACATCAAGTTCTCTCGTTTTCCCCCAACTTGGTCTCGGTGAGATGACTATAATGCACCGGTAGGGAGGGAGTAAGGACCAAGGAGTAGATGGCCTACACACACATGAATGCAACACAGTCCCCACCAGTCCAATCCATCTACGAAATCCCACACTAACCAAGGGCAAGAGTGATCACTCCAATCGCAAGATAGAAGCTACACCCATGGAGGCAATGAGCGCAACAAGACACCATCGACATAATCACCCATGTTGACGAGCAAATCGTCCACAAGGACTACTACGTGCCAGAGGAGAACGATAGGAAAGCGATGATGACCGTAATTTGCAAAACTCCCCCGCTTATTATGCAGGAAAAGCCCAACGCTAGCGTTTTGAATTGTTATTTCTTTTTTTAGGAAAATCGTTACTTCTATCTATTGGCCGCGCTAGGAGTAGAACCAAATGTTACAACTTACTACTAGTTATCACGGTGGAACATGATCACCTATGGGGCCGTTAGCCCCTTGTGGTTTTGCAAGGGGGAGGGTCGCAATGCACAAAGAGCAAAGGCCATGAAACAACACAACAGTGGTGACGCCAGTGGTTTTTACCCAGGTTCGGGCCGCCACGAGGCGTAAAACCCTACTCCTGCTTTGGTGGATTAATGGAGGGACCGCGAAGATCACGCAGTGCTCAAGCCCGGCAAGGGTGCCTCGGGGAGAGCAGCTACGCGCGTATGAGTGTACAAGGGTCTGAATCCTCTCTTAGTTAGCCATGGCTCTCCTTTTATAGGCTAAGGGGTTACGGTAATGGCAAAACAGTCATTATCTGCTGATTAGATAGAGAATAGTGCTATCATACCTAACTCTGGCAGTTAGGACAAAGTGCATTAAATGCATTGCTAGGTGTCATGCTGTGGATGCAACCTGGCAAGCCTGTCGCGCCCCTTAGTCACTACTTGTCTGTCAGCTTGACACGCCTCTGGATGGGTGTCACGTGAAGGTAATCTTCCTTCCAAATGGCCACCACGTGCCAAATAACAGCCACTTAAGCACCTAGAGGCTTGACACTGCATCGATAGGTGACTTGCGTTGCGATGCGGTGGAGCGGTGGAGTCTTGGCGGGGTGGACCACCACCAGCTGCCCCGGCAGGCCTGCCGTGGGAATATTGGCTTCATCCCAGGGGCATCCTCTGTTGGAAATATGCCCTAGAGGCAATAATAAATTAGTTATTATTATATTTCCTTGTTCATGATAATCGTTCATTACCCATGCTATAATTGTATTGATAGGTGTGGGTACATAGACAACACCATGTCCCTAGTAGGCCTCTAGTTAACTAGCTCGTTGATCAACAGATGGTTACGGTTTCCTTACCATCGACATTAGATGTCGTTGATAACGGGATCACATCATTAGCAGAATGATGTGATGGACAAGACCCAATCCTAAGCCTAGCACAAAGATCGTAGTTTGTATGCTAAAGCTTTTCTAATGTCAAGTATCATTTCCTTAGACCATGAGATTGTGCAACTCCTGGATACCGTAGGAATGCTTTGGGTGTACCAAAGCGTCTGGCGTAATTGGGTGGCTATAAAGGTGCACTACATGTATCTCCGAAAGTGTTTGTTGGGTTGGCACGAATCGAGACATGAATTTGTCACTCCGTGTAAACGGAGAGGTATCTCTGGGCCCACTCGGTAGGACATCATCATAATGTGCACAATGTGACCAAGGGGTTGATCACGGGATGATGTGTTACGGAGCGAGTAAAGAGACTTGCGTGCGAGATTGAACAAGGTATCGGTATACCGACGATCGAATCTCGGGCAAGTACAATACCGTTAGACAAAAGGAATTGTATCTGGGATCGATTGAGTCCTTGAAATCGTGGTTCATCCGATGAGATCATCGTGGAACATGTAGGAGCCAACATGGGTATCCAGATCCGCTGTTGGTTATTGATGGGAGAACGTCTCGGTCATGTCTACATGTCTCGAACCCGTAGGGTCTACACATAAGGTTCGATGGCGCTAGGGTTATAAAGGAAGTTTGTATGTGGTTACCGAATGTTGTTGAGTCCGGATGAGATCCGGATGTCACGAGGAATTCGGAATGGTCCGGAGGTAAAGATTTATATATGGGAAGTCTGTTTTGGTCACGGAAAAGTTTGGGTTTTATCGATAACGTCTGGGACCACCGGGAGGGTCCCGGGGGTCCACCAAGTGGGGCCACCAACCCCGGAGAACTACATGGGCCAAGTGTGGGAGGGGACCAACCCCAGGTGGGCTGGTGCGCCCCCCCACAAGGGCCCAAGGCGCCTAGGGTTTGGGGAGCGGTGCTTCCACCTAACTTGGGGGGCAAGTTTCCCCTCTTCCCCCCCTTGGCCGCCACCCTTAGATGGGATTGGGGCTGCCGCACCCCTTGGGGTGGAAACCCTAAAGGGGGAGCACCCCCCCCTCCCTATCCCCTATATATAGTTGAGGTCTTGAGGGCTGCCAACAGATGAGTTTTGACCTCTCCCTGGCGCAGCCCTACCTCTCTCCCTTCTCCTCTCTTGCGGTGCTTGGCGAAGCCCTGCAGGATTGCCACGCTCCTCCACCACCACCATGTTGTTGTGCTAGTGCTGGACGGATTCTTCCTCGACCCCTCCCTCTCTCCTTGCTGGATCAAGGCATGGGAGACGTCACCGGGCTGTACGTGTGTTAAACGCGGAGGTGCCGTCCGTTCGGCACTAGGATCTCCGGTGATTTGGATCACGGCAGCACGACTCCTTCAACCTGTTCTCTTGAGCTTCGCTTAGCGATCTACAAGGGTATGTAGATGCACTCTCCTTCCCCTCGTTGCTGGTTTCTTCATGGATAGATCTTGGTAACACGTAGGAAAATTTTGAATTTCTGCTACGTTCTCCAACGGTGGCATCATGAGCTAGGTCTATTGCGTAGATTCTTTGCATGAATAGAACACAAAGTAGTTGTGGGCGTTGATTTTGTTCAATATGCTTACCGTTACTAGTCCAATCTTGTTTCGACGGTATTGTGGGATGAAGCGGCCCAGACCGACCTTACACGTACACTTACGTGAGACAGGTTCCACCGATTGACATGCACTTGGTGCATAAGGTGGCTAGCGGGTGCCAGTCTCTCCCACTTTAGTCGGAACGGATTCGATGAAAAGGGTCCTTATGAAGGGTAAACAGCAATTGACATATCACGTTGTGGTTTTTGCGTAGGTAAGAAACGTTCTTGCTAGAAACCCATAGCAGCCACGTAAAACATGCAAACAACAATTAGAGGACGTCTAACTTGTTTTTGCAGGGTATGCTATGTGATCCGATATGGCCAAGAAGAATGTGATGAATGATATGTGATGTATGAGATTGATCATGTTCTTGTAATAGGAATCACGACTTGCATGTCGATGAGTATGACAACCGGCGAGAGCCATAGGAGTTGTCTTAATTTATTGTATGACTGCGTGTCCTTGAACAACGCCATGTAATTACTTTACTTTATTGCTAACCGGTAGCCATAGTAGTAGAAGTAATAAGTTGGCGAGACAACTTCATGGAACACGATGATGGAGATCATGATGATAGAGATCATGGTGTCATGCGGTGACGATGATGATCATGGAGCCCGAAGATGGAGATCAAAGGAGCAATATGATATTGGCCATATCATGTCACTATTTGATTGCATGTGATGTTTATCATGTTTATACATCTTATTTGCTTCGAACGATGGTAGTAAATAAGATGATCCCTCATTAAAATTTCAAGAAAGTGTTCCCCCTAACTGTGCATCGTTGCGGAAGTTCGTCGTTTCGAAGCACCACGTGATGATCGGGTGTGATAGATTCTTACGTTCACATACAATGGGTGTAAGCCAGATTTACACACGCGAAACACTTAGGTTAACTTGACGAGCCTAGCATGTACAGACATGGCCTCGGAACACAAGAGACTGAAAGGTCGAGCATGAGTCGTATAGTAGATACGATCAACATGAAGATGTTCACCGATAATGACTAGTCCGTCTCACGTGATGATCGGACACGGCCTAGTTGACTCGGATCATGTAATCACTTATATGACTAGAGGGATGTCTATTTGAGTGGGAGTTCATAAGATGAACTTAATTATCCTGAACATAGTCAAAAGATCTTTGCAAATTATGTCATAAGCTCGCGCTTTAGTTCCACTGTTTAGATATGTTCCTAGAGAAAATATAGTTGAAAGTTGACAGTAGAGATTATGCGGACAGTAGAAAGCTTATGTCCTTAATGCACCGCTCAGTGTGTTGAACCCCAAACATCGTTTGTGGATGTTGCGAACATCGGACATACACGTTTTGATAACTACGTGATAGTTCAGTTAAATAGTTTAGAGTTGAGGCACCAAAGATGTTTTCGAAACATTGCGGAACATATGAGCTGTTTCGAGGGCTGAAATTGGGATTTCAGGCTCGTGCCCACGTCAAGAGGTATGAGACCTCCGACGATTTTCTTAGCCTGCAAACTAAGGGAGAAAAGCTCAATCGTTGAGCTTGTGCTCAGATTGTCTGAGTACAACAACCACTTGAATCGAGTGGGAGTTGATCTTCCAGATGAGATAGTGATGTTTCTCCAAAGTCATTGCCACCAAGCTGCTAGAGCTTCGTGATGAACTATAACATATCAGGGATAGATAAGATGATCCTTGAGATATTCACGATGTTTGACACCGCGAAAGTAGAAGTCAAGAAGGAGCATCAATTGTTGACGGTTGGTGAAACCACTAGTTTCAAGAAGGGCAAGGGCAAGACGGGATACTTCATGAAACGGCAAATCGATTCTTTGCTCTAGTGAAGAAACCCAAGGTTGAACCCAAACCGAGACTAAGTGCTTACGTAATAAGGGAACAATCACTGGAGTAGAATTACCCTAGATACTTGGTAGATGAGAAGGCTGGCAAGGTCGATAGAAGTATATTGGATATACATTATGTTAATGTGTACTTTACTAGTACTCCTAGTAGCACCAGGGTATTAAGATACCGGTTCGGTTGCTAAGTGTTAGTAACTCAAAATAAAAGGCTATGGAATAAACGGAGACTAGCTAAAGGTGAGCTGACGATATGTGTTGGAAGTGTTTCCAAGTTTGATGTGATCAAACATCGCACGCTCCCTCTACCATCAAAATTAGTATTAAACTTGAATAATTGTCTTTTGGTGTTTGCGTTGAGCATAGACATGATTGGATTATGTCTATCGCAATACGGTTATTCATTTAAGGAGAACAATGGTTACTCTATTTATTTGAATGATACCTTCAATGGTCTTGCACCTAAAGGAATGGTTTATTGAATCTCGATCGTAGTGATACACATTTCATGCCAAAAGATATAAGATAGTAATGATAGTACCACTCACTTGTGGCACTACCATGTAAGTCATATTGGTATAAAACGCATGAAGAATCTCCATGTTGATGGATCTTTGGACTCACTCGTTTTTGAAAAGATTGAGACATGTGAACCATGTCTATTGGTATATACCCATAAAGAAACTCCATGCAGATGGATCGTTTGGACTCACTTGATTTTGAATCACTTGAGATATGCAAATCATACCACATGGGCAAGATGACTGAAAAGCCTCGTTTTCAGTAAGATGGAACAAGATAGCAACTTGTTGGAAGTAACACATTTTGATGTGTGCAGTCCAATGAGTCTTTGAGGCCCATGATGGATATCGTTATGTTCTTACTTCACGGATGATTTGAGTAGATACTGAGTACATTTACTTGATGAAACACAAGTCTGAATTATTGAATGGTTCAAGTAATTTCAGAGTGAAGTTGAAGATAATCGTGACAAGAGGATAAAATGTCTATGATATGATCATAGAGATGAGTATCTGAGTTCTGAGCTTTGTACATAATTAAGACATTGTGGAAATTGTTTCACAATTAATACCGCCTGGAACACCATAGTTTGATGGTGTGTCCGAACATCATAGTTGCACCCTATTGGATATGGTGCGTACCATGATGTCTCTTATCGAATTACCACTATCGTTTATGGGTTAGGCATTAGAGACAACCACATTCACTTTAAATAGGGCACCACGTAATTCCGTTGAGATGACAGTATGAGCTATGGTTTAGAGAAACCTAAGCTGTCATTTCTTAAAGGTTTGGGGCTGCGATGCTTATGTGAAAAAGTTTCAGGTTGATAAGCTCGAACCCAAAGCGGATAAAATGCATCTTCATAGGACACCCAAAACAGTTGGGTATACCTCCTAATTCAGATCTGAAAGCAATAGGGACTGTTTCTTGAATCAGGTCCTTTCTCGAGGAAAAGTTTGTCTCGAAAAGTTGAGTGGGAGGATGGTGGAGACTTGATACGGTTATTGAACCGTCACTACAACTAGTGTGTAGCAGGGCACAGGAAGTTGTTCCTGTGGCACCTACACCAATTGAAGTAGAAGCTTATGATAGTGATCATGAAACTTCGGATCAAGTCACTACGGTACCTCATAGGGTGAAAGGATGTGTACTGCTTCAGAGTGGTACAGTAATCATGTCTTGAAGGTCATGTTGCTAGACAACAATGAACCTACGAGCTATGGAGAAGCAATGGTGGGCCCAAATTCCGACAAATGGTTAGAAGCCATGAAATCCGAGATAGGATCCATGTATTAGAACAAAGCATGGACTTTGGTGGACTTGCCCGATGATCGGCAAGCCATTGAGATAAATGGATCTTTAAGAAGAAGACGGACGTGGACGGTGATGTCACCGTCTATGAAGCTCGACTTGTGGCGAAGAGTTTTTCACAAGTTCAAGGAGTTGACTACGATGAGATTTTCTCATCCGTAGCGATGCTTAAGTCCATCGGAATCATGTTAGCATTAGCTGCATTTATGAAATCTGGCGGATGGATGTCAAAACGAGTTTCCTTACGGTCTTTGTAAGGAAAGGTTGTATGTGATACAATCAGAAAGGTTTTGTCGATCCTAAGGATGCTAAAAGGTATGCTAGCTCCAGTGATCCTTCCATGGACTGGAGTAAGCATCTCGGAGTTGGAGTGTACGCTTTGATGAGATGATCAAAGATTTTGGGTTTATACAAAAGTTTATGAGAAACTTGTATTTCCAAAGAAGTGAGTGGGAGCACTATAGAATTTCTGATGAGTATATGTTATTGACATATTGTTGATCAGAAATGATGTAGAATTTCTGGAAAGCATATAGGGTTATTTGAAAAGTGTTTTTCAATGGCAAACCTGGATTAAGCTACTTGAACATTGAGCATCAAGATCTATAATGATAGATCAAAAATGCTTAATGGTACTTTCAAAATGAGCACATACCTTGACATGATCTTGAAGGTGTTCAAGATGGATCAGACAAAGAAGGAGTTCTTGCCTGAGTTGTAAGGTATGAAGTTAAGACTTAAAGCTCAACCACGGCAGAAAAGAGAGAAAGGACGAAGGTCGTCCCTAATGCTTTAGACGTAGGCTCTACAGTATGCTATGCTGTGTACCGCACCGGAAGTGTGCATCGCCATGAGTCAGTCAAGGGGTACAAGAATGATCCAGGAATGGATCATTGGACAACGGTCAAAAAATGTCCTTGGAGTAAATAAGGACATGTTTCTCGATTATGGAGGTGATAAAGAGTTCGGCGTAAAGGGTTACGTTGATGCAAGCTTTAACACCTATCCGAGTGACTCTGAGTAGCAAACCGGATACGTATAGTGGAGCAACTTTTTGGAATAGCTCCAAGTGGAGCGTGGAAGCAGCATTTACAGAATGCCCTAGAGATTTCGACGTCTGAGACCGTTGACTAAAACCTCTCTCACAAGCAAAACATGATCAAACCCCAGAACTCATTGAGTCTTAATCATATGATGATGTGAACTAGTTTAATGACACTAGTAAACTCTTTGGATGTTGGTCACATGGCGATGTGACGTGTGAATGTTAATCACATGACGATGTGAACTAGATTATTGACTCTAGTGCAAGCAGGAGACTGTTGGAAATATGCCCTAGAGGCAATAATAAATTAGTTATTATTATATTTCCTTGTTCATGATAATTGTTTATTACCCATGCTATATTGTATTGATAGGAAACTCAGATACATGTGTGGGTACATAGACAACACCATGTCCCTAGTAGGCCTCTAGTTAACTAGCTCGTTGATCAACAGATGGTTACAGTTTCCTGACCATGGACATTAGATGTCGTTGATAACGGGATCACATCATTAGCGAATGATGTGATGGACAAGACCCAATCCTAAGCCTAGCACAAAGATCGTAGTTCAGTATGCTAAAGCTTTTCTAATGTCAAGTATCATTTCCTTAGACCATGAGATTATGCAACTCCGGATACCGTAGGAATGCTTTGGGTGTACCAAAGCGTCTGGCGTAACTAGGTGGCTATAAAGGTGCACTACGGTATCTCCGAAAGTGTCTATTGGGTTGGTACGAATCGAGGCGGGATTTGTCACTCCATGTAAGCGGAGAGGTATCTCTAGGCCCACTCGGTAGGACATCATCATAATGTGCACAATGTGACCAAGGGGTTGATCACGGGATGATGTGTTACGGAACAGTAAAGAGACTTGCCGATAACGAGATTGAACAAGGTATCGATATCGACGATCGAATCTCGGGCAAGTACAATACCGTTAGACAAAAGGAATTGTATACGGGATCGATTGAGTCCTTAACATCGTGGTTCATCCGATGAGATCATCGTGGAACATGTAGGAGCCAACATGGGTATCCAGATCCGCTGTTGGTTATTGACCGAGAACGTCTCGGTCATGTCTACATGTCTCCGAACCCGTAGGGTCTACACATAAGGTTCGATGGCGCTAGGGTTATAAAGGAAGTTTGTATGTGGTTACGAATGTTGTTGAGTCCCGAATGAGATCCCGGACGTCACGAGGAGTTCCGGAATGGTCCGGAGGTAAAGATTTTATATGGGAAGTCTGTTTTGGTCAGGAAAAGTTTGGGTTTTATCAGAACGATCGGGACCACCGGAAGGGTCCGGGGTCCACCAAGTGGGGCCACCAACCCGGAGGACTACATGGGCCAAGTGTGGGAGGTACCAGCCCGGATGGGCTGGTGCGCCCCACAAGGGCCCAAGCGCCTAGGGTTTGGGAGGGTGCTTCCACCTAACTTGGGGGCAAGTTTCCCTCTTCCCTTGGCCGCCACCCTTAGATGGGATTGGGGCTGCCGCACCCCTTGGGGTGGAAACCCTAAAGGGGGCGCACCCCCCTCCCTCTCCCCTATATATAGTTGAGGTCTTGAGGGCTGCCAACAGATGAGCTTTGACCTCTCCCTGGCGCAGCCCTACCTCTCTCCCTTCTCCTCTCTTGCGGTGCTTGGCGAAGCCCTGCAGGATTGCCACGCTCCTCCACCACCACCACGCCGTTGTGCTGCTGCTGGACGGAGTCTTCCTCAACCTCTCCCTCTCTCCTTGCTGGATCAAGGCATGGGAGATGTCACCGGGCTGTACGTGTGTTGAACGCGGAGGTGCCGTCCGTTCGGCACTAGGATCTCCGGTGATTTGGATCACGACGAGTACGACTCCTTCAACCCCGTTCTCTTGAACGCTTCCGCTTAGCGATCTACAAGGGTATGTAGATGCACTCTCCTTCCCCTTGTTGCTGGTTTCTTCATAGATAGATCTTGGTGACACGTAGGAAAATTTTGAATTTATGCTACGTTCTCCAACATCCTCGACCTGACCGAGCTCACCTACTTGGCAATGGAGGCTTTCCCCTAGTGATATCTGATTGCTTTGGCTTGTCTTGGTCTTCTTGATCTGCCCTTTGATCTCCCAGAGAGCTATATCACTGGCTTGGCCTTGACTTGGATGCTTGGTGTTGTTTGCTTCTTTAGTTGTCGCGCTTGTGTACAGTCCGGGCAACATACAAGGGTTTGTTGCACCGTCTCAGAATGGCTATGAAAATGCCAAATAGGTAGGTATACGGTGGTTGTTTCGAGGAAAGGTATAAGAAGGGTTTAATGCACCGGTAAAAGTTGCGGGGTACTAGAGTGGCTAGCAAAGGTGGAAGGGTGTGAGTGTGTATAATCCATGGACTCAACATTAGTCATAAAGAACTCACATAGTTATTGCAAAACTTTATTAGCCCTCAAAGCAAAGTACTACTACACATGCTCCTAGGGCGATAGATTGGTAGGAAAAGACCATCGCTCGTCCCGACCGCCACTCATAAGGAAGACAATCAATAATAAATCATGCTCCAATTTCATCACATAACGAGAGACCATGCGTGCATGCTTCAGGAATCATAAACCTTAACACAAGTATTCTTACTAAACCACAACTACTCATTAGCACGACTCTAATATCACCATCTTTATATCTCAAAACAAATGCAAGGAATCAAACTTCTCATATATTCAATGATCTTCATGAAAGTTTTTATTATGTCCCTCTTGAATACCCATCATATTAGGACCAAATTCATAACCTTAGCAAATTGCCATACTATTTATAAGACTTTAAAAATAATAGAAGTGAAGCATGAGAGTTCATCAATTTCTTTAAAATATAACCACCGTCGTGCTCTTAAAGATATAAGTGAAGCACTAGAGCAATTGTCTAGCTCAAATTATATAAGTGAAGCACATAGAGTATTCTAATAAATTCATGATTAATGTGTGTCCCTCTCCAGAGGTGTGTACAGCAAGGATGATTGTGGCAAACTAAAAAGCAAATAAATCAAAGACACCTATAATACAAGACACTCAAAGCAAAACACATATCATGTAGTGAATAAAAATATAGCCTCAAGTAATTTACCGATAGATTGTAGACAAAAGAGGGGATGCCATCCGGGGCATCCACAAGCTTACATGCTTGGTTGTCCTTGAATATTAGCTTGGGGTTCCTTGGGCATCCCCAAGCTTAGGCTCTTGCCACTCCTTATTCCGTAGTCCATCGAAACTTCATCCAAAACTTGAAAGCTTCACTATGCAAAACTCAACTGAAAACTCATGAGATCCATTAGTATAATAAAAGAAAATCACCACTTTAGGTACTGTTGTAAACTCATTCCAATTTTATACCGGCATTATACCTACTGTATTCTAACTTCACCATGGCTCATACCCCCCAATACTATCCATAGATTCATCAAAATAAGCAAACAACACATAGAAAACAGAATCTGTCAAAAACAGAACAGTCTGTAGCAATCTGGACAACGACCATACTCCTGTAACGCTAAAATTCTTAAAAAATTAGGACAACGTAGGAAATTTGTATATCAATCTTTTGTAAAAAAAACAGATCAAAAGCACATTTCTGTGAATTTACAAAATTCCAGAACTGGGCACAAAAGTTTCTGTTTTTCAGCAAAATCATATCAACTATCACCATAGATCGTCCCAAAGGCTCTACTTGGCACAAACACTAATTAAAACTCTTAAACACAATCATAGCAGAAGTATAATTGCATATTTATTGAAAAACAGGAGGAAAAAGCAAAAAAAACATAAAATTGGGTTGGCTTCCTATCTATCGATATTGTTTTATGCCCCTACCTAAGCATATTGAATATATCTAGGTATTGTAGTTAAAATGAGGGAGATCATCTTTGCTCATGTCATACTCCCTTCTTTCAGTAGCAAGTTTCCTTTGTGGCAAACAAAAATAATCAAAAGGGATAAATTTAATAGGGTACGGATCCATAAGATCAAGTTTGGGAGGAATAGGTTCCTCTTTTGGCCCTTTATATTTGATAATTATCTCTTCATTATAAACGTCCCTTTGATTATGCTCCCTAAGTTTATCCCTAATCACAAACCCTAATCCATTATTTTGTATAGCAAAGTTGTCATTGAGTTAGGAGATTTTATCAATCAAAACAGATGGGGGACTTGTTTCCTTAGATTTTCATTGTAGGCAACATAATCTAGAGATTGTAATCTCCTTATCTCTTCTTGATTAAAAATAATTTCTTCTATAGGGGGACAACCACAATTTATATTATAATGAGCAAAATTTTCACGTGTTTCTGTCATAATATGCCCAAATTCATAAGCTAAAATATTGTGTTGGCACGCTTAACAGAAGGATCATGGATATTCGAGAACTCTAATAGGATCCTTTGTATACAAGGATGCATGTGAACAACTTGTCTTTCAAGTTCAACTATTAGCAAAGATATTGCATCCGCAAAGGCTAGAAGTTTTATTAAGGATTCACCCCCCTAACATAGGTAACACACTGGCACAAGTAAAGGCATCTTGAATAACCCCTTTTCCAATGATATTACCACTACCTACGCGGAGTCTTTTAGTATGCATCATAGTAGTTTCTTTTTCATGAGGATTTTCATTAATAAAATCATCATTCTTTTTTCTAGTAACCTCATGAATATTTTATTGAGGCATCATGACAAAGCAAGCAATCTAGCACACATGCAAACAAAAAATAAACTCAAAGTGCAACTATCCCTAGGTGGTTTTGGTAATTCATAACAACATATAGCTCATTGAGCTAATGCTATTCCAAGATAAATATTTCAGGAAAGCTCAATGAATGGCATGGCATGGATGATGAAAGTGGATCCCTCAAATTATTAAGGACAAAGGATTGGCTCAAGCTCAAAAGCTCAAGACTCTACATTTTACATTTTAGTGATCCAAGATCACATTGAGTCATTAGGAAAAGCCAATACTATCAAGGAGGGATGAGGTGTTGCTTAATGAGCCTCTTGCTTCAAGTGCTTAGTGATATGCTCCAAAACCCTCAACTACTTTCTCACATCCACATATGACCTAAACCTAAAGCCAAAATCGTTCCAACCGGCGCCACCGAGTTCAAATGTCATAGCCACTGCCACAAACCCTAGGCAAATCGGTCTCACCGATAGGGATCTCGGTCTCACCGAGATGGGATTGTAATCTCTCTGTTTCCCTTCGTAACGTTTCGGTCTAACCGAAGTGAGCGATCGGTCCCACCGAGATTGCAATGTAAACTCTCTGTTTCCCTTTCGTAACATTTCGGTATCACCGAAAAGAGCGAATCGGTCCCACCGAGTTTACATGACCAACTCTCTGGTTAGCTAATTACCAAAATCGGTCTCACCGAGTTTGTGTAATCGGTCTCACCAAGATTACGTTATGCCCTAACCCTAACCATATCGGTCCTACCGAGTTGCATGTCGGTCCCACCGAAAATCCTAATGGTCACTAGATTTGCTAAATCGGTCCGACCGAGTTTCTTGATTCGGTCCCACCGAGTTTGGTAAATTGTGTGTAACGATTAGATTTTGTGTGGAGGCTATATATACCCCTCCACCTCCTCTTCATTCATGGAGAGAGCCATCGAACAAACCTACACTTCCAACTTACGGTTTCGAGAGAGAACCACCTACTCATGTGTTGAGGCCAAGATATTCCATTCCTACCATATGAATCTTGATCTCTAGCCTTCCCCAAGTTGCTTTCCACTCAAATCTTCTTTCCACCAGATCCAAATCCTATGAGAGAGAGTTGAGTGTTGGGGAGACTATCATTTGAAGCACAAGAGCAAGGAGTTCATCATCAACGCACCATTTGTTACTTCTTGGAGAGTGGTGTCTCCTAGATTGGCTAGGTGTCACTTGGGAGCCTCCGACAAGATTGTGGAGTTGAACCAAGGAGTTTGTAAGGGCAAGGAGATCGCCTACTTCGTGAAGATCTACTGCTAGTGAGGCAAGTCCTTTGTGGGCGACGGCCATTGTGGGATAGACAAGGTTGCTTCTTCGTGGACCCTTCGTGGGTGGAGCCCTCCATGGACTCACGCAACCGTTACCCTTCGTGGGTGGAAGTCTCCATCAACGTGGATGTACGATAGCACCACCTATCGGAACCACGACAAAAACATACGTGTCTTCAATTGCGTTTGAATCCTCCAAACCCTTCCCTTTACATTCTTGCAAGTTGCATGCTTTAATTTCCGCTGCTCATATACTCTTTGCATGCTTGCTTGAATTGTGTGAAGATTGCTTGACTTGTCCAAAGATAGCTAAAATCTGCCAAAGTCTAAAATTGGGAAAAGGTTAAGTTTTTAATTGGTCAAGTAGTCTAATCACCCCCCCCCTAGACATACTTCAAGGTCCTACAAGTGGTATCAGAGCTTTGGTCTCCATTTGCTTTGATTTCCATAGCTTTTGGTGGTCATAGCCTTGGTTTCACAACCTAGGAGAGTATGGTGTCTAGCGAGGGAAATTATTACCGTAGAGGTCCTTACTTTGATGGCACTAATTTTGCTAGTTGGAAGCATAAGATGAAAATGCATATTCTCGGACATAACCCCGCCGTTTGGGCTATTGTGTGTATTGGCTTGCAAGGTGAATTCTTTGATAGGAGGAACCAAACCGTGAAGCTAGTGCGGATGAGTTGAAGATGCTGCAATACAACGCTCAAGCTTGTGATATCCTCTTCAACGGATTGTGCCCCGAAGAATTCAACAAAATCAATCGTCTTGAGAATGCAAAGGAAATTTGGGATACTTTGGTTGATATGCATGAAGGTACCGACTCCATCAAGGAATCCAAGTTGGATGTGCTCCAAAGTCAGCTTGACAAATTCAAAATGAAGGACGGTGAAGGTGTCGCTGAAATGTACTCTAGGCTTGCTCTTATCACAAATGAGATTGCCGGCTTAGGAAGTGAAGAGATGACCGACAGATTCATCATCAAGAAGATCCTAAGAGCATTGGATGGAAAGTATGATTCCGTGTGCACAGTGATCCAAATGATGCCAAACTACAAATATCTCAAGCCAACGGAAGTCATTGGAAGAATTGTTGCTCATGAGATGTCACTCAATGGTAAGGAGGAACTTCACAACAAGTCAAGTGGTGCTTACAAAGCCTCATGTGAAGCCCCCACATCATCAAGTGAGAAACAAACCTTCAATGAAGAATTGAGCTTAATGGTGAAGAACTTCAACAAATTCTACAAGAGTAGAAGCAAAGAAAGAAGCTCTAAGTCAAGGTCCTACAATGACAAAAGATCTTCTAGTCGAGAGCGCAGTTGCTACAATTGTGGGAGACCTGGACACTATTCCAATGAGTGTACGGCACCCTACAAAAGAAGAGAAGATTCTCCAAAAAGAAGAAGTAGAAGAGAAGAATCACCACCAAGAGAGAGAAGGTGTAGAGATGATCGTTATGAACGAAGACCCTCACGGAGAAGCAAGGATTCGGAAAGGAAGGACAACTCATCAAAGAGCTACACAAAACTAAGACATCAAGCTCATGTTGGTGAATGGGTATCCGGCTCCGACTCCGACAATCACTCTGACTCCGAATATACTCAAGATGAAGGTGTTGCCGGTCTAGCACTTGTGTCAACAAACTCCTACGACATATTTGATTCACCAAATGAAGGAATTGGGAGATGCTTCATGGCCAAAGGTCCTAAGGTAACACACCCCGAGTATGTTGATTTTAATAGTGATGAAGATGACTTGTTAGGTGATGATGATTTACTTATTGACAACTCTAGTAATGAATACTATGATGAAACGTAAATTAATCATGCTAATCAAGATAAAACGAATGACAATGATAAGGAGAAGATTGAGCTTCTAACTAAAGAACTAAACACTCTTAAGTTAGCTCATGAAACTATCTTCAAAGATCATCGAGAACTTTTAAGGGCTCATGAGAAGTTACGCTTTGAAAAGCTCAATCTTGAGCAAGAGCATGAGTTCTTAAAGGCAATCAATGATGATCTCCGTAAGAAAAGTTCTTCTTACATTGCCAAGCGTTTACTCCTATCTACTTACATGCCTCAAGTCAAGTCCATTAACAAGAACAAAAAAGATTCTTCCTCTAGTAGTAACAATAATAATGCTATATCCAATATTGTTGTTTCTAGTAGTCCTCTTGATTCCACTAATGATTCTCTTAGCCAAGTTACACTTGAGCAAGAAAATAGCTTATTGAAGGGAATTATAGAGAAAGGTGTATACAAGAGCCTTGCCGGGAGTAAGCAATTCGAGGAAATTGTACGCAAGCAAGGAAGGCACCGGAAGAATCAAGGTGTTGGTTTTGAACGAAAGTTCAATGCCGATGGAGTTGAGTGGGAAGAAGATCAATACCCCAAGACGAAGTTTGTTCCTCAACAAGAGAAGTATGATCCTACTTCCTTCAAGGGAACGCAAGCACAAGATGATCTTCCACCACAAGACCACAAGAACAAAGGCAAGGACAAGCTTCAAGAGGATATTGATGCATTTGAAGAAGCACCTAAGGCCTTGGTAAAGTGGGTTCCCAAGACTACGTCAAGTTCTACTTCATCAAGTACAACTACAACTCCAAGGATTCCCATCAAGATGATGTGGATCCCGAAGAAGAAGAACTAGAGTGTTCTTGAGGGTGACTCCGCCAACATTCTTCACTCATATCATTATGGCAAGGACAAGTGCAATCAACTTCCATATCTTGCACTAGTTCAAGGAGTCACAAACCCTCATGTTGGTAAGGCAAGGGACAAGGTAACCTAATGTTTTCATGGACATCATGTGTGTGTGCATCACTCTATGTCTATGGATATTCTTGTTTGTTCCTTGTGGGACTAACCCATGTAGGTATTGAAAGTGCAACTCACTCCAAAGGATTGCTCCAAATGATCTACATCAACATTGAGCATCCACATCTTCAACACCTACATGAAGTCATCATCGACAAAACCCAATGTTAGTTCATCCTTCTAAGGGGGGATCTCACATCTAGGGGGAGCTTAACTCTAAGAATTGAGTCAAAGCAACTCTAATGATGTGAACACATCAATGCATTATGTAAAAGTGGTAACCCCACTTGAGCTTAAACGATGAGTATGACCTATGATCAGATGTTCTCATTTGACTCCTAAGTCAATATACTCATATATAGATGACCTAGTCATCGCCAATTGTTTGATAGATGCTAGGATTGGTTGTGCATGCTTTGCCACATATTTCATTTGCCATTTTATTGTGTGAGCATGTTGGTTGCATAATTTACTCATTTGAGGGCATCCACTTGTTGTTTTGATTGATTGGTTTCTTTTTCTTTGGCCAAGTGGATGGACAAGAATGCCTAAGAACCTTCTCTAGCTATCTATGCTTTTCTCATCTCAAACTCTATTCATGCTACATCACAAAATTTGATCAAGTCGATTGAACCACTGTGTGAGGAGCACTGAGTCCCCGATTCGTCATAGACTTAAACTTCCAAAACTTCTTTGTGTGTTTCGTCCGACCGATTCCTCCATTTCGGTCATACCGAGATCACTAAGTCAATCTAGGTTTTCAATCTCGGTGCAACCGATTTGAACTTTTCGGTCACACCGAGTTCAGAATGTCAGCGTTATGCATCTCGGTGCCACCGAGTCATTCCACTCGGTCACACCGACGAAGAATCGGCTATATATTCACACGGCAAAAATTTGGAAAACTTTCTCCAAACCACTTCGCCGCAAGCATAGCTCGCTCTCGCCTTCTAGGTCTCGGATCGTCGACTTCATCACCGGCCGCCTCCGTCATTGGTCTCCACCGCCGTTAATGGATTTCATCTCCATTGTTGCCGCCGTAGCGAGTTCATCGCCGAAATAGGGTATGAACTCGATCACGTGTTATCCTCGTCGATTCTCAAAGACATTGTGTTCATTATGATTCTTGCCACGATTGAAACACCTCTATCCAGTCAAAACAATCCTTAGAATAGATGCGATTTGAAAATTTAGGGTTAGGTTTCCGCCGAAACCATCTCGGACCCACCGAGTTGAAAAACTCGGTCCCACCGATTCGGCTAATGCCATTGCACTAGTAACTCTCGGTCTGACCGAGAATTGCTAATCGGTGTGATTGATTTTAGAACTTTGTGAAACCCTAGCAGTCTCAGTGCCACCAAACTGTGACTCGGTCTGACCGAGTTCACTAGTTTAGGTTCCAAAACTACTTCGGTATCACCGAGTTTGAAAATCGGTTGATCCGAAATGCTTTCTGTGGAAAACTAAAACTAAGTTTTTGAATCATTCTTTTGCAAAAATCTCTACATTTTGTGATGCTCATCCACTCTATCTCATCTATAACTATTCACAGGGTCAGCAGTCAGTGTTTGCATCATCTCAGACCAAAGTGACAGCCAGAACAGAGAAGAGGAGCAGGTTCAGATGAGTGAGGGCACTAGTCCCTCTAGTACTTCAGATGATGGCAGCAGAAGCACTCCTAGCAATTTGCCTAATGCAGCCACAAGAGCCATAAAGAAAAGAACCTCGGACTCTGAGGATGAGGACTATGTGGCAGCTAAAGATGAGGCTACTTCCAAGAAGGTAGTGCTCAAAAGGAGTATGGCTCAGCAAAGACCACAAAGCCTCGATTAAATAGGAAGGTCCCTGCCAAGAGGACACCTATGCTGAAGGTCAGAGGATCAACACAAGTTCCTGAAAAAACTGATCCCATAGAGCCAGCTGTAGAAGGAAAGAAGAGGAAGGAAAGGGTCAAGAAGACCATGGCCAGAGTTGTTGGAAAGCCTTCCATGATGGAAGAGGAAGAGGAAGAAGAGGTTGTTGCACCAGCACCCAAGGCACAAAAGCTGATGGGTGATGCTATAAGGTTAGGGGCTGCATTATCAAAGCCCAAAGAAGCACCCAAAGCTACCCCCAAGCCCAAGAATGCACCAAAGAGGAATACTAGAAACATACCTGCTGCTGAGAAGAACAAGGCCCCAGTGCCTGAAACTGCTGCTGAAGAAGAAGAAGATGAAGAGCATGTTTTGAGAAAGCTGAAGCCAAAGATTCCAGACCACAATGATGCTCATCCTGTGGCTGAGAACATGAAACTGAGAAAGGATGCAGGACTCAGACAATGGAGGTTGTCAGATCCATATGCTATCAGGAGAAGGACTACTGTTGACTACAGGTTCCACACTAAGGAATAGCAGGATTTCTATGAGACGGTGTTGTTGGACAAGAAGCCTATAGTGTGTGACATGAGGTGGGTCGACTAGACCTACATGAAGGATAATGAGGAACACTATCCTGGAGTGCAAGACAGTTTCATTGCTTGTGGAGTTGCAGACTTTGTTGGGCAGAAGCTCACAAACTGGAATGATGAGCTCATTATGTAATTCTACTCCACAGCACATTTCTATCCAGATGGCAGGATAATGCGGATGTCTGAAGGTACAAGGTACCAATCAACTATTGAGGAATGGGACAATCGGATCAATGCCCCAAAGGAGCAGGAAGATGACTTGGATGTCTATGCCAAGAAGAAGATGGATCACAATTCCATGGCTCATATGTACAAGGAGATCCCAGATACTGCAGTTGAGACACATAAATTTGGATCTATACATTATCTTCTGTCAGGGCTGCCAACGATCAACTGGATCCTAAGGCACACTCTTTTGCCCAAGTCAGGTGACCACAACATGATAAGAGGCCATGCTATAAACTTGCTACACTTGTTTGATGTGCCACAGAAATTCAAGGTCATGAGCCTCATGGTTGAGACTATCAAGAGGATAGCAGCAGACCAAAAGAGAAGTTGTGGATATGCCCCACAAATTCAGGAGTTGATTAACTCAAAGATGCACAGGAAAATATCTATTGGATAAGAAACACTTTGTTCTCTATCCAGACTTTGAGGACAATCAAGTTGTGATGAATGAGAATGAACCATCATCAGTACAAGCTCAAGAGAAGAAGGAGAAAGCAAAGAAAGAGAAGGCTGCCAAGATGCCAACTCAAGAGGAGGCATCTGAGTACTTTTTGAAGAACAAGTAGGACCAGCTTGGTTACTTGATAGCATCAACTCGAGGATTGAGAAGGGTTGGCCACCTAACTCAAAACCGGAGAGCTCGAAAGAATCATGGAACAAAAGTTCTATGATTTAGATGTCAAAGTGGCGAGATTGATCGGTTGTGGAGCAGCTACAGGATAACATGCAGGAGAGGAAGGGCAGAACAACTACTGATGCATTTGCCAAAGTGCCTCGAGCTCAGAGATCAGCTGTAGAGCCAGTAACATGTAACGCCCCGGATTCGATGCGCCAGGTGTCCACCAGTTATTCGCCGTAGCTGCCATGCCATTTGCTTGCGTGTTTCATTTTGCCATGTCATCATCTGCATTTCATATCATGTCATCATGTGCATCTCATGTTGCATACATGTTCGTCTCATGCATCCGAGCATTTTCCCCGTTGTCCGTTTTGCAATCCGGCACTCCTATGTCCTCCGGCGTCCCCCTTTTGCCTCTTCTCTTGTGCGGGTGTTAACGTTCTCGGAATGGTTCGAGGTTTGCCAAGCGGCCTTGGTATAGCACCGGTAGACCGCCTGTCAAGTTTCGTACCATTTGGAGGTCGTTTGATACTCCAACGGTTAACCGGGTAACCGTAAAGCCTCTTTTGTTGCAGCCCAACACCCCTTCCAAAGTGGCGCAAAACCCATCTAACTCCCCTCCATGCTCTCGGTCGTTCGATCACGATCGCGTGGCCGAAAACCGCTCCTCATTTGGACTCTCCTAGCTCCCTCTACCTATATATATGTGGCCTCCCCCGAAAATCCTGCAGACCAAACCCTAGAAATTCCCCTCGCGCCGCCGGACGTTTCTTCCCCACCGACGGACATGTCCGCCGCGCGCGCCCAACCCGAGGCCGCCACGTGGCGCTCAGACCCACTTCGCCGCCAAGGCCCGCTGAGCCCGTCTAGGGTTCTGGGCCCATCCGCCACACGCTGGCGTCGCGCCGCCGCAGACCTCCTCCAGCGCCCGCCGCCATGGCGCTGCGCCCGCCGCTTCGCCTCCGCCCGGCCGTGTCTGCCGTCTTCCGTCGCCCGGCACCTTCACCGCCCGCCGCCCGAGTGCTCGCCGGAGCAGAGCCCCGCCGCCGGATCTCGTCCCCGCCTCGCGTCGGCCGCCGCCCGTCGCCGCCGTCGGCGCGGCCTCGCCCAGCACCGCCCGATCTGCCTCCGCCCGGCCGCTCCCGGTGGCCTCATCGCGTCGCCCGGCGCCGCCTCCGCTCCCAGCGCCCACGCCGCCGCCGAGCTCGCGTCTGCCTCGCCGGAGTTCGCCGGCGCCGCCACCTCGCTGATCCGATCGCCGGGATCAGATCCACCAAGAGTTGAACCAAACGCCCCGTGTCCCCATCCCGTACATCTCCATCCCGGAATCCCGAGATCCAGATTCCCCGAGGTCCAATTTTTCGTCTAAGTCCCTGTTTTCTTTACATAATCATGCCATGTTTGACCTGCTGCATCTCTGCATCCGTAGCTCCGTTTCATGCGTGTAATATGTCAAATTGTTCGTCTCGACGAGTACTTCATTTCATTCCATTGCATCATTTTCATTTGAGCTCATCTTGATGCCCGAAATGCTGTTGGAAGAGTGCATGTTGATGTTAATCTGCTGAAACTGTTATAACTTGCTCATTTGTCATTTTTGCCATGATTGATGTGTGCATCCTATGAGGTTGATGTCTTCATGTGTTTTGATCTATGCCATGCCATCTTTCCAGGGTGTATGCCATGTATTTTTGTGATCGATGTGGTGACTAGCACAAGCATGCAAACTAGGCTTCGTGATATTGCTGATTTTAGTCCCTGTTCTGCTGTTATTTTGATGCCATATAAACTTGATGCTACAGAGAGATCCATGCATATTTAGAGATACTTCAGTAAGGGTGTTTTGAACATATGGTTATTGTCTATCCATTCATGCCCTTGTTTGAAATTATGGAGTACTCTAGCATGCCATTTGAGTGCTCTACTTTTGCTTCAAAATGTTTCCTGGCAGATTGTTTACTTGTTATTCAATTTGGTCAAGCTTGCTATATTTGATCCTTGCATGCTATGGACTTGTTCTTGACTTGGTTTGTTTCGCAAACATGCCTTCTTGATGATGCTATGCTTATATTGTCATGCAATGACTTGTGGTGAGTGAATCGAGCTTGTTAAGTAGTGTACTTGTTGTTGCTATTTTGCTAGACTGTTTCTGTTATATTTTGTTGCTATGTAAACATGTTGCTACTAATCACTCTATGCATAATCTAGAGATGCTCTATAAACATGTTTTGATCTACATGTCATGCTCTATCCATTCATGCCCCTGGTTGCATTTATATCTTGCTGTAGATTGTTCATATCTTGCTCAAAAGTTGCTTGATAATGTTGCTGTCAGCCTGTTTACATTAAGTTCACTTGTTCCCATGTGTTTTGCTAGTGTTCCATGAATCCTATGACCTTGCTCTTGACATTCTTAGCTTCATAAACATGCCTTCTTACTGTTGGTTGCCTTGCCATGCCATGTATTGCTCTGTGGTGAGTGGTTCAAGCTCACCAACATGCCTACTTATTGTTGTTCCTGCCATGTATGAATCTGTAATATAACTTGCCATGTTTACATGGGTGCCATCATATTCTCTGATCCTTTTTGGCTCATGGTCAGTAAGGGATTGTTGTTCTATGCATCTAGTAGTATCATGCCATGTCTTTGATTGCCATGATAGCTTCATGTAACATGTTGTTTGATAGCTCTAAACATTGCAACCTAATGTTATTTCTGCAAAGTCTGAAACTGTTATTATTTGCAATCTTACCATGTGTTTTGGAGCATGTTCTAGTGATTCCTGGAGATAGCTCAGTGTTCATGTTTTGTTATGCTTTACCTGTACTTCATGCCCATGCCTTTTGTTATTATGTTGGGGTGTTGTAGCCTATTGTTTTGATGCTTGCAAGATGCCTAGTTGCTGTTTTCGACAGATTGTTGTTAGGACTTGTATAGTGTGTGTGTGTTGCACCGTTGCTCCGTTTTGAGTGTGCTTTATATGAAACTTGCTTCATTTTGCATGTAGTTTCATATTATCATGTTGCATCCTTGTTTTGAGGTGTTTGCTTGGTGTTTGTATGCATTTTGCATCAATGCCATGCTTAACTTGTTTTGCTCATATCTTCTAGGCCGTAGCTCCGAATCTAATGAACTTTATATGTAACTTGACTAGAATTTCGTGTAGATCATCTTGGTGCATCTTAACTTGCTGTTTGACAACTTGAACATAATGTTTATTTAGTTCTGGACCAATTTCGAAATTTGCATATGAGGACTTATCGGAATTGTTATATGTTGTTCCCGGCCTCATTTAAACTTGCCTTGATGTGTTGTTCTTGTTTGCATCATCTCTTGCCATGAGTAGCTTCATGTAGCTTGGTCATGCATCATGCTTGTTGTGCATCATGCCTTGTTCATGTGTGGTGTGTTTACCCATGTTGTGTGCTTCTTCTTGTTAGTTCCTGTTTCGTTGCGATCGTGAGGATTCGTTCGTCTACGGTTGGTTCGGCTTCATCCGTTCGTCTTCTTCATGGACTCGTTCTTCTTCCTTGCGGGATTTCAGGCAAGATGACCGCTACCCTGGATCTCACTACTATCATTGCTATGCTAGTTGCTTCGTTCTATCGCTATGCTGCGTTACCTATCATTTGTTCTATCAAGCCTCCCAAATTGCCATGAACCTCTAACCTTTGACACCATTCCTAGCAAACCATTGCTTGGCTATGTTACCGCTTTTGCTCAGCCCCTCTTATAGCGTTGCTAGCTGCAGGTGAAGTTGAAGATTTCTCCATGGTGGACAGGATTTTTGGTTGGGATATCACAATATCTCTTATATTATTAATGCATCTATATACTTGGTAAAGGGTGGAAGGCTCGGCCTTATGCCTGGTGTTTTGTTCCACTCTTGCCGCCCTAGTTTCCGTCATACCGGTGTTATGTTCCCGGATTTTGCGTTCCTAACGCGGTCGGGTGATTTATGGGACCCCCCTGACAGTTCGCTTTGAATAAAACTTGTCCAGCAAGGCCCAACCTTGGTTTTACCTTTTGCCTCACCACCACCTATTTTTACCTTGGGAGTCGCTCTCTCGAGGGTCATCTTTATTATAGCCCCCCCCCCCGAGCCAATGCTTCTCTAAGCGTTGGTCCAAACTAGAGCACCGTGCGGGACCATTCCTTGGCAACTTGGATTCGTCGGTACCTGTACGCTTCGCTTATCCGGTGTTGCCCTGAGAACGAGATATGTGCAGCTCCTATCGGGATTGTCGGCAAGATCGGGCGGTCTTGCTGGTCTTGTTTTACCATTGTCGAAATGTCTTGTAAACCGGGATTCCGAGACTGATCGGGTCGTCCTGGGATAAGGTCTATTCCTTCATTGATCGCGAGAGCTTGTCATGGGCTTGTTGGGACACCCCGCAGGTATAAACTTTCGAGAGCCGTGCCCGCTGTTATGTGGCGATGGGAATTTGTTAATGTCCGGTTGTAGATAACTTGACACTTGATCTGAATTAAAACGCATCAACCGCGTGTGTAGCCGTGATGGTCTCTTCTCGGCGGAGTCCGGGAAGTGAACACGGTTTCTGTGTTATGATTGACGTAAGTAGGAGTTCAGGATCACTTCTTGATCATTACTAGTTGACGACCGTTCTGTTTGCTCTCTTCTCGCTCTCATTTGCATTGGTTAGCCACCATATATGCTTAGTCGCTCCTGCAACCTCACCACTTTACCCCTTCCTTTCCCATTAAGCTTTGCTAGTCTTGATACCCATGGTAATGGGATTGCTGAGTCCTCATGGCTCACAGATTACTACAACAACAGTTGCAGGTACATGTTATGCGATGATCATGACGCGAGAGCGATGTTTGCTTGCTTGAGTTCATCTTCTGCTTCTTCTTCGATCAGGGGATAGGTTCCAGGTCGGCAGCCTGGGCTAGCAGGGTGGATATTGTTTGAGTTTCTGTTTATGTATCATCCGTAGTCGGATGTTGATCTCTTGTATGATGTATTGTTGTATTCGTGTGGCATTGTATGCCTTATGTATGTATCCCTATCTATTATGTAATGTTGATGTAATGATATCCACCTTGCAAAAGTGTCTCAATATGCGGGTCTATCCTTGGTGGGACCTTCGAGTTCCTTTTGGATAGGGTCGCATATTGGGCGTGACATAACAGACACCAGAGTCACTTCATCTGCACCAGCTACATCTCCAGTGCAACCAGCTCCAGCACCAACTTCTTCAGCTCCATCCACATCAACTAAAGTCTTCGTCCAAGGAGCTATCTCTACACCACCACCTGAAGACCAAGCCTGAGAGACGATATAGTACTATGCATTTTCTAGGAACTTTTTGGTAACTTGTTGCCAAAGGGGGAGAAAAATGTATAGATCATAGGCTTCGAGAGAGAGAGTTTGCTTTTGTTCTCTCTTGTCTTCTTGGTTGAACTTTGTTTGCTTTTGATTGCTTGAGATACTATGCTATTATCTGTGAGACATTGATGATCATGTGTTTGATCATAAGCTACACTTATGCTTGTTAGATGATATTATCTTACTTATCCTTATATGATCATTCACTTTGCTTGGTGAGGAGTGCATGTATTCAATCTTTATTATTTTGAGCGCTCCACCAAGATGTGTGTGACATGGAAGAGTAACCCATGAGCCTAATTCCTTGTGCATTTGCAGTCCAAAGCAAATCTTAAACTATGCACAAATTTAGGGGGAGCTCTTGCTTATCACATACTTCTCAAAGCGACGATGGTTTTCAATCTTATTATCATTTGTCGAAGCTTTGATCTATATGTTTTCATCAATTACCAACAAGGGGGAGATTGAAAGTGCAACTATCCCTAGGTGGTTTTGGTAATTCATAACAACATATAGCTCATTGAGCTAATGCTATTCCAAGACAAATATTTCAGGAAAGCTCAATGAATGGCATGGCATGGATGATGAAAGTGGATCCCTCAAAATATTAAGGACAAAGGATTGGCTCAAGCTCAAAAGCTCAAGACTCTACATTTTACATTTTAGTGATCCAAGATCACACTGAGTCATTAGGAAAAGCCAATACTATCAAGGATGGATGAGGTGTTGCTTAATGAGCCTCTTGCTTCAAGTGCTTAGTGATATGCTCCAAAGCCCTCAACTACTTTCTCACATCCACATATGACCTAAACCTAAAGTCAAATTCGGTCCTACCGATTCTTTCTATCCGGCGCCACCGAGTTCAAATGTCATAGCCACTGCCACAAACCCTAGGCAAATCGGTCTCACCGATAGGGATCTCGGTCTCATCAAGATGGGATTGTAATCTCTCTGTTTCCCTTCGTAACGTTTCGGTCTAACCGAAGTGAGCGATCGGTCCCACCGAGATTGCAATGTAAACTCTCTGTTTCCCTTTCGTAACATTTTGGTCTCATCGAAAAGAGTGAATCGGTCCCACCGAGTTTACCTGACCAACTCTCTGGTTAGCTAATTACCAAAATCGGTCTCACCGAGTTTGTGTAATCGGTCTCACCAAGATTACGTTATGCCCTAACCCTAACCATACCGGTCCTACCGAGTTGCATGTCGGTCCCACCGAAAATCCCAACAGTCACTAGATTTGCTAAATCGGTCCGACCGAGTTTCTCGATTCGGTCCCACCGAGTTTGGTAAATTGTGTGTAATGGTTATATTTTGTGTGGAGGCTATATATACCCCTCCACCTCCTCTTCATTCGTGGAGAGAGCCATCAGAACAAACCTACACTTCCAACTTACCAGTTCTGAGAGAGAACCACCTACTCATGTGTTGAGGCCAAGATATTCCATTCCTACCATATGAATCTTGATCTCTAGCCTTCCCCAAGTTGCTTTCCACTCAAATCTTCTTTCCACCAGATTCAAATCCTATGAGAGAGAGTTGAGTGTTGGGGAGACTATCATTTGAAGCACAAGAGCAAGGAGTTCATCATCAACGCACCATTTGTTACTTCTTGGAGAGTGGTGTCTCCTAGATTGGCTAGGTGTCACTTGGGAGCCTCAGACAAGATTGTGGAGTTGAACCAAGGAGTTTGTAAGGGCAAGGAGATCGCCTACTCGTGAAGATCTACCGCTAGTGAGGCAAGTCCTTCGTGGGCGCGACCATGGTGGGATAGACAAGGTTGCTTCTTCGTGGACCCTTCGTGGGTGGAGCCCTCCGTGGACTCACAAGAACTGTTACCCTTCGTGGGTTGAAGTCTCCATCAACGTGGATGTACGATAGCACCACCTATCGGAACCACGACAAAAATATCCGTGTCTCCAATTGCGTTTGAATCCTCCAAACCCTTCCCTTTACATTCTTGCAAGTTGCATGCTTTAATTTCCGCTGCTCATATACTCTTTGCATGCTTGCTTGAATTGTGTGAAGATTGCTTGACTTGTCCAAATATAGCTAAAATCTGCCAAAGTCTAAAATTGGGAAAAGGTTAAGTTTTTAATTGGTCAAGTAGTCTAATCACCCCCTCTAGACATACTTCAAGGTCCTACACAAACCAAAAGACGAATGGAAAGAAGTCAAATAAAAAGGCAAATATTTCGTGTGTTTTTACGAAAACATTTTAGAAGTGGGGGAGAGGAAAACGAGAGGCAAATGGCGAATAATGTAAGTGCAAAAGATGAGAGTTTATGATAGGTACTTAGTAGGTTTGATTTAGATCCTCCCCGGCAACAGTGCCAGAAATTCTTCATGCTACTTCTTGAGCTTGCATTGGTTTTTCCCTTGAAGAGGAAAGGGTGATGCGGCAAAGTAGAGATAAGTATTTCCCCCAGTTAAGAACAAAGGTATCAATCCAGCAGGAGGAACACACAAGTCCCCAGTTATTGCACCTACAAAAACAAACAAATACTTGCACCCAATGCGAATAGGGGGTTGTTAATCCCTTCAAGGTTACTTGCAAGGATGAGATCTAATAGAGATATGTATAAAATAGAAGTAAAAGTGTAAAATAAGGTAAATGTAAATAAATTGCAGTAAGGTATTTTTGTGCTTTAGATTTTATAGATCTGAAAATAATATGATAAAAATAGACCCCATGGCCATAGTTTTCACTAGAGGCTTCTCTCTTGAAAGAAAGCATGCGGTAGGTAAACAAATTACTGTTAAGCAATTGATAAAAACACGCAAAGTTATGATGATATCTAGGCAGTGATCATGAATACAGGCATCACGTCCGTGACAAGTAGACCGACTCCTGCCTGCATCTAATACCGTTACTCCACACATCTACCGATATCCAGCATGCATCTAGTGTATTAAGTTAACAAGAACGGAGTAACGCCTTAAGCAAGATGACATGATGTAGAGGGATAGATCCAATCAATATGAATAACCCCACCTTTTTATCCTTAGTGGCAATAATACAAATACATGTAATGTCCCCTTCTGTCACTGGATATAAGCACCACAAGATTGAACCCACTACAAAGCACCTCTCCCACTGCAAGTTTAATCAATCTAGTTGGCCAAACCAAACCAATAGATCAGAGAGAAATACAAAGCTATCTTAATCATGCATAAAGAGTTCAGAGAAGACCTGAATAATATTCATAGATAATCTGATCATAAATCCACAATTCATCAGATCTCAACAAACGCACCACAAAAGAATATTACATCGAATAGATCTCCAAGAACATCGAGGAGAACATTGTATTGAAGATCAAAGAGAGAGAAGAAGCCATCTTGATACTAGCTATGGACCCATAGGTCTGTGGTAAACTACTAACACATCATCGGAGGGGCAGCGAGGTTGATGTAGAATCCCTCCATGATCGGATCCCTCTCTGACGGAGTACCGGAAAAGACCCCTAGATGGGATCTTACGAGAACAGAAGCTTGCGGCGGCAGAAAAGTATTTTTGGTGTGCCCTCTCGTATACGGGGAATATTTGGGTATTTATAGAGTGAAGATTAGGGTTAGAGGAGCATCAGGGGCCCCACAAGCCTGGCCCCCCCTGGTGCGCTCCCTCCAAGCTTGTCGCCAACTGGTAGCCCCTCTGACCCCGTCCTGAAGGTTCATGGGTGTCTTCTGGTCCAAGAAAAATCCTCAAAAAGTTTCGTTCTGTTTGGACTCCATTTGATATTGATTCTCTGTAAAGACAAAAACAAGGAAAAAACAACAACTGGCACTTGGCACTAGGTTAATAGTTAGTCTCAAAAAATGATATATAATAGCATGATAATGCATATAAAACATCCAAGATGGATAATATAATAGCATGGAACAATAAAAAATTATAGATATGTTGGAGACATATCGAAGCACAAGAGCAAGGAGTTCATCATTAACAACAACATCTGTTACCTTTTGGAGAGTGACATCTCCTAGATTGGTTAGGTGTCACTTTGGAGCCTCCAAACTTGTGGAGTTGAACCAAGGAGTTTGTAAAGGCAAGGAGATCACCTAATTCGTGAAGATCTACCCGAGTGAGGCTAGTCCTTCATGGGTGTAAGCCATGATGGCATAGACAAGGTTGCTTCTTCGTGGACCCTTTGTGGGCGGAGCCCTCCACGAACTCGCATAACCGATACCCTCCATGGGTTGAAGTACCTGTCAGTGTGGACGCATGATAGCACCACCTATTGGAACCACGAGAAAAATCATCGTGTCTTCAGTGCGTTTGATTTTCTCTGACCCCTCCTTTACTTTCATATTCAAAGTACTTACTTTTTCGATGCCTACTATCTTAGACTTGCATGTGTAGGGTGTGACAATACTTGCTAGAATTGTTAAAACTCGCCAAGAACTAAAATTGGGGAAAGGCTAAGTTTTTATTGGTCAAGTAGTCTAATAACGCCCCTCTAGACCTACTTGCGATCCTACAGCTATACATGTGTGCTCAACATACATGTATTCAAAGGTTAGATATGTCATCATTGTGGTGTCTAGGTTATATAATTGATGCATTCTTGCATGCATGTAATAAACATGTGTAATGACCAAATACGACAAAAGTCATTATGATGTAAGTTTAATGTCATCCTAATTATCGTAATACTCTCCCACGAATCTTTGGCAAATATATATGAAAATTCACTCAAATAAACCCTTCATGAAACCCTAATTGTCCTATTTTTCTCGTCCAATTCTTAAAAAATAGAACTACAACTCTGTCCACCACAAGAAATGCCTTAAATTCGTATCTAAACCTCTAGGCGGCACCAAAAAATACCCTAGATTCATATTCACACCTACAACCCCCACCAAAACACCCCCAATCATTTAGAACACTTGTTGCCATGAAAAATACCCCAACATTCCCATTTACCACCACAACCAATACCAAAAATATCTACACATTTTAAATCCTATCCGCCACCAAAATTCACACATGCAACCAAAACAAACATTGAGAAATATCTCAAGTTTACATTTACAACCCCAGGTGTCACCAATGATACCCAACTTCACATTAAGACCCTACCCACCAAAAAAATCTCATCTCTATCCTTTTTGGACATTTACAGTGTATACTGTGAATTCATGGAAAGAGATCCCTATGTAAACCCTAGTTGCATCCTTTTTATTCTCATTCATTCACATGGAAAAAAATTCACATTACAACCCATAAACACTAAAAATTCCTTGAGCCCACATTTATAACCGGTCGAGAGTGTGTGGATATAGTTGATTGTTTTTTAGTTGGTGGCCATATCAGACGCTTTAGCCCCACATGGTGGAAGTAACGATCCTTTAAAAAGGATAGGGATGGCAATTATAGTATGTACAAGTGTGTGACGAGCAAATTTGAGCGCATTTCATTAATGTCTTTGATCCCATCCCTAGAGACGTGTGGCTACCGTGGCTCGGAAAGCCATTGGGCAGTATGTGATGATGTTTTCTAGTTGGTGGTAAGATGGTCATCCTTCTCTAGCGACTGTGTTGGTGACGAGGGGATACAACGACATATGGTGACCATGGCGACCACAAATGTCATCGTGAACATTCATATTAATTTTCTTATTTTCGTGTGTATTTTATATGTTGGTGGAACTAGGTGTACATCTCTCTATAGACACATATATGTACATGTCCTATCTCATATGGTGTATGTTTATAAAATAAACTAATGCTGAAGGGCAACAAAATATGTACTAGTATGCATTAAACAACATCCATATGTGTTCGTGCCAAAAGGCAATTGAAAAAAATCATTTTGTGTGTTCAAAGTGTTTTTGCATGATCTTCTTCATCAAGGTGGCATTAGAAATCCTTACGGAAAGCAATCAATGTGTATATATGACATATAGTAGCTTTGTCACTTTGACCACCGATCATAGGACAATAGGTGACAATATGGCTTACCAAGTTACAATGGATCTATTCATGCGAGTGCTTTATAACTTGTGTATAAGGTAACACGAAAGAGGATTACATTGACTAAGTTGAACTATCAAGACATGTCCGTGTACTAGAAGGGTTGAAGATGTTGTAATTGTGGTGGCTATGTTTTGTAATTGTCTATTTCATGTGTGTATTCAACAAACATATAATGGCCGAAGATGAGAAAAATTGTTATAAAATATTCTTCCATGAGAGTTTTTTCTTACAATTGTCATAATAATTAATATCAGGCGAATCTATGTAAAATGTAGAAAGCTCGACATCCCCTAGCAATGACAATATTTTCTCATTCCATCGTTTAGAAAAAAATCGCACTTACAGCAAAAAAAAACCAGTTAAAAAAACACCCTAGATTTAGATATAATTCCTGGACGGTACAAAAATTATCAAGATTTACATCTACAACCTTAGTCATGCGAAAAGTACCCTAGATTCACACTTTAAACCCAAATTGCCACCAAGAACACCCTACACTCACATTTTCGACTCTAGTAGACACCAAAATATCCTAGATTTCTACATTTTAAACACTGGACACCACCAAGAGTTTGCTTTTACCATGCCGACAACCTTTATTATCAGCCCAAGTTTACATTTACAACCCGTAGCTGCAACCAAAGATAACGAATCTCATGTTTTTAAACCCTACACGCCTTGTATTTTTCATGCTTACAACTTTGTAAAAAATTGCAATTTATATTAAAAATCATGAAAAACAACCTACTTAACCCTGACCCTGCATTTTATTCTCACTCATTTGTTGGGAATATAATAATCAATAATGACAATACAACCCCCAAAACACTAAGATTACCCCCGGTGCACGTTTATAGCCTACAAGGAGTACGTGGAGGGTTAGTTGAATGGTCCTTCACTCACTGCGATGGATTGTTTAAGAATTTATGGTAATTCGACACTTTTATCTCCACATGACGACATTATCTTTTCTTCGGATAAGCTTTAGAGAGCGGTCATGGAATCTACAAGCGTGCAACAAGCATATTTGGGTGTCTTCCTACTGATGTTTGACGGCCCTTTCAAAACTGGGTTAGAAAGAACAAGGCGTGTACCTCGACATGCTCTTTTAGCGATGAATTTGATCACACCCATGGGGATGAGTGGCTACCCTATCTTTTAAAGCCAATGGTCCACATTTAATGATGTTTTTCTAGTTGTAGAAGATGGCCATCCGCGTCATCCTTCTCTACCGTCTAGTTTGGTGACGGCGGAGCATTGTTGTGCATTGAATATTTATGCTCATTTGTCATTTCTTGGATCTGGTGTATATTTGCAGACGTAGGTGTACCTTTCTATATGTTCATATATGTACCTTTCCTTTTATGATCTCCTTACTTCATAATACAGACACATACGCTATGTCGTATGTTTATAAAACAAACTAACAATACTAAAGGGCAACAAAGTACATACTGATATTAAAACCCATGTTGGAGCTTCATCCATTTGTAAAGAGTCAACCTTATTTTTTCATCCAATGGTATCCTCCATGGAAACAATATTTGTACATAAAGTCAATTCATAACACTATTTGTTTGTGTATAAGTGTTGTTGCATGGCATCGGTTGGTGGTTCTAGCTTTAGAAATCCTTGTGGGAAGCAATCTATTCATACAAATTTTCGAAATGTTTATTTTGGTACGAGTTTTCTAGGACATTTGTACAAGGTAACTGTGATAGCCTGGCTTAATGGGGATGATAGAGTACTCATATCAATAAGGAATTCCTTCTTTTTCGGGAGCCCATTCGGAAAGAACTTCAAAGTTAAGCGTGCTCAGCTTGAAGTAATTTTAGGATGGGTGACCGACCGGAAAGTTGCTCCCAGGTGCGCCCGAGTGAGGACAAAGTGCGCAGAAAAGACTAGTATTAGTGTGTGGGGCCAATCTAGATCCCGTCAGGAGTAACGACCACCAGCGGGTGTGTCTAGGGTATTACAAGTTGGTATCAGAACCAACCCTCGCGGTTACACAGATGTTTGCAAAACAGGTGTGCGGTCATGTTGCTCATGACGTTTGTGACCCGTCGTGGCACACGACATGGCACATGTACCAGACTGGATGCACAGACGTATATGCCAAGAGGGAACGTTCCTGTGGCCCGACGAGGACGTCGGTTCCTCTGAGTGGGGGTGTATGTGATAGCATGGCTTAATGGGGATGATAGACTACTCATATCAATAAGGAGTTCCTTCTTTTCCGGGAGCCCATTCGGAAAGAACTCCAAAGTTAAGCGTGCTCAGCTTGGAGTAATTTCAGGATGGGTAACCGACCGGGAAGTTGCTCCTGGGTGCGCATGGGTGAGGACAAAGTGCGCAGAAAAGACTAGTATTGATCTGTGGGCCAGTCTAGATCCTACCAGGAGTAACGACCACCGGGGTGTGTCCGGGGCGTTACAGTAAGACAAGAGATAATATCATTTTCTTATCCCATCACAAAAAATCCCACTTATAACCCTAGCCACCCAAACATGCTACATGTCAATATACCAGGTTGCTAAAAAATACCCCAAATTCACATTCACAATCCACCCAATGCCAAAAATACCCTAGATTCACATTTCAAGCCTAGCCACCACCCAAAATTCGCATTTACAGACCTAATAACCTTTGAGATCACCTAAATACTTTTACCACTGTAGGTCATAGCCGTTGCGAAGATACCCTAACTTCACACCTAGAACCGTACTCGCCACCTATTTTCCCGTCTCTACCTTTTGTAGGCACATATAGTATATATGGGAAATTCATGCAAAAGCAACCATCCATAAACCCTAGCCATGACTTTTTGTTCTCGACAAATTGTTTGTAAGAAATGATCACATTAGAACTCACCCAAACTACTCAAATCACCCCAAGTCCACACTTATAAATCGTCAAGGAGTGGGTAGAGGGCTCGATAGACCGGCCCTTCTATGGTTATGGTGTATTTTCCAATAGTCAATAATGATCTGACACTTTGGCTACACGCAATGGCAACACCGTTCCTTCAAAAAAGCCTGTGGGGGACAAATGAGATATCTAAAAGTGCGCGATGAGCAAATTCGGGTGTCGAAAGCTAGCAGATATTCATTCAAGGCTTGATAAGCTTAACATGCCTCCACTGCCTTGTCCTTTTAGCGATGACTTCAATCCCATTCTCGAAGAAGAGTGGCTATTGCCTATTGCATCTCATAAAGCCTATGTGCGACATGTGATGGTGTTTTTCTAGTTATTGTAAGATGATCATCTGCTTGTCCTTCTCTAGTGCTTATTTTGGTGATGATGGAGCATGTTAGCATACCCTCACAAGCACAAATGTTATAGTGAACATTTATTTTCATCTATTATTTCCTTGTGTCTTGTCTATGTTGGTGGAAGTACACATACCTCTTTGTATATAGATCCACAATGTTTTATTAAATATACCAATACGAAAGTGCAACAACCTACACCGATGCTAAAGCCGTGTCTAGAGCTTCGGCTATTTGTAAAGAGTCACTCTTGTTGTCTTCCTCCAATTTTCTCCTCCATGCAAACAACATATGTATATACTTCAATGAAAGATTTCAAATGGTATCACTATTTGTCATACCGTTGTTACATGATCTCTCTTAGTTATGGTAGCTTTAGAATTTTTTGTGTCAAAATATGCCAGACAATATCTTACGTCGCTTCAATTGCCAATGAAAGGGCAATATGCGACAATATGGTCTATAAATGATTCTTTTAATATGGGTGCTCTGAACTTTTATGAAAGATAACACAAAAATGAATCTCGTTAACTAAGTTACACTCCCCTCATGTGTCCAAAACACGTGTATCCGGAAAAGTTGGAGGCGTCGTATTTGTGCTAGTTAGGTTTCATAAATGTATCTTCCATGTGTGCAATAAAACAAAAAAAAAACTATAATTGAAGCAAACAACCGTCCATAAACTCTACCCATGACCATTTTTTCTCATCCCACCGTTTAAAATATAATATTTGCACTAACAACCCTGCCATCACAGAATTCCCTAGATTCATATTTAAACCCTTAGCCACCACATGAAGAATACCCTAGATTTACATCTACAACCCTAGCCTCACTAAAACACCATAGATTAATATATTAAACCATATAGTTGTGGTAGAAAAGGGTCCTACAGTCACAATTGCAACCCCGAGGCACCATCAAAGTACCTTACATTCACATTTTAAATCTTAGCTATCACCAAAATTACTCTGAATTCACACTCTGAACCCTAGCCACCTCCAAAATCTCGCGTTTATGATCCCACCAAGCTTTGAGATCGCCCAAGGTTTATTTTTCTCATCTCTATCATTCATAGACATCTATAGTATACATAGACAATTCATGGAAAAGAATCCTATGTAAACCTAGCCACCTTTTATTCCCACCCAACTATTTGAAATAGTTTTTCTTGTCCACATCACAACCCACTAAAATTGCCTCGGGTCCATGTTTATAACCCTGCCCACTAGCAAAACTCCAATTTTACAGAAACTCTACGAACCACCTAATATTTCGTCTATATCCTTAGGAGACATTTATAGCGTGCATGGAAAGTTTTACTCAATTTGCTATCTTTTATTCTCGTCCATTCATTCAATACAAAAAAATTTACAGTACAACCCATAATCTTCGCAGGGTTTTACATATATAGCCCTAGCCACCAACAGAATACTCTAATTCTACACTTAAGCGCCTCCCGCCACCTAACAATCTTGTCTCTATCTCTAGGAGGCATTTATAGCATACCTCGAAAAGATTTTCTACAATTTACTACCTTTATTCTCGTCCGTCCATTCGGAACAGAAAATCTCACATCACAACCCCCAAGGACCGCCAAAATTACCCTCGGTTCACGTTTACAACCCTGGCCACCAGCAAATCACTCCAATTTCACACTCAGCACCCCAGCCCACACAATATTGCGATATTCGCTATTTATAGCAGACATTTATAGCGTGCCTGGAAAAGATTTACCCGTGCGAGTATAAGTACCCCACGTCTGGCCCAGGCGGAACCCACAACCTAAAGCGGGCAAAACCGTCCGCACACGACTCGCGGATGGAGAGAGAGCGAGAGAGTAGGGGAGGAGAGAGAGGAGGGAAAAAATTGAAGTAGTAGAAACCCCGTTCGTCTCTATCGCCAAAACTTCCCCCCAAACTACCCACCCAAAGCTTTCGTGCTCCCGTCTCCCCCCACGAGCCCCCCTCCCGAAACCCTAACCACCTTCCCCGGCTAGATCCTTCCACCGTCCCCCGATTGGGGCGGCGCCCGAGCCCTCCCCGCTGATGGCGTCGGGGGGCGCGCAGATAGAAGTCGAGCGGCGGCTGCGCGACGTCGCCGCGCGCTTCGTCTCGCTCCCGGAGTCCAACAAGGAGCTGCAAGCGTTGCTCGAGGTGAGCGCCCCGGCGAATTCGAATCACTGTTTTTTTTTGGGTTGCCTCCGCTGTTAGTATCATTGTTCTCGTTTCCGTCGATATTTTATACTTTTTAGATAAGGTTGGAGATTTATCGCCTCCAGGCCCCTGCGTAGAATCACTGTTTTTGCCTTCGCTATTATCACTGTTCCTGTTAGGTAGGAGTGGTCACAAGGGCCGAATTACCCATGCGGTGGTACTATTTATTTAGCGTTGGATTGTATCTGTGCTCTGTAGTCTACCCTAACTGGTTAGTTACAGGGAGTGATTCCTATTTTGATTGCTAGACTGAATACTCACAATTGATGTTTCGTTTGTGCAGGAAGCTGAGATCTGGTTGTCCAGGGTGGACCAGTCGCCACCCGATAGCACGCGCACTGCTATTCGGCCCATGATGGATGCTTTGGTCAGAGAGGATCTGCTAAACCACCCTCATCCAGGGGTTAAGGTTGGTATAGCATGTTGCCTAACCGAGGTTACCAGGGTCTCTGCACCAGATCCCCCTTATGACGACGATGTGATGAGGGTGAGTCTTCTCATGATGAACTCTTGTCATGATGAAATATTGTACCCGGCGGCTTACCCTTCTATTTACTTGGCGGCTTCAGGGTGTGTTCACAGTGGTTGTGGATGCTTTCGGCAAGCTGGATGATACCAAAAGCCCGTTGTTTGCAAAGCGAGTTTCCATGCTGGAAACCATTGCCAAGGTCAGGTCTTGCGTCCTAATGTTGGACCTTGACTGTGATGACTTGATCCAGGAAACATTCACACACTTTTTCAGGATCATAAGGTGTGGAACATGTTTTTCTCTTCTTTTTAGTTTCATAGCTTCTGTATATGTTATTTTGTGTGGGGAATAGCTTCTTTATATGTTGTTTTGTGTTCTTCTGTGGGGAATAGCTTCTGTATATGTTGACTATGGTAGATACCAAATGGACTAGTGAGAAGACATGGTGTAGTTGTTGTCTTCACTTTTGGAAGTAACATGGGGAATGTCAAATGGATTAGGGAGAGGAAATAACATAGTTGTTGTCTTTACTTTGAAAGTTGTATCAATGATGTCAAATGGACCAGGGAGAGGATACAGCACAGTTGTGGTGACGTTGAGAGATCCCTAGAGATTACTGTCACTCATACGACATGATTATAGATGTAGAGTGTACACTGTACTACTTTTCTGTGGAGCACGTTATACAACAATACATATTCTTTGGTGTTGAATGTTATAATGTTTTAATTGGATTTGGTTATGACGTTTCAATGACCTGAAATCGCCAACTTATTGGTTGTGCTGTCCCTAACACTGAATACATCAGTATTTACTTCTTTACTATTCTCCTACAGCGACATTTTTACAGATATATCCTTGTCAATAATTTTTATTTTGGTGATTAGATTATTGATCACATCTGCTTACCTAGGTTTGTCAAAATTCCATCATATTCTACCCTAATGATTAGCTTTAAAATCACTTGTTTGAAAAACTGAGGTCAAGTTGATCCCAGCCCATGTCACAAACAATGATAACTCCATCAAACCTTTTTTGTTTCCTTGTTCTCCATTTGTTGGTTTGGAACTCGTTACCATTTTAACTCCCAAAACAAGTTTTCAAAATACCCGTGATTATTTCTATTGCTGCAAGTTGATAGTTGAAACGGCATGTCAGTGCTCTTCTTTATGGATTGACGATTTATTTTCAATTGGGAACTCCGCAGTCACAGCAGATTGCTACAAGAATTCACTATTTATGTGTGCGTGCGTATTTTCTTGTGCTTATTCTCTCCATATATGACATGGGCGCATTCTGTGTAGTTTAGTTCTGTTATTATTGCTAATTGCATTTTTATTTCTGATCACATTCATCTACTTTCTTTATTTATTTCAGCCCAACACTTCAAGAAAGTGTCATCACCTCTATGGAAACTATAATGATGTTTGTAATCCAGGAGAGTGAGCCTGTCCATCCAGGTCTGGCATCTTGCCTCCTTCAGAATCTTAAAAAGGAAAGGAAGGTAAGCGCATCGATACATTGTTAGCATTACTGGACATAAAATTCTTACCATCTTCACTAAGCCTTTTCAACTTGACATTCCAGGATTCTCATCTAGCATCTTATCGGCTTGCAAAGAGGATAACACGTCTTTGTCCTGAAAAATTAAAGCCGGCATTTGCTGAGTTACTTCAGGGCACTCCCTTAGATGAGTACAGCAAAGTTGTTGCATCTTCGGTAGAAAGTTCTTCAGATGCTGGAAGAGACAACAACATTGATGCTGTTGAAAATGACACGGTCAGTTGAACTTGCTAACGTAGTAACAGTTGATGACACCTATTCAAAAGTCTACGAATATATTTTGGAAATTCATTTGAACTAGTGGGGCAAACAGGGGTCCAGGGGTGCAAATTTTCTTCTAGATTCTTTTAAATTATTTTGATATTTGTAGCTGTCAGGCTTGTTGCTCACTGGTTGTAATATAATATGTTTATGCGATCTGGGTACTTGTAGTGGTAGGAGGGGCATAAACTGTTTTGACTTTTGACAGGTATCCAGTGTCAGTTTTGCTTAAGACGTACTGCAGTATAGTTAAAAATGTCAGATTGTCCTGTGAAAGGGATTGTGGACACCTTCAAGTCTCCCTTTTGACTCCCAGTTATATCTGCCAGAATAGGTTTAACTTTGTGATTGTAAAGAACAGTTTGGTGATTATACTAGATTTCACGGTGTTATTCAGATATGTTATTCACTGAGAGTATCTTGACATATGTTAAAGATGTTTTGGTTTCTGCTAGTGTCAATAGCATGATGCATGATTTGGTTTGTGGTACAGCCTATAACATGTTGTAGAAGTGTTTGTTTTGCTCATTGTCTAAAATATGAGATTATTAGCCAGAGTGAGTTTTGATAGACATGCAGTATATTTCAGCCACGGTGATTATTAAATTCTATGTTCTAACTATGTAGGTAGCTGATAAAAATGTATCTCAGATGGTTGTTTCTGATGAGTCACCTGAGTATCTGCTTTTGATATTAAGTATCTAGAGTTCTAGAAAGTACGATATATATCATAACTGTGCATATTTTCTATATTTCAGGAATCTTCAAAGTCAGAGAAAGATGGACAAGATGGAAGTCCTACAAACAGTACTCCAAATGGATTAGCTTCTTCTGAACAGAAATCTGAACTGCCTACTGATGATAAGAAAACAGCAGTTTCGGATGACAAGGGGGCACCAGAACCAGTCACCGCAGAGACCGAAAAGCTATCTGGTGTCAATTCAAAGAAAAGCAGTAAGGTTGGCACTTCCACTGAGTCCAAGGTGACTGAACATTCTAAGGTTGCTAGCGATAACCAGGACCTTGCATCTGGGGAGCTGTCACCAGGGGCAAATGGTGGCAATAATAAGCCGACAGTAGAGGCTTGCAACAAAGCTACAGATGATACGTCAAAGCCTCTTGATAGTACACCTGCTGATGACACATCAAAGCCTGCTGATAGTACACCTGCTGTAGATAAACCAAAGCGAGGCCGGCCTCCTGCAGTAAAGTCACAGGAGAAGAAGCCTGTTGGGAAGAGTCAAGGATCAGGTCTAGAATCTAAAGAAGTCCGCTCAGGCAGTACTTCTGGTGGAAGACCTGCAAGAAGACCCGCTAAAGATAACAAATTATCATCAAGAAAGTCCAGTGAAGAAGAATCTTCAAAGAAGCAACCAACGGCCAGTTCCGATCTGCGGAAAGAGGACACTCCCTCTGACGAAGACACTGATGAAGATCTCAGGTTGAAGGTAATTTTCTTGCTACCAGTAGACATATTCAGGTGTTTACTTTGCACATAAGTCATGCATGGGTATTGATTGCTGAAGGTTGGATTTCTGCTTTGCCTATTTATGTTTCATGTTTACATGATTTTACAATCCTAAGGTGGTTTGGAGAAGTGTCATATCTCATGACAAGTTTATAATATTTCTATAGCCATTGTCTGATGGTAACTATGTTTTTTTTACTTTTCTATTTCTTTTGTTTAACATAATATTTTCTCTGAATGGTAATGGCATTGTGTAACCATGTATGCTCTAGTTTTGTTCAAATTTATAGAGCTTTAGTTCCATCAGCAGTATTAATCTTTAATAGGCAGCTGATATTTTGAGCATGTTATAATGATCTAACTTGGTTATCTGCAATAACTATTTTATTGGAATCCAGGAAATGGCGTCTCCTAAATCATCGACCAAGACGGGAAAAAGCAAAGGCCAACCAGGGGACAGTGGAGTGTCAAAAAGGAAACTTGTGCAGGAAGCTGAAGAGGTATACACACTTTTATTAATTACTACCCCGTCTTCCCATAATGTAAGACATTTTTTTGACACTACACAAGTGTCAAAAAACGTCTTACATTATGGGACGGAGGGAGTAGAATACTAGTGATGGTGAATAGTCTTATGATCTTATTCCCTTTTTCTGTTGTTAACGCCTTTTCCATGCTATTGGACAGGTTCCTCAGTCAAAGAAGACCAAAGTTTTTGATGGGAGCCTTGTTGGCTCAAGAATCAAAGTGTGGTGGCCTGATGACAAAAAGTGAGTGCTGCAACAATGTTACATGTTTCCTTGGTGTAGGATTGTTCCTGCCATTGTCAGTTTGTAGTTTTTATTTCTGAGCAAGATTTGTAAGCCAACACTTCTTTGTCGAGCTATACAAATATTTATTTGTCCTTGCTTTAACTTTCTGCATGCATAGTTATGTCATTTCCTCAACAAGTTAAGTTAGCCAGTTGTTTGGTTAGTTTTGAATCTGTTTCTTGCTCTGCAGGTTCTATAAGGGTGCTGTTAAGTCATTTGACGCTTCTGCAAAAAAGCACAAGGTGCACATTCAGTAGAAGGGCACTATTTGCCATCTCCATGTTTCTTCCTTTGGGTTGTCCATGAGCTACTAACAAGATGTCTTCCCTTTCTGTTATGTTACTTCTGGCATTCAGGTTGTGTATGATGACGGTGATATTGAACATCTGCAACTTAAGAATGAAAGATGGGAGTTCATTGATGAGGTATGCCTCGTGCAGCCTGACGCGGTGATGCTGCTATTATCCTCTTTTGTTCCTGTCTAATTTGTCTGCTATCCTGCAGGAGCAAGACGAGAATCCTAATGCAGCATCTGATATGTAAGCATAATATTGTACTCTGCACCTTCTATATGCTTTACGTTTAGCTGACAATCGACATTTTAGCACTGAAAACTTTGTATGTATGGTCCATTCATATAGAACTGCAATCTCCGCCATCTCATTATCTTAGAACTGACGTGACTGACTCACTGCGGTTAGTAAACTCAAAATAAGGTGCTGTAGCATGCATGCATTTGGTTTTCCAAAGCACCAATATTGTCTAAATCATCAAGACTTAGGTGGATCCTTAGATCTGTGCTTGTCTGGACGGCTCTCATTGGTTGTTAATCTCCAATTTTATTTCTTTAGCATGACAATCTGAGTATGCTGTTGATCTATGATTTCCTGGTTTGTACTAACATTGAGTTTCTGCTCATTTGAAGCAGGTCTCGTGGCAGGAGAGGCAAGCAGGACAGCACTGGTGACAGCAATCCTTCCAGGAAAAGAGGGCGTCCGAAAGTTGTGCGTGAGGATAGCCCTGTGACTTCAGCCAAATCGAAGGTGAAGACTGCAGAAAAGGATGCTGAAGGTGGGGGGAGGTGGCCTCGATCTGCTGGCAGGGGAAGCAGCAAGGATGAGGCTGGCGGCAAGACTCCAAAAGGCGCAAGCGCTGTGAAAGCTTCTGATGGATCCAAGAGCAACGGTCTTTCAGGCAAACGGAAGCCCAAGGAGAAAGTACCAGAGTCATCTGATGAAGAGGAGGAAGAAGAAGAGCCGGTGTCTGCTAAGGCATCCACAGGGAAGAAGCGCAGAAGGAAGATGCTCAACTAGTTGCTCTACTGCTGAACCAGCTAGCTAATAGTTGTAGCTAGTCTCCTGATTATTAGCTGTAATGTTTTAGGCTTTACTTTTGTTTGCGTGTGGTCGGCGTTGAAACCTCTTTGGAAGATTGGATCCCATGCTTGCTTTGGTTCAAGCCGTTTTATTATTGCATTGTGATGTTTATGTAGTAGTTGGGTTACCTTGCTATCTGAGAAGTTCACTTTGTAGTACCAAATATGAATGAAGAAAGTCTCGAAGGGAGGAGCCCAACTTCATTGTATTTTTGAGTTCTTTTTACATTCATTTTCTATCGACTTCATTATGCAAGTTGTCTCTTTTCTCCACGTGTGGTGAAATTTTGCTCCCTTCAGGTATCTTGCCCTGTTACATGGCCCAAATCAGTGCTTTGTTGCCCGGATCGTTTGTACTGGCTATGAAGCATATTGTTGTTGATCGCCTTTTATAGATAGCTTACTGTGTTATGTGGCCACCATAAAAGATACCCGTAGATTCACATTTAAAAACCTATCTGCCACCGAAACTATCCTACACATATACTCCCTCCGTTCCTAAATATAAGTCCTTGTAGTGATTCCACTATGAACTACATACGGATGTATGTAGATGCATTTTAAGTTTAGATTCATTCATTTTGCTCCGTATGTAGTCCACCTAGTGGAATCTCTACAAAGACTTACATTTAGGAACGGAGGGAGTACGTAATTCGCATTTACAACCTTGGCAACCTCTGAGATCACCCCCAACTTTTCATTTGCCTAGCGCTACAAACTCTTGCTCTCTCTCTCTCTCTCAAAAAAAAAAAAAAGAAAAAAAGGAAAAAAAAAGCAAGCACAAATATCACCACGAACATTCATGTTCACGCATTATTTTCTTGGGTCTTTTGTATGTTGGCGGAGACAGGTAAACTTCTCTGTATATACCCATATATATACTTGTCCTTAACGTTCTCCTTACATCTTAATACATAAGCATACACTATGGTGTACGTTTATAAAATAAATCAAAGGCTAAAGGGAAATGGCGATACAATTTGGTTTTAAAATCATCTCTTCCATGCAAACAACTTCATATGTGCCCCCCTCCCCACCCAAAAAAGCTTATTTGTTCATATGATTGATACCGTTATTTTGTATGTGTCAATGTATTGTTGCACGATCTCTCTTGGTTCTGCTAGCCTTTGAAATTTGTGAAAAGCAAGCTACTCATACATATGATTTGTCGCTTTGATTGTGGATGACATGACAACATGTGAAAGTATGATTTGTAAACAAGGATATTAAAAACAGAGCCATAGCACATATGCTCCCTAGAGAACAATAAATGATTCTTTTCATGAGTGTTCTAGAACTTCTGTACAGGGTAACACGAAAGAGGATCACATTAGTATTTGCCTGGAAGGTGATGTCAGGTACACTAGCTACAAACTTGGAGAAGAATCGGCGTCATATTAGTACGCATGCAGCATGTGGTGTACGGGCGGAAAGAGATGAATCATCCTTTCATGCTTTGCTGGCCTGCCCAAACACCGTGATTTTGTGGGACACAATGAAAGACCAGTGGCCACTTCCAAACATGAGAGATATTACATGTATGGGTGAAGAATGGTTCCTTCACCTGCTTGTTGATCAACAGGACCACGTTCGGCACATGCTCATTTTGGTGTTGTGGCGGGTTCGGCATCCCGTAATGAATTGGCGCATGCTAGACCTATTCCACCGACGGAGATATCTTTGATTATATATGCATCTATTTTAATTCTTTGCCCCAAATAGCTCGAATGGGAGTGAAAGAGGTGATCAAAGGGAAGTCTCATATGTTGATGGAACCGTCGTCTAAGCAAGTCCGCCCATCGCTGCCTCGGCTACCGTGGCCCGCTCCGCCGCTGGGGTGGGTAGTGTGGTCCGTCAATGGTTCTTTTTGTGCCGAAGACGTTGCATAGGGTCGGGCACGATTTTGCGGTATGATAAGAGCGACGTTATCTATGCTGCATACGGGCGTATTTTTCATGATAATGAGGCTCTTGAAGCGGAACTGCATGCGATCATGGAGGGAGTAAATCTCCTAGTCCAGCTTCAATCGGATTGTGCAGTCGTGTTGTCGGCACTAGCAAATGAGTCTCTCGACAAATGAGCATATGGTCACCTCTTGGCGGATATTAAAGGTTTAATGGATAATAGGGTGTTTATTTGGTGATAGTTTCTCGTGATCAAAACAAAGTTGCACATTGTAGATCTGGGGATAGAACTGTGTGCTGGCTTAACCAATCCCTACATTTTGTTTTCAAACTTGTTGCTAATGATTGTACTTCTGTGAGCTTGAAATAAAACGTCCTTTTCCCTCACAGAAAGAAAGTAAGAGGATCACATTAACTAAGTTTAACTATCCAGACGTGTCCAACACGCATGTATACGAAAGGTTGGAGATATCGTAATTGTGATCGCTAGGTGTTATAAATGTCTCATTCGTGTGTGTATTTAATCAACATTTATAATGGCCCAAGCCGACAACAATTATTATAAATATTTGTTTGAAATAGTTGCATGCCATTCTTATGGCCATTAAATACTCCCGTGTATCTTTGGCATCTTAATACGAAAAATAATTCAAAAAACCCTTGATATACGTTAGATGTGATGTTATTTTTGCACCCTATCATTTAAAATGAAACAAAATGGCACTTGCAACCCTTTTTGCCACAAAAATGCCATGGGTTCATATTTAAATCCCTACCTGCCACAAAGCTACCCTAGATTTACACCTACAATCCTACCTCCACCTAAAATACACTATACTCACATTTAAAATCCTACATGCAGTAAAAATATTCTAGACTCGCATTTTAGACCCTAGCCACCATATTTTTGCACATACAAGCCAGAAACAACTTATATCACCTTGGGTTAACATTTGCCACCCTAGCCGCCACAAAAGATAACCGTGCTTCATATTTAAAAGCCCACCCGCTACTTATTTTCTACACTCAATCTTTTGTAGGAACTTAGATTATAAAGGGAAAATTCAAGATACAAGAACGCTCCTTAAACTGTAGTCATAGCCTTTTATTCTCATCCATTCATTTGAAATAAAATCACATTACAAACCAAAAACCATTAAAATTAACCTGAGCCCTAGCAAACACAAATATCATTGGAAACATCCATTTATTATTTCTTTGAGTGTTGTATATGTTGGCGAACCACTAGTATAGGTCCAGTCCATATATGTACAACTATACATACTGGTATTAAATCTTATGTAGACCTCCCGCTATTTGTAGGTAGTCAACCTTCTTTTTCTTCTTCCTACTTTCTCCTCTATGCAAACAACTTCATATGTGTTCATATGGTTCATACCATTATTTTGCATGTGTTAAAGTATTGATGTATGATTTCTCTTGGCTGTGTTGGCTTTAGAAAGCCTTGTAAAAAGCAAGCAATTCATACATATGGCAAATAGTAGCTTTGTCGCTTTGGTTGCCGATGATAGGACAATAAGTGAAAGAATAACTTATAAATGTGGATATTAAAAATAGAGCCCGAGTGGATATGTTCCCTAATGAGCAACAAATGATAAATGGTTCTTTTTCATATGAGCGCTTTAGACTTCTGTACAATGCAACATGAAAGAGGATCACATTAACCAAGTTAAACTATTTAGAGGTGTCCAACACACGTGTGTCCGAAAGATTGGACATATCGTAATTGTGGTGGCTAGGTGTTATAAATGCCCCCTTCATGTGTGTACTTAATAGACCTCTATGATGACCAAAGAAGATAACAATTATTATGAATATTCTTTCAAAGGAGTTGTGTGTCATTATTATTGCCATAATATGCCCCATGTATCTTTGGCAACTCAATATGGAAAATTAACGTAAAACAGCCCTCCGTAAACACTAGATGTGACCTTAGTTTCTCAACCCATTGGTTAAAATAAAAAAGTCACACTTGCAACACTAGATGCCACAAAAATGCCATGGGATCATATTCAAATCCCTCTCACCACAAATTTACATCTACAATCCTACCCCCCGCCTCAAATATACTATATTCACATTTAAAACCCTACTTGCCACCAAAAATACACTAGACTCACATTTTACACCCTAGCAGTCACAAAAAAGTTTGTATATAGACCCGAAAACATCATAGATCACCTTGGGTTAACATTTGCAAGCCTAGCCGCCACCAAAGATAACCTAACTTCATGTTTATAACCCTACCCGCCAACTATTTTCCCATCTCTTATCTTTTGTAGACACTTATAGTATATAGGGAAAATTCATCCTAAAAGAACCCCACGTAGATCATAGCCATCGCCTTTTATTCTCACCCATTATTTTTTAAAATATCGCATTACAAGAAAAAAGCCACTAAAACTACCCCGGGCCCTAGCAAGCAAAAATACCATCTTGAACATTCATGTCCCATTATTATTTTCTTGGGTCCTGTGTATGTTGGCGGAGGTTGGCCAATCTATTTGTATAGGTTCATACATGTACTTGTACTTTATGTTCTCCTTACATCTTAAGGCATACTATGTACTTTATGGTGTATGTTTATAGTATAAACTAACACTAAAGGGGAACAATTATTGTGACGCCCCAACTTAATCGTGCACTAATCATACTGGCAAATGCGCACGATCAAGATCAGAGACTCACGGGAAGATATCAGAACACAACTCTAGACACAATGTAAAGTCATACAAGCTTTATATTACAAGCCAGGGGCCTCGAGGGCTCGAATACATAAGATCGAGTACAAACGAGTCAGCGGAAGCAACAATATCTGAGTACCGACATAAGATAACAAGTTTACCTTAAGAAGGCTAGCACAAACAACAACAACGATCGAAAGGGAAAGGCCTCCTGCCCGGGAGCCTCCTATCTAATCATGGTCGTCGGCGGTCTCCACGTAGTAGTAGGCTCCGTCAGGGTAGTAGTAGCACTACAAAAAAAGACACATCCGTGACATTTTGTCCCAAACGGGAACTTTTCCTGTCATGGTTATGACACTTCTATGGCGATAATTGTGACAAAAACACGTATCATCATAGATGTGGTGGGCTCCTACTTCTATGACAAAAAATAATGACAGAAAATGGGCTTTTCGTCCTGGGTGGGCCGAGGATGCACCTGCATGACATTCTTTGGGCCATCGATGACATAAAAAATCATGGTAGAATTGAGGGCAAGGAAATTTTCGTGGAGTTCCCGGTTACTGTGGGTGGTTGGGCCGAGCAATGCAGTGTGGTTCGCACGTTTCTCTCTCATACGCGCGTGTGGTGCGAGCCGTGTTCGCTAGCTATAACTGAACCCGAGCGAGTTGTGAACCCGAGAGATCGCACTCCTACGTAAGACCTGAAGCTGATCGATTGATCCCTTCGCTGCTAACTGAAACTGACCGAGTCCGCTGCTAACTGAACCCAATCGATCGCGCTACTGCTGCTTACTGAAGCCGATCGAACCCTTGTGTGAGACATAGCTAGCCAGTTGGGTTGCCTCTGGATGAACAGTGCCATTGCTACCGCGCGCGCGATATATGTAGAACGAGTCTAGATGTGGTGAGTCGAGCCGGTTGGGTTGGCTGTGGATGAATAGTTCCTTGTGGGGGTTGGATGAACAGGACCCCGGCCGTGTGTAGGCGGTTGCCGCTGGATGAACAGGACCCCGTGGTAGTACGCGGTTGCCGCTGGATGAACATGACCTCGTGGTAGTATGCGATTGCAGTGGATGAACAGGACCACGAGGAGGCCGCCACACACCCAGCCGGTTGGGGTGGATGAATAGGACCCCGTGGAGGCTGGATGAACAATAGCCAGTGGATGAACAGTGGCTGGTGGAGGCTGGAGGAAGTCGACGGTGAATGAACAGTAGCCCGCGGAGTCCTGTTTTGTGGTACACCACACACCCCTCCGATGAGCAGGACCCCGTTTCAACCATAGGCGATTGGAGAGAAGTCCGTTTCCTTCGTTTTGCGGTACGCCAGACCCTTCCTGATGAACAGGACCCCATTTCGACCATAGGCGGTTGGAGAGAAGTCTGTTTCCTCTATTTTGCGGTACGCCAGACCCCTCCCGATGAACAAGACCCCGTTTCGACCGTAGGCGTCAAAGAGAACTCCGTTTCCTCCATTTTGTGGGATGCGAGACCCCGAGTCGATGAACAGGACCCAGTTAGGGCTATTCCGTCCAAGTCGGTTGGCTCCCGATGAACAGGACGCATTCCGACCCAGTCGCTTGCCTCCCGATGAACACAACGCGATTTCCTCTATTCCGACGCAACCGGCTGGCTGCTTATGAACAGGACACGCGGCTTCCCATTTAATGTCGAGTGTTGTCGAGATGCTGGTTGGGGCGGCCACAGGATCTGTCGGGTGAACATGAACTTGCTTTGTCTCGCTTGCCGACTGGAAAGTGGACTCAGATGCTGGTTTCTTGGAACGAAGCAAATCAGTCGGATCAACATTCTTCTTGTACTCTCCCAACTCAAGCATTGCCATCTTTAAGTGCATCTAGTGCCCCTTAGTGATTTTGGTGTATTGAAGACTTATAGGTTAAGGGACTGATGCGTTTTGAGTGTACACAGGTCTATAAGTCTATGAGGAGTTTGATATTTACAGAGAAAGTCGACCCCTAAAAATGAAGTTCTTCAACTGAAGACTTTGGATTACTGAAGACTTTTTGAAGACTTTGAAAGTGAAGAAATTGGTGTGACCTTGAAGACTTGGTATTCATTCGAGGAACATGAAGCGTGAAGACTTTTGTTTTCATAGTTTCATTTTCTCTTTCTTGAGTCATAGGAAACACCGTACTGTTAAAGGGGGTCGAGGAAATACTAAGGAAAAATTTCCATGTGATGCTCAATTCAAAATCCTACACCTACCAATCCCTTCGAGTGAAGCCATTGAAATCTCATACAGATTCAGTCATATTCTTCAAAGGATGTGGACGAAGTTCTTCTAGTCTCGAGGAATTTGTTTCGATCGAGGAGTTAGGAATTCGCCATGCGAATTGCCTACACAAATGAGGAACATGATAGCCCTGAGGAATTTGATAGTCAAAATTCCGACCGTTGCTGTGCTATGCGCCAGCTGTCCCAAAATATCTACCCACATAACGGTCATATCGCATAAGGGCATTTATGTCTTATCATGTCGGGCTGCTCCTAGGCTATAAATAGCCGCTTCTACAACCACTAGCTGGTTGGCTGCTCCGAGAGAAACTGACACTTGTCAATTGATAGCATCCCATCCTCCGAGGACTTTGAGCGAAAATCATCAAGTGAGGAAAACCCAAACCCAACACCTACAAACCCAAAGTGATTGAGCATCACTGAAGAGATTGATCCTGCGTGGATCCGACACTTGTTTCCTTTGAAGACTGTGCTTCTTCTAGACGGTTAGGCGTCAAGGTCTAGAGCATCCAAGAGGAATTGTGTGGATCGCCGAGTGAACGAGTTTGTGAAGGTTCGGAAGTCACCTGAAGACTTACCACGAGTGATTGGGTGAGGTCTGTGTAACCTTAGCTCAAGGAGAATACGGTGAGGACTGTGTGTCCGGGACTGGGTGTCCTCGAGTTTAAATACTCAGCCGCTCCAACCAGATGTACAACTGAGACAACAGTTGGAACTGGTCTACCAAATCATTGTCTTCACCGAGCTTATTGGTTCTATTTCCTCAACTCTTTCATTTCTTGATGTCTATTGTTGTGTGCCTGTTCATATCTGTTTGAAGACTTTGACTGAAGACTTTCTCAATTTCCTCAGTTCAATTTCTTCAGTCTGTCCGTCTTCTTTCTTTGTTATCCTGTGTTTACGCTTTCTGTACTCTTTGCTTGTCTTCATTTCGTCATGATGACTATGCTTGTGTTCTGTTATGTTTACTTCTGAGTACTTATTCCGCTGCAAGTAGTTTTTCACTTAGGAATTTCCTCACTAGCAAATTCCTCAGTGAAGAATTCATAAAAATCGCCTATTCACCCCCTCTAGTCGATATAACGCACTTTCACCATCTGCTCATCAACGATTTTAGACCTCTGCTGAAGACACTCCTAGGCTCTTTGCCTATTCCTCGTAATCGTGATTACGCCCTTGGGTCCGGGCATCTTCAGCTTGAGGTACATGTAACATGGACGGGCCATGAAACGTGTGTAGGTCGGTCGACTAAGGATAACATGATAGGCACTGTGAAAGTCCACCACTTCAAACGTCATTTTCTCCTTTCGAAAATTCTTTGAATCACCAAAAACCACATCAAGAGCAATTTGACCGAGTAATTTTGCCTTCTTCCCCAGAATGACTCTGTGGAACTGCATGTTACTCTCGCTGAGTCGGGACATTAGAATGCCCATTTCCTTCAAGGTTTCAGCGTAGAGTATGTTCAAACCACTCCCGCCGTCCATGAGGACCTTGCGCAACTGAGTGCCTCCCACAACTGGATCCACCACCAGCGCTTGCCGCCTAGGGGTAGCTACGTGAGCTGGGTGGTCTGACTGATCGAAGGTTATAGGAGTCTTCGACCACTTGAGATATGTCATAGTCGCTGGGACAGCCATATTCACCTCTCAGTTGATGACTTTCAGTCGGCTTTTGCTCTCGACATCAGCGAAAATCACCAGAGTGGCATTGACTTTGGGGTAATCCTCAGCTTTATCTTTGTCGTCATCCTTATCCAAGCCTTTTTCACTCGGCTGGCCTTCACGGAACTGCTGAATCAAGAATCTGCACTATCGAGTGGTATGCTTGGGTAAAATCATGAAGGAAATATGCCCTAGAGGCAATAATAAAGTTATTATTTATTTCCTTATTTCATGGTAAATGTTTATCATTCATGCTAGAATTGTATTAACCGGAAACATGATACATGTGTGAATGCATAGACAAAACAAGATGTCACTAGTATGCCTCTACTAGACTAGCTTGTTAATCAAAGATGGTTATGTTTCCTGACCATGAACAAAGGAGTTGTTATTTGATTAACGAGGTCACATCATTAGTAGAATGATCTGATTGACATGACCCATTCCCTTAGCTTAGCACACGATCGCTTAGTATGTTGCTACCGCTTTTATCCATGACTTATACATGTTCCTATAACTATGAGATTATGCAACTCCCGCTTACGGAGGAACACTTTGGTGCTACCAAACGTCACAACGAATCGGGTGATTATAAAGGAGTACTACAGGTGTCTCCAAAGGCGATGTTGGGTTGGCGATTTCGAGATTAGGTTTTGTCACTCCGATAGTCGGAGAGGTATCTCTCGGCCCTCTCGGTAATGCACATCATCAAGCCTTGTAAGCACTACAACTAATGAGTTAGTTGTGAGATGATGTATTACGGAACGAGTAAAGAGACTTGCCAAGAACGAGATTGAACTAGGTATTGATACCGACGATCGAATCTCGGGCAAGTAACATACCGATGACAAAGGGAACAACGATGTTGTTATGCGGTCCGACCGATAAAGATCTTCGAGAATATGTAGGAACCAATATGGGCATCCAGGTCCCGCTGTTGGTTATTGACCGTGAATAGTTCTAGGTCATGTCTACATTGTTCTCGAACCGTAGGGTCCGCACGCTTAAGGTTTCGATGGATGCTTATTATGAGTTTATGTATTTTGATGTACCAAGGAGTTCGAGTCCCGGATGTGATCACGGACATGACGAGGAGTCTCGGAATGGTCGAGACATAAAGATTGATATATTGGAAGCCTATGTTTGGAGTTCGAATGGTTCCGGCTAAAACGGAATTTATCGAGTACCGGAGGTTACTGGAACCCCGGGAGGTGAATGGGCCTCGATGGGCCTTAGTGGAAAAGAGAAGGGCAGCCCTAGGAGGGCGCGACCTCCCCTTTCCCTAGTCCTACTAGGACTAGGAGAAGGGGCCGCCCTCTCTCTCTTTTCCTCCGGAATCCTAGTCCAACTAGGATTGGGGGAATCCTACTCCCGAGGGAGTAGGACTCCTGTGGCGCACCTCCTTAGGGCCGCGCCCCTCCCCTGGCTCCTTTATATACGGGGCAGGGGGCACCTTGGGACACACAAGTTGATCGTGAGATCGTTCCTTAGCCGTGTCGGTGCCCCTCCACCATATTCCACCTCGGTTATACTGTCGCAAGCTTAGGCGAAGCCTCGCGCCGGTGAAACATCAAGATCGCCACCACGCCGTCAGGTCGACGGAACTCTCCCTCGACACTCGGCTGGATCGGAGTACGAGGGACGCCATCGAGCTGTACGTGTGTCAAGAACTCGGGGCGCCGGAGTAACGGCGCCGGATCGGTCGGATCGCGAGGAGAACGACGACTACTTCCTCTACGCCAGATCGCTTCCGCCGGGTCTACAAGGGTATGTAGACAACACTCTCCCTCTCGTTGCTATACATCACCATGATCTTGCGTGTGCGTAGGAAAATTTTTGAAATTACTACGTTCCCCAACAAAGGGCATCCGAGCCTAGGTTTTTTTCTATGGTTTGATGTTTTGCACGAGTAGAACACAAGTGAGTTGTGGGCGATACAAGTCATACTACCTACCAGCATGTCATACTTTGGTTCAGCGGTATTGTGAGATGAAGCGCCTGACCGACATTACGCAGACGCTTACGCGAGACTGGTTTCACCGCCACGAGCACTCGTTGCTTAAAGGTGACCGTGGGTGTCTGCTCTCTCACTTTAGTTGAACTGAAAAGTGGCTACGCCGGTCCTTGAGAAGGTTAAACGGAGTCTATTTGACGAAGTATCGCTGTGGTTTTGATGCGAGGTGAGACCGGTTCTTGCTTAAGCCCGTAGCAGCCACGTAAAATTTGCAACAACAAAGTAGAGGACGCCTAACTTGTTTTTGCAGGCATGTTGTGATGTGATATGGTCAAGACGTGATGCTATATTTTATTGTATGAGATGATCATGTTTTGTAACCGAAGTTATCGGCAACCGGCAGGAGCCATATGGTTGTCGCTTTATTGTATGCAATGCAATCGCCCTGTAATGCTTTACTTTATCACTAAGCGGTAGCGATAGTCGTGGTAGCATAAGTTTGGCGAGACGACAACGATGCTGCGATGGAGATCAAGGTGTCGCGCCGGTGACGATGGTGATCATGGTGGTGCAACAAGATGGAGATCATGAAGCACAAGATGATGATGACCATATCATATCACTTATATTGATTTGCATGTGATGTTTATCCTTTTATGCATCTTATCTTGCTTTGATTGACGGTAGCATTATAAGATGATCTCTCACTAAATTATCAAGAAGTGTTCTCCCGGTATGCACCGCTGCCAAAGTTCGTCGTGCCTGCACACCACGTGATGATCGTGTGATAAGCTCACGTCCATCTACAACGGGTGCAAGCCAGTTTTGCACACGCAGAATACTCGGGTTATACTTGACGAGCCTAGCATATGCAGATATGGCCTCGGAACACGGAGACCGAAAGGTCAAGCGTGAATCATATAGTAGATATGATCAACATAAGATGTTCACCATTGAAAACTACTCCATTTCACGTGATGATCGGTTATGGTTTAGTTGATTTGGATCACGTGATCACTTAGATGACTAGAGAGATGTTTTTCTAAGTGGGAGTTCTTAAGTAATATGATTAATTGAACTTAAATTTATCATGAACTTAGTACCTGATAGTATCTTGCTTGTTTATGTTTGATTGTAGATAGATGGCTCGTCTTTGTTGTTCCGTTGAATTTTAATGCGTTCCTTGAGAAAGCAAAGTTGAAAGATGATGGTAGCAATTACACGGATCGGGTCCGAATTTGAGGATCATCCTCATTGCTGCACGTAAGAGCTACGCCCCGGATGCACCGCTAGGTGCAGTGCTCGCCGCTAATGCAACCGCAGATGTTATGAACGTCTGGCGAGCAAAGTCGATGACTACTCTATAGTTCAATGTGCCATGCTTTACGGCTTAGAACCGGGACTTCAACGACGTTTTGAACGTCATGGAGCATATGAGATGTTCCAGAGTTGAAGTTGATATTTCAAAGTAATGCCCGGATTGAGAGATATGAAGTCTCCAATAAGTTCTATAGCTGCAAGATGGAGGAGAATAGTTCGTTAGTGAGCATATACTCGTAATGTCCGGGTACTACAATCACTTGACACAATTGGGAGTTAATCTTCCGGATGATTGTGTCATTGATGTAATTCTTCAATCACCGCCACCAAGCTACAAAGGCTTCGTGATGAACTATAATATGCAAGGGTTAGTAAAGACTATACCGAGCTCTTCGCAATGCTAAAGGTCATGGAGGTAGAAATCAAGAAGGAGCATCAAGTGTTGATGGTCAATAAGACCACTAGTTTCAAGAAGAAAGGCAAAGGAAGAAGAAGGAATTCAAGAAGAACAAAGAAGCAAGTTGTCTGCTCAGAGAAGAAACCCAAGTCTGGCCCTAAACCTGAAATCGAGTGCTTCTATCGCAAGCGATCGTCATCGGAAGCGGAACTGCCCCAAGTATTTGGCGGATAAGAAGGATGGCAAGGTGAACAAAGGTATATGTGATATACATGTTATTGATGTGTACCTTACTAGAGCTCGTAGTAGCACTGGTATTTGATATCGGTTCTGCTAATATTTGCAACTCAAACAGGACTATAGATTGCTTAACTCGCAAAGGACGAGGTGACGATGCGCGTGGGAAATGGTTCCAAAGTCGATGTGATCGCGGTCGGCACGCTACCTCTACATCTACCTTCGGATTAGTTTTAGACCTAAATAATTGTTATTTGGTGCTGCGCTGAGCATGAACATTATATCTGGATCTTGTTTGATGCGAGACGGTTATTCATTTAAATCGAGAATAATGGTTGTTCTATTTATATGAGTAATATCTTTTATGGTCATGCACCCTTGAGGAGTGGTCTATTTCTTATGAATCTCGATAGTAGTGATACACATATTCATAATGTTGAAACCAAAAGATGCAGAGTTGATAATGATAGTGCAACTTATTTGTGGCATCGCCGCTTAGGTCATATCGGTGTAAAGCGCATGAAGAAACTCCATGCCGATGGACTTTTGGAGTCACTTGATTATGAATCACTTGGCACTTATGTAACCGTGCCTCATGGGCAAGATGACTAGAACACCGCTTCTCCGTACTATGGAGAGAGCAACAGATTTGTTGGAAATCATACATATGTATGTATGTGGTCCGATGAATGTTGAGGCTCGTGGCGGATATCGTTATTTTCTCACCTTCACAGATGACTTAAGCAGATATGGGTATATCTACTTAATGAAACATAAGTCCAAACATTTGAAAAGTTCAAAGAATTTCAGAGTGAAGTTGAAAATCATCGTAACAAGAAAATTAAGTTTCTACGATCCGATCGTGGAGGTGAATATTTGAGTTACGAGTTTGGTCTACATTTGAAACAATGCGAATAGTTTCAAGAACTCACGCCACCCGAACACCACAGCAGTAATGGTGTGTCCGAACGTCAGAATCGTGACTTTACTAGATATGGTACGATCTATGATGTCTCTTACAGATTTACCGCTATCGCTTTGGGGTTATGCTCTAGAGACAGCCGATTCACACTGAATAGAACACCATCGAAACTGCTGAGACGACACCTTATGAACTGTGGTTTAGCAAGAAACCAAAGTTGTCGCTTTCTTAAAGTTTGGGGATGCGATGCTTATGTGAAAAAGCTTCAACCCGATAAGCTCGAACCCAAATCGGAGAAATGTGTCTTCATAGGATACCCAAAGGAGACATTGGGTACACCTTCTATCACAGATCCAAGGCAAGACATTCGTTGTTAAGAATGGATCCTTTCTAGAGAAGGAGTTTTCTCGAAAGAAGTGAGTGGGAGGAAAGTGGAACTTGATGAGGTAATAGTACCTTCTCCCTTACTTGAAAGTAGTTCGTCGCAGTAAACCAGTTTTCGAGACACCTACGCCAAGTAGTGAGGAAGTTGATGATGTTGATCATGAAACTTCAGATCAAGTTACCGCAGAACCTCGAGATCAACCAGAGTAAGATCCGCACTGAGTGGTACGGTAATCCTGTTCGAAGTCATGCTACTAGATCATGATGAACCTACGAACTATGAAGAAGCGATGGTGAGCCCAGATTCCGCAAAATGGCTTGAGGCCATGAAATCTCGAGATGAGATCCATGTATGAAAACAAAGTGTGGACTTTGGTTGACTTGCCCGAGGGTAGGCAAGCAATAGAAAACAAGTGGATCTTCAAGAAGAAGACCGACGACGGTAATGTTATCGTTTATAAAGCTCGACTTGTCGCAAAAGTTTTTCGACAAGTTCAAGGGGTTGACTACGATGAGACCTTCTCACCAGAAGCGATGCTTAAGTCCGTCCGAATCATGTTAGCAATTGCCGCTTTTATGATTATGAAATTTGGCAAATGGATGTAAAGACTGCATTCTGAATGGATTTACGGAAGAAGAGTTGTATATGATGCAACCGAAGGTTTTATCGATCCAAAGGAGCTAACAAAGTGTGCAAGCTCCAATGATCCATATATGGACTGGTGCAAGCATCTCGAGTTGGAATAAACGCTTTGATAGTGTGATCAAAGCATTTGGGTTTGTACTGACTTTTGGAGAAGCCTCAGATTTACAAGAAAGTGAGTGGGAGCTCAGAGCATTTTCGATCTTATATGTGGATGACATATTACCGATCGGAAATGATATAGAATTTCTGGATAGCATAAAGGGATACTTGAATAAGAGTTTTTCAATGAAAGACCTCGTGAAGCTGCTTACATATTGGGCATCAAGATCTATAGAGATAGATCAAGACGCTTAATTGGACTTTCACAAAGCACATACCTTGACAAAGTTTTGAAGAAGTTCAAAATGGATCAAGCAAAGAAAGGGTTCTTGCCTGTGTTACAAGGTGTGAAGTTGAGTCGACTCAATGCCCCACCACCGCAGAAGATAGAGAGAAAATGAAAGATGTTCCTATGCTTCAGCCATAGGCTCTATCATGTATGCAATGCTGTGTACTGCACTGATGTGTGCCTTGCTATAAGCCTAGCAGGAGGTACCAAAGTAATCCAGAGTGGATCATCGGACAGCGGTCAAGAACATCCCGAAATACCCGAAAAGGACGAAGGATATGTTTTCAGATATGGAGGTGACAAAGAGCTCATCGTGAACGGTTACGCTGATGCAAGCTTTGACACCGATCCGGACGATTCTAAATCGCAGACCGGATACGATTTACACTAAACGGAGGAGCTGTCGGTTGGTGCAGTTCTAAACAAAGCGTCGTGAGGGATCTACATGTGAAGCGGAATACATAGCAGCTTCGAAGCAGCTAATGAAGGAGTCTCGGATGAAGGAGTTCATATCCCATCTAGGTGTCATACCTAGTGCATCGGGTCCAATGAAAATCTTTCGTGACAATATCGAGCAATAGCCTTAGCAAAGGAATCCAGATTTCACAAGAGGACCAAACACATCAAAAGACGCTTCAATTCCATCCGGACTTAGTCCAGATCGAGACATAGAGATTTGCAAGATACATACGGATCTCAATGTTGCAGACCGCTGACTAAGCCTCTTCCACGAGCAAAACATGATCAGCACCAAGACTCCATGGGTGTTAGAATCATTACAATGTAATCTAGATTATTGACTCTAGTGCAAGTGGGAGACTCAAGGAAATATGCCCTAGAGGCAATAATAAAGTTATTATTTATTTCCTTATTTCATGGTAAATGTTTATCATTCATGCTAGAATTGTATTAACCGGAAACATGATACATGTGTGAATGCATAGACAAAACAAGATGTCACTAGTATGCCTCTACTAGACTAGCTTGTTAATCAAAGATGGTTATGTTTCCGACCATGAACAAAGGAGTTGTTATTTGATTAACGAGGTCACATCATTAGTAGAATGATCTGATTGACATGACCCATTCCTTAGCTTAGCACACGATCGCTTAGTATGTTGCTACCGCTTTTATCCATGACTTATACATGTTCCTATAACTATGAGATTATGCAACTCCTGTTTACGGAGGAACACTTTGGTGCTACCAAACGCCACAACGAATCGGGTGATTATAAAGGAGTACTACAGTGTCTCCAAAGGCAGATGTTGGGTTGGCGATTTCGAGATTAGGTTTTGTCACTCCGATAGTCGGAGAGGTATCTCTCGGCCCTCTCGGTAATGCACATCATCAAGCCTTGCAAGCACTACAACTAATGAGTTAGTTGTGAGATGATGTATTACGGAACGAGTAAAGAGACTTGCCAAGAACTAGATTGAACTAGGTATTGATACCGACGATCGAATCTCGCAAGTAACATACCGATGACAAAGGAACAACGATGTTGTTATGCGGTCCGACCGATAAAGATCTTCAGAGAATATGTAGGAACCAATATGGGCATCCAGGTCCCGCTGTTGGTTATTGACCGTGAATAGTTCTAGGTCATGTCTACATTGTTCTCGAACCGTAGGGTCCGCACGCTTAAGGTTTCGGCGATGCTTATTATGAGTTTATGTATTTTGATGTACCAAGGAGTTCGAGTCCCGGATGTGATCACGGACATGACGAGGAGTCTCGGAATGGTCGAGACATAAAGATTGATATATTGGAAGCCTATGTTTGGAGTTCGGAATGGTTCCGGTAAAACGGAATTTATCGAGTACCGGAGGTTACTGGAACCCCCGGAGGTGAATGGGCCTCGATGGGCCTTAGTGGAAAAGAGAAGGGCAGCCCTAGGAGGGCGCGCCCCCCTTCCCTAGTCCTACTAGGACTAGGAGAAGGGGCCGCCCCTCTCTCTTTTCCTCCGGGAATCCTAGTCCAACTAGGATTGGGGGAATCCTACTCCCGAGGGAGTAGGACTCCTGCATGCGCACCTCCTTAGGCCGCCGCCCTCCCCCGGCTCCTTTATATACGGGCAGGGGGCACCTTGGGACACACAAGTTGATCGTGAGATCGTTCCTTAGCCGTGCGGTGCCCCTCCACCATATTCCACCTCGGTTATACTGTCAAGCTTAGGCGAAGCCTCGCGCCGTGAAACATCAAGATCGCCACCACGCCGTCGGTCGACGGAACTCTCCTCGACACTCGGCTGGATCGAGTACGAGGGACGCCATCGAGCTGTACGTGTGTCAAGAACTCGGGGCGCCGGAGTAACGGCGCCGGATCGGTCGGATCGCGAGGAGAACGACGACTACTTCCTCTACGCCAGATCGCTTCGCCGGGTCTACAAGGGTATGTAGACAACACTCTCCCCCTCGTTGCTATACATCACCATGATCTTGCGTGTGCGTAGGAAATTTTTTGAAATTACTACGTTCCCCAACAAATCAGATTACCCTCCTTATCTTTCTTCGTGTATATGGCACACGGAAGATCCAGAGTATCCTGGACCGACTGAACTCTCTTCTTCTTAGGAACCCACTACTGCCTTCCCCTTGAACTTGCCCTGATTGGCAACTGCTGCCGCTTCTGCTTGACCAATGGCCTCAGCTTTATGCTTCTGTTTCCAACTGGGATTGGTGTTGTTGGTGTTGTGCTCATTATCCTTTCCTTTGCCGATATGGAGGCGGTCTTATTCTTTGCCATTTGCATACTGAGTGGCAATCTCCATCATTTGGTTCATGGTCAGGGTCCTAGACCACCCAAACTTCAGGATGAGCTCTCTGTACCCGACGCTTTCTTTGAAGGCACAAACTGCTTGATGCTCTGTAACATTCTCCACCACATGGTGAAGTGTGGTTGTAAGTGCATCTAGTGCCCCTTAGTGATTTTGGTGTATTGAAGACTTATAGGTTAAGTAACTGATGCGTTTGTGAGTGTACACAGGTCTATAAGTCTATGAGGAGTTTGATATTTACAGAGAAAGTCGACCCCTAAAAATGAAGTTCTTCGACTGAAGACTTTGATATTCTGAAGACTTTCTGAAGACTTTGAAAGTGAAGAAATTGGTGTGACCATGAAGACTTGATATTCATTCGAGGAATATGAAGCGTGAAGACTTTTGTTTTCGTAGTTTCATTTTCTCTTTCTTGAGTCATAGGAAACACCGTACTGTTAAAGGGGGTCGAGGAAATACTAAAGAAAAATTTCCATGTGATGCTCAACTCAAAATCCTACACCTACCAATCCCTTTGAGTGAAGCCATTGAAATCTCATACGATTCACCAAATTCTTCAAAGGATGAGACGCAGTTCTTTTGGTCAATGATGACTTTTCTCGACCGAGGAGTTAGGAATTCGCCAAGGCGTAATGGCCTACACAAAGGAGGAACATGATAGCCCCGAGGACTTTGAAAGTCAAATTTCCGATCGTTCTTTGTCATGTACGGCGGACCAAAATATCTTATCCACCTAACGGTCATATCATTGAAGGGCATTTATGTCTTATCATGTCGGCTGCTCCCTAGGCTATAAATAGCCGCCTCTACAACCACTAGCTGGTTGGCTGCCCGAGAGAACTTGACACTTGTCATTTGAGAGCAACCCATCCTCCGAGGACTTTGAGCGAAAATCATCAAGTGAGGAAAATCCAAAACCAAACCCCCATTAAAAACCCCAAGTGATTGAGCATCATCAAGAAATTGATCCTGCGTGGATCCGATGCTTGTTACCTTTGAAGATCTGTGGCTTCTTCCAGACGGTTAGGCGCCAAGGTCTAGAGCATCCAAGAGGAATTGTGGATCGCCGAGTGACCAAGTCTGTGAAGGTTTGAAGTCACCAAGACTTACCACGAGTGATTGGACGAGGCTGCGTGGTCTTAGTTCAAGGAGAATACGGTGAGGATCGGGTGTCCTGAGTTGCGCTCGAGATCGGGTGTCCGGACTGTGTGTCCTCGAGTTTAAATACTCAGCCGCTCCAACCAGACGCATAACCGAAAGCAGCAGTTGAACTGGTCTACCAAATCATTGTCTTCACCAACCGATCGGTTCTATTTCCTCAACTCATTCATTACCTCATTCTGTGGTTGCATGTTGTTCATATCGTGCTTGAAGACTTTGATCAAGACTTTCACAAATTCCTCGTTCAAATTCTTCACCGTTTGTCTTCATCTTGTTATCCCGTGTTTACGCTCTCTGACTCTGTTCTAGTCTTCATTTCATCATGCCGACTATGTGTGTAATCTGTTATGTTTACCTCGAGTACTTATTCCACGCAAATAGTTCTTCGCTAAGGAATTTCCTCACCGACAAATTACTCAGTGAAGAATTTCATAAAAATCGCCTATTCACCCCCCCTCTAGTCGATATAACGCACTTTCAGTGGTCCAACGCTGGATGTAATCTCTCAAAATTTCATTTGGCTTCTGGACACAGCGTTGCAATTTGGTCAGCCCAGCAGGACGCTTGCAAGTGCCTTCGAATGTTTTAATGAACACTCGGGCCAAGTCTTCCCAGCAATATATGCTGGCATGAGCCAACTGGTTCAACTACGCCCGGGCTGATCCCTCAAGCATCAAGGGAAAATGCTTCATGGCAACATAATCATTGCCTCCACTAATCCGTACAACCACTCGGTAGTCTTCTAACCACGTGTCTGGCTTTGACTCGCCAGTGAACTTGTTCACACCCGTGGCCAACCTGAAATTGGGTGGTATCTCAGCTGTTCGTATGGCCCTACTGAAACACTTGGGCCCAGAGACAAACACACCACTTCCACTCAGACGATCTCTATACAGACCCTCTCGGTGAGCCCTACCTCTGTCAACCATATTCTACACAAGGACTGATCTTGCATTTAACCCTGGATCTCGTGGGTCAAGTGGTTCCCTCTACTCGTCACTGAACGGGCGCCTATCGTCGGATCACCGGGGCAAATACGAACCACCCCTCGGAGGGGGCGTCAGCACGCAACAGCAATCATCACGGGGGCGCTGAGGAACAAACTGTTTGCGGTCTTGATCCAGGTACTGATGTTGATAGTACCCACGATCTTCACGCCGCGGGGGTGATCTTGGGTTGTGAGCCAACTGGACTGTCTCTACTCCGACGGATTTGCTGTGAATCCTATTGCGTGACTCGGAAACAGTCGAATTCTGCTCCCCAGCCGCTCTGAGTAACGCTCGAATTTTCTCAAGACCCCTTTCAGCCTCGGATCAAGATGGTTGGATCGAATCGGCAATCCTCACAACTGCTGCTACATTCTGGATCAGAGTGCAGAATACATGATACTCATTTTGCGATCCACTCAGGAATAGTTGTCGTTGCCGTCGATTGGGACTTGGGGGCTGTCTGCGAGCATGGTCTTCAAGTGACTTCTGGAGATCCTCCAGACGCGCGCGCTCAGCCAGAGTGGCTATGCGCACAACCTCCAGAGCCTGGGCCTCGACGGTCTCCCAAGCGGCGGGGGTCTGAAGGATCTGCTCGTTCCTACGCTGCAGCTCTTCTCTTTGTTCCGCGGTGAGGGCTTGCAGGTATTACTCATCGTGCCTGTCCGACGGACCACCGCTTTCACCTCCGCCACGGGGAAATCCAGGTGGGCTACGCTGGAAGCCGATCACGAGGACTTCTGCCGTCGGGTCGTTGCTTTCGCACTTGGAAGGCGAATCCGAGTGATGCAGCAAGGGATCGAACAAGCCATAGAGGGACTCATCAGGCTCGATTGCCGCGATTTACATGGTGGACGACTGGCATTTCACCCACTGCTAGAGCCGAGAGCACAGGATCGCTTGCGGCGGTGGGCAGCAGGGAGGGAAAACACCGTCGGAACCGACTGATACTGAGTCGGCGGCTGCCGGAGGAGGACGCCACAGGAACTTGCACGGAAGTGCGCCGCCCCGCAAATAGGGAGCGCCTCGATGTTCAGAGGGGCTTCCTGGAGCCACGTCGAGTCGTCGGCGACAATACTGAGAGCGCCGAGACGGATCGCGCCGCCCAAGGACAGTCCACCACCAGAAACCATGATGGAGGAGTTCGAAGAACGCAACCTTGCCGGAAGTCGCTTAGACGCCTGCCCCACGGTGGGCACGAAGTGTCCTGGGAACAGATCTGATAGTAGAAGTTAGGGGTATGTAGGAGAGGGAAAAGCCTAGCTACGACGAAGTTGTACACTTGGATTTACGAGTTCGGGCCCCTCTCGGAGGAGGTAAAGACCCTATGTCTCGGTGCTGCGAGAGCTTTGTTGTATGGAGTGTTGAGTTACAGGAGGTGTGAACCCTTGTGCAAGAGTGGAGGGGTGGCTTATATAGAGTCCGCTGACCCCTCATCGACCTCCTTTACGCAAGGGTTCAATGAGACAGTAAAGGCGCATTACTGATAATGCCTACTGAGGGAGTCCTGGACTAGGGGGGTGTCCGGACAGCCGGACTATCATCGTCCGCCGGACTCCAAGACTATGAAGATACAAGATTGAAGACTTCGTCCCGTGTCCGGATGGGACTTTCCTTGGCGTGGAAGGCAAGATTGGCAATACGGATATGTAGATCTCCTACCATTGTAACCGACTCTGTGTAACCCTAGCCCTCTCCGGTGTCTTATATAAACTGGAGGGCTTTAGTCCGTAGGACACAATATCCATTACAACAATCATACCATAGGCTAGCTTCTAGGGTTTAGCCTCCTTGATCTCGTGGTAGATCCACTCTTGTAATACACATCATCAATATTAATCAAGCAGACGTAGGGTTTTACCTCCATCAAGAGGGCCCTAACTGGTAAAACATCGTGCCCTTGTCTCCTGTTACCATCCGCCTAGACGCACAGCTCGGGACCCCTACCCGAGATCCGCCGGTTTTGACACCGACATTGGTGCTTTCATTGAGAGTTCCTCTCCGTCGCCACCGATAGGCTTGATGGCTTCTTCAATCAACAACAACGCTGTCCAAGGTGAGACTTTCCTCCCGGACAGATCTTCGTGTTCGGGCGGCTTTGCACCGCAGCCAATTCGCTTGGCCATCCGGAGCAGATCGAAGCTATGCCCCGCCATCGTGTCGTTCGAAGCCTAAACTTCATGGCGGCATCGCGGGACTTGATCTTCGACGGACTCGAGCTATAGCCGAAGCGTGCAAGCTGGCTGTCACGATGGGCATGATTTAGCTCGCCACCACGGACGGTGCCTTGGTGGTCGCACACAACCGCCCGCCCTTAGTCCGGAGCCGATTTGCAGACGAGGACCGTGGCTGGACACTGCCTCGGGGGCTGCAACTTCCACGGCGATGGAGCCGAACACTAACCCTGTCCCTTGTAAAGCTCGTGACTCTGAGGTGCCGGACTCCCTGCTGGACTCCGAACCTCCTGCGCCCCTGCCAATCAAACCTGATTGGGCGCCGATCATGGAGTTCACCGCCGCGGACATCTTCCAACACTCACCCTTTGGCGACATCCTAAATTCGCTAAAACATCTCTCGCTATCCGGAGAGCCCTGGCCGGATTATGGCCAGGATGGTTGGGATGCGGATGACGAAGAAATTCAAAGCCCACCACCACCCACTTTGTAGCCACTGTCGACGATCTAACCGACATGCTAGACTATGACTCCGAAGACATCGACGGTATGGAGGACGATGCCGGAGACGATCAAGAACCAGCGCCTACAGGGCACTGGAAGACCACCTCGTCATATGACATATACATGGTGGACACCCCAAAAGATGGGGACGGCGAAGAAGCAGCGGAGGCAGATTCCTTAAAGAAACAGCCCAAGCGCCGACGTCGCGGGCGCGCTTTAAATCCCGCCACAAAGAAGAATGGAGATTCCGCACAGGAGATAATAACACCCCGGAAAGTGCCGAAGACAATCCCCTCAAGCAAGATTCAGCGCAGGACGATGCAGAAGCAAGCCCTCATGAGAGAGCGGCAGACGAAGAGGTCGAGGATGATAATTACATACCCCCCTCCGGAGACGAGGCAAGCCTCAACGACGGCGAATTCGTCGTGCCGGAGGATCCCATCGAACAAGAGCGTTTTAAATGCAGGCTTATCGCCACGGCAAATAGCCTAAAGAAAAAGCAGCAACAGCTTCAAGCTGATCAAGACCTGCTGGCCGACAGATGGACCGAGGTCCTCGCGGCCGAAGAGTATGAACTTGAACGCCCCTCCAAAAGCTACCCAAGACGCAAGTTGCTCCCCCGATTAGAGGAGGAAGCATACATACCTTCATCACCAGCGCATAATACGGCCGACCAACCACCCCGTGGTCACGACAGAGAGGCATCCAGGCCCTCCACCAAGACCGTACCCCGGCATCGCTCCAAAAGCGCGAAGCCAAGAGGGAACGCGCCGGACTTGCGAGATATATTGGAGGAGAAAGCAAGGCAATCCAGATCCATCTATGGATCACGTGGGCGCCCCACGACCCACGATGAATACCGTTGCACCGGATACAACAACTCCGGCCGGGCCGAACATAGCAGACAACGCTCCCTTGAGCTACGCCGTGATATTGCTCAATACAGAGGCGCCGCACACCCGCTTATGCTTCATCGACGAAGTAATGGATCATCAAATCCTCAAGGGTTTAAACCCGTAAACATTGAATCCTACGATGGCACAACAGACCCCGCGGTTTGGATCGAAGATTATCTCCTTCACATCCACATGGCACGCGGTGACGATCTCCACGCCATCAAGTATCTCCCACTCAAGCTTAAAGGACCATCTCGGCATTGGCTTAACGCTTGCCTGCAGAGTCAATTGGGTGTTGGGAAGACACGAAGCCGCATTCCTCGACAACTTCCGTGGCACATATGTGCGACCACCGACGCCGATGACCAAAGCCACATAATTCAGCAGCCGATTAATCGCCGATAGGTTCGGACATGGTTCTTAACAAAGAAAAATCAAATCGCCGATCGTCTCCGATGCAGAGGCCCTCGCAGCCTTCAAACATAACATCCGCGACGAGTGGCTAGCCCGCACCTAGGACAGGAAAAGCCGAAATCCATGGCAGCCCTCACATCCTTAATGACCCACTTCTGTGCGGGAGAGGATAGCTGGCTAGCTCGCAGCAACAACCTCAGTAAAAATTCTGGTAGTCCGGATACCAAGGACCACAATGGCAGGTCGCGTCGAAGCAAAAATAAATGCCGCGTTAACGGCGACGACAAGGAGGATACGACAGTCAACGCCGGATTCCGAGTCTCTAAACCCTATCAGCGGAAGAAGCCATTTAAAAGAACCACTCCGGGTCCGTCCAATTTGGACCGAATACTCGACCGCTCATGCCAGATACATGGCACCCCCGAAAAGCCAGCTAACCACACCAACAGAGATTGTTGGGTATTCAAGCCGGCAGGCAAGTTAATTGCCAAAAACAGTGACAAGGGGCTGCATAGCGATGACGAGGAAGAGACCCGGCCGCCGAACAGTAGAGGACAGAAGGGTTTCCCCCCACAAGTGCGGATGGTAAACATGATATATGCAACCCATATACCCAAGAGGGAGTGGAAGCGTGCACTAAGGGACGTATACGCGATGGAGCCAGTCGCCCCGAAGTTCAATCCATGGTCCTCTTGCCCGATCACTTTTGATCGAAGAGACCATCCGACCAGCATCCGCCTTGGCGGATTCGCTGCATTGGTTTTAGACCCAATCGTCGATGGATTTCACCTCACGAGAGTCCTGATGGATGGCGGCAGTAGCCTGAACCTGCTTTATCAGGATACAGTGTGCAAGATGGGCATAGACCCCTCAAGGATTAAACCCACAAAGACGACCTTCAAAGGCGTCATACCAGGTGTAGAGGCCAATTGTACAGGCTCAGTCACACTTGAAGTGGTCTTCGGATCCTCGGATAACTTCCAAAGCGAGGAGTTAATCTTCGACATAGTCCCGTTCCGCAGCGGCTATCACGCTCTGCTCGGACGAACCGCGTTTGCAAAGTTCAACGCGGTGCCGCATTATGCATACCTCAAGCTCAAGATGCCAGGCCCTCGTGGAGTCATTACGGTCAACGGAAATACGGAACGCCCTCCGAACGGAGGAACATACAATGCTCTCGCGGAAGTACAGAGCAGCCTTCTAAGGCAATTTTGAGTCCGCCGTTAAACGACCGGACACAAAGTGAAACGCGCCGAGCAACATCAATCAAGACCACCGCACGCCCGAGCATGCGAGTAATGCGGCCCCAACCCCAGCCCTCGCATGATTGTAAGACCAACCTCCGCAGACATCATTACGCCTGAGATACCATGGGCATAGGGGAGGGCACGACCTCAACAGACCCAGAGTGCGGCTCGACCACACCAGGGGCTCCCAAGTGTGTCCCCCTTCTTATTTTTATTTTTCTTCTTTTATATACAGGACTCCGTTTACCACAGGCCCTGTCCGGCGGTGAACCCGCCAAACTCACGATGCAACAGCTAGGGAGGAAAAAGGCTGCGACGAACACTCAGGTGGTCTCCATTACGAGCATTAAATTTGATTATACACACCAGTCCGCAGCCCACCCCTCGAGGGGGGACATGTTTAATTAGTCCAATCCTTGCTTACCAAGACTATTTGTATCATTCCGCACTCATAGCGAATTCCTTAAATAAATAATGCAGCATTTTTGCCTATAATCGCATCACTTTACATATATGTTCATTAATGACATCTTGCACCAGATATTTTGGTACGGCCGAATACACCGGGGCTTATGTTCCCGTGATTATGGTGTGATAAGTCCGAACACTTTCACAAGTGCGGCACCCTAACTTATAGCATTATATTAATCGGCTCGAATCATGTCTTGGGTCAATAGTTGGGTTTGCCTGGCCCCATGTTTTGGTACCTTACGCCCGCTCCGTCGGCTAAGGTAGCACCGGGAGAACCACCGCAATTGCGCCCGGTTGAGCCGGGGCAGCGCCTCAAAGGAGAAAGCTAAACCGATCGGCATGATAAGGCGAGAGATCGGTCGCTGTTCGAGAGGTCTTTTCGGGTCCCTAAAGACTTATGCCGCTCGAGCGAAGAACCGGATAATGTCCGACGAAAGCGTGGATAGCGCCCCGAATTCGGTCTTCCAAATACTAGGGGCTTCTTCGAAATTTAAAATTATAGAATTCTATGGCTAAGTGAGAGTGTTCAAGCATTATAAGTCCGGTTGCCTTGTTCGTTGTGTTGAGCGCCTCCCTAGATGGACCCAAAAATGGGAACAAGAGTGCTCAAATTTATCCCGAACACCCCAGCACTAGTGGCATGGGGGCTGAAGCCAACGACTTGCCATCTCTCAGATTTTATAAACGGCCGCACAGAAGGTAATATTTTAAATTAAACAAGCGTTGCTCAGCACATAGGAACAAAGTTTTCAGCGCACAGGATAATACATAGCGAGCCTACTCAATAATTACATCTTTGGGGCACTCATCCGCAATCTTGCGGGCACCCTTCAGGACAGTCTTATAGTACATCTCGGGCGTACGATACTCCTTGCCCGCTGGCGGCGCGTCAGTGATAAGCCTCTCCACATCCAGCTTGCCCAAGCAGCACCTTTTTGCGCGGCAAGGGCCCGACGAGCACCTTCAATACACGCTGAGCGCTTGATGACCTCCACCTGTGGGCACGATCCACCACCGCCAGACGAGGTCAAGTAGCTCCTGTGCACGGCCTCTCCAGCCACTGGCCGGACTATGAGGCCCTTCATGGCCTCCTCGGCTACCTTAGGAGTTCGACCAGTTGCTTCACTGGTCGCTAGGGGCACTGGATGGCCGGCCTCAACAGATCGAGACCGTGAGACCTTCCGAAAGCACATTTGCTCCCTAGGTGGTTTTGGTAATTAATGACAACATACTCGTGGTTGGACTAATGCTTTTAACAAGTATGTTTCAGGAAAGTCAACCACTCTGGCATGGCAAAAGGACTAGAGAGGTGAACCCCTAAGATGCTAAGGAAAACATTGGCAAAAGCTCAAGACTCCATTTTTTGGTTTAGTGATCCAAGATCACATTGAGTCCATAGGAAAGCCAATACTATTAAAAGGGGTGAGGTTATGATGATGATCCGTTGCTCTAAGGTGCTTAGTGATTTATCTCTCAAACATTCAGCAATCTTTCATTCCAACATAAAACCATAAGTAATCTCGGTCCCACCGATTCCAAACTCACCACACCGAGATGAACCACCTCACCATATAGCCAAACCCTAAGAATCTCGGATTTTCCGATTCCAAACTCGGTCATTCGAAATTGGTGTTGCCAAGCTTCAGAATCTTCAGACTCAAATCGGTGTCACCGAAATGAGAAAGTCGATCCCACCGAGATTGGCAAACCCTAGACTTTGGAAGAATCGGTCTAACCGAGATTGTATTTTCGGTCCCACCGAAAATCCCAACGTTCACAAGATTTGAACTTTCGGTCTCACCGAGTTGTCAACTTCGGTCTGACCGAGATTGCTCAAATGTGTGTAACGGTTGGATTTTGTGTGGAGGCTATAAATACCCCTCCACCTCCTCTTCATTTGTGGAGAGAGCCATCAGAAAGAACTACCACTCCTACCTTACATTTCTGAGAAGAAAACTACCTACCCTTGTGTTGAGATCAAGTTGCTCCACTCCCACCATATGAAACTTGATTTCTAGTCTTTCCAAGTTGCTTTCCACTCAATCCCCTCTTCCACCACAGCCAAATCAGTGAGGAGAGTTGAGTGTTGGGGAGATTATCATTTGAAGCACAAGAGCAAGGAGTTCATCATCACCAACCCCATCTATTACCTTTTGGAGGGTGGTGCCTCCTAGATTGGTTAGGTGTTGCTTGGGAGCCTCCGTCATGATGTGGAGTTGAACCAAGGAGTTTGTAAGGGCAAGGAGATCGCCTACTGTGAAGATCTACCCCGAGTAAGGCTAGTCCTCCGTGGGCGAAGCCATGATGGCATAGACAAGGTTGCTTCTTCGTGGACCCTCGTGGGTGGAGCCTCCGTGGACTCGCGCAACCGCTACCCTCCGTGGGTTGAAGTCTCCATCAACGTGGATTGACGATAGCACCACCTATCGGAACCACGAGAAAAATCTCCGTGTTCCAATTGCGTTTGCTCTTCACAATCTCTCTCTTACTATTCATGCAATTTACTTTCCGCTGCCCTATATTCTAGAATTGCATGCTTAGTATGTTGCTCGACTTGTATGCATGATGCTTGACTTGTTCTTCATTGTGAATTTGCTATGAACTTATGCTAATCAAGAGGCATAATCTTCTATCTTGTCGAGTTGTCTAATCACCCCCCCTCTAGACACTCTTGCCTTCAACGATCCTACAATTGGTATCAGAGCTTTGGTCTCCATTGCTTTGGTTTGCACACCATTGGAGGAAGATGGACGGTTCACGCTTGGGAGTGTTAGTCATAGAGTGCCTATTCTTGATGGAGTGTCCTATAACTCGTGGAGGATTGAAATGCTTGCTATCTTTAAGATATACAACTTATGCAAATATGTTGAAACCCCATATGTACCACCATTTGACCCCTTGCACCCTACTGTAGATGAAGAGCTTGATTTGCTTCAGAACCTTAGAACTGTCAATCTTATCATTAGAGGTTTGCTCGATAACTTGCTTGAGCTTGTCACTTAACTTTGAGTGCGCCCATGCTATGTGGAAGTTCTTGGAAGAACTTTATCCGGACTACTCGTTGAGAGGTCTTGATGAAATTCTATACAAGACTGTTGAATTTGATATGTTGCCCCAAAGATCCTAACTTTGATAAATGCTTCTTTGAGCTTCGTGATCTTATGAAAAGAAGGGTGATCCCGCTTTATCAATGTTCAATAAGAAATGCTCTTGTTTTGCATTCCGATGACTATTATCACGTTGATAAAACTGATGCAAGTCATTGTCAAATTGATCTAGGTATTGATGATGAATTATCTATGGGTCAATATGATGATGAGCATGAGCATGATGACGATTCGACACCGAGCTAGACAAGATCATGAAGAGTCTCATCTAATGGCAAATATGAGAGACTACATATCCGGTGGCAAAGAATGGATTCTTGATAGTGGATGCACCGATCACATGACCGGAGATGAAGACATGTTTCGAGAGCTTGCAAAGAACGATGGTCCACGCAAGTATGTGACTTTTGGAGACAACTCCAAGGGTAAGGTACTTGGCCTTGGTAAGGTGGCCATATCTCATGATAGCTCCATTAAAAATGTCATGCTTGTTGAATCACTTGGATACAATTTACTTTCCGTATCTAGATTAGCTGACTTTGGATACAATGTGCTATTCACCAAAGTAGATTGCCAAGTTTTTCGGAGTGACAATCATAACATGGTCTTTACTGGCATTCGTAGAGGTGACCTATACATTGTCGATTTCACTAAGAAAGCTCAACCTAGAACTTGCTTTATTGCTAAATCTGCAAAAGGTTGGCTTTGGCATAGAAGGCTTGGACATGTTGGTATGCGAAATTTAGATAAGCTAATCAAAGGTGATCACATTCTTGGTGTAAAAGATGTTTTCTTTGACAAAGATAGACTCTCGAAGTGCATGTCAAGCAGAAAACAGGTTGGAGGAAGTCATCCGTGAAGAATATCATGACCACAAGGAGACCGCTTGAGCTTCTTCATATGGATCTCTTCGTCCCAATGCTTACAAAAGCCTTGGTGGTAACTCCTTTGGTCTAGTTATTGTAGATGACTTTTCCAGATTTACGTGGGTATTTCTACTTGATGACAAATCGCAGGTTCGAAAATCTTCAAAACCTTTGCTAGAAAGGCTCGAATCAATTTGAGGTGAAGATCAAAAGGTTCGGAGGACAACGAACGGAGTTCAAGAACGCCCATGTAGACTCTTTTCTCGATGAGGAAGGATTCTACATGAGTTCTCACTACGCATACACCTCAACAAAACGGGGTTGTTGAGAGGAAGAACCGAACGCTCATTGAGATGGCGAGGACAATGCTTGATGAATACAAGACACCAAAACACTTTTGGGGTGAAGCCGTTGAGACAGCTTGTCATGCCATCAACAGACTTTATCTTCACAAGCTTCTCGGCAAGACTTCATACGAGCTCCTTACGGGTAACAAACCCCAAGTGGGATATTTTCGTGTCTTTGGTTCAAAGTGCTATATTGTTGATAAGCATCGTCGGTCTAAATTTGCTCCTAAAACTCATGAAGGCTTTTTCCTCGGTTATGGATCAAACTCTCACACTTACCGTGTCTACAATAATTTCACCCGAAAGGTTGAAGAGACGGTAGATGTGAAGTTTGATGAATCTAATGGCTCGCAAGTAGAGCAAATGCCTATTGATGTAGGAGACAAGGACCCATCAGAAGCCATTCAAGACTTATCCATTGGAAAGATTCGTCCCATGGAAGTGAAGGAGAGTACCTCATCTACATATGTGGAGCCCCCTACCTCACGGCAAGGTGAACCTCAAGGCAACATGGAGGCTTCCACAAGTGGAACTCACCAAGATGAGGAAGTGCGACAAGAAGATCCACCACAACCTCCTTCTCCACCACCTCAAGACAACACCAACAACACAGATGAAGAAGAAGATGAGGATGATGAGGAAGCTCAGCCACGGCCACGACAAAAGCTATCCCGAGTTCGAGAAAGAGTCAAGAAAGACCATCCCGTGGAACAAATGATGAATGACATCGACTCCGGGAGAATCACTCGCTCTAAAACTCGTTTAGCTAACTTTTGTGAGCATTACTCATTCATTTCAAGTCTTGAACCTATGAAGGTAGAAGAAGCGCTTGAAGACCCGGATTGGGTGAATGCTATGCATGAAGAGCTGCACAACTTCGAGAGGAACAACGTTTGGTCTTTGGTAGAGAAGCCCAATGATGACCAAAACGTCATTGGAACCAAATGGGTGTTTCGGAACAAGCAAGATGAAGATGGACAAGTCATCCGCAACAAGGCTCGCCTCAGAGCACAAGGTTACACACAAGTCGAAGGTATGGACTATGGTGAGACCTATGCCCCCGTTGCTAGACTTGAGTCCATTCGCATTCTTCTTGCTTATGCCAACCACCATAACATTACTCTCTATCAAATGGACATTAAAAGTGCTTTCCTAAATGGTGAAATTGAGGAGGAAGTATTTGTGAAACAACCTCCCGGATTTGTGAATCCTAAAAGCCTAATCATGTTTATAAATTGCACAAAGCTCTTTATGGTCTTAAACAAGCCCCTAGAGCTTGGTACAAATGCTTGACTAGCTTTCTTCTTGAAAAAGGATTTGAGATTGGTAAAATTGACTCAACGCTATTCACAAAAAGGGTTGACGGAGAACTATTTGTGTGCCAAATATATGTCGATGATATTATCTTTGGATCAACTAACCCTGATTTTAGTGAGAAGTTTGGGAAGCTTATGTCAGAGAAATATGAGATGTCCATGATGAGTGAACTCAAGTTCTTCCTTGGGTTGCAAATCAAGCAATCTAAGGAGGGTACTTTTGTCTCACAAACCAAGTACACTAAGGATCTCTTCAAGAAGTTCAACATGCAAGAGAGCAAAGGTATGAGAACCCCCATGCCTACTAATGGGCATAATGACTTGACTAAAGATGGAGAACCTGTTGATCAAAAGGTTTATCGATCCATGATTGGTTCTCTACTATATCTCTGTGCTTCTCGTCCTGATATAATGCTGAGTGTATGCATGTGTGCTCGATATCAAGCTGCTCCTAAAGAATGTCATCTTAAAGCTGTTAAAAGAATTGTGAGATATTTGATACACACACCTAACTTTGGCATTTGGTATCCTAAGAGGGCCTCTTTCGATCTTGTTGGCTATTCCGACTCGGACTATGCCGGAGACAAGATAGACAGAAAGTCGACTTCGGGTACATGTCAATTTCTTGGTCGATCCCTTGTGTCTTGGTCATCCAAGAAACAAAACTCGATATCGTTATCTACTGTAGAAGCAGAATATATTGCTGCTGGTTCGTGTTGTGCTCAGTTGCTATGGATGAAACAAATGCTTAAGGACTATGGGATACATGCAAGACATGTTCCTTTGCTTTGTGACAACGAGAGTGCAATTAAGATTGGACACAATCCCGTGCAACACTCTCGCACGAAACACATTGAAGTTCGTCACCATTTTATTCGTGATCATATTGCTAAGGGTGACATTGATCTTAAGCATGTTCGCACTGACAAACAGCTTGCAGATATCTTCACAAAACCACTTGATGAGAAAGTATTTTGTCGCTTGAGGAGTGAGTTGAACATCATTGATGCTTCAAACTTGGAGTGAAAACTCCATTGATGCGTGCAAGGCTTGAGCCTAATTGACTAATCCTTGATATTTCTCTTATGATGATGATCATATGTCTTGGACACATTTGCCCCCTTGTATTGCATCTAACTTCTTGCAGGTACTTGGATAGTCTACATTCCACAAGATTATCACACTCACTCAAATCATGAGTAATCTTGTCATTGACCAAGTATCTAGCCCCTTTGGGATGTTGAGTTCAAGGAACAAAATTTCACATATCCTTTTTTGACACCATATACTTCTAGTACTTCACTCATGTCATATTGGATATTCTTGAGTATTTCCTTGCTTGCCTAACCCATGTAGGAAGATGAACTACACACTTGAAAATGGTGCTCCAACTTCACATCCTATGAGCATCAATAACAAGTTCACCTACATGAGAACAAGCAACAACAAGCCCAAGGTATGTCTCTCACATCATGAAAAAGCGTTGCCCAAAGATTTGAGTACAAGCAGTTTCAAAAGATGTGATAACATCAAATGCTTTATCGAAAAATGGTAACCCCATTTTGAGCTTAAACAATGAGTATGACCTATGATCAAATGTTCTCATTTGACTCCTAAGTCAATATACTCAAACATAGGTGACTTTGTCGCCGACCCCTGTCTAGATGAAGTACATCTGTTTTGGAGTTTTCTGTTTTTCTCTTATGCTCTCTCATTGAGTTTCCTTGTTTTTTTTTAAAAAAACTTCATCTAGCACTCTTTTCATTGCTGTTTACTTCGTTCTTGAGAATATTCTTTTCCGCTCTGATAAATTCCCTGAAAATCTTTTACAAATTCATTGCAAATCTTTCAAACATTTCTTGCAAAGTGAGCTGAATTATTTCAGATTTTCCTGGAACTAAACTCAAGGCCACCGATTCAATAATTTCGGTCTTACCGAAAAGGATCAGCCCTAAGTCTCGACTTTCGGCCTCACCGATCCATATCATTTCGTGTCACCGATTTACATTCATCAGATATCATCATCTACAGCTCATCTGAATGATTTACATTCCACATACTAAATTTGCTCAGATGTGATTCTTAATGAACCCATTTCCTTCCTTCCATCTTTCCTGCCCTCCCGGTTTCTCGTCCTTTTCGCACTTGATGTCAAAGGGGGAGAAGATTTAGGGGGAGCTGGGGGAGCTGAGGAACTTAAGGGAAGATTGGAGAATAAGGGGAGAAAAGATATCTTAAAGGAAGAAAAACATCCTTACCTTAAGGGGAAGAGGATCACATCAAAGCTTTGCCATATACTTCACTGTGATAATACCTTCTCTTGGCATTATTCTTCTGATTTTGTTTTTCTTGCTCTCACCATTGGTATCTTCTGAAAAGTACAATTGGTATCTTATGAAAAGCAAAATCTCTCAGAGCTCATTGAAAATCTTTTAGTCTTGGGAGACATGTTGGCTGATTCAAGCTAGTGCTCAACATGATACACTCTTTATACATGTCATCCCTGGCTTGGTACTCTTGATGTTCTTGCTACTGGTTGAAGAACTACTCTTGTGTTATCTAACCGTGTTTTCCCAAGTTTATTTCTTCAGGCACATCACCAAGGAACTTCAAGGTAAGTATATGCATCTTGCAGGATGTGCATGATGGTAACTTGCTTGTGAATACTTGTTTGCAAGAAATCACCATGCACATATACATCATATCTCATTTACCTTATCTGCTCTGATGCATATAGCCAAGCTGCATGCAGACACCTTGCTTTTCTCTCATGTGTGCTTGTGGTAGTCCAAAACCAAAATCTAAAATCTTGCACACTTGTAGGGGAGCTTGTGTACTACATGTCTGTCAAAGCTTTAATGTTAACCATGTCTTTCTTTTAGTAAGCTTTGATATCCTTTTCTGTGTGTTGCCATCAATTACCAAAAAGGGGGAGATTGAAAGCACATTTGCTCCCTAGGTGGTTTTGGTAATTAATGACAACATACTCTGTGGTTGGACTAATGCTTTTAACAAGTATGTTTCAGAAAGTCAACCACTCTGCATGGCAAAAGGACTAGAGAGGTGAACCCCTAAGATGCTAAGGAAAACATTGGCAAAAGCTCAAGACTCCATTTTTGGTTTAGTGATCCAAGATCACATTGAGTCCATAGGAAAGCCAATACTATTAAAAGGGGGTGAGGTTATGATGATGATCTGGTTGCTCTAAGGTGCTTAGTGATTTATCTCTCAAACATTCAGCAATCTTTCATTCCAACATAAAACCATAAGTAATCTCGGTCCCACCGATTCCAAACTCACCACACCGAGATGAACCACCTCACCATATAGCCAAACCCTAAGAATCTCGGATTTTCCGATTCCAAACTCGGTCATTCGAAATTGGTGTTGCCAAGCTTCAGAATCTTCAGACTCAAATCGGTGTCACCGAAATGAGAAAGTCGGTCCCACCGAGATTGGCAAACCCTAGACTTTGGAAGAATCGGTCTAACCGAGATTGTATTTTCGGTCCCACGAAAATCCCAACGCTCACAAGATTTGAACTTTCGGTCTCACCGAGTTGTCAACTTCGGTCCGACCGAGATTGCTCAAATGTGTGTAACGGTTGGATTTTGTGTGGAGGCTATAAATACCCTCCACCTCCTCTTCATTTGTGGAGAGAGCCATCGAAAGAACTACCACTCCTACCTTACATTTTCGAGAAGAAAACTACCTACCCTTGTGTTGAGATCAAGTTGCTCCACTCCCACCATATGAAACTTGATTTCTAGTCTTTCCAAGTTGCTTTCCACTCAATCCCTCTTCCACCACAGCCAAATCGGTGAGGAGAGTTGAGTGTTGGGGAGATTATCATTTGAAGCACAAGAGCAAGGAGTTCATCATCACCAACCCCATCTATTACCTTTTGGAGGGTGGTGCCTCCTAGATTGGTTAGGTGTTGCTTGGGAGCCTCCGTCATGATGTGGAGTTGAACCAAGGAGTTTGTAAGGGCAAGGAGATCGCCTACTTCGTGAAGATCTACCCCGAGTAAGGCTAGTCCTCCGTGGGCGAAGCCATGATGGCATAGACAAGGTTGCTTCTTCGTGGACCCTCGTGGGTGGAGCCTCCGTGGACTCGCAAGAACTGCTACCCTCCGTGGGTTGAAGTCTCCATCAACGTGGATTGACGATAGCACCACCTATCGGAACCACGAGAAAAATCTCCGTGTCTCCAATTATGCTTGCTCTTCACAATCTCTCTCTTACTATTCATGCAATTTACTTTCCGCTGCCCTATATTCTAGAATTGCATGCTTAGTATGTTGCTCGACTTGTATGCATGATGCTTGACTTGTTCTTCATTGTGAATTTGCTATGAACTTATGCTAATCAAGAGGCATAATCTTTTATCTTGTCGAGTTGTCTAATCACCCCCCCTCTAGACACTCTTGCCTTCAACGATCCTACACCTTCTCCATTGAGCTCCCCTCCTCGCCACGGTAGAATGCGGCGGCATCAGATACACTGCGAGGCAGATCTGCAAACGCCCCTGGAGAGCTCCGAATTCGGGTAAGTGTCAGGTAGTTTACATTAACATGCTTACTTTGCATGAAAAATGCCTTACCCGCCGCTATTTTCTTCACATCCTCAACCTCCTGAAGGGCCTTACGGGCCTCGGCCTTGGTGGACTTGGCACTTTCGAGAGCCGAGGTGAGCTTAGTCTCTCGAGTCTTGGAGTTGCGCTCCAAACTCTCATGCTTCTCCATGAGAGCCTGGAGCTCTTGCCGCACCTCCGCCACCCGCGCCTCCTGCTTCTCTCGCTCTGCCAGTTTCACGGCCAGATTATGCGTTCGTCATGGACACAACCTCCTTCGTGGTTGCCACCTCATTCGTGGCCCTGCAGCATCCATGTTATCCTTGTTATTCTTTATTGCAACCTAAATCCTTTTCTGTAAGGTAACTATTCAAAATGGTGTTACTCACCTTCTTTGTCCTCGAGCTGCTTCTTGGCACGCCCGAGCTCTTGCTCGAACCGCTCGAGATCCTGCTTCAATGCACCGACCTCCGCATCGGTCGGCAGAGGTCAACAGCGAGCCTCGCAAACCCATATTGACATACTTTTAGCAACCTCACAGATATCTTTTAGATCCTCATCCGGCTTTTCTTTCCGAACACCGAACTGAGCATCAGGGGCTATTGTCTATGCAGTATTACATTACATAATTTTAACTTCTTACCTCAAAGCCTGTTAGAAGGCTACTGCAGGCTTTGGTCAGCGTGCTCTTGGCGAGCCGAACCTTCTGAATCACCGCACTCATGATAGTGCGGTGTTCTTCCTCGATGGAAGCGCCTTTGAGCGCCTCCAGCAAGTTGTCCGGCGCCTCCAGTTGGACGGAGGCCGCCGGCGTCATGGTCTTGCCCTTCTTGCGAAGGGGCCGCCTGCCGGACTCCGGAACCACTGCGGGTTCCGGTGTGGAGTCCGGTGCAAAGTCCGGGAGGCTTCCTTGCGGCACCTCCGGAGCCTCCTCCTGATGGGTCCCTTCATGGGATCCCACCTCGGCGTCCTCAGCGGCGCGAGGGGTGGAGGCAGTCGGGATGGAATCCACATCCGACGGAGCCAACGACCCGCTCGATGAAGCGGGGAGATCATCATCGGCCGGACTGCAGGCAGTATGCGGCATTAGAAGGACACTATGTGACACAAAAGAGAAATTATAAATCATTTAGGGATCCGGATATTTACGATCTCGCCGGAGGCCTGGCCCTTGAAGGCCACTCTTCGCCGCCAACGTTGGTGTTGGCAGAGCTGTCCGGGGGAATAGTTCTTCCCCTCTTGGACCCTTCGGCCTCCCCTGTTGGGGAAGCCTTCCTCTTCCTCTCTCCCTCCTTTGGGAGAGAGTCTTCTTCCTCCTCCTCATCTTCGGGGGAGGAGTCCACCTCGGAGTCGTCGGAGACCTGAAAACGGGAACTCTTTCGAGTGCCCGTGGCCACCTTCTTGGCCTTCTTCTCCGGCACCACATGCGGTGCCGGAACCAGCAGCCCCTCTAGACGGGCGTCTACTGGGTTTTCTGGCATGGGAGCCGGGCAGATGAGCTGCTCAGCCTTCTTCATCCAGTCCTGTCAAAGGAAAAGGGAGATTGAAACCCGCTTAGGGTTGAACTATTAACAACAAGTGTCCCGTAAAGGGGTAGAATCACTTACCTCATCAGCTGGACGCTGCGAGTGAAATCCGCGATCTTCTATTGCGGATGCGGGGGCTTGGCGCCCTTAAACAGCACCTCCAGCGCCTTCAGACGTCAGGTCGAAGAGCCCGCCAACGCCTGGTGCTGTTCCGGATCGAACTCCCACAGATTGAATGCCCGTTTGGCATGGGAAAATCCGCGACGAGCATGACTTGGACCACGTTAACAAGCCCGAGCTTCTTGTTCACCAGCACTGGATCTGAGCTTGACTCCGTCGGCTCCTTCGAACTACCCCATAGCAAGCCCTTCTCTTTCCAGGAGGTGAGCTGCACAGGGATACCATATCTGAACTCAGGGGCCACCGCCCACAAAGGGTCACGCGGCTCGGTGATGTAGAACCACCCCGACTGCCACCCCTTGACGGACTCCACGAAGGCCCCTTCGAACCAGAGGACGTTGGGCATCTTGCCCAACATGGTGCCTCCGACTACCTGTGTGCCCTTCACTACCTTCGCTTGACATTGAAGGTCTTGAGACACAAGTCAAGTGGGGCTGGATGCAGAGGAAGGCTCGCACACGCACGATAAACGCCGAGATGTTGAGGATGAAGTTCGCGCCAGATCGTGGAAATCCGTGCCATAGTAGAACATGAGCCCCGGACAAAGGGGTGAAGTGGAAAGCCCATCCGCGGAGGAAGTGGGGGAGAAATACGACCCTCTCATGGGGCCTGGGGGTGGGGATGAGCTGCCCCTGGTCGGGCAGCCGATGCGCGATGTCGCCGGAAAGGTATCCGGCGCTGCGCAGTTTGGCGATGTGCTCCTCCTTAACGGCGGAGGCCAACCATTTACCTCCTGCTCCGGACATGGTCGGAGAAGGTCGAGACGAGATGCGCGAACTTGGGCGCTGGAGCTCGAGTGCGCGGAGATGGATAAGCAAAGGAAGAAGAAGGCGTAGGTGAAAAGGTGAATCCTTATCCCTTATATATAGGCGGACAAAGACTATGCGTCCCCACTGGCCTGGTAAAACTCGCTTATCTCCCAAGCGCCACCATCAATGGCGCGGTTGGGTTACCCACGTCCGTATTGATGAGAATCCCGGAATAAGGGGAACACGATCTCTGCTTCGACAAGACGTGCCAAGGAAACCGCTTCGCTAAACGCGCTGAGGTGGTATAATAAGAAACAATTCAAGTAAAGGCTTGGTAGTGGCGTGACGTCATGCCGCGAAATATGTCAGTAGATTGAACTTGTGTACATTTTATTGTCTCTATGGTGGAATGTGGAATTTATTTTGCAGAGCTGGACACTATCCTAGTGTTCACAATCTTCTTTAGATTATTCGGAGGAGGAACCCGCCTTGCAATGCCGAACATTATGCGCGCCAGACTCATCGTCATTGAAGCCAGGTTCAGGGGCTACTAAGGGAGTCCTAGACTAGGGGGTGTCCGGACAGCCGGACTATCATCGTCCGCCGGACTCCAAGACTATGAAGATACAAGATTGAAGACTTTGTCCCGTGTCCGGATGGGACTTTCCTTGGCGTGGAAGGCAAGCTTGGCAATACGGATATGTAGATCTCCTACCATTGTAACCGACTATGTGTAACCCTAGCCCTCTCCGGTGTCTATATAAACCGGAGGGCTTTAGTCCGTAGGACACAACATCCATTACAACAATCATACCATAGGCTAGCTTCTAGGGTTTAGCCTCCTTGATCTCGTGGTAGATCCACCCTTGTAATACACATCATCAATATTAATCAAGCAGGACGTAGGGTTTTACCTCCATCAAGAGGGCCCGAACCTGGGTAAAACATCGTGTCCCTTGTCTCATGTTACCGTCCGCCTCGACGCACAGTTCGGGACCCCCTACCCGAGATCCGCCGGTTTTGACACCGACACCTACACTTAATGATCATTACAGAGACGAACTGATCGCCCGACCATTGTCATCCCGGCGTGGCTCTAGGTATTCTGCTCTCTGAGTGAAATTAGGTACTCCGAGTGAATCACGATGGTCTAGTGGTGGAGGAGTAACCAAGTGTATCTTGTGTCGAGTGACTTGCATGTTGCGGTCATTCCAGTCGACACCTCCTTTCTAACCATGTAAATCTTGAATCCTCGTATATAGTGTCCTTGGGCAGGTCATGTAGGTCAGGCCTAGGGCCCTACCCTAGGTACATGTCATCGTTAGTGTCCATTGCTATTTTTTTTGCTTGTTTTGGCTTTTCAGAAAATAAATATCAAACAGAGTCCAAATGGAGAAAAACTTTGGATTGTTTTTTTGGACTAGAAGGGAACCTAGAAGGTTTGGGAGAAGACTTGGGGAGTCACGAGGGAGCGACAAGCCCAGGGGGCGCACTCCAGGGGGGTAGGCATGCCCTCCAGTCTCGTGGGCCCCTCGTGGGACCTCTTGACCTAATTCCACCTCTATAAATTCCCAAATATTCCCAATACATCAGAGAGCACCTGAAATGCTTTTTCCGCTGCAGCAAGTTTCTGTTCTCCCGTGAGCCCATCTGGAGGCATTTTCCAGCACCCTGCCAGAGGGGAATCGATGGTGGAGGCTTCTACATCATCGTTTCCGCCCTTTCAGTGATGCATGAGTAGTTCACCACAAACCTACGGGTCCATAGCTAGTAGCTAGATGGCTTCTTCTCTCTCTTTGATCTTCAATACAATGTTCTCCTTGATGTTCTTGGAGTCTATTCGATGTAATCTTCTTTCGCAGTGTCTTTGTTGGGATCCGATGAATTGTTGGTTTATGATCAGATTATTCTTGAATATTAATTGAGTCTTCTCTGAATTATTTTATGCATGATTATTATAGCATTGTATTTCTCTTTGATATATCTGTTTAGTTTGGCCTACTAGATTGATTTTTTTTTTTGCAATGGGAGAGGTGCTTTGTGATGGGTTCAATCTTGCAGTGATCAATCCAAGTGACAAAAAGGGACATGACACATATTTGTATTGTTGCCACTAAGGATAAAAAGATGGGGTTTATTCATATTGCTTAGGTTTACTTTGCCTACATCATGTCATCTTGCTTAAGGCGTTACTCAGTTTTCATTAACCTAATACACTAGATGCATGCTAGATAGCGGTTGATGGGTGGAGTAATAGTAGTAGATGCAGACAAGAGTCGATTTACTAGTCTTGGACGTGATTCCTATATACATGATCGTTGCCTTGAGTATCGTCAAAACTATGCGCTTTTCTATCAATTGCCCAAGATTAATTTGTTCACCCACCGTACTTTATGTGCTCGAGAGAGAAGCCTCTAGTGAAAACTATGGCCCACGGGTCTACTTTTATCATATATAAAATCCAAAAATACCTTGATGCAATTTATTTACCATTACTTTATTTACCTACCACTACAAGATTTGATCCTGGCAAATAACCCCCGAGGGGATAGACACCCCCCTTATTTTCGTTGGGTGCAAGTATTTGCTTTTGTGTGTGCATGTGATGCTACCGAGGTTCTATGTGGTTCTCCTACTGGATTGATAACCTTGGTTCTTAACTGAGGAAAGTAGTTATCTCTACTGTACTGCTTCATCCTCTCCTCTTCGAAGAAATCCCAACACAACTCACAAGTAGCAATATGCTCCCTAGGGAACAGTAAATGATAAATTATTATTTTCATACGATTTCTCTAGAACATTTTTTCAAGGCAACACGCTAATGGATCACATTAACTAAGTTAAACTATCCATACACGCCCACCACATGTTTATCCGAATGGTTAGAGATGTGGTCATTGTGGCGGCTAGGTTCTATAATTGTCGCATTCGTGTGGCTATTTAATAACGTTCTATAATGGCAAAGTACACCAATTATCATTAGAATATGCTTTTAGAAGAGCCACATGCAGTTCTTATTCCCATATATTCTTCCGCACATCTTTGGGAACAAATGAAAAATTAATGCAAAAGAACCCTCCGTAAACACCAGACTCGACCTTATTTTCTCATCCTGAAAGATTACTCTTGCAACCCTAGATGCCCAAAAGGATGCCTTGGTTTATATTAAAATCCCAAACCGCCACAAAAATACTACATATTTACACCTACAATCCTAGCCCCATCTAAAATACAATATATTCACATTTAAAATCTTGGTTCGTGCAAAAAATACTCTAGATTCACATTTAGAACCCAACCACCACCAACAGTTTTCATATACCACCACAACCTCTATGGTCACCTTGAGTTAACACTTACAATGCTAGCCGCTACCAAAGATAACCCAGCTTCATATTTAAGACCACTAAACTGACCCATCTTTACTCAATGGTGGATTATGAAGGAGCCAATGGTCATTCAAACTTTAGCTGCACATAGTCGAAACACTAGTCCTCCGAATAAGCTTGAGAGGGGAGATTGTGGTATTTACAGGTGTGCGGAAAGTAGAAATGGGTGTCTTTCTTGGCTATGGATGGCAATGGTTTCAAATATTGGGTAGAGAATCATGAGGTGTGTCTATGTTGTTTCAGCGATGAATTTTATCATGACCTTAGAGAACGGTGGCCATTGTAGCTTGTAAAGCCAATGGGCAATGGACAATGATGTTCACTTAGTTGTTGGGAATATGGTTATTTGTGTCATCCTTCAGTAGCGGCTATTTGGTGAGGATGGATCATGGTAGCATGGGCAACCTAGCAAGCATACATGTCGTTATAAACTTTTATGTTCACTTGTTACTTTATAGGGTCTTGTGTATGTTGGTAGAGGTAAGCTCCATATATGGACTTGTCCTTTTACATTTTTCTTACATCTTAATACGAACGTGTAATCTACGGTGTATGTTGAAATAAGCTAATACTAATGGTCAACAAAAGCACATATTGGCAGTAAAATTGTTTCTAGATCTTTCACTATTCATAAAGAGTGGACCTTATTTTGTCTTCCTCCATCTTTCTTGTCCATGTAAACAAGGTTGTATGTATTTGTATGACAAATTCGACTGGTACTGATAGTTTTGTATAGAAGTTTTATTTCATGATCTCTCCTGGTTATGATGCTTATAGAAATCCTTGTGATAAGAAATTTATTCGTACTTATAATAGACAATAGCCCGCGTCGCTTTGATTGCCGAGGATAGGACAATAAGAGAGAATATGGTTTTGATTTTTTTTATATAGTGCTCTAGAACTTATGTACAAGGTAACCCAAAATAGGATCACCTAAACTAAGTTAGGTTATTTAGCCATGTGCAACACACATGTTTCCAAAGGTTGGTGGTGCCATAGAGTGGCTAGGTTTTACAAATGTCTCTATGCATTGTGCAATAGACTTCTATAGTGACCAGATATGGCAAGAAACATTATGATATATGCTTTCAGAAGAGCACCATTTATAATAATTGTAATAGTCTCTCTCCCACACGCATTTCTAGCAAATATATACAGGAAATTTGTGCAGAAGAACCCTTATGAATTCCAGACATGACCTTATGTTCTCATCCCATCATTAAAAGCCCAAACATACAACCCTAGCTAAAAACATTTGACTCATAATCCTTAGCGCCACAACAAATATCCCACCTTTACATCTACAACCCTAGCTCCACAAATATACTGTATAGTCAAATTTACAACCACTGCCGCAAAAGGTACCCAATATTTGCACATTAAACCCAAGCTGCCACCAAAGTATGCATTTACAATCCAGCAAGCTATGAGATCACCCTCCATCGAAAAACCCTATGAGATCACCCCTTGCATGTTTAAAACCGTAAGTTTCACATATTTGTCATCTCTATCTTTTCTATCAACACATGTGTAGTATATATGAAAAACATGAATAAATCTACATTAACACTAATTGACACCTTTTATTTTCATCCATTCATTTCAAGTAACATTTTGATCCAAAACTCACTTAAATTACCAACTACTCCAGGTTCACAATTATAACCAATAAGGAGTTTTTGGAGGATTCAATTGACTACTCATTCACTAGATATGGTGGATTGCCTAGGAGTCGGGGTGATCCTACATTTTCGCTTTGCGTGGTGGCATCATTCAACCTTCTAATAAGCTCAAAAGGGGTAGTTATGATAGATACTAGCCTGTGTCACTTTGATTGTTGAGGATATGACAATATGATTTATAAATGGTTCTTTTTCACACGGATGCTCTAGAACTTTCATTGTCGAGGATAGGACAATAGGTGACAATATGTTAAAAGATGACCACATTAACTAAGTTAGGTTATGCAGTTGCATGCAACACACGCGTATCTGAAATGTTAGATATGTAATAATTGTGGTGGCTAGGTCTTATAAATGTTTCTTTCATGTGTGTAATCAATAGACATCTATAGTGACCAGAGACAACAAAAATCGTTATGATATATGCTTTTCATAAGAGCATCGCGCCATAATAATTTCTTGAAACACCCCGTTGTGAAGTGTGTACAAATATGCAAAGAAACATAAACACTACCTATGACCTTTTCCCCCTCTTTTCAATCATAAACAAACCAATTTATAATCCTATGCAAGAATACATCAATTCACATTTATACCCTTAGCGCCATAGTAAATATCTTATTTTTACATCTACAACCCTAGCCCCATTAAAGACAACTTAGACTCACATGCACAACCCATGCTGTGAAAATACCAAAGATTTGCATATTAAACCCTAGACGCCACTAAAATTTGCATTTAAAACCCTAATAGGATGAGGTTTAACTTCACAAGCCTAACTACCACCAAAGATACAACTTCACATTTTAAAACCCTACTCGTCACCTATTTTTCTCGTCCCTAGATTATGTAGACGTTTGTAGTATATATTAACATGCATGAAAAGATCTCCATAAATCCTAGTCACTACCTTTTATTTTCATCCATTCACTTAAAATAATAATAATCACATTAGGACCCAAGAACCACTTAAATTACCAATTACCCTGGATCCACATTTAAATGCAATAGGGAGTGCCCGGCGGGTTCAATCTACCACCCCTTCAATGGATATGATGGCCATTTACAACCCATGTTGAAAAAATACCCAAGAGTTCCACCACAAAAGTTAGCATTTACATCCCTAAGAGCCTCCAACATTGGCTCAGGGTTTACAATTACAAGCCTTACCACCACCAAAGATACGGCTTCACATTTAAAACAGTATGTGTCACCTATTTTCTCATCCCTATCTTTTGTAGACATTTGTAGTGTATATGAATGCATATAAAAAATGTCCATAAACCCTAGCCGCCACCTTTTATTTTCATCCATTCATTTAAAAATTAATAATCGCATTACAACCAAGAATCACTTAAATTGCCAATTAGCTCATCTCCGCATTTATATGCAATAGGGAGTGCACGGCGGGTTCAACCTACCACTCCTTCAATGGATATGATGGATTGTCTAGGAGTTGGGGGTCATCCGACACTTTCGCCCTACGTGGTGGCATGAACTAACGTTCAAATAAGCTTAGAAGGGGCCACTGTGATATATACTAGCTTGTGTCACTTTGATTGTTGAGAATAAAATAATATGTGAGAATATGATCCATAAATGGTTCTTTTCATACGAGTGCCCTAGATCTTTGATTGTCAAGGATAAGAAAAGTAGTAACATTATGGTTCCAAAAGAGAATCACATTAATTAATTTAGGTTATGAAATTGTGTGAAATGCACATGTATTCGAAAGGTTGTAGATGTCATAATTTGGTGGCTAAGTTTTATGAATGTGTTCTTTCACGCGTGTATTCATAGACATCTATAGTGACCAAAGACAAGAAAAATCATTATGATATATGCTTTCGTAAGATCACTATGTTTTTTTGAAGAATCAGTGACAGTGGGAGAGGCTCCCACTGACATTGTATTACTCACAACATAATAGTTACATGTGTTATTATAATTGTTCTAATACCCCCCCACATTTATGGCAACTGCGTATGATTGTACAAAATAAAACATGTAAATGCTACTCATGACCTTGTTTTCTAGTCCCATCGTGTAGAGAACCGAACTTACAACTCTAGGCAAAAAATATGTTGATTCATATTTATCCCTTAGAGCCACAATAAATACCCTAAATTTACATCTATAACCCTAGCTTCCTAAAAGAACAAACTATACTCACATTTACACCCCCACATTTGCATATCAAATCGCAGGCTCCTAGCAGACAGTAAAGTTTGCAGTTCAACCTAAGAACCATTGACATCACACACAAGGTTTACATTTACAAGTCTAACTGCCACTAAATATACGACTCCACATTTAAAACCCTACGTGTCGCCTATTTTTCTCGTCCCTAGAAATTGCCCATTTGTTTTAAATATACTCATGATCACCCAAGAACCACTTAAATTATCAATTACCTTGGCTCCACATGTATAAGCAACATGGAGTGCATGGCGGGTTCAATCCACCACTCCTTCAGTGGATAAGATGGACCATTTAGGAGTCAGGGTCATCTGACACTTTGGCTCCAATTGCTCATATTAACAGTCCTTCAAATAAGATCAAAAAGGTTACTTATGAGAGTTGCTAGCTTGTGTCACTTTGATTGCCGATGTTAGGGCACTATGTGAGAATATGGTCCATAAATGGTTCTTTTCACATGAGCTATCTAGAAATTTGATTGCCAACGATAGGACAATAGGGGACAATATGGTTTTGAAAGAGAATCACTGTAACATCCCAAATTTTCAATTTGGAATGTTATACATTAGGTCATCATTGCATATCATATTTTATTGCATTTTTGGTTGGTCCTAGAAATTCTAAGCAACTCAAAGACCCACGGAGAGAGTTGAGGATTTCGTTATTTCATATTTGAGTTTTATCAAATTTTCAAAAGAGGATTATTTGGTTTTAATTATTTTCTTTTCAAATATTTCTTTTATGAAAATAAAAGAGAGGGGATAAAATGACTTCTGCAAAATAAAGAAATATTGGAGGAAAAATATTAAAATCAAATAAGAATTTTATTCGGAGTTTTATTGCTATCTTATTTGAATTAGGAAAAAATGCGTTTTTCAAAATTGCATTAGGGGCCAAAATAAATGTTCACTTTGTCCGCAATATTATTAGAGGACCGTGAAAATTTATTTCAGGAACTTTGGACTCCGTTTAGTATTTCTTTTATTAGTTTTTCTGCGTCAGGATTATTTAAAAAAAAGTGAATCGACCTTACCGGGCCGTGTCCGACCTGGACTCCGCACCCGATCGGCCTTATAAGCCGGGGGCCCGACCACGCCAGCCCGCTAGCCCCGCCCGCCAAAACCCTAGCCGCCGCCGCTGCCCGCCGCCGCCACACCACCGCCGGAGCCCGTCTGCCGCAACCCGCGCCGAGTCGCCGTCCTCCGCCCCCGCCGAGCCCGACCTCGCCGGAGTTATCGCCGCCGCCGCTGCCATCGGTTTTCTCGGGAAAACCGCTCGTTCGTTCGTACGTTCATTTTAACGAACGCTATTCGTCAGTTAGCCACAGACAACTAACGTTCATTCGTTAGCCTGTTCATCGCGTTTTGTGTTTCCAGGGTTTTTCCGCGATTATTTTCGATCGCGATTTGTGCCCTGATCTTCGTTTTAGTTTATCTTTTCACTCGCTTTTCCGAATCAGGTGATTCAAGCGCCTAGATCTTCGTCTTGAAGCTCTCTTTTTGCTTAACCCACTTGAACAAGATTTTGGTACTGTAAAATTTTACTTTAATCCAGATTAGTAAACGAATCTTTTTTCTTTCATAGTTTGAGTTCCGTTGCTCCGTTTGATTTGATTCTTTTTGCAAACCGGAGTTCTTCAGTTGAACTTTCTGGTTAGACCTTTTATTTGAGTTTTACCCGTGTTTCTAGTTGAGTGCTTATGTATGCTATTGTTTGTTTGCGATAGGGTACCCGGAGTGCAAAGCGTACTACTACGAGTCTCTAGGTTTTGCGGACCATCAGCAAGGCAAGTAACACTTTGATCATACATCTTTATTACCCAGTTTTTATGCATTAGATCAACCCTCAAACATTGCATGGTTAGGATCTGTATAACATGTGGGTTTGGAAAGTAGATGATGAGGTAGAACCTATTGCCTTTCTATTATCAAACCTTTGGGAGTTACTTCTACGTTATGCTTATATTGCTATGCTATGCACGTAGACGTGGATTGGGTGAGCAAATCCATTACATATGTGAGTATTTTTAATTAAAGGTTAACTTAAAGTGGACACTTAAATACACATCTGTGTGGATTGTTTGAGGCACCCCGGAGTACCCAGTGGTTGGTAGGGCACGTGGAGAATCCAGTGTTGTCCTAGGATATCTCGGAGTACCCGTGTGATCATCCTACGGTTCGCCACCCATGCTCAAGGGGATCAAGATTATTCATGCTAGAAACTTCCGTGTGCAGCCACAAGCGAATATGGGCTCTGGCGTAGTTGAGTATGTTGCGTGAGCTCTTGAAGAGGTAGACTAGCAGATGTAGTGGGTTGTATGTGGTACTGTCTACCCAGAGTAGAGAGTTAATGTTTCAGAAAGGCTATGTCTCGATCCTCCGATCATGGATGTGTTCGAGTCTTGTGGGGAAAAGTGCGCAAACCTCTGCAGAGTGTACAAACTAATCATGATTAGCCGTGTCCCCGGTTATGGACATCTTGAGTATCTGGTTCTTGGATTATCGTGTTGATGTCATCACTCTAAATTAATTTGAATGGGTTTAATGATGATGTTTAATTGGGATTGAGTTGGAGGAACCTTCTCAATGTTTAACAACCACCATGATAGTTAAATAAAATCTATTCCTTTGTTGTAGGAAAAAATTGGCTTTATGCAAAACTGTAACCATAGAGCTTTCCACCAGCCATATATGCATGTAGTGATAGCATTCATTCTGTTCATTACTCTATGTGTTACATTGCCAAAGATATTCCATGTGTGATTGTTTTGGGCTGCAACATTTCATGTTACAGACTTTTCAGACGACGAGTAAGGTGCCATAGGTCGTTGTCGTTCACTCTGCTATGCTGTTGGAGTTTGATGGACTCACTTTATCTTCCAAGCCTTCCGCTGTTATCGTTTTTAGATGGCCTTAAGCCATATTCTTGTAATAAATTCTCTTTTGAGACATTCGATGTAATAAGTGTGTGACTGAAACTCTGCTATAAATCCTCAAGTACTGTGTGTGTCAGCATTACCGATCCAGGGATGACACTGATGCACAGAGACTAGACTGTTTGAGGTCTGGTCGCTACAAGATGGTATAAGAGCACACGCTGAGTATAGGACATGACCACTAAGCTAAAACCATAGGTCACTACTCTCTTCTCATTTTTGGCTCCTCTCCTTTTTCTACTCTATAGGATGGCGGATGCATGGAACAAGTTTACACAACCGGATGAAGACACTCCTTTTGGACGACACTTGAAGGAAGTTACTAGGTACCTGAATATTGGAATACCAAGCTTCACCAGGACCTACATTGCCACTTTACCAGAAGAGGAGCGTTGGATGATTCAAGTTCACATTCCAGGAAGGACGTTCATGCCAGTCACTATCCCCATAGAGTTTTCTTTTGATGCACCAACCTAGAGTCTAGGAAAGAGCATGGCAACCCACATCACCGTGGGACGCATTGGAGAAGTTTACCACAAGGATCTCAAGGATACCATCTACCAGATTTGTGGGCGCCGCTATGAGCAATGGGAGATGATCAACACCAGGAGGGACATGTCCATTGCAGCTTTCATCCAGGAGTTAAACCAGCACATTCGTCGCCAGGAGAACCAGATGTGCGCATGCATGATAGACCTGAAGAAGGCAATGATCAGGATCACGGAGCTGGAGGAAGAACTCAAGTCTACACGCGATGGATATGAGGAGGAAATGATGATACTTGTGGACAAGAATGACGACTTGACGAGGAAGCTAGGAGTATTCATGGGAGACCCAGCGCCAGGAGGAGATGACAAAGATTCCAAGGACATTCGTTTGGAGGACTACATCATCATCAACGACACCGACTCATACCCCGACGATAGCGATGATGACTATGTTGATGAAGCTGGAGCAGATATCATGGAGTCTTCCGCCGATTAAAACTTCTAGTCGACCACCATATCAGTAGTAGTATTCCCCCATGTATATAGTATAGTAAGAGCACTTTTGTAATGATAGATAGACCGATTGTATGCCCTTGTTTGAATTGATTGACGTGATATAATTGTGTTTGTCTCATGTGCGTATGGGTAGTGTTTTCCCTCTAGACCTCATTCTATTCTATTTTCTCATCTTTTCTAAACCCATCAGACGTCTCCGAGACATGACAATGGATTTGCTTTCCCACCGGAGCTCACTCAGTTGATCCAGCAGCGGAATACCCTGATGCAGCTACTAGTCCAGAATCAGAACTAGGGGAACAACAACAACAACAACCCACCACCACCACCACCAGTTGATCACTTAGCCCGTTTTCTAAGGCTGAATTCGCCGGTGTTCTCTAGTAGCACCGAGCCGATTGTTGCAGATGATTGGCTCCGCAAGATTGGGAGAGAGCTGACCACTGCCGGATGCACAGATGCGGAGAGAGTGCGTTTTGCCACACATCAGCTTGATGGACCCATAGCATCATGGTGGGAGAATTTCATAGCCACTTACCCCATTGACACTGTTACATGGGATCAGTTTCAGCAGGCTTTCCACACTGCCCATGTTTCAGCAGGAGGTATGGCCATGAAGAAGCGCGAGTTTCGCAACTTGCACCAAGGAGGACGCACAGTGGGCTAGTATGTGGATGAGTTTAGTAAGCTAGCACGTTATGCCCCTGATGACGTAGCTACAGATGCCGCTAAGCAGGAGAAGTTTCTAGAAGGACTGAATGACGAGCTGAGCATGCACTTGATGGTGGCAACCTTCAACAACTACCAGGAGTTGGTAGACAGAGCTCTTATGATTGAAGGGAAACAACAGCAGATAGACAACCATAAGAGGAAGTATGGACAAGGGAAGTACAATTCAGGAGCTCAGCAGAGGCCCCGTTTTACCCCGAAACCGGGAGGACACATTCACCATAACCATGGAGGCCATAAGTCCAATGGAGGAAGTTCGCATAACCATAGTGGCCCCAAGAATGGGAATGGGAATGGAGGAAGCAACGGCCAGAACCGTTCCAACCCAGCAACGCCCGCCAAGAAGGATCTAAGTCGCATTACTTGTTTCAAGTGCGGGAAGAATGGACATTACGCCACGGAGTGTTCTGAACCAAAGAATGGAAATGACAATGGAAGCTCTGGGAAGAAGCCCAACCCATTCAACAGGGAACAAGTGAACCACGTTAGCGTGGAGGAGGTTGAAGCACAACCCGATGCAGTTATAGGTAAGTTTTTGGTTAAGTCATTTACTGCAATCGTTCTTTTTGATACTGGTGCATCACATTCATACATATCAAGGGGATTTGTGGATAAGTATAACCTGCCAACCCAATCCCTTAGGTTGCCCATGTTAGTAACCTCGCCAGGAGCAGAGTATATGGCCAACCTATGGTGCGACTGGTTACCATTAAGGATTGGTAACTACGTGTTCCCCTCAGACCTAATCATATTGGAATCACAAGGACTAGATGTAATATTAGGCATGGATTGGTTATCAAAGTATGGAGGGAACATTGACTGCGCCAGTAAGTCAGTTATGCTCACCACCCCAGAAGGAAGAAGGATCAAGTATGTATCCCGGCATGTGCCAAAGAGGATTCAAGTGAATTCCTTATTAGGAGTTGTACAGGAGGAAGTAACAGTGGTGAAGGATTTCCCTGACGTATTTCCAGAGGAGTTGCCAGGCATGCCACCGGATAGAGACATTGAGTTTTTGATTGAGCTTTTGCCAGGCACAGGGCCAATATCTAAGAGACCGTATCGGATGCCCGCAAAGGATTTGGAGTAAATTAAGAAGCAGATCAAGGAGTTACTGGATAAGGGTTATATTTGCCCAAGCTCGTCACCTTGGGGATCCCCAGTACCTCTAGTGGAGACGAAGGATGGATCATTGAGGATGGTCGTTGATTATCGTGCGTTGAATGAAGTAACGACCAAGAACACCCACTGCCGATGATAAATGATTTGTTTTACCAGTTGCAAGGAGCTAAAGTATTTTCCAAGCTCGATCTGCGATCAGGATACCACCAACTGAAGATTCGAGAGCAGGATATACCTAAGACAACTTTTACCACAAGGTACAGGCTATATGAGTATACTGTTATGTCATTTGGTCTGACTAACACACCTGCCTATTTCATGAACATGATGAACAAGGTGTTTATGGAGTTTTTGGATAAGTTCGTCGTGGTGTTCATTGATGATATATTGGTCTACTCAAAGAATGAAGATGAGCATAAGGAGCATTTGCGTTTGGTTCTCGAGAAGCTCAGGGAACATCAGTTGTATGCCAAGTTTAGCAAGTGTGAGTTTTGGTTGAAGGAAGCTGGATTCCTCGGACATGTTATATCTGGAGAAGGAATAGAGTAGACCCCACCAAGGTTGTCACTGTGACTAAATGGGAATCACGCACATTGGTTGGAGAGATCCAGAGTTTTCTTGGACTCGCAGGATACTACAGGAGGTTCATTGAGAATTTCTCTAAGATTACAAAGCCCATGATAGAGTTGTTGAAGAAGGACACGAAGTTCAAATGGACAGAGATTGTGAGGCCAGTTTTTAGGAGTTGAAGAAACATTTGGTTAGAGCCCCAATGTTGATTCTTCCATATCAACGCAAGGATTATCATGTGTATTGCGACGCTTCTCGTCGAGGACTTGGAGCAGTGCTGATGCAGGAGGGAAGAGTTGTTTCGTATGCCTCACGCCAGCTTAAACCTCATGAGCTAAATTATGCTACACACGATTTGGAGTTAGCAGCCGTAGTGCATGCGTTGAAGACCTGGAGACATTTTCTCATCGGAAACCATTGTGAGGTGTACATGGATCACAAGAGCTTGAAGTATATATTCACGCAGAAGGAGTTAAATCTCAGGCAGAGGAGATGGTTGGAGCTCATCAAGGATTATGATATGAAGTTACACTATCATCCCGGAAAGGCTAATGTAGTAGCCGATGCGTTGAGTCGCAAGAGTCATGTCAATACACTCATGACCGGAGGATTACCCAAGGAGTTAGCTGAGGATCTTCGCGAGCTATGTTTGGAAATAGTTCCGAGAGGCTATGTAGCAGCGTTGGAAATTCAGTCTACCTTGATGGATAAGATCAGAGAAGCTCAGAAGACTGACAAAGAGATTGCTGAGATAAAGGAAAGGATGAGCAAAGGAAAGACTAAAGGATTTCGTGAGGATTAGCACGATACCTTATGGTTTTAGGATCGCATATATGTGCCTAATGACCCTGAGAACAGGAAGTTGATTCTGCAGAAGGCCCATGATTCGCCGTATTCGATTCATCCAGGAAATACCAAGATGTATCTTGATTTGAAGGACAGTTTCTGGTGGACCGGAATGAAGAAGGATATTGCTGAGTACGTAGCAGTATGTGATGTATGTCAGAGAGTAAAGGTAGAGCATCAGAAGCCAGCGGGTTTGCTACAGCCATTGCCGATACCCGAATGGAAGTGGGATAAGTTAGGCATGGATTTTATCATGGGTTGGCCCAGGACTCGTTCAGGCTATGACTCGATATGGGTTGTAGTCGATCGGTCGACAAAGGTAGCCCATTTCATCCCAGTGAAGACCACTTACACTAGTGCTAAGTTGGCAAAGATATACATGACCAGGATCGTATGTCTGCATGGAGTTCCGAGGACCATGTATCAGATAGAGGAACCCAATTTACCTCAAAGTTTTGGAATTAGTTGCATGAAACTTTGGGTACCAGGCTAGAGTTCAGTACAACCTTTCATCCACAGACAGATGGACAGACCGAGAGAGTCAATCAGATTCTGGAGGACATGTTGAGAGCTTGTGCGCTAGATTATGGATCTAGTTGGACGACAATTTGCCATATGCAGTGTTCTCTTACAATAACAGTTATCAAGCTAGTTTGAAGATGGCCTGTTTTGAAGCTTTGTACGGAAGGAGGCGCAGGACACCATTGTTGTGGGATGAAGTTGGAGACCGTCAGTTGTTTGGACCAGATTTGATTAAGGAGTCTGAAGAGAAGGTTAAACTGATTCGCGATAGACTCAAGGTAGCCTAGTCCAGGCAGAAGAGCTATGCGGATTCTAAACGCAAAGAGACAATTTACGAAGTTGGAGATAGAGTGTATCTTCGTGTGTCCCCACTTCGAGGAGTTAAGTGTTTTGGAGTTAAGGGAAAGTTAGCACCACGTTTTGTGGGACCATACAAAGTTTTGGAATGTATGGGAGAAGTTGCTTACAAGCTGGAATTACCAGAAGGATTGTCAGGAGTTCACGATGTGTTCCACGTTTCCCAGTTGAAGAAGTGCCATGCACAGATGGCTGATATCCCTCTGAGAGATACAATACCACTGGAAGCGATTCAGTTGGATAGCGATTTGACTTACGAGGAGAAACCAGTGAAGATTCTCGAGTTTGCTAGCCGAGTCACACGCAACAAGGTTATCAAGTTTTGCAAAGGTCAGTGGAGCCACCACACCGAGGATGAAGCCACCTGGGAACGAGAGGAAGACCTACTGAAGGACCACCCGCACCTATTTTCTATCCAACCCGAATCTCGAGGGCGAGATTCATCTTAAGGGGGGTAAGTTTGTAACATCCCAAATTCTCAATTTGGAATGTTATACATTAGGTCATCATTGCATATCATATTTTATTGCATTTTTGGTTGATCCTAGAAATTCTAAGCAACTCAACGACCCACGGAGAGAGTTGGGGATTTCGTTATTTTCATATTTGAGTTTTCTCAAATTTTGAAAAGAGGATCATTTGGTTTTAATTATTTTCTTTTCAATTATTTCTTTCATGAAAATAAAAGAAATATTGGAGGAAAAATATTAAAATCAAATAAGAATTTTATTCGGAGTTTTATTGCTATTTTATTTGAATTAGGAAAAAATGCGTTTTTCAAAATTGCATTTGGGGCCCAAATAAATGTTCACTTTGTCCGCAATATTAGTAGAGGACCGCGGAAATTTAATTTAGGACTTTTGGACTCCGTTTAGTTTTCTTTTATTAGTTTTTTTGCGTCAGGATTATTTAAAAAAAGTGAATCGACCTTACCGGGCCGTGTCCGACCTGGACTCCGCACCCGGCTGGCCTTATAAGCCGGGGACCCGACCATGCCAGCCCGCCAGCCCTGCCCCGCCGAAACCATAGCCACCGCCGCCACTCATCGCCGCCGCCCGTGACGCCCCTGCCGCCGCCCGTCATGATCACCACCCACCGCCTCGAGCCCGCCGCCGAGCCGCCCTCCGCCGCCCGCCGCCCGCCGCCAAGCCCGACCTCGCCGGAGGTATAGCCGCTGCCGCCGGTTTTCTTAGGAAAACCGTTCGGTTTTTTTCAAAACCCTAGATCCATTTTTTTCCAGATCGGTCCGTTTTTCGGTTTAGTTAAATAGGGGACGTTCGTCCGTATGTTCGTTTAACAAACGCTGTTCGTCAGTTAGCCACAGACAGCGAACATTCGTTCGTTAGCCTGTTCGTTGCGTTTTTTTTAGGGTTTTTTCCGCGATTATTTTCGATCGCGATTTCTGCCCTGATCTTTGTTTTAGTTATTTTTTGCTTGTTTTTCCGAATGAGGTGATTCAAGCGCCTAGATCTTCATCTCGAAGCCCTCTTTCTGTTTAACCAACTTGAACAAGATTTTGGTACTGTAAAATTTGACTTTAGTCCAGATTAGTAAACGGATCTTGTTTCTTTCGTAGTTTGAGTTTCGTTGCTACGTTTGATTTGATTCTTTTTGCAAACCGGAGTTCTTCAGTTGAACTTTCTGGTTAGATCTTTTATTTGAGTTTTACCCGTGTTTCTAGTTCAGTGCTTATGTATGCTATTATTTGTTTGCGATAGAGTACCCGGAGTGCAAAGCGTGCTACTACGAGTCTCTAGGTTTTGCAGATCATCAGCAAGGCAAGTAACACTTTGATCATACCTCATTATTACCCAGTTTTTATGCATTAGATCAACCCTCAAACCTTGCATGGTTAGGATCTGTATAACATGTGGGTTTGGGAAGTAGATGATGAGGTAGAACCTATTGCCTTTTTATTATCAAACCTTTGGGAGTCACTTCTACATTATGCTTATATTGCTATGCTATGCACGTAGACGTGGATTGGGTGAGTGAATCCATTACATATGTCAGTATTGTTAATCAATGGTTAACTTAAGGGGGCTACTTAAATACACATCTGGGTGGATTGGTTGAGGCACGCTGGAGTACCCAGTGGTTGTCAGGGCACCTGGAGAATCTAGTGTTGTCCTAGGATATCCTAGAGTACCCGTGTGATCATCCTACGGTTCGCCACCCAGGCTCAAAGGGATCATAAGATTATTCATGCTAGAAACTCCGTGTGCAGCCACAAGCCAATATGGGCTCTGGCGTAGTTGAGTATGTTGCATGAGCTCTTGAAGAGGTAGACTAGCAGATGTAGTGGGTTGTAGGTGGTACTGTCTACCCAGAGTAGAAAATCAATGCTTCAGAAAGGCTATGTCTCGATCCTCCGATCATGGATGTGTTTGAGTCTTGTGGGGAAAAGTGCGCAAACCTCTGCAGAGTGTACAAACTAATCATGATTAGCCGTGTCCCCGGTTATGGACATCTTGAGTATCTGGTTCTTGGATTATCATGTTGATCTCATCACTCTAAATTAATTTGAATGGGTTTAATGATGATGTTTAATTGGGATTGAGTTGGAGGAACCTTCTCAATGTTTAACAACCACCATGATAGTTAAATAAAATCTATTCCTTTGTTGTAGGAAAAAAATGGCTTTATGCAAAACTATAACCATAGAGCTCTCCACCAGCCATATATGCATGTAGTGATAGCATTCATTCTGTTAATTACTCTATGTGTTACACTGCCAACATATTCCATGTGCTGACCTGTTTTGGGCTGCAACATTTCATGTTGTAGACTTTTCAGACGACGTGTAAGGTGCCATAGGTCGTTGTCGTTCACTCAGCTATGCCGTTGGAGTTTGATGGACTCACTTTATCTTCCAAGCCTTCCGCTGTTATCGTTTTTAGATGGCCTTAAACCATATTCTTGTAATAAGTTCTCTTTTGAGACATTCGATGTAATAAGTGTGTGATTGAAACTCTGCTATAAATCCTCAAGTACTGTGCCTGTCAGCATTACCGATCTAGGGATCACTACAAAAAAATACACTTCCGTGATGATACTTGTTTGTCACAGTAGGTCGCATTTTTTGTCATGCATGTACATCCATGACGATTTTATGACAGAATCAAGATAGTCATACCTGTGCTGTCTTTGAATTGTTCCATGACATTACCAAAATTATCATCACGGAAGTGTCCACTTCGATGACGATAAATCGCGCGTCACAGAAGTGCTTTCGGCAAGGGTGACCGACACGTGGCATCCACCGTAACGGAACGCCGTTAAGCTATCGGGTCGGGTTTTGGATCCGATAACCCATTAACAGCCCCGACCAATGGGGATTTTCCACGTGTAGAATCATCATTGGCTGGAGGAAACACATGTCGGCTCATCGTTGGGGCAGATGTCATCCACTCATTGGACGGAAGGCGCCTATGATACGTCGACACGTGGCATGGCCCAAAAGAGGCCCATTCTTGTGAAAAGGCCGGCCCATTGGACTTGGTCAAAAGGTGGCGGGCTGGCCCATGGAAGGCCTGTTAACGGCCTGTTCGCATATAGCTCATTTACAGCCCGCTAACCCAAGGCCCGTTATGCCCTATCGGAATTAGGCCCAATAGCGTCATCTGGGCCATCCAATATGATTCCAGCCCGTTTTCACTTCTGGCCCATGTATGGCCCATGACGTCTTTTGTCCCATATGAGGCCCTATGTAACTCTTGGCATATTAACAGCCCGTGATGAAACTGACCCATAATGAACTATGTATCACTTTACACCCATTAACAGCCCGTGGTAAAACTGGCCCGTAATGAACAGTGTATCACTTTATACCCACTAACGACCCGTTATTCCGTTGGGCCGTTTCCAGCCCATGTTATCTTTCGGCCTTCTCAGAGCGCATTTATTCTTGGGCTCATTTCAAAGATTCGCTTACTTACGCCCGCCATCTTGTCATTTTTCGCTTGTGGGCCAAATTCAGCCCGTGGTTACAGTCGGCCCGTTTGTGGTCCGTTAATAAGTTGGGCCGTTTTCATAGCGTCATCAAATACGGCCTATTAACGATGGCTGGCCCATGAACGAACGATTCCAACTCTAGCCCGTTTACGGCCATAATGCGGTCTGTTTGGCCCATGTTTGGCCAATCGATCATACGGCCCGTATAAGGCCCATTGTTGATACAACCCGCAGAAGGCCCATTGTTTCTACGGCCCGTAGAAGGCCCATTGTTTCTACGGCCCGTAGAAGGCCAATTGTTTCTACGGCCCGTAGAAGGCCCATCGCTTTACTGACGAGAGGAGGCCCAAAGGTCACTACAAAATATTAGCCCATGGTTATTGTGGCCTAGTTTTAAAAAATAGGTTATTGCAGCCACTAGCAAACCGCGGAAAAAGAACTGCAATGACTACAAGCAAACAAATAAACAAGACAACAAGGAAATAAATAAGCAAGCAACTAATGCTAGGCTATCACGGCTATTACACATATTACATCCACTGGGAATCAAAGTTTGCCACTAGTGCAAATATAGGGAACAAAGCAACATATCATATACATTGGTTGTCAAAGTTGGCGACCAGCGCAAATAAACGCCGCAGCAAAACAAATCTAGAACTGAAACCACTTCAGAAGATCTCAAGAAACAATATCATGGGTACCCATAATGCTGGCAAGATGCTTAGCATGCTTATTAACTTTCTCTTGTTTGGCGCTTAAATCCTCCAGCGCTTGCTGTTGCACCAGGAAATATGCATCTGAATTCTGCAGGGACTTCCTTAGTCCTTCACTTCTGTGCAAAGACATCGATCGATGTCTTTCAACTTGAAGTTGAGACTCAAGAAGACGAATCGATTCAGCAAAGAAGTTCAAGAGCTTGTGCCGAGAGTAGTGGCCAAGAATCGAACACTACATCAAGACATGACTTTTGGGTTCTCTCACCGTCGTCAAGATAGTTTTTATCAGCTTTCTTGGAGACCAACAGGATGTCTCACTATCTTGAACCTTATCTCGCATTAGTTCCTTTACCATTGGATAACGCGGCATCGTTCTCCAATATTTTGTCCGCATTCTAAAAGAGAAACAAGCGGACACATCACATGTTTACTATGTTGTATATGAAACTCATTTTGGTAAATGAGTTCAGTAGTAAAGTGGACAGGATAACAACATGAATCAAACATATATCTATGTACCATGGTCACTTTATGGTCTATATCATTCTAGTTTTGTTGCCAAATCAAGATAGAGACACAGTTCAAATAATATTTGTTCAAGACAAAGCGAGAATAGACAGAATATAAGTGTGGGTAGCTATAGAGCAATAACAACACTTGTAATGTGCATGCCATGAGAACATAACTGCTTATTCAATTGAAACTGAAATCAACATAGAGCAGGTTACAACAAAGAAACCAGCTTAAAGAAACATGTTTAAAACATACCTGTTGCGCCATTGGAGTTTTGATTCCATCCTTCAAATTTGAAAATAGTTGGTATGAGTAAATTCAGTAATGCAAGAGCAAAGGAGTATGAACCATAGCTACAGAACCTGACCTGAGAACAAATCTTCTTCTCCTTTAGGCATTGAGTTGGGATTCGGAGTGGTGGTCCTCGTGCTTTGGGCACTCGCAGTTCCCTTACTAACCGCTCGTGTTTGGGTGCTCTGTGGTGGAGAGAGTGCTGTGTCAACTGGAACTGGGTTGCTATCTGCCGGGGTTGGGGTTAGGAGGGGTGTAGCCGGTTCTCTGTCCAACTAGGTAGGGGTACAATCTACGAGAGTTTGGGTTATGTGTGGTGGATCTGGTCCTTGGGCAAGTACAATCGTGGTTCTATCTGCATCAACTGGTAGCACTATCTTTTCTGAAGACCGTGTTGTTACTCCCTTAGATACTGCCATCACGTTCTCCAATTCAAATGGCTGATAAAAAAGAAAAGTAATTGAAAGTATAGACATTGTATGATAGACAGGTGCAATGGATAGTGGGGAATAAAAGAGGGCATGAAATAATTCATATTTATGTTGTCTAACCAAACAGGATAGCATGACGCAATTTCACATATATGATGGCTAACTAAACAGGATAGCATGACACAATTTCACATTATGATGGCTAACTAAAAAAGATGGAAAGACATAGTTCAAAATATGAGACTATGTAAACAGGATACATAACTATATAATGTGTTTATTAAATAGGTTGGCATGCCATAATTCACATACATTCACGGATAGAATGCCATAATTCAAAATATGATGACTGTAAACACTAAACAGGATGAGATGATATAACTATATGATGTCTTTATTAAATGGGTTGCCATGCCATAATTCAGATAGATGATGTCTATGTACTATGTAAACATGATGGCATGATATAATTCAAATATATGATTTATATAGTAAGCAAGTAAGCAGATGGCAATCCATATATGATGTAAAAACTAAGCAATGCAAGACAACATGCATGACATGGGTAATATAACCTTGCCAAGTTTGAGCATAGACCTCAGGGGGGAAATAGGACCGGTCATCAGTCTCTAAATCCTCCTCCGAGGAGCTCTCTGTAACCAGCAAGATGTCTGCTTCAGCAGGTAGCATTGTCTGCTTTGAATACCTTGTTTTCACTCTAGATACTTCCATCACCGCTTCAAATGGCTGATGCACAGGAAGAGTAGTTGAATATACAAACGTTGTCGACAAATGGAACACGTAATACAAAAAAATGATAGCATGATATAATTCACATACATGATGATTGGCTAAACAACATGGCATTGCATAATTCACATATATAATGCCTTTGCAACAAGATAGCATTGTATAATTCACATATATAATGTCTTGCAACAAGATGGCAATGCATAATTCACATATATGGTAATTAGACTTTGATGTGGCATTCACACAAAGCATATCTAAACTAATCAAATGACATAGCAATGCGAGACACCATACGCACGATATGAGCAACATAACCCTGCCAAGTTAGAGCATACACCTCGGGGGGGGATAGGACTGGTCATCTGTCTCTGAATCCTCCTCTGAGGAGCTATCCGTAACCAGCCAGATATGCGCTTCGTCAGATAGCATAGTCTGCTCTGAAGACCTTGTTTCACTCCAGAATTTGCCATCACCATGTCAAATGGCTGATGCGCACGAAGAGCAGTTGAATGTACTAACATTGTTGACAAATGTAATATGTAACAAAAAAAGGATGGCCTACTATAATTTACATATAAGATGACTGGCTAAGCAGGATGGCATTGCAAAATTCACATATATGATGCCTGGCTAAACAAGATGGCCTTGCATAATTCACATAAACGATGTATAAACTAAACAGAGGGCATTCACACAAAGGATGTCTAAACTAAGCAGATGACATATTTGATGTATAAAGTAAGCAATGCAAGACACCATATGCATGATATAACCAACATCAGCATGCCAAGTTAGAGCGAAGACCTTAGGGGGTAAATAGGAGTTGTTTTCTCCTTCTGAATCCCCCTCAGAACAGATATCTTCCTCTCGATTACAATCCAAAATGCATGGAGGGGGGGGGGCTGCCTTTGCGCCTACCATGGAGTGACTTCTGCATGAAATTTTATTGCCACGCAAGGCTCGTCTCTTTTGCTCTACATGTTCAGTTCCATTGTTTACAATAACTGTCATGCATAGGAATAAAACATAGTGAGATTATGTAAGGAGTGCATGCAGAAATCCAGAGTGATGGTAGCAACCTGTGGATAGACCCAAAACCAATAATAGCAGGCAGATAATGGCTTCAGTTAGAAAATACAGATAGTGTCTTCTTTATTGTTTGTTTCCCACCCAACATGAAACTCATAGTAGACCCCGGAGATTAACCAGATAGTAGATAGATACTATTGATAGCGGCCCCGATATGTACCCCACAACCATTTAAAAACTCAAGTTTGACCATTAGTTTGGAGCTGACTCAGAGTCTAATCGGTGAACAGGACGATAAAGTAGCATGTAATATTAAGCGATGCATAACGTAAGCAGACACGAAAGAGTGCGACCTCTCTTGCGGACCCGTGTAGTCCTCGAGGTCATCTGCTCGGTTGATGATGGTAATGCAGTTTTCATGGCTGCCGGCGGCGGGGAAGAAGATATGAGGCGATGAAAGACAGTATGGAGGCCGGATCCCTGTTGTGCTGGACCCTTCTATCGTTGGAGCAGCTGAGCTGGGGTTGACGACTGCACAACAGGAGTGGGACAAACCACACAAGGTTTTCTTTGACAACTATCTGTAAGAGAAGTAATTCTGTAAGGGCTTATTTGAATTGGAGGATTCCAACAATGCAGGGATAGGAAATAGAAAGGAATAGGATAGGAATGCACGTGCAAAATAGAGAATTTAAAAACACATGATTTCTGCCAATCTGGGTGTTTGATTCACAATAATTGGAAGATCACATGATGCAAAGAAGCATGGTGAGATTAAGTCAAACCACAAGAAAATGTACGGTTATAATGCTATTATGCTACTATCTCTTAGTCTTGTGCTTCATGAATAGGAACTTGAAAAGGAGGACAAGTGAAAATTAAAATTCCTACGTTTTTTCTTTCAATGAGACACTAAAGGAAAAAATCCATGTGCTCAATGGACAATATATATAACACGTAGAGTAAAAAAGAGATGCAACAAGTGTACAACCTCTTTGGTGAAGCAATGTCGATCTCAGCGTGATTGGGTTGGCCGGTGAGGATGCTCCGACTGACTTTGCTGTCGGAGGAGGGGAAGAAGATCTTAGGCGTCTGGAGATGGAGCCCGAGGTACTGATCTGCTGTGATGGTGGGTTTCGTCGTTGCAGCAGCTCCGGTGAGTTGTACGATGCCGAGGCTGAAGCAGGACAAGAGAGACAATGGACAACATTAACCTGAGTGGAATTCTAATAGCATCTCTAGTACATGACATAAAATACATAACCACAAAGTGCTAGATGTAAAATACATCAGCCACTCATCTCTGAACTTAACTGTCAAAACTGAATTTAACTATCGAAACTGAACTTAACTGTCAAAGCTGAACTTAACTGTCGAAACTGAATTTTGCTGTCGAAACTGAATTTTGCTATCGAAACTGAACGCACTAGCAAGGTGAGGCTACACGTCGGTCGACTGACTTTTTCATCTCTGGTCAGACGATTTTGCAGCCGTTGGATACGAAATCAAGGGCCTGCGGTTCATCTTCAACCTCCACCCCTCGAGCCGCCAACCACCATCGCCAAATAGCAGCCTCGCCGCTGCGGGCGGCAAGCGCCGCCCACCCGCCTCAAACACTCCCCACCGCCGTCCGCCATCGCCCGCCATCTCTAGCCCCCGTGCCGAAGCTTTTTCTCCGCGATCCCCACGCCACCGCCCCGCCAACGCCCCGCCACCGCCGGCTACCACCGCCCCACCCTGAACCCTAAGATAGATAGTGGGGTACCTCTCCGGCGAGCCTCCTCCCCGCTGCGGCTGGTTCTTCCTTCACCCCGGCGAGCCCCCCACCCCCTGAAAATCGACTGACCCAAAAGTCGATTCAGTCGAGTGAAGTGTAGCTAAATCGGAGCAGCATCGCAAGCAATAGCAAGAGAGAGAGCAGCAGCACGAGCAAGAGCAATAGCAAGAGGAGACCAGGCAGGGGACCGAGAGCAAGAGCAGAGCAGCAGCGTGAGCGAGAGCTAAAGCAGCAGCGGCTCCTACTGATGTTGATGTCGCCGCCGAGGGAGCGACGCCGTGGAGGAAGTGGCCGGCGACGCCGCCGTGGATGGAGCCGCGCCGTGTCGGCTCGGGACCGAGCGCCGGCAGCACCGTGAGATCGAATCAAGAAGAAAATGCGGCGATTAGTGTACAACCTCTTTGGTGGCGTCGATTAGGCCGCAACTTCATCCGAGGAAACGGTGATGATGATGCTCTCCGATGGTGCAGGTGAAGACGGTGGTGTGGGAATGGAGGTGGCGTGAAAGATGAGGGGAACATCGGGTTAGCTCCTTGGAGGTGGAGGACGGGATGGCTGAACCGGCGGGATGATGAGATCGACAATGGATCCTCATCCGGTACGGTGGATGAGGGACGTCGATGTTGGGGAACGTAGTAATTTCAAAAAATTTCCTACGCACACGCAAGATCATGGTGATGCATAGCAACGAGAGGGGAGAGTGTTGTCTACATACCCTTGTAGACCAAGCGAAGCGATCACAACGTAGAGGAAGTAGTCGACGTTCTCCTCGCGATCCAACCGATCCAGTGCCGTTACATTCGGCGCCCGAAGTTCTTGACACACGACAGCTCGGTGACGCCTCGGGCTCCGATCCAGCAAAGCTCAGGAGAGAGTTCCACACGACGGCGGCAGGACGATCTTGATGTTCTATCGACGAGGGCTTCGCCTAAGCACCGCTACAATATTACCGAGGTGGAATATGGTGGAGGGGGCACCGCACACGCTAAGGAACGATCTCAAGGATCAACTTGTGTGTTCATGGGGTGCCCCTGCCCAGATATAAAGGAGTGGAGGAGGAGGGCGGCCTCAACTATGGCGCGCATACTGGGAGTCCTACTCCCACCGGAGTAGGATTCCCCTTCCTAGTCCAACTAGGAGACCTTCCATGTATTAGGAGTAGGAGACTAGGAAGGGAAGAGAGAAGGAAGGAAGGAGGGGTGCGGCCTCCCTTAGCCCACCCGGACTAGGGCAAGGCGCGAGCCTGCCCTAGGCAGCCCTCTCTCTTTCTGCAGGCCCAATAAGGCCCAATACTTCTCCCGGCGAATTCCCGTAACTCTCCAGACTCCGATAAATACCAATGACTCGAACCTTCCGAACTCCGAATATAGTCGTCCAATATATCGATCTTTACGCCTCGACCATTTCGAGACTCTCGTCATGTCCCCGATCTCATCCGGACTCGAACTCCTTCGGTACATCAAAACTCATAAACTCATAATATAACCGTCATCGAAACCTTAAGCGTGCGGACCCTACGGTTCGAGAACAATGTAGACATGACCGAGACACGCTCTCGGTCAATAACCAATAGCGGACCTGGATGCCCATATTGGTTCCTACATATTCTACGAAGATCTTTATCGGTCGATCGCATAACAACATACGTTGTTCCTTTGTCATCGGTATGTTACTTGCCCGAGATTCGATCGCCGGTATTCAATACCTAGTTCAATCTCGTTATCGGCAAGTCTCTTTACTCGTTCCGTAATACATCATCTTGCAACTAACTCATTAGTTGTAATGCTTGCAAGGCTTAAGTGATGTGCATTACCGAGAGGGCCCAGAGATACCTCTCCGACAATCGGAGTGACAAATCCTAATCTCGAAATACGCCAACCCAACATCTGCCTTTGGAGACACCTGTAGTACTCCTTTATAATCACCCAGTTACGTTGTGACGTTTGGTAGTACCCAAAGTGTTCCTCCGACAAACGGGAGTTGCATAATCTCATAGTTATAGGAACATGTATAAGTCATGAAGAAAGCAATAGCAACATACTAAACGATCGGGTGCTAAGCTAATGGAATGGGTCATGTCAATCAGATCATTCAACTAATGATGTGACCTTGTTAATCAAATGACAACTCTTTTGTCCATGGTTAGGAAACATAACCATCTTTGATTAACAAGCTAGTCAAGTAGAGGCATACTAGTGACACTCTGTTTGTCTATGTATTCACACATGTATTATGTTTCCGGTTAATACAATTCTAGCATGAATAATAAACATTTATCATGATATAAGGAAATAAATAATAACTTTATTATTGCCTCTAGGGCATATTTCCTTCAGTCTCCCACTTGCACTAGAGTCAATAATCTAGATCACATCACCATGTGATTAAAATCGATAGTTCACATCATCATGTGATTAACACCCATAGTTCACATCGCCATGTGACCAACACCCAAAGGGTTTACTAGATTCAGTAATCTAGTTCACATCGCTATGTGATTAACACCCAAAGAGTACTAAGGTGTGATCATGTTTTGCTTGTGAGAGAATCTTAGTCAACGGGTCTATCATATTCAGAGCCGTATGTATTTTGCAAATATTCTATGTCTACAATGCTCTGCACGGAGCTACTCTAGCTAATTGCTCCCACTTTCAATATGTATCCAGATTAAGACTTAGAATCATCTGGATCAGTGCCAAAACTTGTATCGACGTAATCCTTTACGATTTAACCGTTTGTCACCTCCATAATCGAAAAACATATCCTTATTCCACTAAGGATAATTTTGATCATTGTCCAAATGATCTACTCCTAGATCACTATTGTACTCCTTGCAAAACCAGGGCAGAGTATACAATAGGTCTGGTCCATAGCATGGTATACTTTTATAGAACCTATGACTGAGGCATAGGGAATGACTTTTCATTCTCTTTCTATTTTCTGCCGTGGTCGGGTCTTGAGTCTTACTCAACTTCACACCTTGCAACACGTGCAAGAACTCCTTCTTTGACTGCTCCATTTTGAACTACTTCAAAATCTTGTCAAGGTATGTACTCATTGAAAAACTTATCAAGCGCCTTGAACTATCTCTATAGATCTTGATGCTCAATATGTAAGTAGCTTCACCGAGGTCTTTCTTTGAAAAACTCCTTTTAAACACTCCTTTATGCTTTGCGAATAATTCTACATTATTTCGATCTACAATATGTTATTCACATATACTTATCGAAATGTTGTAGTGCTCCCACTCACTTTCTAGTAAATACAGGCTTCACCGCAAGTCTCAGATAAACTATATGCTTTGATCAACTTATCAAAGCGTATATTCCAACTCCGAGATGCTTGCACCAGTCCATAGATGCACATTTTGTTAACACCTTTAGGATCGACAAAACCTCTTGGTTGCATCACATACAACTCTTCTTTAATAACTCCATTAAGGAATGCAGTTTTGTTTATCCATTTGCCGATTTCATAAAATGCGGCAATTGCTAACATGATTCGGACAGACTTTTAAGCATCGATACGAGTGAGAAAATCTCATTGTATTCAACATCTTGAACTTTGTCAAAACCTTTTTCGACAAGTCTAGCTTTGTAGATAGTAATACTACTATCGCGTCCGTCTTCCTCTTGAAGATCCATTTATTTTCTATGGCTTGCCGATCATCGGGCAATTCCACCAAAGTCCACACTTTGTTCTCATACATGGATCTCATCTCGATTTCATGGCCTCAAGCCATTTCGTGGAATCTGGGCTCATCATCGCTTCCTCATAGTTCGTAGGTTCATCATGGTCTACTTACATGACTTCCGAACAGGATTACCGCATCACTCAGTGCGGATCTCACTCTGGTTTACCTACGAGATTCGGTAGTAACTTGATCTCAAGTTACATGATCATCATCATTAGCTTCCTCACTAATTGGTGTAGTAGTCACAGGAACAGATTTCTGTGATGAACTACTTTCCAATAAGGGAGAAGGTACAATTACCTCATCAAGTTCTACTTTCCTCCCACTCACTTCTTTCGAGAGAAACTCCTTCTCTGGAAAGGATCCATCTATTAGCAACGAATGTTTTGCCTTCGGATCTGTGATAGAAGGTGTACCCAACAATTTCCTTTGGGTATTCTATGAAGACGCACTTCTCCGATTTGGGTTTGAGCTTATCAGGATGAAACTTTTTCACATAAGCATCGCAGCCCCAAACTTTAAGAAACCACAACTTTGGTTTCTTGCTAAACCACAGTTCATATAGTGTCGTCTCAACGGATTTAGATGGTGCCCTATTTAACGTGAATGCAGCTGTCTCTAATGCATGATCCCAAAACGATATTGGTAAATCGGTAAGAAACATCATAGATTGTACTATATCCAATAAAGTACGGTTATGACGTTTGGACACACCATTATGATGTGGTGTTCCAGGTGGCAGGAATTTGTGAAACTATTCCACATTGTCTTAATTAAGACCAAACTCAGAACTCAAATATTTGTCTCCGCGATCGATCGTAGAAACCTTATTTTCTTGTCACGATGATTTTTCCACTTCACTCTGAAATTCTTTGAACCTTTCAACTATTTTAGACTTATGTTTCATCAAGTAGATATACCCATATCTGCTCAAATCATCTGTGAAGGTCGAAAATAACGATACCCGCCATGAGCCTTAACACTCATTGGATCACATACATCAAGATGTATTATTTCCAATAAGTCGGTTGCTTGCTCCATTGCTCCGAGAACGGAGTCTTAGTCATCTTGCCCATGAGGCATGGTTCGCAAGCATCAAGTGATTCATAATCAAGTGATTCCAAAATCCCATCAAGATGGAGTTTCTTCATGCGCTTTACACCAATATGACCTAAACGGCAGTGCCACAAATAAGTTGCACTATCATTATTAACTTTGCATCTTTTGGTTTCAATATTATGAATATGTGTATCCCTACGATCGAGATCCAATGAACCATTTTCATTGGGTGTGTAACCATATAAGGTTTTATTCATGTAAATAGAACAACAGTTTATTCTCTTACTTAAATGAATAACTGTTTTGCAATAAACACGATCAAATCATATTCATGCTCAACGCAAACACCAAATAACACTTATTTAGGTTCAACACTAATCCCGAAAGTATAGGGAGTGTGCGATGATGATCATATCAATCTTTGAAACTACTTTCAACACACATCGTCACTTCACCCTTAACTAGTTTCTGTTTATTCTGCAACTCCTGTTTCGAGTTACTACTCTTAGCAACTGAACCAGTACCAAATACCGAGGGGTTGCTATAAACACTAGTAAAGTACACATCAATAACATGTATATCAAATATACCTTTGTTTACTTTGCCATCCTTCTTATCCGCCAAATACTTGGGGTAGTTACGCTTCAAAGGACCAGTCCCTTTGCAAGTAGAAGCACTTAGTCTCGTGCTTAGGTCCGGACTTGGGCTTCTTCACTTGAGCAAAGAACTTGCTTGCCGCTCTTCTTGAAGTTCCCTTCTATCCCTTTGCCCTTTTCTTGAAACTAGTGGTCTTGTTAACCATCAACACTTGATGTTCTTTCTTGATTTCTACCTTCATCGATTTCATCATCATGAAAAACTCGAATCATTTTCATCATCCCTTGCATACTATAGTTCATCACGAAGTTCTACTAACTTGGTGATGGTGACTAGAGAATTCTGTCAATCACTATCTTATCTCGGAAGATTAACTCCCACTTGATTCAAGCGATTGTAGTACCTGCATAATCTGAGCACATGCTTACTAGTTGAGCGATTCTCCTCCATCTTTTAGCTATAGAACTTGTTGGAGACTTCATATCTCTCAACTCGAATTTGCTTGAAATATTAACTTCAACTCTCGAACATCTCATATGGTCCATGATGTTCAAAACATCTTTGAAGTCCCGATTCTAAGCCATAAAGCATGGTGCACAAAACTATCAAGTAGTCATCATATTGAGCTAGCCAAACGCTCATAACGTCGTGATCCGCTCCTCGCAATAGGTCCATCACCTAGCGGTGCATCAAGGACATAATTCTTCCAGGCAGCAATGAGGATAAACCTCAAATCGCGGATCCAATCCGCATCATTGCTACTAACATTTTTCAATACAATTTTTCTAGGAACATATCAAAATAAACATATGAAAGCAACAACGCAAGCTATTGATCTTACAACATAATTTGCAAAATACTACCAGACTAATTCATGATAAATTTAAGTTCAATTAATCATATTACTTAAGAACTCCCACTTAGACAGACATCTCTCTAGTCATCTAAGTGATCACGTGATCCAAATCAACTAAACCATAACCGATCATCACGTGAGATGGAGTAGTTTTCAATGGTGAACATATTATGTTGATCATATCTACTATATGATTCACGCCGACCTTTCGGTCTCCGTGTTCCGAGGCCATATCTGATATGCTAGGCTCGTCAAGTTTAACCTGAGTATTCGTGTGTGCAAAACTGGCTTGCACCCGTTGTAGATGGACGAGAGCTTATCACACCCGATCATCACGTGGTGTCCGGGCACGATTTAACTTTGGCAACGGTGCGTACTCAGGAGAACACTTCTTGATAATTTTAGTGAGAGATCATCTTAAAATGCTACCGTCAATCAAAGCAAGAATAAGATGTATAATAGATAAACATCATATGCAATCAAAATATGTGACATGATATGGCCATGATCATCTTGCGCCTTTGATCTCCATTTCCAAAGCATCATCATGATCTCTATCGTCACCGCACGACACCATGATCTTCATCATCTTGATCTATATCAATGTGTCATCACATGGTTGTCTCACCAACTATTGCTCTTGCAACTATTGCTATCGTATAGCGATAAAGTAAAGCAATTATTTGGCACTTGCATCTTATGCAACAAAGAGACATCCATAGGGCTTCTGCCAGTTGCCGATAACTTCAATAAAACATGATCATCTCATACAACAACTTATATCTTATCACGTATTGACCATATCACATCACAACATGCCCTGCAAAAACAAGTTAGACGTCCTCTACTTTGTTGTTGCATATTTTACGTGGCTGCTACGGGCTTAAGCAAGAACCAATCTCTCCTACGCATCAAAACCACAACGATAGTTTGTCAAGTTGGTGCTGTTTTAACCTTCGCAAGGACCGGGCGTAGCCACACTCGGTTCAACTAAAGTTGGAGAAACTGACACCCGCTAGTCACCTGTGTGCAAAGCACGGCGGTAAAACCAGTCTCGCGTAAGCATACGCGTAATGTCGGTTCGGGCCGCTTCATCCAACAATACCGCCGAACCAAAGTATGACATGTTGGTAAGCAGTATGACTTATATCGCCCACAACTCACTTGTGTTCTACTCATGCATATAACATCAAACCATAAAAACCTAGGCTCGGATGCCACTGTTGGGGAACGTAGTAATTTCAAAAAATTTCCTACGCACACGCAAGATCATGGTGATGCATAGCAACGAGAGGGAGAGTGTTGTCTACATACCCTTGTAGACCAAGCGGAAGCGATCACAACGTAGAGGAAGTAGTCGACGCTCTCCTCGCGATCCAACCGATCCCAGCGCCGCATTCGGCGCCGCCCGAGTTCTTGACACACGACAGCTCGGTGATGCTCCTCGGCTCCGATCCAGCAAAGCTCGGGAGAGAGTTCCACAAGACGACGGCGTGCAGGACGATCTTGACGTTCTATCGACGCAGGCTTCGCCTAAGCACCGCCACGATATTACCGAGGTGGAATATGGTGGAGGGGGCACCGCACACGGCTAAGGAACGATCTCAAGGATCAACTTGTGTGTTCATGGGTGCCCCTGCCCCCAGTGATATAAAGGAGTGGAGGAGGGAGGGCCGGCCTCAACTATGGCGCGCACTGGGAGTCCTATTCCCACCGAGTAGGATTCCCTTCCTAGTCCAACTAGGAGACCTTCCATGTATTAGGAGTAGGAGACTAGGAAGGGAAGAGAGAAGGAAGGAAGGAGGGGGTGCGGCCCTCCCTTAGCCCACCCGGACTAGGGCAAGGGGCGCGCAGCCTGCCCTAGGCAGCCCCTCTCTTTCCCGCAGGCCCAATAAGGCCCAATACTTCTCCCGGCGAATTCCGTAACTCTCCCAGACTCGATAAATACCAATGACTCGGAACCTTCCGAACTCCGAATATAGTCGTCCAATATATTGATCTTTACGTCTCGACCATTTCGAGACTCCTCGTCATGTCCCCGATCTCATCCGGACTCGAACTCCTTCGTACATCAAAACTCATAAACTCATAATATAAGCATCATCGAAACCTTAAGCGTGCGGACCCTACGGTTCGAGAACAATGTAGACATGACCGAGACACGCCTCGTCAATAACCAATAGCGGACCTGGATGCCCATATTGGTTCCTACATATTCTACGAAGATCTTTATCGGTCGACCGCATAACAACATACGTTGTTCCTTTGTCATCGGTATGTTACTTGCCCGAGATTCGATCGTCGGTATCCAATACCTAGTTCAATCTCGCTACCGCAAGTCTCTTTACTCGCTCCGTAATACATCATCTTGCAACTAACTCATTAGCTGTAATGCTTGCAAGGCTTAAGTGATGTGCATTACCGAGAGGGCCCAGAGATACCTCTCCGACAATCGGAGTGACAAATCCTAATCTCAAATACGCCAACCCAACATCCGCCTTTGGAGACACCTGTAGTACTCCTTTATAATCACCCAGATTACGCCAGACGTTTGGTAGTACCCAAAGTGTTCCTCCGCAAACGGAGTTGCATAATCTCATAGTTATAGGAACATGTATAAGTCATGAAGAAAGCAATAGCAACATACTAAACGATCGGGTGCTAAGCTAATGGAATGGGTCATGTCAATCAGATCATTCAACTAATGATGTGACCTTGTTAATCAAATGACAACTCTTTTGTCCATGGTTAGGAAACATAACCATCTTTGATTAACAAGCTAGTCAAGTAGAGGCATACTAGTGACACTCTGTTTGTCTATGTATTCACACATGTATTATGTTTCCGGTTAATACAATTCTAGCATGAAGAATAAACATTTATCATGATATAAGGAAATAAATAATAACTTTATTATTGCCTCTAGGGCATATTTCCTTCAGTCGAGGTGTTGCTGTGGACGACGTCGTCGGGGAAGAGGCTCCAGCTGGGTGGCGGACGGAGCAGGGTGTGGGGTTTCGTCGCGGGTTTTCGCGGCCTCGATGTACGAATGGGTTGGCGGATGGGATGGCAGTGGGGAACCATGGCTTAGAGACGCGCTTGTCCAAAATGTGGGGCAAGTTACGAAAGTACCCCCACCGATTTGAGGCAGTTCTTTCGGTTCAGGGGTACCACGGGCATTTCGCGTGTTGGGATTTCACAGGAGGTGGGAGTTTTCGCGCGCGTTGTAATTTCAGAATAGCAAGGCGCGGGTTGAGATGGACTGAGTTGTCAGAGGACAACGAGAAAAAGATACATCTTAAATATTTTGAGCTAACAAGGCATGGGTTGAAATTTCCGGACAAGCCTAACGTGTACTGTACAAAATCAATGCGCACTACAAATGTCATTCAAAACTTTGAATTCATGTTATGTTCAATTAAAATATTTCGCTACGTGTATAATGCATGCAACCTACTACTCAAATGAACGTTTTAGTGCATTCCAAACGTATATACTACCGCTTCAATATGAACTAAATTTGAATTCGTTCCTCTATTTGAATAAGATCTACAATAATGATTGTTGTGAAGTCAAAGCATTTGAATTCGTTTCTCTGTTTTAATAAGATCTACAATAGTCATTATTGTCAAGTTAAACCATCGTTTGTGTATTATCTTCATAGCACACCACATGATTAGTCTCGAGTTACATATGAACTATGTGTACTATATGAACTCGAACTCGATTTTTTGAATCCACTTTATTTTGATTTCAAATCACATTACATTTCTAGCTCTAGCTAGATCTTCATAATCTAAACCATGTCTCATATGTATAATGTGTTTATCACATTATGTATGGTGCCCCGCCCCCTACGCCTACAAGTATTTAGATGTGAGTTGCAAACACCACACATTACCACAAATTCAAATAAAATGTGAGAATGTTCGATATATAGTATTGTTTAGATTGTTCGATATTTAGTTGTAAGCTGCAAACACCACACATTATCACAAATTCAAATAAAATGTGAGATTGTTTGATGTATAGTATGGTTTAGATTGTTCGGCATTTAGCCGTGAGTTGCAAACGCCATGCATTATCACATTATGGTATAACATGTGCACAACACGTGTATCACCGGTATATTCATGCATGCAATGTTTAAAACACTATGATCTCCTATTCAAATATATGAATCAGCTTTCATATCAAATTATGATCTTTGTTAGTCTCTTACACCCACACAATCCTCTAACCTTTGTAGCTACCACTAACTTTCTCTCGTGCATGCACACGCCCTCCACCCCCTCCCCCTCCCTCGGCATTCTATCCACCGGGCACATTCATTTTTTTCTTTAGGTCGTTCTCCCAGAGTCTCCACAACTCCTTTCTGACACACCGATCGATAAACCTCTCCAGCGATGCCTGCCTACAACATACACACACCCACACCTTCAATCTCCTCCTTTATGTGTCCTTGCCTCATGTCTCTCATACGGTCACACACACACACGTGTAAACTTTCGCCCCTCTTTTCATCGATCTCACAACCGCACACTCCTCCCCCTATCTAGCTAGTAGTTGGGCCTCTCGCACCACCTCCTAGCTCCATTCTCTCTGTCTATCCGTCTCGCTGGGCCTTATTTGCCTCTAACAAATGGACGTACACCGACCGATCTCTCATTATACATATAGCTAGCTAGGTCCTTATAACTCGTTTTTACCCACACGTCGATCGATCTACCTCATCAGTTGTGTCTCTCCCTTCCTCCGACAAACAACAATTGATCTACCGATCTAGTTAGGTTTGCTTACCAAACACATGGTTCCTCTTCATCATCCATGGATGCGCCCCACAGATCTATCGTGCACAGTGCACACACGTAAACACATCCCCACTCTTATTGATAACATTGCAGTTCCACCCTCAGTTTGTCTAGTAGGCCTCTCCCACCATCTCCGAGAAGCAACTCCATCACCCATCCAGCACTCTACCCCTCTCCCTCCCTCTCCTCCCTCCTCTCTCTCTCTCTCTCTCTCTCTGTCCCATCATATTTCCCGTCCTTTAGTTATGTATGGATGTGGACCAATCTCCCTCAAGACATAGCTGGGTCTCTCCTTCTCAACACATATACGAGTCGTTCTACGTCTATAGTTAGGCCTCTGCCTACCCCCCACCCCTTCCACCCCACACACACCGATACATCGAGCGCTCTAGTCATGTCTCCCTGCCACACACAAACTTGACATGTGCCCTCTAACGTTCCGGTAGGCTAGTCGCCCTATATCTTTGAATTGCACACACACACACAATTTCGATGGCTCTCTTCATCGATCTCGCACCCACCCACTTGATCCTCTCTTCGACTCTATCGATAGCTATGACCCCTCCCTCTCTTCTCGTGGATTGCCTGACCCTCTATGTATGATATGGATAGGCCTCCATTTCACACACATTGCATGCAAAATTTTGTTTGAGATGTCATCGACACATATTCCCACAAATAATTCACGAAATCAACCCCCCACCCCACCCCACCCCGACCCCAAAACAAAAAACACTCACGAACGCGGTTTGTATCTCTCACACACACCCACGTAGGTGGGTGACGTGCACGAAGAGAAGAGGTGCATGCACGGCGCACGTACTCCCGTCTCTTTCCCAACCACACCCGCGCGGGTACACGGTGGAGCTCATTTCTGTACAGAAAAGGCAGCCCACGTGGTAATTTGGCACGTGTACTGGTTGTCCACTTGGTGGAGGGAGGATCGTCTACCACGGGTGAACAAACAAATTGCGACTTGACGTGTTATGTTAAAAAAAGAGGCAAACCATGTGGGGCCTACCTTAGAGGCAAGGCTCTATACACTAGAGTACTTTTGATCTGTCCCGTCAACTCGCAGAACGAGGAGAAGCTTGCTTAGTACGCCGTCTCCCCCGCCCACGGGCGCGATGGCTCGCAGGATGAGGTGAAGCTTGCTCCGCCTTATGCCTGCTCTCTCGCCCATGCGCGCGGTGGCTCGCAGGACGAGGAGAAAAATTTACTACTCCCTCCGTTTACTCCTCGTCCCTACTACCTTGGTTATAGAGATTATATCATATTGTTTGGAATATGTATGTCCTTTAGTAGATTTCAATATGAACTACTAGTACATAGTCCAAACACTGATGAATATAGACGTATTTTAGGGTGTAGATTCACTCATTTTGCTCCGTATGTAGCACTCTCCCTCGCCCCTCGACCCTCACCCACGTGGTGGACGTGCAACAATTCATTCGGTTTCATATAGCCAGAACGATATATACTGCACTACCATTATTGCTTGACTTCCCGAAGAGGCGAAGAGCCAATCGCAAGGTTAATATTTTGGAGATGCCAAGCGCAATATTATAGGAGAACGAGTAGTAGGTGCCGCGTCATTTATAAATAAAGTTTTTTTTCTTCAGTGGCACGTACACAATATGATAGGTTCATATGGAGAGAAAAGGAAACCGCTCCACTATATACATAATCAGGACTGGCCAGCCTACACGGTTGCTTGCTGGGGTTGCTCTCTTCACACTCTCTCGCACAAAATGACTGTGGCCACATCTCTAACATCCCGGCGGATCACATCCGCTTGGTGAAGGGGTGGATGCTTAGTGTAGATGCGGTGGCCGTCGCCGACGATGAAAACCCACTGTCGGCACGTCCCGATTAGGGTCCCCGCCGTTCTCTCTCACAAAGCCGGTGAGGTTGCCTTCATCCCTTTCTCACTGCCGCGACGTGGGAAGTTGCCGCCTCCCGCCGCCCTCCTCAAGGTTAAGCTATATCCCTCAGGTACAACTCCCTTTACAGCCGGCTTGCACCACTGCTCCAGCTGCCCACATCACTCCCTGTGGATATTTCTCTACTTCTTTGCCCCGCACATACCTCTACTGGCTTCTACGTATTGTATTTGTGATGATTTTATGTCTCATCAACTAGTCCCAGTAATCTTATTCTAATCACGCTTCTTCAATTTCTTTGCCACAGGGATGCTCATCTTGATTTTGGTGAAACTGCACAAAATGGTCCGATGGTCAAAAGGTTGCAAACTTCATTTATTAGGAAGCTCGAGCGTTGCCAGCAAATTGAAGCCTAGTCAAGGTTCATGGTTCAAGGGCTAGGGACTGCATGGATCGTTTTTTTCTTTAGCTGCCTCTGTTCCAAAATAAGTGTCAACTTTAGTAGTAGTACAACTTTGTACTAAAGTTTGCACAAAGTTGAGACACTTATTTCGGAACGGAGGGAGTACATATTTGCTATGATCTGTCAATCATTGAGATGCAATAGCATGCATGTTATTCTCCTTTGTATTTGATGAAATGTTGCAACGTGCAACCTTGGACGCAAGATACATGTAACAGAAGCTGGAAGCTTCATAGCATTGTACAAGTTTATCTCGCTGATAAATTACAGTACGTACTATACTAGTACTTCCTCCATTCCTAAATATAAGTCTTTGTAGAGATTTCACCATGAACCACATGCGAATGTATATAGATGCATTTTAAGTGTAGATTCATTCATTTTGTTCCGTATGTAGTTCACGTAGTGGAATCTCTACAAAGACTTATCTACTAGTAATAGCTAGGCCCCACTACTAGGAATTCTCTATCCTCTCCTTGAGCCACATCATCAAAATTGATGTAGCCGTTAGATGAAGTAAATCAGTCCATAATAGCCGTCTGATCTACACATTGAGAGGCCCCGCACTAAGCCACATGCAAGCATGCAGAAATACCATGGCATGCATGTGAGTGGGTTTTAAATCACATCAACATGTCTGCATGCAAGCATGCACCAGTAGCATGCATGTAAGTGAGCTTTTAAGTCCCATTAACATGTCAAAAAGAAAAAATATAATCCCATTATGCAGTAAGAGTTGGCTGATCTTTTTTCCTTCGTGGGATGATCTAAATGATGATGGGAGTTTATTTAGTTTGGCTACCACATTTGTCATGCAGTTATAGAGTTTTTTTAGTTCTATGAAATCGATAATTTTGCGCAGAGAGATATACGGCTGTTCTGCGGCAACGCGCGGGGACTCATCTAGTAATATTTAGGAACGGAGGGAGTACCATGTAAAGAGTTAGGTGTCGCACGGTGATAGTGTGAGGTGGGCCATGTAATCACTGAGCCTGCGTGTTTTCACTGCTCTTGCACTCCTCCGCTGTAAGAATGGAGAAAATTGTAATCTAGTAGTAGTAGTACCTCCTTTCGCCGAAAGCGTGGGATATCCAGCAGTCCTACCACCTCAGTAATAAAGACCAATGTGCCGTCAAATCACATAGACCCAGCAGTAAGTTGGACAGACGAAGCAACCATCACTCTTGTGCCAGTGAGAGGTCGCGTCCGCTCTGCCCAGGCATGAATGCGGCACCGATTCTTTGGCGAGGCACTGACAGTTTCGGGCGGGAAGCGCACAGGAGCGGGCGTGGCAGCTGTCCGCATGTCCCTACCGGACACGCCCAGAAACGAGAGGATGCACCGACTCTCGCTGCTAAAATCGTACACTACACACCATCTCTCTATAGGAGTAGGTCGATCTGCCGCTCTCTCTAACACACACATGCTATTAAACACACACACGCACACGCACGCACCTTGGTCCCGTTGCACCTTCTAATGTGACTTACTACACCTAGACGGAGGGATTAGTAAGTATACGAGATACGGTGGCACACTGACTTAAGTCGAATACAAGTGCCCAAAATTTGTGTGCATGTTATAATAAGGATTCACTTAAAATAGTACGTGAGCGAACAGAGGGATCAATTGGACGGTGTTCGAGCAAGAGCGTAGATGTGTGAGGTAAGATACACACTGGCGCTTTTAATTTTTCTTATTAATTTGTTTGTTTCACCCTCTGACTGGTGGGACCCAACGTACTATGTGGAGAGAGGTAAGGTGACTAAGGCTGCATTATTTCTGCACCACTGTGGATAGTCTTACCACCAAAGCCACATGACACGATTATGATTGAAATCCCAATGACTCCCACACACACACACACACAAAACACGGCATTCTTGTCACACGAATGCAGGAATGTATAAAAGGTTATTTTCCTCTCGTTGAACATAACGGGAGGGTTGTGTAGCTGGTTAGCCTGCTCGCTCATCAAACTTGAGGTCTCGGGTTTGATAACTACACTTGAGCATAATTTGTGCCAGGAGGATTCTTTGACTGGTCAAAATGGATGGATACGGAGCTATACGATCTCGTAGTGACCGTATAATCACCTCATCACGTATAAGCTACAGCCTCGGCACTTCTTTTCTAGGGTTTGCACGCTTCACACACTCTCTCCAGTATATATATACACGCTGCAGACTCAGCGCTTGTAGTTGCTCCCTTCACACTCTCTCGCCCTCTCCAGATCTAAACAAGACTTCGTTGGCCTCTCTCTCCCCTCACTGCTGCTCAAAGAGCTGGCAGGATCCGTCCACTGGGAAGGGAAGGAGGCTTAACGCTGTCGCCGTCGACGAGGGAGGGAATCCACTACCAGCGCAGCTGTTCACTTTCCACCCAGCGGCGGCGCGGGATGGCCTCCGACCCCTTCTTCTTCGCTGCCGTCCCGTCGCCCATCAAACCACGCCCCAAGAACCTTAAGGTATAATTTACTTACTCCACATGCATTCCTCTAGCTGCATGTATACCATGAATCTAGGACGTGGTTCAAAGAGGAAAGGAGTGGGGGAAAGTAGTGGGAAAAGTTGTATATAGCATGAATCTAGGACGTGGTTCAAAGAGGAAATGAAGGGGGAAAGTTGTATAGCATGAATCTAGGATGTGGTTCAAAGAGGAAAGGAATGGGGGAAAGTAGTGGGCAAAGTTGTATCGCATAAATCTAGGACGTGGTTCAAAGAGGAAAGGAAGGGGCAAAAGTACTAGTTCAAAAAGGAAAGGAAGGGGCAAGGCTGTAGAGTTTGAGCAGGACTAGATTTGTTGCGCTCACATAGGGAAAGGTGTCTAAAGATCACAAAACTGGGACCAACACAAATATGCTCCTTGGTTGTTTGTTATTTGTTGCAACAGACTGTGCATGACCATAGTACATCGGTAGATGCACATGGTGCTGGTGCGTGCACTGTCCCATGCAACTCATTAGCTGTTGTTAATCTAAGGCCCTGTTTGGTTAAAAACTCCCTAGTCCCTACCTGCTTGGTTCCAGGGACTAAACATGGACTAGAGGTTATTAAATGCCATGCTAAAAGACCATGTTACCCCTAGTAATGAACTAATAGAGACAAGGTGCGATGCGTGGCAGGGGCAACTGTTGGAAAAAGTCCCAAAAAGACTCTCTCGGTGTCTTCTTTCTTTAGTCCCAAATGCCCACTTTTAGTCCCTAAAAGTCCCTCCTGTTTGGTTTAGATGGGACTGACATGGAGTTTTTTTAGTCCCTACACCAAAATGTCCCTGTAAACAAACACCCTCTAATAATGCCGCTAGAAAATTGATGCAATGCCACAGTTAAAAGCAAATTACATGTTTAACGAATTTTATTGTTAATATAATCTCTATGTTAATATTAATCAATGCCACCGCTTGAGAAATGCTCTTGTCTTGCTTTCTTTCCCATTTAGATAAGGTAGATGCTTCTTTTTGTTGGCTTCGTGTCATCCACCGTTATTGACCACTAATTGTTTCCTTTGCACCTCTATGTAAACAGGTTATCTATTTCAATTGTTGCCATTGTGACCTTTTGTTGCACTGCACAAAACACTTTTGTTTTAAGAGTGTTTTGTGGAGTTCAACCAAAATGTCACATCGACAACGTTGCTTGATTGCTTGATCTTAGTGGAACTGCACATGAGGAGATCTTACTTCCTATCCGTGAAGGTGAATTTGGTTTAGATCTTCTTCTTGTGAGTTGTTTGAATTCCGCATCATGAGAGGTCAGTACTAGCCTTCTTTCACATGATTCTGCAGTGTGCTTTCATATGTTGTGCTACTTGTACGATAATGTTGCTTGATTTCAGTGAACTGCACAAATGGAGACAAGACTTCCAATCTGTATGTGCACCATAATATCCCATTGATGTAAGATAAGGATATTTCACAACTGTTGGCCTGTATTTTGCCACTTTCATTAGAAAATTAAGTTTAGTACTATACTTGTGCTCCCTAATTGACATGCCAAATCTTACATTGAAGGTGAAGCTTGTCTGTTATTGAACCAAGTGATGAAGGGGAAGAACAAGCGGAACAAAAACAAAAATCAACTCCCGGTGCTGTAATGAAGCATTGGAACTGTGATGACACAAGTAATGATATAGTTTTGCATCTTAATTTATTGCTATGGCTGGAATGAGCAATTGTTTTGCCACTGATTTGATGCCACTCTTAATTTAATACGTAATTATCTCTACTTGTGCAAACGGGGATCTTCTTGGAAGATACCATATATTTTAGTGGAACTGCACAAGAAGATGTTGGAAACATTAAACTAATCGAGGAGTATATAGTAAGCATGGCCACCATCGTAGATAGCAACAGATGGTTCCGGAGAAGTGCTTCATCTGTATGCTCTACACAATAAGCCTCCTGAAAAAGGTTGGTACTCGCCCACTGATATCATCCATATGATTGAGCTTTGTCATCTCTATTGGTGTTGTGCTACTGTTTAGATACTGTCATGAAAAAGTGGTATTGTCCTTGAGAAGTGCTTCATCTATGCTGTTTTAAATATTTCCTTTCCTTTTTTTCGAGCAAACAGGGATGCTAGCATTTAGTAGTCCTCTTGTCTTTGCACAACAGGATCATCTTCCTCTAAAGAAGAATATGGAGTACGTGAAGTGACTAGTTCCGATTATGCCAGGATGAAGAAGCCCTGTGTATCTTCTCATCGGAAGGAGCAGTTGAAGGATGGTTACATTACTCCCCACAAGACCAAACTAACTTCAGCTTAGAAGGACTGACAAATCTCCATTTTTTCTGTGATGCGCAAGTACAATGTTGTTCTAGGATTCTTTCTGGTGAGTTCCATTTTTCTAAAAGTGTGCTCTACATGGACCATGTAGGTGCCTGTTGAAACTGTCAATTCATAGTACAATTTGCTTTATACTAATCACTTTTTTGTATTTGTGCAAACAGGGATGCTCAACTTGATTTCAATGGGAACTTCACAAAATGTTCATGAATACATCGAATCATTCATTTCCACCACAAGAAAGGAGGTGCCGATAAGTTCAAGGAGTTGCAACATATAAGGGCGAAATCATACAAGCTACGCGCGAATTTGGTTGATTTTGGTGGAACTGCACAAAAAGAACAACTGGTTTATTTAGCACGAGGTGCCGTGTCAATGTCCGAACTGATGGCAAACCCTGCCCATTACACAATCGTAGGCATTTGATATTTTGGAATGGGACAACCTTGTCAAATTTTGCTCATTGATTTTAGCAAGACATGCGTTTGATATTTTCGAATGGGACGCCCTTTGCTGTCAGCAGCGTCGATCAATTTTTTCTTTATTCTTTAGTTGTGAAGTAAATATTGCCTCTGACATGTGAGTCGCTGAGATGCATAATCATCGATTGTTTTGAATGTTCTCTATGAATTGCCAGGCCTGTGTGTTTGATTGCAATGTAAAGAAACGCTAAAAAGCTGCTCAAACTCTTTGTACTCCTTTTGTTCCTTTTTACTTCCCACATTGTGAAAGTGCATACTTTTTTGTATAAGATTGGTCAAAGTAGAGATACTTTGACTGCAGACAAAACTTGTATGCAGACTAGAAAGGACCGGAGGGAGTACACGTGAAACTGCTGCAAACAAGGTGATCACCCTGGGAATAATGCTAGTACGTATTGTTTTGCATGTTCATCCAATGCCAGTGATACAGGAATTCAAACTAATCGAAATAAATTCATTCATACACGGTCGGATTTCATATAAACATGCCGGATTTCATTACATTTCATACATTCTTCATCTAAAAAGGGATGCGCTGGAGGTATAATTAATTAACCGAAGCTACCCACCTATGTCCCGCTGAGCCGAATAGAAGCTTAATGACTTAACTGCGCAGTGCGATTGCGTAACGTATATGTGGCCTGTTGGGCCCACGTAAGTCAGCCAACCGCACCAGCAGCTAAGTAGAAGCAAGCAGAAGCAGCGTTTTTCTCGGCCAGCTCTCCGACTCCACGTCGCCGCCAAGAAGCTAACCGGCCGTCAATGGTCAACCCGCCTAGCTTGGCTTCAACCAGAGGGTAGCAGCGGTGGCCTTACTTGAACCCGAGTGGCGGCGACCTACCGTGTTCTACTCTTCCTCGTTTTCTATGTGGCGCAGCCTCGTTGGCAGCGGGGCGGGGCCTCGGCGGAGCCGGCGATGTCCCCTATCTCGTTGCCGGCGGGCGGCACCTGAGTGAAGCGTTGGAAATCCCCCCCATGTTGCCGACAGGGTGGAGCCTCGGCTGAGCCGGCGATGTCCTCTGCCTCGTTGTTGGCAGGGCGGGGCCTCGGCGGAGCCGACGGTGTCCTCTGCCTCGTTGTTGGCACCGCGGGGCCTTGGCGGAGTAGGACCTCGTCGACGCCAGCAGAGCGGGGACTCGTCGGAGCCGACATTGCCCTTTGCCTCGTCCTCGGTTTCGCCAAACAGCGCCTCGCCCGCTTCATCGCCCTCTTTGCTAGCCTCTTTGTAGGCGGCCGCAGCCTCCACCACCTGCATGCGGTATCGCCAGCACTCGAGGTGGCCCTTGCGTGTGGAGCGGTATGAGTCAAGCAGCACCTCCTGCTCCGCCCGCTCCGCGGCGATATGCTCCTCCGCCTGCAGGTGTTCCTGGAGGAGATGGTGGTTGTAGGCAGCGTCGGCCTGCGCCTCCCAGAACTGCTCCTCACGCATCTGCCTCACCATGTCCATATACTGGGCACGGGCCTCGCCGATGGTCATGGTGCAATGCACCGGCGAGGATGGCGCGGAGGAGGGGTTGGCGTCGGATCGTCGACTACCATGTTCTCCATTGGGATGTTGTCGTCCTCCGGCTGCCTGCCGGCCAGCCGGTCGGCAGCAATGGCTGTCATCTCCTTGTGGTCCGTCATCCGCCCGTCTCGAAGAGCACTGGAGTGCGAGGAAGCCATGGTGGGCAGTAGTGGTGTGGACAGGAGAAAGGGAACGAATGTGGATGACTGCGGCTGTGGCCGGCGCAGCAGTTTATATAGCAATGGTGGGCGGGCGGAGGGACGAACGTGTGGCACCAAAGTAGCCGCCTCGGCAACCGCGTATCATTAATGTGGGTGGCAGATGGACAGACGGACGACACTTGTGTCGTTTGAAGGCGGAGCAATCGCCTGCACCGGGAAGCGGGGCGGGCGGCGCTGACTGTTTCGGGCGGAAAGCGCGCCGGGCGAGGAGATGACTTTACTTGGAGAGGATGACAATGGGGACCCACCAGGGCCATAGCCTCACGCATTTAAGTGCCTCCTTATTATATATATATATATAACTATAATTTATTTTGCTTCCTCCTGGTTTCTCGACATCACGGTCCCACACCATTGTCAACCTATGTACTCCTCCTTTCCGGTTTATAGGGCTTATCTCAAAATTTTAGTTTTTCCATTTTATAAGGCTCAATTTGGTTGTTTTCCATCACATGTTCAGATTCCAAGGTGCATTAAATCATTGCATGCAAGTATTAAGAGGAAATTGACCAATGCATGTACTTTATGCATGCATGCATTGCAATTAATGCATTGATAAACATAATTTTTTGAGGATAACAAGAGCATTAATTAGGTGCTTTTGCAAAACTACAAAAAGTATAACACCACTCGCCATCTACCTTGATTGGTGAGATTTTTGAATTGAGCACTACAAACCGGAAAGGAGGGAGTAGTCAATAAATGAGAGAATTGCACAAGAAGCGGCCGATAGCTGGGACCAAGCAGCTCGAGTAGTATTTGTGTTTTTGAGGTGTGAGCACTGCAGAGTTTTTCGATGTTTAGCCCAGATATTAATTTTTCTCCTCTAAACAACAACGAAAACATCGCTATAGGTATTAACTGGGCGGGCTGTGGCCCGTCTAGCCCATGCCAGATTTCCATCCTAGATATTAATTTTTTTCAAGCTGAAAATGGCTAGCCCAGCTATACTTTTTTTAGGAATACTCAGGCAAGGTCAAGTTGTTATTCTCCGCCCCGCTGGGCTGCAAATCTTTCCTAGGAGGGATGCATTAGGCTTAACAAGAAAATGGGCTTTAAGAAATAATAAATGGGATGTAATTATAAAAACTGGCAAGAATTATAAAAATGCACCAAACACGTAATTACTTTATAAAATATTATTTTTGCATATTGAAAATTTTAATTTCATTAATTTTTGCGAGCACAATGTTTCGTTGGATTTTTACGTAATATAAATTTATATTGAAACTGTATTTAATCTGACTAGAAATTTCAGGATAAAAATATTTCAGATCCCATCAAAATGTGGGAAATTTTATTGAATTCTATTTTGAATGGTTGGTTGAAATGGGCTGTACTTTTAACAAACTGTAAATGGGTTGTAGTAAATTCCATTAGAATTCAAAAATGGGCTACACATTCTTACGAATCTCAAATGGGCTATAAGTTCTCTCGCCACACACTCGGCCTTACTAAGTTGACGCTGCCTCCTAAAAAAAATAGAGTTGACGCAGATGCAAGGCTTTGTCAACTTATAGTCAACACACGTTCTAGCAAAGAAGGGCCATTGGATGTCCATCCAACGAATGCCGTACTTCTTCTTCAATCTCGATATTCTAGCTTCACCATTCAAAAATGATTCCTCCCCGACATCCGGGGCGACTGCTTCCGGTCGACACAGGCCTACTAAGTTGACGTATCAAGGGCTTTGTCAACTTAGTCAATATAAACGATTCTAGCTGTAGTGACCGACGATGTCCATCCAATGGCCGTCGTGCTTCTTCAACCTCTGGTCTTCTTGCTCCAAATTACCAAAGCAGCGCCGATCGTGCCGCCTCCTCCCGCCTCCCGTGGTCGGGTTGTCAGGCCATGGAGGCCTCATCGCCCCTACTACTCCCACCGCTGGCCGTGCCATCCCTCCACTCACCCACACCCCCGTTATTCTCGGCGACGGTAGTGCGGCCAACCAGTGAACCTCAGACTTCTCTCTGCGTGTGCATCCACTGCCGCGTCTTCCCCGGCTCTGCGTCGTCCCCTTCCTAGGCCTCGCCATCGTCCACCGTCGTGGTGCTCTCGGCACGGCGTGGTCAACATGGTCAAGGAACGACTTCCATCGGATGTGGACTGTACGTGGAGAGGCTGACAGCTGGGTCCACGGCAGCCGCAAGGAAGTGCCTCCTTATTACGCGCAAAATAATTATTCCTCCACCTGACAGCAGGGACCAACCGGACAGGCCACCGTATTTCGCGAAAAAAATGATTCGCCCCCTGACTGCTGAGACCCACGAGCTACATCTTCGCACGCAAGGAAGTGCGTCTGAAAAAATGATTTGCCCCTGACTGCTGGGACCCACCTGCTACATCTTCGCACGCAAGGAAGTGCGTCCAAAAAAACGATTCGCCCCCCGACTGCTGGGACCCACCAGCTACTCCTTCGCACACAAGGAAGTGCGTCCAGCAAAAAAATGATTCGCCTCGACCATCGGGACCCAAGATACACCTTCGCACGCAAGGAAGTGCGTCCGGGCAAAAAAAACACAAAATGATTCGTCCCCTGACTGCTGGGACCCATCCTGACAGTCGGGACCCACCTGGTCGAAGCGTATGTAGCGTTGTCATTCTGGTCGCGAACGTGTATGTACATATATACTGGTCGATGTAGAGGCGCACACATGTCGTAGTAGAGGCGCGCACATAGCATGTACACGTACGTACAACGGCCAGGATGCAAGAAAGAAAATACGGCCACGTATGTGTACATACGGGCGGGGTCTCGAACGCCTACTCGCGCTTACGTACGGCCAGGGCTCGTGTACATGGCTGGGTTAGAACGGAGAAACAGCGTCGCCGAGTTCATGGGGAGGCAACGGAATGCGTCGTGTTCATGGGGAGGCAACGGAATGCGTCGTGTTCATCGGGAGGCAACGGAACGCGTGGGAGCCAACCGGCTGGGTCGGAACAGAATGCATGGTCGTGTTCATCGGGAGGGCTTGGACGGAACAGGCGATGGAAATGAGGCCTGGCGTACCGCAGAACGGAGGAAACGGCCTTGTGTTCAACCGACCACGTTCGAAACGGGATCCTGTTCATTGGAAGGGGTGTGGCGTACCACAAAACGGAGGAAACGGACCTCCTACGGTCAAAACGGGGGTCCTGTTGATCGGGAGGGGTGTGGCGTACCGCAAAACGGAGGAAACAAACCTCCTACGGTCAAAACGGGGGTCCTGTTGATCGAGAGGGGTGTGGCGTACCGCAAAACCGATGAAACGGACTTGTGTTGGAGCGCTACGGTCGAAACGGGGGTCCTGTTCATCAGGAGGGGTATGGCGTACCGCAAAACGGGACTCCACGGGATACTGTTCATCCCCACCGTCGACCTCCTCCAGCCTCCACGGGGCACCGTCGACCTCCTCCAGCCTCCACGGGCTCCTATTCATCCAGCCTCCACCGCGCTACTCCACCGCCATCGCTCAACCACCCTCCACGGGCACCCCTCCACCGTCTACTGTTCATCCACCCTCCACACCACGGGGTCCTATTCATCCAGAGGCAACGCTACCGCTCACTATTCATCCAAACCCCCCTGCAATGCTCACTGTTCGTCCAATCAATCGACTTCAGTTAGCAGCAGTAGCGAAGGAATCGCTCGATCGGGTTCAGTTAACAGCCATCGATCGATTGCTTGGGTTCAGTAACGTGTAGCCTACAGTGCAATCGCTCGGGTTCAGTTAGAGCCCAACGCCTCGCTTGGGTTCAGTTAGAGCCAACGCCTTGCACATGAAGGAAATATGCCCTAGAGGCAATAATAAAGTTATTATTTATTTTCTCATATCATGATAAATGTTTATTATTCATGCTAGAATTGTATTAACCAGAAACATGATACATGTGTGAATACATAGACAAACATATAGTCACTAGTATGCCTCTACTTGACTAGCTCATTAATCAAAGATGGTTATGTTTCCTAACCATAGACATGTGTTGTCATTTGATTAATGGGATCACATCATTAGGAGAATGATGTGATTGACATGACCCATCCCATTAGCTTAGCACTTGACCGTTTAGTATTCTGCTATTGCTTTCTTCATGACTTATACATGTTCCTCGTAACTATGAGAATTATGCAACTCCTGTTTCGGAGGAACACTTTGGTACTACCAAACGTCACAACGAATCGGGTGATTATAAAGGAGTGCTACTGTGTGTCTCCGGAGGTACATGTTGAGTTGGCGACACGAGATTAGGTTTTGTCATCCGATTGTCGAGAGGTATCTTCGGCCCTCTCGGTAATACTCATCACTTAAGCCTTGCAAGCATTATAACTAATGAGTTAGTTATGAGATGATGTATTACGTAACGAGTAAAGAGACTTGTCAAGAATGAGATTGAACTAGGTATTGATACCGACGATCAAATCTCGGGCAAGTAACATACCGATGACAAAGGGAACAACGTATGTTGTTATGCGGTTTGACCGATAAAGATCTTCGTAGAATATGTAGGAACCAATATGGGCATCCAGGTCCCGCTATTGGTTATTGACCGAGAATGGTTTTAGGTCATGTCTACATAGTTCTCGAACCCGTAGGGTCCGCACGCTTAACGTTTCGATGACAGTTTTCATTATGAGTTTATAAGTTTTGATGTACCGAAGTTTGTTCGGAGTACCGGATGTGATCACGGACATGATGAGGAGTCTCGAAATGGTCGAGACATAAAGATTGATATATTGGAAGCCTATGTTTGGACATCGGAATGGTTCCGTGAAATCGGCATTTTACCGAGTACCGGAGGTTAGGAACCCCCGGGGTTATTGGGCCTACATGGGCCTCGAGGGAGAAGAGGGAAGGAGGCGGAGAGGGGCATGAGCCCTCCCTTCCTAGTCCGAATAGGACAAGGGAAGGCGGCGCCCTTTCTTTCTCCACTTCCTCCTCTTCCCCCTTCTCCTACTCCTACTTGAAAGAGGGAGTCCTACTCCCGTGGGAGTAGGACTCCCCTGGCGTGCCCTCTTGGCGGCCGCCTCCTCCCCGCCTCCTTTATATACGGGCGGAGGGGCGGGGCACCCCAAAGACACACAAGTTGATCTACGGATCGTTCCTTAGCCGTGTGCGGTGCCCCTCCACCATATTCCACCTCGATCATATCGTCATGAGTTTAGGCGAAGCCTGCGCCGTAGAACATCATCATCGTCACCACGCCATCGGCCGACGGAACTCATCTCCGGAGCTCGGCTGGATCGGAGGCCGGAGATCGCCATTGAGCTGAACGTGTGTTGAACTCGGAGGCCCCGTGACGCTCGGTGCTTGGATCGGTCGGATCGTGAAGACGACGACTACATCAACGCGCTGCAGTTAACGCTCGCTTACGGCCCACGAGGGTACGTGGACATACACTCTCCTCTCGTTGCTATACCATCACCATGATCTTGCGTGTGCGTAGGAAAATTTTGAAATTACTACGCTCCCCAACAAGACACACGCAGCAGACGCACGAGAGAAACGCGATCGCCGCCCCGACTTCCCACCGTGAATCGAACTCCCCAAAATTTTCCTCGCCCTCGCTTCTACCACGGTTTTTTCCGCCATGGACGACCCAAAGAATGTCATGCAGCTGCGTCTCCAGCCCGCCCAGGACAAAAAGCCCATTTTCTGTCATGATTTTTTGTCATAGAAGTAGGAGCCCACCACATCTATGATGATACCGGGTTTTGTCAAAATTTTCGTCATAGAAGTGTCATATGTATGACAGAAAAAATATTCGTTCGGCCCAAAATGTCACGGATGTGTCTTTTTTTTGTAGTGGATGACACTGATGCACAGAGACTAGACTGTTTGAGGTCTGGTCGCTACAATCACATTAACTAAGTTAGGTTATGCATGTGTGTCAAACACACCTATAAACGAAAGGTTCGCGATATCATAATTTGGTGGCTAGGTTTTATGAATGTCTCCTTAATGTGTATATTCAATAGATATCTGTAATGTCCAAAGAAAATTGAAATACTTATGACATATGCTTTTGTAGAAGTATCGTGCCATTATATTTTTTGCCATACTCACTCACCCATCTATGGCAAGTATGTATGCATGTGTAAAGTACCCCCATCAACTCTACACATGACCTGTTTTCTCATCGCATCATATAAATAAACCAAGCTTATAACCCTAGAGAGAAGAAGAATGCCAATTCATATTTATACCCTTAGTGCCACAATAAATACCCTAGATTAACATCTACAACACTAGTCCCCACATAAAAACACCATAGACCCACATTTACAATCTTACTTCAGAAATACCCAATATTTGCATATTAAATCCTAGCCGCCACTAAAGTTTTTATTTAAAACCTTGAGAAGCTCAAACATCACCCCGCGGTCTACATTTACAACTCTAACTACCATCATAAATACAACTTTACATTTAAACCCTTATGCTTTGCCTGTTTTCTCATCTCAATCTGTTGTAGACATTTTAGTATAATGAAAAATACATGAAAAATCTCCATAAGCCCTAGCTACTACCTTTTATTTCCATCAATTCATTTAATATAACATAATCTTTACCACCCAAGAACCACTTAAATTACCAATTACCCCAGCTCCAAGTTCATAAACAATATGGAGTGCATGGCGGGTTCAATCTACCACTTATTCACTGGATATGGTAGATTGTCTATGAGTCTGAGGGTCATCCAATTGGCTCCACGTGCTGGTATCAACGGTCCTTCAAATAAGCTCAAAAGGGCAGTTACGACATCTCCTAGCATACAATGAGCAAATATGGGTGTCTTCCTTTGTGATATCTGGATATGGTTTTTATGACGTGTTAGAGAAGCACTAGGTGTGTCCTAAATATTCTTCTTCTGAAATAATTTCGACCCCGACCACGAAGATGGGTGGCTACTATGTCTCGTAAACCCAGTGTCCAATAACAATTGATGAATAGATCGAAAGCTTTTCACACAAAACAGAAAATGTCGCGGCTACACTGATAACCCACAAGTATAGGGGATCACAACAGTTTTCGAGGGTAGAGTGTTCAATCCAAATTTATTGATTTGATACAATGGGAGCCAGAGAGTATTTACAAGTATTAGGCCTTGTTTAGTTCATAGGTAATCTGTAGGAATTTCAAAGGAACACTGTTCCTATGGGAAAATTGCCCTAAGTAGCATCCAAAATATAGTAAACAGATGCAGTGCTCCAATGGAATTCGAGTGTAACAGTGCCCATTCCTCAGGATAGTAAGCATCCACTCTGATCCAATTTTTTGGTGGAAGACGAGTAAAGGCGCTGGTGGTACTTAGTGTGTGCGAATAAAATAATAAGATGGTGTGCATCCACTCCATGGTAGTGGCAGAGATTAGTGTGGAAGCCAGATAAAATATCCATGAACTAAGTAGGTATTACTATGTTTCCCTGCAGCCAACTGAACACGCGTTACTATGTTTACCTATGTTATTTTTGTTTGTTTGTTTTGTAAGTGTGATCCATTTCCATTCATGCGCTTACTCATATTCCTATGTTTTACTCACCCGTGTTCCAAACAGGGCCTTAGCAGTTGAATTGTCAATTCAACCACACCTGGAGAACTAAATATTTGCGGCAAAGTGATCAGTAGCACGATAGTATGCTAGTTTGATAGTAGTGGTAATAGTAGCAATAGTAACAGTAACAATGCAGTAGCAGTTTTATAGTGATTGTAATGGCTACAACAATTAAAGTAACTTGGCAAAGATCAATATGCGAAAAGAGTAGGCATTGGATCACTGATTGATAATTATGTTGGATGACATTCATCATGTAACATTCATAACCTAGGGCGGCAAAAGACTAGCTCCAATTCATCAATGTAATGTAGACATGTATTCCGTATATAGTCATACATGCTAATAATAATAACTTGCATGGCATATTTTGTCCTACCCTCCCGTGGCAGCGGGGTCCATAAGGAAATCTAAGGGATATTAAGGCCTCCTTTTAATAGAGAACCAGAACAAAGCATTAACAGATAGTGAATACATGAACTCCGCAAACTATGGTAATCACCGAAAAGAATCCCAATTATTGTCACCTTGGGGTATGCAGATCATAACATGTAATAGGTGCATATACAACTTGCAAGATAGGATCAAGAATACAAATATATTCATGAAAACATAAAGGGTTTTGTCGTGGATTTGTCACGGCAGATGTCCTTGTGAAAGGACTTAGTCGTGGAGCCATCGCTACGGGTTAACTTGAAGGGGTTAAAGCGGACACAAAGGCACAAGGGTTTATACTAGTTTGGCCCCTTCGATGAAGGTAAAAGCCTACGTCTAGTTGTGATGGAATTGATGTGGTCTCGATGACTAGGGAGCAAACAAGCTTCGCCTAGGCCTCGAGTTGTTGTTGTTGTTGTTGTCCTTGAACCGCCGCCGGGTCGTCCCCTTATATACACGGGTGACGCCTGTCGGTCCATGGAGTCCCATACCGGTTCATATTCGTATCCCGGTTGGTCTCTCTCTATTCCTAACTTACAGGACAAGTTTACATATCAAGCCGGTTTACGGCCATGTGTTCTAAACCGACTACGTGCCTTGGGTCTTCATCTCGCTTATACTACTAATGAAGTTAACCCGCCCTGTAGGCCGGTTCACGCCGATGGTAATATCCCCAACATTAGGCCCCGCATTGATTTGAACTGCTTCATGTCAATCCTTCACAAAAATCTTTGTCTTCAACATCTTCGGTAATTGGTAAACCGCCATGTCGCTATCATCTCTCGTTGTCAGAACCGCATGACGTCATCACGGGTTAACTTTTATGACGCTTCTTTTATTAATAGATCTGCGATACCCAAGGCACCAGCTCCACTTCCAAATTTTGGCTCCTCGGATTCGCTACCGACACACGCCTGTTGCCTTATAAATAGGACCGAAGGGTCATCTCCTTTCTCCCCTTCGCCTCTTTCTCTTCGTCTTCCTCGCGTCGCCAGCCTCGAGCTCCGCCGCCGTTGACCTCTGCACCGCCTTGGGCCGTGATCAACCTCGAACGCATCAGAAGATCTGCGGTAGCCTTCCGCATCTTCTTCGATTCTGGTAAGTCTTCTGTTCTTCTTAACATAGATCTGTTCTAGGGTTTCATGTTCTTGCCGTGTTCATCGCTTGTTCATGCTCGTACCCAGACTCCTGGATAGATCTGTGAAACCCTGCCCATTGATTCACTTCCGTTCTGCTTTACTCTTTTGAATATTTTCTATTCTTCTGAACTTGCTTCAGATCCATTGCTGCAATAAGACCTTGTGAAACCTGTTTCTGCATACTTAGCCATCCGCAACCTCAATTGCTTTCAATGTTTAGATCAGGCGATTTAACTTAATATAGAAAAAGTTAATAAACCGGTATATACCATTAGTACCCTTGTTGAACCGCCAGAACTCTTTAGCCATATGCTGCCGCTTCATAGAAATCCGGTTTAAATATACTGCCTCCGGTTTAGCATTGTTCATACCAGCGCCTTCTTTTATCCAACATGTTCTTGAACCGGAATCACCTATTTCTTGTAGATCTCACCATGGCCATCAAGTATATGAATGCAACTGGGTTCCTTCTCGTGTCACAGAAACTCAGTTGGATAATTTAGTCTCGATCGGCGCTTTAGATAGCAAAGAAACTATCCACTGGAGGGTTCCTGGTGATGAATGTCCTCCCACACCTCAAGAGGGAGAGGTTGTGATCTTTGCGGATCATTTAGCCCGGGCTTCAAACCGCCCGGCTCTAAATTTTACTGGGATGTGTTTGCCAATTTTCAACTCCGTCCGCAAGATATTGGCCCCAATTCTGTTACCAACTTATGCCACTTCCAAGTGCTCTGTGAGGTATACCTTCAAGAGGAACCCACAGTTGAATTGTTCAGAGACCGCTTCCACTTAAACCGCCGCACAAAGTTCACTGATGGTCCCAATACCGAATTGGGCGGTATGGCAATTCAGAAAAGGAAAGAAATCACTTATCCCCATGCCAGACTACACAGTCACCCCAAGGAGTGGAATGCAACATGGTTTTACTGCAAAGATACTTCCCCTGATGATGAAAATCCTTTGCCCGGCTTTCGTCCGGAGTGGCTCAGCAATACACACCCCTTCCCACAAAGGTTAAGTGCCAAGGAGAGGAGTAAATACGCTCCACAATTATCCAAGCTCCGAGCCTTCATGGCCAACGGTTTAACAGGAGTAGATCTCGCACGGTGTTGGATATCATGGAGCATACTGCCTCTCAGCCGGCGCTCCGGTTTAATGTGCAAGTATACTGGTAGCATTGATGACCCACTCCGACAGACCAACATCCAGCTCTCCGATGATGAAGTCACAGAGGCTGTGAAGAAAACGCTGAACGAACCGGAGCACCTCTGTGCTCAAACTGGCCTGCTCCCTTTCTGTGCTACCAACAAACCGCCAGCTGTAAGATTTTGATTGTACTTTTTACTGAACCTGTTATTGCTATCTCGCTCGACATCAATTGCTGCTTAACTGTGGTGATAATCCGCTTTGGAGCAAGAAGCTTCCACAAGACAAACCGGAGAAAGCAGAACGGTCAACCCGGCCAAAGACCAAGGTCATCAAGAAGCCTGCTAAAAAGAGGAAAACCACTGCTTCATCTGATCCGGCTGTTGATGATGATGTGGGTAACTCGGACCTTGAGGTTGAACTCGATTCACTAGGCTTACTTTTTACACGCCTTATTGATGATGATACTTGTCAGGACGAGCTGAAGCCAGTAATGCTGATGTCGCTGAGGTAACTATTCTCTCTTCCGATTCAGATCCTTTGCCTTTGCCAGAATTTCGCCAGGCAAACCGGAAAGTTAAATTTTCTCATCCTCTTGCTTACTTGGATCCCAAATTTCTTATGAAGACTCAGCAACATGAAGCTCGCCGCACAACCCGCACAACATGCCAGTGTAGTTACCTCCGCCGGTTTACCAAACAGTCCGGTTCGAAAACGCCGCTCCGAGGTCTCCGACCTTTTTATTAATTTATATCCTAAAGCGGTCCACTCAGGCCCTAGTGACAAGCATAAAGCATACAAAAGTCATAGCAACATCAATCTCAGAACATAGTGGATACTAGGGATCTAGCCCTAACAAAACTGACTCGATTACATGACAAATCTCATCCAACCCATCACCGTCCAGCAAGCCTACGAAGGAATTACTCACTCCCTGTGGTGAGCATCATCAAATTCGTGATGGAGGATGGTTGATGATGATGACGGCGTCGAATCCCCCTCTTCGGAGCCCCGACGAACTCCAGATCAGCCCTCCCGATGAAGAACATGAGGTGGTGGCGGTGGCTCCGTATTGTAAAATGGAATGATTTCTTCTCTCTGATTTTTTCTAGATGAATATGTACTTATGGAGTTGGAGTTAGGGTTGCGGGCACTGCAAATGGCTCACAAGCCTTCCAAGCGCGCCCTTGGGGGGTGTAGGATTGAAAGTATGTCTAGGGGGGGGGGGGGTGATTAGAGTACTTGACCAAATAAAAATCTAGCCTTTTCCCAATTTTAAGTCTTGGCAGATTTTAGCAACTTTACACAAGTCAAGTAATCAACCTACACATGCAATTCTAAGAGTATAGCAGCAATGTAAAACATTGCACATGAATGTGAAGGGAGAAGTTTGAGGGAGCAAACGCAATGTAGACATGGAGATTTTTTATTCGTGGTTCCGATAGGTGGTGCTATCGTACATCCACGTTGATGGAGACTTCAACCCACGAAGGGTAATGGCTGCACGAGTCCATGGAGGGCTCCACCCACGAAGGGTCCACGAAGAAGAAACCTTGTCTATCCCACCATGGCCATCACCCACGAAGGACTTGCCTCACTAGGATAGATCTTCGCGAAGTAGGCAATCTCCTTGCCCATACAAACTTCTTGGTTCAACTCCACAATCTTGACGGAGGCTCCCAAGTAACACCTAACCAATCTAGGAGACACCACTCTCCAAAAGGTAATAGATGGTGTGTTGATGATGAACTCCTTGCTCTTGTGCTTCAAATGATAGTCTCCCCAACACTCAACTCTCTCTCATAGGATTGGGTTTGGTGGAAAGATGATTTGAGTGGAAAGCAACTTGGGAAGGCTAGAGATCAAGATTTATGTGGTTGGAATGGAATATCTTGACCTCAACACATGAGTAGGTGGTTCTCTCTCAGAAAATGAAAGCTGGAAGTGTAGGCATCTTCTGATGGCTTTCTCCATGAATGATGAGAGGGTGGAGGGGTATATATAGCCTCCACACAAAATCTAACCATTACACACAATTTACCAAACTCGGTGAGACTGAATCAGAAAACTCGGTTAAACCGATTTAGTTCATAATGTGACCGTTAGGCATTTCGGTGGGACCGACATGTCAACTCGGTGGGACCGATTTCTTTAGGGTTAGGGAATAACGTAATCTCGGTGAGACCGATTACACAAACTCGGTGGGACCGTCTTTGGTAATAAGTTAACCAGATAGTTGGTCAGGCAAACTCGGTGGGACCGATTCGCTCATCTTGGTGAGACCGAAATGTTATGAAGGGGAAACAGAGAGTTTGCATTGCGAACTCAGTGGGACCGATCGCTCAGCTTGATTAGACTGAAACGTTACAAAGGGAAACAAAGAGTTTGCAATCGCATCTCGGTGAGACCGAGATCCCTATCGGTGAGACTGAAGTGACTAGGGTTTTTGGCAGTGGCTATGTCAAATGAACTCGGTGGTGACGGATAGATCAAATCGGTGGGGCCGAGTTTGACTTTTAGTTTGGGACATATGTGGATATGAGAAAGTGGTTGAGGGTTTTTGGAGCATATCACTAAGCATCTTGAGCAAGCAAGCCATTAAGCAACACCTCATCCCCTTTTAGTATTATTGGCTTTTCCTATGGACTCAATGTGATCTTGGATCACTAAAAGTAAAATGTAGAGTCTTGAGCTTTAGAGTTTGTGCCAATCCTTTGTCCTTAGCATTTTGAGGGGTCCACATTCCTAATCCATGCCATGCCAATCATTGAACTTTCCTGAAATATTCATCTTGAAATAGCATTAGTTCAATGAGCCATATGTTGTTAATAATTACCAAAACCACCCAGGGATAGTTGCACTTTCAATCTCCCCCTTTTTGGTAATTGATGACAACATATAGATCAAAGCTTCGACAAATGATAATAAGATTGAAATACATCATCACTTTGAGAAGTATGTGATAAGCAAGAGCTCCCCCTAAATTTGTGCATTATGTAAGACTTGCTTTTGAATGCAAATGCACAATCGATTAGTATCATGGGTTACTCTTCCATGCCACACACATCTTGGTGGAGCGCTCAAGATGATAGCAATTAAAAGCATGCACTCATCACCAAGCAAAGTGAATGATCATATATGGATATAAGAGATAATATCATCCAAGCAAACATTAAAGTAGCATATGAACAAACACATGATCATACAAGTATCTCACACAAGGACATAAGGTATCAAATAAGCACACAATAAAGCTCAACCAAACAAATAGCAAGAGAGACAGAAAGCAACATTCTCTCTCGAAGCCTATGATCTATACATATTTCTCCCCCTTTGGCAACAAGTTACCAAAAAGTTCAAATATGCATAGTGCTATGCGTCTCTTAGGCTTGGTCTTCGGGAGGTGGTGTAGAGATAACCCCAAGGATGAAGGCATCAGTCGATGTAGCTGGAGCTAGTGGAGTGGCTACTAGAGGTGGTACTGAAGCTGTAGTTGCTGATGCTGATGTAGTAGCTCTAGTATCTGGTACTGGCACCGCAACTGACCTCTGACCTCTTGGCACTCGCTGAAAAGCGTATGTAGTTGCCTTCCCTTTATTCTCATGTGCTTCCTCCTGGAGCTGCTCAACTACTGTCTGCATCTCAGTCACTTTCAGATCAAGATCATAGAAATTTTGTTCAATGATCCTCTCCAAGTTCTCCTGATTCTAAGTCAGGGTGGCCAGGCCCTTCTCAATCCTCAAAGTTGATTGGACCAGATATCCAAGTTGATCTTGTTTGCTCTTCAAGAACACTTGAGATGCCTCTTCAGCACTTGGCATCTTTGCAGCTTTTTCTGTCTTTGCCTTAGCTCTCTTCTCTTGTGCTTGCACTGATGAAGGTTCATCCTCATCCATTACAACTGTGTTGTCTTCAAATTCTGGGTAGAGAGGTAAATGCTCCTTGTCCAAGAAGTAAGTGCATGTACCCATATTTGAGTTGATGAGCACCTGAATGTGTGGAGCATACCCACAAGATCTTTTCTCTCAGCAGCTATCCTCTTGATTGTCTCTACAATCAGACTAATGACCTTGAATTTTTGAGGCACATCAAAAATGTGTAGAAAGTTGATTGAATATCCTCTTGTCATCCTATGATCTTCAGATTTGGGCAACAGACTATGCCTTAAGATGGTGTTGATAGTAGGCAGACCAGACAACAAATATTTCACTGAGCCCAACTTATGAGTTTCCAGGGCTTTATCAGGAATTTCCTTATACATATTTGCCAAGGAGTTGTGGTCTTTCTTCTTCTTGGCATACACATCCAAATCATCCTCATGGTCTTCTGGGGCATTGATCAACTTTTCCCATTCTTCAATAGTTGACTGGTACCTTGTACCTTCAGACATCCATACGATCCTTCCATCTGGATAGAAATGAGCAGTGGAGTAGAATTGCATGATTAGCTCATCATTCCATTTGGTGAGCTTCTGTCCAACGAACTTGTCAACTCCACAAGCTTTGAAGCTGTCATGTACACCTGGAAAGTGATCTTCATTCTCTTTAATATATTCCCAATCAACCCATCTCATATCACAAACAATTGGCTTCTTGTCAAGCGAAATGGTCTCATAGAAATCTTGCTGTTCTTTGGTGTGGAACCTATAGTCCACATCAGTTCTCCTTCTCACAGCATATGGATCAGACTATCTCCATAGACTCAATCCTGCATCCTTTCTGATATTTATGTCCTCTGCCATTGGATGAGTGTCATTGTGGTCTGGAATCTTTGGTTTAAGCTTTCTGGGCACTTGGGCTTCATCATCTTCTTCTTCATCCATCTCAGACACCGGGGCCTTGTTCTTCTCCTCAGCAGGAATGTTTCTGGTGCTTCTCTTGGGTGCAGACTTGGTGGCTTGAGCAGCAGCTTTGGGAGCATGTTTGGGCTTAGAAGTAGCATCCCCTGACTTGATTGCATCTCCCATAAGATTTTGTGACTTGGGTGCTGGTGCAACATCCTCTTCCTCTTCCTCTTCTTTTGAATATCTTACCATAGTTGACTTTCCAAGAACTTTTGCAAATGCGATTCTTGCCCTCTTCTTCTTCTTGCCATCTCCAACTACCTCACCATCATCTAATTCTATTGTGAATTTCATGGTTTCTCCTATTGGAACTTTCCTTGGCATTGACATTGGGACTCTCTTTGCCGGTGCCTTCTTATGCAACCCTGGCTTAGTTGTAGCAGCAGTGCCATACTCCTTATTCAGCACTTTCTTCTTTGAGGTGGCCTCATCCTCAACAGCCACATAGTCCTCATCCTCAGAGTATGAGGTTCTCTTCTTTCTTGTCCTGGTGGTTGCCTTTGGCAAGTTGCTTGGAGTGCTCCTGCTGCCATCATCATAGCTGCTTGAGGGACTAGTGCCCTCACTCATTTTCACTTGCTCTTTAGATTTATTTTGGCTATCACACTGGTCAGATATCTTGGCAGCCAAACTGACAGCAAACCCTGTGAATAGATATAGATGAGGTAGAGTAGATGAGCATCACAAAGTGCAGAGATTGTTGCAAAACAAATGAGTCAAAAACTTAGTTTTTGTTCTCTACTGAAATGATTTCGGAGCTACCGAATTGATAAACTCGGTGATATCGAAGCAACATTTGGAACCTAAACTAGTGAACTCGGTCAGACCGAGCCACAATTTGGTGGCATCGAGATTGCTAGGGTTTCACAGAGAATTGAACTCGATCACACCGATTTGCAATTTTCGGTCAGACCGAAAAGCGCATGTGCAATGGCCTAAGCCAAATTGGTGAGACCGATTTCTACAATTCGGTCGGTCCGAGATAAGTTCAGCGGAGACCTAACCCTAAATTTTTGAATCAAACTTAACCTAAAGGAAGTTTTCTCTGGATAGATTGATTTCATATGTGGCAACGATCATGGCATTGACCTTGTGCTTAGAGTCGGAGGAAAAAAGAGAGCACAAGGGGTTGAACTCATACCCTAGTTCGGCGGGAGTTTGCTACGGCGGCAAGGGCGGAGCAGGTTCCCGTTGACAGCGACAGAAACTAGCGGCGGGAGGTCGCTGGCGGCGAGGAGATGATCCGGAGACCCAAGGAGGCAGAGCAGGATATGCGTGGGCTGAGGGCTTTTGAAGAAATTTCCAAAATCTCACCCGTGGATATATATATCCCGACCCTATCGGTGTGACCGAGTGGAACAACTCGGTGGCGCCGAGATGCAGAATTGCAAGCGGTTACTGCAACTCGGTGTGACCGAAATGTTCAAATCGGTTGCATCGAGATGAAAACCTAGATCAACTTAGTGAACTCAGTGTGACTGAAATGGATGACTCGGTCATACCGAAATGCACAATGAGGTTTTGGAAGTTTAAGTCTATGAGGAATCGGGGACTCCGAGTGCTCCTCACACAGAGTGGTTCGAATCTGACTTGATCAAACTTTGTGATGTAGCATGAATAGAGTTTGAGACGAGAAAATCATAGATAGCTAGAAGTGGTTCTTAGGCATTCTTGTCCATCCACTTGGCAAAAGAGAAAGAGCCAAACAATCAAAGCAACAAGTGGATGTCCTCGAATGAGTAAAATATGCAACCAACATGCTCACACAATAAGATGGCGAATGAAATATGTGGCAATGCATGCACAAACACTCTAGCATCTATCAAGCAATTTGCGATGACTAGGTCATCTATATATGAGTATATTGACTTAGGAGTCAAATGAGAACATTTGATCATAGGTCATACTCATCATTTAAGCACAAGTGGGGTTACCACTTCTACATAAAGCATTGTTGTGTTCACACCGTTAGAGTTGCTTTAGCTCAATTCTTAGAGTAAAGCTCCCCCTAGATGTGATATCCCCCCTAAGAGGGATGAACTAACCTTGGGTTTTGTCGATGATGACTTCATGTAGGTGTTGAAGATATGGACGCTCAATGTTGATGTAGATGATTTGGAGAAATCCATTGGTGTGAGTTGCACTTTCAATACCTACACGGGTAAGTCCCACAAGGAACAAGCAAGGATATCCATAGACATAGAATGGTGTACACACAAGATGATGTCTGTTGGGATATAACTATTGGTATGAGCCGCCTAGGAGGAGCCGGGTTATACCTGCAAGTATTCAGTTAAGGGTGAAGATGGCGGTTCAGTTAAGGGCCCAAAGCCCAGAGGCGACTTAAGGCCCGTAGTGATAAACCGCCATATGTACGTGACTTGTATTGTAAAGCAAGAATAGTTAAGAGGCCGAGCCGGACACTGTTATGAGATGGCCGGGACTCTATGAGCCGCCTGGGCGTCGACCTCTGTATATAAAGGGACGACCCAGCGGCGGTTCAGGGCAAGTAACATCAGATCGAGAGCTAGGTCAAGAGATTCTGCTCCCTAGTTATCGAGTCATAAGCAATCCCACTCAAAATTGGATCGTAGGCTTTTACCTTCACCGTAAGGAGCCGATCTAGTATAAACCTCGTGTCCTTTGTCCCGATTAACCCCTTCAAGCTTCCTAGTGCGATGGCTCCACGACTAAGTCCTTTCACTAGGATATCTGACGTGGCAATTCCATGACAGTTGGCGCCCACCATGGGGCCAGCGCACGGTGGATTTGAGTTCTTGAAGGGCAGCTTCGAAGGGCTCAATGGATACGCTGTGGGTCGCATGACCAAGAGTTGTCGCGGCAAGCTCTACATCGACGACGCAGGCTGGGGCTCCGACGCCGGCTCAAGTGAGTACGAGTACCGGGTCCCCTTCGACGGAAGCCACGTCTTCATCGGCAAGATCGGCAAGCCGGGCCCTGAGCCGGATATCTGCACCGACCACGTCAAGACGGCTCAGCATGCGAGACCCGCCCGGGATCTGCCTGCTGTGAAGCGTGCCTTCGTGGGTTGCATCCACGAAGGACTCTTTGAAGGATCTGCATCTGGCGGTGAGACGGCCATCTATTCAGATGGTGAGTCGTCCACAGCGAGACAGATTCGTTGTATCAACTACAAGACGGCGGGCTTGGGGGCTGTTCCGATGGCAGCAGTATTCCGGACTGAAAGTGCAACTAATCCCCGGGTGGTTTTGGTAATTAATAACAACATATATATCATTGAACTAATAGTTACTTGAGAATCATTTCAGAGAGTTCATGATATGGGTATGGCAAGGGCGAAGAAGTGGACCCTCAAAATGCTAAGGCAAGCATTGGCAAAAGCTCAAGACTCCATTTTGGTTTAGTGATCCAAGATCACATTGAGTCCATAGGAAAAGCCAATACTATTAAAAGGGGATGAGGTTATGATGATGATCTGGTTGCTCAAGTGCTTAGTGATACATCTCCTAAACTATCAGCAACTTTCATTGCCATATACACTCATAAGTAGTCTCGGTCCCACCGATATTCCAAACTCACCACACCGAGATGAACCACCTCAGCCATAAGCCAAACCCTAGTAAACTCGGATTTTCCGATTCGAACTCGGTCTCACCGAAACATGAGTTGCCAAGCTTCAGAACCTTCGTCATCAAATCGGTGTCACCGAGATGATGAAGTCGGTCCCACCAAACTGGCATGCTCTTGTCATTGCACGAATCGGACTAACCGAGATTGTATTTTCGGTCCCACTGAAAATCCCAACGCTCACATTATTTGAACTATCGGTCTCACCGAAGTTGTCCACTTCGGTCCCACCGAGATTGCTCAAATGTGTGTAACGGTTGGATTTTGTGTGGAGGCTATTTATACCCCTCCACCCCTCTTCATTCGTGGAGAGAGCCATCGAAAGAACTACCACTCCTACCTTACATTTACGAGAAGAGAACTACCTACCCTTGTGTTGAGATCAAGTTGCTCCACTCCCACCATATGAAGCTTGATCTCTAGCCTTCCCAAGTTGCTTTCCACTCAATCCTTTCTTCCACCACAGCCAAATCAGTGAGGAGAGTTGAGTGTTGGGGAGATTATCATTTGAAGCACAAGAGCAAGGAGTTCATCATCATCTACAACATCTATTACCTTTTGGAGGGTGGTGCCTCCTAGATTGGTTAGGTGTCGCTTGGGAGCCTCCGTCGTCGAGATGTGGAGTTGAACCAAGAAGTTTGTAAGGGCAAGGAGATCGCCTACTTCGTGAAGATCTACCCCGAGTAAGGCTAGCCCTCCGTGGGCGTGAGCCATGATGGAATAGACAAGGTTGCTTCTTCGTGGACCCTTCGTGGGTGGAGCCTCCGTGGACTCATGCAGCCGTTACCCTCCGTGGGTTGAAGTCTCCATCAATGTGGAAGTACGATAGCACCACCTATCGGAACCACGAGAAAAATCACCGCGTCTCCAAAATTGCGTTTGCTCTTCTCCACCTCTCTTTACTACATGTGCAATTTACTTTCCGCTGCCTATACTCTAGAATTGCATGTGTAGGGTGATGCTTGACTTGATCATAATTGTGAATCTGCCAAAACTGTTCTTTGTCAAAAGGCAGAATTTTTATATTGACAAGTAGTCTAATCACCCCCTCTAGACATACTTTCGATCCTACAAGTGGTATCGAGCTTTGGTCTCCATTGTATTGGTTTCCATTGCATTGGACTCCATAAGCTTGGTTTCACAACCTAGGAGAGTATGGCGTCTAGTGAGGGTAATTTTCGTAGAGGTCCTTACTTTGATGGTACAAATTTTGCTAGTTGGAAGCATAAAATGAAAATGCATATTCTTGGTCATAACCCAGCTGCATGGGGCATTATTTGTGTTGGTATGCAAGGTGAATTCTTCGAGGAAGGAAAAGTTCCGGATCGCGAAGCTACACCGGAAGAATTGCGGATGTTGCAAAACAATGCTCAAGCTTGTGACATTCTCTTCAATGCCTTGTGTCCCGAGGAGTTCAACAAAATCAGCCGTCTTGAGAATGCAAAAGAGATTTGGGATACTTTGGTTGAAATGCACGAAGGTACCGAGTCCGTTAAGGAATCAAAGCTAGATATTCTTCAAGGTCAACTTGACAAGTTCAAGATGAAGGATGGTGAAGGAGTCGCTGAAATGTACTCTAGGCTTGCTCTCATCACAAATGAGATTGCCGGCTTAGGAAGCGAAGAAATGACCGACCGATTCATCATCAAGAAGATTCTCAGAGCTTTGGATGGAAAGTATGACACCGTGTGCACTTTGATCCAAATGATGCCAAACTACAAGACTCTCAAGCCAACCGAAGTCATTGGAAGAATTGTTGCTCATTAGATGACACTTAAGGATAAGGAAGAGCTTCACAACAAGTCAAGTGGTGCTTACAAAGCTACAAGTGATGCTCCCACAACCTCAAGTGACAAGTTAGTTTCCAATGAAGAGATAAGCCTAATGGTCAAGAACTTCAACAAATTCTACAAGAATAGAGGCAAAGAGAGAAGCTCAAAGTCTAGATCATATGATGAAAAGAGATCTTCTAGTCGTGATCGAAACTGCTACAATTGTGGAAGACCCGGACACTACTCAAATGAGTGTACGGCTCCCCACAAGAGAAGAGAAGAATCTCCAAGAAGAAGAAGCTCAAGAGATGAGTCACCTCGGAAAGAGAGAAGGAGCAGAGATGATCGTTATGAACGAAGACCCTCTCGGAGAAGCAAGGATTCGGAGAGGAAAGACAAGTCATCATGGAGCTACACAAGAAGAAAACATCAAGCTCATGTAGGTGAATGGGTCTCCGACTCCGACTCCGACAATCAATCCGAAGGAAGCTATCACTCCGACTCCGACTACAGTCAAGATGAAGGTGTTGCCGGTCTTGCTCTCGTATCCTCCAACTTCAACTCCCATGACTTATTTGATTCACCAAATGAGGGAATTGGAAGATGCTTCATGGCTAAAGGCCCCAAGGTATCACACCCTGAATTCATTGACTTCAATAGTGATGAGGATGACTTGCTTGGTGAAGACGAGCTCTTGCATGATAAATCCAATGAGCCTAGTAACGATGAACATGCTAGTAGTCTTTATAGTCGAGAAGAGTCGAATGACAATGCTATGAAGGAGATTGAGCGTCTAACTAAAGAACTAAACACTCTTAAGTTAGCTCATGAAACAACTCAAGAAGATCATAGAGAGCTCCTAAGATCTCATGAGAAGCTACGCTTCGAGAAGCTCACTCTAGAGCAAGAACATGAGTTTCTAAAAGCAATCAATGACGATCTTGAAAGAAGAGTTCTTCATATTTTGCCAAACGACTTCTCTTGTCTAATTTCTTGCCACCCATTAAGACTAAGCATGACAAGCATAAGAAAAATTCTTCCTCTAGCAGTAACAATAACCATGCTAAATCCAATGTTGTTGCTTCTAGTAGTTCTCTTGATTCCACTAACAATGTTTCAAGCCAAGTTACACTTGAGCAAGAGAATAGTTTATTGAAAGGGATCATAGAGAAAGGTGTCTACAAGAGTCTTGCTTAGGAAGCAAGAACTTTGAGGAAATTGTTCGCAAGCAAGGAAGGCTTTGGAAGAATCAAGGAATTGGTTTTGAGCGAAAGTTCAACGCCAAGGCGTTGAGGGAAGAAGGTCAATATCCTACTCCACAGTTTATTCCTCAAAAGGAGAAGTATGATCCTACTTCTTCCAATGTGGAACAAGCTCAAGATGACCTTCCACCACAAGACCACAAGCTAAAAGGCAAGGACAAGCTTCAAGAGGAGATTGATGCATTTGTTGAAGCACCTCAAGCCATGGTCAAGTGGGTTCCCAAGGAAACGTCAAGTTCTACTTCGTCAAGCTCAACTACAACCCCAAGGATTCCCATCAAGATGATGTGGATCCCGAAGAAGAAGAACTAGAAAGTTCTTGAGGGTGACTCCGCCAACATACTTCACTCACATTCATTTCGGCAAAAACTTGTGCAATCAACTTCCACATTGTGCACTAGTTCATGGAGTCACAGACCCTCTTGTTGGTAAGTCAAGGGACAAGGTAATCATTGCTTTCATGGACATCATCTATTGTGAACTTCAATCTATGTCCATGGATATCCTTGTTTGTTCCTTGTGGGACTAACCCATGTAGGTATTGAAAGTGCCCGAATCCAAAGGATAGCTCCCAACTCTTGATGATCCCCATCAACATTGAGCATCCACATCTTCAACATCTACATGAAGTCTTCTACGACAACCTGTCGGTGTACTAAGGTAGGGGTACCTCAGTACCCCAACTTGTGCACGGGCAGTCGCAGCTCCCCGCAGCTGGATCCACCACATGCTTGCCGGAGACCATTCCTGCTCCATATCAAGCCATTCAAGAACAAAGTGTGCAAGATAGAAAATCGAGACCCCGGCAAGAGGAGCTTGCCGGGAAGGCCGTTCCAGGCTCAAGATTACATCACTCACGCAAGGCCCTGGCGAGAGGAGCTCGCCGGGAGACTAGAAGATTACATCACGAAGACACGCCTCGGCGCTTCTACGCGTCCCGGCGAGGGCCCGGGGCGGCAAGTTACAAAGCCCGACAAGCTCCGGGCCGGCAAGATCAAGACCCGGCAAGGTACTTGCCGGAGAGCTGCGCCTCGTGCCGCACTCCAGCTCATCGCCCAGCGCCGCCTTTAGCCCTCTCCATGGACGCGTGGCGGATGGCTGTGCAGCATGGGGGTGCGGTGGCACTCCACGGTGGTGGCTCCATCGCCGCGGGTGACGGAGACACAAGGGCGGAGCTTTTGGGGCGACGCGACGGGCATTAAATGCTCTTGTCCCCTCTGTCAAAAGTAGGTAGAATCCTTTGTTCATATATCAGAGTCTGACTTGTTCCTCAAGACTGTTCCAACTACCACCTCTTTTACGTTTTACCCTCTCTCCCACGTTGACACTGTCGGTGACCCTTGCCCTATAAAAGGAGGCCCATGCACAACGAGGGGGTTGGATCTGGGCAACTCTAGCGCTACTGGGTTGGCTGGTTGGATTCACTCAACACCACACCACCATACGCCGCATTCTTGAGCAAGATCAAATACAACACAAAGCAGCAAGAGGGTTTTACGCGACCATCGCGGCTGAAGCCGGGTAAAATCCCCAGCGCATCGCCTCGATCTGCTCTCTGTGCCTCCTCCGCCCTCGTACCGAACTCACGAAGGGGCCTCCCCGGCCCCATAGGTGTCGTCCCTCACGCCGCGACATCTTTGGCGCGCCAGGTAGGGGGCGTCGAGGTTGTGCGGACCTGATCCGGCGTTCGCGCGGCCGCGTTCTTCATCAACCTATCTAGTTTCGTCGGCAACTTCATCGACAACTGCGCCATGGCCCCGAAGACGAGGGCCTCAAGGGTTGCAAACCCGTCTGCGTCTCACCCGCCACCACCAGAGCCAGCGGTGGGCGGAGGAGACGCCAGCGGAAGGGTGGACACCGGCGAGGGTACTCGCGGTGCTACCAGATCCAGGGACAGGACGGATGACCACGCCTCGGTCTCCGTGGATCCACGTCCATCTCAGCGCACGACAACCCAGCAGCGCCGTGCCATAAGATGTGGTACTTGCATGCTAGGGCAAGAACGTGCCGGAGGCTTGCGGGATGCTTCGGACTGCTGTCCATGCATGAGCAAAGCAAAAGTGCCGAGACAGGACCCTGCTCCTCCTATCGCTACTAGGAGTCCGAGCATATCCTATTCCTCGCGCCGTTCGTCCCCGCTCCCCCTCCGCTTTGGCAAGCGCGTATCCCTGGAATGCTACGCTGCCGTAGAGGACGTGCCATCGAGCTCTAAGTCCGGCAAGGACGGCTCTGGTGCTCACTCCGGCGAGCGTATCTCCTCGGAACGCCCTAAGCCTGGTGAGGACAGCTCTGGTGCTCGTTCCGGCAAGCGCGTCTCCCCGGAGCACTGCGCTGCCGTCGAGGACGCGCCATCGAGTTCCACCGGCAAGTGCAAGAAAGCAAGAAAAAGAAAAGCTAAGTTGTTCGAGCTTTTGTGCAGGACACCCCTTAGTTCCATGCTTTTTTTATCCCTCGTGCGTTCGTCCTTTGTACGCAAAACCTGTGCGCGAAGGAGCCTGCCTGTGAATAGCAGCACCCTTATCTTGCTTCGAGCACACTCAACGAGTTGAAAGTGAGCTGCGACCAGCTTCGCGCCCTTGTTTCGTTTCGAGTCTGCTCAGCAAGTTAAGTGCGTCGCGACTAGACGCGGCAAGGTTGCTTGCCGGAAGCAACACCAGCCAGCGGGCTGCTGATGTTCCGCACTCAGCAAGTGTGTTAAGCGCCGGCAAGTTCCCTAGAAGCGTAGGGTAAAAGCGCACAAAGGGTGTAAAGCAGGGGGTGTAACGTGGCAAACCCTGCCGTGAGATGCCCTTCGTATGAGAGGCTTGAGCGCGAGAGGAGCCAAGCCGTGGCCCAGTTGCGTACTTGTTTTGTTTCCGAGTCCGCTCAACAAACACAAGTGTGCTGCTGCACCCTTATCTTGCTTTCGAGCCTGCTCAGCAAGTTAAGCGTCGCAACTGGCCCGGCAAGGTTGCTTGCCGGAAGCAACACCGCCAGCGGGCTGTCCCGCACTCGGCAAGCGTGTTCGCCCCGGCAAGCTCCCCGAGAGCGTAGAGTATAAACATACGAAGGGCAAGCCACGGCATCGTATTGCACAATCAAGATTTATACACGTACGCATGAACATGATGAGGATGTTGCAGATCTATCTCAGTTGTTTTCATGGCTGAAATTGCAGCAGCAAGGAGGAACCGAAAGATCACACCAGCACCTGGGGGCCCGGCAAGCCAGGGTCGCCGGGGGCTGCGAGTGCCAAGGTTCTTCCCCGGCAAGCCAGGGTCGCCGGGGGCTGCGAATGCTAAGATTTGCCTCCAGCAAGCCAGAGTCGCTGGGGGCTGCGATATCAGATAAGTTTTTTTCATCCCTCGTCATGCATCCTCTTATGGACCGGGAAGGGCGGGGCTGCGTCTTTGAACGAGCGTGTCTTGTAAAACCCGTACGTGGAGGAGCCAAGTCGTGGTCCAGTTGCGTACTTGTTTTGTTTCCGAGTCCGCTCAACAAACACAAGTGTGCTGCTGCACCCTTACCTTGCTTTCGAGCCTGCTCAGCAAGTTAAGCGTCGCAACTGGCCCGACAAGGTTGCTTGCCGGAAGCAACACCGCCAGCGGGCTGTCCCTTTTCGGCAAGCGTGTTCGCCCGGCAAGCTCCCCGATAGCGTAAGAACACACAAGGCACGCAGTCAAGTAAAAGACTCGGTCCGGCAAGCTTTCCCCTCTTTTCATTAAAAACATCCTAGCATAGTACAAGTCCATAGAGGATGAAAAACATGATAGAGGGGATTACAAGTCTTAAATACAGCTAAGGCCCGAGGGCTTACAAATTAAAAAGATAAGGTGCCCGTGATCCCTCTCCTGTTTCTCTGTTGGGAGTTCGGGAGGTAGGTCAAGGAGCTCCCCCGGCAAGATAAGCCTGCGGGAGGAGGCCCGCAAGAGGAGCTTGTCGGGAAGGGCGAAAGGGCGCCTAGGAGGCGTGGCGGTGGCCGCCGTGTGCCCCAGAGCTGCAAGGTGGCGGGCATGGGGAACGCATCCCGAGAGCCACGGGCGCCAGAAGACACCAAGAGAACACCCCGGGGGCCGGCCAGGAGCTTGGCGGAGACGAAGGCGTCGGAGGCAGAGCTTGAAGACGGGGTAGTGGGACATCGGCACGCTGACGAGGGCACCTCGCCCTCGTACTCCGATTTATCGGCCTTGCCGCCACTCCCCCTCTTCCTCTTCCGCAGCCTCCCTACGCCAGCCGCCCAAGGAGACGGCCCCGGGGAGTTCAGGAGGCCGGCAACCCAGAAGATGGGGTTGCCGGTGGCGCGCGAGGCAGCGGCGTCCGACACCTAGTCGGGCCCGCCATCCCCCTCGTCGCCGCTGTCGCTCTCCTCCTCGTCACTCTCGCTCGGGGAGGAGCCTTCGCTATCCGAGGAGCTGTCCACACAGCAGCGCACCCGGGTCCCGTAGTCGCCGAAGACCTTGACGGCGAGAAGGTCACCATCCATTAACTTGAAATGGAGGGTGAACCCCGCCGTCAAGCTATGGATCCGGGCGAATGTCTTCCACCCTCGGTCGAAGAACATGACGCTGGGGCTGGGGACACGACACTCACTCGAAAGTGCCGCTGATCCCGCAGCCCCTCATGCGCAACTCCATCACGTCGGGTGGATCCGGCCCCATTGCGTCCCATGAACGGGCCGGCAGCCGGAGGCGGCGACGAGGCGCCCGCGGCTTGATGAAGAACTCCGGGGTCATCTCGGTGTGGACCGTGATCGTGGATGGGAGGCGTCGGGGAGACGGGAGGCTCATCGCCACGACCGCCTCTCCCGGCCGCCTCGGCCACGCCTCGGCCTCGTCATGACCCGCCCCTCCCTCTCCCTCTCGTGGCCGGCTCCGCTGCCACGGGAGCGGGATAGGGAGAGGTGCGCTGCCTAGAGGCGACCCTCGCCGCCACCGTCGAAGAACCGGGATTTCCTCCTTCCATGGCGGAAAAGAAGAATAGAAGATGAGGACGAAGGAAGAAGAGGATGAGTGTGGCCGTTGTGCTCCCCTTCCGCCCTTTTTAAAGGGGCGAGGTGGGGGCTCAACCGCCCCGCTCAGCCAATCAGGAAGCGAGAAGGCCAGAGGAGCGGGGCCGACTCGCCTTCTCCGCCCGTGACGGCTCGGTCTCCCACCTTCGCCGCCCACGACCCCTGTGCATGAGGGCCGCGTGGCGAAAAAGCGGAGCCGAGGCGACGGGTGAAGCGACCTCGCTCTGCACCACGATCACGGGGTGGATGCCTTAAAGACTGCATGCGCCGCCCACGTCTCCCACGACGCTGCAATCGACGCGTGCCGTTACGGGAGGGGAGGCGGCAGATGCAGAAGTAGATTCGACGCGCCGTGGGCTTCGTGTGACCGTGCACTGTTTTGGGCCTGGCCCAACAGCGCTCGGCACCGTGTGTGGCCCAGCCGGGGGCTCTGTCGGTGTACTAAGGTAGGGTACCTCGGTACCCCAACTTGTGCCAGGCGATCGCGACTCCAGCATTTGGATCCACCACATGCTTGCGGAGACCATTCTGCTCCATATCAAGCCATTCAAGAACAAAGTATACAAGGCAGAAGATCGAGACCCGGCAAGAGGAGCTTGCCGGGAAGGCCGTTCAGGCTCAAGATCACATCACTCATGCAAGCCCCTGGCGGGAAGGCTCGCCGGGGAGATTAAAAGATGCCTTGCGAAGACACGCCTCGGCGCTATCGCGTCAGCGAAGGCCGAGGCGGCAAGCTCTGAGCCCGGCAAGCTCCGGGTCGGCAAGATCAAGACCCGGCAAGGTACTTGCAAGAGAAGCTCTTTGTGTGCCGCCTCCAGCTCATCTGCCCATCGTCGCCTTAAAGCCCTCTCCGAGGTGGCGTGGCGGATAGCTGCGCTGCATGAGGTGCGGTGGCACTCCACGGTGGTGGCTCCATCGCCGTGTGACGGAGAGGCATAAGGCGGGAGCTTTTGGGGTTCGACGGCGGAGGCATTCATCTCTTGTCCCCTCTGTCAAAAGTAGGTAGAATCCCTTGTTCATACTGCTTTGTGGCTGCCTTTGTTCCCTTTTGTTCCAACTACCACCTCTTTTACATTTTACCCCTCTCTCCCTCGTTGACACTGTCGGTGACCCTTGCCCTATAAAGGAGGCCCATGCTGGCGTAGAAGAGGTTGGGAGGATTCGGATCTGGGCAACTCTAAGCGCTGGGGTTGGCTGGTTGGATTCCTCAACACCACACCACCATACGCTTCGCATTCTTGAGCAAGATCAAATACAACACAAAAGCAGCAGTAGGGTTTCTGCGACCATCGCGGCCGAAGCTGGTAAAAATCCCAGCGCATCGCCTCGATCTGCTCTCTGTGCCTCCTCGCCTCGTGCCGAACTCACGAAGGGCCTCCCGGCCCATAGGTGTAAATCCCTCATGGCCTCGCGACATCTGCTCTGCCTGAAAGATGTCTTGGCGTGAGAGTGAAATGCCTGAACATTGAACAAGCAGGAGCTGCAGATCTCGCCAGGTGGTGGTGAATCGGCATGAAACCTCACTATGAGCAGTCTAGGCAATACCCAACAAGGTTAGTTTGACCCTTTAAAGGGGTTCTCACATCTAGGGGAGCTTTGCTCTAAAAATTGAGCTAAAGCATCTTCAAATGATGTGAACACATCAATGCTTTATGTAAAAGTGGTAACCCCACTTGTGCTTAAGCGATGAGTATGACCTATGATCAAATGTTCTCATTTGGCTCCTAAGTCAATATACTCATATAAAGATGACCTAGTCATCGACAAATTGTGTGTTAGTTGCTAGAGTTTTGGTTGTGCATGTTTGACACATATTTCATTTGCTATCTTATTGTGTGAGCATGTTGGATGCATGATTTTATTCATTCGAGGACATCCATTTGTTGTTTTGGTAGTTTTGATTTTTTCGACCAAATGGATGGACAAGAATGCCTAAATACCTCCCTAGCTATCTATGCTTTCTTGTCTCAAATTCTATTCATGCTTACATCACAAATTTGGAACAAGTCATTTTGGACCCTCGGGTGAGGAGCTTTTCGAACCACCGATCCGTCAAGGGCTAATTTCCAAAACCTTCTAATTGATTTCGGTCGGACCAACTCACTCAAACTCGGTCGAACCGAAAGCATTTGGACTGATCTAGGTTTTCATCTCGGTGAAACCGAGTTGTGATTTTCGGCGTGACGAAGTGCATAACGCCTAGCGAGTTATCCATCTCGGTGCCACCGAGTTTTACACTTCGGTCCCACCGACAGCGAAGAGCTATATATTCGAGGGCGTGCTGCGTTGATTTCTCCTTCAAGCGTTTAGCCCCACACCTTCTTGCCGTTGCCTTGATCTCCGGATCGTCGTCGTCGTCGCCTGTGCGCCCTCGCCGCAGGTCTCCGTCGCCATCAACGGCCATCTCCTCCGCGCCGTTGCCTCCGTAGAAAAACTCCACCAAGTTAGGGTGAGTTTTGATCCCACTCGTGCTCCCATCTCCGATTCAATGCACGTTTGGATTGCCTAGTATCTTGCCACGATTGAAATCCTCCTGAACACCAGATTGGTTCGTTTGAACTAGATTCGAGTAAAAGTTTTAGGGTTAGGTTTCCGCGGAACACATCTCGGTGAGACCGATTTTATATTTTCGGTATGACCGATTTGGCCTATAGCCATTACCTTTGCACCCTTCGGTCCAACGAGTTGTGCAAAATCGGTGTGACGAAATGAAGATTCTGTGAAACCCTAGTGTTTCGGCGGGACCGAAACCCGCCAGTCAAACCGAAAGTGGTGTGCCAAGCTCTTGTTTAACACTTGGATTCACGAACCTTAAACTCGATCGACGAAATGTCTTCTGTGAAAACTTAATACTAGAATTTCAACTTATTTTTTTTGCAAAAACTTCTGCAGTTTGTGATGACTCTTCTTCTCTGCCTACACCTTATCTATTCACAGGTTGTCGGCCATGTGGGATGCGGTGTGATCGAACAGGTCGAGACACCCATTGCGAGACATTCGAGGCGGGCACTAGTCACGATCCTAGCAGCTCATCGATGATGGTGAGAGGAGTACACCAAGTGGCATGCCTCCTGCAGCCACCGAGCTAGAAAGAAGAGAATTCAGATGATGAGGATTCAGATTTTGTTGTTGAGGAAGAGGTGACCTCAAAGCCTAAAAGGAAGGTTGTTGCCAAAAGAGCAACAAGGTCGACAATCTAAGAAGGGCACCAGCAAAGTCAAGCGATCAAGCTGTTGCTAAGAAGCTGAATTTGGGAGAGGCAGCTGCAAGCAAAGTGAAGAAAACCACCAAGAGAAGAGGATAGTGCATGAAGATGCAGCGATGAGAGGATGAGGATGAGAAGCACCCAGCCTCCTCCTCGAAGCAAGCTCATGGGTGATGCCATTAAGGCTGGAACCACATCAAAGCCCAAGAAATCTGCTCCGGCTAGGGCAGCTCCAGCAAAAACTGCTGCCAAGCCCAAGAAGACCATCGAAACATTCCAGCGTCTGAAAAGAACAAGGATGATGTGCACCGGTGAGTCAGACGATGAAGGACTAGTTTTGCTGAAACTTTGTCCAAAAGCTGCGATCCATAATGATGCTCATCCTCAAGCTGAGGATATGAAGGCAAGGAAAGATAAAGGTCTCGAGCTATGGAGACAAAGCTGGCCCATATGCCGTGAGGAGAAGAAGCTGCTTTGTAGATCCCAGATTTCACACGAGAGCAGCGGGACTTCTATGAGACCGTCTTGATGGACAAGAAGCCCATAATCGCGAGACACTAGATATGTTGACTAGAAGTACATTGACAGCGAAGAGCACAGAGATTTCTTTCCACATGTGCATGAAAGTTTCTTTGCATGTGGAATTGCAGATTTTGTAGGTCGAAATTGACCCGGTTGGAGCGATGAGATGTTAATGCAATTTTATGCCACGACTCACTTCTACGATGGAAAGATTATGTGGATGGTGAAGGTCAAAGATTTACTTCTTACGTTGAAGAATGGGCAGAAATTCTGAATGCTCGGTCTGGCGAGAAGATGATATTGATGTATATGGGATTCAAAGAAGAATCATGAATCCATGAAAAACATGTACAAAGAGGTTCAGCAGAGGATTTGGGAATGAGGCTCGGCTCATTCTCTTGTCTCGAGGCAGGCTTACCTACCACTAATACCATTTTGAGGCATACCTTGATGCCCAAATCTGGAGATGATCGCATGATCGGAGGATACTCTATCAACATGCTGCACATACTTGATGAGAGAGCACCTTTCAAGGTGATGGACTTGATGGTAGAGACCATTAAGAGGACTGCGGTGACCACAAAAGGTCGTGTGGATTCGCCCATGATTCAGATGCTTATCAATGCCAAGTTTGGCACGGGCACATTCTTGTTGGATAGAGAACATTTACCGTTGCAGCGAGCATGAAGACAATGTTGTTGTGATGAATGAGGAGGATCCGACATCTGTTGAAGGACAAGCCAAGATCGAAGCTGCTAAGAAAGCCAAAGGCGACAAGGAAGCGGCGGCGGCAGCTAAACCAAAGAGTTTGGAGAGCAAATTCTTGAAGCTACTCAAAGGATTGAACAACGCTTGGCCAGCATTATGCAGTCTCGGGAGAGCTTAGAGAGGATTGTTGACGAGAAGATCTACGCTCTGGGCGTGAAGTGGCTGAAGTACAAGTGACCGTCAACAAGCTCGAGGCGGACATTGAGGAAGCAAAGCAGGAGAAGGCAGAGCTTATCGTGAGTTGCAAGATGACTTAGTCCGAGATTCTCGTGACAGATTGCTCCGGTTCCCAAAGGATCCCGATCATTTGCTATTCGATGGTGACACGGGACTACAGACGGCACCTCCACAGTTCAGCAGTTGCTCCTACTCCAGCTCGGCTCGGTGTCCACTCCACCAGCCAGACATCAGTGAAGTCTTCGCCCGATCTTGTCATATCCACTCCGACATCAACCCAGACGGAGCCGCGTGAGCCCATAGTGGCGCTTAGCTCTATGCTTTTTGAACTTTTGGTAGCTTGTTGCCAAAGGGAGAAAGTGTATAGATCATAGGGCTTCGAGAGAGAGTCTTTGTTGTCTTTGCGCTTTTGCTCTTTCGTTCTTTTGCGGTTTCTTTGAGATACTTTTGGTTTTCGAGACATTGAGTGTGTTTGATACTCCGTTTGATTCTACCTTAATGAGTGCTTGGTGGTACTATGCTTTAATGTGTGCTTAATGCTTATCATATGCCATTCCTATCTCGTATGACCATTTACTCATGTCTTGGTGATTGGGTGCATCTGTTCATTCTTATCATTTTGTGCGCTCCACCAAGATGTATGTGACATGGAAGAGTGACCCATGATCCTAATCGATTGTGCATTTGCATTCAAGCATAAATCTTAAATAATGCACAAATTTAGGGGAGCTCTTGCTTATCACATACTTCTCAAAGCGACGATATTATTCATTGATTATATCCTTTGTCGAAGCTTTGATCTATATGTTGTCATCAATTACCAAAAGGGGAGATTGAAAGTGCAACTAATCCCGGGTGGTTTTGGTAATTAATAACAACATATATATCATTGAACTAATAGTTACTTGAGAATCATTTGGAGAGTTCGATTGATATGGGTATGGCAAGGATGAAGAAGTGGACCCCTCAAAATGCTAAGGCAAGCATTGGCAAAAGCTCAAGACTCCATTTTTGGTTTAGTGATCCAAGATCACATTGAGTCCATAGGAAAAGCCAATACTATTAAAGGGGATGAGGTTATGATGATGATCTGGTTGCTCAAGTGCTTAGTGATACATCTCCTAAACTATCGGCAACTTTCACGCCATATACACTCATAAGTAGTCTCGGTCCCACCGATATTCCAAACTCAGTCACCGAGATGAACCACCTCAGCCATAAGCCAAACCCTAGTAAACTCGGATTTTCCGATTACGAACTCGGTCTCACGAAACATGAGTTGCCAAGCTTACGTAACCTTACATCATCAAATCGGTGTCACCGAGATGATGAAATCGAGTCCACCGGGCGGCATGCTCTTGTCATTGCGAATCGGACTAACCGAGATTGTATTTTCGGTCCCACGAAAATCCCATTATTCACATTATTTGAACTATCGGTCTCACGAGTTGTCCACCGGTCCCACGAGATTGCTCAAATGTGTGTAGCAGTTGGATTTTGTGTGGAGGCTATTTATACCCTCCACTCCCTCTTCATTCATGGAGAGAGCCATCGAAAGAACTACCACTCCTACCTTACATTTACGAGAAGAGAACTACCTACCCTTGTGTTGAGATCAAGTTGCTCCACTCCCACCATATGAAGCTTGATCTCTAGCCTTCCCAAGTTGCTTTCCACTCAATCCTTTCTTCCACCACAGCCAAATCGGTGAGGAGAGTTGAGTGTTGGGGAGATTATCATTTGAAGCACAAGAGCAAGGAGTTCATCATCATCTACAACATCTATTACCTTTTGGAGGTGGTGCCTCCTAGATTGGTTAGGTGTCGCTTGGGAGCCTCCGTAAATCGAGATGTGGAGTTGAACCAAGAAGTTTGTAAGAGCAAGGAGATCGCCTACTTCGTGAAGATCTACCCCGAGTAAGGCTAGCCCTCCGTGGGTGTAGGCCATGATGGAATAGACAAGGTTGCTTCTTCGTGGACCCTTCGTGGGTGGAGCCCTCCGTGGACTCATGCGGCCGTTACCCTCCGTGGGTTGAAGTCTCCATCAGCGTGGAAATGCGATAGCACCACCTATCGGAACCACGAGAAAAATCACCAGCGTCTCCAAAATTGCGTTTGCTCTTCTCCACCTCTCTTTACTACATGTGCAATTTACTTTCCGCTGCCTATACTCTAGAATTGCATGTGTAGGGTGATGCTTGACTTGATCATAATTGTGAATCTGCCAAAAACTGTTCTTTGTCAAAAGGCAGAATTTTGATATTGACAAGTAGTCTAATCACCCCCCCTCTAGACATACTTTCGATCCTACACGGACCTCCTTGAGCCGCCGAGCAGGGTCAGAACATTCATGGCGGCACGCAACCTATTCAAGACTCTACAACTGCGGCAGCAATAACCTCCGGGTCAGCAGCAGCCAGGCTAGGAGGCCCTATGTGCTCGCCGGCTCAGGTGCCGATGGATCTTACGGATAAAATGGCCGCTTTGTTAACTGCCGTGGTCAACTCGACGGATCAAGCTCAACATGATGTGAAAGTGGCGCAGTTGAAACTAGATATAGTGCAGGCTAAGGAAGATCTGGCAGCGGAAGATGTCAGAAGGACCGCAGTGTGGGCGGCTCCGGACGCTCAGGCTTAGCGGATTCAGACACAGGCTTTCCGACTCACGCAGGATCAGAACACGTCCAATGAGGTCATGAGGAGAAGATTGCAGAAGACTCAGTCTCGGCTACCTCCGGTTTATGATCCTCGAAACCTCTTCCATACACCCGGCGTAGGGCCTAGCAACCTGCCGGAGATAGACCGGGTTGCAACACCCGGGGTTGGAATGCCGGTTCAACCACAGGTGACGGGGCCTCCCCGTATGAATACTGCTCCACCTCAGTATGTACCAACACCACCAGGTCATTATTCTAACCCGTTGGAGAACATGATCGCTATGGCGACACGACTGGCGGCTCTCCCGGTGGAGGGCGACTCTCCGACGACGATTGAAACCCGCAGGGTCAGAGAACTTCTTCAGACGGCTTTAGCACAACATGAGGCATATTCATATAGCCGGGACATGATTCATTCAACCCCTCGTCCAAGCCGAAGTCCGAGTTATAATAGGCACATGGACTCAGCGGCTGTTTCAAGCAACACCCGGCGCCGTAACAAGCCAGGTGGGCATGACCCGGCGCGCAATGGAGCTTTTAACTTGGTGGATCAGTACAGAATACGTCAAGAGGCTGAGCGGGTGGCTCAACAGGTGGCTGAGCAGGCGGCTCAGCTGACGGCCTACCAGCCTTATCCGGTTTATCCGACGACTTCTATTGAGGCAGGCGTGGCCACCAGGACCGGAGGTGTCTCCTGTCTAGTGGCGGCTCTACGGAACGAGCGTTTGCCCAAGGACTTCAAGTGACCTAGGAAGGTGCCTAATTATGCAGCCGACTTAAAGCCTGGGGCATGGATTGAAAGCTACGAGATGGCTATGGAATTACTAGAGGTTAGTGACGCTGCGATGGCCAAGTACTTCACCATGATGTTGGATGGCACCGCCCGCACTTGGTTGAAAGGACTGCCACCTAATTCAATCAGTTCATGGGTGGAGTTAAAAGCCCAGTTCATTCAGAACTTCAAGGATACATGCAAGCAGCCCATGTCAATTGTGGATTTGACTAGTTGCAAGCAGGAGGAGGGCGAGTCCACAACCCATTGGGTGCGCCGGGTCAAGGCCATAATACATTCTTCTGATAAGATGGATGCCGGCTCTGCAGTCTTAATGTTGGAGAAAAATTGTCGTTTTTAGCCTCTGAAGATGAAGCTTGGGCGGCTCAAGCGCGATTGCAATGATATGGGTCGCTGATGGCGGCTCTGGTCAAGTACGCCGACTCTGAGAGTACCAAGGATCCTGAGTCTGATGATGAAAAGACAGGGAAGGGAAAGAAGAACGACAACAACAAAGGCCCTCAGCATAACCCGGAAAATCAAGGAGGTAATAAACGTAAGGCTGATGGTAGCTTGGAATTTGTGGCTAACACCAATGCGTAGGGTAACAACCAATGACGTAAGGGGAGACCACCTCCCCAGTCTGGTGGGTCAAGCCCAACGCTCGAGCAGTTACTGAATGAGCCCTGTCCAAGGCATGGCACTCAGCAGAAGCCGGCCACTCATCTATGGAAAGACTGTACGATCATGAAGGCTTTCAAGAATTCAAATATGTTCGACTGTAACCATGGGCAGGGCGGTGGCTCAGGTGGCGGCGGTTTTCACGGCCCGGGCGGCGGTTCAAATTCCAATTTTCACAATTCTCAGAGTAATCAAGGTGGTCATAACCAGCAATCTGGCCAGGGTGGTCAGCAGCAGCAGTAGGGTGGATACCAGAGCCATCCAAAGCAGCTGAATAGTGGGCAATATCATGTGTTCACCACCAGTTTGTGTAAACGAGACCAGAAGCTTCATAAGAGGGATGTGAACGCCGTTGAACCATCAGTTCCTCATTATTTGAGATGGTCTGAGTAGCCTATTCTATGGAGTAGGGAGGATCATCCTCCCCGGGTTGATAATCCGGGTCACTTGGCCTTGGTGGTAGCACCTCAGGTTGGTGGGTACAAGTTCACTAAGGTGCTCATGGATGGAGGCAGCAGTATCAATATCCTCTATTGTGAGACCTTTCGCTGCATGGGTTTGACTGACAAAGATCTCAAGACTTTCAACATGGTGTTTCATGGAGTGGTTCCTGGTAAGTCGGCGTACCTAGTGGGTAAGATTGAGCTAGAAGTGGCCTTTGGAGATGAACATGATTCCAAGGCTGAGAAATTAACCTTCGAGGTGGTCAAGATCAGAAGCCCATATCACGCCCTCTTTGGGCGGCTGGCTTATGCCAAGTTCATGGCGATGCCGTGTTATGTTTATTTACAACTCAACATGCCGGGTCATAAAGGCACCATCATAGTGCATGGGAGCCGGAAGATAGCCTTGGAATGTGAGGAAGGTAATGCCGCTAATGCTGAATTTGTTTGTGCGACAGAAGAGTTGAAGTTCTACAAGGACAATGTTGACCCGACAGATATGACATCTTTGAAAAAGCCAACCTTAGAGCATGAGCCGGTAATGAAGATTAAGTTGCCGATGATACTTAACTTGTTGACTTTGTTCCAGGCGATTCATCCAAGCAGTTCAGTATCAGTGCCAATCTGGATCCCAAATAGTAAAGCACGCTCATCGAGTTCATCCGTGAGAACCGGGACATCTTTGCATGGAAGCCTTCTGACATGCCGGGTGTAGCGAGAGAACTCGCTGAGCACACTCTTAATATTGATCAAAAGTTTAAGCCGGTCAAGCAGTTTCTTCGGCGATTCAATGAGGAGAGGCGTAAGGCCATTGGTGAGGAAGTAGCCCGGCTCTTGGCGGCCGGGTTCATTATTGAAGTTCTTCATCCAGAGTGGTTGGCTAACCCAGTGCTTGTGCTTAAGAAAAACGGCACTTGGCGTATGTGTGTGTGGATTAGAAGGATTTAAACAAAGCTTGTCCGACTGTTCCTTTTGCTCTCCCTCGTATTGATCAAATTATTGATGCTACAGCGGGTTGTGAGTGTTTGAGCTTTTTGGATGCTTATTCTGGTTATCATCAGATCAAGATGGCAGTTAAGGACCAGGAGAAGACATCGTTCATTACTCCGTTTGGAGCCTTCTGCTATGTGTCTATGCCTTTTGGGCTCAAGAGTGCCCAGGCGACTTACCAGTGGTGTGTGCAGAATTGTCTTCATAATCAGATTGGGCGCAATGTTCATGCTTATGTGGACGACATTGTGGTGAAATCCTGAGAGAAGGAGACCTTGATAGATGATCTGAAGGAGACCTTTGACAATCTTTGTGTCTACAAGATGATGCTTAACCCGGCCAAGTGTGTTTTTGGCGTGCCTGAAGGAAAGCTTTTGGGTTTTCTGGTTTCTAACAGGGGCATCGAGGCTAACCCGGAGAAGATCAAGGCAATCACCTCTCTGGCTAAGCCAGCGTGCATCAATGATGTTCAGCGTCTGGCAGGTCGGATCGCTGCTTTAAGCCGTTTCATAAGCCGGTTAGGTGAGAAGGCCATACCACTGTATCAAATGATGAAGAAGACAGATGGCTTCATCTGGAGTGACGCTGCCAACGCTGCCTTTGAATATTTGAAGAGACAGCTAGCTAAGCCATCGGTCCTTGCTGTTCCCATTGATAAGGAGCCATTATTATTATATGTGGCTGCTAACACATGGGCTGTCAGTGTGGCCATCATGGTGGAGCGCAAGGAGGCTGGCAAAGAGCATCCGGTTCAATGGCTGGTTTATTATATCAGCGAGGTACTTATTGAGTCCAAGCAAAGGTATCCACATTGGCAGAAACTCGTTTATGGGGTATTCATGGCAAACCGGAAGCTCAAGCAATATTTCCAAGGCCATCCCATCAGTGTGGTCAGTTCTGCTCCTTTAGGAGATATTATTCAAAACAGAGAGCCCACAGGACGAGTCGCCAAGTGGGCCATTGAGCTTAGGCCTCATGGTTTAAAGTACGTGGCACATACTGCTATCAAATCTCAAGCACTGGTAGACTTCATCAACGATTGGACAGAACTGGAGATGCCTGAATAAAAGCCGAACAACACGTATTGGACTATTCACTTTGAGGGGTCCTGGCAATTGGAGGGCTCGGGGGCTGGAGTTGTTTTAGCTTCCCCGCGAGGTGACAAATTTTGTTACGTGCTACGACTGATGTTTCCCTGCACTAACAATGCAGCTGAGTATGAGGCCTTACTCCATGGTCTTCGGATGGCTAAGGAGCTGAGCTTAAGCCGGGTAAGGTGTTTTGGCGACTCAGATTTGGTGGCTCAACAAGTATCAGGCAAGTGGGATTCCAAAGATCCTCTCATGGCAGCTTATCACCATGAAGTGGATGCCATTGTTGGACATTTCAAGGGTTACCAGGTGGAGCACATTGACCGCAGAAAGAACAAGGCGGCTGATGCCTTGAGCCGGCTGGGCTCTCAGCGTAAGCCGGTGCCGCCTAATACTTTTTGGATATTCTGCATAACCCTTCTATCAAGTTACCTACAAAGGAAGACTTGGTTGTTCCTGACCCGGAAGCACAATTGGTGGCGGCTCTTCACGTTATCCCAGATTGGATAGTGCCATATTTGGCTTACATGACCCGGGGCGAGTTGCCTGAGGATGAAACCTTGGCTAGGCAGATAACCCGGCGGTCTAAGTCAATGACAATTGCCAATGGCGAGTTGTATCATCGCAGTGTCACTGGGGCGTTTTAGCGTTGTGTCTCTCCTGAAGAAGGCCAAGAAATTCTATGTGAGATTCATGAAGGGGATTGTGGCCATCATGCCGGGTCAAAATCCCTCGTGGCCAAGGCTTTCCGTCATGGATTTTATTGGCTAATGGCTCATGCTGATGCAGAGGACCTAGTCAGTAAATGTGACGACTGTCAGAAGTTCTCAAGACGTGCTCACATGTCGGCTCAAGAATTGAGGATGATTCCAATTACTTGGTCGTTTGCAGTCTGGGGGCTTGACATGGTTGGGCCTTTCAAAAGGTCCAAATATAAAAAGACCCACCTTTTGGTGGCGGTTGACAAATTCACAAAGTGGGTTGAGGCAGAGCCAGTTAGCAAGTGTGATGCAGCTACAACGGTTCGGTTCATGAAGAAGGTGATATTTCGCTTTGGCTTTCCACACAACATTATAACTGACAATGGCACTAATCTGTCTAAAGGCGACATGGAAGAATTTTGTCAATGTGAGCATATTCGGCTTGATGTTTCATCAGTGGCTTACCCCCAATCCAATGGTCAAGCTGAGAGAGCCAATCAGGAGATCTTGAAAGACATCAAGCCCCGACTTTTGGTCCCCTTGCAGAGACGCCGGGTTGTTGGGTTGAGGAATTACCCTCTGTGATATGGAGCATCAATACTACTCCCAACAGGCCTTCGGGTTGTACGCCCTTCTTCATGGTTTAGAGAGCTGAGGTGATTCTCCCTAGTGACATCTGTCATGACTCGCCCCGTGTGGCGGCTTATGTTGAGGCGGATAATGAACAGGCACATCAGGATGCCCTTGACCTATTAGATGAAAAGCATGACTTGGCAACAGCTCGCTCAACGATTTACCAACAGGACCCGCGCCGCTATCACAGCCGCCGGGTTAAGTCCAGAACCTTTCAAGAAGGTGATTTGGTGCTCCGGCTCATCCAGGATCAAACTAACGCACACAAGTTATCCCCACCTTGGGAAGGGCCCTTTGTGGTCAGCAAGAACTTGAACAACGGGTCATACTACCTTATCGATGTTAGAGAGCACAAAGACTCACTTAACTCGGAGGAGGAGACCCGTCGGCCGTGGAATATCGCTCATGTTCGGCCTTACTACACTTGAGGCACCGGCTCTTATGATGTACATATTTTGACGATCTATATATTATGATAAATAATAAAGCAGGACCTCTGTCCTTTTTTCATCCTCAAAGGTAATATGTTATTATTATTATAATTGTCATCTCACATGATCACTTGGGGGCTGATCGTATCCGAATCTAGCTTGACCCGTTTGATCCGGCTTATGATCGTATTCGAATCTAGCCGTTAAACCTTATAATCACTAGGGGGCTTCCTGTTCAAACATAGGTCATATTCGAACCAAAGAGAACATAGCTATCAGTAGCCTTTTGATTGGCACACTGCCGAGCTCACTAGGGGGCTTCTTGATCATATTCAAATCATAGCTCAACCCCTTTTGGGAACCGCTCAAGGTCATTAGGGGGCTTCCTGTTCAAACATAGGTCGTATTCGAACCAAAGAGAACATAGCTGTCGGTACCCTCTTGATCGGCGCAACGCCGAAGCCACTGGGGGCTACATGATCACATTCGAATCCTAGATTAACCCCTTTGGAACGGTTTACTGATCATGTTCGAATCAGAAGCCTTAACTTTTCTATATTCTATTTGGTTTAAGTTTTCTTTGAAAGCAGCCTTTATTTGACTTGAGACTTTATTGAGGATTAAAAAGTATAAGTGTGGTTAATTTTAACCCGGCTTGGTATGGGCTGATAAGTCGCCAATATATGAGAATCATTATATCTTTGGAAATATTGGTTTCCGAAGATCGGATCATATAAGCCGGTAGTACACATTCAAAAAGGTCACAGGTATAAGATTATAATTGTGATTTAATATTATATGTTACAACAGGTTTATCTGTGATTCTTTTCTATCTTAAAAATATCAAGTTATTATGACCCGCCTTACAGTTAAGCCTCCGAGGGATCTTGTGATCTGTTTCTATGTGCAGAACAGTTAGAAGACTTGCTCAAAGCATAAGGAAAACAAATGAAAAGTATAACACGGGTGAACATACCATGGCGGCTTAATAGTACTAAGCACCACAAACGTGCACGATGGCACGGCCAAATCAAAGTTATTTCTATTCTATTACATGACTCCCTGAGTCCAAATGATCCATATTGTTTTTCTCAGCACACCACCGGAATGATCGCCACGGCAGGTTAACTCTCATGTTGGCCTGAAGCGTCCGGGTTAGCCCTCTCCGCTTCTTCGCCCCGTTCCCTTTCCTGGAAGGTTGATGATGACCAGTCAATGTTGTTCAAAGCCTCAAATTCAGCTTCATCATCAACTAGTCCAGCCGGGTCAACTTCAGGGGCGAAGGTATGCTTACGGAGTGGGGGGATTAGACCGGTCACTTTATAGTGAGGCGTAGGAATTCTCCGGTTCTCTGCATCATAACCCGACTAGTACTTGGTGAGATCCACTTCGTCAGCTATCAGGGTGGCCATAGGGCGTACCTCCTTCACACAAGTAGCAAAGTCTTCCTGTTCAAAAGAAGTACCATCCTCCTTCAGGCTTGGATAACCAATCGCAATGTCGGCCGGGTCTAACTCTGGTAGCCAAGCTTTGGCCCGGCTTAAAGCATTCACCATTCCGGCCCTCGCAGCTGACCGCCTTAGTTCATGGAACCGTTGGGGCAGCACAGAAAGCTTCTTTAGTACATCTGCCAGGAGGGTAGGCACTTCATTTGACAAAGCCACGGTGGCCAAGGCACGCTGTGATCCGGTGTATATTTGTTCCACCAGCGTATAAACCGCCTTCAGCTTGGTTAGCATATCTTGGTTCAGATTTGAACTCCTGGGGCCTGCATAACATGGTCAGGCGAGTCAATTCCAATTTATATGATCAATGGAAAGGTTCAAGTATTTAACACTTGCAGGGCGACTTACCAAAGATAGCTAAGACCATCTGAGAGACATGGCGTTTTAAGCCGGTTAATTCACCGGTTGCTTCTTCAAGAGCCACCTCTGCCTTCTCAGCTCAATTAATCAATGCAATTTTTTCGTCAGCCCAGACCTTTTTCTCCATTTCAAATTCTTTCTTCAGCTTTTCTTGTTCAGACACACTAAATTTAAACTTGGAGTCAGCTCTTTGGGTTTCCGTCTCTTGGGCCTCAAGGCGGTTCTTTAGATCAGACACTTCTTATTCAAGTTGACTCGTGGTGGCCTATACAAATGCCGGGTCATGAATCAGGACAAATATGATGCAATATTAAGTCCCAAGCCTTTTGCAAGCAACAACACTTGGCACTTGGGGGCTAATGTCTACCGTAGAATTTTACTTAACGTGGCGGTTCATGACAGTAAGTCCCAAGCACTTTGCAAGCAAGAGTACTTGGCACTTGGGGGCTAATGCATATTGTTGTTTAAAAGTTTTAAATGTTTTATTCAATACAACCATACGAAAGACCGGTTCAACCATACTGGTTAAACCGCCCTTTGGGGACTACGGAGTAAGCCGAATTTCTTACATATCTTGTCCATATATGTTACTAATGTCACTAAATTTGTTTCTAAAGTCTACATCATATTCATCATAAGCAATAGACTTCGGGCTGGCATAGTAAAGATAAGTAAGTACAGAGAAAGGGTTGTACCTCAAATTTCTGGTGCATCTGCTTCACCATGTTAAGTTCAGTGTCACGACTGCTGTGCACTTGACTCATATAGCCGGAAAAGACCTCTTCAATACTCAGGTGAGTATAGTCAGTGACATCAAGTTTGACCCGGTGGTGTTCCAGAAGCTCTTCCTTGGTGGAGAACTTGGCTAGCACGGTTGGTCTAGCCGGTTCAACAAAGCCGGTTCTGGTGATCTCGACATCAGTATTTTGAGGATCATCCGTCCTGACCGGGGTAGGAAATTTCGGGTTTTCTGAGTCATCAATAGCTTGCTCAACAGGCGGGTCAGCAATTGGACTTGGTATATCTTGAGCTGGTTCAGGTGGCAGCTCATGAGTTGATGATTCAGGCGCAGCTGTTCCAAGTACTGGCTCGGTTACAACCGTGTCTTCAGCCGACTTGTTCTTATTGACCCTTTTGCTGGGCTTGGCTTGTCCACTGCATAAAATCAAAAGGTTAATGCACAAAGCAATGAATTAAAATGAATACAGGATAAATAGGTTATCATTACCCTGGTGCAGTCTTGAAAGCCGGCAGATTGGACTCACTGAGTCACCATAGGAAGGGGAAGTTTCCTGATAATCCGAGTCAGAAGAATTGAGTGGTTGACGAGTGAGGCCCGCCAAAGGATAAAAGAGATTTAAATCAGAGGTGACCTTGTTCTGGCGCTTCTTTGGGGTGTTTGGCAAGCCGGAGGAGAGCTCCGCATCCTTGTTAGTCTGAGTCTGCCTCCGGCTCTCATGAATCTGTCGCTTCAAAAGAAATTGAGGATCTTGATAAGCTAAGGGATGTGAAAATCTTACTTTCCGGGTTACTCTGCGGATTTTCTGTCTTGGCAAAGGCTCGGAGTCGGAGGAAATGATAGTTACCTCTTCAACCTTGTTACGGCTTGCTCCTGTGTCCTCTTGCTGATAATCAGTGTTAATAAGATGGTTAAAAAAGGAGCCAAGCGAGTCAAGGGCTACCTCCAACTCAGAAGACTCTTCTAGCCGAAGCAAGTCGGAGGCGGTGGCTTTCTTGCCCTTCTTCTTGGCAGCCTCTTTCCTGGCGGCTTTCATCTCCTTCCTGGCTTTCTTGGCAGCCTCATGGTCATATTTGACCTTCCAGAATTTATCACCCGCCTGTGAGAGTTAGCAGAGGTATAAGTATGGGTGAAACATTGAAAAAACCAAAGTAATTTGTTTAGATGGGCGGCTTACCTTTGGAGCCGGGTTAGCCTTGCAGAAGGGGGCTAATCCCACCTTACCATAGTCTGCCAGGCTCTCGTTCAAAAGGGACTTTGTCATATCATTGATGACATCTTCAGGCAAGTCGTCAGGGCTGTGCCGCAGAGGGTCATTCTTTTCGCCCGTGTAGGTGCACATCAAGCCGGGGCGGCGGCTCAATGGAATGACCCGCCAGGCGAGACAAAGCCGGACTAAGTCGATGCCAGTAAACCCGTTCCCCAGAAGAGCTTTGATCTTAGCTAAGGTGGGGCGAGTGTTTTGCGCTCGGCGGCTGTAATCTTGTCAGGGAGCTGATGGTTGGGCCCAAGACGTAGAGCACGAAAACCGGGCAGAGGGTTTTCACCAGCCGGAACGGTGTCTTAGCAATAAAACCATGTCTGATTCCAGTCTTTGGGATGACTCGGCGGGTTGGCATAAGGAAAGATCACGTCCCTATGATGTTGGATTGAGACACCACCAAGTTCCATGCTCTGGCTGTTGGCGCATTCATTCTAGCGGTTTAAATAGAATAGCTCTCTAAAGAGTAAGATGTTGGGTTCTTCTCCAAGGTATACTTCACTGAACACTTGGAAATTGCAGATGTTAGACACGGAATTGGGTCCGATGTCTTGTGGGTGGAGGTCAAAGAAGTGCAACACATCTCTGGAGAATTTTGAGCCGGGTGGAGAGAAACCCCGGTTCATATGATCTGTGAAAACAACAACCTCCCTCGTTTTGCGTTGAGGAAATTCCTCCTCCGGGTTAGGAGCACGATAGGACATGATTTCCTTCTTCGGTAGATAGCTGGTCTTCACAAAATCATCAAGTGTGCTGTCTGTGACAATGGATTTGACCCAGTTGCAGGAAGTGGGTAATTTCGGTGCCATTGTGATGAAAGCCTAAAAAAGAGTAAAAATGTCGGTTCAAATTTAAGCCGGAGAAAACATTACAATGCATATTCAAGATGGCGGCTTATGAAGGGGCCTAATGGTATAAGGATAATTATGACAAGGTTATGTAAGCCGCCATAGGCTTTATAAGCAGTTCACGTTGTTTAAACCGCCATGGGTGGTCAAGGTCATCAATTAAGCCGGTGATAAGAGTCGCCATGGCTAGGTGGATCTAACAAATACAGGTTTTTGCCTAAGTGTTGCATAAACAAGTTTCACAAATTGCAGCTACTATTTTGGATCAAATAATTGTTCAAAAAATAAAAATTTCTAGACCTAAAAACATGGTACAGAGGAGTTCATGCATTCTAATGAGGCTTATTTACAAAGAAAAAGGATCTGCTAGTGCCTAAAATGAATGCGAAACAGCTAACGCATTAGTTCTATGCTACTGTTGGATCAAAAGAGGCCGCGGCAGAAGAAACACGAAGAAACCAAGATGAAATGCATACTATACAGAAGAACTCGCAAACCCTAGCATGGATCTAAGATGCGGAAAGGGGAAAACTTATAGTGGCAGATCTGTTGCGGAGGGGCGCCGTCGTGCTCTTGTCGGGTTCAGGTCGAAGCAGCGCCCAAGGTTGACAGAGATGAGGTGTGCTGCGGTGGCGGCGGAGCTCGAGCGATAGTCAAGGTGCGAGAGGAAGAAGAAGACGAAGGGGGAGAATGAAGAAAGACCTGGTCGGGTCTATTTATAAGGAAGGACCACTAAAAGAGAGTGAAAAACGAGGAGGCCGAAAAACATAAGTTATCCAACTACAAGGACGCCTCGATTTTCGGGATGATCATTAAGAAAAATATCCATTGAGATACATTGGACAAAACATTCATTTATGACAGGTGACGTCATGGCGGGTTACTGCAAATCCAAAGGAAGACGTCATGGCGGTTTACAAATATTTCATAAGTAAAGAGCAGAAGATTTTTTCTTAAGTATTGAAGATTGACATGAACCAGTCCAAATTAATCTGGGGCCTAATGTTGGGGATATAACTATTGGTATGAACCGCCCAGGAGGGGCCGGGTTATACCTGCAAGTATTCTTGAATCCCAAGACCAAGGTTGAAGATGGCGGTTCAGTTAAGGGCCCAAAGCCCAGAGGCGACTTAAGGCCCGTAGTGATAAACCGCCATATGTACGTGACTTGTATTGTAAGGCAAGAATAGTTAAGAGACCGAGCCGGACACAGTTATGAGCCGACCGGGACACTATGAGCCGCCTGGGCGTCGACCTCTGTATATAAAGGGACGACCCAGCGGCGGTTCATGGCAAGTAACATCAGATCGAGAGCTAGGTCAAGCGATTCTGCTCCCTAGTTATCGAGTCATAAGCAATCTGTCGGTGTCAAAACCAGCGGATCTCGGGTAGGGGGTCCCGAATTGTGCGTCTAGGCGGATGGTAACAGGAGACAAGGGACACGATGTTTTTACCCAGGTTCGGGCCCTCTCGATGGAGGTAAAACCCTACTCCTGCTTGATTAACATTGATGATATGGGTAGTACAAGAGTAGATCTACCACGAGATCAAGGAGGCTAAACCCTAGAAGCTAGCCTATGGTATGATTGTTATGTGTCCTACGGACTAACACCCTCCGGTTTATATAGACAACGAAGAGGGCTAGGGTTACACAGAGTCGGTTACAATGGTAGGAGATCTACATATCCGTATTGCCAAGCTTGCCTTCCATGCCAAGGAAAGTCCCATCCGGACACGGGACGAAGTCTTCAATCTTGTATCTTCATAGTCTTGGAGTCCGGCCGATGGTGATAGTTCGGCTATCCGGACACCCCCTAGTCCAGGACTCCCTCAGTAGCCCCCGAACCAGGCTTCAATGATGATGAGTCCGGCGCGCATATTGTCTTCGGCATTGCAAGGCGGGTTCTTCTCCAAATTCCATGTACTCACCGAATGGTGTCCGGCTTCTTATAAATACTGCGCTCCTTGGCTTCCACGTTCAATAATGGCCATCTTCCACATGTCGTACGAATGCGAAAGGGTAGGGTATTTTTAGATTTTACCCCCTAGCTACGCAAATAAGCTTCCTATAAAAAGAGGCGAGGATCTAGATCCGAATCACACTTTCCTCCTTCTGCGATTATTCATTGGAGCGCCTCTGACCAAAAATCCATTCCATCATGGATAGTCGACGCGACTCCTCCTCTCGCGCTCCCAGCCCTCAGCCAGGAGATTGGGGGAGATGCTCGGTCCCGCACAGTGAGCTGGTGACGCTCCAAGCCGAGGGATTTCCCCCCCCCCCCCAGCCTTCATGTTTCTGGTTCGAGCCGGACTTGCCACCTAGAAGGGCAGGAAGCAGGCAGAGAGCGTCCCCAATCCCTCCAAAGGAGAGGGGTATGCTTCGTCCCTTATCTAATAAGAGGACTCGGATTTCCCATACATCCGTTTCTCCGGGGCTCTCTGAGTCCTATGGGCTCGGCTTCATCATCTTCGCTTTGCCTCTATCACGCATATCGCGGGCCGTGGTCCTTTGAGCTGTTCTTGGGCATCGAGGCCCATTTTTGCTGTGGAAGAGATTATTACGCCTCATACACCGTTCTCATGAGGGGTCGATATATCAAGTGGGCGGGCGAACTATGGCGCATCGCCGGGACGGATATCTATCCGGAACCCCAAAGAAGGCATCCAAGACCGGCCTTGAGAATGGTTTTATATGGAGGGCGCCCGCTGCGGACCCAGTTCGGATCGGCCTCCGAGTTCAGCAACGCTCCTCGAAGAAATGCGAGTTGGCGCCCTTGAGCCCTCAGCGGAGAATGGCGAGGATGTCCAATATCTTATGGGCGAATAAGGTTATTGGCTCATTCGGATTGACCATGATTGGAGTCATGGCCACGTGCATTATCACGAGGGTGCAGCCGCTCCAGTATAGGGGCCACCCCATGTGGGATTTCAACGGGGAGGATGATGCCACCCGTCATGGCCGCAAGGGGCCGGGATCGGTCGCTGATCTGGTGAAGATCCTGTCCGGCCTGTACAAAGGGGAGAAGGAGGACTTCCTCCGTGCCAGTCCATGCACAACCCTCGAAGCTGGGTAAGCGGGCGTTTGTCTATCTGATCCATATTCCCAAAATTAAGTGTCTCATTTTGTGATTTCGACGCAGGAACTGCGCCGGGCCATAGATGACATACACAGCCCGGCTCCACAACCCGAGGATCCAGGACGGTCCCTCGATCCGGCCTCCGAAGAGGATTCGGACATAGAGGTGGAGCTGGTCGACGGGGTGTTCCACCAACTTAGCATCGACAATGCTTTGGTCGCCATTACGGCCGACTACCCCGGAATATCTCCGGCTTCCTAGGTAACTGTGACCGGAGTCCTGACATCATTACTCATCCATGCTTATCTGACCACCGTACCAATGGTGTTCCGCAGGAGGTGCCTTCGAGGCGGAAAGCCGAGCCCGCGGCGGCCGGTCAACAAGAGGCAGCTCGGCCCGGCAGGCGAAAAAGAAGTGAAGCGCGGACCGAGACGTTGCCGCAACGGTATGTCGCGCCACCATGTTTCCAGGAAAGATTCTTGGAAAGCATATTAACGTTCGTGGTTTTTAGGAGAAAGAGCGCTCGCCGGACTATGTCCGGAGAGATTGCCAATCAAGCCTCCGCCAGCCAGGCTGCAATGCCAGGTCCAGAGGGGAGGCAAACGCAAAGCGCGCGTCGGGTGCTCCTCCAACGGAGGACGCCGACCGGTTGTCCGCCACCAGATCTGAGGTGGAGAGCGCCATGAATCACATGCGCCGCCGGACAGTTCTTCGTGACGCATGATTTTCTCCGGAGGCGTTAAATGCCTTCAATTCGGGAGATGCGCACCTCCGTGACGCTCAAGATGGTCTAGCCAGAGCCACGAAGCAGTATGTGAGAGACATACGGGTGAGAAATTTTGATATTTATATATGCCAGTAGCCCCCGAGACTTAAAATAGTTAGAATAACTGATTTAAGGATCATTTGCTATGCAGGATCTTACGGAGAAGAATACCCACTTGTCCCAGGAGCTTCAAGAGTGCAAGGCCCAACTTGAGGCCGCACTAGCCGCCACGGGAGGAGCCACAGAGACTCCCTCCAGTAATATATACTTTCGAAAGATAAGTAGTTTGTGAAGTGCGGTGTTTACATGGGTCTGACAATAATATTGCAGATGGTGCCGGACTAGATCCGGATAGGCAGCAGCTACTTCGCCAGCTAAAGGCCGGCAAGAAGGTGCTTACAAGAGTGCGGCAGGAGAAAAATAACCTCCAAGACGCCAACACTCAGCTGGGCGAGGAACTAAAAGATGTTCGGGTCCAGCTGTCTTACTCCGTGAAGGAGAATCTGCAGCTTTGTCGCGGCATTTATAGTAAGTGCTTGAACGAACTTTTGAAAAGAAGAGTTTGGCGAGGAAGTCGATTAACATGAATGTGTCTGTAGGTATGCTCACATGCCGTCCTGCAGAGGAAATCCCCGGTTCAATGGGTGACCAACTTTCCGAGCTGCTGCAACTGCACGAACGAGTTCGGCAGGTGATGAGTGGTGTCGCCCAGACCTTATGGCCGTCTGTCTCCCTACCCGAGGGTCTTGGAGGGCTTGCGGAGAAGCTTCAGGGAGCACGGTGGCGCTTCCGTTTGTGGAAGACATCGGCCTGCCGTCAGGGCGCCAGGGAGGCCTGGGCCATGGTGAAGACGCGGTACACAAAGGCTGATCCGACCACATGGCCGAGGTCGGACCTGTGGGGCCCGATGGGAAGGAGATCCCTGTGAGCTTAATGTACGGCCAAGTAGAGTTGGCCGCGAAGTATTCCCAGCGGGACTGTAAACTAGACAGCCTGTTAGATGGAATTGAAGAGGAATACAATCAGTCAATTTGACTATATGTAATTTAAAATGACATGAAAAATGCCTTCTAGCCGGATTGTAGATCGTTTGTCTTTACGGAACTTTTCGCTTCAACCTCGGGACCCGACAGTTTGTAGTGTGTCCGAATAACCTCACGGTTATGTAAAAACCGGGGCATGCATGGAGACCAGGCGTAGGGGTCATTAGTGCTTTATCAGACAAGTGCCCAACTAGTTATGTTATATTACATGGTTAGTAAGAAACATCTTCCAGGGAGAATAGTTCCGTTAGGGGTTCCTTTCCCTGGGAGGCATGCCCTAAAGTGCATGTCCGGACTACGAAAAGGGCAGAAAAGCATCTGGGGGTAGATACATAAATAAGTAAGAAATCATCTTTCAAGTCATCGACCGAATATTCCTTTAAGAATGCTAGCTTTTGGCTTCACCCAGCCTGAGGTACACATCCGGCTGACCCGGCAGTAACAATCGCAGAGGTGCTCCCTTTACCTCCTAGCCGAACAATCGGGAGCGTAGGGGTAAGCACACAGAGCGAGCAACCTAAGCAGCCAAAACTTAAGTCATATCGATGCATATAATGGTGAATAAAAGGTACATGCGGAAGTGTGACACATATGTTGGGCATGAAGCCCGTATAAATAAGCTTACATTAAAAAGCCCTGTGTATAATGAGTGCGTGCAGCACGTCAAGTGTGTGCGAACAATGCGCAGATCAGCCTTCAAAGGCTTTAAGAAAAAAGGAGGGAGAAAGAGAGAAACAAAAGATAGCTAAAGTATAAAATGTGGATGGAGGAAGGAGACGAACTCTGAGTCCGGCGCTAGGCGTAGAATCTTCGGAGACGGGCTGTGTTCCATGGGTTCGGCTCGAGTCGGTTGTCCGATGCATTTCGCAGACGGTATGCTCCGCCGGTCAGGACTTGGTCGATGATGAAGGGACCTTCCCATTTGGGCTTGAGTTTGTCCTTTTTCTTGTCCGGCATGCGTAGAACTAGTTCGCCAACATTGTAAGTTTTGGCCCGTACTTCTCTGCTTTGATATCTTCGAGGCTGCTGTTGATAGAATGCGGAACGAGCTTTTGCCACGTCGCGCTCCTCCTCTAAGGTGTCCAAACTGTCCTGCCGATCCAGCACGGCTTCTCTTTCTTTGTACATACGCATGCGAGGTGAGTCATGAATTACGTCGCAGGGCAAAACTGCCTCTGCGCCATACAACATGAAAAATGGTGTGAATCCGGTAGTGCGATTCGGCGTGGTCCGCAGCCCCAGTCTGGTCGAGCTCCTCTACCCGGTCGTGTTAGATTCCTTGAGGACCGCACTAGTCTGGGTTTAATGCCGCTCATGATTAGACCATTTGCTCGCTCGACTTGATCGTTAGTTTGAGGGTGATAGACTGAAGCGTAGTCGAGCTTGATGCCCATGTTCTTGCACCAGAGTTTAACCTCGTCGGCCATGAAGTTTGTGCCGTTATCAGTGATGATGTTGTGGGGGACACCGTAACGGTGTACTACCCCTGATATGAAGTCTATCACGGGTCCGGATTCGGCCGTCTTAACTGGCTTGGCCTCTATCCATTTGGTGAATTTATCCACCATGACCAATAGGTATTTTTGCTTATGGGTTCCCCCTTTAAGGGGTCCAACCATGTCAAGCCCCGGACATGACGGCGGTGATGGGTATAGTTTTTAGGGCGGTGGGTGGCATGTGGCTCTGATTAGCAAAGTGCTGGCAACCGACGCATCGTTGGACTAAATCATGGGCGTCTGTCCGGGCCGTTGGCCAATAAAATCATGTGCGGAAGGCCTTGCTTACAAGGGCCCGTGCTGCGGCGTGGTGCCCACTGAGTCCGGCATGAATTTCAGCCAGAAGATTCTGCCCTTCCTCTTCGGAGATACACCTTTGAAGGACTCCGGTTGTGCTTTTCTTATAGAGCTCTCCCTCATGGACCTTATAGGCTTTAGAGCGCCATACTATGCAGCGGGCCTCATTTTGATCCTCGGGAAGTTCCTGCTTAGTTAGGTAAGCTAGGAATGGCTTGGTCCACGGGGCAATGACTGCCATTATTTCATGGGCTGAAGGTGTTGTTTCATTCGCAGAACCGCCGATTGTGTCAGAGTGTGCGGTGTCGGGTAGTGCGGTTGGGTCCGGAATGTTATGTCCGGACTCCTCTTCCCATAGTATGGATGGCTTGAAAGGCCATTCCAGGAAGATGTTGGGGGGGGGGCTGCATCGCGCTTTGCGCCGATGCATGCCAATACGTCCACCGCTTGATTATTATCTCGGGCTATATGGTGAATTTCGAGGCCTTCAAACCGAGCTGACATTTTGTTGCCAATATGGCCTTTATTTCTTCGAGTCCGGCCATGGCGGCATCCGTCCACTCGAAGTGTTCGGTGCACCGGAGGAGGCGATAAAGGGGTAATGCCTTTTCTCCTAAGCGGGAGATGAAGCGGCTTAGAGCCGCCACGCATCCAGTCAATTTTTGTATTTGCTTGAGGTCTTTTGGGATATCCAATTGTGACAGAGCTCGGATCTTGGCTGGGTTTGCTTCAATTCCTCTACCGGATACAATGAAGCCCAAGAGCTTTCCGCTGATGCCAAGACGCATTTTCGGCTTTAGCTTAATGTCATATGCTCGGAGATTGTCGAATGTGAGCCTCAAGTCGTCTACTAGAGTTTCGGCGTGTTTGGATTTGACGACCACATCATCTCGTATGCCTCAACTGTTTTGCCGATCTGGTTTGCGGACATATACGAATCATCGCTGGTATGTTGCGCCAGCGTTTTTGAGCCCGAAGGGCATTGTGTTGAAGCAGAATGGTCCGTATGGAGTAATAAATGCCGTTGCGGCTTGGTCTGGCTCTGCCATCTTGATTTGATGGTAGCCGGAGTATGCGTCGAGGAAGCACAATGAATTGTGTCCTGCGGTAGCGTCGATAATTTGATCGATGCGGGGGAGGGGGAAGGGATCCTTTGGGCAAGCCTTGTTAAGGTCCTTGAAATCGACACACAGGCGCCAGGATTTGTCCTTCTTTGGTACCATTACCAGGTTTGCTAGACAGTCCGGATGTTTTATGTCTCTGATGAATCTGGCTTCTAATAATTTGGCTAGCTCCTCTCCCATTGCCTGTCTTTTGGGTTCGGAAAATCGCCGAAGAGCCTGTTTTACTGGCTTGAATCCTTTTGGGATGTTTAGGCTGTGCTCTACCAGCCGGCGTGGGATTCCTGGCATGTCTTAAGGGTGCCAGGCAAAAATATCCCAATTTTCCCGTAGGAATTCTCGTAGTGCGGCATCTACATCAGGGTTTAATTGTGCCCCAATGGAGGCCGTTTTTGTAGGGTCCGTTGGATGGACTTGGAATTTGACTATTTCGTCCACTGGCTTAAAAGAGGTGGACTTGGATCTTTTGTCAAGTATCACGTCGCACTGTTCACCGTGGGCCTTGCGCTATGAGTTCCTCGGCTGCTAGGGCTTGAGATAGCGCCTCAAGGGCTAGTCTTGGCTGTCTTATTTTTGGTAGCGAGTGCTACGTCCGGATCACTAGCAAGGGTGATGATTCCGTTGGGCCCGGGCATTTTGAGCTTCATGTACCCGTAATGGGGTATAGCTTGAAAAATTGTGAATGCCTCTCGTCCTAATAAAGCGTGATATCCGCTGCTGAAAGGGGCCACATGGGCGTGATCTCCTCGGACTGTAGTTGTCCGTGAGCGAATACCACATCTAGTGTGATTTTTCCTGTGCAGCATGCTTCCCGACTGGGGATTATTCCTCTGAAGGTTGTGTTGCTTTGCTCAATGTGGCTCCAGTCTACTTCCATTTTTCGAAGGGTTTTCTCGTAGATGAGGTTTAATCCGCTGCCGCCATCCATGAGTACCTTAGTAAGCAAAAGCCATCCACTATTGGACTGAGGACCAATGCGGCTGGTGCTCGAGCTGTTCGGAATTTAGGTTCGTCACTGGCATTAAAGGTAATAGCCGTGTCACTCCATGGATTTATTGTTGCTATTTGGTAGACTTCGGCAAGGCTGCGGAGTGTTCTTTTCGCATATTGTTTGATGCGAACGTCTCGAAGACTGTTAATACCGTACTGGTACTGCTGGGCTGGTTCTCTGGGGCTAGAAGCTCTTTGCCACTTTTGGCCACCTGCCGTAGTATCCAACATGCTCGAAGGCTATGCGTTGGAGTGGCGCCCTCTATGCTATGAATTTTGCAAGGTCCGTTGAGCCATCCCTCGAAGACGGTTCCACGCCCTTTAGGGGTTTTTGCTTTTGGTTTTAACCCGGTGCACGAATATGATGCACCCTTTTATTTGAACTAGGGTTGTGTTGGGCGGATTGTCCCAAAATTTGGTTTGAGTTTTCGAGCGCTCTCCATTGCCGATACTTTTGTACTATGGGCCTTGGTCGGTGAAGCGTGTAATTTCGCGACGACTTATGGCGTTCAGGATTCCCTTGTCCGTGCAATTATTGCAGAAAATTGAGATTGCGCTTTCCTCACGGCAGTCCTTTATCCTGTCCATAACCAGGAGGAATCTGTGTCAGGACCCCGACTCAATGTCACATCGATCTAGCATGTAACACCTCATATCACTTTGCGGCCTCACGCACGGTATCCCCACGGGTGTCGCCTTACCTTTGCCCGGGACCGTTTGCGCCTTTTGGCACACGTATATGATAGTGTTGCTAGCATCCATATGATAAGGAGCCCGGGCTGACATGGCTAGTCGTAAACCCAATGTGGCACAAACTTACAGGGACAGGCATCCATGACCCAGCATCGAACGTGTCGGTCATTAGCGAGTGAATCCAGGCTGTAGCACTAGGCTAGCAGGACTCCGGTGAACCGGGCTGTAGCGAGCTAACAGGACTCCGGTATTCAACGCGTGACATTTCCCCGAAGGGACAGACACATGAACAAAGAAGGACACATGCCGGCCAGCCTAAGTGTTAGGAGCGGTAGCAAGCTACCATGGCTCGATGGAAGCACTAGGAGACATTTCCGTAAGAGAGGCTACTAAGGATAAACAACTAGATAGTCGGATCCCACACATACCAAGCATTTCAATAACATACACACAATATGCTCGATATGTGCAAATACAACATGGCATCACAACATGACTCTACAACTCAATTATTTATTCAATAGGCTCCGAGGAGCGAGATATTACAAACATGGTCTCATGACCCAACATTCAGAGCATACAAGTCAAAGCACAAGCGAAAGCTCAACATGTCTGAGTACAGACATCTACAAATGAAAAAGGCTGAGAAGCCTGACTATCTACTAGATCCTGCCGAGGGCACAAGATCGTAGCTGAGGTAACAAACTAAACGTCGAAGTCCACGCAGAACTAATAGTGAGACAGAAGTCTCTCTGGAAAAACATAAAATAGGCAAACGTGAGTACAAATGTACCCAACAAGACTTACATCAGATCTAACTACATATGCATCATTATCAACAAAGGGGGTGGTGGAGTTTAACTGCAGCAAGCCAGCTTTGACTCGGTGGCTATCTGAACTCATTTGCAAATAACTCTTTTGAAGTGGCGCACGAGTCCACATATTCACCATATCAATACACCACTATGGATCCGCTCCGTCTCCCTCACGAGAACGCCATCCATAGCACTCACGCTTATCTTGCGTATTTTAGAGTGTCCACTTTCACTTGTCTATGAACTGTACAGCAACCGAAGTCCTTTACGCGGACACGGCTATTGAATAGATCATATTAACCTGCAGGGTGTACTTCTTCACACGCTCTCGCCACTTACCGCCATGTACACCTCGTGTATCTCGGCAACCTTCAAGCGGAAGCTTGGCGAGGAGTCGCCACGACGACTAACCACACAAGTCTCTCATCCGGGTTTATCGCCTATTCGGGTTCCATTACGCAAGGAGATCCGGCCGGGTGTCGCTCACGGCCCCAAGCGATGTGTCGAGGTTCACCTCGACGGTGGATCTACGCTTGGTACACCGTGCCCTTGTGCCTAAGTCTGTCCCAAGCCCACATGCACGGGTGCCACTTGGTAGACTACTAGCACTACCTACAAACACTAGAAACTAGTTGCAACTCCTGGACAGAGATCAAGTTGATTAATAAGTCGAGAGAGCTTGGAGTGCCCGGAGCCCAATGTGTGGTAGTAACTATTCATGGATCACAAACACAGAACTCTGTTCCTAAGGACGGCTTCAATGAGACAATCCACCATGTACTCCTACATGGCCTCTCACCGCTACCTTTACCAAATCGTGTTCACACACTTAGCTCACACACAGTAGGACATGTTTCACAACATTCCAATTCATCCCTGATGAATCAGACCTGACTCAACTCTAAGCAATAGCAGGCATGACAAACAAGCATGAATGAGTAGGCACATCATGGCTCAAACAACTCCTACTCATGCTAGTGGGTTTCATCTATTTACTGTGGCAATGACAGGTCATGCAGAGAAAAGGGGTTCAACTACCGCAGCATGTAACACATGAGTCGTTGTTGTCCTAATGCAGTAAAAGAGAGCAGGAGCGAGAGAGTGGGATTGTATCGGAATGAACAAGGGGGTTTTGCTTGCCAAGCACTTCTGAAGATAGTATAGCTCTTCATCGGTGTCATCGATCTCATCGTCGGTATCACATCTATCGAGAGGGGACAAATACCGGCAACACAGAAGGAAACACAATCAATGCAATGCACAATATGATGCATGATCATGACATGGCAAAATGAGTGTGTTGGGCTAATGCAACTATAATTAGATGGGTTTGAGTTAGTTTGAACCCAAGGTTCAAGTTAAATTCAAACTATGACTTTATAAAGTGCTTTATCATGTTTTGATATAAAAAGCAAGTTTAAGTTGCTTAAACATGCATGAAACCCGTGCAGATGGATAGATTGGATTTTTCTGATCATTTTTCATATATAACTTATTTCATTTGGAGTTACGGTTGAATTACTATGAATTTTTTAAGTTTGCATTATTTTCTGAAATTTATAAATCATTTCTGATTTATCTAAAATTCCAGAAAATAACTATCGTCGACTGACGTTTCATGATAGCAGCAGGTCAGCGGGCACGGTCCAGTCAAACTGACCGGTGGGGTCCACTGGTCGATGAAGCGATGGTGTTTAGTGACAGCGGCGGTGGGGTCGTGTCAATCGACACGTCAAGCCTGATCGACACCGTTGGTGGGTCCCGCATTATTAAGCTAATCTAAACAGAAATAAAACCTGTATTAGTTAGGGCGTGGGGCCCAGGTGTTAGTGAGCTAGGGGGTTAGTTAGGGCATCATTAGTGGCTAAGTAAGTGCGCCACTTCGGCGTCACCAGAGTTCAGCCGGCGGCGACCAAAACCGTGGCGGCAACTCGCCGGAGTTGCTCGGGTTTCGCGTACAGGCCGCGGTTTGAACCGCAGTTGGTCTCTCCAGGTAGCTGGCATTGCAGCGCGTCGGGTGGTGGCAGTAGCCGGGCCTGGGATGGCCGGGGTCGACGGCGGCGAGCTCAGAAGCGGCGGCCGGCATTCGGACGGGGTTGGGTTCGGTGCTACGGTGCACGGGAGGATGAACGGCTGTGTGCTACGTGCTCCTGGTGAGGTGTGGAGCACGGTTCCGTGCTCGAAGGTGAGCTACGGTGGCCCTGGCCGCGACGACGAGGAACCACGGCGGCGGTGAGTTCATGGCTCCGGTGGCTCGGGCGGCTAGAGGTGCGTACGGGCATGGGGAGCAGGGGAGAAGAAGGTGGACCTCACAGTGGGGTCGGAGATGGTCTCAGCAAGCTCGGGGACGCGGAGATGGCGGCAAATCAACAGCGGCGATCCTCGGTGGCCGAGGAGGGGAACGGCGGAGCTGGCGGCATCCAGGGGCTTCTGGCGCCTTTCGTCTGGGTGAGGATGAAGAGGGGGGCGAGGCGGAGCTTCCTGGGGCGTCGGCGAGGCGGGGGGTGGCTGTGGGGGCGGAGTTACGGCGACGCGTCCATGGAGGCTTCGGCCATGGCGGGGAATGGGCGAGGGGAAGAACGAGGGAGGGAGAGATCGATCCGTACGGGTCTGGGGGGGTGGCGTGGCGCTACGGAAGGCTCAGGGCGCTTCAAGGAAGCAGGAGGTGGCTCGCGCGTGGACGCGTGCGGCGAGCACGCGCGTTCCTCCTCCTGGGAGGGGAGGAAGACGACAGGGAGGAGGCCAGTGGGCTGGGCCAGCGAGCTGGGCCGGCTCTGCTCCAGGTGAGCGCCAGGTAAGTTCTCTCTTTCCCTCTTTTTCTGTTTTGTTTTCTATTATTTCTGCAAGTTTGTGGCTTTTCTAAAAATACCCAGGCACTTTAAAAAAATCACTAAACTGCACATGCCCACTGTATAGAATATATCCAACATGGAACATTTCAGTTTAGGAGTATTTGGACATTTAAAATATTTTATAGAATTTAAATGTCCAAATTCAAATACTTATGATTTAATTCAGTGACCTTAGGATGACCTAGACAATTGTGCACCATTTTTGTCAGAGGTTTAAGACCAAGGCGAAGATGATGAACATTTTGGAAGGGATTTCAGGTTCATTGAAAATGATTTTATGTTGAACCTATTTGATTTGATCCGGTGCTAGGGTTTGATCAGTCCCCATTTCAAATCTCCATGAAAAATAAACATGATGCAAGCAAGATGCAAACTCTAGGCATGGTCAGAACTAGGGATGTGACAATCTGGCCTAGTAGTGATGTACTGTTTCAGCGGGCTCTTGCCGGATTCGGGATAGATCGCTTATTTTTGGATGGGCGGGTGGAATTAAATTCGGAACCCCGTCCAATCTAAGACTCAGGGGCCAGAAAGTTTCTGAACTTGGGAGTTTGGCTTGTTGGATGTTGTCCAACAAATCCGGCCCGCTGCCTGACCTTAAGTTCAGGGTTTGATCAACGTCCGTTCCTCCGCTGGAATCCGGCATGGAGGGGTCGGGAATTCGGACATAGCTTGTCCTTAATGTAGAAGAAGAGTCGCCGTGTTGTTCCTCTACCACAGCAACGTGGTGGGTAGCCTGGGGAGAGTTGATCTCTATCAGATCGGTTTTAGGCCCGATCTGATCGTAGTCTGTAGCGACTCGAGTATGGCGATGCGATCGAGCTCGTTCTGAAAGAGAGCTCCATCGGATCTAGCTACTCGGCGAGTTCCGAGTTGACGTGAAGATCGCTTTTGATGACCCGAGAGGTCATTGTCGGCGCGGCGGCCGAACAGGCGGTCATAAGGAAACCACCTAGCCGGATAGTTTGGCCGATGGCCAAAGCTCCTTTGGCAATGCTACCGTCTTTAAAGATGGGACGAGGCATCCTTCCTGATGGCGACGGCACAGAGGAACTCTCAATGAAAGCACCAATGTCGGTGTCAAAACCGGCGGATCTCGGGTAGGGGGTCCCGAACTGTGCGTCTAGGCGGATGGTAACAGGAGACAAGGGACACGATGTTTTACCAGGTTGGGCCCTCTCGATGGAGGTAAAACCCTACTCCTGCTTGATTAATATTGATGATATGGGTAGTACAAGAGTGGATCTACCACGAGATCAAGGAGGCTAAACCTTAGAAGCTAGCCTATGGTATGATTGTTGTGTGTCCTACGGACTAAAACCCTCCGGTTTATATAGACACCAAAGAGGGCTAGGGTTACACAGAGTCGGTTACAATGGTAGGGGATCTACATATCCATATCGCCAAGCTTGCCTTTCATGCCAAGGAAAGTCCCATCCGGACACGGGACGAAGTCTTCAATCTTGTATCTTCATAGTCTTGGAGTTCGGTCGACGGTTATAGTACGGCTATCCGGACACCCCCTAGTCCAGGACTCCCTCACCCCTTCTTGAACAGTTAGATTGGTTCTTTACTACCTCGGATTGGAATTCTCATTATCCTAACACCGTGGTTTTTCCTCTAGCCAAAACTGCCTCGGATCACATGCCCTGTGTGGTGTCCATTGACACTAGGATTCCTAAACCAAAGGTTTTAAATTTCAAAACTACTAGGTGGAGATGCCAGGCTTTATGGATTGTGTTCGTAGCTCTTGGGAGGCTCCGGTGTTTGCTGATCTCTCTACTTCGGCTGTGCTGACCAGAAAATTCAAACGGCTCCATATGATTTGAGAGCTTGGAGTAAGAAACTCTCTTACCTCAAGCAACTCACGCTGGACTACAGTAAGGTTATCATCTTTTTTGATCAGTTGGAGGAGATCAGACCGCTAGTAAGGACAGAGTTCAACTTCAGGAAAATTGTTAAGCCGCACTATGAGAAACTGCTGAAATTACATTATATCTATTGGAAGCAGAGGTGCATGATCAGATACATTAAAGTGGGTGAGGAGAACTCCAAGTTTTTCCATGCAATGGTGTCTGAACGCATGCGGAGGAACTCCATTGCCAGTTTGAAAACAGAGGGAATGGCTGATCCGGTCTCGGACCATGATCAAATGGCGGGAATTCTGTGGGCTTCTTTTAAAAACAAAATGGGCCAGGCCCAGGGCATCGCAATGGGCTCCGACCTACCAAAGCTCATTCAGCCCGTCTCAGGCCTGGAGGAATTGTCTCAGCCTTTCTCTGGTGATGAAGTTATGAAGGTTCTGAAAGAGATGCCACCTGACAGAGCACCTGGTCCAGATGGTTTCAATGGCTTGTTTGTTAAGCGTTGCTGGCCAATCATTGAGCAGGATTTTCGGCGTCTTATCCTGGAATTTTATGAAGGGAAATTTTCTCTTGATAATATCAATGGCTCTCTTATTACTCTAATACCCAAGATGCTCTCTCCTGAGGGACCAAATGATTTTCGACCTATTTCTTTGACTAACACTTGTTTGAAATTCCTTACCAAACTATTAGCCAACAGGTTGCAAAAGGTGATTCTCAGGTGTATCCATAAAAAATAATATGGGTTCTTCAAGAGTAGATCAATTCAAGATTGTTTAGCCTGTGCTTTTGAATACGTACACCAATGCAAACAGTCAAAGAGACCCATCCTAATTTTGAAGCTGGATTTTGCAAAGGCATTTGAAACTGTCGAACATGAGGTTATTTTGCAAATGCTCAAGTACAAGGGGTTTGATGATAAATGGATTGGCTGGGTTAAAGACATCCTTTCTACAGGATCTTCTTTTGTTTTGCTCAATGGCATACCTGGAAAAGAGTTTAAGTGCAAGTGTGGTGTCACACAGGGTGACCCTCTCTCACCTTTGCTGTTTGTACTTGCTGCTGACCTGCTGCAGTCAGTGGTTAACCAGATGTTCTCCCATGGAACCTTAACCCTCCCAATTCCATCACATGATCATGATTTCCCTATAATTCAGTATGCTGGTGACACTGTCATTTTCTTGTCTGCCAGAGATGAGGAGTTGGTTGCTCTTAAAAATATGTTGCTCACCTTTCAAGAATCCACTAGGCTAAAAGTCAATTTTGCAAAGTCTTCCATGATTCCTTTGAATATTGATGAGGTGGAAGCTGCCAGGTTAGCTGATCTACTTGGATGAAAAATTGGTCAGCTCCCTTTTACTTATCTGGGTTTGCCTCTTGGCACTACCAGGCCCAGAATTGTGGATTTCATGCCCTTGGTGGATGCTTTGGAAAGGAGATTGACAGCCAGCTCCTCCATGTTAAATCAAGGATCCAGGTTGCAGTTGTTAACTTCTGTCTTGACCTCTATGCCTATATATTTCTTCTGCAGTTTGCAGCTACCACTTGGCATTATTAAACAAATGGACAGGATTTTTAGGAAGTTCTTGTGGAGAGGAAACAGTGATGCCCCAAAGCCATCTTTGGCTGCCTGGGACCTAGTTTGCAGGCCAAAGGAAAAAGGAGGACTTGGAGTGATTAATTTGCATATCCAAAATAAGGGTCTCCTTCTCAAGCACCTCCACAAATTCTTCAATAAAGCTGACATACCATGGGTTACATTGATCTGGAATAGTTATTATGCTAATGGTATCCCACATGCTACAGCCCTAGTTGGTTCATTTTGGTGGAGAGATATCCTCAAGATCTCTGATGCATATACTGCTATTTCCTCAGTTCACATCAATATGGGAGACTTGGCCCTTTTTTGGGTCTGATGCTTGGTTTATTGGTGGCTCTTCCAGACCTCTGTGTTGGAGATTACCTAGGCTTTTCTCCTTTGTTATCAATGAGAAACTCTCTGTGCATGAATTCCTCATCTCTCAGGATTTATATTCAATGTTCTTTTTGCCACTGTCACATGAGGCTGCTTTGGAATTGCAAGTCCTGGAAGCTTGGATCCTGGACTTACACAGGGACACCTCTTTGCTAGATGTTTGGATTTGGACTGGGAAATCTGGTGGCTACCTTCATGCATTCTTATTTGCCAACTATTTTGCCATGCAAGTGGTTGTGGGATAGTAAGTGCACTATGAAGATCAAAGTCTTTGGTTGGTTGTTGTTCTTTGACACACTCAACACCAAGGACTTGTTAATTCGCAGGCATTGGAGATCCCTTTTGGATGACAATCTTTGTGTTATCTGCAATGAATTTGTCTATGAGGATAGGTTGCATCTGTTCTTCAATTGTAACTTCAGTCGCCGGGTGTGGAATTATCTTTCCATTGGTTGGACCAGGGGCCCAGAGATTCAGCAATGTATCCAGCATGCAAGATCAAGATTCAAGCATCCTTTCTTCTTTGAGGTTATGCTCACTGCAGCTTGGAATATTTGGATCCTCAGGAATGGAAGGACCTTCAGAGGGGAAAATGCAATCTTTGCTGCTTGGAAATGTAATTTTGTACATGACATTACTCTTCTAGCTCATAGAATGAGAGTAGATATTAGGGCCAAGTTGTCTGCTTGGATTAACTCTCTGACTTAAGTTCAGGTAGGTAGGTAGGTTTTATTTTCTTCCCTTTAGACCTTGTAATTCCCCCCTGCTTGTACAGTTGACACTTTGTTTTTTATAATAAAGGGCTGTGGAGCTTTGCTCCACAGTAAATATTAAAAAATAGCCCAAACGGCGGGGTTATTTCCAAGAATATGCATTTTCATTGAGTAGGTGGTTCTCTCTCAGAAAATGAATGCTGGAAATGTAGGCATGTTCTGATGGCTTTCTCCATGAATGAAGAGAGGGTGGAGGGGAATATATAGCGTCCACACAAAATCTAACCGTTACACACAATTTACCAAACCCAGTGAGGCCGAATCAGAAAACTCGGTCAGACCAATTTAGTTCATAATGTGACCGTTAGGCATTTTGGTGGGACCGACATGTCAACTCGGTGGGACCGATTTATTTAGGGTTAGGGCATAACGTAATCTCGGTGAGACCGATTACACAAACTCGGTGGGACTGACTTTGGTAATAAGCTAACCAGAGAGTTGGTCAGGCAAACTTGGTGGGACCGATTCGCTCATCTCGGTGAGACCAAAATGTTACGAAGGGGAAACAGAGAGTTTGCATTGCAAACTCGATGGTACCGATCGCTCATCTCGGTTAGACCGAAACGTTATGAAGGGAAACAGAGAGTTTGCAATCCCATCTCGGTGAGACCGAGATCCCTATCGGTGAGACCGAAGTGACTAGGGTTTTTGGCAGTGACTATGTCAAATGAACTCGGTGGCGCCGGATAGATCAAATCGGTGGGGCCGAGTTTGACTTTTAGTTTGGGACATATGTGGATATGAGAAAGTGGTTGAGGGTTTTTGGAGCATATCACTAAGCATCTTGAGCAAGCAAGCCATTAAGCAACACCTCATCCCCTTTTATTGGCTTTTCCTATGGACTCAATGTGATCTTGGATCACTAAAAGTAAAATGTAGAGTCTTGAGCTTTAGAGCTTGAGCCAATCCTTTGTCCTTAGCATTTTGAGGGGTCCACATTCCTAATCCATGCCATGCCAATCATTGAACTTTCCTGAAATATTCATCTTGAAATGGCATTAGTTCAATGAGCTATATGTTGTTAATAGTTACCAAAACCACCCAGGGATAGTTGCACTTTCAGGGGGGAGGTGGCACGCCCCTCGGCTTGTGGCGCCCTGGTGGCTGATACGTCTCTGTCATATCTACTTTTCCAAACACTTTTGCTCCTGTTTTGGACTCTAATTTGCATGATTTGAATGAAACTAACCCGGACTGACGCTGTTCTCAGTAGAACAACCATGTTGTTGTTTTTGTGTAGAAATAAAAGTTCTTGGAATTGGACGAAACTTTTTGGAGATTTTTATGGAATAAATAGAAAATACTGGAGTGGAGACCCACAGGAGGGGAGCCACCAGTGGCCCACAATCCACCTAGGTGCGCCCTGGTGCCTTATGGGGCCCATGTGGCTTCGGTGACCCTAATCTCAAGCCTATAAATTCCTATTTCCCGAGAAAAAAATAAGAGAAGAAGTTTCATCATGTTTTACGATACGAAGCCGCTGCCACCTCCTATTCTTCACTGGGAGGATAGATATGGAGTCCGTTCAGGGTTTTGGAGACGGAGATTTGTCGCCATCATTATCAACAACCCTTCTTCATCACCAACTTCATGATGCTCACCACCGGGACTGAGTAATTCCTTCATAGGCTTGCTGGACAGTGATGGGGTTGGATGAGATTTATCGTGTAATCGAGTCAGTTTGTTAGGGCTTGATCTGTAGTATCCACTATGTTTTGACATTGATGTTGCTATGACTTTGCTATGCTTAATGCTTGTCACTAGGGCCCGAGTGCCATGATTTCAGATCTAAACCTGTTATGTTTTGATAAATATATTTGTGTTCTTGAGCCCATCTTGCAAGTTATACGCACCTATTACGTGTTATGATCCGCATACCCCAAGGTGACAACAATTGGGATTCTTTCCAGTGATTACCATAGTTTGAGGAGTTCATGTATTTCACTATGTGTTAATGCTTTGTTCTAGTTCTCTATTAAAATGCCTTAATATCCCTTAGTTTCCTTATGGACCCCACTGCCACGGGAGGGTAGGACAAAAGATGTCATATAAGTTCTTATCGCAAGCATGTATGACTATATACGGAATACATGCCTAAAATACATTGATGAATTGGAGCTAGTTCTGTGCCGCTCTAGGTTGTGGTTGTTGTACAATGAATGTTATCCAACATAATTATCCATCACTGATCCAATGCCTATTACTTCCGCATAAGGTACTACTACTGCTCATGCTGTTACAATTGCTACAAAACTGCTACTGTTACTGTTACCATTACTGTTGCTATTTCTACTACCACTATTAAACTATCATACTATTTTGCTACTGATCACTCTACTGCAGATATTTTGTTCACGGGGTGTGGTTGAATTGATAACTCAAGTGCTAATACTTGCAAATATTCTTTGGCACCCTTTGTGTCGAATCAATAAATTTGGGTTGAATACTCTACCCTCAAAAACTGTTGTGATCCCCTATACTTGTGGGTTATCAAGACCTTTTTCTGGCGCTGTTGCTGGGGAGCATATCTCTATTTGCTGAGTCACTAGGGTTTTATATCTGTTGATCACTATGAAGAATCTAAAGGATGATAGAACCAACACCGTTCCCTCTAGGATAGGGGAGGTAAGGAACTGTTATCTAGCTCTGCACTTGATTCACCTTCTTTTTGAAGTAAGCTTGCGACACCACTTGCTATTAATACTAATATGTCGCATGTAATTGGTGATGCTACTTCTGCTATGAATGATGCTATTGATGATGGTACTACTTTGCTCGATGAAACTGTGCCACTAGGTGAATTTCTTGATGAACAACTTGCTAAAGCTAAAGAATTTGAGAATGCTGAAACTGAAAATTACGATTCACCTATTGAGCCTAGCTATACTAGAATTGAAATGCCTGAGATACCCGAGGGATTTGTTGTTGGTGAAGAGATAACTAGAGAACTTCTTGCTTGTAATGATAGAGATGATCTTAAGAAACTACTATGTAAGCTGAAAGAAAAATATCTGAATGCTAGAATGAAATATGACCCTAGGATTGCTACTTCACCTATCTTTGTTAGGGATAAGGATTATAAATTATTTGTCGATCCTGAGTTAATTACTCTGGTTGAATCTGATCCTTTGCATGGTTATGAATCTGAAACCATTGTGGCACACCTTACTAAATTGAATGATATAGCCACCCTATTTGCTCAAGAGGAAATATTTTGCTATAACTATATTCTTAAGTTGTTTCCTGTCACGTTAAAGGGTGATGCTAAGATATGGTTTAATACTCTTGCTCCTGGTTGTGTGCGTAGTCCCGAGGATATGATATATTACTTCTTTGAAATATATTGTCCTACTCGAAACAAGATGCCTTACATGAAATATTTAACTTTGTGCAAACTGAAGAAGAGAATCTCCCTCAAGCTTGGGGGAGGCTTCTCCAATTACTCATTGTTTTGCTTGCTCATACTCTCAAGAAAAATGAAATACTTGATATCTTTTATAATGGACTAACCGATGCTTTTAGGGACTACCTAGATAGTTGTGCTGGTTGTGTTTTCAGAGAACGAACTATTGAACAAGTTGAAGAACTATTGAATAATATATTGAGGAGTAATGATGATTGGACACTCCCAGAACCACGACCTAAACCAACTCCGAAGAAGAGGGGTATTCTATTTTTCAGTCCTGAAGATATGCAAGAGGCAAAGAAATCTCTGAAAGAAAAGGGTATTAAAGCTGAAGATGTTAAGAATTTACCACCTATTGAAGAAATACATGGAATTGACACCCCGACAAAGGTAGTAGATGTAAATTCTCTTATAAGATTTGATGAAGGTAATATCCCTTATAACAAATCTGCTAGTCAATGCTTGGATGAATTTGATAATTACATTGTTAAGAAAGGACATTTTAATGTGTATGTTATGAAACAATTGAAACGTAATGCCTACATGATTGATCACTTGAGTGATTTGATGTTTAGAATTGCTAATGATGTTAAAGGTGCAGGTAAACACATGCATCTATGGTCCAAACTCAGTTGGAACAAGTTGCTAAATCTCAAAATGATTTGCTCAATGAAATGAATAATAATATGAATGATCATGTTGTTGGAGTAATGACTAGAGGGGGTCGAATGACTCAGGAGCCACTTTATCCTGAAGGTAACCCTAAAAGAATTGAACAAGATTCTCAGAGAATTAATGATGATGCACCTAGTCCATCTAAAACAAAAAATAAAAATGATAGGCCTTTGCATGCTTCTAGTGAACCCAGAGTAGAAAAACCTTCGGAGAATAGTAATGATGTTTCTATTTCCGATGCTGAGACACAATCTGGTAATGAACATTCACCTAGTGATAATTATAATGATAATGATGATGCTCATGTAGATGCTTAACTAGACAATGATAAGGAACAATATAATATGTTGAAATAGAACCTATTGTTGATATTGATAACCCACCTCCTAAAAATAAACGTATGATAAAAGAGATTTTGTTGCTAGAAAACATGGTAAAGAGAGAGAACCATGGGTTTAGCCCATGCCCTTTCTTTCTAATCCACACAAGAATAAGGATGAAGAGAATTTGAATGCTTTGCTGAAATGCTTAGGCCAGTCTTTTTGCATACTCGTTTGACTGATATTTTAGATATGGCCCCATATGCTAAATATATGAAAGATATTGTCACTAATAAAAGAAAGATACTTGAAGATGAAATCTCCACCAAGCTTGCAAATTATTCTTTTAACGATGGAGTAAACTAGGAGGTCCAGGAATACCTACTATACCATGCTCCATTAAAAGAAATTATGTCAAAACTGCTTTATGTGAATTGGGAGCCGGTGTTAGGGTTATGCCTTTATCTTTATATAGAAGACTTGATTTGAATAAACTCACACCTACTAAAATATCATTGCAAATGTCTAACAAATCAACTGCCATACCTATTGGTATTAGTGAAGATGTGCCTGTTGTACTTGCAAATGTTACTATCATAACAGACTTTGTTATACTTGATATGCCCGAGGACGACAATTATACCCTTTTTGAATACTACGGGGCATGTTATTGATTGCAACAAAAGCAAGGTCACTTTTCATATCAATGGTAATGAGCATACGATGCACTTTCTGAAGAAACAATTTCAAGTGAATGGTATTCATGTCATTGAAAAGACTCCGACAATTAGTATTGGAAGTTTTAAACTCCCTCTCCCTACTGTCAAAAAGAAATATGAAACACTTATTATTGGGGAGATGCATATCCCCGTTGAGGTAACTTAGTGTTATACGAAGTTTCTTCGGTTTCATGTTACTTAGAATAGTTTGTTAATAAGACTTGATCAACCTTATTAATAGATTCTTTTTGAGGGGCATGTTGTCGATGAATATAGTAAGAACAACTATCTGTACCTACTTTTTGTTCTCTGTTATTTTTAGTTAAATACAATAAAATGCCATGATTATCATGTTTTCTGAATTACCCATGCAATAGAAGTAGCCAAAAATAAAAGTGCTCAGAATGGTGTGAAATTTTAACATGAATTTTCTGGAATATTTAGGAATTTCTAGCACTGAACTCCGGAATGGGGGAGGGGTTGCTCTTGCTGCCCACAAGGCACCAGGGCACGCCCCCCCTGGGCGCGCCTTGGTGGCTTGTGGGCCCCACAGGGCCCCCCTCACTTAGTCCTTCAGCCCACCTCGTCTCTTACCTTTAGAAAAAAATCCTGGTAGCTCTCTCTCTCTCTCTCTCTCTCTCTCTCTCTCTCTCTCTCTCTCTCTCTCTCTCTTTCTCTCTCGTGTTCTTGCTACCAAACCTGAGATTTTTGATCTCTTTGCTTCGAGCTCCATTTCCGAAACTATTTTGGGGGATTGCTCCTTGGTATGTGACTCCTCCATTGCTCCAATTAGTTTTTGCTTTGTGGATTATATCTTGCATAATTAGTTGCTCTTGGTGCTACTGAAAATGAGCCTGCATGTTGAATTCTTTGAGTTCCAAGTAGTTTGAATGCTTGATATAGCCTCTAGACGTCCATACGAGTAGTTGCTATTAATCTTGTGAAGTTTTGTTGACATCATTTTGTGGCCCAAAATTTTTAGAAATTTGTTCATAGGAAAAATGAATTTCTTCTAGAGGAGTTCCTCGAAATGGAAAGCCAAGGGAGTCATTGGGGACTCCTCGGACAGTGACCTCAGCATTCCATGTAGGACAGAGGTACGGTCGTGCGAATGGACGCACAATGCCTTCATTAGTGAAGCCAGATTCTACCAAGAGTTCGTGAAATTTTTGCAAATCCTGGATTGATCGACTTCCTCACGGATGAGTGTGACCAGCACCACATCCTTACAAATTCCTTTGTGCAAAAGTTTCATTTCCTGAATAGGCTCGAACCCCCCATGGTGCATTTTGATTTATATGTTGAACATCATGAGATACCACTTGGTGAGTTTTGCGAGATATGCTTGATTCCCTCTGATGGGAAAATAAGAGAGCCTAGACCGAAGGAGTTTGATGGTTTCCTCTACACTTTAACTGTGGAAGAGGAAAGGGGCATGTCGAAAGCCCGAGCCACAAGTCTACAATTTCCTGTCATTCACTACTTGCTTTATTCATAGGGTGGTGCGGTCTGTGCTCTGACCTCGCCATTTTACGCCATGCACTTTTCAGTGACAACACTCACAGTCTGGGCGCTATCATTGAATGGAGCCTACACACTAATAGGACTAAGGGTAAAATGCATGGTGGTATCTATGCTACTCACTTAGTGAGATGTTTTCATGTTAACATACACCCTCATGATTATTTGTTACCTAGAGTTTACTTAGATCACCAGTCTATTCAGGATCACCATTTCCTTGATGCCCCCGAGCCTCCTTACCACATTAGTTAGAACTTGTTTTTTAGTGATGATACTCGTGATGTTATTCCATTGCATGCGCCTGCTTTTTTGAATTTTCATGCCCGGAATGGATAACTGTTATGCCACTGGACATCGTTGCTTACCTGAACGTGTTGGCAGCAGCAGAGCATGAGAACCGGGATTGGGATGCTTAGGTGCCTCCGCCTCATCACTTCCATATGGGACCAGATGGCTACTACATATGGTGATTACCAAGCTAGGCAAAAGCCTAAGCTTGGGGGAGTACGTTTTCTCACCGACATTACATTCATGTTCACACATTTCATTCCAGTTGTCGGTGTTCATCCTCTTTCATTGTATAATCCATGTTAGTTTTATTTTTGCTTTCTTCTTGTGTGTTTGAAAAACTTTGAGAAAATTCAAAAATATTTCTCGCTTCTTTTCAGTTTTCTTTCTAGTTTAATTTGTTGTAGTATTAAAAGAAAACCCAAAAAGATTTCTTTTTTCTTCTTTTGCTTGTTGGGAGCTTTCCTGTGTAAATAGTTTTTCTCGTTTTTGTTTTTCCTTCGTTAATTTTCCATCTTCAAGAAAAACTAAAAACTCCAAAAATATTTTAGTGTGTTTCTCTAAAATTATTTTCTTTTGTTGGGTCGTTGTAGGGAGAACTGTCGGATTCAGGGCTCCGCAGACCCAAGAAAGGTTCGAACTCTGGGGCGTGTGCGAAGAACTCAACCTATCAAGCCAACTGACCCATTGCCCCACAACCTAGCTCGATGAATGATATGTCTCCAACGTATCTACTTTTCCAAACTCTTTTGCCCTTGTTTTGGACTCTAATCTGCATGATTTGAATGGAACTAACCCGGACTGACGCTGTTTTCAGCAGAACTGCCATGGTGTTATTTTTGTGCAGAAATAGAAGTTCTCGGAATGACCTGAAATTTCACGGAGATATTTTTTGGAATAAATAAAAGATATTGGCGAAAGAATCAACCAAAGGTGACCCACACCCTATGCACAAGGGTGGGGGGCGCTTCCTACCCATGGGCGCGCCCCCTGTCTTGTGGCCCCCTGGACCTCCACCGATCTCAACTCCAACTCTATATATTCACGTTTGGGGAGAAAAAAATTGAAGAGAAGGATTCATCATGTTTTACGATACAAAGGCACCGCCAGGCCCTATTATTCTTTGGGAGGACAGATCTGGAGTCCGTTCGGGGCTCCGGAGAGGGGAATCGGTCGCCATCATCATCAACATCCTCCATCACCAATTTCATGATGCTCACCTCCGTGCGTGAGTAATCCCACTGTAGGCTTGCTGGATGGTGATGGGCTGGATGAGATTTACCATGTAATCGAGTTAGTTTTGTTAGGGTTTGGTCCCTAGTATCCATTATGTTCTAAGATTGATGTTGGTATGACTTTGCTATGCTTAATGCTTGTCACTAGGGCCTGAGTGCCATGATTTCAAATCTGAACCTATTGTTTTTTCATGAATATATGTGTGTCCTTGATCCTATCTTGCAAGTTATAGTCACCTACTACGTGTTATGATCCGGCAACCCCGGAGTCACAATAGTCGGGACACTTCTCGGTGATGACCGTAGTTTGAGGAGTTCATGTATTCACTAAGTGCTAATGCTTTGGTCTGGTTCTCTATTAAAAGGACGCCTTAATATCCCTAATGCCTTATTTGGTTGCAGAGTTTCCACGGGGGATCCCCGCTTATTCCTTGGGTGGAGAAACCACGGGCGGAATGGACCCTAGGAAACCGAGCATGACATTTGGATGCCCACGTGTAGGAGGCACCCTGCCCTTTCCACGGCCTTTCCCTGGGTGAGAATTCCACAAAGAAATAGGTCGGGAAGGAAAACCTCGGCTCACTCTCGCGATCGAGAGGCTGCAACGCCACTGAAGCTTCTCCCGATGGTGATCTGGAATAGCGCCTCCGCCTCCTTCTGGTGAAGACTCACCAAACGCTACACCTGCAAGTTCCTCTGTCTTCCAGCGACAATGACGGCGACGATCCGGCGGCTGTACTTCTGCTTCCACCAAGATCCACTTCCCCAAATCTCTGTCCCGTCCGGTGACTAGGACGACCCGGTGTTTGTCTTCCTCCTTCGGCCAAGGTTAGCCCCCTCCGCCTCCTCCTCTTCCACCTCCTCTCCCACAGATACTGTGATGCTATATTCTGGATCTTCCAAGGAATGTTTCTCATTTTTTATTTTGTACACTAAGGTCCATCCAGTTGTGTTCTTAGACCTTCATCCATGAATTTTTTTGAAGGTTATCTGCTGAAATAGTTTGCAGCCCTATATATATTAACGATTGCTACTCTACACTTATTACTTATCTAAAACCTTGTTTCTCAAATATATGACTGACAAGCATGCAAGACAGTTTGGTACCAATTGTACTCTCGAGTCTCGACCGATCGCTCCCTAGGAGTGCTTTGGTTTATAGAATTTCGATTACAGAGCCTTATGACCTATTTGGCTACTTGAATTATACAGTAAGAATAGAGTTGAATACTACTAATGCTAGAATGGACACAACTGAATAAATTCAGTGAGGACTGAAGAGTAGATGGAGTTGGGAACAGATGGTAACATGTCGCACAACCTTGCTCTTGGTTGGAGTGCTTCTTCCTATAAAAAAAGAGTTTGGTTCATTTTGATGTGATTGCGGCAAAGCCAATTGATATTCTTATTGATGCAGTGCTGTTAAATCATCAGATACTAAGTTACTGCTGGAAATTTTCTTTCTCTTGGAAGCTACAGAAACTGACCCCTTCAAATGAGTTAGCATGTGATTAAGGTCTTCCTTTTCTTTTCTAACCATGTTTGTTGACAGAGAGCACACTCAAGTTTTGGCAGAAATAATCATCAACACAAAGAGCTCACGTCTTCACCTTTACTGATTGAAGGAGTAAATTGCTGCCATAGAGAAAGCATAAAGTATGAATTTTGGTGTACCAGATTATTTAGAACTACAATTTTGTATATTCTTCCATTGCGTGTTTTAGTTCATGAATCTGCACGTGCTAAGGCATAACCAGAGGATTATCTTGTGGAGAAAACAGAGGGCGTATACAAATGAGTTCATGCTCGTGGCAATTTTTTGTTCAAGGATTATCTTGTGTTTTCTTGTGTATGCATGCTCCATAGCTTTATTGGCATCCATTTTCTTTCTTCAGGGAGACCATGAACACAAACTCATAAGCTTTGGTATGCTAATTTTTTTGCATAATGAGAACATTGTCCATTGATTTAATTGTGTGGTCTGTTCGTTGCTCGGTCATTTTATTAAAACACCTTATTATGCTTGCATCTATTCCATTGGGAAACATGGATGGATATTAATAAAATATGTACTTATATGTATACAGTTTAAAATTTGGTATTGTATAGTAACTACATTGTTCTTTCTTGCTTTGCAGGTTTCCTAACACTAGCCAATGAAAACGTTCAAAGAAGTTGATGGTTGAAGTTTCAGTAGTGACTATTCCAGGGACAATATATTTTGGCATGGATCAGTCACATAGATACATATTTTTAATGGAACTAAATGCCTATTATTGCTGAATTCTACCTCAGTTAGCATTTCTCACGTTAAACCATGATTAGCCCACTTAATTTATCCCCGGTGCGGTATTATTTGTGCGACATAACATCTATATATAACTTATGCTCAGCGTATGTGATATGGATTACTCCCTCCGTTCCTTTATGTACGGTGTATTTGTTTTTTGAAAAAATTCCACAATGTAAGGTGCATTTCTTCTAATTTCTCGTAATTCCGATTCTGACCCTCTAGAAAAAGGAAAGTATCTCTCCCCTGATTGCATGTATCTCTCCTTGTAGAGAAAAAAGGAAAAATATCCCTTCCCCAATTGCGTGTATCTCTTACTTTCCTAGCCTAAATGATTTACTTGCCGCTAACCAACGAATTAGACAAGGGTAGTTTTGTCCTAAATTATCAATAGTTATGTGCCTTGGTCACCGTGCTAGAAATAATACACCTTATATAAAGGAATGGAGGGAGTAAATCATTTTTTGTTGACATGCTTGTTCCATATTTTCTATTTTCCATTGAAATTTCTGAATTATTCTCCATCGTTGTCTCTGAATTTTGCAATATTAGTTTTTTAAAATTAATTAATTTTGATTTGAAATGATGTTTCTGTAAAAAAAATAGAGTTACATCTTCTCTACGAATTTTAGCACTCATCTGACAATTTTCTGAGTGGGATTACCTCCCCTCCCGCTTATCTCCAAATTCACGTGGGCATGTCCCCGTGGTGGGAGAGGATCCTCTATGGCCAGTTAAATCCCCACCATGGGATTACTACCCTAGGATACTCTGCCCTTGCGACCAAATGAGGCCTTAGTTTCCAACAGGACCCCACTACCATGGGAGGGTAGGAAAAAAGATGTCATACAAGTTCTTTTCCATAAGCAGGTATGACTATATTCAGAATACATGCCTACATTATATTGATGAACTGGAGCTAGTTCTGTGTCACCCTATGTTATAACTGTTGCATGATGAATACCAACCTACATAATTATCCATTATTGATCCATTGCCTACGAGTTTGCTTCATATTGATCTTTGCTTAGTTACTTTTCCATTGCCACTGTTACGATTAATACAAAACTTCTACTGTTACTTTTGCCACCGTTACGGTTACTTCCATACTACTTTGCTACAAATATTAAGTCTTTCAGGTGTGGTTGAATTGACAACTCAGCTGTTAATACTTGAGAATATTCTTTGGCGCCCCTTGTGTCGAATCAATAAATTTGGGTTGGATACTCTATCCTTGAAAATTGTTGCCATCCCCTATACTTGTGGGTTATCAAGACCTTTTTCTGGCGCCATTGCCAGGGAGCATAGATCTACTCTCTAAGTCACTTGGGATTTATATTTGTTGATCACTATAAGGAATTTGAAAGACAACAAAACCAAGATCTATCCCTCTACTACGAGGGGAGGTAAGGAACTGGCATCTAGCTCTGCACTTGATTCAACTTCAGTTTTGAGTAAACTTGCAACACCTACACCTGCTGTTGATTCTGATATGTCGCATGTTATTGATGACGCCACTTCTGCTATGCATGATTCTTATGATGATACTACTTCTCCTCTTGATAATACTGTGCCACTAGGTGAATTTCTTGATGAACAACTTGCTAGGGTTAGAGAGAATGAAATTACTGAAACTGATGATATGATTGAATATGATGATGAAGATTCTCCCCCTAGATATGAATTCCCTATTGTACCTGAGGGTTATATTATGGATGAAGAAACTGCTAGAGACTTTTTTGCTTACAATGATAGATATGATCTTAAGAAACTATTTGCTAAGCTGAAAGAAAAGTCTTTGAATGCCAGAATGCAATATGATCCTACGTTTGCTACTTCACCTATCTGTGTCACTGATAAGGATTATGAATTCTCTGTTTCTCCTGAGTTAATTACTTTGGTTGAATTTGATCCTTTCCATGGTTATGAACCTAAAACTGTTGTGGCACATCTTACTAAACTGAATCATATAGCCACCCTATTTGCTCATGAGGAAAAATTCGTTGTTACTATATTCTTAAAGTGTTTCCTTTCTCATTAGAGGGTGATGCGAAGATATGGTTTAATTCTCTTGCTCCTGGTTGTGTGCGTAGTCCCCAGGATATGATTTACTACTTCTCTGCAAAATATTTTCCTACTCATAAGAAACAAGCTACCTTACAGGAAATATTTAACTTTGTGCAAATTGAAGAAGAGAGTCTCCCATAAGCTTGGGGGAGGCTTTTCCAATTACTTAATGCTTTCCCTGATCATCCTTTCAAGAAAAATGAAAATACTTGATATCTTTTATAATGGACTAACCAATGCTTCCAGAGACCACTTGGATAGTTGTGCTGGTTGTTTTTTCAGGGAAAGAACTGTTGAGCAAGCTGAATTGCTATTGAATAATATATTGAGTAATGATAAAGATTGGACACTTCCTGAACCAACTCCTAAGCCATCTCCAAAGAAAAGAGGTATTCTATTTCTCAGTCTTGAAGATATGCAAGAGGCAAAGAAATCTTTGGAAGAAAAAGATATTAAAGCTGAAGATGTTAAGAATTTACCGCCTATTGAAGAAATACATGGTCTTGAACCCGACACAGGTAGTAAAGGTAAATTCTCTCTATAGATTTGATGAAGGTGATATTTCTCATAATAAGTCTGCTAGTCAATGCTTGGATGAGTTTGATAACTTTATTGTTAAACAAGAAAACTTCAATACATATGTTGGTAGACAATTGAAATGTAATGCTTATATGGTTCAACACTTGAGTGATTATATGTCTAGAGTTAAAAGTGATCTTAAGCTTATTAGTAAACATGCTTCCATGGTTACAACTCAAGTAGAACAAGTACTTAAGGCACAAGATGATTTGCTCAATGTGTTGAATAGTAAGAATAATGATAATGCTATTAGAGTTATGACTAGAGGTGGTAAAATGACCCAGGAATCTTTGTATCCTAAGGGCCATCCTAAGAGAGCTGAGAAAGACTCTCAAAGAGTTAATTCTGATGCACCTAGTCCTGCTAATAAAAAGAAAAATAATACTGATATGACTTTGCATGCTTCTAGTGAACCTGGTATTGACACACCTGAGAATCCCAATGATATCTCTATTTCTGATGCTGAGGCACAATCTGGTGATGAACATGAACCTAGTGATAATGTTAATGATGATGTTCATGTTGATGCTCAACCTACTAATGATAATGATGTAGAGATTGAACCTGTTGTTGATCTTGAGAACCCACAATCAAAGAATCAATGTTATAATAAGAGAGACTTTGTTGCTAGGAAGCACGGTAAAGAAAGAGAACCATGGGTCCAGAAACCCATGACTTTTCCTCCTAAGCCATCCAAGAAAAAGGATGATGAGGATTTTGAGCGCTTTGCTGAAATGATTAGACCTATCTTTTTGCGTATGCATTTGATTGATATGCTTAAAATGCCTCCTTATGCTAAGTATATGAAAGATATTGTCACTAATAAAAGAAAGATATCGGAAGCTGAAATTTCCACCATGCTTGCTAATTATACTTTTAAGGGTGGAACACCAAAGAAACTAGGAGACCCAGGAGTACCAACTATACCATGCTCCATTATAAGGAACTATGTTAAAACTGCTTTATGTGATCTTGGAGCCGGTGTTAGTGTTATGCCTTTCTCTTTATATCGTAGACTTGATTTGAATAAGTTGACACCTACTGAAATCTATTTGCAAATGGCTAATAAATCAACTGTTATACCCATCGGTATTTGTGAGGATGTGCCTATTGTGGTTGCAATCGTTACTATCTTAACGGACTTTGTTATTCTTGATATTCCCGAGGACGACAGTATGTCGATTATCCTTGGTAGACCCTTTTTGAATACTGTAGGGGCTGTTATCCATTGCAACAAAGGCAATGTCACTTTTAATTTTAACGGTAATGAGCATATGGTACACTTCCCGAAGAAACAGCCGCAAGTTCACAGTATCAATTCTATTGGAAAAATTTCAACTATTACCATTGGAGGTTTTGAATTCCCTCTTCCTACTGTCAAAAAGAAATATGATATTCTTATTGTTGGGGACATGCATATCCCCATTGAGGTAACATCGTGTTATTCCAAAATTCTCTAGTTTCATATCATTCGGAACAAGTTTGTTAACAAGACTTGATCAACCTTGTTAATGGATTCCTTTTGATGAGCATGAGATGGATGAATTTAGGAAGCACAACTTTCTGTACCCTCCTTTTACTTTATGTTATTTAGATTAAATAAAGAAATAATAGTATTTTCTGTCTGGTTTCTGAATTATCCATGCAATAAAAAATACCCTGAAAATGAAAGTTCTCCAAATGCCCTGAAAATTTAGTATGATTTTTTATAGAATATTTGAGAATTTCTGGCACTGAGAACACACCAGCGGGATGCACTAGCTAGCCACAAGGGTGGAGGGCGCGCCCTACCCCATGGGCGTGCCCCCCAATCTTGTGGGCCCCATGTGGCTCCCCTCCACTTATTCTAGCACCCATCCACTTCGTCTTCCTCCAGAAAAAAAATCATCCTGTAGCTCAAACCCGTGTTCTTGCTCATTTTGCTGCCATTTTTTATCTCCTTGCTCAAAGCTCCATTCACAAAACTACTTTGGGGGATTGTTCTTTAGTATGTGACTCCTCCAATGGTCCAATTAGTTTTTGTTCTAGTGCTTTATTTATCACAAACTTTTTCTGCTGTGTTGACCCTGTTCTTGAGCTTGCATGTCAAATGTTCTTGAGCTTGCATGTCAAATTTATATGGTCCAAAGTAGTTTTGATGCATGATATAGTCTCTAGGCACTTGTTGGAGTAGTTGCTATCAATCTTGTTGAGTTTGGTTCACTTTTATTTTGAGTCACTAAAAGCTTCAGAAATATTCAGAGGAAGAAAATGATGAGGAGATTGTTGAGAGGCTCCTTGAGCCGGGGTTCAAAGGAAAAGGAGAATGAAGAGAATGAAAAGCCCAAGTACGACCTTCCTCGCACCGTGGAGGTCTGGCCGTGTGAATGGCCAAGTGATGCATTCTTGGAGGCAGCCAGAATTTATGAAGACTTCTATTACTTGGCTGAGAATGCAGGCATCACCGACTTTCTCCACGATAAGTGTGATCAGTACCTCCAACTCACTAATACTTTTGTGCAAAATTTTCAGTTTCATGCTAGGAGATCACCACCCTCGGTAGAATTTCATTTATATGATGAGCATAAGGAGATGTCGCTCTATGATTTTTGTGAGGTTTGCAAGTTACCTTTTGAGGGCAGCATCAAGGAACCACGTCCTTGTGATGTGGAAGATTTTATTAATGAAGTTACTGTAGGGGAAAGGAGAAAGGTGTCGGCAGCAAGAACATCTAGAATATATTTTCCTATCATGCGCTGCTACTCATTATTTGCTAGTAGATGTTTAATTGGTTGCGGGGACAGTGGGGGCCTTAATGCACCTAACCTTGCCATTTTGTGCTATGCTTTACTTCGTGATAAAACTTTCAGTTTAGGTGCTATGGTTGCTAAACGGTTGAGTTTAAACTGTATGAAGGGTACTATCTTTGGAGGTATCTATGCTTCTTGTCTTGCTAAATATTTCGAGATACCTATTAGACACTATGAAAAGAAGAGAACTTGCTGCCCACTATTTACTTAGATTATCAGGGTATGGTAGCACATGATTTTCTTCACTATGATAAGGAAAAGAGACTCATTTATAACCTGGTATTTGATGAGGATAATGTCGGATGTTGGGTTCCGGAAGACCCTTAAGGTTCGAACTCTGGGGTGCGCACGAAGATCTTCCCCATACCACTCCATGTCCGATCGCCTCACAAGAATCTAAGCTAAACGATGAACAACACGAGGGACACAAGATTTATACTGGTTTGGGCCACCGTCGTGATGTAATACCCTACTCCAGTGTGTGGTGTGGTGGATTGCCTCAGGGGCTGATGATGAACAGTACAGGGAAGAACTGCCTCGCGAGAGGTGTTCTTGAGCTGGTGCGATGAACTGCTTGGATGAGTTCGATCGCCTCTCGATCTAATGAGCACTCGATGAGATCTCCTCTACTGTGGTGGATATCCCTATATATATAGAGCCCCTGGTCCTCTTCCCAAATATTGAGCGGGAAGGGCGCCAACAACGGCTCTTTTGAAGGGGAACATCTAGTACAAGTTATCTTGACTAAAGTTGGTCTTCGACTGCCAAAGATACTGGCGATGACGCCGTCTTGGGATCCACGGTGACCTCCATCCTGCCGCTCTGCTGGTCTTGGTCTCGTTGCACTGAAATGGCAACCTTTGCCTGATGCCTCGGTACTCCACGCCTGTGCTTGCTCGCTTAGCACCAAAGAGGAAACAAGGACACTGTGCAAGCCGGCGCCCGCCTGGCGCCCGCCTCGCCTCGATCGTTATGCCTTGCGTCACGAGCAGCTCGCGAGGTACCCTGCCTTGATCTCTCCGCCTCCTCGCGAGCCTGCCTGGCGAGGCCGCCCCTGAGGAAGCCTCGTGTCGTCTGCCCCGCGAGGCTTGGCCGCTCGCTAGGGTCTTGAGTCTTGCGTTGATGAAGATGGGACGTACTGGGCCACCACTCGAGCCACGCCGCAGGCCGCAGGCAGGCAAGTCTGGGGACCCCCATTCCTAGAATGCCGACAGTAGCCCCCGGGCCCAAGGCATGCTCGGACTTGGCTTAGCGGAGAAGCGAAGTGGCAAGTGCGGAGCGTCGCGGGCCCCATCAACCTGCGGCCTTGGGCGCCGCGTGGAGATTGATTGGACGTGGGCGCCTCCGCTTCCCCGTGCTGCCTTGGCAACTGCTCGACTTGACAGGTCCCTGCATGTAGAAATGGGTCATGATTACCTGTGATCGTGGAGACTGACGATTGGCCTCCTCCGGACTATAAGTACGGACGGGCGAGAGCCCCCGTAGTCCATCTCTTTCTGCTTCACTCCTTCTGCTTCTTCCTCGCCCTTGCTCCACTCTACGCCAATGGCACCGATCCGCCAGTTTTCGGTGAAAGAGAAGGGGAAGGCCCCCCGAGAGGGTCCCGACCCACTTTCGCCGAAGAAGCGGCCGGTCCCCGGCCGTCGCAACGTGCTCGCATGGCAGGAGACGTCGAGGCCCTGGTATGAGCGGCCGCCACCTGGGTTTTCGCTGCCCTTGTACGCCCGGGCCGAGGGCCTTGAAGAAGAATACGCCGAGCGACACCACCTGCGACGCCGACGAGTCATGGCGGTGCACTCGTTACCTCTGGAGTCCATGCTGGCGGCTCTTCTCGCGAGCTTGTGCTTCACGCCGCTATGCCTCCACGCTCTTGGATTCTCCTTCCTCCCTCCTTTGCCTTCGAGATGCCGCCGAGGGGGCCTCTGGAGCTCTGGCTGCAGCATGCTGACTGCAGCACCCTTGTGACCGAAGCGGAGGTCGAGGTTGTCGCTCCGGGCGAGGTCTTCATGACCCGGGGTTGGGGAGAGATCGCCCGGGTCTGCCGGACAGGGGGTGCCCTCGTAATTCATCTTGAATACGATGGCGCCTCCTTGATGTTCTTCAAGGTCTTCGAAGCGGAAGGACGCCGACTGGAGTGCTGCCCCAAGGAAGGCGGCCGGCGCATCGAAGTGATGAGGTCTAGGCCTGCCAACCGCTTCCCCAGCAGCTTCTCGGGTAGCAGCGGATAAGCCGGAGGGTCCAGCGACTCTCCCGAGCTTCTTGTGACTCCGAAGAACGACAGCTACGAGCCCCCAAGCTCACGTCGCGCTCGGAGCAGGGCACCTGCATCGGGCCGCCGACGCCACTGATCTGGATGGGGTTGGCACCGGCACTAGGCGGCCCACTGTTGATGATGGCGTCTCCTGTGGAGGAGCGTGTAGTTAGAGTTCCTTAGGATTAGCACCTTTTGTTCCCTGCGAGGAATCGAAGAAACACCCCGCGGGGGTATGTAAGGCATCTGCCATGTCTTTTGTGAATATTATCCTTATTATGAATGGAGCGAGATGCTTGTCTGTCTCGGCCCGGCTCCCCCTTTCTATCCTCGCGAGGGCTTGGTGCTCTACGCTGATAGGTCCCAGTCCCTAGACAGGCTTCAGCTATTGCTGGTATGCCAGGTCACGATGTCGTGGTCAAGGCCAGGAGGTGAGCGGCCCAAGGTCCAGTAAGAGCCCCCGAGGCACGATGCTTGATACGTCTCCAACATATCTATAATTTTTATTGCTCCATGCTACTTTATCTACTGTTTTGGACTATATTGGGCTTTATTTTCCACTTTTATATTATTTTTGGGACAAACCTATTAACCGGAGGCCTAGCGTAATTGCTTTGTTTTTGCCTTTTTCAAGATTTCAAGAAAGCAGAATATCAAACGGAGTCCAAACGGAATGAAACCTTCGGGATCGTGATTTTCCAACCGAACGTGATCCAGGAGACTTGGACCCTACTCCAAGAAGCTTCCGAGGAGGTCACGAGGGTGGAGGGCGCGCCCCCTACCTGGTGGACCCCTCGGAGCTCCACCGACATACTTCTTCCTCCTATATATACCTACGTATCCCCGTATGATCAGAACAGGAGCCAAAAACCTAATTCCACCGCCGCAACCTTCTCAGATCCACGAGATCCCATCTTGGGGCCTGTTAGGAGCTCACGGGGGGGCATCCACCATGGAGGGCTTCTACATCATCACCATAGCCCCTCCGATGAAGTGTGAGTAGTTTACTTCAGACCTTTGGGTCCATAGCTAGTAGCTAGATGGCTTATTCTCTCTTTTTGGATCTCAATACAATGTTCTCCCTCTCTCTTGTGGAGATCTATTCGATGTAATCTTCTTTTTGCGGTGTGTTTGTTGAGACCGATGAATTGTGGGTTTATGATCCAGTATTATCTATGGAAAATATTTGATTCTTCTCTGAATTCTTTTATGTATGATTGAGTTATCTTTGCAAGTCTCTTTGAATTATCCGTTTGGTTTGGCCAACTAGAATGGTAGTTCTTGCAATGGGAGAAGTGCATGGCTTTGGGTTCAATCTTGTGGTGTCCTTACTCAGTGACAGAAAGAGTTGCAAGGCACGTATTGTATTGTTGCCATCAAGGATAACAAGATGGGGTATTTATCATATTGCATGAATTTATTCCTCTACATCATGTCATCTTGCTTAAGGCGTTACTCTGTTTTTAACTTAATACTCTAGATGCATGCTGGATAGCGGTCGATGAGTGGAGTAATAGTAGTAGATGCAGAATCATTCCGATCTACTTGTCACCGACGTGATGCCTATATACATGATCATTGCCTAGATATACTCATCACTATGCTCAATTCTATCAATTGCTCAACAGTAACTTGTTTACCCACCGTAGAATACTTATGCTCTTGAGAGAAGCCACTAGTGAAACCTATGGCCCCCGGGTCTATTCTCATCATATCAATCTATATCACTTTATTTACTTGCTTTGTTTTTACTTTGCCTTTACTTTTTACTTTGCATCTATCTATCAAAAATACCAAAAATATTATCTCTATCAGATCTCACTCTCGTAAGTGACCGTGAAGGGATTGACAACCTCTAAGCGTTGGTTGCGAGTTGCTATTGTGTTGTGCAGGTACGAGGGACTTGTGCATGACCTCCTACTGGATTGATACCTTGGTTCTCAAAAATTGAGGGAAATACTTACGCTACTGTGCTGCATCATCCCTTCCTCTTCAGGGAAAACCAACGCAGGCTCGAGACATAACAAGAAGTATTTCTGGCGCTGTTGCTGGGGAGGCTTGCGCAAAAGTCAACATACCAAGTACCCATCACAATCCCTATCTCTCGCATTACATTATTTGCCATTTGCCTCTCGTTTTCCTCTCCCCCACTTCACCCTTGCCGTTTTATTCGCCCTCTCTTTCCCAATCTCCTTCTCCTTTCCCTTTTGTTCACTTTCTCCCGCCTTGCTTTTTCTGCCGCTATGTCTGAAATTAGGGAGATTATCATCGATATGGACAACAATGATAATACAGAAAATCCAGAGGCTCCGGCCGATGAACCTCCTATCTTGCATACCAAAAAGTTTCGAATCGGTAGTGGTAACATTATTGGCAAAGGCGTTATTCAAGTTTTCTTTACTTGTGCCGGTGCTTTACCTTCCATGGGCTGTTCTATTCTTCATAGAACTAGTAGCCTCGCGGATGCTATAGCTATGCTTGTGGTTGAACTTGAAAGACAATTTATGCATATGCACCCTTGCATACAGAGAATTTTCTTAGAATTCTCTAATATTGAGCACTCTTCTATTAAGCGCGCTATTACTATCGTTTTGGCTCATGAATTTAGATTTATCATAAGAGAAGCCAAAGAAATTTTTTCGCACTATAGGGTGGACGCCGGTCGTCCACCCATAGAAGCAATCCTCTATGATCAAGAAGAAATTAGACGTTTTCAATCTTCGGACTATGTCGCTTTCAATGAAAATCTTAGAAAAAAGGTCCCTATCAATGTCTTGGTTGATTGCACTAATGAGATTAATAATGATTTTGCCCTTAGAAATAATGAGCTAGGATACTCTCTCGAGTATAAGCTCACAAGATTTTGCCAAAAGAATGCTTTCAGTGATGAAATAGTTGTGCACTATGAAGGGCCAAGGGAGGAACCCGTTCCTGGAACCCGTTCCTCCCGTAATTGATCTTGGGGATTTTTGTCCCGCTAAATTTAGCCCTTTTGATTATTTTTGCTTGCCTCAAAGGAAACTAGCTGCCGAACGTAGGGAATACGAGATGAGCTTTCAAGATCTATCTTATTATTACTGCACGACCTAGATCTATCCTTGCTTTTATGCCTAGCTAGGGGCGTTAAACGATAGCGCTTGTTGGGAGGCAACCCAATTTTATTTTGTTTTTTTGTTTTTTCTTCTGTTTAGCAATAAATAATCCATCTACCTTATGTTTGGATGTGGTTTTATGTTTTAATTAGTGTTTGTGCCAAGTAGGACCTATAGGATAACCTACGATGATAGTTGATTTGATTCTGCTGAAAAACAGAAACTTTAGCGCTCACTAGATTAGCTGCCATTTTTTACTGGAGAGTGCTTTTGCGTTGATTCTTTTTGATGCTGATCAATAGACAAAATTTTCCAGGACTTCCTAGTTTGTTAGAATTTTTAGAGTTCCAGAAGTTTGCGTTAGTTACAGATTACTACAGACTGTTCTGTTTTTGACAGATTCTGTTTTTCGTGTGTTGTTTGCTTATTTTGATAAATCTATGGCTAGTAAATTAGTTTATAAACCATAGATAAGTTGGAATACAGTAGGTTTAACACCAATATAAATAAAGAATGAGTTCATTACAGTACCTTGAAGTAGTCTTTTGTTTTCTTTCTCTAACGGAGCTCATGAGATTTCTGTTGAGTTTTGTGTTGTGAAGTTTTCAAGTTTTGGGTGAATTCTTTTGATGGATTATGGAACAAGGAGTGGCAAGAGCCTAAGCTTGGGGATGCCCATGGCACCCCAAGATAATCAAGGACACCAAAAGTCAAAGCTTGGGGATGCCCGGAAGGCATCCCTCTTTAAATCCACTTCCATCGGTAATTTACTTGGAGCTATATTTTTATTCACCAACATGATATGTGTTTTGCTTGGAGCGTCTTGTATTATTTGTGTCTTTGCTTGTTAGTCTACCACAATCATCTTTGCTGTACACACCTTTTGAGAGAGCCATACATGAATTGAAATTTGTTAGAATACTCTATGTACTTCACTTATATCTTTTGAGCTTGATAGTTTTGCTCATAGTGCTTCACTTATATCTTCTGAGCTTGATAGTTTTGCTCATAGTGCTTCACTTATATCTTTTGAGCTTGATAATTTTTGCTCTAGTACCTCACTTAGATCTTTTAGATCACGGTGGTGGATTTGTTTTAAAGAAACTTGTTCTCTCATGCTTCACTTAGATTATTTTGAGAGTCGTTAATAGCATGGTAATTTGCTTAATGTTAATATACTTGGTGTTCAAGATATGTGAAACTTTCTTTTGAGTGCGTTGAATACTAAGATAAGTTTGATGCTTGATAATTGTTTTGAGATATGAAGGTGATAATATTAGTCATGCTAGTCGAGTAGTTGTGAATTTAAGGAATACTTGTGTTGAAGTTTGTGATTCCCGTAGCATGCACGTATGGTGAACCGTTATGTGATGAACTCGGAGCATGATTTATTTATTGATTGTCTTATGAGTGGTGGTCGGGGACGAGCGATGGTCTTTTCCTACCAATCTATCCCCCTAGGAGCATGCGCGTAATACTTTGCTTTGATAACTTCTAGATTTTTGCAATAAGTATATGAGTTCTTTATGACTAATGTTGAGTCCATGGATTATACGCACTTTTTCCCATCCTCTCACCATTGCTAGCCTATCTAATACCGCGCACCTTTCGCCGGTATCATACACCCACCATAAACCTTCCTCAAAACAGCCACCATACCTACCATTCCGAGATATATTGCCATGCAACTTTCCACCGTTCCGTTTATTATGACATGCTCCATCATTGTCATATTGCTAGCATGATCATGTAGTTGACATCATATTTGCGGCAAAATCCACCTTTCATAATTCTTCCATACATGTCACTCATGTTTCATTGCATATCCCGGTACACCGCCGGAGGCATTCATATAGAGTCATATTTTGTTCTAAGTATCGAGTTGTAATTGTTGAGTTGTAAGGAAAATAAAAGAGTGATGATCATCATTATTAGAGCATTGTCCCAAGTGAGGAAAGGATGATGGAGTCTATGATTCCCCCACAAGTCGGGATGAGACTCCGAACGAAAAAAAAGTGTCCATAAAAAAAGGGAAAAGGCCCAAATAAAAAAATGAGAGAAAAGGAGAGAAGGGACAATGCTACTATCCTTTTACCACACTTGTGCTTCAAAGTAGCACCATGATCTTCATGATAGATAGTCTCTCATTTCGTCACTTTCATATACTAGTGGGAATTTTTCATTATAGAACTTGGCTTGTATATTCCAATGATGGGCTTCCTCAAACTGCCCTAGGTCTTCGTGAGCAAGTGAGTTGGATGCACACCCACTTAGTTTCTTTTGTTGAGCTTTCATATACTTATAGCTCTAGTGCATCCGTTGCATGGCAATCCCTACTCACTCACATTGATATCTATTGATGGGCATATCCATAGCCCGTTGATGCGCGTAGTTGATGTGAGACTATCTTCCCTTTTTTTGTCTTCTCCACAACCACCGTTCTATTCCACATATAGTGCTATATCCATGGCTCACGCTCATGTATTGCGTGAAGATTGAAAAAGTTTTGAAAATGTTAAAGTATGAAACAATTGCTTGGCTTATCATCGGTGTTGTGCATGATTTAAATACTTTGTGTGGGGAAGATGGAGCATAGCCAGACTATATGATTTTGTAGGGATAACTTTCTTTGGCCATGTTATTTTGAGAAGACATAATTGCTTTGTTAGTATGCTTGAAGTATTATTATTTTTATGTCAATATGAACTTTTGTCTTGAATCTTTTGGATCTGAATATTCATACCATGATTAAGAATAATTACATTGAAATTATGCCAAAGTATCACTCCGCATCAATTTTTTTATCATTTACCTAGTCGAGGACGAGCAGGAATTAAGCTTGGGGAAGCTTGATACGTCTCCAACGTATCTATAATTTTTGCTTGCTCCATGCTACTTTATCTACTGTTTTGGACTATATTGGGCTTTATTTTCCACTTTTATATTATTTTTGGGACTAACCTATTAACCGGAGGCCCAGCCCAGAATTGCTGTTTTATGCCTTTTTCAGTATTTTGAAGAAACAGAATATCAAACGGAGTCCAAACGGAATGAAACCTTCGGGATCGTGATTTTCCAACCGAATGTGATCCAGGAGACTTGGACCCTACTCCAAGAAGCTTCCGAGGAGGTCACGAGGGTGGAGGGTGCGCCCCCTACCTCGTGGACCCCTCGGAGCTCCACTGACGTACTCCTTCCTCCTATATAACAAAAACCTAATTCCACCGCTGCAACCTTCTGTATCCACGAGATCCCATCTTGGGGCCTGTTCTGGAGCTCTGCCGGAGGGGGCATCCACCACGGAGGGCTTCTACATCATCACCATAGCACCTTCGATGAAGTGTGAGTAGTTTAGTTCAGACCTTCGGGTCCACAGCTAGTAGCTAGATGGCTTCTTCTCTCTTTTTGGATCTCAATACAAAGTTCTCCCCCTCTCTTGTGGAGATCTATTTGATGTAATCTTCTTTTTGCGGTGTGTTTGTTGAGACTGATGAATTGTGGGTTTATGATCCAGTATTATCTATGGAAAATATTTGATTCTTCTCTAAATTCTTTTATGTATGATTGAGCTATCTTTGCAAGTCTCTTCGAATTATCCGTTTGGTTTGGCCAACTAGATTGGTAGTTCTTGCAATGGAAGAAGTGCATGGCTTTGGGTTCAATCTTGTGGTGTCCTTACTCAGTGACAGAAAGAGTTGCAAGGCACGTATTGTATTGTTGCCATCAAGGATAACAAGATGGGGTATTTATCATATTGCATGAATTTATTCCTCTACATCATGTCATCTTGCTTAAGGCGTTACTCTGTTTTTAACTTAATACTCTAGATGCATGCTGGATAGCGGTCGATGAGTGTAGTAATAGTAGTAGATGCATAATCATTTCGATCTACTTGTCACGGACGTGATGCCTATATACATGATCATTGCCTAGATATACTCATAACTATGCTCAATTCTATCAATTGCTCAACAGTAATTTGTTTAACCACCGTAGAATACTTATGCTCTTGAGAGAAGCCACTAGTGAAACATATGGCCCCCGGGTCTATTCTCATCATATCAATCTATATCACTTTATTTACTTGCTTTGTTTTTACTTTGCCTTTACTTTTTACTTTGCATCTATCTATCAAAATACCAAAATATTATCTCTATCATATCTCACTCGTAAGTAACCGTGAAGGGATTGACAACCCCTAAGCGTTGGTTGCGAGTTGCTATCGTGTTGTGCAGGTACGAGGGACTTGCGCGTGACCTCCAACTGGATTGATACCTTGGTTCTAAAAAACTGAGGGAAATACTTACGCTACTGTGCTGCATCATCCCTTCCTCTTCAGGAAAAACCAACGCAAGCTCGAGACGTAGCAATGCTCAGGAGGTCCCCTTTAGCGCTCAAGCAGCCTCCGTTGGGCAAGAAAGGAAGGCAATATTGCCGCGACAAGGCCGCACTAGGCGAGGGTTTAGCGTCGCGTTGATTTAGCTTCTGCAGGGGCGTGACTTATCTCGTGAGCTTGGAGTCGTTATCCGGCGAGGTGCCTGGCCCGCGCGCCGGCAGCTGAGGTGTCACTGGGTTGGGTCTTCGTGAGCTTCTCCCCTCTTCCCCGCACTTCCTTTCATGCTCTACGTCCTCAGGTCTCGGCCCTCGAGCGAGCTCAGCCGCCGCTGGTATGACATGTCGCGATGCCGTGGGTCAAGGCCAGGGGTGAGGGCTGGAGAGCCAGTAAGAGCCCCTGACTCGCGATGCTTAGGCGCCCCCCTTTTAACGCGCGAGCGGATCGCACGGAGAGAGAGAGAGAGAGAGAGAGAGAGAGAGAGAGAGAGAGAGAGAGAGAGAGAGAGAGAGAGAGAGCTCACGATGCCCCCCATGTTATTCCTTAGGTGGATCCTGTACACCAACACGAGGAAAACAAGGACTGCCATTACGGTTGCCAGCCAACCATTGGTTGCTCCGAGTGAGTGATTGAGGCACTGAGGGCCTGGTGAGGTAGCGCATTGCGGGGCTGCTGCGGCCAGAGCTCGACCACTCAGATTTGTCGACATTGCAGGGACGGACCCATGTGCAGGCGTCGTGCCAGAGTGAGCGGCGCCAAAGGTAGGTGTTAATCGAGCAGGCGATTATCTCAAGCAGGTTAAGCATGAAGAAGCAAATCAACTTAGATAGATGCAGAGAAAGGCACACGCCGCTGGGTCAGGCCTGAGCGGCTTGGGGATGATGCAGCCCGAGGGGCGCCCCCAACAAGGTAAGCTGAAGAGATAAGCAAACGAATACATGCTGCGGGGACAGACCCACACGACCTGGGAATGATGCAGCCCTAAGGGCGCTCCCAGCTGAAACGAAACTTGAGAGAAGTCACCCGATACCATTGCAGAGCGAGTGTCGGAGTAGCTGATGGTGCGTGATGAAGAAGCCAACCCTTACGAGCCCTAGGAGCTCCGAGCCTCGGGAGGCTCGGGAGGTCCGGGCGGCTCGGCGAGGTCCCTCTCCATTTCCTCCAGGAGCATGTGATGCTTGGCCGCCTGAGCTTCTAGAATGCTCCTCATCAGGCGCTGGTGGGCAGCAGCCGCGTTCGGTAGGCCGAAGGGCATGCGAACGTAGCTGTGCGGTGGAGCCTGGCAACGTCCCACACGCGAAGGCCAGAAGCGCTCTTACGATGCGACTCGATTGAGCCCTGGGTAGTCGATGCAGACGCACAGCCCGCCATCCTCGCCTGGATGGGGAGCTACGCTAGGCAGGCGGCGGTTGCCGCGCATGACTCTCGATTCCTGCAACTCCTCAGCGACCTTGGTGATGAACTCCTGAGGGTTGGGCCCTCCTTGCCTTACGCCTTCCCGAGGGAAGCGTGCCGCGAAGCACGCCTCCAAGTGGTGCCCGAGCACCTCCCTCGTGATCTTGGCAAAGTCAGTGGCTTCCCAGGAGAGAGCCCCCGAGCCTTGATGGGCGCATGCCCGGATGTGGCGCCTCCGGAGGTGCCTGCCTCCTAAGGCCTTGAGCCAGGTGACGTCTTCTTCTTGGGGGTTGCTTTAGGAAGGTTTCCACTCTTGCTATCTGGGTCCTCGATTGACGCGGCTTGGAAGGCGCGCTCGAGAGAGCACACCACATCCTTCTCTTCACAGGGGACCGTGATGACTCCGTCACTTCCTGGCATCTTGAGGACATTGTAGCCATGGTGATTCGCTGCCATAAACTTGGCCAGAGCGGGATACCCGAGGATGGCATTGTATGGCAGGCGAATGTGGGCGACGTCGAAGTCAATGAGCTCGGTACGGTAGTTCTTGTGCTGCCCAAAGGTGACAGGGAGGCGGACCTGCCCTATCGGGACAATGGAACCATCAGTGACTCCTGAGAAAGGCTTGGTTGGTTGAAGCTGATCGTATGGCACTTGAAGATTGTTGAACGTCTCGACGGACAGGATGTTGAGCCCTGCTCCGCCATTGATGAGGGTCCTGGTAACTTGCACATTGCTGATGACTAGGGAGCAGAGCATTGGGAGGACACCGGCCGTTGCCGTGCACTTGAGTTGATCTGCTGAGCTGAACGTGATGGCGCACGCAGACCACCTGAGGGGGCGCGTGGCCTCAAGCTTGGGGAGGACTGCATTCACTTCACGAGCAAACTGCTTGAAGATGCGCTGAGAGGCTGGGGCCTGGGCACCGCCCAAGATGCAAGCGATTGCACGCGGCTCCTGGAAGCCCCCAGCCCCCTCGTCCTGATGATGGTCGTCATTCCTTCTTGGTGGCGGTGGCAGAGGAGGAAGTCCCGCGTTGCCTTGCGGGCGATCCTCACGAGGCTGATCCCTCCAAGCCCCCTTGCGAGGCTGGTCCTGCCGGCGGTCCTCGTGAGGCCGGTCGTGCCATCCTTGGCAAGGACCACGGTCGTCCCATCGTCCTCCACCTCTTCCTCCGCCTTGGCCGTAGCCCCGATCATTGCGCTCGGGACGGCGACCAACGTGGCCTTCTTGCACGACCCTGAGCTCTTGGCATTCATTGGTATTGCAGGTCTGGAGATCATGGTACACACAGTACCAGCTGCCCTTGGACGACTCCGGCTGATCCCTGTCGCGCTTCATGTCCGGCTCTGCTCCGAGCACAGCTGCTCCCTTGCGCTTCACATCCTTGGCCTTGGCTTTCTTCTCTTCTGGATCTGCAACCGGGAGCTCGAGAAGGGAAAGGCGTCCCTCCTCAGCCCTCGCACACTTGGTCGCTAGGTTGAACAACTCCAGAGACGTACACAGATCTTCATGGGTGGCCAGCTCCTCCTTCATCTTGACGTCGCGGATGCCATCAAAGAACGCCGAGATGATGGCCTCCTCGGTCACCTTGGGAATCTTGAGGCGAGCGCTGGTGAAGCGCTGGATGTACTTCTGCAAAGTTTCTTCGGGTTGCTGCTTGATGCAGCGCAGGTCACCCATGGCCGGTGGACAGTCACGAGTGCCCTGAAAGTTGGCGATGAAGCGAGCACGCATCTCGTCCTAGGAGGAGATCGTGCCAGGGGGCAGGTTCAGGAGCCAGGTGTGGGCACTGTCATCGAGTTCCATGGGAAACCAGTTCGCCATGACCTTTTCGTCCCCATTGGCGGCTTCGATAACCAGCTCGTAGAGCTATAGGAACTCCGCGGGGTCGGCATTGCCGTCGTAGCAAGGAGGCAGGTCAGGTTTGAACTTGCCTGGCCAGGCGACACTATGTAGCTCGGTGGTGAAAGCGCGGTAGCCTGCAGTGGCCACCGGAGCTCTCTACTGATGCGGGGGTTGCTCTTGGAAGTTCCCGCGTGCCGCTGCCTGGAGCAGCGCGGGGTCTTGACGTGCTGGCGCAGGGATGCTGTCGTGGCGCACCGGTGCCGGGAGCACGTGTGCACCTTCTTGGGGACGAGGGATTTCTTGGCAGCTCCTTTCTTGTCGCGCGGGTGCTGGACGCGGTGGATCTCGTCCTGGGGTCGTGCGCCTAGGAGCCAGGGCGCCTTCTTGGGGAGGAGGTGGCGGAGGCGCCTCCTGATCTGCGCCACTTGCGCAGGATGGAGGGCGAGACAGCGAGAGGGACGGCGCAGGAGAGCCCCCTGCGGCGCTGACGAGCTCGGTGATGCAAGCGAGCCACTCCTCGTAGAGGTCGTCGACGGGACGGTAGTGCAGGAGCTCACGCGCCAGGAGCAACGCGGCATGCGCGTCCGTGGGGGCGCGACTGGCGTGGGACGACGAACCAGCTGGAGTCAGCGACGAGGTGGCGATGCGGCCTTCCTGCCGCACCGAAGGATGCAGCGACGAGGCCTGCTGCTCGTTCCCCGCCGGGCCGGTGGCGGCGTTGGCGGCAGGCGATGGGGAATGATGGGGACACCCGCCGACGGGAGCCGTCTGGGCGACGCGGGCGGCAAGAGCAGCCCGACGCTCGGCGTGAGCCCGGCGAGCGTCAACCATGGACACTGAGGGAGTCCTGGACTAGGGGTGTCCGGATAGCCGAACTATCATCTTTGGCCGGACTCCAAGACTATGAAGACACAAGATTGAAGACTTCGTCCCGTGTCCGGATGGGACTTTCCTTGGCGTGGAAGGCAAGCTTCGCAATACGGATATGTAGATCTCCTACCATTGTAACCGACTCTGTGTAACCCTAGCCCTCTCGGGTGTCTATATTAAACGGAGGGTTTTAGTCCGTAGGACAAACAACAATCATACCATAGGCTAGCTTCTTGGGTTTAGCCTCCTTGATCTCGTGGTAGATCTACTCCTGTACTACCCATATCATCAATATTAATCAAGCAGGAGTAGGGTTTTACCTCCACCGAGAGGGCCCGAACCTGGGTAAAAACATCATGTCCCTTGTCTCCTGTTACCATCCGCCTAGATGCACAGTTCGGGACCCCCTACCCGAGATCCGCCGGTTTTGACACCGACATTGGTGCTTCCATTGAGAGTTCCTCTGTGTCGTCACCTATAGGCCCGATGGCTCCATCGATCATCAACAACGACGCGGTCCAGGGTGAGACTTTTCTCCCCGGACAGATCTTTGTATTCGGCTGCTTTGCACTGCGGGCCAATTCGCTTGGCCATCTGGAGCAGATCGAAAGCTACGCCCCTGGCCATCAGGTCAGATTTGGAAGTTTGAACTATACGACTGAAGTCCGCGAAGACTCGGTCTTCAACAGGTTCGAGCCACAGTCAAGCGCGCCGCACTGTCACGATGGGCATGATCTAGCTCTGCCGCCGGACAGTGCCTTGGAGGCCGCACAAGTGTCCGCTCTGACCGTTAGCTCGGAGCCGACTGCGCCGATCGAGGACGGGTGGCTGGACACCGCCTCGGGGGCTATTAACTCTACGGCGATAGAGCCGAATACCAATCCTGTCCTTCGCGAAGCTCGTGACTCCGAGGTGCCGGACTCCTCTTCGGACTCCGAACCTTCCGCGCCCCTGCCAATCGAATCCGATCGGGCGCCGATCATGGAGTTCACTGTCGCAGACATCTTTCAGCACTCGCCTTTTGGCGACATCCTGAATTCACTAAAATCTCTCTCTTTATCAGGAGAGCCCTGACCGGACTATGGTCAGGTGGGTTGGGATGAGAACGATGAAGAAATTCAATGCCCACCCACCACCCACTTTGTAGCCACTGTCGATGACTTAACCGATATGCTAGACTTCGACTCCGAAGGCATCGACGGTATGGACGACGGTGCCGGAGACGACCAAGAACCAGCACCTATAGGGCACTGAAAGGCCACCTCAGCTCACGATGTATATATGGTGGATACACCTACAGGAAGCGATAACGAGGAACAACGGGACGCTGCGAAGGATAATTCCCTCAAAAAACAGTCAAAACGGCAGCACCCATACAGACCCAGCCATAGAGCAGGGTGAACCGGTGGACGACGAACATGCCCCCGAGCAACCATCCGAACAGGATAAATTGGATAAACAATCCGTCCCCGGCGAAAACAACAGTCTGGACGATCTCACGCCGGACACATCGTTGGAGCAGAAGAACCTCCACAAAAGGCTCATTGCCACTGCACGAAGTCTGAAGAAGCAGAAGCGGAAGCTCAAAACAGCGAAAGACGTACTTAGAATGAGATGGAGCAAAGTACCCAAGACCGCAGAAAAATACGGCGATAGTCGCCAAACAAAGAGCTACCCGAAGCGCAAACTACTGCCCGAATTTGACGAAGAGGCCGTAGAGCCCCCACAATCAAAGAACAAAGAGGCCGCCCGGTCGGATAGACGACCACATGACAAACAAAGAGCGGCAAGTGGCACCGCACATAAGCCGACGCGCGATCCACATAAGGGTCCTCACAAAAAGGATGGCCCGGTCAGGTCCATCTATGGGCCAAGAAAGCAAGCTCTAGAAAGCAATACAACACGTCGAGTATTCGAACATCACGGCACACCCAAATACAGGGGCGCCGCACACCCCCTATGTTTCACCGATGAGGTGCTGGATCATGAATTTCCAGCGGGATTCAAGCCCGTAAACATAGAGGCATACGACGGACAACAGACCCTGGAGTCTGGATTGAGGATTACATCCTGCACATACATATGGCTAGAGGAGATGACCTCCATGCCATAAAATACTTACCACTCAAGCTCAAAGGGCCAGCCCGGCATTGGCTCAAAAGCCTCCCAGAAAGTACCATTGGAAGTTGGGAAGAGCTCAAGGATGCGTTTCGGGCGAATTTTCAGGGGACTTATGTCCGCCCTCCGGATGCAGACGATCTAAGTCACATAACTCAACAGCCCGAAGAGTCAGCCCGCAAATTCTGGAACATGTTCCTCACCAAAAAGAACCAAATAGTCGACTGTCCAGACGCCGAAGCCTTAGCAGCCTTCAAACATAACGTCCGAGACGAATGGCTCACCAGACACCTCGGCCAGGAAAAGCCAAGAACAATGGCCGCACTAACAAGCCTCATGACCCGCTTTTGCGCGAGAGAGGATAGCTGGCTGGCAAGATGCAGCACCAGCGACCCAAGTACATCCGAGGTCAGGGATGGAAATGGGAAACCACGACGTAGCAAGGACCAGCACCGGACTAAGGGAAATGGTCCAAAGAGCACGACAGTCAACGCCGGATTCAAAAGCTCTCGGCAGGACAACAAAAAACTGCCTCTCAAGGACAACAGCGACGAGCTATCCAACCTAAACAAAATCTTGGACAAGATATGCCAAATCCACAGTACCTCCGGGAAGCCTGCAAACCACACCCACAGAGATTGTTGGGGTCTTCAAACAGTCCGGCCGACTCAATGCCAAACACAAGGGGCTCTACACACCAAGCGAGGACGATGACGAACCCCACCAGCAGAGCACCGGAAAACAAAAGAATTTCCCACAAGAGGTCAAAACAGTAAACTCACTTCAAGTGACAACAGGGAAAAATAGAGCGGCGCCCATTAAAGTACGCGCCGCATGGTCCACCCCAGCGGAGTCCCGACACTGGATGTCAAAACCAATCACTTTCGACCATCAGGATTACTCCGGAAGTATCCGGAACGTAAGATGGACTGCTTTGATATTAGATCCTATAATCGACGGACTACAATTTACACAAGTCCTAATGGACGGCGGAAGTGATCTAAACCTGTTATATCAGGACACAATCCGCAGAATGGGGATAGACCCAACCAAAATGTGCCATAGCAACACTTCCTTTAAAGGAGTGATGCCAGGCCCATATGCCCATTGTACGGGCTCTCTACCACTAGAAGTCGTGTTCGGCTCATCCGACAACTTCCATCATGAAAAGTTAGTCTTCCACATCGCCCCATTTAAAAGTAGCTATCAAGCACTATTTGGACGTGAAGCTTTCGCCCGCTTTAATGCAATACCGCATTATGCATCTCTTACACTTAAAATGCCCGGTCCACGTGGCATCATCTCATTAAAGGGAAACTTCGAGTGTTCCTTGAATACGGAAGAAAGTGAAACTGCCTTGACAGCCACACACTAATCCGGCTTTGCTAATCAAAGCACCTAAACAGGTCATTCAGATCCCGGACACGGTTAGGCGAGTCCGGCATAAATAAACAAGGGGCTTACTAGCCGCGTACCCCCTTACAAGCGGCCGCACGCATGTACAATAAGAGACAATAAAGCTCAATTTCATTCATTTTTTGAATTATACTCTGTTTATACATTTTTCACACGATCCTTTTTTACAACTAAGTTCTTCTCTTTTACAGATGAAACCCGTGCTACACCCGTCCAGGATACGGCACAACGGAGACATAGGCGCAGACGTGCAGTAGGGACACGTTGCAAGGATTCTTTTCAGATTAAGACCCTGAGTAAACCTTTCTTACTGTCTCTTGTTGATGCACATCCCCCGGTTTCTTACTATAACCGAGGAGGAGGCTGGCGTTTTGGCATCGGCCACGTCAGAAATTTATGCACGTACCTAGACATTAGGGGCTTAGGGCATTGTTCTGCCCGTTTTCATAATGACCGAATACCTTAGGGAGTGTTCGGCGTCTCGAGTTAGGCCTTATATGCATCAGCTCCGAATCATGTCTTTGGTCAAATGTTGGGTTTGCCCGGCTCCTGTGTTTTGCTGCCTTATGGTCCGCTCTATCGCTAACGCGGCACCGGAGAACTCATCGTGATTGTTCCCGGTTCGTCGGTGAGCACCTCAAGAGAGAAAGCAAAACCGATCGTCATGATATAGCGAGAGACTGGTCAACCACTCGATCGACCACCGTAATGTTTAGAATTACTCCGCTTTAATGAAGGACCGTTTCCCGGTCAGGCACATACGCGCCCCGAATTCGGAGAGCGCGGTGCCCCTAGGGGCTATATAGTAGCCCCACCATCGAAGTCCTATGGCTAAGTGAAAGTGATAAAGCATTGTAGTCCGGTTTCCTAATTTGCTACGCTATCACCTCCTTCATAGGACCAAGACGTTGGATTAAGTGTGAAAACACGCTTTTTTTGCAAACACCCCCGCACTATGTGCGTGGGGGCTGAAGCTGAAGACTGCCATCTTTCAGGTTATATACACATATACATTAACGGCCGCACAGGAGGTATTTCAATACTTGAACGCACAAGTATAAAAAGCCCTTATATTATATTTGAAACATGGTTTCACAAATCATACATGTCATTTGAACATAACATTTTTCGAGCACTGCGTCTCTATTAAACGAGCGCCCTGCAGGACTTCCTCAAAATAGTGCTTGGGTGTAATTGGCTTCGTCCAATCTCGATGCAACATCGGTGGCCTTCATCTCTGCCCAGTATGTTTTGACACGGGCAAGAGCCATCCGTGCACCCTCTATGCATGCCGACCGTTTCATCGCATCAATATGCGACACCGCATCAAGGAACTGCTGCACCAAGCCAAAATAACTCTTCGGCTCGGGCCTTTTCGGCCACAAATGAGTCACAGCATCCTTCATGGCAAGTCCGGACAACCTATTCAGCTCAGCCCATTCGGCTAACCGATCGGTTAATGGAAGTGGACGCTCTGGACTATGAAACTGCGACCAAAAAAGCTCTTCCATTCGGTGATCCTTTTGGCCTCGGAAGTGCGCGACCGCGTCTGCGGCACTCGCCGCCAAATCCAGATAAGCATCCTCCGCACCCCACAGCTGGCCCAACTGAGCATACATCGGATCCGTGAACTTCCTCCGCGGCAGAAAGGGCTTTCCAGCCGTGATATCCCTGGCTTGACGTAGCTCCTCCTTTATAGCTCTCATCGCCGAGCGGGCATCCTTGGCTTCGGTGGTGGCCTTCTTCAGGTCCTCTTCCTCCGCTCGGTGTTCTTTTTCAAGAAACTCGCAGCGGTCGGTAGCATTCTTCAGCTTCACGGCCATCTCGGCCATCTCCTCCCTGCTTCGGCAGTGAGCAGCCTGTTCGGCTTTTAGCTCTTCGGCCGCCTTCAAGGTAGCCGCATTACTTTTTCTGGCTTGCTCCTTGGCTCGGGCGAGCTCCGCCCGAAGGTCCTCCATAGCAGTGGCACCATTTGCATTAAGCATACATGTTGTAAGGCACGGGCATCAAGCTCCCTTACCAGGTGTCCGTGGAGAAGCCACTTACCTTGTGACTCGTCAAGTCGTTTATTGACAGCGTGATGTCCGCATCCGCAACGTCAAGTTGCCGCTTCAGTTCGACAAATCCAACAGTCCGGCTGGCCACCAAACGCTCCGCCACCTATATAGGAAGGGCGACATTTTACAACTGAGATTATGATCCTCGGCATGCTGTCACCTTTGACAACGCACCGAGTCTCAGGGGCTACTATCTATACAGGGTGCATTCTATATGCAAAACTGTTAGAAGGTATATCATTTTTTTTGTGTACCTCAAACCCCGTCAGTAAACTTTTGATGGCTTCATGCAATCCGCTCTCAGCGGATGAAATCCTTTCAATCACCGTACCCATTAACGTACGGTGATCTTCTGAGATAGACGCTCGCCCGAGCAGATCCTTCAGCTCCTCCGACCGTACACCAGTCGGTGCCGAACCTTCTGGCCCCGCCGGACTCGGGGAAACCCTCCGCGACGACACCTCAGGGTCGTCTGCCCCGCCTGATGGTGCGGCAGATGGAGGCGTTTTGCTCTCCATTATCTCTGGACGAAGATCCCCCGAGGATGAGCTCTGCTGAGAAGGGCTGAGATCCGAACTGCAAGGTAAAAACTTTGTTTATCTTCAGAAATAAAAACAAGGATGCCCCTTATTACAAAATTCCCCTTTCTACTTATGGCTCGCTAGAGGGCTGATTTCCTTGGGGAAATAGTGCGGCCAGGGCTTCTCCCGGCGCAGGACCCACTGGTGAAGATTTCTTCCCCCGCTTTGAGGCCTTGGCCTCCGTATCTTCAGAAGCGGTCCTCTTCTCCCCCTGGAGGGAGGGATTCTCGATCCCCCCTTTCTTGAGAGCCTCCTTAGCGGAGGTAGTAGCTTTCCTGTTCCCCCTTCGCCCTCTTCCAAAGGCGTAGCCTCCAGCATCTTGGTTAACAGAGGATCTGGCGTGGTCTCAGGGAGGGGGGCCGGACACCTTATTAGTTTTGCTTTTGCTATCCATTCCTATTCAAGGGACAGCTCTTTAAAGGGCAAGTTTATGATAAATGTACGGATAGCGTGTCCGAGCACAGGACTACTTACTTGAGTATCCGGGCGATTGCAGCTCAGACCTGCGTCCTCGGTCAAGTCCGGACACATCTCTTGTGATCCGAAGAACAGTTTATACATCTCCACGGGCGTCGCACCCATGAAGTGTTGGAGAGCTCGCGGTCCCTCCGGATTGAACTCCCACAGGAGGAGAAGGCGGCGTCGAATCAGCATGACCTGCGCCACTACAACCAGATTGATCTCCCTCTCTTGGAGGTCTCGAATACAGCCCTGCAACAGAGGTACGTCCTTGGACAGCCCCCAGTCAAGCCCTTTGTTGACCCATGACGCCAGCCGTTGTGGAGGGCCCGAGCGAAAAGTAGGTGGCGCCACCCATCTGGTGCCCCTGGGAGCAGTGATGTAGAACCACTCCTGTTGCCATAAACCAAGCTCCTCTTGAAAAGAGCCCTCGGGCCAAGGAGCGTTAGCACTCTTGCTTATAACAGCCCCTCTGCACTCTGCCTGCCGCCCCTCGATCATCTTCGGCTCCACATTGAAGGTCTTGAGCCACAATCCGAAGTGAGGGATAGTGCGGAGGAAGGCTTCGCATACAACAATGAATGATGAGATGTGGAGGATGGACTCCGGATCCAAGTCGTGGAATTCCAGCCCATAATAAAACATGAGCCCCCTCACGAAGGGGTCCATCGGGAAGCCTAAACCCCGACGGAAGTGAGACACGAACACCACGCTCTCACTAGGCTTGGGAGTAGGAATAACTTGCCCTTGGGCAGGCAGCCTATGCGAAATTTCGCCGATTAGATACCTAGCGTCTCTCAGCTTTAGCACGTCCTCTTCCGTGACGGAAGAAGGCATCCACCGGCGTTGCAGGACGGAGCCGGACATTGTCGAAGGTCCGAAGCGCCTGAATCTAGAGCCTCGGGTGTTGGAACTTGAGGCGAGGGGCGGATTTGATTGAAATTGGAAGAAAGGAGCAGGCCTTGGTCTCGTTATAAAGAGGTTGAATACCAAGATCCCTCCCCGTGACCGTTTGGGACTCGCCTTCGATAGAGGGGGCGTGCCAACGGGCGCGGTTGGGTTACCCACGCCCATATTAATGAGAATCCCGGAATAAGGGGACACGATCTCTGCTTTGACAAGACGTGCCATGAAACCGCTTCGCTTAAATGCGCCGAGGTGGAACAATAAAACAATTCAATAAAGGCTTGGCCGTGGTGTGACGTCACGCCACTAAATGCGCCAAGAGTTGAACTTGTGTAAATATTATTCTCTACGGTGGTATGTGGAACTTATTTTGCAGAGCGGACACTATCATGGTGTTCAAAATCTTACGTGAATTATTCGAGGAGGAACCCGCCTTGCAATGCGAAGACAATATGCGCCGGACTCGTCGTCATTGAAGCTTGGTTCAGGGCTACCGAGGAGTCTCGACTAGGGGTGTCCGGATAGCGAACTATCATCTTTGGCCGGACCCCAAGACTATGAAGACACAAGATTGAAGACTTTGTCCCGTGTCCGGATGGGACTTTCCTTGGCGTGGAAGGCAAGCTTGGCATTATGGATATGTAGATCTCCTACCATTGTAACCGACTCTGTGTAACCCTATCCCTCTCCGGTGTCTATATAAACCGGAGGGTTTTAGTCCGTAGGACAAACAACAATCATACCATAGGCTAGCTTCTAGGGTTTAGCCTCCTTGATCTCGTGGTAGATCTTCTCTTGTACTACCCATATCATCAATATTAATCAAGTAGGAGTAGGGTTTTACCTCCACCGAGAGGGCCCGAACCTGGGTAAAAACATCGTGTCCCTTGTCTCCTGTTACCATCCGCCTAGACGCACAGTTCGGGACCCCCTACCCAAGATCCGCCGGTTTTGACACCGACAGACACGAAGGGAGATCAAATGCGTAACAGCGGAAGAAAGATTCCGGCGCACCCCTACCTGGCGTGCCAAATGTCGGATGTTGGGTTCTGGCAGACCCTTAAGGTTCGAACTCTGGGGTGTGCACGAAGATCTTCCCCTTACCACTACACGTCTGATCGCCTCACAAGAATCTAAGCTAAACAATGAACAACACGAGGGACACGAGATTTATACTGGTTCAGGCCACCGTCATGGTGTAATACCCTACTCCAGTGTGTGGTGTGGTGGATTGCCTCAGGGGCTGATGATGAACAGTACAGGGAAGAACTGCCTCACGAGAGGTGTTCTTGAGCTGGTGCGATGAACTACTTGGATGAGTTCGATCACCTCTCGGTCTAATGAGCACTCGATGAGATCTCCTCTACTGTGGTGGATATCCCTATATATATAGGCCCTGGTCCTCTTCCTAAATATTGAGCGGGAAGGGCGCCAACAACGGCCATTTTGAAGGGGAACATCTAGTACACGTTATTCTGACTAAAGTTGGTCTTCGACTGCCAAAGGTACTGGCGATGACATTGTCTTGGGCTCCACGGTGACCTCCATCCGGTCGCTCTGCTGGTCTTGGTCTTGTTGCACTGAAATGGCAACCTTTGCCTGATGCCTCGGTACTCCACGCCTGTTCTTGCCCCCTTTGCACCAAAGAGGAAACAAGGACACTATGCAGGCCGGCGCCCGCCTGGCCTCGATCATCATGGCTTGCGTCACGAGCACCTCGCTAGGTACCCTGTCTTGATCTCTCTGCCTCCTCGCGAGCCTGCCTCGCGAGGCCACCCCTGAGGAAGCCTCGTGTCGTCCGCCCCACGAGACTTGGCCCCTCGCGAGGGTCTTGAGTCTTGCGTTGATGAAGATGGGCCGTACTGGGCCACCACTCGAGCCATGCCACATGCTGCAAGAAGGAAATGTCTGGGGACCCCCGTTCCTAGAACACCGACATATAATTTTCAGATTGTTACCTTGCCTGCACCTACTTTGTTCGATCTTCATTCAGGCAGGTACTTTGTTTTGCCCACAGATATTTGCGCATATTGGAGGGGACACGATCCCCAGATCCGGAGCCAGGGCCATCACCTGATCCATATCAGGAGTCTATTTATTAGTGGGATTCACAGGAGCTAGCTAACCAGTGGAACCCCCAGGATCCTCCTCAGTACACTGGAGAGGGCTACTTTGATCCATGGGCCTAGACTAACTTAGGCTAAAAGCCTAGGCTTGGGGGAGTACGTATTTCTCACTGACATTACATTCTTGTTCACACACTTATTCTAGTTGTCATGTTCATACTTTTTCATTGTATTATCCATGCTAGTTTATTTCTTGCTTTCTTCTTGTGTGTTTGGAAAAATTTGAGAAAAACCAAAAAAATAAAATTAGTTGTAGCTTCTAGCTAGTTTACTTTCCATGCTTAGAAGTAGTATTAAAAGATAATCCAAAAAGATTTCTCGTTCTTCTTTTGCTTGTTGGGAGCTTTCCCGTTTAAATAGTTTTTGTCGTTCTTGTTTTACTTCCCACAGAAAAACAAAAACTCCAAAAACATTTCAGCGTGTTTCTTTGAAATTATTTTCTTTTCTTTGGGGGTCGAGAGGAGAAGACCACGATGAAAATGACGAGTGACTCTCATATGCATTATTGTTAATCTAACAAAGAGCCCATATTACCTAGTCTTCTCCTTTGAATAAATGTTTGCAGATTCCAGCTTAGTCCAATGCACGTGCACTATTATTGTTATCCACACCATTCGGTCGTGCAAGTGAAAGGAAATAATGACAATATATGATGAAATGATTGAGATGAGGAAAAGCTGGTATGAACTCGACCTATCTTGTTTTTGTAAATATGATTAGTTAATCATTCCTGATTCAGCCTATTATGAATGAAACATGTTTGCAATGACAATTAGAGATTATAGTTACTCATGCCATGCTTAATTAGCTGGGAGATTATAATGGTTTACCTTGTGTGCCAATATGCTATTAAAATGGTTGTGATGTAGTATGATAGGATGGTATCCTCCTTTGAATGATTCGAGTGACTTGACTTGGCACATGTTCACGCATGTAGTTGAAACAAAATCAACATATTCTCCATGATATTTATGTTCATGGTGATTTATATCCTACTCATGCTTGCACTCAGTGTTGGTTAATCTTAATGCATGTTTATGACCGTTGTTGCTCTCTAGTTGGTCGCTTCCCAGTCTCTTTCTAGCTTTCACTTGTACTAAGAGGGAATACTGCTTGTGCATCCACTTCCATAAACCCCAAAGTTGTTCCATATGAGTCCACCTTACCTACCTATATGTGGTATTTACGTGTTGTTCCAAGTAAATCTGCATGTACCAAACTCCAAACCCTCAAATGAAATTCTGTTTTGTATGCTCGAATCGCTCATGTAGCAACTAGGGATGTCTATATCTTCCATTCTAGGTGGGTTATTCTCACGATGAATGGACTCCGCTCATCATTCACGAGAAAATGGTTGGTAATCGTGAAGCCCAGTCCGAGTCCCATGCTCAAATCAAATCAAAATAATTGCAAACGAAAATTCCCTGAGATTTTTGTTAGTTGGACGGTACTCGTTGCTTCAGACCAGTCGTGGAATGAGCTTGGTGGTGGTGGGGGAGTATAAACTTTACCATTCAGTTTGGGAACCGCCTGTAATATTTGTAGCATGGAAGATACCGAGATATCTTGGTTGTTATGTTGACAATGAAAGCAACTCAAAATATTATTTATCTCTGTTTCAAAACTCGAGCTCTAGCACCTCTGTAAATCCCTGCTTCCCTCTGCGAAGGGCCTATCTATTTACTTTCATGCTGAGTCATCATCCTCTTATAAAAAGCACCTGTTAGAGAGCACCACCGGCATTTATATGCGTTGTTATTAATTGATATTGAGTATGACTGTGACTGGATCTGTTTTGCCATGAATTACAATGTCTAGTCAGTCCTTGATCTTCAGGGGTGCTCTGCATTTATATTTTGTGGTATTAGAAAGGGCTAGCGAGTTACCATCTTGTTATATCATAACATGATTGTTTTGAGAAAGTGTTTTCATTCGAGATTTATTATTATTACTCACTAGTTGATTATGCCATTGATATGAGTAAACGTGAGACATAAATGTTATAGTGAATATGGTTAGTTCATAATCTTTGCTGAAAACTTGTATGTTGGCTTTGCATATTTGCAACAACAAGATCAAACAGAGTTTGTAAAAGTTTTTCTTTATCACTTTCAGTTTGTCAAATGAATTGCTTCATGACAAGCAATGAGTTAAGCTTGGGGGAGTTGATATGTCTCCAACGTATCTACTTTTCCAAACTCTTTTGCCCTTGTTTTGGACTCTAATTTGCATGATTTGAATGGAACTAACCCGGACTGACGCTGTTTTCAGCAGAACTGCCATGGTGTTATTTTTGTGCAGAAATAAAAGTTCTCAGAATGACCTGAAACTTCATGGAGATAACTTTTGGAATAAATAAAAAATATTGGCAACAGAATCAATTGAAGGAGACCCACACCCTATCCACAAGGGTGGGGGGCGCGCCCTACCCCCTAGGCACGCCCCCTATCTTGTGGGCGCCTTGGACCTCCACCGACCTCAACTCCAACTCCATATATTCACGTTCGGGGAGAAAAAAATCGAAGAGAAGGACTCATCACGTTTTACAATATGGAGCCGCCGCCAAGCCCTGTTCTTCCTCGGGAGGGCAGGTCTGGAGTCCGTTCAGGGCTCCGGAGAGGGGAATCCGTCGCCATCGTCATCATCAACCATCCTCCAACACTAATTTCATAATGCTCACCGTTGTGCGTGAGTAATCCCATCGTAGGCTTCTTAGACGGTGATGGGTTGAATGAGATTTACCATGTAATCAAGTTAGTTTTGTTAGGGTTTGATCCCTAGTATCCATTATGTTCTAAGATTGATGTCGCTATGACTTTGCTATGCTTAATGCTTGTCACTAGGGCCCGAGTGCCAAGATTTCAGATCTGAACCTATTAAGTTTTCATGAATATATGTGTGTTCTTGATCCTATCTTGCAAGTTATAGTCACCTACTATGTGTTATGATCTGGCAACCCCGGAGTGACAATAGTCGGGACACTTCCCGGTGATGACCGTAGTTTGAGGAGTTCATGTATTCACTAAGTGCTAATGCTTTGGTCTGGTTCTCTATTAAAAGGAGGCCTTAATATCCCTTAGTTTCCAATAGGACCCCACTGCCACGGGAGGGTTGGACAAAAGATGTCATGTAAATTCTTTTCCATAAGCACGTATGACTATATTTGGAATACATGCCTACATTATATTGATGAACTGGAGCTAGTTCTATGTCACCCTATGTTATAACTGTTGCATGATGAATGCCATCCGACATAATTATCCATCATTGATCCATTGCCTACAAGTTTGTTTAGTATTGATCTTGTCTTAGTTACTTTTCCGTTGCCACTGTTATGATTGCTACAAAACTGCTACTGTTACTTTTGCCACCATTACCGTTACTTCCATACTACTTTGCTACTAAATACTTTGTTGTAGATATTAAGTCTTTCAGGTGTGGTTGGATTGACAACTCAGCTGCTAATACTTGAGAATATTATTTGGCTCCCCTTGTGTCCAATCAATAAATTTGGGTTGAATACTCTACCCTCGAAAACTGTTGCGATCCCCTATTCTTGTGGGTTATCAATGAACAAGGAAGAAGATGGACTTGGCAGTTTACCTAGTTTCGAGCCACCTTGCGGTGTAAGGCCCTACTCTTGCTTTGTGGTGGATTTGCCTCACGGGAGGCTGAGGATGAACAAGAACAAGGGATGAACAACCTCGCGAGGTCTGCACTGGTCAGCGAATGAGTCGAGAGGTTCCAGGGTCCTTCTCTATGGTGGTGGCTAACCTATATTTATCAAGGCCTCAGTCCTCTTCCCCCAAAACGTAGGCGGGAAGGCATCCCACAGTGGCCAATTTGAAAGGGGGCAGGTAGTAAATCTTATCCTGACGAAAGGTGGTCTTCGCCTACAAAGCTCCTGGTCGTGACGCCACTGTGGGCTTGGTGATGACACCCATCCTGTCGTCCTGGTAGTCTTGGTCTTGTTGCACTGGAATGGAAACCTTTACCTAATTCCTCGGGAACCCACACCTGCACTTGCCTCCTTAGCACCAAAGAGGAAATTGTCTTCTCTGCGCCCGCTGGCGCCCGCCTGGCCTAGATCATCATGGCTTGCGCCACCACGATCTCATGAGGTTGGGCACCTGCATAGGAATATCCACTCCTCAGGAGCATCCTGGGGGCCCCGCTCCCTCAGGTGGTCTTGGCGTCGTCTGCCTTGTGAGGCTTGGCCCCTCGCGAGGGTCTTGTTTTGGTGGTCTTGAAGATGGGCCATACACGGCCGTTGATGGATCCACATTATGGGCCGCAGGCGGGCAATTCTAGGTACCCTGGTTCCCAGAACGCCGACAGTAGCCCCCAAGCCACAGGCGCGCTCAGAGTTGGCTTCGAGGTGAAGCCAAAGTCAAGGGAGGAGCACTGCGGGCCCTAATCGCCTGCGGGCCAGGCTAACGCACGATGCTTGATGGGACGTGGGCGTCTTCACTTCCCCATGCCACCTCGGCAACTGCCCGGCTTGACAACTGCCTGGTGCATGTAGAAAGGCCATCATTGCCTGGGACGTATGATGCCTACTATCGGTGTCAAAACCGGTGGATCTCGGGTAGGGGGTCCCGAACTGTGCGTCTAGGTAGATGGTAACAGGAGACAAGGGACACGATGTTTTTACCTAGGTTTGGGCCCTCTCGATGGAGGTAAAACCCTACTCCTGCTTGATTGATATTGATGATATGGGTAGTACAAGAGTAGATCTACCATGAGATCAGAGAGGCTAAACCCTAGAAGCTAGCCTATGGTATGATTGTTGTTCGTCCTACGGACTAAAACCCTCCTGTTTATATTGGCACCAAAGAGGGTTAGGGTTACACAGAGTCGGTTACAATAGTAGGAGATCTACACATCCGTATCGCCAAGCTTGTCTTCCACGCCAAGGAAAGTCCCATCCGGACACGGGACGAAGTCTTCAATCTTGTATCTTCATAGTCCAGGAGTCCGGCCGAAGATGATAGTTTGGCTATTCGGACACCCCCTAGTCCGGGACTCCCTCAGTAGCCCCTGAACCATGCTTCAATGACGACGAGTCCGGCGCGCATATTGTCTTCGGCATTGCAAGGCGGGTTCCTCCTCCGAATACTTCATAGAAGATTTTGAACACAAGGATAGAGTCCGGCTCTGCAAAATAAGTTCCACATACCACCGTAGAGAGAATAATATTTACACAAGTTCAATCTGCTGACGTATTTCGTGGCGTGACATCACACCACGGCCAAGCCTTTATTCGAATCATTTTTACTGTTCCACCTCAGCGCGTTTAGCGAGGCAGTTTCCTTGGCACGTCTTGTCAAAGCAGAGATCGTGTCCCCTTATTCCGGGATTCTCATTGTCGGATTTCGGGTTCGGCAGACCCTTGAGGTTCGAACACTGGGGTGCGCAGGGAGATCTAACCCTCTGCCGGCTTGCTCCTCGCCGAATCGCTAGGATCTAAACTACCAAACAGAACAACACAAGAGACACAAGGTTTATACTGGTTCAGGCCACCATTGTGGTGTAATACTCTACTCCAGTGTATGGTGTGGTGGATTGCCTCTTGGGCTGATGATGAACAATACAAGGAAGAACAGCCTCGCGATGGTCTGTTCTTGGCTGGCGCTACTTGGTTCTGGCTCTTGAGTTCTCGATGCTTGATGCTCGATCCAGATTCTGATTACCTCTACCCTGGGGGTGGCTAGTCCTATTTATAGGCAAAGGCCCTGGGCCTCTTCCCAAATATTGAGTGGGAAGGGCGCCAACAATCGGCCATTTTGAAGGGGAACAACGGGTACATTTATCCTGACTAAAGTTGGTCCTCGCCTGTCAAAGGCTCTGATGGTGATGCCTGCTTGGGCTCCACAATGACTTCTTCTGGGCTGGTCTTGGTCTTGTTGCACCGAAATGGATGCCTTTGCTTGATGCTCTCGCCTGCACTTGCCCCCTTTGCACCAAAGAGGAAGGGAGGACATTGCGCGGGCTGGCGCCCGACTGGCGCCCTTGGTCGTCATGGCTTGCATCATGGGCACCTCGTGAGGTACCCCGCCTTGAACTCTCCGCCTCCTCGTGAGCCGACCTAACGAGGCCGTTCCTGAGGAAGCTTCTTGTCGTCCGCCCCGCGAGGCTTGGCCCCTCGCGAGGGTCTTGAGCTTGTGTTGATGAAGATGGGCGGTGTTGGGCCTCCTTTGAGCCATGCTGCAGGCCGCAGGCAGGCAAGTCTGGGGACCCCCGTTCCCAGAACGCCAACACTCATCAATACGGGCGTGGGTAACCCAACCGCGCCATTGATTACGGTGCTTGGGAGATAAGCGAGTTTTACCAGGCTGGTGGGGACGCATAGTTTCGTCCGTCCATATAAGGGGATAAGGATCCACTTTTTCACACACGCCTTCTTCCTCCTTTGCTCATCCATCTCCGTGTACTCGAGCTCCAGTGCCCAAGTCCGCACATCTCGCCTCGACCTTCCCCAGCCATGTCCGGAGCGGGAGGCAAGTGGATAACCTCCTCCGTCATGGAGGGGCACATCAAAAAGTTGAGGAAAGCCGGATACCTGCACAACGACATTGCGCACCGGCTTCCAGACGAGGGACAGCTCGTCCCCATCCCCAGGCCCCATGAGAGGGTGGTGTTCCTCCCCCATTTCGTCCACGGACTGGGATTCCCACTCCACCCATTTGTCCGGGGGCTCATGTTCTACTATGGCCTGGATTTCCATGATCTGGCCCTGAACTTCATCCTCAACATCTCGGCATTTATCGTTGTGTGCGAGGCCTTCCTCCGCATCCAGCCCCACTTCGGCTTATGGCTGAAGACCTTCAATGTCAAGCCGAAGGTAGTAGGCAGCCAGCAGGCGGAGGACGGAGGCGCCATGGTGGGCAAGATGCCCAACGTTATATGACTCGAGGGCTCGTTCATGGAAACCATCAAATGGTGGCAATCGGGGTGGTTCTACATCACCGAGCTGCGTGACCCTGAATGGGCAGCGGCCCCTGAATTCCGATCAGGCATCCCCACACGGCTCACCTCCTGGAAAGAGAAGGGCCTGACATGGGGTAATTTGGAAGAGCTGACCGGACTCCAAACCTGCATCCAAAACCTTGTGAACAAGAAGATCAAGCTCGTCAATGTAGTCCAGGTCATGCTCATCCGCCGGATCCTCCTGTGCCAACAACAGGCCTTCAACTTGTGGGAGTTTGATCCGGCACAGCACCAGACCTTGAGCAGGCTCTTCGACACTAAGTACGAAGATGCCCGGAAGGTGCTGTTCGAGGCGCCGAGGCTCCCGTGATCCGCCATCAAGATCGTGGATTCAGCTCGCAGCTGCCGGCGAGGTAAGCTATTTTACCCTTTACAGACACTTGTTTTTCAAAGTTTGACTCTATCGATCTAAACTCCCTTATTTTGACAGTTCGGCAAAAGACATCCGGCAGGTTAACCGTCCGGCCTTGCCGAAGATTCCAGCGGACGCCTCGATTGACGGGGCTGCTGGTTCAGGCACCTCACGTGGTGCCGGAGAAGAAGGCCACGGGAACTCAAAGGAGTTCCCGGTGCCAGGTGTTGTCGGACTCATCGTCCGATGACTCCGAGGCGGACTCCTCCCGTGAAGACGAGGAGGAGGAGAAAGAGGCCTCTCCCCCAGCGGGGGGAGAGAAGAAAAGGAAGGCCTCCCCAACTGGGGAGGCCGGAGGGTCCACGAAGGGCGAAGAGGAGTGGCCACCAAGGGCTAAGCCCCTGGCGACATCGTAAGTGTCTGGATACCAGAATAACTCATGGCGTTTCGTTTGTCGCATAGAATCTCCTAACGCCGAATAAAACCCTGCAGCCCGCCCAAGGACAGGCTCGACACTTCAACGAGCGGCTCCCTGGCTCCGTTGGACGTGAATAGCACTTCACTTCTGGCCGCCTCCTCTCCTCGCGCTGCGTATGACGCCGAGGTGGGGTCCCAAAAGGGGCCCAGCCAGGAGGAGGAGGTCCCGGAGGCACCGCAAGGCAACCTCCCGGACTCCGGGCATAAGGGGGATCAAACCCAAAGGGCTCTAAGTCCGCCTGGGCGGACTCCGACCGGATCCTTCTGGTTCCGAGTCCTACAGCGCCCCTTCAGAAGAAGGGCGAGATCTGCGACACCGTGACCTCCGGCCCAACCGAGGCACCGGATATTTGTTGAGGCGCTTAACAGCGCCCATCAAGAGGAGCACCGACCGTTATGAGTGTGGTGATCCAGAAGTTCATCCGCCAAGAGCGGGCTGATCAAGCTTCGTGCAGCCTTCTAACAAAGCTTTGAGGTATGTAGTTAAGATATGTAAAAATATTACGCAGAGCGGAGCCTCGATGCTCAGTTTGGTGTTCGGAAAGAAAAGCCGAACTGAGGATCTAAAAAGATATACGCAGGAGTCTATCATAAGCATGTCAATATGGGAATGCAGGCTGCGCTGCTAACCTCTGCCGCACTGACTGCGGAGGTCAATGCATTGAAGCAGAGCCTCGAGCGGTCCGAGAACGAGCTCGGCCTTGCCAAGAAGCAGCTCGAGGACAAGGATGGTAAGTAATACCTTATGGAAGTATATAAAAGATGTGGTTGCAAAAAATAACAGGAATAACATGAGAATTGCAGGGGCCACGAATGAGGTGGCGACCCTGAAGGAAGTGGTGTCCAAGGCCGAAAGCAATGCGGCCGTGGAACGCACCGAGCGAGAGAAGCAGGAGGCGTGGGTGGCGGAGGTGCGGCAAGAGCTCCAGGCTCTCGTGGAAAAACACGAGAGTTTGGAGCGCGACTCAAAGACTCGAGAGTCCGAGCTCGCCTCGGCTCTTGAGAGCGTCGAAGCCGCTAAGGCCGAAGCCCAAAAAGCCCTCTAGGAAATTGAGGCAATAAAGAAGATAGCGGCGGGTAAGGCATTCTTCATGCAAAGCAAGCACGTGAAAGTGAATTACTTGTTACTTACCCGAATCCGGAGCTCTTAAGGAGCATTCGCAGATTTGCCCTACAGTGTATCCGACGCTACTGCGTTATACCGGGCCGGGGAGGGGAGCTCGACGGAGAAGCTGTTCAGTGCGAGGCGGAACCCGATGTTTTGAGCGACCAGTCAAGCAAGCTGGTCGAGCTCCATAGGTGGCCGAAGAGGCCATGAAGGGCCTCATAGTTCGTTTGTGGCCTAAAGAAGCCATGCCTCGGAGCTACTTTGGGCTGGTGAGGCGGCTGGTGGACGCCGTCCATGGATTGAAGTCGCCAAGCGCCCGCTCGCATCGAAGGTGCCCGAGGCCCATGCGTGCTAAAGTGCACTGGGGCAAGATGGACACTGAGAAGCTTGTGACGGACGCTCCACCGCCGGGCAGGGAGTATCGCACGCCCGAGATGTATTATGCGGGCATCCTGAAGGGTGCCCGCCTTATAGTGGGCGAATGCTCCAAAGATGTAATTTTTTAGTAAACTCGCATTTGTTATCCTGTACGCTTGAAAACTTGTTCATATGAGCTAAGCAACGCTTGTGAGTTTAAAATATTACCTTCTGTGCGGCCGTTTATTAAATTTGAGAGATGGCGAGTCGTCGGCTTCGCCCCATGCCACGAAAGTGCCGGGTGTTGGGATAAACTTGAGCGCTCTTTTTCCCATTCCTGGGTCCTTTGAGGGAGGCGCTCAATGCAACGAACAAGGCAACCGGACTATAATGCTTGAACACTCTCACTTAGCCATAGAATTCTATAATTTTATATTTCGGCGAAGCCCCTAGTATTCGGAAGACAGAATTCGGGGCGCTATCCACGCCTGGGTCGGACAAAAGCCGACTCCTCGCTCTAAGCGGCATAAGTCTTTAGGGACTCGAAAAATCTCTCGAACAGCAACCGGCTCTCGCCCTATCATGAAGGTCAGTTTTAGATTTCTCCATTGAGGTGCTCAACCCAGCTCAACCGGGGCACAATCGCAGTGGTTCTCCCAGTGCTACCTTAGCCGATATAATGGAACGTAAGGTACCAAAACATGGGAGCCGGGCAAACCCAACTATTAACCCAAGACATGATTCGGAGCCGATGCATATAATGCTATAAGTTCGGGGTGCCGCACTTGTGAAAGTGTTCGGACTTATCACACCATAGTTTGGGGTACTTAAGCCCCTGGTGTATTTGGCCGTACCAAAGCTTACGGATGCAACATGTCATAAGTGAACATATATAAATAAAAAAAGGAATGCAATAATAGGCAGAAGCTATGCATTGTTTATTCAAAAAAGCTGCGGTGAAAGCAGAATGATACAAATAGTGCGATAAGCAAGGGACGGGACTATTTGACATGTCTCCCTCCAGGAGCGAGCTGCGGGATGATATGTAAAACAAGTATACTGCTCGTTATAGAGACCAACTATACACTCGACGAAGCTTTACGCTTCCTCGGTTGTCAGATCGTGTTCGGCGTTTCATCACGGACAGGCTTCTTGATAAAGGAGTCACGAAAGTAAGAAAAAGGAATTACACAATCGGGAGCCCCTGGTGCGGTTGATCCGCCCTCTGGGCCTGCCGTGGTCGTGCCCCTCCCCCAATGCCCATGGTATTTCCAGAGCGTAGTTATGTATGCGTAGTACTGGTTTCGCAGTTCCGCGAGGGCTGGGGTTGGGGCCGCATTGCTACGCGTGCTCGGAATGTGTCAGACGGTCTTGTTGTAGGTTACTCCGGGCGCACTTGACAGTGTCCAGACGTTTAATAGCCGGACTCGAGAATTGCCTTAAGAGGCTGCATTGTACTTCTATCGCGAGGGTCGCCGTATGCCCCTCCGTTCGGAGGGAGCGTTCGGTGTTTCCATTGACCGTAATGATGACTCGAGGGCCCGCATCTTGAACTTGAGGTATGCGAGTGCGGCACCGCATTGAACTTTGCAAATGCGGTTCGTCCGAAAGCACCGCGTGATAGCCGCCTAAACGAGACTATGTCAAGATTAATTCTCGCCGAAGTTATCCGTGATCCAAGACCACTTCAAGTGTAATCGAGCCTGCATAGCTTGGCCTCTACACTGTATGACGCCTTTGAAGGTCGTCTTTGTGGGTTTAATCCTTGAAGGGTCTATGCCCATTTTGCAATCAGATCCTCGATAAAGCAGGTTCAGGCTGCTGTCGCCGTCCATCAGGACTCTAGTGAGGTGAAATCCGTCAACGATTGGGTCTAGAACCAATGCAGCAAATCCGCCATGGCGGATACTAGTGGGGTGGTCCCTTTGATCAAAAGTGATCGGGCAGGAGGACCATGGATTGAACTTTGGGGCGACTGGCTCCATCGCATATATGTCCCTTAGTGCACGCTTCCGCTCCCTTTTGGGTATGTGGGTTGCGTATATCATGTTCACCGTCCGCACTTGTGGGGGGAAGCCCTTCTGCCCTCTATTGTTTGGCGGCCGGGGCTCCTCCTCGTTGTTGCTATGCAGCCCCTTGTCATTGTTTTCGGCATTTAACTTGCTTGCCTGCTTGAACACCCAACAATCCCTGTTGGTGTGATTGGCTGGTTTTTCGGGGTTGTCGTGTATCTGGCACGAGCGATCAAGTATTCGGTCCAAATTGGACGGGCCCAGAGTATTTCTTTTGAATGGCTTTTTCCGCTGACCGGGTTTAGAGCCTCTGAATCCGCATTGACCGCCAGATCTTCAGATTATCGCCATTAATGCGGCGCTTGTGTTTGTTGCGACGCCGACCGCTATTGCTGTCCTTGGTATCCGAACTACCAGGGCTCTTGGTCATGTTGTTACTACGAGCTAGCCAGCTGTCCTCTCCCACGCAAAAGCGGGTCATGAGTGTTGTGAGGGCTGCCATGGATTTCGGCTTTTCCTGTCCTAGGTGCCGGGCAAGCCACTCGTCGAGGATGTTATGTTTGAAGGCTGCAAGGGCCTCTGCATCCGGACAGTCGACAATTTGATTTTTCTTGGTTAGGAACCGTGTCCAGAATTGTGTGGCCGATTCTTCTGGCTGCTTAATTATGTGTCTTAGGTCATCGACGTCTGGTGGACGCACATAAGTGCCCTGGAAATTGTCGAGGAATGCGGCTTCCAGGTCTTCCCAACAACCAATTGACTCTGCTGGCAAGCTGTTAAGACAATGCCGAGCTGGCCCTTTAAGCTTAAGTGGGAGGTATTTGATGGCGTGTAGGTCATCACCACGGGCCATGTGGATATGAAGGAGGTAGTCCTCGATCCAGACCGCAGGATCTGTTGTGCCATCGTATGATTCAATGTTTACGGGTTTGAAACCCTCAGGGATTTGATGATCCATCACTTCGTCTATGAAGCATAATGGGTGTGCGGCGCCCCTGTATTGGGCTATATCACGACATTGCTCAAATGAGCTTTGTCTACTGTGTTCGGCCCAGCCGGAATTGCCATATCCAGCGTGACGGTTATCATCACGCATTGTGGGGCGCCCACGCGATCCGTAGATCGATCTTGTTTCTCTTGCCTTGTCCTCCAATATATCCCGCAGGTCTGGCGCATTTCCCCGCGCCTTGGTATTTTTTGAGCGGCGCCAGGGTGCGGCTTGAGTGGAGGGCCGAGAGGCCTCTCTGTCGCGGCCACGAGGTGGCCGGTCAGCCATATTATGCGCTGGTGATGTAGGTTTGGGTGCTTCCTCCTCTAATCTGGGTAGCAGCCTTCATTTTGGGTAGCTCTTGGAGGGGCGTTCGAGTTCATACTCTTCGGCCGCAAGGACTTCAGTCCATCTGTCGGCTAGCAAGTCTTGGTCAGCTCTAAGCTGTTGGTGCTTTTTCTTGAGGCTGCTTGCCGTGGCCATAAGCCTGCGTTTGAAACGCTCTTGTTCGACGGGATCCTCAGGCGCGACAAATTCGTCATCGTCAAGGCTTTCCTCGTCTTCGAAGGGAGGCATGTAATTATCGTCCTCTACCTCTGCTCGCCGCTCTCTCATGAGGGCTGGCTTCTCCATCCTCCCGCTGAATCTCGTTGAGGGGTTGTCTTCGCACCGTCCGGGTGTTATTATCTCCGTGCCGAATCATTGTTTTTGCTGTGGCGGATTTAGAGCGGCTCACGACGCCGGGCCGAGGAGTCTCGACTAGGGGTGTCCGGACAGCCGGACTATCATCGTCCGCCGGACTCCAAGACTACTGAAGATACAAGATTGAAGACTCCATCCCGTGTCCGAATGGGACTTTCCTTGGCATGGAAGGCAAGCTTGGCGACACGGATATGTAGATCTCCTACCATTGTAACCGACTGTAACCCTAGCCTTCTCCAAAGGTCTATATAAACCGGAGGGCTTTAGTCCGTAGGACACAACATACATTACAACAATCATACCATAGGCTAGCTTTAGGGTTTAGCCTCCTTGATCTCGTGGTAGATCCACTCTTGTACTACCCATATCATCAATATTAATCAAGCAGGACATAGGGTTTTACCTCCATCGAGAGGGCCCGAACCTGGGTAAAACATCGTGTCCCTTGTCTCCTGCTACCATCCGCCTAGACGCACAGTTCGGGGCCCCCTACCCGAAATCCGCCGGTTTTGACACCGACATTGGTGCTTTCATTGAGAGTTCCTCTGTGTCGTCATCGATAGGCTCAATGGCTTCTTCAATCAACAACGTTGTCCAGGATGAGACTTTTCTCCCCGGACAGATCTTCGTATTCGGTGGCTTTGCACTGCGGGCTAATTCGCTTGGCCATCAGGAGCAGATTGAAAGCTACGCCCCTGGCCGTCAGGTCAGATTCGGAAGCCTAAACTTCACGGCCGACATCCGCAGGGACTTGATCTTCGACGGGCTCGAGCCACAGCCAAGCGTGCCGCACTGTTACGATGGGCATGATCTAGCTCTGCCGCCGAACAGTGCCTTGGTGGCCGCACAAGAATCCGCTCCGGCCCTTAGACCGGAGCCGATCGCCCAGATCGAGGAATGGTGGTTGGACACCGCCTCGGGGGCTTCGACTTCCACGGAGATGGAGCCGAACACTAACCTTGTCCCTCGCGAAGCTCGTGACTCCGAGGTGTCGGACTCCTTGCCGGACTCCGAACCTCCCACGCCCCAGCCAATCGGACCTGATTGGGCTCCGGTTATGGAATTCACCGCCGCGGACATCTTCCAACACTCGCCCTTTAGCGACATCCTAAATTCGCTAAAACATCTCTCGCTATCCGGAGAGTCCTAGCCGGATTATGGCCAGGATGGTTGGGATACGGACGACGAAGAAATTCAGAGCCCACCCACCACCCACTTTGTAGCCACTGTCGACGATCAAACCGACATGCTAGACTACGACTCCAAAGACATCGACGCTATGGACGACAATGCCGGAGACAAACAGGAACCAGCGCCCACAGGGCACTGGAAGACCACCTCGTCATACGACATATACATGGTGGACACCCCAAAAGATGGGGACGGCGAAGAAGCAGCGGAGGCAGATTCCTTAAAGAAACAGCCCAAGCGCCAGCGTCAGCAGCGCCGCTCTAAATCCCGCCACAAAGAAGAATGGAGATTCCGCACAGAGATAATAATACCCTAGAGAGTGTCAAGACAATCCTTCCAAAGAAGACTCAGCAGAGGATGTAGACGCAAGCCCTCACGAGAGGGCGGCAGACGAAGAGGTCGAGGAATATAACTATACACCTCCCTCCAAAGACGAGGCAAGCCTCAACGATGACGAATTCGTCATGCCCGAGGATCCCGTCGAACAAGAGCGTTTTAATCGCAGGCTCATCCCCACGGCAAATAGCCTAAAGAAAAAGCAGCAGCAGCTTCAAGCTGATCAGGACCTGCTGGCCGATCGATGGACCGAGGTCCTCGCGGCCGAAGAGTATAAACTCGAACGCCCCTCCAAAAGCTACCCAAGACGCAAGTTGCTCCCCCAATTAGAAGAGGAAGCATACATACCTTCATCACCAGCGCACGATACGGCAGACCGACCACCCCGTGGTCACGACAGAGAGGCATCCAGGCCCTCCACCAAGACCGTACCCCGACATCGCTCCAAAAGTGCGAAGCCAAGAGGGAACGCGCCGAACTTGTGAGATATATTGGAGGACAAAGCAAGGCAATCCAGATCCATCTACGGATCACGAGGGCGCTCTACCCACCCACGCGAATAATACCGCCGCGCAGAAACAATAACTTCGCCGGGTCAACACAGCAGACAATGCTCTCGAGCTACGCCGTGATATTGCCCAAGATAGAGGCGCCGCACCCGCTTATGCTTCACCGACGAAGTAATGGATCATCAAATCCTCAAGGGTTTAAACCAGAACATCGAATCCTACGATGGCACAACAGACCCGCAGTTTGGATCAAGATTATCTCCTTCACATCCATATGGCCCTTGGCGGCGCATCTCCATGCCATCAAGTATCTCCCACTCAAGCTTAAAGGACCAGCTCGGCATTGGCTTAACAGCTTGCCCGCAGAGTCAATTGGGTGTTAGGAAGAGCTGGAAGCCGCATTCCTCGACAACTTCCAAGGCACATATGTGCGGCCACCAGACACCGATGACCTAAGCCACATAATTCTGCAGCCAGACGAATCGGCCAGACAATTCTGGACACGGTTCTTGACAAAGAAAAACCAAATCGTCGACTGTCTGGATGCAGAGGCCCTCGCAGCCTTCAAACATAACATCCGCGACGAGTGGCTAGCCCGGCACAGGGACAGAAAAGCGAAATCCATGGCAGCCCTCACATCATTAATGACCTGGTTCTGGCTGGAGAGGATAGCTGGCTAGCTCGCAGCAACAACCTCAAGAAAATTCGCAGTCCGGACACTAAGGACCACAATGGCGGTCGCAATTAAACAAAATAAACGCCGCATTAACGGCAACGACAAGGAGGATACGGCAGTCAACGCCGGATTCCGAGGCTCTAAACCCGGTCAACGGAAGAAGCCATTCAAAAGAACCACTCCGGGTCCGTCCAATTTGGACCGAATACTCGACCGCTTATGCCAGATACATGGCACCCCGAAAAGCTGGACTAATCACACCAACAGAGACTGCTGGGTGTTCAAGTAGGCAGGCAAGTTAATTGCCGAAAACAATGACAAGGGGCTAAACAGTGACGACGAGGAAGAGACCCGACCGCCGAACAATAGAGGACAGAAGGGTTTCCCCCCACAAGTGCGGACGGTGAACATGATTTACGCAACCCATATACCCAAGAGGGAGCGGAAGCGTGCACTAAGGGACGTATATGCGATGGAGCCAGTCGCCCCGAAGTTCAATCCATGGTCCTCTTGTCCGATCACTTTCGATCGAAGAGACCATCCGACCAGCATCCGCCATGGCGGATTCGCCGCATTGGTTTTAGACCCAATCGTCGATGGATTTCACCTCACGAGAGTCCCGATGGGCGGCGGCAAGAGCTGAACCTGCTTTATCGGGATACGGTCGCAGGATGGGCATAGACCCTCAAGGATTAAACCTACAAAGACAACCTTTAAAGGTGTCATACCAGGTTTGGAAGCCAATTGTATGTGCTCACCACACTAGAAGTGGTCTTCGGATCCCCGGATAATTTCCGAGCGAGGAGTTAATCTTGACATAGTCCCATTTCGCAGCGGCTATCACGCTCTGCTCAGACGAACCGCGTTTGCAAAGTTCAACGCGGTGCCGCATTATGCATACCTCAAGCTCAAGATGTTAGGCCCTCGTGGAGTCATCACGATCAACGGAAATACAGAACGCCCTCGAACAGAGGAACATCTGGCGCTCGCGCGTAAGTACTGAGCAGCCTTTTAAGGCAATCCGAGTCCGCCGTTATACGACCGGATACAGCCAAGCGCTACGAAGCAACACCAAACAAGACCACAGCACGATCGAGCACGCAGCGTAGTAATGCAGCCCTAACCCCCGCCCTCGCACGATCGCAAGAGCAACCCTCCGCGTACATCATTACGCTTTGGAGATACCATGGGCGTAGGGGAAGGGGCACGACCGCAATGGACCCAGAGTGTGGCTCGACCACACCAGGGGCTCGCAAGTGTGCCACTCTTTCTTATTTACTATTTTCTTTCTTTGTATACACAGGACTCCGTTAGCCAGAGGCCCTGTCCGGCGGTGAACCTGCCGAACTCATGATGCAACAGCCAGGGAAGAAAGAATGCAGGGACTAACACTCAGGTGGTATCAATTACGAGCATTAAATTCGATTATATACACCAAGTCTGCAGCTCATCCCTGGAGGGGGACATGTTTAATTAGTCCAAATCCCTTGCTTACCGCACTATTTCTATTAGTCCGCACTCATAGCAGACTTCCTTTAATAAACGATGCAACACTTTTTTGCCGGTTATTACATATATATGTTCATTACATGACATCTTGCACCCGTATATTTTGGTACGGCCTAATACACCAGGGGCTTATGTTCCCCACATTATGGTGTGATAAGTCCGAACACTTTCACAAGTGCGGCACCCCGAACTTATAGCATTATATGAATCAGCTCCGAATCATGTCTTGGGTCAATAGTTGGGTTTGCCGGCCCCACGTTTTGGTGCCTTACGCCCGCTCGTCGGCTAAGGTGGCACTGGGAGAACCATCGCGATTGCGCCCGGCTGAGCCAGGCGAGCTCGATGGAGAAAGCTAAAACTGACCGGCATGATAAGGCGAGAGATCTGGTCGCTGTTCGAGAGGTCTTTTCGGTCCTTAAAGACTCACGCCGCCGAGCGAAGTTCCGGATAATGTCCGAAGGTGTGGATAGCGCCCGGATTCGGTATTCGAATACCGGGGCTTCACGAAATTTAAAATTATAGAATTCTATGGCCAAGTGAGAGTGTTCAAGCATTATAAGTCTGGTTGCCTTGTTCGTTGTGTTGAGCGCCTCCCTAGATGGACCCAAAAATGGGAACAAGAGTGCTCAAGTTTATCCCGAACACCCCAACTTTCATGCTCGGGGTGAAGCCAACGACTTGCCATCTCTCAGATTTTATAAACGGCCGCACAGAAGGTAATATTTTAAATTAAACAAGCGTTGCTTAAAGCGCATATGAACAAAAGTTTTCAGCGCACAGGATAATACATAGCGAGTTTACTCAAAAATTACATCTCTAGAGCATTCATCCGCAATATCGCGGGCTCCCTTCAGGACAGTTTTATAATACATTTCGGGTGTACGATACTCCTTGCCCGGTGGTGATGGGTCAGTGAGAAGCTTCTCCGCATCCAGCCTACCCCAGTGCACCTTTCTGCGGGCAAGGGCTCGACGAGCACCTTCAATACAGGCGGAGTGCTTGATGACCTCCACCCAGGGGCACGCATCCACCAGCCGCCAGACGAGGTCAAGTAGCTCCTGTGCATGGCCTGTCCAGGCCATAGCCGGACTATAAGGCCCTTCATGGCCTCCTCAGCTACCTTGTGGAGTTCGACCAACTGCTTCAGCTGGTCGCTTGGGGGCACCGGATGGCCAGCCTCAGCGTACTGAGACCAGAAGACCTTCTCCGTCGAGCTCCCCTCCTGGCCACGGTAAAATGCGGCGGCATCGGATACACTACGCGGTAGATCTGCAAACGCCCCTGGAGAGCTCCAAATTCGGGTAAGTGTCAGGTAGTTTACATTAACATGCTTGCTTTGCATGAAAAATGCCTTACCTGCCGCTATCTTCTTCACATCTTCAACCTCCTGAAGGGCCTTATGGGCCTCGGCCTTGGCGGATTTGGCACTTTCGAGAGCCGAGGCGAGCTCGGACTCTCGAGTCTTGGAGTCGCGCTCCAAGCTCTCATGCTTCTCCATGAGAGCTTGGAGCTCTCGCCGCACTTCCGCCACCTATGCCTCCTGCTTTTCTCGCCTGCCTGCTCATGTCAAGATTATGCTCGTCGCGGACACAGCCTCCTTTAGGGCTGCCACCTCGCTTGTGGCCCCTGCAATACCCATATTATCCTTGTTAGTTTTGTTGCAACCAAAATCCTTTTCTCAGAAGGTAACAATTCAAAGTGGTGCTACTCACCTTCTTTGTCCTCGAGCTGCCTCTTGGCATGGCCGAGCTCTCGCTCGCACCGCCGAGATCTTGCTTTAATGCACCAACCTCCGCGGTCAAGGCGGCAGAGGTCAGCAGACACACACTGCAAACCCATATTGACATAATTTATTAGCAACTGCGAATATCTTTTTAGATCCTCATCCGCTTTTCTTCGAACACCGAACCGAGCATTAGGGGCTACTGTCTATGCAGTATTACATTACACAATTTTAACTTCTTACCTCAAAGCTGTTAAAAGGCTCTGCGAAGCTTGGTCGGCCCGCTCTTGGCGAAGCCGACCTTCAATCACCGCACTCATCACAAGGCGGTGTTTTCCTAGATGGAAGCGCCTTTGAGCGCCCAACAAGTTGTCCGCGCCTCCGGTTGGGACGGGGCTGCCGGTGTCACGGTCTTGTCCTTCTTGCGAAGGGGCTGCGGACTCGAACCACTGCAGGTTCCGGCGTAGAGTCCGGCGCATAGTCCGGGAGGCTGCCTTGTGGCGCCTCCGGGGCCTCCGCCTGATGGGTCCCTCTCCGGGATCCCACCTTGGCGTCCTCGTCGGCGCGAGGGGTGGAGGCAGTCGGGATGGACTCCACATCCGACACTGCCAACGACCCGCTCGATGAAGCGGGGAGATCATCGTCAGCCGGACTATAGGCAGTATGCAGCATTAGAAAGGCACTATGTGGCACGAAAGAAATTTCAGATTATACAGGGGTCCGGATACTTACGATCTCGCCGGAGGCCTGGCCCTTGAAGGCCACTCCTCCTCGCCAACGTCGGTGTTGGCGGTGCTGTCCGGGGGAATAGGTCTTCCCCTCTTGGACCCTTCGGCCTCCCCTGTTGGAGGAGCCTTCCTCTTCCTCTCTCCCTCCTCCGGGAGGGAGTCTTCTTCCTCCTCGTCGTCTTTGGGGGAGGAGTCCGCCTCGTCGTCGGACGCCTGATTACGGGAACTCTTTCGAGTCCCCGTGGCCACCTTCTTGGCCTTCTTCTCCGGCACCACGTGCGGTGCCGAAACCAGCAGCCCCGCTTAGACGGGCGCTCACCGGGTCTTCGGCATGGGAGCCAGGCGGATGAGTTGCTCGGCCTTCTTCATCCATTCTGTCAAAGGAAAAGGAGATTGAAACCCTCTTAGAATCAATCTATTTGCAACAAGTGTCCCGTGAAGGGGTTGAATCACTTACCTCGTCACCGGATGTTGCGAGCTAAACCGCGATCTTCCGTCGCGGATACGGGCTTCGGCGCCCTAAACAGCACCTCCAGCGCCAGACGTCGTGTCGAAGAGCCCGCTTAGCACTGGTGCTGTTCGGATTGAACTCCACAGATTGAATGCCCGTTTTGGCATGGGAGGATCCGGCGGACGAGCATGACTTGGACCACGTCGACGAGCCTGAGCTTATTGTTCACCAGCTTCTGGATACAGGCTCGGAGTCCCGTCACCTCCTCCGAATTACCCCACAACAAACCCTTCTCTTTCCAGGAGGTGAATTGCGTAGGGATGCCAGATCTGAACTCGGGGGCCGCCGCCCACGTGGGTTCGCGCGGCTCGGTGATATAGAACCACCCCGATTGCCACCCCTTAACGGAGTCCACGAAGGCCCCTTCGAACCAAAGGACGTTGGGCATCTTGCCCAACATGGCGCCTCCGCATTCCACTTGCGTGCCCTTCACATCCTTCGGCTTGACGTTGAAGCTCTTGAGCCACAGGCCGAAGTGGGGCTGGATGCAGAGGAAGGCCTCACACACGACGATAAACGCCGAGATGTTGAGGATGAAGTTCGGCGCCAGATCGTGGAAATCCAGGCCGTAGTAGAACATGAGCCCCCGGACAAAAGGGTGAAGTTGAAAGCCCAGTCCGCGGAGGAAGTGGGGAAGGAAAACGACCCTCTCATGGGGCCCGGGGGTAGGGATGAGCTGCCCCTCGTCGGGCAGCCGATGCGCGATATCGCCGGAAAGGTATCCGGCGCTGCGCAGCTTGGTGATGTGCTCCTCCTTAACGGTGGAGGCCAACCATTTGCCTCCCGCTCCGGACATGGTCGGAGAAGGTCGAGGCGAGATACGCGAACTTGGGCGTTGGAGCTTGAGTGCGCAGAGGTGGATAAGCAAAGGAGGAAGAAGGCGTGGGTGAAAAGGTGAATCCTTATCCCTTATATATATAGGTGGGCGAAGACTATGCGTCCCCCACCGGCCTGGTAAAACTCGCTTATCTCCCAAGCGCCACCATCAATGGCGCAGTTAGGTTACCCACGTCCGTATTGATGAGAATCCCGGAGTAAGGGGAACACGATCTCTGCTTCGACAAGACGTGCCAAGGAAACTGCTTTGCTAAACGTGATGAGGTGGTATAATAAAAAACGATTCAAGTAAAAGGCTTGGTAGTGGCGTGACGACATGCCACAAAATACGTCAGCAGATTGGACTTGTGGACATTTTATTCTCTCTACGGTGGAATGTGGAATTTATTTTGCAGAGCCGGACACTATCCTGGTGTTCATGATCTTCTCTGGATTATTCAAAGGAGGAACCCGCCTTGCAATGCCGAACATTATGCGCACCGGACTTATCGTCATTGAAGCCTGGTTCAGGCTACCGAGGAGTCTCGACTAGGGGTGTCCGGACAGCGGACTATCATCGTCCGCCGGACTCCAAGACTACGAAGATACAAGATTGAAGACTTCGTCCCGTGTTGGATGGGACTTTCCTTGGCGTGGAAGGCAAGCTTGGCGACACGGATATGTAGATCTCCTACCATTGAAACCGACTGTAACCCTAGCCTTCTCCGGTGTCTATATAAACCGGAGGGCTTTAGTCCCAGAGGACACAACATACATTACAACAATCATACCATAGGCTAGCTTTAGGGTTTAGCCTCCTTGATCTCGTGGTAGATCCACTCTTGTACTACCCATATCATCAATATTAATCAAGCAGGACGTAGGGTTTTACCTCCATCGACCGGGCCCGAACCTGGGTAAAACATCGTGTCCCTTGTCTCCTGTTACCATCCGCCTAGACGCACAGTTCGGGACCCCCTACCCGAGATCCGCCGGTTTTGACACCGACACCGGCGCTTAGGCTGTTTCTTGGAGGGGTCATCCTCCGTTGTTCCATCGCCATTCCCATCTTTTGGGATGTCCACCACGTAAATGTCGTTTGACGAGGTGGCCTTCCAGTGCCCTATAGGCGCTGGTTCTTGGTCGTCTCCTCCATCGTCGTCCATACCGTCGATGTCTTCGGAGTCGAAGTCGAGCATGTCGGTTAAGTCATCGACGTGGCTACGAAGTGGGTGGTGGGTGGGCTTTGAATTTCTTTGTCGTCTGCATCCCAACCGTCCTGACCATAATCCGACCAGGGCTCTCCTGATAAAGAGAGAAACTTTAGCGAATTCAGGATGTCGCCAAAGGGCGAGTGTTGAAAGATGTCCGCAGCAGTGAACTCCATGATCGGCGCCCAATCAGATTCGATTGGCATGGGCGCGGAAGGGTTGGTGTTCGGCTCAATCACCGTAGGGATAGCAGCCCCCGAGGCAGTGTCCAGCCACCCATCCTCGATCGGCGTAGTCGGCTCCGAGCTAAGGGTCGGAGCAGACACTTGTGCAGCCTCCAGGGCACTGTCCGGCAGCAGAGCTAGATCATGCATCATGACAGTGCGGCGCACTTGGTTGTGGCTTGAACCCGTCGAAGATCAAGTCTCTGCGGACGTCTGCCGTATAGTTCAAACTTCCAAATCTAACCTGATGGCCAGGGGCGTAGCTTTCAATATTCTCCAGATGGCCAGGCGAATTGGCCCGCAGTGCAAAGCCGCCGAATACGAAGATCTGTCCAGGGAGAAAAGTGTCACCCTGGACCGCATCGTTGTTGATGATCGGAGGAGCCATCGGGCCTAAAGATGACGACACAGAGGAACTCCCAATGAAAGCACCAATGTCGATGTCAAAACCGGCGAATGTCGGGTAGGGGGTCCCGAACTGTGCGTCTAGGCGGATGGTAACAGGAGACAAGGGACACGATGTTTTTACCCAGGTTCGGGCCCTCTCGATTGAGGTAAAACCCTACTCCTTGATTGATATTGATGATATGGGTAGTACAAGAGTAGATCTACCACGAGATCAGAGAGGCTAAACCCTAGAAGCTAGCCTATGGTATGATTGTTGTTCGTCCTACGGACTAAAACCCTCCGGTTTATATAGGCACCGAAGAGGGTTAGGGTTACACAGAGTCGGTTACAATGGTAGGAGATCTACATATCCGTATCGCCAAGCTTGTCTTCCACGCCAAGGAAAGTCCCATCCGGACACGGGACGAAGTCTTCAATCTTGTATCTTCATAGTCCAGGAGTGTAGTGACCCGACCTCAGACGGTCAAGTCTCTGTGCTTACGTGTCATCCCTGGATCGGTATGCTGACACACACAGTACTCGAGGATTTATAACAGAGGTAAATCACATGTATAAAATAACGTAAATACTATTACCTCAATCCAAATAGCGGAAGCAACAAGGTTGTGGATTCCCATCAACACCAACAACAAAGTTGAGTATAGGAAATCGTAACCCTAACGTACCACTTACTCGTCGTCTGAAAAGTCTGCAACATGAAACGTTGCAGCCCGAAAACTGGTCAGCACATGGAATATGCTGGCAATGTAACACATAGAGAGTAATCAAAGAATAAGCTATACTACATGCATATATGGCTGGTGGAAAGGCTTTATGGTTACAGTGTTGCGAAAAGCCAATTTTTCCCTACTGCAAAGGAATAAATTTATTTAACTATCATGGTGGTTGTTAAACATTGAGAATGGTTGACAGCATCCTCAATCCCAATTAAAAGTACTCATTAACAAACCCAACAATATTAAATTAAAGTAACATGTTGAGATACAATTGATAGTTCAAGTACTAGATACTCAAGATGTCCATAACCGGGGACACGGCTAATCATGATTAGTTTGTACACTCGCAGAGGTTTATGACTTTTCCCCACAAGACTCGATCGCCTCCGCTTGGTTTCTCACACTACATGGTGTTTGAGAAACGGATGACCGAGACATAGTCTTTCGAAGCGCTAGCACCTTACGATGGGTAGACCGCACACCTACATCCCCTACATCTGCTAGTCCACCACTATAAGAGTTCGCACAACTTAGTCAACTATGCCAGAGCCCATAATGGCTTGTGGCTGCACACGTAAGTTATTAGTATGAATTATCTTATGTTCCCTTTGAGCCTGGGTGGCGGTCCATAGGAAAATCACACGGTACCCCCGGGATTTCCAAAAAAACAGGCAAGTCTTGGTAACTCCAGGTGCCTCAATCCACCCAGATGTGTATTTAAGTTGCCACCTTAGATAAACTATTAATTATCAAACTCACATCTGTCATGGATATCACTCACCCAATCCACGTCTACTAGCATAGCATGGCATAATAAGCAAACGTAGAAGTAACTCCCAAAGGTTTCATAAGTAAAACAGGTAATAGGTACTACCTCATCTACTTCCCATCCCACAATTTAATTAGATCCTAATCATGCAATGTGTGAGGATTGATCTAATGCAATAAAAATTGGGTAGTAGAACAGGGTATGATCAAGTGTTACTCGCCTGCAATGTTGATGAAGAAGATTCGCACTCAAAACTCTTGATAGTTCTTGGTTTACTCGAAGAATGAAGAGGAACATAAAGAACATTTGCGATTGGTTTTGGAGAAACTAAGGGAACATCAGTTATATGCCAAGTTCAGCAAATGTGAGTTTTGGCTAAAGGAAGTTCGATTTCTTGGACATGTTATATCCGGAGAAGGTATAGCAGTTGACCTCACAAAGGTTGAGACAGTAACCAAATGGGAAGCACCAACGACAGTTGGAGAGATCCGGAGTTTTCTTGGACTTGCAGGATACTACCGGAGATTCACTGAGAATTTCTCAAAGATTGCAAAGCCTATGACGGAGTTGCTGGAAAAGGATACCAAGTTCATATGGACTGAGGATTGTGAGGCAAGTTTTCAGGAGCTGAAGAAAAGATTGGTTACCTCACCAGTGCTAATTTTCCCAGATCAGACCAAGGATTATGAGGTGTATTGCGACGCTTCACGTCGAGGACTTGGAGCAGTGCTTATGCAGGAAGGAAGAGTTGTTCCGTATGCTTCACAACAACTGAAACCTCATGAATTAAATTACGCCACACATGATTTGGAGTTAGCAGCCGTAGTGCATGCATTGAAGCCATGGAGACATTTCCTCATTGGAAATCATTGTGAGGTATACACAGATCACAAGAGTTTGAAGTACATTTTCACGCAGAAGGAGTTAAACCTTAGACAAAGGAGATGGTTGGAACTCATCAAGGATTATGATATGAGATTGCATTATCACCCTGGAAAAGCTAACGTAGTAGCTGACGCATTGAGCCGCAAGAGCCATGTCAATACGCTGATGACGGGAGAGATACCAAAGGAGTTAGCAGAAGATCTTCGTGAGCTATGTTTGGAAATAGTTCCGAGAGGCTATGTAGCAGCATTGGAGATTCAGTCTACCTTGATGGATAAAATCAGGGAAGCACGGAAAAAAGGACAAAGAGATTGCAGATATAAAGGAGAAAATGAGCGAAGGAAAAGCAAAGGGATTTCATGAGGATGAGCATGACACCTTATGGTTCGAGGACCGTGTATATGTTCCCAATAATGCAAGGATCAGGAAGTAAATACTTCAAAGAGGCTCATGACTCACCATACTCGATTCGCCCTGGAAACACCATGATGTATTTGGATTTGAAGGAGTGTTTCTGGTGAACTGGTATGAAGAAGGATATTGCGGAGTATGTAGTCGTAGGTGATGTGTGCCAGAGAGAGTAAAAGCAGAGCATCAAAAGCCAGCCGGATTTCTACAGCCTATGCCGATACCCGAATGGAAGCAGGATAAGCTTGGCATGGATTTCATTACCGGATTTCCCATAACCCGAACGGGACATGATTCTATCTTGTTAGTAGTTGATTTGCTTGACCAAAGTGGCTCACTTTATCTCAGTGAAAACCACCTATACCAGTGCGAAGTTGGCCGAGATATATTTGACCAGGATGTATGTCTGCATGGAGTTCCGAGGACCATCGATAGAGGAACACGGTTTACCTCAAAGTTTTGGAATCTGCTGCACCATACTTTGGGTACTAGGCTAGAGTTCAGTACAGCCTTTCATCCGCACACAAATGGATAAATCGAGAGAGTCAATCAGATTCTGGAGGACATGTTGAGAGCGTGTGCGCTAGACTATGGATCTAGTAGTGATGATAATCTACCTTACGTGGAGTTCTCATACAACAACAGTTACCAAACCAGTTTGAAGATGGCCCCTTTTTGAAGCTTTGTATGGAGAAGGAGCCAGACACCGTTGATGTGGGATGAAGTTGGAGACCGTCAGTTGTTTGGACCAAATATGAACAAGGATTCAGAGGAGAATGATAAGTTGATTCGAGATAGACTGAAGGTAGATCAGTCCAGGCAGAAGAGTTGTGCAGACTCAAAAACGCAAGGAGGAAGTCTATGGAATTGGAGACAGAACATGTCTTCGTGTGTCCCCTCTGCGAGGAGTTAAATGATTTGGAATTAAGGAAAGTTAGCCCCGAGATTTGTAGGACGATACCAAGTTTTGGAGCGTATGGGAGAAGTGGCCAACAAGTTGGAGTCACCCGAAGGACTGTCAGGAGTTCATGATGTATTTCATGTTTCCAGTTGAAGAGTGGCATGAAGAGATGGCCAATATTCCCCTGTAAGGATGCTTGACCCTGGAAAGGATAATGATGTTCCACGAAGTGGAGTATGGACTTCATAAGTATAAGTTTTTATCAAGGTATGTTGTACATCCCACGAGGATGAAGAGATGAATTACTATTGGATATAAAGGAGGTATGATGTTGGAAATATGGATCAATGGAAATTCCATGATGAGTCTGAGTAATCATGTCTTAGTTTGGTGCCAATAGAAGGAAGGAAGATAGTACAGTTGGATGGATTTAAGAATACTAGGAAGTTGGAAGTTGGAATAACGATCAATTACCCAGAGGATGATTTCAAGGTTTGAAAGTGATGAGATGGGACATAACCCACAGGCCCCAGGACCTGCCAAGAAGCAAGCACACTCTTGCTGAAGGAAAACCCTCGGAAGAGGATATGCCTTTATCAATCGACGATTCTATAGGAGTTTACGCAAAACTTGAGAGTTGTTAAGGAACGATAGACGTTTGTTTGGCTTGCAGAATCAATGGATTTATCCGAACTTGGTTCGTCGACAAGAGAAATTCTGCAATGCTTGTGAGGATGACCGAGTGTTAGCATGCGAGATTCGCTAAACCATATACAAGATAATGATTTGGGTGCGGGATGGATTGATCACCATACCGACTTACTCTTATTATTCGCCTTGCTATACGGGATGGTAAATCTGAGTGACTTACCTATAGTAGAGAGACGACGATCAAAATCTTGTTTAAACTTTAGAATGGTATAGCAATTTTTCCCTTGTGCAAGGCAGCTGTTGCCAAACGTAGGATGTACGGTGAGAATGAAGCCCAGACCCATTTCCTGCAGGAGAAACCATAAATTGTTGACCACCATGAGATATCGATATTTGTTTAGTATTGGCGCCAGACCCGTCAGCTAAGAAGACCCAGTCTCGGAATAACCTTACCAAGAGGAAAAAGGACAAAAGAATTGAGGAAAAGGTTAAGCCGCTACCGGAAGAGCCCAGAGATGGAATTTTCCAAGATCTGAAGAGATTGACACTGCCAATAATAAGGATGGAGTATATGAGTATTGATGGAACCTTAACAATGCTTCTAAGGGTGGTAGCACCTGAGACCCCGGAGACGATCGATGGATTCTGAAGACCCCGACCCTAACCTATTTCTTGCTAGCCTTTCCGAATCTCGAGGACGAGATTCATTTTAAGGGTGGTAGGTTTGTAACATCCCAAAATTCTATTTTTTGGAATGTTATAAACAAATAGATAGTTTTGATTGATTGTTTGATTGATTGAATGAAAGTGAGTGAATTCGAAACTTTTTGAAAGTTAAATGAGAGGGGATAAAAGGACTTTCCCAAACTTTCATTTTCTTTTCTGATCTTCATGAATTCAAATCCTTTTCAGCACAAGACCCCTGGAGAGAAGATGACATGACTTCTTCCATTTATTTAAATGACAAGGGGTGTTGAAAATATTTGAACTTCATTTGGAAAATATTTCCAATTCTGAAACTTTATGCAACTCAATGATTTTCACGAGCGAAGATAAAATGACTTCTTCAAAACATATGAAATATGAGTTGGGAGTTTCAAGGAATTAAATTCAAAGTTCATTTGAATTTATTTTCAATTTGGAGTTATTTGAGTTTTATTCAAATTATTTTTCTCCAAAAGTAAAATATATGGAAAATAGGGTAACATGATTCCCTACATCAAAAAATTGGAGAGAAATAAATTTGAATAAATTTTGGTATTTCTAAAATGATTTTTACTAGATTTTACTAGGGCAGAAGCACTCTTTGCTTTATTTGAATTTATGTGTATTCTATTTGACTCTAGAAAAATGTTCATGATGTAGAAAATCTTATTCTGAAAATTCTGATATATAACATGCCTATATATACTTTGACGTCTAATTTCGTTATTTCGGTTTTCCTTCTGTTTCCACTTTAAACAAAAATAAACCTGTACGTGCGGCTCATATTTATTTATCGCCTCCATGCGCAGTATAGTAGCTTCTGGCGCCCCATTGTTTTTTTCTCTCTCTTAAATAGGCCAGGCCCAGCCAGCCTTTTTATTTTACTTTACTTAGGCCGATTTTTGTTAAAAAAAAAATGCAGCACGTACGCGCGCGGCCGGCCGATGGGTTTAGGCCCGTGCGAGGCGTTAGCCTTTTCTTCCCTGTTTCGTTTAATTACGTCTACGTTTAGTCCCACATTGCCTAGCCTTTAACCCCTAAGCCTTTTTTCCACCTATAAATATAGACCCATAGAGCCTCCAAAAATCATCCGATTTAGGTTAAATCAATATTTTGGTTTGACTAGATTCATTTAAGAAAAATATTTTTCTCCTCTACGGCGGGACTTCTCTCTGCCTTATAAAGGTATATTTATTCGTTCTCTGTATTTAGACGTTAGACCTAGGATTCTTTTAGCCGTAGCTATTCTTTTTCTTTCTGTAAAACAGCTTGGCCTTGATTTTTTAAATAGCCATAACTTTTTACTCGCTTGTCCAAATTCAACGAAACCAACGCCCACTTCTTTGTTATGATCTCCTTTATCTAGTAAAACAACTTAATCATGTTTTTGAGAAGATTAAAATTTGAATTAGATCAGATTTGAATTTGAACTTCGTTTGATCATAACTTAAGTTCCGTAACTCCGTTTGAATTGATTCTTTTTGCAAATCGAAACTCTTGACCTAAACTTTATGATAAGGCCAAATTCACATAATTTTGGTACTGTTAGGAATTGTTTTATGTTGCAAGAGTTATTCGCTTGGTTTTTAATGTTTTCTGAACCGTACTCTTCGTTCTTTCCGATCTTTTGATTGATTGCTTATGTGTGGTTACTATTGCTTGCTTACGATAGATTGACCGGAGTGTGACGAGTAGAACTATCAAGAGTTTTGAGTGCGAATCATCTTCATCAACATTGCAGGCGAGTAACAGTTGATCATACCCTGTTCTACTACCCAGTTTTTATTGCATTAGATCAATCCTCACACATTGCATGATTAGGATCTAATTAAATTGTGGGATGGGAAGTAGATGAGGTAGTACCTATTATCTGTTTTACTTATGAAACCTTTGGGAGTTACTTCTACGTTTGCTTATTATGCCATGTTATGCTAGTAGACGTGGATTGAGTGAGTGATATTCATGACAGATGTGAGTTTGATAATTAATGGTTTATCTAAGGTGGCAACTTAAATACACATCTGGGTGGATTGAGGCACCTGGAGTTACCAGGACTTGCCTGTTTTTTTGGAAATCCCGGGGGTACCGTGTGATTTTCCTATGGACCACCACCTAGGCTCAAAGGGAACATAAGATAATTCATACTAGTAACTTACGTGTGCAGCCACAAGCCATTATGGGCTCTGGCATAGTTGACTAAGTTGTGCGAACTCTTATAGTGGTGGACTAGCAGATGTAGGGGATGTAGGTGTACCGGTCTACCCATCGTAAGGTGCTAGCGCTTCTGAAAGACTATGTCTCGGTCATCCTTTTCTCAAACACCATGTAGTGCGAGAAACCAAACGGAGTCAATCGAGTCTTGTGGGGAAAAGTGCGCAAACCAGTGTACAAACTAATCATAATTAGCCGTGTCCCCGGTTATGGACATCTTGAGTATCTAGTACTTGAACTATCAATTGTATCTCAACATGTTACTTTAATTTAATATTGTTGGGTTTGTTAATGAGTACTTTTAATTGGGATTGCGGATGCTGTCAACCATTCTCAATGTTTAACAACCACCATGATAGTTAAATAAATTTATTCCTTTGCAGTAGGGAAAAATTGGCTTTTCGCAACACTGTAACCATAGAGCCTTTCCACCAGCCATATATGCATGTAGTATAGCTTATTCTTTCATTACTCTCTATGTGTTACATTGCCAGCATATTCCATGTGTCAATTGTTTTGGCTGCAACGCTTCATGTTGCGACTTTTCGCATTTACAGTAAGTGGTACGTTAGGGTTACGATTTCCTATACTCAACTTTGCCGTTGGTGTTGATGGGAATCCACAACCTTGTTGCTTCCGCTATTTGGATTGAGGTAATAGTATTTACGTTATTTTATACATGTTATTTACCTCTGTTATAAATCCTCGAGTACTGTGTGTGTCAGCATACCGATCCAGGGATGACACGTAAGCACAGAGACTTGACCGTCTGAGGTCGGGTCGCTAGAAGGAGTCCAGCCGAAGATGATAGTTCGGCTATACGAATACCCCCTAGTCTGGGACTCCCTCACTTACTACGCAACCTTCTTCTTGTAGACGTTGTTGGGACTCCAAGTGCAGAGGTTTGTAGGACAGTAGCAAATTTACCTCAAGTGGATGACCTAAGATTTATCAATCCGTGGGAGGCGTAGGATGAATATGGTCTCCCTCAAACAACCTTGCAACCAAATAACAAAGAGTCTCTTGTGTCCCCAACACACTCAATACAATGGTAAATTGTATAGGTGCACTAGTTCGGCGAATAGATGGTGATACAAGTGCAATATGGATGGTAGATCTAGGTTTTTGTAATCTGAAAATATAAAAACAGCAAGGTAACTAGTAGTAAAAGTGAGCAAAAACGGTATTGTAATGCTTCGAAACAAGGCCTAGGGTTCATACTTTCACTAGTGCAAGTCCTCTCAACAATGATAACATAATTAGGTAATATAACAATCCCTCAACGTGCAACAAAGAGTCACACCAAAGTCACTAATAGCAGAGAACAAACGAAGAGATTATTGTAGGGTACGAAACCACCTCAAAGTTATCCTTTCCAATCAATCCATTGGGTTATTCCTGTAAGTGTCACAAACAGCCCTAGAGTTCTTAGTAAAATAACACCTTAAGACACAAATCAACCAAAACCCTAATGTCACCTAGATACTCCAATGTCACCACAAGTATCCGCTGGTTTGATTATACGATATGCATCACACAATCTAGGATTCATCTATTCAAACCAACACAAAGAACTTCAAAGAGTGCCCCAAAATTTCTATCGGAGAGTCAAGACGAAAACGTGTACCAACCCCTATGCATAAGTTCACAAGGTCACTGAACCCGCAAGTTGATCACCAAAACATACATCAAGTGGATCACGTGAATATCCCATTATCACCACAGATAAGCACATGCAAGACATACATTAAGTGTTCTCAAATCCTTAAAGACTCAATCCAATAAGATAACTTCAAAGGGAAAACTCAATCCACTATAAGAAAGTAGAGGGGGAGAAGCATCATAAGATCCAACTATAATAGCAAAACTCGTGGTACATCAAGATCGTGCCATATCAAGAACATGGGGGGGGGAGAGAGAGAGATCAAACACATAGCTACTGGTACATACCCTCAACCCTGATGGTGAACTACTACTTCCTCGTCATGGAAAGAGCCGAGATGATGAAGATGGCCACCGGTGATGGATCCCCCCTCTGGCAGGGTGCCGGAACAGGGTCCCGATTGGTTTTTCATGGCTATAGAGGCTTGCGGCGGCAGAACTCTTGATCTTGGTTCTGTTCTGGAAGTTTGGGGATATATAAGAGGTGTTGGCATCGGGAAAAAGTCAGGATGATCCCCGAGTCACCCACGAGGTAGGGGGCACACCCAGGGGGTAGGACGCGCCCTCCACCCTCGTGGTTGACTCGGGACTCTTTCGGTCCATCTCCGATGCTCTGTGGGCTTCTTCTGGTCCAAAAATAATCTCCGTAAATTTTCAGGTCAATTGGACTCCGTTTGATATTCCTTTTCTGTAAAACTGAAAAACAAGGAAAAACAGAATCTAGCACTGGGCTCTCGGTTCATAGGTTACTCCCAGAATCATATAAAATAGCATATAAATGCATATAAAACATCGAAGATGGATAATATAATAGCATGGAACAATAAAAAATTATAGGTACGTTGGAGACGTATCAAGCATCCCCAAGCTTAATTCCTGCTCGTCCTCGAGTAGGTAAATGATAAAAACAATATTTTTGATGTGGAATGCTACCTAACATATTTATCCATGTAATTTTCTTTGTTGTGGTATGAATGTTCGGATCCAAAAGATTCAAAATAAGTTTTAATATTGACATAAAAACAATAATACTTCAAGCATACTAACAAGGCAATTATGTCATCTCAAGATAACATGGCCAAAGAAAGCTTAGCCCTACAAACTCATATAGTCTGGCTACGCTAAAATCTTCGCCACACAAAATACTCAATCATGCACATCCCTGATGACAAGCGAAGCAATTGTTTCATACTTTGATGTTCTCAAACCTTTTTCAACTTTCACGTAATACATGAGCGTGAGCCATGGACATGGCACTATGGGTGGAATAGAATGGTGGTGTGGAGAAGACAAAAAGAGGGAGATAGTCTCACATCAACTAAGCGTATCAACGGGCTATGGAGATGCCCATCAATAGATATCAATGTGAGTGAGTAGGGATTGCCATGCAACATATGCACTAGAGCTATAAGTGTATGAAAGCTCAAAAGAAACTAAGTGGGTGTGCATCCAACTTGCTTGCTAATGAAGACCTAGGGCATTTGAGAAAGCCCATTGTTGGAATATACATGCCAAGTTCTATAATGAAAAATTCCCACTAGTATATGAAAGTGACAAAATAAGAGACTCTCTATCATGAAGATCATGGTGCTACTTTGAAGCACAAGTGTAGAAAAAAGGATAGTAACATTTCCCCTGCTCTCTTTTTCTCTCATTGTTTTATTTGGGCTTCTTTGGCCTTCTTTTTTTATTTTGGCTTCAATGGCCTTTTTTTTAATTTCCTCACATGGGACAATGCTCTAATAATGATGATCATCACACTCCTATTTACTTACAACTCAATGCTTAGAACAAAATATGACTCTATGTGAATGCCTCCGGCAGTGTACCGGGATGTGTAATGAATCAAGAGTGACATGCATGAAAAAATTATGAAAGGTGGCTTTGCCACAAATACGATGTTAACTACATGATCATGCAAAGCAATATGACAATGATGAAGTGTGTCATAATAAACGAAAAGGTGGAAAGTTGCATGGCAATATATCTCGGAATGGCTATGGAAATGCCATAATAGGTAGGTATGGTGGCTATTTCGAGGAAGGTATATGTTGGGTGTATGGTACCGGCGAAATTTGCGCGGTACAAGAGAGGCTAGCAATGGTGGAAGGGTCAGAGTGCGTATAATCCATGGAATCAACACTAGTAAAAAAAGAACTCACATACTTATTGCAAAAATCTATTAGTCATTGAACAAAGTACTACGTGCATGCTCCTAGGGGGATAGATTGGTAGGAAAAGACCATCGCTCGTCCCCGACCGCCATTCATAAGGAAGACAATCTATGAATACCTCATGCTCCAAATTTGTTACACAACGGTTCACCATACGTGCATGCTCCGGGACTCACAAACCTCAACACAAGTATTTCTCAAATTCACAATTACTCCACTAGCATGACACTAATACCACCATCTTCATATCTCAAAACAATCATAAAGAATCAAACTTCTCATAATATTCAATGCACTTTATATGAATGTTTTTATTATATCCTTCTTGGATGCCTATCATATTAGGACTAAATTTATAACCAAAGAAAATTACCACGCTGTTATAAAAGACTTTCAAAATAATATAAGTGAAGCATGAGAGTTCATCAATTTCTTCAAAATAAAACACCGATGTGCTCTACAAAGATATAAGTGAAGCAATAGAGCAAATGACAAACTACTCCAAAAGATATAAATGAAGATCAATGAGTAGTCGAATAATTATGCAACTATGTGAAGACTCTCTAACATTTAATAAGTTCAGATCTTGGGATATTATTCAAACATCAAGCAAAACAAAAATAAAATAAAATGACGCTCCAAGCAAAACACATATCAAGTGGTGAATAAAAATATAGCTCCAAGTAAAGTTACCTATGAACGAAGACAAAAGAGGGGATGCTTTCCGGGGGCATCCCCAAGCTTAGGCTTTTGGTTGTCCTTGAATATTACCTTGGAGTGCCTTGGGAATCCCCAAGCTTAGGCTCTTGCCACTCCTTATTCTATAGTCCATCAAATCTTTACCCAAAACTTGAAGACTTCACAACACAAAACTTAACAGAAAACTCGTAAGCTCCTTTAGTATAAGAAAATAAAATCACCACCTAGGTACTATTGTGAACTCATTCTAAATTCATATTGGTGTAATATTTACTGTATTACAACTTCTATATGGTTCATACCCTTTGATACTACTCATAGGTTCATCAAAATAAGCAAGCAACACATAGAAAACAGAATCTGCCAAAAACAGAACAGTCTATAGTAATATGTAACTCTCGAACACTTCTGAAACTCCAAAAATCCTGAGAAATTAGGAAGTCCTAAGAAATTTGTTTATTAATCTTCTGAAAAAATAAACAACTTAAAAGCACTCTTCTGTGAATATGAAAATTGTTTTCGCAAGCGAAAAAGTTTCTGTTTTTCAGCAAGATCAAATCAACTATTACCGTAAGCCATCCCAAAGGTCTTAGTTGGAACTTTATTGAAACAAAAGCTATAAAACATGATTACTATAGTTGCTTAATCATGTGAACACACGAAAATAGTAGGGGTAAATATTGGGTTGTCTCCCAACAAGCGATTTTCTTTAATGCCTTTTAGCTAGGCATGATGATTTCAATGATGCTCACATAGTAGATAAGAATTGAAACATAATAGGAGCATCATGAAACATATGACTAGCAAATTGAAGTCTAAACCACTTCCTATGCCTAGGGATTTTTTGAGCAAACAACTTATGGGAACAAGTATCAACTAGCATAGGAAAGCAAAACAAGCATAGCTTCAAGATTTTCAACACATAGAGAGGAAACTTGATATTATTGCAACTCCTACAAGCATATATTCCTCCCTCATAATAATTTTCAGTAGCATCATGAATGAATTCAACAATATAACCATCACATAAAGCATTATTTTCATGATCCCAAGCATATATATAAATTTTATTACTCTCCACATAAGCAAAATTCATCTCATTCGGAATAGTGGGAGTATCATAAGAAACTCAAATACTATAAATTGTTTCCACATTAAAAGAGTTATGTTCAGAAAAAGGGTAATCATAAGCATGACAAGTTTTATAAATATAGTCATCACTACTTTTTATAACATAAGTGTCATCACAATAATCATCATAAGTAGCAACTTTGTTCTCATCATAATCAATTGAAACCTCTTCCGAAATAGTGGAATCATTACTAAATAAAGTCATGACCTCTCCACCACTTTCATAATTATCACAATAAGATTCAACACCCTACAAAATAGTGAGATCATTACTTCCTCAATTTGACACTCTTCCAAATCCACTTTCATCAATATAATCATCATAAATAGGAGGCATGCTATCATCATAATAAATTTGCTTATGAAAACTTGGGAGACTAAAAATATCATCTTCATTAAGCATAGCATCCCCAAGCTTGGGACAAACATTAATTGCAGCAAATAAATTCTCAAACATGTCATTCTCATAAAACATAGCATCCCAAAAGCTTGGGTCTTTGCATATCATAAGCATAATCACTCTCATCATTAATAGTGTGGATAGCACCAATAGTATAGGAGTTATTATCATCACAATTTTCTAAGTTGGTGCCAAAAATATTCTCAAGATTATAACAAGTATCAATACTTTCCTAATCATAATCATCACAATAAGTAATAGGAATCACAATAATAGGAGAACCATCATTTGGGAGGGATACCTTTTTACTTTTGCTTCTCCGTCTTTTCTTTTTCTTCTCCACATTATGTGTGGGTTTATTCCTCTTTCTGGAGCTCCTTATTAATGAGATTGGTTGAATAGAAAGCTCCTCCTCATTACCTGATTCATCATAAGAAAGAATAGGAGGATATTGGGAAACCTCTTCCCTTTCATTAGTATTCTCTTCATCTTCTATTTATTTTCTTATCTTTGTGTAATTGCCAATATAAGGATTTTCAATGCAATTCACCGCACAATACATATAAATTTCCTCTAGATCAAAATCAAGAACTTTATCAAGGACAAATCCTGGAATATCCTTAGTTATACATTTCATTTCTTCATAATCCAAAAGCAAACTAAGTTCATTATGATGCGCAAGGGAAATCAAGTCATCACAATTTTTGGACATGAGTCGATCATGAAACAATTTGCATTGGAGATTCAAATGATCATGTTCATTGCAAAGTTCACAAGGATGGCAAAGAAATTTTAAACTTTTAGCACAAGCATCTAGCCTCTCTTGCAACCATTTTGTTTCTAAATACTTATGCTTCTTCAAAAATCTATCTTCCCTATTTGGTGTGTACTTGCAAACTCTATGCACTCCACAAAAATTGACATGCTTATATGAAACATTTTATCATGACTAGCGCAAGAGTTCATACTAACAACATTGCAATCATGCTCATCATTCAAAGATTTAGTGCCAAACATTTAAATGCATTCTTCTTCTAACACTTTGGCACAATTATCAGAATCCTTATTTTTATGAAAGACATTAAAAAGATGAAGCATATGAGGCAACCTCAATTCCATTTTTTTTGTTTGTAGTTTTGTTTTACAAACTAAACTAGTGATAAAACAAGAAACTAAAAGATTCGATTCCAAGATCTAAAGATATACCTTCAAGCACTCACCTCCCCGGCAACGGTTCTAGAAAAGAGCTTGATGTCTACTATGCAACCTTCTTCTTGTAGACGTTGCTGGGCCCGTGCAGAGGTTTGTAGGACAGTAGAAAATTTCCCTCAAGTGGATGACCTAAGATTTATCAATCCGTGGGAGGCGTAGGATGAAGATGGTCTCTCTCAAACAACCCTACAACCAAATAACAAAGAGTCTCTTGTGTCCCCAACACACCCAAAACAATGGTAAATTGTATTGGTGCACTGGGTCGGGAAGAGATGGTGATACAAGTGCAATATGGATGGTAGGTATAGGTTTTTGTAATCTGAAAATATAAAAACAACAAGGTAACTAGTAGTAGAAGTGAGCAAAAAGGGTATTGCAATGCTTCGAAACAAGGCCTAGGGTTCATACTTTCACTAGTGCAAGTCCTCTCAACAATGATAACATAATTAAATCATATAGCAATCCCTCAACGTGCAACAAAGAGTCACTCCAAAGTCACTAATAGCAGAGAACAAATGAGATTATGGTAGGGTACAAAACCACCTCAAAGTTATTCTTTCCGATCAATCCATTGGGCTATTCCTATAAGTGTCACTAACAACCCTAGAGTTTGTAGTAAAATAAAACCTTAAGACACAAATCAACCAAAACCCTAATGTCACCTAGATACTCCAATGTCACCACAAGTATCTGCGGGTTTGATTATACGATATGCATCACACAATCTCAGATCCATCTATTCAAGCCAACACAAAGAACTTCAAAGAGTGCCCCAAAGTTTCTATTGGAGAGTCAAGATGAAAACGTGTGCCAACCCCTATGCATAAGTTCACAAGGTCACTGAACCCACAAGTTGATCACCAAAACATACATCAAGTGGATCACGTGAATATCCCATTGTCACCACAGATAAGCACATGCAAGACATACATCAAGTGTTCTCAAATCCTTAAAGACTCAATCCGATAAGATAACTTCAAAGGGAAAACTCAATCTATTATAAGAAAGTAGAGGGGTAGAAGCATGATAAGATCAAACTATAATAGAAAAGCTCACGGTACATCAATATCATGCCATATCAAGAACACAAGAGAGAGAGAGAGAGAGATAGAGAGAGAGAGAGAGAGAGAAAGAGAGAGAGATCGAACACATAGCTACTGGTACATAACCTCAGCCCCGAGGGTGAACTACTCCCTCTTCATCATGGAGAGTGTCGGATGATGAAGATGGCCACTGGTGATGGATCCCCCCCTCCGGCAGGGTGCCAGAACAGGGTCCCGATTGGTTTTTCATGGCTACATAGGCTTGCGGCGGCGGAATCTTGGTTCTGTTCTGGAAGTTCGGGGATATATAAGAGCTGTTGGCGTCGGGAACAAGTCAGGGGCCCCCTGACTCAGCCACGAGGTAGGGGGCGCGCCGAGGAGGGTAGGGCGCGCCCTCCACCATCGTGGTTGACTCGAGACTCTTCTTGTCCTTCTCCGATGCTCCGTGGGCTTCTTCTTGCCCAAAAACAATTTCCGTAAATTTTCAGGTCAATTGGACTCCGTTTGATATTCTTTTTCTGTAAAACTCAAAAACAAGGAAAAAAACAGAAACTGGTACTAGCTCTCGGTTAATAGGTTAGTCCCCAAAATCATATAAAATAGTATATAAATGCTTATAAAACATCCAAGATGGATAATATAATAGCATGGAATAATCAAAATATATAGATACGTTGGAGACGTATCAACATGAGAGGTCGGCGGTTAGCCTTCCTCCAGCTATAAATGGGGAAAGGGGGCGGAGCCCCCCTCCCATCTCCATCTCCTTGCTGCTCGCTCTTTCTTATGCTTCTCCGTGCTGCCGTCTTGCCAAAGCATCAATGGAGCCAGTGAGGAGGTTTTCCGCCATGGAGAAGGGAAAAGCTTCCAAGGAGGGACCAGGCATGCCGCCGATCAAGCGGGGCCGCGACCGTCCCCGCAAGCACACCACGACGCCAGCGGTGGCTCCCCGAGAGCGTGGGCGCACCCCCTCAAAGGCTGGCACCGCCTCCGGAAGTTGTTGGGGCGCCCCCCTTCCGCGGCACAAGCTGCCGCGGACGGGGTGGCTGCGACCAAGTAGGCAGGCACGTGGTAGCCATTCGTCCACCGCGCCCATGATCCCATTCGGCCGATGCATCCTAGGAGTTTGTGGAGTGGGCGGAGAGGCCCGCGGGCGTCTAGTTCTAGCTCCCACACTTCTTCACAGGTGCACCACCAACCGAGGGACCTGGGGGCCTCTGGCTGCAGGCCGATGGTTGCTGCAGCAGGGGCTCATGGGTGGAGGTCGATGTCACCCCTACTGGCAACGTGTTCCTGAACCGCGGGTGGCAGTCGTTCTATCGCGCACGCGGCCTGTAGGGGAGGTATACCCTCCACTTCAGGCACGACGACGCCGCAACCCTCTATGTCAGGGTCTTCGGGGAGGACGGCAGGCGCCTGGGGTGCTGCCTAGAGAGCGACAGCGATGACGATGATGTTCACCCCTCCCATGACGACGGCCGGAGGGGCGGTGGCTTCTCTGATGATGAACTTGCCCTTGGCGACGGTCATGATGCCTCCAGCAGCGGGTGATGCTAACTAGGACGAGCCACCACGCCACTGAGCTTGTACCGGGGAGGGCAACGAGCCGCCCCGCCGCCGCACCTGAGTGAAGCAGGAGGAGGACTCCGACTGAGCACGGATGTTGCTGGAGCCGGGTCTCGGGAGCCACAGTGGTCGCGTGGCCGCTTTTGCTTCTCTCTTTTTCGTGCATCAAAAAAGTAGAAGGCCCTGTCGGGCCATGTAATGAACTATGGCACTTGCGCCGTTATATTTTCATTTTTATATTGCGTCCTGGCATCCGTGTTGCTGCTAATTGATGGGTTCTTGCTGATCGTGATTGGGATGACTTAGCTTAGTGTGCTTGCGGTAGATTCTCGTGTCATGACAGCGTGCTTCTCCAAAGCTTGTATGTCTTGCGCACCGCTTGTTCTAGAGAGGTCCTATCAGGGTTTCCTTCTTGAGGATTCGAAGGTCCTTAGGCCTCGGGAGGCACTTGGTGGTTGCGGGGTTAGGGGACCTCTAGAGGTGTTGTGCCCCACGCGAGCCCTCAATCGTGGGCCGCTGGTACACGATGTCGTGATGCCCGGAGGCACGGACTCAGGAGGGTGTTCATGTTTGTTAGCTCGTTGGAGGGCATCGCACGGGGATTTAGATGCCAAAGGCTTAGGACACCAACGCTTTGGCGAGGTGCGTTCGCGGGCGAGCCTGAGTGTACCCACCGTGCCCAGCCCCCACGCGCGAGATGTGCGAGGAAGAGCGACGAGCAACTGTCACTCTCCCTAAAATGAGACCTGAAAGAGCAAATGCTGCGAGGAGAAAGACTTCACAACCATTTCAAATAAGGACGTGAGAACTTCAAATTTCATTCCAAGAAGTGGCAAATCAGCTACAGAAAGTAAGCAAAAAGAACAGCCGCGTCCGACACCTACACTAGTCTTCTGGTCTTCCTGCCAGTGCGAAGCATGGGGCTTCTACTAGGACGTGGGTGGGAGCCCCCGTGAGGCCTAGGGGCGGCACTCAGGAGACTCCAGGGCGTGTACATCCCCACTCATTATTACGTGAGAGTGTCACGAGCGGAGACTTGAAAGGCGCATGGCGCTTGCTGGTCACGGGTAGAACTTCTGGAGGTGCTAGATTTTCCAAGCATTCTGGACGGGGACCCCGTCTTGTGTCTCCTGGCGCACGGCACCAGGCCTGGAGACACGGCAGATCCTGAATGGGCCCTCCCACATAGGCGAGAGCTTGTGAAGCCCCTCCCTGGAGAGCACTCATCTCAAGACGAGGTCACCCACGTCGAGTGTCCTAGAGCAGACGCTACGGCAGTGATACCGCCGCAGCGCCTGCTGGTATCTCGTGGCACAGAGCGCGGCTTATCGGCGGCCCTCCTACCCGAGAACGAGGTCCGTCCCACCTGAGGTGTCCTGGCGTGCCTCGTCAAACGCCAAGACCCACGGGGAGCGATGTTTGACCTCATGAGGGAGGACCGCTTCAGCCCCGTAGACAAGGAAGAACGGGGTCTCGCGGGTGGGCTTAGTTGCGGTGGTGCGGATGAACCACAACACAGACTAAAGCACATTGAGCCATCCCCTGCCGTAGGCCTCGAGTTTCTTCTTAAAGCTCCTCGCCTTGAGGCCCCTCAGGACCTCCACGTTGGTGCGTTCGGCTTGGCCGTTACTCCGTGGGTGTGCCACCGAAGCGTAGCATATCTGCGTTCCAAGGTTAGCACAGTATGTTTTGAAAAGGTTACTCATGAATTGAGAGCCATTGTTAGTGATGATACGGTTGGGGACCCCAAAGTGGCTCACGAGGCCCTTGATGAACTTGACGGCCGAGCCAGCTGGATGGTGCGCATGGGCTCAACCTCCGTCCACTTGGTGAACTTGTCGATGGCGACGTAGAGGTAGTGGTAGCCCCTGACCGCTCGGGAAAATAGGCCCAGGATATCCAGCCCCCAGACCGTGAACGACCACGAGAGCGGGATGGTATGGAGTCCCTAAGCGGGCTGTTGGATCTGTTTGGCATGGAATTGACATGCCTCACATGATCTCATCAGCTAGGTGGCATCGTTGAGCGCCATGGGCTAGTAGAAACCGTTGCGGAACGCCTTGCCCACGAGGGTGCATGACGAACAGTGGTGCCCACAATCCTCGCCATGGACGTCAGCCAACAGCTTGCACCCCTACTCTTTGCAGATGCACCGCAGCGAAGTGTCGCTTGGGCGTCTTTGATAGAGCTCGCCGTCCTGCAGGCAGTAAGCGGTGGCCTGACGTGCCATGTGCTCTGCGTCTTCCTCCTTCCCCAACAGGGTGCCTCGGAGTAGGTATGACGTGAACTCCCCGGTCCAGCATCCCTCCGGAGGTTCGACCGCCAGGAGCAGGCGGGCTCCGAAGGTCGGACCACATGCCAGGGCGCCCGAGGAGGGGGCTGGGAGCGGTTCCTCCCGAAGCAGCGCCAGGCCTGCAGCAGGAGGGGGGAGGGGGCACTGATGGCTTGAAGAGCCACTCCTGGAAGATGCTAGGCTTCTGGGGTTCGCATCGGGACGCCCTCTTGGCGATGTCGTCCACCTCCCTTTTTGTGCCACGCGGTACGTGCTGCAATTCCAAGCCCAAGAATCATTTTTCAATTTTGTGTACCTCTTCTAGGTATGCCTCCATGTGTTTGTCCTTGGGCTTGTATTCCTTGTTGGAGAAGTTGACGAGGAGCTGAGAATTGCCCTTGATGGTGAGATGCCTGACCCTTAGGGCCGCCACGGCCCTAAGGCTAGCGATCAAGCCCTCAAACTCCGCGCTGTTGTTAGAGACCTTCTCGCCATGCTGGAAGCAGAGTTGCACGACGTAGAGCTTGTCCTGGGTCGGCGAGATGAGTACGGCTCTGGCCCCTGCGCCCTGGCGCACGAACGCGTCGTCGAAGTACATGACCTAGCCATCGGGTGCTTCATCTCCGGGTGTGAGGGAACGGTCCTCGCCCATCCCCCGGTCAGGGGCGTTAGTCCATTCCACCACAAAGTCTGCAAGGGTCGCACCCTTGATGACCCTGGTGGTGCTGAACTCCAGCTGGAACGCTTGCATCTCGATGTTCCATTCGGCAACCTTTCCTGCGGCATAGGGGCCGGGAGCACCTTCTCAAGGGGGTACGTGAATACGACCTTGATGGGATGGCCTTGGACGTAGTGTCACAGTTTCCTGGAGGTGATGAGGATCGGGAGCAGGAGCTTCTATGGCATGGGGTAGCGCGCGCGTCATGCAACACTGTGCTGACGAAGTACACGGGGTGCTCGACGAGGGAAGAGGTGTCGGCAGCGTCCGGCCCTGACTGAGACGTGGGGGCCTCAGGAGCCTCACCATCTGATTGGGTAGTCGAGGCCCCAGGAGCACCATCCAGAGGTCGAGATGGTGCGGTTGTAGATGGAGCGCTACACCGCGTACCTGTGCCTGCGCGCTCTTCCCAGACCGCCACGAGTGCTGCACTAGCCGAGTGGGGTGGGGCGGCCAGATAAAGCACTAGGGGATCAAGAGGTCAAAGCGCCACCATCACCGGAGGGCTGTTGAGATACCTCTTGAGGTCTTGAAAGGCGTCCTTGGCCTCTGGAGTCCACTCGAATGGACCATTCTTTTTCATCAGCTTGAAGAACAGAAGGGCACATTCGCCGAGCTTGGAGATGAAACGCCCCAGTGAGGTCACGCAGCCCGCAAGTTTCTGCATCTCCTTGAGGGTTGCGGTAGTATCATCCTTTCTATTGCCTTGATATTCTCCGGGTTAGCCTCGATCCCTCTGTGCGACACCAGGAAACCCAACAACTTGCCAGATGGGATACCGAACACGCACTTCTCCAGATTGAGCAGCAGGTTCACCTTGCGTAGGTTGGCGAACCTTTCTTCCAGGTCTCCGACGAGGGTCTTTGATTCCCGTGACTTGACCACTATGTCATCGACTTACGCCTCGGCATTCCTCCTGAGCTGTCAGCAAAGGACGATGTGCATCAATCGCTGGAAGGTTGCGCCAGCATTGCACAGCCCGAACGGCATGCAGGTGTACCAGTACACCTCACACGGGGAAAGGAAGGCTATTTTCTCGACGTCCTGCACCGCCATCTTGATCTGGTGGTAGCCCGAGAAGGCGTCCAGGAAGCACGGCAAGTCGCACTCGGCGGTGGAGTCAATGATTTGCTCGATGCGAGGAAGAGGGAAAGGGTCCTGAGGGCAAGCTTTGTTGAGGCTCGTGAAGTCGATGCACATGCGCTCCTTTTCCCCTTTTTGGGAAAGATGACCGGGTTGGCCAACCAATCCGAGTGCCGTACTTCCCGGATGACGCCAACTTATTGCAACTTGCAGACCTCCTGGACAATGAACGATTGCTTCTCCTAGACTTGTCGTTGCACCTTTTGCTTTACTGGGTGCGCACCGAGGCACACCATCAAATGGTGCTCAATCACGTCTCGCGGGATGCCAACCAGGTATATTGCCTCCCAAGCAAACGCATCTTTGTTCGCACGGGGGAAACCAACGAGCGCCACTTCTTGATCTGGGGGGAGGCCGGTGCCTATGGTGAAGGTGGGCCTGAGCCCCCGTCGTCGACTAGCACTTGCTTCATCTCGGCCCGGTCTTGAGAGAACAATTGCCTCTTCTTTGCAGGCACGGCCTCCGAGATTTCTGGAGCACCCTCCGCGTCTGGCTGCGCAGCCTCTGCGGCCTTGAAAGCGAGCTTGAGGGCCAAGAGTGCACCCTTGGTGTCTCCCACCACAATGAGGATGTTGCTGCTCCCATGCATCTTGATGGCGTTGTAGCCGGGGTGCGTCGCCGCCATGAACTTGGCAAGGGCTGATACCCAAGGATGGCGTTGTACGGGAGGCCGATGCAGGCGACGTCGAAGTCGATGAGCTCAGTTCGGTAATTCTAGCGCGTGCGGAAGGTGACAGTGAGGCGAATTTGCCCCTAGGGAACGATGGATCCGTCGACCACCCTTAAAAAGGTCTGCTGGGGGCAAGCCGGTCGTAAGGCACCTGGAGTAGGTCGAAGGCCTCCACGGAGAGGATGTTGAGGCCAGCGCTGCCGTCGATGAGAGTCCTAGTAACTGCAACACTGCTGATGGTGGGCGTGCACAGAAAGGGGAGCACGTCGGCGCTGACCGTAGTCTTCGGGTGATCCCTGGAGTCGAAGGTGATGTCGGTCTCAGGTGCCGCCCGGCCTGGAGGAGCCTCTGCCATGAGGGAGCGCCCTCCATTTATCGGAAGAGCTGCTTGACATGGCGGCTTAAGCCTGGTGCCTTCGAATCACCAAGAATGGCCACAACGGCGTGGGGCACCGGTGCTGCGAAGTGCGTGATGAACTGATTGTGCAACTCTGCCCATGAAGCCACCGAAGACTCCGGTAGGTTAAGCATCCCGAAGCGTGGCATGCCCACGAGTGCCATGGGGAACTAGTTCGCTATGGCCTTGTCATCGCCATTCGTTGCCTCAATGCTTAGCTCATACAAGTGAAGGAAGTCCGCGGGGTTCCCCGTGCCGTCGTACCGCAGAGGCAGCGTAGGCCTAAAGTTCGGCGGCCACCGCACATGCTTCAGGGCAGGGGAAAAGGCCCGGTGGCCCATGACGTCTCGGAGTGCGCCCAGCGGCTTGGCGGGTGGGTCGGCGCCTGTCATGGGAAACACATAGCACGGGCGGAGCGCAGCTGGTGGAGAGGCAGAGCTTCGACAAGCCCCTACCTAGCGCGCCAAATGTCGAATTCAGGGCTCCGCGGACCCAAGAAAGGTTCGAACTCTGGGGCATGTGCGAAGAACTCAAGCTATCTAGCCAACCGACCCGTTGCCCCACGGCCTAGCTTGATGAACAAGGAAGAAGATGAACTCGGCAGTTTACCCAGGTTCGGGCCACCTTGTGGTGTAAGTCCCTACTCCTGCTTTGTGGTGGATTTGCCTCACAAGAGGCTGAGGATGAACAAGTACAAGGGATGAACAACCTCACAAGGTCTGCTCTGGTCAGGGAATGAGTCGAGAGGTTCCGGGGTCCTTCTCTATGGTGGTGGCTAACCTATATTTATCGTAGCCTCGGTCTTCTTCCCCCAAAACGTAGGCGGGAAGGGATCCCACAGTGGCCAATTTGAAAGGGGACATGTAGTACATCTTATCCTGACGAAAGGTGGTCTTCGCCTGCAAAGATTCTAGTCGTGACGCTGCGGTGGGCTCGGCGATGACATTCGTCCTGCCGTCCTAGTGGTCTTGGTCTTGTTGCATTGGAAGGGAAACCTTTGCCTGATTCCTCAGGAACCCACACCTGCGCTTGCCTCCTTAGCACCAAAGAGGAAACTGTCTTCTCTGTGCCCGTTGGCGCCCGCCTGGCCTTGATCGTCATGGCTTGCATCCTCACGACCTCATGAGGTCGGGCGCCTGCATAGGAATCTCCGCTCCTCAGGAGCAGCCTGGGGGCGCTCCCTCAGGAGGTCTTGGTGTCGTTCGCCTCGCGAGGCTTGGCCCCTCGGGAGGGTCTTGTTTTGGTGGTCTTGTCGGCCGTTGATGGAGCCACACCATGGACTGCAGGCAGGCAAGTCTGGGTACCCTGGTTCACAGAACGCTGACAAGAACACCACGCTGAAAATATTGAGTGGCTCTCGTATACATTATTGTTGATCTAACAAAGGTCCATATTATTTTTTCTTCTTTTTTGAATAAAATGTTTGCAGATTCTAGCTTAGTCCATGATAATCTTGCACTATTATTATTTTCGTACATTTGGTCGTGCAAGTGAAAGGCAATAATGACGATAATTTGATGAAGTGACCGTGGCAAGGAAAAATGGGTATGAACTCAACTTGTTTTTCTTTTTGTAAATATATTAAACTCAGTATCCATTTCAGAATATTAATTTTAAACATGTTTATGATGACAATTAAAGATTATAGTTTCTCATGCCATGCTTAAGTAACTTGGAGTGGATAATGATTTATCTTGGGTGTCAACATGCATTAAAATGGTTATGATGTAGTATGATAGTATGATATCCTCCTGTGAATGTTTCAGGTGGCTTGACTTGGCACATGTTCATGCATGTAGTTGATTCAAAACCAACATAGCCTCCACGATATTTATGTTCATGGTGTTTTTATGCTACTCATGCTACTATTCAATGTCAATTACTCACAATGCATGATTATGACTGTTTTCACTCTCTAGTTGCTTGCTTCTCAATCTTTTTACTAGTCTTCGCCTGTACTAAGCGGGAATACTACTTGTGCATCCAAGTCCTTAAACCAAGTTGTTCCAGATGAGTCCACTATATCTACCTATATGAAGTATCATTAGGTCATTCCTAGTAAATTTGCATGTGCCACCTCTGAATATTCAAATGTACATCTATTTTGTGTGCCCGTACCGCTCATGAAGTGATGGGGCGGTCAGTATCTTCCATGCTAAGCGGGTTATTTTCATGATGAGTGTTTGTTCACTTGTTCTTACACGAGAGGCGCTAGTAATCTGGATGCCCAGTCCCATGATCAAATCACAAAATAATGAAACAAACTCCCCCGGAAAGTTGTTGATATGGACGGCACTCGAGGATTCGGCTAGCCATGGCTTGTGTTTGTTGGCTGAGGGGGAGTAAGCTTTACATTTCCGCTTGGGAACCGCCGCTAATTTGTTTAGTGTGGAAGATATTGAAAACTCTCGGTCGTGATGTTGATAGGAAAGGCATGCCTCTCAAAATTACATTTATCCCTGATTTAAGCTTCGAGCTCTAGCACCTCTGCAAATCCCTGCTTCCCTCTGCGAAGGGCCTATCCATTTACTTTTCTGTTATTTTACTTTTATTGTTGAGTCATTACCTTCAAAAACAAGCACGAGTCCTAAGAGCACTATTGTCATTCTTATGCATTTTGTATAGTTAATATCGTGTGCATCATGACTGGATCTCTTCTACCATGAATTACAATGTTTAGTCGCTGCCTTAACTTTGGAGGTTCTCTGCATTAATGTTTTGCGGTCTAAGAAAGGGCTAGCGAGATACCATGTTGTCATATTATATCATGATTATTTTGACAAAGTGTTGGCATTTGAGATATGTTATTATTGCTCCCTAGTTGATTATGTCATTGATATGAGTGAATATAATTTATAAGAGTTATCATTTGCATGGTTAGTTATGATCTTTGTTGAAAACCTGGGGCACTATTTAAGCATATATATGGACACAAGAACAAATGTATTCGTAGAATTTTATCTTTATCACTTTCAGTTTGTCAAACGAACTTCTTGAGGACAAGCAATGAATTAAGCTTGGGGGAGTTGATATGTCTCCGCCGTATCTACTTTTCCAACCACTTTGGCTCTTGTTTCAGACTCTAATTTGCATGATTTGAGTGAAACTAACCTGGACCGATGTTGTTTTTAGCAGGACTACCATGGTGTTGTTTTTGTGCAGAAATAAAAGTTATCAGAATTGGATGGTACTTTATGGAGATTTTTATGGAATAAATAAAAAATACTAGAGTGAAGACCCACACGAGGGGAGCCACCAGTGGCCCACAAGCCACCTGGGTGCACCCTGGTGCCTTGTGGGGTCCACGTGGCTCCGTTGATCCTAATCTGAAGTCTATAAATTCCTATTTCCCAAGAAAAATAATAAGAGAAGACGTTTCATCGCGTTTTATGATACGAAGCCGCCGCCACCTCCTGTTCATCATTGGGAGGCTGGATCTGGACTTTGTTCGGGGCTCTGGAGAGGGGGATTCATCACCAACCCTTCTTCAACACCAATTTCATGATGATGACCACTGAGAGTGAGTAATTCCTTCGTAGGCTTGCTGGACGGAGATGGGCTTGGATGAGATTTATCATGTAGTCAAGTCAATTTGTTAGGGCTTGATCCCTACTATCCACGATGTTCTGAGATTGATGTTGCTATGACTTTGCTATGCTTAATGCTTGGCACTAAGGCCCGAGTGCCATGATTTCATATCTAATCCTTTATGGTTTCATGGATGTATTTGAGTCAATGATCCTATCTTGCAAGTTATACGCACCTATTACGTGCTATGATCCGCATACCCCAAGGTGACAATAATTGGGATTCTTTCCGATGATTACCGTAGTTTGAGGAGTTCATGTATTCACTATTTTTTAATGCTTTGTTCTGGTTCTCTATTAAAGTAGGCCCTAATATCCCTTAGTTTCCTTATGGACCCCGCTGCCACGGGAGGGTAGGACAATTATCACAAGCATGTATGACTATATACAGAACACATGCCTACATTACATTGATGAATTGGAGCTAGTTACGTGCCGCTCTAGGTTGTGACTATTATATGATGAATGACATCCATCATAATTATCCATCACTGATCCAATGCCTATGACTTTTGCATATTGATCTTTGCTAAGTTACTACTACTGCTGCTGCAGTTACAATTGCTACACAACTGCTACTGTTACCGTTGCCATTGCTACTACCACTATCAAACTATCATATTATTGTGGTATTGATCACTCTACTGCAGATATTTAGTTCTCGAGGTGTGGCTGAATTGACAACTCAACTGCTAATACTTGCAAATATTCTTTGGCTCCCCTTCTGTCGAATAAATAAATTAGGGTTGAGTACTATACCCTCGAAAACTGTTGCGATCCCCTATACTTGTGGGTTATCAGTGGCCCCTCCAGTATTTCTATTCGCCAATATTTTTTACATATTCTGAAAATATTTTTCATAAGTTTCAACTCAATCCAAGAATTTATTTCTACACAAAAACAACACGACGATAGTTCTGATGAAAATCACATCAGCCCGGGTTAGTTCCATTCAAATCATGCAAATTAGGGTCCAAAACAAGAGCAAAAGTATTTGGAAAAGTAGATACACATTTGGGATGTATCAACTCCCTGTCGAGGGATGACCCCCGGGTAGGCCCAAGGAGAGGAGATGACATTTCGAAACATAGGGGCGGCCAACACCCCTCGGTCCGGCCACTCGCCACCCGGCTGCTCCAGCGGGCTCCCCGTCCAGCCGCTCCAGCCGGCCTACTGCACGTAGTCAACCGCAACATTCCATCATGCACGACAAGAAGACACTATGGTCACGTCACTTTGCTGTGACCCAATAGTCCAGCACTGTTGACCAATGTGGCGCACTGTAGCCTACGCCTCATGTCACCTCGTATGTCCGCTCAATAGTGCAGCAGGTCAAATGGGCCACCCCTTGTCCCCTGAGCATCCCTTTATACGATGCACCAAGGAGCTCACTTGGCCAGGAAGACACTCACTTGGCTAAGAAGGCATTTTCTTGGCCAAGAGGGCAAGAACTCATGCCACACACTACAAAGCTCACTCACGGCCACTCATTCACGCATCTCTCAGGCACACACACATTTCACACATACACACTCGCGCATGAGGCTGAGAAGTGGAACGCTCACAGCCTCCAACTTCCTCCTCTAATACAACTCTAGGAGCAACCCTGTAGTACCATATACACCGCATATATATCATACATGCAGGAGTAGGGGTGTTAGCTCTATGCGAGGGCTCCGAACCTGGGAAACCATCGCGTGTTTTTTCCCTATCCCGTTCTGGATCTCCACTTTAACCTTTCCCCCACCTTTATCCTACCCAGGGCATCTGCCGTGAGAAAACCGTGACACTCCCCCAAGCTTAACTCATTGCTTGTCCTCAAGCAATTCAGTTGACAAAGTGAAAGTGATAAAGAAAAACTTATGCAAACTGTTTTTGTTCTTCTTCTTGTATATATGATTAATTAATGTTCAAGTTTTCAACAAAGATTATGATCTAACCATGTGCACGATAACATTTAAGTCTCACATTTACTCATACCAATGACATAACCAACTGCGAGCAATAATAAGATATCTCAGATGCCAACAATTTGTAGAAAATAAACATGATATAATATGATAACATGGTATCTCGCTAGCCCTTTATAAGACCAAAACATAAACGCAGAGCACCTTTGAATTTCAGGCAATGACTAAACATTGTAATTCATGGTGAAAGAGATCCAATCATGTCACACTCAACATTAACTATACTCAATGAATAAGAATGCAATAGTGCTCTCCAACTGGTGCTTGAATGAGAGGGTGATGACTCAACAATAGAAGTAAAAACCATAAAAGCAAATGGATAGAACCTTTGCAGAGGGAAGCAGGGATTTGCAGAGGTGCTAGAGCTCAAAGCTTAAAACAGACATGAATATAATTTTGGGAGGTATGCCTTTCCTGTCAATGTCATGACCGAGAGTTTTGAATATCTTCCATGCTAAACACATTAGCGGCGGTTCCCATGCAGAAAGGTAAAGTTTACTACCCCTTAGCCAACAAACACAAGCCCTGGCTAGCCAAATCCTTGGGTGCTCTCCATACCAACAACTTTCTAGGGGAGTTTGTTTCATTATTTTGCGATTTGATCATGGGACTGGGAATCCCGAATACCAGCCCCTCTCGTGTAAGCACAAGTGAATAAACACTTATCATGAGAATAACCCACTTATCATGAAAGATGCTGACTGCCCCTGTCGCTCCATGAGCGGTACTGGCGCAAAAAATAGATGCTTATTTGAATATTTAGCGGTGGCACATGCAAATTTACTTGGAATGCAGAGTAATACCGCATATTGGTAGGTAAGAGGACTCATCTGGAACAACTTTGGGTTTCAGGGATTTGGATGCACAAGCAGTATTCACGCTTAGTACAGGCAAAGGCTAGCAAGTATATTGAGAAGCGACCAGCTAGAGAGCAAAAAGGTCATAAACATGCATTGAGAATAATTAACTATGAGCATGAGTAGGTGATACGTCTCCAACGTATCTATAATTTTTGATTGTTCCATGCTATTATATTAACCCTTTTGGATGTTTATGGGCTTTATTTTACACATTTATATCATTTTTGGGACTAACCTACTAACCGAAGGCCCAGCCCGTATTGCTGTTTTTTTTGCCTATTTCAGTATTTTGAAGAAAAGGAATGTCAAACGGAGTCCAAACAGAATGAAACCTTCGGGAGCGTGATTTTTGGAACGAACGTGATCTAGAGGACTTGGAGTGCAAGTCAAGAAGCAGCCGAAGCTTCCACGAGAGAGGAGGGCGCGCCCCCTGTCTTGTGGGCCCCTCAGGCGTCCACCGACGTACTTCTTCCCCCTATATAAGCCTACGTACCCCGAAAACATTCAGGGAGCAGACGAAACACAATTTCCACCACCATAACCTTCTGTATCCGCGAGATCCCATCTTGGAGCCTTCGCCGACGCTCCGTTGGAGGGGGAATCGACCATGGAGGGCTTCTACATCAACATCCTTGCCCCTCCGATGAGTTGTGAGTAGTTTACCACAGACCTATGGGTCCATAGTTATTTGCTAGATGGCTTCTTATCTCTTTTTGGATCTCAATACAAAGTTCTCCCCCTCTGTTGTGGAGATCTATTCAATGTAAACTCTTTTTGTGGTGTGTTTGTCGAGATCCGATGAATTGTGGGTTTATGATCAAGTTTATCTATGAATAATATTTGAATCTTCTCTGAATTCTTTTATGTATGATTGAGTTATCTTTGCAAGTCTCTTCGAATTATCAGTTTGGTTTGGCCTACTAGATTGATCTTTCTTGCCATAGGAGAAGTGCTTAGCTTTGGGTTCAATCTTGTGGTGTCCTTACCCAGTGATAGAAAGGGTTGCAAGGCACGTATTGTATTGTTGCCATCGAGGATAACAAGAAGGGGTTTATATCATATTGCTTGAGTTTATCCCTCTACATCATGTCATCTTGCTTAATGCGTTACTCTGTTCTTATGAACTTAATACTCTAGATGCAGGCAGGAGTCGGTCGATGTGTGGAGTAATAGTAGTAGATGCAGGCAGGAGTCGGTCTACTTGTTGCGGACGTGATGCCTATATACATGATCATGCCTAGATAATCTCATAATTATTCGCTTTTCTATCAATTGCTCGACAGTAATTTGTTCACCCACCGTAATACTTATGCTATCTTGAGAGAAGCCACTAGTGAAACCTATGGCCCCCGGGTCTATCTCTTATCATATTTGCTTTCAATCTACTTTTATTTGCATCTTTACTTTTTGCATCTATATTATAAAATACCAAAAATATATTTATCTTATTATCTCATTAGATCTCACTTTCGCAAGTGGCCGTGAAGGGATTGACAACCCCTTTATTGCGTTGGTTGCGAGTTCTTTATTTGTTTGTGTAGGTGTGTGGGACTTTTGAGGAGCCTCCTACTGGATTGATACCTTGGTTCTCAAAAACTGAGGGAAATACTTACACTACTATTGCTGCATCACCCTCTCCTCCTCGAGGAAAACCAACACAAGCTCAAGACGTAGCAAGAAGGATTTATGGCGCCGTTGCCGGGGAGGTCTTCGCTCAAGTCAAGACATACCAAGTACCCATCACAAACCCATCTCCCTCGCATTTACATTATTGGCCATTTGCCTCTCATTTTCCTCTCCCCCACTTCACCCTTGCCGTTTTATTCGCCCTCTCTTTTCGCTTCCTTTTTTGCTTGCTTGTGTGCCTGTTTGTCTTTATGGCTTCGCCTAAGGGTCCTGACCGCCTTCTCAGAAGGATGGAAGAGATTGAATCAAATATTATAAGCTTTATGAATTTGCAATTTGAGCATAATAATTTCTTTAGAAAAGAGCTTAAGGAACAAAAAGGTTTTTTGGGGTTTATGAACAAAGAGCTTGATGATATGAATAAAGAATTTTATGGTGTTAACGCTCAAATTACCCAGCTTGAGAATGCTATAGCCAAAATTTCTGACAAGCAAGCCACCTTAGTCAATAAGATGGCCGCTAAACCAGAAAAGTTAGATGAAAATAATGATGAGGATCTTAAAGTTATTGATGCGTCTCCTATTAGATCTATGTTTTGCAATATGAATTTTGATAGTTATGGGACTCATGATGAATCAACTTTGCCTAGAAGGCGTCCCAAGAATTCGAAGTTTTTAGATCTTGATGCTAAATTTGATAAAAGTGAGATTGGAGAGGTCGCAACTTTAAATAGTATTGAACCCACTATCTCCGATTTCAAGGAATTTGATTATGATAATTGTTCTTTAGAAGGTTGTATTTCCTTGTTGCAATCCGTTGTTAGTTCTCCTCATGCTTATAGTCAAAACAAAGCTTTTACCAAACATATTGTTGATGCCTTGATGCAATCTTATGATGAAAAACTTAATTTGGAAGTTTCTATACCTAGAAAACTTAATGATGAGTGGGAACCTACTATAAAGATTATAATTAAAGATCATGAGTGTTTTGCTTTGTGTGATTTGGGTGCTAGTGTTTCCACGATTTCGAAAACTTTATGTGATATTCTAGGTTTCCATGATCTTGATGATTGCTCTTTAAATTTGCACCTTGCGGATTCCACCATTAAAAAGCCAATGGGAAGGATCAATGATGTTCTCATTGTTGCAAATAGAAATTTTGTGCCTGTGGATTTTATCGTTCTCGATATAGATTGCAATCTTTCTTGCCCTATTATTCTTGGTAGACCTTTCCTTAGAACGATTGGCGCGATTATTGATATGAAGGAAGGGAATATTAGATTCCAATTTCCATTAAAGAAAGGTATGGAGCACTTTACAAGAAAGAAAGTCAAATTACCTTATGAATCTATCATGTGGGCTACTTATGAATTTAGTGCCAAAGATGGCACCCGTTAGATCTATCTTTGCTTTTATGCCTAGCTAGGGGCGTTAAACGATAGCGCTAGTTGGGAGGCAACCCAATTTCTTTATTTTTTTGTTTTTGCTCCTGTTTAGTAATAAATATTGCATCTACCTTCTGTTTAGATGTGTTTTTAACTTTTAATTAGTGTTTTTGCCAAGTAGAACCTATAGGATAACCTACGATGATAGTTGATTTGATTCTGCTGAAAAACAGAAACTTTCCACGCACGAATATAATTTTGTTAAATCACAGAAACGTGCTTTTGCATTGATTCTTTTTAATTCTGTTCAATAAACAAATTTTCCAGGACTTCCTATTTTGTTAGTATTTTTAGAGTTCTATAAGTTTGCGTTAGTTACAGATTTCTACAGACTGTTCTGTTTTTGACAGATTCTGTTTTTCGTGTGTTGTTTGCTTATTTTGATGCATCTATGGCTAGTAAAATAGTTTATAAACCATAGGGAAGTTGGAATACAGTAGGTTTAACACCAAAATAAATAAAGAATGAGTTCATTACAGTACCTTATGTGGTGGTATTGTTTTCTTTCACTAACGGAGCTTATAAGATTTCCTGTTGAGTTTTGTGTTGTGAAGTTTTCAAGTTTTGGGTAAAGCTTTTATGGACTATGGAATAAAAGGTGGCAAGAACCTAAGCTTGGGGATGCCCAAGGCACCCCAAGATATTCAAGGATAGCCAAAAGCCTAAGCTTGGGGATGCCCCCGGAAGGCATCCCCTCTTTCGTCTTCGTTCATTGGTAACTTTAGTTGGAGCTATATTTTTATTCGCCACATGATATGTGTTTTGCTTGGAGCGTCGTGTATTATATTAGTCTTTGCTTTTTAGTTTACCACAATCATCCTTGTTGTACACAACTTTTTGGAGAAGCCTACTTTATTAGAATTTGCTAGAATACTCTATGTGCTACACTTATATCTTTTGAGCTTGATAGTTTTTGCTCTAGTTCTTCACTTATATCTTTTAGAGCACGGTGGTGTCTTAATTTTGAAGAAATTTCTAGTCTCTCACGCTTCACTTGTATATTTTTGAGAGTCTTTTAGAACAGCATGATATTTGCTATGGTTTTAAAGTTGGTCCTAGAATGATGAGCATCCAAGTTGGGTATAATAAAAACTATCATAGAAATAGAATTGGATGCTATGATCAATATGATGCTTGATAATTGTTTTGAGATATGGAGGTAGTGATCCTAAAGTCATGCTAGTTGGGTGATTATGAATTTAAAGAATGCTTGTGTTGAAGTTAGTGATTCCCGTAGCATGCACGTATGGTGAACCGCTTTGTGATGAAGTTGGAGCACAATTTTATTTATTGATTGTCTTCCTTATGAGTGGCAGTCGGGGATGAGCGATGGTCTTTTCCTACCAACCTATCCCCCTAGGAGCATGCACATAGTGCTTTGGTTTTTGATGACTTCTAGATTTTTGCAACAAGTACATGAGTTCTTTTGACTAATGTTGAGTCCATGGATTATACGCACCCTTTCACCCTTCCACCATTGCTAGCCTCTCTTGCACCATGCAAATTTCGCCGGTACCATACACCCACCACATACCTTCCTCAAAACAGCCACCATACCCACCTATTATGGAATTTCCATATCCATTCCGAGATATATTGCCATGCAACTTTCCACCATTCCGTTTATATGACACGCATTACTTTTGTCATATTGCTTTTTGCAAGATCATGTAGTTGACATTGTATTTGTGGAAAGGCCACCTTCATAATTTTCATACATGTCGCTCTTGATTCATTGCATATCCCGGTACACCGCCGGAGGCATTCATATAGAGTCATATCTTGTTCTAGCTTTGAGTTGCAATTCTTGAGTTGTAAATCCATAAAAGTGTGATGATCTTCATTATTAGAGCATTGTCCTAGTGAGGAAAGGATGATGAAGACTATGATTCCCCCACAAGTCGAGATGAGACTTCGGACTTTACAAAAAGAAAAAAAGGGGAAAGGCCAAAAGAAAAAAAAGAAGACCAAATAAAAAAAGGCCAAAGAAAAAAAAGAAGAAAAAAAGAAAGAAAAAAAATAAAATGAGAGAAAAAGAGATAAGGGACAATGCTACAATCTTTTTTTCCACACTTGTGCTTCAAAATAGCACCATGATCTTTATGATAGAGAGTCTCGTATGTTGGCACTTTCATATACTAGTGGGAATTTTTCATTATAGAACTTGGCTAGTATATTCCAATGATGGGTGAGGGAGTCCTGGACTGGGGGGTGTCCGGATAGCCGGACTATCATCATCGGCCGGACTCCAAGACTATGAAGATGCAAGATTGAAGACTTTGTCCCATGTCCGGATGGGACGTTCCTTGGAGTGGAAGGCAAGCTTGGCAATACGGATATGTAGATCTCCTACCATTGTAACCGACTCTGTGTAACCCTAGCCCTCTCCTGTGTCTATATAAACCGGAGGGTTTTAGTCCGTAGGACGAACAACCATTACAACAATCATACCATAGGCTAGCTTCTAGGGTTTAGCCTCCTTGATCTCGTGGTAGATCCACTCTTGTACTACCCATATCATCAATATTAATCAAGTAGGAGCAGGGTTTTACCTCCATCGAGAGGGCCCAAACCTGGGTAAAAACATCGTGTCCCTTGTCTCCTGTTACCATCCGCCTAGACGCACAGTTTGGGACCCCCTACCCGAGATCCGCCGGTTTTGACACCGACATTGGTGCTTTCATTGAGAGTTCCTCTGTGCCGTCACGATCAGGAAGGATGCCTCTTCCCGTCTTTAAAGACGGTACCATTGCCAAAGGAGCTTTGGCCGCCGGCCAAACTATCTGGCTGGGTGGTTTTCTTATGACCGCCTGTTCGGCCGCCGCTCCGAAGATGACCTCTTGGATCATCAAAAGTGATCTTCATGTCAACTCGGAATTTACCGAGAAACTAGATCCAATGGAGCTCTCTTCCGTAAATGAGCTCCTGGATCGCTTCGCCGCCCTGGGAGTCGCTACAAACTACAATCAGATTGGGCTTAAAACCGATCTGAGAGAGATTGACTCTCCCCAGGTTACCCATCACGTTGCCGTGGTAGAAGAACAACGCGGCGATTCTCCCCCTGTATTAAAAACCATCTATGTCCGGACTTCTGACCCCTCCATGCCAGATTCCCGCGGAGGGACGGATGTCAATCAAGTACTGGACCTAAAGTCAGGCAGCAGACCAGATTCGTTGGACGACATCTAGCAATCCAAGCTTCCAAATTCGGAAACTTTTCGGCCCTTGAGCCTCAAGTTGGGCAGGGTTCCAGAATCAATTCCACCCGCCCACCCAAACATAAGCGATCTATCTCAAATCCGGCAAGAGCCCGCTGAAACAGTACATCATTACTGGGCCAGATTCCTCCTGGTTATGGACAGGATAAAGGACTGCCGTGAGGAAAACGCAATTGCAGTTTTCTACAACAATTGCGCAGACAAGGGAATCTTGAACACTGTAAGTCATTGCGACATTACACGCTTCGCAGACCTGGCATCCATAGTACAAAAATACTGTGCGATGGAGAGTGTCCGGAAAACCGAAACTAAGTTTTGGGACAATCCGGCTCCGGACACAACCCTAGTCCGAAACAAAAGGGTGCACCATGCTCGGGCACCCGAGACAAGAACCAAAAAGCAAAAACCCCATAAGGCCTTGTTCGGTTACACCCCTCCACAAGAGGATTGGAGGGGATTTGGGGAGGTTTTGACTTGTAGAGGATTAAATCCACTTCAATCCCTGCCAAATCCCTCTCAACCGAACACAGCCTAAAGGGCACGGAACCGTACTGGAGGGATGGCTCAGCGGACCCTGTAAAATTCATAGTACAGAGGGCGCCACTCCAACTCATAGCCTTCGAGCATGTTGGATACTGCGGCAGGTGGCCAAAAGTGGCGTAGAGCTTTTAGCCCCGGAGACCCACCCCAACAGTACCAGTATGGTATTAACAGTCTTCAAGACTTTCGCATCAAATAATATGCGGAAAAGAACAATCCGCAGCCTCGCCGAAGTCTACCATGTAGCAACAACAAATCCATGGAGCGACATGGCTATCACCTTCAACGCTAGCGACGAACCTAAATTCCGAACAGCCCGAGCACCAGTCGCATTGGTCCTCAGTCCAATAGTGGACGGCTTTCTTCTTACCAAGGTACTCATGGATGGCGGCAGCGGATTAAACCTCATCTATGAGGAAACCCTTCGAAAAATGGAAATAGACTGGAGCCATATTGAGCGAAGCAGCACAACCTTTAGAGGAATAATCCCTAGCCGGGAAGCACGCTGCACATGAAAAATCACACTTGATGTGGTGATCGGCTCGCTGGACAATTACAGGTCCGAGGAGGTCACGTTCCAAGTGGCCTCGTTCAGCAGCGGATATCATGCTTTATTAGGGCGAGAGGCATTCACAATTTTCCAAGCCATACCCCATTACGGGTACATGAAGCTTAAAATGCCCGGGCCCAATGGAACCATCACCCTTGCCAGTGATCCGGACATAGCACTCCGCGCCGAAAACAAGATAGCCGCATTAGCCCTAGAGGCACTATCCGAAGCCCTAGCGGCGGAGGAACTCACTGCGTTGTGCTCTACGGTGAACAGGGATGATGTGATACTCGATAAGAGATCCAAGTCCACCTCTTTTAAACCAGCGGACGAAATAGTCAAATTCCAGGTCCATCCAACGGACCCAACAAAGACGGCCTCCATTGGGGCACAGTTAAACCCCGATGTAGACGCCGCATTACGAGAATTCCTTCGGGAGAATTGGGACATCTTTGCCTGGCATCCTTCAGATATGCCAGGAATCCCACGCAGATTGGCACAACACAGCCTAAACATCCTAAAAGGATTCAAGCCAGTCAAACAGGCTCTTTGGCGATTTTCCGAACCCAAAAGACAGGCAATGGGAGAGGAGCTAGCCAAATTATTTGAAGCCGGATTCATCAGAGACATCAAACATCCGGACTGGCTAGCAAACCTGGTGATGGTACCAAAGAAGGACAAATCCTGGCGCCTATGTGTCGATTTTAAAGACCTCAACAAGGCTTGCGCAAAGGATCCTTTCCCCCTTCCCTGCATCGATCAAATAATCGATGCTACTGCAGGTCACGATTCATTGTGCTTCCTCGACGCATACTCCGGCTACCATCAAATCAAGATGTTGGAGGCGGACCAAGCCGCAACGACATTCATTACTCCACACGGACCATTCTGCTTCAACACGATGCCCTTCGGACTCAAAAACGCCGGCGCAACATATCAGCGCATGATTCAGACATGTCTGGCTACCCAGATCGGCAAAACAGTAGAGGCATCACGTGAGCGGCGTGGTCGTCAAAACCAAACACGTCGAAACTCTAGTAGACGATTTGAGGCTCACATTCGACAACCTCCGAGCATATGACATTAAGCTGAACCCGGAAAAATGCGTTTTTGGCGTTCCAGCCGGAAAGCTCCTGGGCTTCATTGTATCCGGTAGAGGAATTGAAGCAAACCCAGCCAAGATCCGAGCTCTATCACAGCTGGATATTCCAAAAGACCTAAAAAAATACAAAAATTGACTGGATGCGTGGCGGCTCTAAGCCGCTTCATCTCCGTTTGGGAGAAAAGGCATTGCCCTCTATCGCCTCCTCGGCGCCGAACACCGAGTGGGCGGATCTGCCACTGCCAGACTCGAAGAAATAAAGGCCATATTGGCAACAAATCCGGTCCTGGCCGCGCCTAACCTGGGCGAACCAATGTTGTTATATATCGCGGCAACACATCAAGTTGTAAGCGCAGTGCTCGTCGTCGAATGGGAAACAGAAGGGTATAAATTCCCTCTTCAAAAACCAGTGTACTACGTATCCACTGTCTTAACTCCCTGCAAGTCCTGGTACCCGCATTATCAAAAGATAGCATACGCGGTGTTCATGGCATCTCGGAAGCTGCGACACTACTTTCAGGAGTGTTCGATAACAGTGGCCTCTGAAGTACTCCTCAACGACATCATAAACAACCGCGACGCGATGGGCAGGATTGCAAAATGGGCCATTGAGCTCTTACCATTTGACATAACCTACAAACCATGGCGAGCAATAAAGTCGCAAGTCTTGGCTGACTTCGTCGCTGAATGGACTGAAGCCGAACTCCCTAAAGAGTACGGCGCATACTCCAATTGGATCATGCATTTCGACGGCTCTAAAATGTTGGCCAGCTTGGGGGCTGGCATCGTTTTGACATCCCCAACCGGAGACACAGTCCAGTACATACTTCAGATAATGTACACGGACTCCAACAATGCCGAATATGAGGCCCTCCTACATGGTCTCCGGATGGCAATCTCCATGGGTATTCAACGCCTAGAGGTGCGCGGGGATTCAAACCTTGCAATATCCCAAGTAAATGGAGACTTTGACGCCAAGGATCCGAAAATGGCAGCCTACCGTAACGTTGTCTTAAAAATGTCAGCTCGGTTTGAAGGACTCGAATTCCACCACGTAGCGCGGGATAATAACCAGGCAGCCGACGTGTCGGCACGCATCGCGCGGCAAAAGCAGCGCCGTCCCTCAAACATCTTCCCGAGCGGCTCTTTAAGCCATCCGTAGTATGGGAAGAGGAGTCCGGAAACAACAATCCGGAACCAACCGCACCGCCCAACACCGAACATTCTGACACAACCGGTGGCTCAGCCAATGACATAACACCTTCCGCCCACGAAATAATGGCAGTCATTGCCCCGTGGACGGAACCATTCCTAGCCTACTTTATTAGGCAGGAACTTCCCGAAGACCAAAATGAGGCCCGTTGCATAGTTCGGCGATCTAAAGCCTACAAGGTCCATGAGGGGGAACTTTATAAGAAAAGCGCAACCGGAGTCCTTCAAAGGTGTATCTCCGAAGAGGAAAGGCGAAATCTTCTGGCGGAAATTCACGTCGGACTAGGCGGACACCACGCTGCAGCCTGGGCCCTTGTAGGTAAGGCCTTCCGTACATGATTTTATTGGCCAACGGCCCGGGCAGAAGCTCAGGACTTAGTCCAACGATGCGTCGGTTGTCAGCTCTTTGCTAATCAGAGCCACATGCCACCCACCGCCCTCAAAACTATACCCATCACCTGGCCGTTTGCGGTCTGGGGGCTTGACATGGTTGGACCCCTTAAAGGGGGGAACCCACAAGCAAAAATACCTATTGGTCATGGTGGACAAATTCACCAAATGGATAGAGGCCAAGCCAGTTAAAACGGCCGAATCCGGACCTGTGATAGACTTCATATCCGGGGTAGTACACCGTTACGGTGTCCCCCACAGCATCATCACCGATAACGGCGAGAACTTCACGACCGACGAGGTTAAACTCTGGTGCAAAAATATGGGCATTAAGCTCGACTACGCTTCAGTCTATCACCCTCAAACCAACGGTCAAGTTGAGCGAGCAAATGGTCTAATCATGGCGGCATCAAACCCAGATTAGTGCGGTCCCTTACGGAATCTAACACGCCTTTGGGTAGAGGAGCTCGACTCCATACTGGGGCTGCGGACCACGCCAAACCGTACTACGGATTCACACCATTCTTCATGGTATCGGCGCAGAGGCAGTTTTGCCTGCGATATAATTCATGACTCACCTCGAGTGCGCATATACGAAGAAAGAGAAGCCGAGTTGGATCGGCAGGACAGCTTGGACGCATTGGAGGAGGAGCGCGACGTGGCAAAGGCTCGTTCCGCATTCTATCAGCAGCATGCTCAAAGATATCAAAGCAGAGAAGTACGGGCTAAAACCTACAATGTTGGCGAACTAGTTCTCGCTGCGGACAAGAAAAAGGACAAACTCAAGCCCAAATGGGAAGGTCCTTCATCATCGACCAAGTCGACCGGCGGAGCATACCGCTCACAAACGCTTGTCGGACAACCGACTCGAGCCGAACCCATGGAACGCAGCCCGCCTCCGAAGATTCTATGCCTAGCGCCGGACTCAGAGTTTGTCTCCTTCCTCCGTCCACATTTTACACTTCAGTTGTCTTTTGTTTATCTCTTCTCTCCCACTTTTTTCATAAAGCCCTTGAGGGCCGATTTGTGCATTGTTCGCACACACTTGACGTGCTACCCGCACTCATTATACCTGGGGGCTTCTTTCACAGAAGCTTATTTATACAGGCTTTATGCCGAACACATGTGTCAAACTTCCGCATGTACCTTTTATTCACCATTATATGCATCGATATGACTTAAGTTTTGGCCAAGCTGGGTTGCTTGGCTCCTGTGCTTACCCCTACGTTCCCGATTGTTCGGCTAGGAGGTAAAGGAGCACCTCTGCGATTATTCTTGCGGGTCATTTGGATGTGTACCTCGGTGGGTGAAGCCGAAAGCTAAGCGTTCTTAAGGGAATATTCGGTCGGTGACTTGAAAGATGATTTCTTATTTACTTATTTATCTGCCCCGGATGTTTTTTTCGCTCTTTTCGCAGTCCGGACATGCACTTTAGGGCATGCCTCCCGAGAAAGGAACCCCTAACGGAACTATTCTCCACGGAAGATGTTTCTTACTAACCATGTAATATAACATAACTAGTTGGGCACTTGTGCGATAAAGCACTAATGACCCCTACGCTGGTCTCCATGCATGCCCGGTTTTTCATAACCGAGAAGGTATTCGGACACTCCGGACTCTAGGGTCCCGAGGTTGAAGCGAAAAGGTCGGCAAAGACAAACGATCTACAATCCGGCTAGAAGGCATTTTACATGTCAATTTAAATACATTGTCAAATCGACTGACTGTACTCCTCCTCAATCCCGTCTAACAGGTTGTCTAATTTACAGTTCCGTTGGGAATACTTAGCGGCCAATTCTACTTGACCGTACACTAAGCTCACAGGGATCTCCTTCCCATCGGGCCCCACAGGTCCGACCTCGGCCATGTGGTTCGGATCCGCCTTCTTGTACCGCGTCTTCACCATGGCCCAGGTGTAGGATCGGAAGTATGTCTAGAGGGGGGGTGATTAGACTACTTGACAACTTAAAAATTTAGCCTTTTGATTTGAGTAGTTTCTTAGCAAGTTCACAATGATAACCAAGTCAAGTATCACCCTACACATGCAATTCTAGAGTTATGGCAGCGGAAAGTAAGTTGCATGTATAGTAAATGAGAGGTGGAGAAGAGCAAACGCAATGGAGACACGGAGATTTTTTCTCGTGGTTCCGATAGGTGGTGCTATCGTCAATCACGTTGATGGAGACTTCAACCCACGGAGGGTAACGGCTGCTTGAGTCCACGGAGGGCTCCACCCACGAAGGGTCCACGAAGAAGCAACCTTGTCTATGCCATCATGGCTTACGCCCACGGAGGACTAGCCTTACTGGGGTAGATCTTCACGAAGTAGGCGATCTCCTTGCCCTTACAAACTCCTTGGTTCAACTCCACATCATGACGGAGGCTCCCAAGCGACACCTAACCAATCTAGGAGGCACCACCCTCCAAAAGGTAATAGATGGGGTTGGTGATGATGAACTCCTTGCTCTTGTGCTTCAAATGATAATCTCCCCAACACTCAACTCTCCTCACTGATTTGGCTGTGGTGGAGGAAGGGATTGAGTGGAAAGCAACTTGGAAAGACTAGAAATCAAGTTTCATATGGTGGGAGTGGAGCAACTTGATCTCAACACAAGGGTAGGTAGTTTTCTTCTCGAAATGTAAGGTAGGAGTGGTAGTTCTTTCGATGGCTCTCTCCATGAATGAAGAGGAGGTGGAGGGTATTTATAGCCTCCACACAAAATCCAACCGTTACACACATTTGACCAATCTCGGTCGGACCGAAGTTGACAACTCGGTGGGACCGAAAGTTCAAATCTTGTGAGCGTTGGGATTTTGAGTGGGACCGAAAATACAATCTCGGTTAGACCGATTCTTCCAAAGTCTAGGGTTTGCCAATCTCGGTGGGACCGACTTTCTCATCTCGGTGACACCGATTTGAGTCTGAAGATTCTGAAGCTTGGCAACACCATTTTCGAATGACCGAGTTTGGAATCGGAAAATCCGAGATTCTAGGGTTTTGGCTATATGGCTGAGGTGGTTCATCTCGGTGTGGTGAGTTTGGAATCGGTGGGACCGAGATTACTTATGAGTTTATGTTGGAATGAAAGATTGCTGATTGTTTGAGAGATAAATCATTAAGCACTTTAGAGCAACAGATCATCATCATAACCTCATCCCTTTTAATAGTATTGGCTTTCCTATGGACTCAATGTGATCTTGGATCACTAAACCAAAAATGGAGTCTTGAGCTTTTGCCAATGTTTTCCTTAGCATTTTGAAGGGCCCACATCATCGGTCATTGCCATACCCATATCCTTGAACTTTCGAAATATTCTCAAGAAATGATTAGTTCAATGATATATATGTTGTTATTAATTACCAAAACCACCGGGATTAGTTGCACTTTCAATCTCCCCTTTTGGTAATTGATGACAACATATAGATCAAAGCTTCGACAAATGATATAATCAATGAATAACATAAATCGCTTTGAGAAGTATGTGATAAGCAAGAGCTCCCCCTAAATTTGTGCATTATTTAAGATTTGCGTTTGAATGCAAATGCACAATCGATTAGGATCATGGGTTACTCTTCCATGTCACATACATCTTGGTGGAGCGCACAAAATGATAAGAATGAATAGCATGCACCCAATCACCAAGACATGAGTAGATGATCATACAAGATATGAATGGAATATGATAAGCATCAAGCACTCATTAAGCACAGTATGATCAAGCACTCATCAAGATAGAGCAAACGTAGTATCAAACACACGAAGTATCTCAAAGAACTCAAAAAGTATCTCAAAGAAAACCGCAAACGAAAGAGCAAAAACGAACACTCTCTCTCTCGAAGCCCTATGATCTATACAATTTCTCCCCCTTTGGCAACAAGTTACCAAAAAGTTCAAAAGGTATAGAGCTAATCGTCACTCGGGACTCTGCTGGCGGCTCCTGTCTGCGTCGATGGAGTGGAGATAGCTGCATCTCGACAACGCTGCTGAAGTCTGTGGAGCTGGAGGAGTGGATCTTGGAGCTGGTCTTTGGAACCGACGGAGCTGTAGGAGGTCTTGATGTAGTAGCCCAGGATCGACCTTTGGAATAGCAGCTGATCTGGGCTTTGTGGGCCTGCAGCAGCTGCTCATAGTCATCTGGACCATGTCACCTTCCATCTCCTTCATAAGTTCGCCTTCTCCTCTTAGCTTCCTCGATATCTCGCATCAAGCTTGTTGACGGTGACTGCACTTGATCGACAGCGTCGAGCATGGAACTTATCCTCAACGATCCTCTCAAGGCTCTCCCGAGATTGCACTATCTTTGGCCAAAGCGTAGCTCAATTCTCTCGAGTGGCTTCAAGAAGTTGTTCTGCAACACTCTTGGGCTTTCTGCTGCTTCCTTCTCGGCTTTAGCTTGTTTGGCAACTTCGGACTTAGCATGTCCTTCTACAGGCGTGGGAGCATTCTCGGTCATCACAACCTCGTTGTCTTCATGTTCAGAGCTGCAAGTGGCAAGTGGGGTCTATCCAACGGTAGGTGTCCGTGCCAAACTTGGCATTAATGAGCATCTGAATATGCGGAGCAAACCCACACGACCTCTTTTGGTGTTGTCTGTCCTCTTGATAGTCTCAACTATCGGTCCATCACCTTAAAAGGTGTCTTCGATCTAGGATGTGCAGCATGTTGATAGAGTACCCTCTTATCATGCGGTGGTCCCCGACTTAGGCATCAAGGTATGCCTCGAGAATGGTGTTGGTGGTTGGGAGACACACTGAAGGTAGTAGACTGATCCAAGCTTCCAAATCTCTACATCCTTCTCATCAACCTCATTATACATGTTCTTCATTGACTCGTGATTTTTCTTGAATGCCATACACATCAATGTCATCTTCCCTTGAAGCAGGTGCATTCAGCAATGCTCTCCATTCCTCAATCAGACTGAAATCTACGCCCATACATCATCCATACAATCCGCCATCGGATAGAAGTGTGCGGTGGCATAGAAGCGCATGATCATCTCATCGTTCGAGCGATCGACCGACCAACAAACTCTGCAATCCCACAAGCGGTGAAGCTTTCGTGCACATGTGGGAAATAGTCTCTGTGCTCTTCTTTGTCGATGTAATTCCGGTCCACGATCTGGTGTCGGCAACAATTGGCTTCTTGTCCATGAGCTTTGTCTCATAAAAGTCTTGTTGCTCTCTTGTGTGGAATCTTGAGTCAAGCTGCTGTTCTTCTCCCTTTGGCATATGGATCTGTTTGCCTCCATAGCTCGAGTCCTTTGTCCTTTCTCTCCTTCATATTTTCAGCTCGAGGATGAGCTTCATTATGAATGGCAGTTTTGTCTTAGCTTGAGCAGAACATGAGCCTCATCATCGATTCTGCGGTGGCACATTGTCCTTTTCTTCTCTGAAGCTGGAATATTTCTCACAGTCTTCTGGGCTTGGCAGCTGGTTTGGCTTGGGCTGCCTTTCTTTGGAGCTGAAGGCTTAGCTTTAGGAGGTGCTCTCGCCTACGATGGCATCACCCATCAACTTCGCTTACGAGGTGGTGAGGTGCTTCCTCATCGAATCATCATCATCATCGCGATCTCTTCATGAACTTTCCTCTTCCTCTTGGAAGTCTTCTTGATTTTCTTTGGAGGTTTCTTCCATCTTTGAGCTTCAGGCTGTGATGGATTTCTTGACCTTCTTGGTGCCTTTATTAGTTTGTTGCCCTTGATGCTCTTTGGCAACCACTTTCCTCTTTGGCTTAGGCGTTATTTCCTCATCGCAATGAAATCTGAATCTTCCTCATCTCGAGTTCCTCTTCCTCCTGGCCACAGTGGCAGCAGCAGCGATCCACTTGGAGTGCTTCTCTCTCCATCATCTGAAAAACTGCTTGCTACGGACTTGTAGCTGCCTCTGGAATCTCAACTGGCATCTCAGACCTGTTCTGACTGTCACTTCCTTCAAACATGTCTGACAACCTGTGAATAGAGTGGGTATGGGCAGAATAGAAGAGTTATCACAAACTGCAGAGGATTTTGCAAAAAAAATGAGTTTAAACTTTAGATTTAGGTTTTCACAAAAGACATGTCGGTCTGACCGAGTCTATCAATTCGGTGAAACCGAAACGCCTAAACAGACCACATACACCACTTTCGGTTGGACCGAAATGGGTTTCGGTCTAGCCGAGACAGTTAGGGTTTCACTAAATCTTCACTTGGTCTTACCGATTTGCACAACTTCGGTTTCACGAAAGCGTGCGGTCTAATGGCAGAGGCCAAATCGGTCGATCGAAAATGCGAGAATCGGTCACACCGAGATGTGTTCGGTGAAACCTAACCTAAAATTTTCACTCGAAATTTGTTCTATGATCTAAATAGCTGGATAGGGACATCTCAAACTTGGCAAGAATCATGGCAACACCTATCGTGCATAGAATCAGCGATTGGAACACGAGAGGGATGAAGCTCACCCAATGCGGTGGAGCTTCACTACGGCGGCAACGGTGCAGTGCGAAGGACCGTTGACGGCGATGGAGACCATGGCGAGGGCGCCTGAGCGACGGCGGAGGCGATCCGTAGACCAAGGCGACGGCAGCGAAGAGTTTTGAGGCGAAGCATTTGAAGAAGTAATCAGCGCTCGTCCTCGAGTATATATACTCTTGGTTGTCGGTGGGACCGAGTTTACAAACTTCGGTGGGACCGAGATGGTTAGCTGCGTGCGATTACACACATCGATCACGCCGAAGATTGAAACTTCGGTTTCACCGAGGTGAAAACCTAGATCAATCCAAGTGATCTCGATGCATCCGATTTGATATATCGGTTTGACGAAAGTACTTAGAAGGTTTTGGAAGTTAGGCTTTTGACGGATCGGTGGCTCGAGTGCTCCTCACTCGATCTCGTCCAAAAAGTCTTGTTCAAAGTTTGTGATATAAGCATGAATAGAGTTTGAGACAAGAAAGCATAGATAGCTAGGGGAAAAACTTAGGCATTCTTGTCCATCCATTTGGTCAAAAAGAAAGAAAAACATAAAGACCAAAGCAACAAATGGATGTCCTCGAATGGATAAAATCATGCATCCAACATGCTCACACAATAAGATAGCAAATGAAATATGTGTCAAACATGCACAAACAAAACACTAACAGCTAGCACGCAGTTTAGCGATGACTAGGTCATCTATATATGAGTATATTGACTTAGGAGTCAAATGAGAACATTTGATCATAGGTCATACTCATCGTTTAAGCACAAGTGGGGTTACCACTTTTCCATAAAGCATTAATGTGTTCACATCATTAGGAGATGCTTTAGCTCATTTCTTTAGAGCAAAGCTCCCCCTTGATGTGAGAACCCCTTTTAAAGGGTCAAACTAACCTTGGGTTGTCGTTGAAGACTTCATGTAGATGTTGAAGATGTGGATGCTCAATGTTGATGAAGATCATCAAGAGTTGGGAGCAATCCTTTGGATTGGGCACTTTCAATACCTACATGGGTTAGTCCCACAAGGAACAAACAAGAATATCCATGGACATAGATTGAAGTTCATAATAGATGATGTCCATGAAAGCAATGATTACCTTGTCCCTTGACTTACCAACATGAGGGTTTGTGACTCCATGAACTAGTGCAAGATGTGGAAGTTGATTGCACAAGTCCTTGCCAAAATGAATATGAGTGAAGTATATTGGCGGAGTCACCCTCAAGAACCTTCTAGTTCTTCTTCTTGAATCCACATCATCTTGATGGGAATCCTTGGGGTAGTAGTTGAGCTCGTTGAAGTAGAACTTGAAGTTGCCTTGGGAACCCACTTGACCATGGCCTTGGGTGCTTCAATGAATGCATCAATCTCCTCTTGAAGCTTGTCCTTGCCTTTTAGCTTGTGGTCTTGTGGTGGAAAGTCATCTTGAGCTTGTTCCTCATTGGAAGAAGTAGGATCATACTTCTTCTCTTGAGAGACAAACTTTGGAGTGGGATATTGACCTTCTTCCCATTCAACACCCTCGGCGTTGAACTTTCGCTCAAAACCAATTCCTTGATTCTTCGGTGTCTTCCTTGCTTGCGAACAATTTCCTCAAAGCTCTTGCTTCCGGCAAGACTTTTGTAGACACCTTTCTCTATAATCCCTTTCAAAAGACTATTTTCTTGCTCAAGTGAAACTTGGCTTGAAACATTGTTAGTGGAATCAAGAGAATTACTAGAAGCAACAACATTTGATTTAACATGATTATTGTTACTACTAGATGAAGAATTTTTCTTATGCTTGTCATGCTTAGTTTTAATAGGTGGCAAGAAATTGGACAAGAGAAGTCGTTTGGCAAGATATGAAGAACTCTTCTTTCGAAGATCGTCATTGATAGCTTTTAGAAACTCATGCTCTTGCTCTAGATTGAGCTTCTCGAAGCGTAGCTTCTCATGAGATCTTAGGAGCTCTCTATGATCTTCTTGAGTTGTTTCATGAGCTAACTTAAGAGTGTTTAGTTCTTTAGTTAGGCGCTCAATCTCCTTCATAGCATTGTCATTCGACTCATCTCGACTATAAAGACTACTAGCATGTTCATCATTACTAAGCTCACTAGATTTATCATGTAAAGCTCATCTTCACCAAGCAAGTCATCCTCATCACTATCAAAGTCAATGAACTCAGGATGTGTTACCTTGGGGCCTTTTGCCATGAAGCATCTTCCAATTCCCTCATTTGGTGAATCAAATATGTCATAGGAGTTGGAGTTGGAGGATACGAGAGCAAGACCGCAACACCTTCATCTTGATGTATTCGGAGTTGGAGTGATAGCTTCTTTGGAGTGATTGCCGAGTCGGGCGGAAACCCATTCACCAACATGAGCTTGATGTTTTCTTCTTGTGTAGCTCCTTGATGACTTGTCCTTCCTTTCCGAATCCTTGCTTCTCGAGAGGATCTTCGTTCATAACGATCATCTTTACTCCTTCTCTCTTTCGAGGCGACTCTTCTCTTGAGCTTCTTCTTCTTGGAGATTCTTCTCTTCTCTTGTGGGAGTCGAACACTCATTTGAGTAGTGTCGGGTCTTCCACAATTGTAGCAGTTTCGATCACGACTAGAAGATCTCCTTTCATCATATGATCTAGACTTTGAGCTTCTTTCCTTGCTTCTACTCTTGTAGAATTTGTTGAAGTTCTTCACCATTAGGCTTATCTCTTCATTGGAAACTAGCTTGTCACTTGAGGATGTGGGAGCTTCAACTGCAGCTTTGTAAGCACCGCTTGACTTGTTGTGAAGCTCTTCTTTATCTTTAAGTGTCATCTCATGAGCAACAATCCTTCCAATGACTTGGTAGGCTTGAGATCTTTGTAGTTTGGCATCATTTGGATCAAAGTGCACACGGTGTCATACTTTCCATCAAAGCTCGAGAATCTTCTTGATGATGAATCGGTCGGTCATTTCTTCGCTTCCTAAACCTGCCATCTCATTGGTGATGAGAGCAAGCCTAGAGTACATTTCAGCGACTCCTTCACCTTCCTTCATCTTGAACTTGTCAAGTGACCTTGAAGAACATCTAGCTTTGATTCCTTCACGGACTCGGTACCTTCGTGCATTTCGACCAAAGTATCCCAAATCTCTTTTGCATTCTCAAGGCGGCTGATCTTGTTGAACTCCTCGGGACACAAAGCATTGAAGAGAATGTCACAAGCTTGAGCATTGTTACGTAACATCCATAACTCATCCATGATAGCTTCGCGATCCGGAACTTTTCCTTCCTCGAAGAACTCACCTTGCAAGCCAACACAAATAATGCCCCATGCGGCGAGGTTATGTCCAAGAATATGCATTTTCATTTTATGCTTCCAACTAGCAAAGTTTGAACCATCAAAGTAAGGACCTCTCTGAAAATTACCCTCACTAGGCGCCATACTCTCCTAGGTTGTGAAACCAAGCTTATGGAGTCAATGCAATGGAAACCAATCCAATGGAGACCAAAGCTCGATACCACTTGTAGGATCGGAAGTATGTCTAGAGGGGGTGATTAGACTACTTGACAACTTAAAAATTTAGCCTTTTGATTTGAGTAGTTTCTTAGCAAGTTCACAATGATAACCAAGTCAAGTATCACCCTACACATGCAATTCTAGAGTTATGGCAGCGGAAAGTAAGTTGCATGTATAGTAAATGAGAGGTGGAGAAGAGCAAGCATAATGGAGACACGGAGATTTTTCTCGTGGTTCCGATAGGTGGTGCTATCGTCAATCCACGTTGATGGAGACTTCAACCCACGGAGGGTAACGGCTGCTTGAGTCCACGGAGGGCTCCACCCACGAAGGGTCCACGAAGAAGCAACCTTGTCTATGCCATCATGGCTTACGCCCACGGAGGACTAGCCTTACTCGGGGTAGATCTTCACAAGTAGGCGATCTCCTTGCCCTTACAAACTCCTTGGTTCAACTCCACATCATGACGGAGGCTCCCAAGCGACACCTAACCAATCTAGGAGGCACCACCCTCCAAAAGGTAATAGATGGGGTTGGTGATGATGAACTCCTTGCTCTTGTGCTTCAAATGATAATCTCCCCAACACTCAACTCTCCTCACTGATTTGGCTGTGGTGGAGGAAGGGATTGAGTGGAAAGCAACTTGGAAAGACTAGAAATCAAGTTTCATATGGTGGGAGTGGAGCAACTTGATCTCAACACAAGGGTAGGTAGTTTTCTTCTCGAAATGTAAGGTAGGAGTGGTAGTTCTTTCGATGGCTCTCTCCACGAATGAAGAGGAGGTGGAGGGTATTTATAGCCTCCACACAAAATCCAACCGTTACACACATTTGACCAATCTCGGTCGGACCGAAGTTGACAACTCGGTGGGACCGAAAGTTCAAATCTTGTGAGCGTTGGGATTTTCAGTGGGACCGAAAATACAATCTCGGTTAGACCGATTCTTCCAAAGTCTAGGGTTTGCCAATCTCGGTGGGACCGACTTTCTCATCTCGGTGACACCGATTTGAGTCTGAAGGTTCTGAAGCTTGGCAACACCATTTTCGAATGACCGAGTTTGGAATCGGAAAATCCGAGATTCTAGGGTTTTGGCTATATGGTGAGGTGGTTCATCTCGGTGTGGTGAGTTTGGAATCGGTGGGACCGAGATTACTTATGAGTTTATGTTGGAATGAAAGATTGCTGATTGTTTGAGAGATAAATCATTAAGCACTTTAGAGCAACAGATCATCATCATAACCTCATCCCTTTTAATAGTATTGGCTTTCCTATGGACTCAATGTGATCTTGGATCACTAAACCAAAAATGGAGTCTTGAGCTTTTGCCAATGTTTTCCTTAGCATTTTGAAGGGTCCACATCATCAGTCATTGCCATACCCATATCACTGAACTTTCTGAAATATTCTCAAGAAATGATTAGTTCAATGATATATATGTTGTTATTAATTACCAAAACCACCTGGGGATTAGTTGCACTTTCACCAGGCCTCCCTGGCGCCTTGACGGCAGGCCGATATCTTCCATAAATGGAAGCGCTGCCATGCTCCCTAAAGCTTCTCCGCAAGCTCTCCAAGGCCCTCGGGTAGAGAGGCGGACGGCCATAAGGCCTGGGCGACGCCATTCATCACCTGCCGAACACGTTCGAGCAGTTGCACCAGCTCGGGAAGATGGTCACCCGTTGAACCGGGCATTTCCTCCGCAGGGCGACCTGTGAGCACACCTACAGACATATTTCTGTCAATCGAATCCCTCGCCGAACTCTTCTTTTCAAAAGAGTTTGCTCAAGCACTTACTGTAGATGCCGCGACGACGCCGCTGATTCTCCTTCACGGAGCCAGACAGCTGGGCCCGAACACCTTTCAGCTCTTCTCCCAGCTAGGTGTGGGCATCTTGGAGTTTGTTCCTCTCCTGCTGCACCTTCATAAGCACCCTCTCACCGGCCTTCAGCTGGCGCAGTAGCTGTTGCTTGTCCGGATCTAGTCCGGCGCCCTCTACAAAATTATTGTCAGACTTATACGCACGCCGCACACCATAAAACATTTTTGAAATATGTGTTACCGGAGGGGGTCTCTGTGTCTCCTCCTACGGCGGCTAGTGCAGCCTCAAGTTGGGCCTTGCACTCTTGAAGCTCCTGAGACAATTGGGTATTCTTCTCCGTAAGATCCTGCATATTGAATGATCCTTAAATCAGTTATTCTACACTACTTTAAGTCTCGGGGGCTACTGGCATACATAACTATTAAATCCCTTACCCGTATGTCTTTTACATACTGCTCGGTGGCTCTGGTTAAACCATCTTGAGCGGCACGGAGGTGCGCGTCTCCCGCGTTAAAGGCATTCAACGCCTCCGGGGAGAAACACGCATCGTGAAGAACTGTCCGGCGGCGCCTATGCTTCATGATGCTCTCCACCTCAGACCTGGTGGCGGACAGCTTGTCGGCATCCTCCGTTGGAGGAGTATCCGGCTCGCGCCTTGCGCTCGCCTCCCTCTCCGGACCAGGTGTTGGAGCCTGGCTGGCGGAAGCTTGGTTGGCAACCTCTCCGGGCACAGTCTGGCGAGCGCTCTTTCTCCTGGAAAAGTCATGAGAATTAATACACCTCCTAGGAATCTTTTTCCTAAACAACGGTCGTGAGCTATACCGTTGCAGTGACGTTTCGATTCGCACCGCACCCCTCTTCCGCCTGCTAGGCCGGACTGACCCTTGTTGGTCAGCCGCCACGGGTTCGGCTTCCCGCCTTGAAGGCACCTCCTGCAAGACACCGTTGTATACGGTGGTCAGAAATACGCAAGGATGAAGTAATGGTGTCAGGACTCCGGTCATAATTACATGGGAAGCCAGAGATAAGCCGGGGTAGTCAGCCGTAATGGCGACTAGAGCATTGTCCATGCTAAGCTGGTGGAACACCCCGTCGATCAGCTCCACCTTTATAACCGAATCCTCTTCGAAGGCCGGATCAAGGGATCTTCTCGGATCCTCGGGTTGTGGAGCCGGACTGTGTATGTCCTTCACATCCCGGCGCAATTCCTGCGTCGAAAATCATAAAGTAAGGCGCTTAACTTTGAAAACACGGATCGTATGAGCAAGCGTCCGCTTACCCAGCTCCGAGGGTTATTCATGGAGAATCCATTCAAGGGGCTCGTTTGGAGGAAGTCCTCCTTCTCCCCCTTGTACAGGCCGGACAGAATCCTCACCAGATCTGCGGCCGATCCCGGCCCCTTGCGGCCATGACGGGTGGCATCATTCTCCCCGTTGAAATCCCACATGGGGTGGCCCCTATATTGGAGCGGCTGCACCCCTCGCATAATGCACGTGGCCATGACTCCAATCATGGTCAATCCGAATGTGCCGACAACCTTATCCGCCCATCAAATAATGGGCGCTCTGTCTTCCTCTGTTGAGGGCTCATGGTGCCAACTTAGGCGTTTCTTGAGAGGAGCCTTGCTGAACTCCGGAGGCTGATCCAAAGCTGGGTCGGCGGTGGAGCATCTTCCACATAAAACCATTCCGAGGGCGGTCTTGGACGCCTTCTTTGGGGTTCGGATAGATATCCGTCCGGCGATCGCCATATTTCGGCTCCGCCCACTTGATATATCGACCCCTCGCGAGAACGGGGTACGAGGCAAAACAATCTCTTCCACAGCGCGAAATGGGGCTCGATGCCCAAAAACAGCTCATAGAGAGCTACGAAACCCGCGATGTGCAGAATGGAGGCGGGAGTGAGGTGATGAAGCTGGAGCCCGTAGAACTCCAGAAGCCCCCGGAGAAACGGATGTATGGGAAACCCGAGCCCCCTTACTAGATAAGGGACGAAGCACACCGCTCTCCTTTGGAGGGACTAGGGGTGGCCTTCGCTTGCTTTCCACCTTTGTAGGTGGCCAGCCCGACTCGAACCGGGACCATAAAGGCCAAAGGAAGGTATCCCTCCGCTTGGAGCGTCACCAGCTCGTTGTGCGGAACTGAACATCTCCTCCAATCTCCTGGCTGAGGGCTAGGAGCGCGAGAGGAGGAGCCGCGTCGATGGTCCATGATGGAGTGGATTTTTTGTCAGAAGCGCTCCGATGAGTACTCGCGGAAGGAAGATGGTGTGATTTGGAGCTGGATTCTTGCCTCTCTTATAGGCAGATTATTTGCGCAGCTAGGGGGTAAAATATAAAAATACCCTGGCCTTTCGCACTCGTGCGACACGTGGAAGAGGGCCATTATTGGGCGTGGAAGCCAAGGAGCGCAACATTTGTAAGGAAGCCGGACACTATTCGGCAAGCACATGGAATTTGTAGGAGAACCCGCCTTGCAACTCCGAAGACAATATACGCGCCGGACTCGTCATCATTGAAGCCTGGTTAAAGGGGCTCTTGAGGAGTCTGGGTGGGGGTGTCCGGATCGCCGGACTATCATCATCGGTCGGACTCCAAGACTATGAAAATGCAAGATTGAAGACTTCGTCCCGTGTCCGGATGGGACTTTCCTTGGCGTGGAAGGCAAGCTTGGCGATACAGATATGTAGATCTCCTACCATTGTAACCGACTCTGTGTAACCCTAGCCCTCTCCGGTGTCTATATAAACCGGAGGGTTTTAGTCCGTAGGACGAACAACCATTACAACAATCATACCATAGGCTAGCTTCTAGGGTTTAGCCTCCTTGATCTTGTGGTAGATCCACTCTTGTACTACCCATATCATCAATATTAATCAAGCAGGAGTAGGGTTTTACCTCCATAGAGAGGGCCCGAACCTGGGTAAAAACATTGTGTCCCTTGTCTCCTGTTACCATCCGCCTAGACGCACTGTTCGGGACCCCCTACCCAAGATCCGCCGGTTTTGACACCGACAATGGGCTTCCTCAAAAGTGCCCTAGGTCTTCATGAGCAAGCAAGTTGGATGCACACCCACTTAGTTTCTTTTGTTGAGCTTTCATATATTTATAGCTCTAGTGCATCCGTTGCATGGCAATCCCTACTCACTCACATTGATATCTATTAATGGGCATCTCCATAGCCCGTTGATACGCCTAGTTGATGTGAGACTATCTTCTCCTTTTTGTCTTCTCCACAACCACCATTCTATTCCACATATAGTGCTATGTCCATGGCTCATGCTCATGTATTGCGTGAAAGTTGAAAAAGTTTGAGATTATTAAAGTATGAAACAATTCTTGGCTTGTCGTCGGGGTTGTGCATGATTAAATACTTTGTGTGATGAAGATAGAGCAACAGCCAGACTATATGATTTTGTAGGGATAACTTTCTTTGGCCATGTTATTTTGAGAAGACATGATTACTTTGATTAGTATGCTTGAAGCTTCACCATTTTTCATGTTAATATGAACTTTTATTTTGTATCATTTGGATCTGAACATTCATGCCACAATAAAGAAAATTACATTGAGAATTATGCTAGGTAGCACTCCACATCAAAAATTCTCTTTTATCATTTACCTACTTGAGGACGAGGAGGAATTAAGCTTAGGGATGCTTGATACGTCTCCAACGTATCTATAATTTTTGATTGTTCCATGCTATTATATTACCCCTTTTGGATGTTTATGGGCTTTATTTTACACATTTATATCATTTTTGGGACTAACCTACTAACCGGAGGCCCAGCCCGTATTGCTAATTTTTGTTTTTTCCTATTTCAGTATTTCGAAGAAAAGGAATATCAAACGGAGTCCAAACGGAATGAAACCTTTGGGAGCGTGATTTTTGGAACGAACATGATCCAGCGGACTTGCAGTGCAAGTCAAGAAGCAGTCGAAGCTTCCACGAGAGAGGAGGGCGCGCCCCCTATCTCGTGGGCCCCTCGGGCATCCACCGACGTACTTCTTCCTCCTATATAAGCCTACGTACCCCGAAAACATCCAGGGAGAAGACGAGACACAATTTCCACCATCGTAACCTTCTGTATCCGCGAGATCCCATCTTGGAGCCTTCGTCGACGCTCCGCCAGAGGGGGAATCGACCACGGAGGGCTTCTACATAAACATCCTTGCCCCTCCGATGAGTTGTGAGTAGTTTACCACAGACCTACGGGTCCATAGTTATTAACTAGATGGCTTCTTCTCTCTTTTTGGATCTTAATACAATGTTCTCCCCCTCTCTTGTGGAGATCTATTCGATGTAAACTCCTTTTGCAGTGTGTTTGTCGGGATCCGATGAATTGTGGGTTTATGATCAAGTTTATCTATGAATAATATTTGAATCTTCTCTGAATTCTTTTATGTACGATTGAGTTATCTTTGCAAGTCTCTTCGAATTATCAGTTTGGTTTAGCCTACTAGATTGATCTTTCTTGCCATGGGAGAAGTGCTTAGCTTTGGGTTCAATCTTGCGGTGTCCTTACCAAATGTGTAAAGGGTTGCAAGGCACGTATTGTATTGTTGCCATCAAGGATAACAAGATGGGGTTTATATCATATTGCTTGAGTTTATCCCTCTACATCATGTCATCTTGCTTAATGTGTTACTCTGTTCTTATGAACTTAATACTCTAGATGCAGGCAGGAGTCGGTCGATGTGTGGAGTAATAGTATTAGATGCAGGCAGGAGTCGGTATACTTGTTGCGGACGTGATGCCTATATACATGATCATGCCTAGATAATCTCATAAGTATTCGCTTTTCTATCAATTGCTCGACAGTAATTTGTTCACCCACCGTAATACTTATGCTATCTTGAGAGAAGCCACTAGTGAAACCTATGGCCCCCGGGTCTATCTCTTATCATATTTGCTTTCAATCTATTTTTATTTGCATCTTTACTTTTTGCATCTATATTATAAAATACCAAAAATATATTTATCTTATTATCTCTATTAGATCTCACTTTCACAAGGGGCCGTGAAGGGATTGACAACCCCTTTATTGTGTTGGTTGCGAGTTCTTTGTTTGTTTGTGTAGGTGCGTGGGACTTTTGAGGAGCCTCCTACTAGATTGATACCTTGGTTCTCAAAAACTGAGGGAAATACTTACGCTACTATTGTTGCATCACCCTGTCCTCTTCGAGGAAAACCAACGCAAGCTCAAGACGTAGCAATAGGATATCAAACACCATGAACATAAATATCGTGGAGGCTATGTTGGTTTCGAATCAACTAAATGCGTGAACATGTGCCAAGTCAAGCAACTCGAGTCATTCAGAGGGAGATGACATACTATCACACTACATCATAGCCACTTTAATGCATGTTGACACTCAAGATAAATCATTATCCACTCCTAGCTATTTAAGCATGACATGAGCAACTATAATGTCTAATTGTCATCACAAACATGTTTACTCATAATAAACTGAATCAAGAATGATGGGTTAAATATATTTAAAAAAACTACAGGAGTTCATACCAGCTTTCCTTCACCTCAATCACTTCATAAAATCATCGTCATTATTTCCTTCCGCTTGCACGACCGAATGATATGAAAATAATAATAGTGCAAGTGTGTCGTGGAGTAAGCTGGAATCTGCAAAGATTTTATTCAAAGGAGAAGACAAGGTAATACATGCTATTTATTAGATCATCAATAATGCATATGAGAGCCACTCAACAATTTCATCATGGTCTTCTCCTGACGACAACTCAAAGAAAAGAAAAGAATTTCAGAGAAACACACCGATTTTTTTTGGAGTTTTTGTTTTTTTAAGGAAGCAAAGGAAGACCGAAAAACCTTTTTGGGTTTTCCTTTTAATACTACATACTAAACAAGAACGAAAATACGAAATGAAACGAGAAATGTTTTTGGATTTTCAAAGTTTTTCAAAACATAAGAAGAAAGCGAAAATAAAACTAACATGGATATACAATGAAAAAGGATGAACACCGACAACTGGAATGAATCTCATGAATATAATGTCGGTGAGAAATACATACTCCACCAAGCTTAGGCTTTTGGCCTAAGTTGGTCTACGGCCATGGGTCGAAGTATCCTTCTCCTGGATAGTGTTGGGGCTCCTGCGGGTCCCACTGATAAACGGATCCTGCGGATCCCACTAGTAAATAGGCTCTGCGGCCGCTTCGGTCTCAGGTGCCGGCTGGGGTGCAGGGGACAGTGTCAGGCCCCAATAGGCGTAAATATCCTCCGGCATAATAGTGTACCTGCCTCAAAAGAGATCGAACAAGGAAGGTGCAGGCAGAGTAATAGTCTCATGGGTATCCTGACTGAACATCGGGTTATACCAAAATCATGGCGTGCCAACGTCAATAAAGTCATGCCCAACCATGCTAGTGTAATCAATGTGCTTAACAGGTAAAAGCTTCTCTTCAATCTCATTGTTCTTAATAGGAATCTCAAAATGTTTAGAGAGGCAACAAGCATAAATGCCACCCTAAATAACTCCCTTCGAGCGGTTAGTGTGTAACCGTCAAGCAATCATAGCACCCAAACTAAAAGTTATATCGCTGTAAAGAGCATGGCGCAAAATAGCAAGGTCAGGCGAGCTGAGTGATCCACTCTCCCATCGTCCAGTCAAACACCTCCAGGAAAATAATGAGTAGTAATGCAAAACAGGAAAATGTAAGCCAGTGACCCTAGCCTCAGAAACTCCTCTACACTCCCCCCCACAGTAACTTCAGATATGAAATATGCAACATCACGAGGATGTGGCTCTATTGGTCTACCCTCAGATGGAGTCAAGCAAGGCTCACAAGACTCATCAAGTTCATCTCTCTAGGAATATCATATAAGTTGAATGTAATAGTGGGTGGCTCTCTCCTAGAGTGGAAATGAAAACTTTGCACGAAAGTATTTGTGAGGAGAAGGTACTGATCAAACTTATCTTCAAGGAAGGGGATGATGTCGGTGTTGTTCGCCAAGTGATAAAAGTTGTCGAAAATTCCCGCATCCCTCAAGAATGTGTTGCACGGCCATTCACATGGCCGCACCTCAGTTGTGCGAGTAAGGTGGTATTTGGGCTTCGGAGCCTCCTTAGGACTCCGGCTCTAAGATCCTCTCAACCTCCACTTGAGCATTTTATTTTTTTATTTTTTTGTGACTCAAAATAAAAGTGAACAAAACTTAACCAAATTGATAGCAACTACTCCTTCAAGTGTCTAGAGGTTATATCATGCATCAAACCTACTTTAGAACATATAAATTTGACATGCAAGCTGAAAAACATGGTCACCACAGCAGCAAAAATTTGCAATATATAAAGAACTAGAACGAAAACTAATTGGACCATTGGAGGAGTCACATACCAAAGATTAATCGCCCAAAACAATTTGGGAAACAGAGTTCCAAGCAAGGAGATCAAAAATTGCACGCAAAGGAGCAAGAACACGGGTTGGAACAAGCTAGTGATTTTTTCCAAAGGAAGAAGAAGGGAGTGGGCGGCTGGGATAAGTGAGTGGGTCCCTGTGGGACCCACAAGCCCACTAGGCACACCATGTGAGCTTCTGGCTCACAAGTGCGCCCCCCTGGGGTGTGTTTTGTGCCCAAAATTCTCAAATATTCTACAAAAGATGGATCCTCCCACCTCTCCCACCTCTCTCTCTCCCTCTCTCTCCCACTCCACCATGACCCAACTACTGATTTCCATGGCAATATCTAGCTTTGCTCATGATGGAAGGACTCTTGCATTGGGATTTTGCACCAGGCCTTGCCCTTACAGATCAGGTGAGAAGAAGGTTTGGCTCCAACGTCCACTTTTCCCCCTCACGGGATGTCAAGGGATTCGTCTTGGTGGTCTTGTTTTCTTCGGCCTCTTTCCCTCTTTTGTGGATTCAGTTGGGATTGCACTCCAATGTAGCATTGGAGGTTTGAGCTCTGATTTCAAAGTGGTTCAAATCAACTCTCGCTCATTCAGATTTTCAGTGGCAAACAATAAGGTGGTTCATCTATGGGCTCACAGATAGAATTTTGCCGGATTTTATTTGCCAGTTTCACCTTTTCAGTGGTTGTATTAATAAAGCCCCTATCGTCGACTCTAATTGGCACGCGGATGAAAGCCTACAGGAATTATCTGATTGACAACTAGTGGCTATAAAATCATCTAACAATTATCTGATCCACTGAAGATTGGCTACTCCTCGGAGATTTTTAACTATATATGATCACCTGATAACCGAAACATGTCGGGCGGGAACACACAGGATATGTTCACCTTGGATGACTTCATTCGTGAGCAAGAGCTAACTGAACTACCTATCAAAGGGCGTTCCCACACCTGGTCAAATAAACAGCAAACCCTCTCTTGGAACAATTGGACTGGTTCTTCACAACACTTAACTGGACCCACTCCTTTCCCAACACTTTGGTGAATCCTCTGGCTCGCCCTATATCTGATCGTATTCCATGCTTGGGTAATCATTAAAACCAAGATACCCAAATGCAAACTGTTTCGATTTGAAACCTACTGGATTGCCCACCCTGGGTTCATGGAGGTGGTTGAGCAAGCATGGAATAAACCCATCAGAGATGGAAAAAGTAACAATGCTGCTTGTATCCTCTATCAAAACCTTAAAGCAGTTCGCAATGCCCTTACACATTAGAGTAAAAACATATCTAGATTGCAAGTGGCCATGGACAACACGAACAAGGCTATCTTTGAGCTTGACTCCATTAAAGAATAGAGACCCCTAACTACGCCAGAACACAAGTTTCATCGAATACTTAAAGGCCATATCCTCAATCTGCTGCAATACTAGAGAGAGTGCTGGAAGAAGACATGCACAATCCGTTGGATCAAGTTTGGTGGTGAAGACACCAAATTCTTCCAAACGGTTGCAACTAAGAGATATAGACGTAATTGTATATCCACCCTCAAAACTTCTGCTCGGGTGACTTTTGAAGACCATGCTGGGAAGGAATCCATCCTATTTGAAGCTTTCAAAGATCGCTTGGGCAAGTCCAACTCACCAAATATTAAATTCAATCTCTTGGGCCTCCACAAATACAATGTGGACTTCAACAGTCTTACAGTGCCATTCACTAACGATGAGATCGATGTAGTTGTCAAAGAAATGTCCCCTGATCATGCTCCTGGACCTGACAGCTTCAACGGTGTTTTTTTGAAGGATTGGTAGCCAATTATCAAGAACGATTTGTATCGACTCTGCGAGGAATTCCATGACGGCAATCTCAACCTAGAAAGTCTGAATTATGGATACATTACTTTGATACCCAAGAACAATGTGCAAGAATATGTCAATGATTACCGCCCAATAACATTGCTCAACTTCTGTCTGAAAATGATCACCAAACTCCTAGCCAATCGTCTTTAGAGAATTATCTTGAAAATAGTACATTGCAACCAATATGGTTTCCTGCATGGTAGATCTATATACGACTGCGTGGTGTGGGCATTTGAATACATGCATACACCAATGTCAGATGTCATAAAAAGAATTTATTTTACTCAAACTAGACTTTGCAAAGGCGTTTGATACCATTGATCACTCGACCATGATTCAGATCATGCAGAAGATGGGTTTCAATAACAAATGGATTAAATGGACACAAAATATTTTCTCATCTAGAAAATCATCCGTCCTTCTCAACGAAAACCCTGGCAGACAGTTCCTTTGCAAATGAGGATCCCGACAAGGTGATTCCCTATCACCTCTGTTATTTGTATTGGCTGCCGACCACCTCCGAACAGTGATCAATGAAGCGTGTCAACAACATCTTCTGAACTGCCCAATTGACACACAAGAAAATGGTGATTACCCCGTTATACAATACGTTGATGATACCATAATCATCATTCCCGCTTGCCCTCTCCAAGCTACCAGGTTCAAGGAGATTCTCCCAGACTATGCTGAGTCCATTGGGCTCAAAATTAATTTCCACAAATCAATGTTAGTGCTGATCAACACCCCCTCTGACAAATGCAATGCCCTCGCTACCCTCTTTGGTTGCAAACTGGCCAACATGCCATTCACGTACTTAGGCCTTCCTTTGGGTATCACAAGACTGACAGTACAAGATATGACACCTATGGTATTCAAGGCAGAAAGATGAATCACGGCCGCCATGTCTGTCATGTCGTATGCGGGCAAACTATCCTTGATGAACTCTCTGATCACCTCGCTGGCAATGTTCTCCATGGGTACCATCAGACTGCCTCCAAAAATTGTTGCACAACTAGACAAAATCAGACGACATTGCCTCTGAAGAAAAAAACTGACGAGGGTACCAAATGCACCTCGTTGGTAGCTTGGGATATGATCTTCCATCCCCCAAAAAATGGTGGTCTTGGTATCATAAACCTATGGATACAAAATGACGCGCTCCTCCTCAAACTGTTACACAAGTTTTACAACAAGCATGATGTGTCATGGGTGACCCTAATCTGGATACATACTACAAGGACTCGATCCCACATGCAACCGACCCATGCGGCTCTTTCTGGTGGCGCAACCTCATCTAGCTAATTCCCATCTATCGTGGGGTGACCAGAGTTTGCATTTAGAATGGATCCTCTGCCCTCTTTTGGAAAGATAACTGGAACCAGGCCATTTACTCAGACTCCTTCCCGTGGGCATACTCTTTCCCCACTAATGAAGACACCTCGGTCAAGGAATTCCTATCCATCTCCAGCCTTAATACCGCCTTCCACCTCCCCCTATCTATACAAGCTCATGAGGAGATAAGGCACCTACAGCTTCAAGTGACCGACACGATACTATCTGAACCACACGATGTTTGGACATGCGTCTGGGGGTATAACTTTCAAAACCACAACTATGCCAATTATTTTAGAGAAGTTGTAGCCCATGAAGCTTTCAAATGGCAATGGAAAACCAAGTGTGTGCCCAAGATAAAAGTGTTTGATTGGTTTTGCTGGCTGATCGCCTCAATACTAGGAACATGCTTAAAAGGAGATATTTTAATATTGGGGACAACCTAGACTACCTACTTTGTGGCGAGCACCTCAAGGAGACGGTGGAGCACCTTTTCTTCCACTGTAGATTCAGCCATGAATGTTGGAGAAGCTTGATTATCCAGTGGACCCCTCACGGCCACAGACTTGAGCCCGTTGAACAACAGAAGTATTACACCCCCGCAAGATGCTGATGGATATCTTCCTTGTCTCAGCCTGGAGTTTATGGAAAGAATGCAATAACAACTACTTCAGACATGTGGCACCAACAGTAGCTTCTTGGAAGCCAAGGTTTAAGGCTGACTTTCTTAACTTACAATATAGAGTCCCTACCACAAAGTACAGATTATTACTGCCACTGTTAACAGCATCACCTAGTTAGCTTTGTGGTGGTTGGGCCCTAGTTCCTCCCCCCACCACCTCATTGTACATACGTATCACCACTTTCATATTAATATATATGCAGTAGGAGCCTTTCCTACTGTTTTCATTGTCAAAAAATATTCTACAAAAAATCATACTAAATTATGAGGGCATTCTAAGGAATTTTATTTTGGGACATTTTTTATTGCACCAAAAATTCAGAAACGGGCTAATCATGGCATTTCTACTTTATTAGCTTTAAGTAATATAGAGTAAATAGTGGGCACAGTAGGTTGTGCTTACTAAATTCATCGACCACATGGCCCTAGAGAAGAATCCATTAATAAGGTTGATCAAGTCCTATTAACAACCCATTTTCGAATGACATGGAACCAAAGAATCTTTGTATAACACTAGGTTACCTTGGGTTTCATATTTCTTTTTGACTGAAGGAAGAGGGAATTGAAAACCTCCAATAATAATTGTCGAAACCTTTTCAATGCAGTTGATACCATTCACTTGGAATTGTTTCTTCGGAAAGTGTACCGTATAATCATTACCATTAATATGAAAAGTGATCTTGCTTTTGTTGCAATCAATAACAACCCTTGCAGTATTCAAGAAGGGTCTATCAAGGATAATCGACATGTTGTTGCTACTTCTTGAGCTTGCATTGTTTTTTCCTTGAAGAGGAAAGGGTGATGCAGCAAAGTAGAGTAAGTATTTCCCTCAGTTTGAGAACGAAGGTATCAATCTAGTAGGAGACAACGCACAAATCACCAAATACCTGCACAAACAATCAAACAAACATACACCCAATGCGATAAAGGGGTTATCAATCCCTTCACGGTTACTTGCAAAAGTGAGATCTGATAGAGATAGATAAATGATAAAGTAAATATTTTTGTTATTTTTGTTTATAGATCGGAAAGTAAAAGATTGCAAGAATAGTAGATTGCAAACTTGTATGATGGAAAAGAGACTTAATATGATGGAAAAGAGACCCCGGGGCCATAGGTTTCACTAGAGGCTTCTCTCAAAATAGAAAATAATATGGTGGGTGAACAAATTACTACCGAGCAATTGATAGAAAAGCGCAAAGTTATGACAATATCTAAGGCAATGATCATGAATATATGCATCACATTCGTGTCAAGTAGACCGACCCCTGCCTGCATCTACTACTATTACTCCACACATCGACCGCTATCCAGCATGCATCTAGAGTATTAAGTTCATAAAGAACGGAGTAACACATTAAGTAAGATGACATGATGTAGAGGAATTAACTCAAGCAATATGATGAATACCCCATCTTATTATCCTCGAAGGGAACAATACAATATGTGCCTCGCTGCCCCTACTGTCACTGGGAAAGGACACCGCAAGATTGAACCCAAAGCTAAGCACTTCTCCCATGGCAAGAAGAACCAATCTAGCTGGCCAAACCAAACCGATAATTCTAAGAGACTTGCAAAGACATCAAATCATGCATAAAAGAATTCAGATAATATTCAAATAATATTCATAGATAATCCGATCATAAATCCACAATTCATCGGATCTCGGCAAACACACCGCAAAAGAGTATTACATCGAATAGATCTCCAAGAACATCGAGGAGAACATGGTATTGAGAATCAAAGAGAGAGAAGAAGCCATCTAGCTACTAGCTATGGACCCATAGGTCTGAGGTAAACTACCCACGCTTCATCGGAAGGGCAATGATATTGATGTAGAAGCCCTCCGTGATCGAATTCCCCTCTGGCAGGACACCGGAAAAGGCCCCTAGATGGGATCTCACAGGTACAGAAGGTTTGCGATAGTGGAAAAGTGTTTTCGTGGATGCCCTTGATGGTTTTGGGGTATAAGAGTATATATGGGCGAAAGAATTAGGTCAGGAAACCTACGAGGGGCCCACAAGATAGGGGGGCGTGCCCTACCCCCTGGGCGCGCCCCATATGGCCACCTCGTTGCTCATCTGACTTCATCTCCAAGTCTCTTGGTTTGCTTCTGGTCCAAGAAAGATCATCGCGAAAGTTTTATTCCATTTGGACTCCGTTTGGTATTCCTTTTCTGCGAAACTCTAAAACAGGAACTCGCACTAGGCTCTAGGTTAATAGGTTAGTCCAAAAAATAATATAAAATAGCATAATAATGCATATAAAACATCCAAAACAGATAATATAATAACATGGAACAATCAAAAATTATAGATACGTTGGAGACATATCAAGCATCCCCAAGCTTAATTCCTGCTCGTCCTCGAGTAGGTAAATGAAAAAAACAGAATTTTTGATGTGGAATGCTACCTAACATATTTATCCATGTAATCTTATTTATTGTGTCATGAATGTTCACATCTGAAATATTCAAAAACAAAGTTTAATATTGACAAAAAAATAATACTTCAAGCATACTAACAAGGCAATTATGTCTTCTCAAAATAACATGGCCAAAGAAAGCTTATCCATACAAAATCATATAGTTTGGCTATGCTCCATCTTCATCAGACAAAATATTCAAATCATGCACAACCCCGGTTTCAGCCAAGCAATTGTTTCATACTTTAGTATTCTCAAACTTTTTCAACTTTCACGCAATACATGAGCGTGAGCCATGGACATAGCACTATAGGTGCAATAGAATGGTGGTTGTGGAGAAGACAAAAGGAGGGAGATAGTCTCACATCAACTAGGCGTATCAATGGTCTATGGGGATGCCCATCAATAGACATTAATGTGAGTGAGTAGGGATTGCCATGCAATGGATGCACCAGAGCTATAAGTTTATGAAAGCTCAAAAAAGAAAAACTAAGTGGGTGTGCATCCAACTTGCTTGCTCATGAAGACCTAGGGTGTTTTGAGGAAGCCCATCGTTGGAATATACAACCAAGTTCTATAATGAAAAGTTCCCACAAGTATATGAAAATAACAGAGACTCTATCATGAATATCATGGAGCTAACTTGAAGCACAAGTGTGGAAAAAGGATAGTAACATTGTCCCTTCTCTCTTTTTCTCTCTTTTTTTCTTTTTTTTTTCTTTTTTCTTTTTTTCTTTGGCTTCTTTGGCCTCTTTTTTATTATTATTTTGGCTTCTTTGGATTTTTTTATTTCCTCACTTGGGACAATGCTCTAATAATAATGATCATCACACTTCTATTTACTTACAACTCAAAAAATTACAACTCGATACTTAGAACAAAAATATGACTCTATGTGAATGCCTCCGACGGTGTACTGGGATGTGCAAGGAATCAAGAGTGACATGTATGAAAGAATTATGAAAGGTGGCTTTGCCACAAATACGATGTTAACTACATGATCATGCAAAGCAATGTGACAATAACAGAGCGTGTCATAATAAACGGAACGGTGGAAAGTTGCATGGCAATATATCTCGGAATAGCTATGGAAATGCCATAATAGGTAGGTATGGTGGCTGTTTTGAGGAAGGTATATTGTGGGTGTATGGTACCGGCGAGAGTTGCGCGGCACAAGAGAGGCTAACAATGGTGGAAGGATGAGAGTCCGTATAATCCATGGACTCAACATTAGTCAAAAAGAACTCACATACTTATTGCTTCTATTAGTCATCAAAACCAAGCACTACGCGCATGCTCCTAGGGGAAGGGTTGGTAGGAGTTTAACCATCATGCAATCCCGACCTCCACACAAATGATGACAATCAAAAAATACCTCATGCTCCAACTTTGTTACATAACGGTTCACCATACGTGCATGCTACAGGAATCACAAACCTCAACACAAATATTTCTCAAATTCAAAATTACTCCACTAGCATGACTCTAATATCATCATCTTCATATCTCAAAACAATCATAAGGAATCAAACTTCTCATAGTATTCAATGCACTTTATATGAAAGTTTTTATTATATCCATCTTGGATGCCTATCATATTAGGACTAAATTTATAACCAAAGCAAATTACCATGCTGTTTAGAGACTCTCAAAATAATATAAGAGAAGCATGAGAGTTCATTAATTTCTATAAAATAAAACCACCGCCGTGCTCTAAAAAGATATAAGTGAAGCACTAGAGCAATATTGCCTAGCTCAAAAGATATAAATAAAGCACATAGAGTATTCTAATAAATCACGATTCATGCGTGTCTCTCTCAAAAGGTGTGTACAGTAAGGATGATTGTGGCAAACTAAAAAGCAAAGACTCAAGTAACACAAGACGCTCCAAGCAAAACACATATCATGTGGTGAATAAAAATATAGCCTCAAGTAAAGTTACCGATAGACGAAGACGAAAGAGGGGATGCCTTCTGGGGCATCCCCAAGTTTAGGCTCTTGGTTGTCCTTGAATATTACCTTGGGGTGCCTTGGGCATCCCCAAGCATAGGCTCTTGCCACTCCTTATTCCATAGTCCATCAAATCCTTACGCAAAACTTGAAAACTTCACAACACAAAACTCAACAGAAAATCTCATAAGCTCCGTTAGTATAAGAAAATAAATCACCACTTTATGGTACTGTTGCAAACTCATTATTTATTTATATTAGTGTAATATCTACTGTATTCCAACTTTTCCATGGTTCATACCCCTCGATACTACCCATAGATTCATCAAAATAAGCAAATAAACATAGAAAACAGAATCTGTCAAAAACAGAATAGTCTGTAGCAATCTATAACTCTCGAATACTTCTGTAACTCCAACAATTCCAATAAATTAGGAAAACCTGTAAAATTTGCGAACCAATCCATAGCAAAATGAATCATATCAAAATCGTGTTTCAATAAAATTCAAGAAATTGTTTACTGGGTGCAAAAGTTTCTGTTTTTCAGCAGGATCAACACAGCTATTACCGTAAGCTATCCCAAAGGTCTTACTTGGCACAAACACTAATTAAAACACAAAACCACATCTAACCAGAGGCTAGATGAATTATTTATTACTAAACAGGAACAAAAAGCAAAGAACAAAAATAAAATTGGGTTGCCTCCAAACAAGCGCTATTGTTTAACGCCCCTATCCAGGCAAAAAAACACGAATAGATCTAGGTATTGTCATGCAATTCTTCAATTGCACACGTATAATCCTTAGGGGAATTTTTTATTTTGCCCATGAGCAAACTCCTAGGCAAGAAATCAAGAAATTCCCTTGTAACAAGCAATTCCTTAATAATATTGGAAAAGGTGGGGTGAACACTAATTGTTTTGAGATCTTCATTTTCATTACTAGAAGATTCACCCTCATTCTTAGGAACGTAAATAAACTTGGTAGTCTTAGTAGGAGGAAGATTTTGAGTAGTTTTAACGGAAGAAAAAGTGGAACCCAAGTTGTTAATAATATCCTCTAGTTTGCCAATTCTAGTGGAATCTTGATCTATCTTTTTGAAGGAAATATGCCCTAGAGGCAATAATAAAGTTATTATTTATTTCCTTATTTCATGATAAATGTTTATTATTCATGCTAGAATTGTATTAACCGGAAACATAATACATGTGTGAATACATAGACAAACATAGTGTCACTAGTATGCCTCTACTTGGCTAGCTCGTGAATCAAAGATGGTTAAGTTTCCTAGCCATGGACATGAGTTGTCATTTGATTAACGGGATCACATAATTAGGAGAATAATGTGATTGACTTGACCCATTCCGTTAGCCTAGCACTTGATCGTTTCGTATGTTGCTATTGCTTTCTTCATGACTTATACATGTTCCTGTAACTATGAGATTATGCAACTCCCGTTTACCGGAGGAACACTTTGGGTGCTACCAAACGTCCCAACATAACTGGGTGATTATAAAGGAGTACTACAGGTGTCTCCAAAGGTACATGTTGGGTTGACGTATTTTGAGATTAGGATTTGTCACTCCGATTGTCGGAGAGGTATCTCTGGGCCCTCTCGGTAATGCACATCACTATAAGCCTTGCAAGCAATGTAGCTAATGAGTTAGTTACGGAATGATGCATTACGTAACGAGTAAAGAGACTTGCCGGTAACGAGATTGAACTAGGTATTGGATACCGACGGTCGAATCTCGGGCAAGTAACATACCGATGACAAAGGGAACGACATATGCTGTTATGCGGTTTGACCGATAAAGATCTTCGTAGAATATGTAGGAGCCAATATGACCATCCAGGTTCCGCTATTAGTTATTGACCGAGAATAGTTCTAGGTCATGTCTACATAGTTCTCGAACCCGTAGGGTCCGCACGCTTAAGGTTTCGACGACAGTTATATTACGAGTTTATGATTTTTGATGTAGCGAAGGAGTTAGGAGTCCCGGATGAGATCGCGGACATGACGAGGATCTCGAAATGGTCGAGACGTAAAGATAGATATATTGGACGACTAATTCGGAGTTCGGAAAGGTTCCGAGTGATTCGGGTATTTTTCAGAGTACCGGAGAGTTACGGGAATTCGCCGGGGAGTATATGGGCCTTATTGGGCCATACGGGAATAGAGGAGAGAGGCCAAAAGGAAGGAGACCTGCGCCCCCCCCCCCTCTGGTCCGAATTGGACAAGGGGCGCAGCCCCCCTTTCCTTCTTCCTCTCCCCCTCTTTCCCCTTCTCCTACTCCAACAAGGGAGGTGGAATCCTACTAGGACTAGGGAGTCCTAGTAGGACTCCACACTTGGCGCGCCCCCTCCTAGGGCCGGCCTCCTCCCCCCTTGCTCCTTTATATACGGGGGCAGGGGCAACCCATGTCACACAAGTTGATCTTCGTGATCGTTCCTTAGCCGTGTGCGGTGCCCCCCTCCACCATATTCCACCTCGGTCATATCGTCGTGGAGTTTAGGCGAAGCCCTGCGTCGGTAGAACATCATCATCGTCACCACGCCGTCGTGCTGACGAAACTCCTCCCTGACACTTTGCTGGATCGGAGTCCGGGGGTCATCATCGAGCTGAACGTGTGCTGAACTCGGAGGTGCCGTACTTTCGGTGCTTGGATCGGTCGGATCGTGAAGACGTACGACTACATCAACCGCGTTGTCATAACGCTTCTGCTTATGGTCTACGAGGGTACGTAGACAATACTCTCCCCTCTCGTTGCTATGCATCACCATGATCTTGCGTGTGCGTAGGATTTTTTTTAAATTACTACGTTCCCCAACAGTGGCATCCGAGCCTGGTTTTATGCGTAGATGTCATATGCACGAGTAGTACACAAGTGAGTTGTGGGCGATACAAGTCATACTGCTTACCAGCATGTCATACTTTGGTTCGGCGGTATTGTGAGATGAAGCGGCCCGGACCAACATTACGTGTACGCTTACGCGTGACTGGTTTCACCGTTACGAGCACTCGTGCTTAAAGGTGGCTGGCAGGTGTATGTCTCTCTCACTTCAGCTGAATCGAGTGTGCCTACGCCCGGTCCTTGCGAAGGTTAAAACAGCACTAACTTGACGAACTATCGTTGTGGTTTTTGATGCGTAGGTAAGAACGGTTCTTGCTAAGCCCGTAGCAGCCACGTAAAATTTGCAACAACAAAGTAGAGGACGTCTAACTTGTTTTTGCAGGGCATGTTGTGATGTGATATGGTCAAGACGTGATGCTATATTTTATTATATGAGATGATCATGTTTTGTAACCGGTTATCGGCAATCGGCGAGAGCCATATGGTTGTCGCTTTATTGTATGAAATGCAAACGTCCTGTAATTGCTTTACTTTATCACTAAACGGTAGCGATAGTCGTAGAAGCAATAGATGGTGTAACGACAACGATGCTACGATGGATATCAAGGTGTCGCGCCGGTGACGATGGTGATCACGACGGTGCTTCGAAGATGGAGATCACAAGCATAAGATGATGATGGCCATATCATATCACTTATATTGATTGCATGTGATGTTTATCCTTTATGCATCTTATCTTGCTTTGATTGTCGGTAGCATTTTAAGATGATCTCTCACTAAAATTATCAAGAAGTGTTCTCCCTAAGTATGCACCGTTGCGAAAGTTCTTCGTGCTTAGACACCACGTGATGATCGGGTGTGATAGGCTCTACGCTCAAATACAACGGGTGCAAAACAGTTGCACACGCGAAATACTCAGGTTAAACTTGACGAGCCTAGCATATAACACATATGGCCTCGGAACACGGAGACCGAAAGGTCGAGCGTGAATCATATAGTAGATATGATCAACATATTGATGTTCACCGTTGAAACTACTCCATCTCACGTGATGATCGGACATGGTGTAGTTGATATGGATCACGTAATCACTTAGAGGATTAGAGGGATGTCTATCTAAGTGGGAGTTCTTAAGTAATATGATTAATTGAACTTAAATTTATCATGAACTTAGTCCTGGTAGTATTTTGCAAATTATGTTATAGATCAATAGCTCGCGTTGTTGCTTTCATATGTTTATTTTGATATGTTCCTAGAGAAAACTGTGTTGAAAGATGTTAGTAGCAATGATGCGGATTGGATCCGTGATCTGAGGTTTATCCTCATTCGCCTGTAAGAATTATGTCCTTGATGCACCGCTAGATGAAAAACCTATTGCAGGAGCAGATGCAGACGTTATGAACGTTTGGCTAGCTCAATATGATGACTACTTGATAGTTTAGTGCACCATGCTTAACGGCTTAGAATCGGGACTTCAAAGATGTTTTGAATGTCATGGACCATATGAGATGTTCCAGGAATTAAAGTTAATATTTCTAGCAAATACCCGAGTTGAGTGATATGAAGTCTCCAACAAGTTCTATAGCTAAAAGATGGAGGAGAATCGCTCAACTAGTGAGCATGTGCTCAGATTGTCTGGGTACTTCAATCGCTTGAATCAAGTGGGAGTTAATCTTCCAGATAAGATAGTGATTGACAGAATTCTCTAGTCATCATCAATAAGTTACTAGAACTTTGTGATGAACTATAGTATGCAAGGGATGACGAAAACGATTCCCGAGCTCTTCGTGATGTTGAAATCGACGAAGGTAGAAATCAAGAAAGAGCATCAAGTGTTGATGATTGACAAGACCACTAGTTTCAAGAAAAGGCAAAGGAAAGAAAGGAAACTTCAAGTAGAATGGCAAACAAGTTGTCACTCCCATGAAGAAGACCAAAGCTGGACCAAAGCCTGAAACCGAGTGTTTACATCGCATGAGGAAATGGTCTTTGAAGCGGAAATGCCCTGAATATTTGGTGGATAAGAAGGATGGCAAAGTGAACAAGGGTATATTTGATATACAGATTATTGATGTGTGCCTTACTAGTGTTTATAGTAGCCCCTGAGTATTTGATACTTGTTCGGTTGCTAAAATTAGTAACTCGAAACAGGAGTTACAGAATAAACCGAGACTAGTTAAAGGGGAAGTGACGATGAGTGTTGGAAGTAGTTCCAAGATTGATATGATCATCATCGCACACTCCCTATACTTTTGGGATTAGTGTTAAACCTAAATAAATGTTATTTGGCGTTTGCGTTGAGCATGAATATGATTTGATCATATTATTGCAATACGGTTATTCATTTAAAATCAGAGAATAATTGTTGTTATGTTTACATGAATAAAACCTTCAATGGTCATACACCCAATGAAAATAGTTTGTTGGATCTCGATCGTAATGATACACATATTCATAATATTGATGCCAAAAGATGCAAAGTTAATAATGATAGTGCAACTTATTTGTGGCACTGCCGCTTGGGTCATATCAGTGTAAAGCGCATGAAGAAACTCCATAAAGATGGATTTTCAGAATCACTTGGTTATGAATCATTTGATGCTTGCGAACCGTGCCTTTTGGGCAAGATGACTAAAACTCCATTCTTCGGAACAATGGAATGAGCTACTGACTTGTTGGAAATAATACATACTGATGTATGCAGACCAATGAGTATGAAGGCTCGTGGCAAGTATCGTTATTTTATGACCTTCACAAGATGATTTGAGCAGATATGGGTATATCTACTTGATGAAACATAAGTCTGAAATAGTTGAAAGGTTCAAATTATTTCAGAGTGAAGTGGAAAAACCATCATAACAAGAAAATAAAGTTTCTGCGATCTGATCGCGGAGATGAATATTTGAGTTACGAGTTTGGTCTTCAATTAAAATAATGTGGAATAGTTTCACAGCTCACGCCACCAGGAACACCACAACGTTATGGTGTGTCCAAACGTCGTAACCGCACTTTATTGGATATGGTGCGATCTATGATGTCTCTTACTAATTTACCACTATTGTTTTGGGGTTATGCATTAGAGACAGCTGCATTCACGTTAAAATGGCACCATCTAAATCCGTTGAGACGACACCGTATGAACTATGGTTTAGCAGTAAACCTAAGCTATCATTTCTTAAAGTTTGGAGTTGCGATGCTTATATGAAAAAGGTTTTCAACCTGATAAGCTCAAACCCAAATCGGAGAAGTGCGTCTTCGTAGAATACCCAAAGGAAACTGTTGGGTACACCTTCTATCACAGATCCGAAGGCAAAACATTCGTTGCTAAGAATGGATCCTTTCTAGAGAAGGAGTTTCTCTCGAAAGAAGTGAGTGGGAGGAAAGTAGAGCTTGATAAGGTAATTTGTACCTTCTCCCGAATTGGAAAGTAGTTCATCACAGAAATCAGTTCCAGTGATTCCTACACCAATTAGTGAGGAAGCTAATGATGATGATCATGAAACTTCAGATCAAGTTACTACAAAACCTGGTAGGTCTGCCAAAGTACAGTCCGCACCAGAGTAGTACGGTAATACTATTTTGGAAGTCATGTTACTAGACCATGATGAACCTATGAACTATGAGGAAGAGATGATGAGCCCAGATTCCGCAAAATGGCTTAAGGCCATATAACCTGAGATATGATCCATGTATGAGAACAAAGTATGGACTTTGATTGACTTGCTCGATGATCAGCAAGCCATGTTAAATAAATGGATCTTCAAGAGGAAGACGGACACTGATAGTAGTGTTACTATCCACTAAGCTCGACTTGTTGCAAAAGGTTTTCAACAAGTTCAAGGGGTTGAATACGATGAGATTTTCTCACTCGTATCGATGCTTAAGTCTGTCCGAATCATGTTAGCAATTGCCACATTTTATGAAATGGCAAATGGAGGTCAAAACTGCATTCCTTAATGGATTTATTAAAGAAGAGTTGTATATGATGCAATCAGAAGGTTTTGTCAATCCTAAAGATGCTAACAAGGTGTGCAAGCTCCAGCAATCCATCAATGGACTGGTGCAAGCATCTCGGAATTGGAATATACGCTTTGATGAGTGGATCAAAGCATATGGTTTTATACAGACTTTTGGAAAGGCCTGTATTTACAAGAAAGTGAGTGGGAGCACTACACCCTTTCTGATAAGTATATGTAAATGACATATTATTAATTGGAAATGATGTAGAATTTTCTGGAAAGCATAAAGGAATGTTTGAAAGGAGTTTTTCAAAGAAAGACCTCGGTGAAGCTGCTTACACATTGAGCATCAAGATCTATATAGATAGATCAAGACGCTTGATAAGTTTTTTCGATAAGTACATACCTTTATAAATTTTTGAAGTAGTTCAAAATGGAACAGTCAAAGAAAGAGTTCTTGCCTGTGTTGCAAAGGTATGAAATTGAGTAAAACTCAAATCCTGACCACAGCAAAAAATAGAAAGAGAATAAAAAGTCATTCCCTATGCCTCAGTCATAGGTTCTATAAAGTATGCTATGCTGTGAACCAGACCTATTGTATACCTTGCTCTGAGTTTGGCAAGGGAGTACAATTTTGATCTAAGAGTAGATCACTTGACAGCGGTCAAGAATATCCTTAGTGAGTACTAAGGAAATATTTCTCGATAATGGAAGTGATAAAAGAGCTCGTCGTAAAAAGTTACAACGATGCCAGCTTTTACACCAATCCAGATGAATCTAAGTCTCAATCTAGATACATATTGAAAGTGGGAGCAATTAGCTAGAGTAGCTCCGTGCAGAGAATTGTAGACATAGAATATTTGCAAAATACATACGGCTCTGAATGTGACAGACCCGTTGACTAACCTTCTCTCACGAGCAAAACATGATCACACCTTAGTACTCTTTGGGTGTTAATCACATAGCGATGTGAACTACATTGTTGACTCTAGTAAACCCTTTGGGTGTTGGTCACATGACGATGTGAACTATGGGTGTTAATCATATACAGATATGAATATTGGTGTTAAATCACATGGCGATGTGAACTAGATTATTGATTCTAGTGCAAGTGGGAGACTGAAGGAAATATGCCCTAGAGGCAATAATAAAATTATTATTTATTTCCTTATTACATCATAAATGTTTATTATTCATGCTAGAATTGTATTAACCGGAAACATAATACATGTGTGAATACATAGACAAACATAGTGTCACTAGTATGCCTCTACTTGACTAGCTTGTGAATCAAAGATGGTTAAGTTTCCTAGCCATGGACATGAGTTGTCATTTGATTAATGGGATCACATCATTAGGAGAATAATGTGATTGACTTGACCCATTCCGTTAGCCTAGCACTTGATCATTTAGTATGTTGCTATTGCTTTCTTCATGACTTATACATGTTCCTGTAACTATGAGATTATGCAACTCCCGTTTACCGGAGGAGCACTTTGGGTGCTACCAAACGTCACAACGTAACTGGGTGATTATAAAGGAGTACTACAGGTGTCTCCAAAGGTACATGTTGGGTTGGCGTATTTCGAGATTAGGATTTGTCACTCCGATTGTCGGAGAGGTATCTCTAGGCCCTCTCGGTAATGCACATCACTATAAGCCTTGCAAGCAATGTAGCTAATGAGTTAGTTATGGAATGATGCATTACGTAACGAGTAAAGAGACTTTCCCGTAACGATATTGAACTTGGTATTGGATACCGACGATTGAATCTCGGGCAAGTAACATACCGATGACAAAGGGAACAACGTATGTTGTTATGCGGTTTGACCGATAAAGATCTTCGTAGAATATGTAGGAGCCAATATGAGCATCCAGGTTCCACTATTGGTTATTGACCGAGAATAGTTCTAGGTCATGTCTACATAGTTCTCGAACCCGTAGGGTCCGCACGCTTAAGGTTTCGATGACAATTATATTATGAGTTTATGAGTTTTGATGTAGCGAAGGAGTTCGGAGTCCCGGATGAGATCGGGGACATGACGAGGAGTCTCAAAATGGTCGAGACGTAAAGATCGATATATTGGAAGACTATATTCGGAGTTCGGAAAGGTTCTGAGTGATTCGTGTATTTTTCGGAGTACCGGAGAGTTACAGGAATTCGCCGGGGAGTATATGGGCCTTATTGGGCCATACGGGAATAGAGGAGAGAGGCCAAAAGGAAGGAGGCCTGCGTCCCCCCCCTCCGGTCCGAATTGGACAAGGGGCGCAGCCCCCCTTTCCTTCTTCCTCTCCCCCTCTTTCCCCTTCTCCTACTCCAACAAGGGAGGTGGAATCCTACTAGGACTAGGGAGTCCTAGTAGGACTCCACACTTGGCGCGCCTCCTAGGGCCGGCCTCCTCCCCTTGCTCCTTTATATACGAGGCAGGGGCACCCCATGACACACAAGTTGATCTTCGTGATCGTTCCTTAGCTGCGTGTGCGGTGCCCCTCCACCATATTCCACCTCGGTCATATCGTCGAGGAGTTTAGGCGAAGCCCTGCGTCGGTAGAACATCATCATCGTCACCACACCGTCGTGCTGACGGAACTCATCCCCGACACTTTGCTGGATCAGAGTCCGGGGGTCGTCATCGAGCTGAACGTGTGCTGAACTCGGAGGTGCCGTACTTTCGGTGCTTGGATCGGTCGGATCGTGAAGACGTACGACTACATCAACCGCGTTGTCATAACGCTTCCGCTTACGATCTATGAGGGTACGTAGACAATACTCTCCCCTCTCGTTGCTATGCATCACCATGATCTTGCGTGTGCGTAGGATTTTTTTTTGAAATTACTACATTCCCCAACACTTTTCATTAACTATAGGTTCTTTTTCTTTAAGATTCTTTAAAGTAACTCCTACCTTAGATCCATATTGAGAAATCTGATTATGAATCTTTTTATCCAAATTTTCAATCAACTCAACGATAGCAATTTTATTCTCAATAGTATCAAGCCTTTGCATCACATGTTCCAAAGTTAAAATAGTTTCTTTGATCAAAAGAGGTGGTGGGCCTAACAAATCTATTATAGCATTGTAAGAATCACAAGTACAGCTCCCCAAGAAATTTACCCCGGTAATAGTATCTAGAACATATCTATTCCAAGGAGTAACGCCCACATAAAAATTGCAAAGAAGAATGGCAATAGATTGCTTTCGAGTAGACCTATTTGAGCATTGCAAATTCTACACCAAGAATCTTTTAAATTTTCTCCCTCCCTTTGTTTAAAATTGAGGACTTCATTATCGGGAGTATTAACAATGATAGGAGGACTAGCCATGAAGGCGAATCAAGCAATCTAACACACGGTCACAACAAAAGCAAGCAAGAAAGACGAATGGAAGAGGGGCGAAGAAAAGGCAAATCTTTTCGGAAATCATTTTGGAAGTGGGGGAGAGGAAACGAGAGGCGAATGGCGAATAATGTAATGAAAGCGATGAGAGTTTATGATGGGTACTTCGTATGTCTTGACTTGGCGTAGATCTCCCCGGCAACAGCGCCAGAAATTCTTCCTGCTACTTCTTGAGCTTGCGTTGGTTTTTCCCTTGAAGAGGAAAGGGTGATGCAACGAAGTAGAGTAAGTATTTCCCTCAATTTGAGAACCAAGGTATCAATACAGTAGGAGACAATGCACAAATCACCGAATACCTGCACCAACAATCAAACAAACTTGCACCCAACGCGATAAAGGGGTTGTCAATCCCTTCACGGTTACTTGCAAAAGTGAGATCTGATAGAGATAGATAAACGATAAAGTAAATATTTCTGGTATTTTTGTTTATAGATCGGAAAGTAAAAGATTGCAAGAATAGTAGATCAGAAACTTCTATGATGGAAAAGAGACTTAATATGATGGAAAAAAGACCCGGGGGCATAGGTTTCACTAGAGGCTTCTCTCAAGATAGAAAGTAATACGGTGGGTGAACTAATTACTACCGAGCAATTGATAGAAAAATGCAAAGTTATGACAATATCTAAGGCAATGATCATGAATATAGGCATCACATCCGTGTCAAGTAGACCGACTCTTGCCTGCTCTACTACTATTACTCCACACATCAACCGCTATCCAGCATGCATCTAGAGTATGAAGTTCATAAAGAACAGAGTAACGCATTAAGTAAGATGACATGATGTAGAGGAATTAAGTCAGGCAATATGATGAAAACCCCATCTTTTTATCCTCGATGGAAACAATACAATATGTGCCTTGCTGCCCCTACTGTCACTGGGAAAGGACACCGCAAGATTGAACCCAAAGCTAAGCCCTTCTCCCATTGCAAGAAGAACTAATCTAGTTGGCCAAACCAAATCGATAATTCGAAGAGACTTGCAAAGACATCAAGTCATGCATAAAAGAATTCAGAGAAGATTCAAATAATATTCATAGATAATCTGATCATAAATCCACAATTCATCATATCTCGGCAAACACGCCACAAAAGAGTATTACATCGAATAGATCTCCAAGAACATTGAGGAGAACATGGTATTGAAAATCAAAGAGAGAGAAGAAGCCATCTAGCTACTAGCTATGGACCCGTAGGTCTGAGGTAAACTATTCCCGCTTCGTCAGAAGGGCAATAGTGTTGAAGTCGAAGCCCCCCATGATCGAATCCCCCTCCGGCAGTGCCAGAAAAGGTCCCTAGATGGGATCTCACGGGTATAGAAGGTTGCGGCGGTGGAAAAGTGTTTTCGTGGATGCCCATGATGGTTTTGGGGTATAAGAGTATATATGGATGAAAGAATTAGGTCAGGAGACCTACGAGGGGCCCACAAGACAGGGGGCGTGCCCTAACCCCTGGGCGCGCCCTCCACCCTTGTGGCCGCCTCGTTGCTCCTACGACTTCATCTCCAAGTCTCCTGGTTTACTTCTGGTCCAAGAAAGATCATCGCAAAAGTTTTATTCCGTTTGGTATTCCTTTTCCGCAAAACTCTAAGACAGGGAAAAACAGGAACTAGCACTAGGCTCTAGGTTAATAGGTTAGTCCCAAAATAATATAAAATAGCATAATAATACATATAAAACATCCAAAACAGATAATATAATAGCATGGAATGATAAAAAATTATAGGTACCTTGGAGACGTATTAGTTGTCATCCTCGGGCATATCAAGGATAACAAAGTCTGTCAGGATAGTAACATTTGCAACTACAACAGGCACATCCTCGCAAATTCCAATAGGTATAGCAGTAGATTTATCTTCCATTTGCAAAGATATTTCAACAGGTGTGAGCTTATTCAAATCAAGTCTTTATAAAAAGTAAGGCATAACACTAACACCGGCTCCTAAATCACATAGAGCAGTTTTAACATAACTTATTTTAATGGAGCAAGGTATAGTGGCTATTCCCAGATCTCCTAGTTTCTTAGGTACTCCATCCTTAAAATAATAATTTGCAAGTATGTTGGATATTTCAGCTTCAGGTATCTTTTGTTTATTAGTGACAATATCTTTCATGTATTTAGCATATGGAGGCATTTTCAATACATCAGTCAAACGAGTACGCAAGAAAATAGGTCTAAGAATTTCAACAAAGCGTTCAAATTGCTCCCAATTATATTCCTAGGTGGTTTAGTTGGAAATGGCATAGGTTTTTGAACCCATGGCTTTCTTTCCTTACCATGTTTCCTAGCAACGAAATCACTTTTATCATATCTTTTATTTTAAGGAGGTGGGTTATCAAGATCAACAACATATTCTATTTCTACATCATTATCTGGTTGAGCATCAACATGAACATCATTATCATTATCATTATCACTAGGTGTATGTTCATTACCAGACTGTGTCTCAGCATTAGAAATAGAAACGTCATCAACTAGAAGCATGCAAAGTTCTATCATTTTTCTTTTTCTTCTTAGATGGACTAGGCACATTATTATTAATTCTCTGAGAATCTTGCTCAGTTATTTTAGGATGACCTTCAGGATACAGAGGTTCCTGAGTCATTCTACCTGCTCTAGTCATTACTCTAACAGCAGGATCATTAATATTACTATTCATCTCATTAAGCAAATCGTTTTGTCACTTAGCAACTTGTTCTAGCTGAGTTTGAACCATGGATGAATTTTCACCTAGACCCTTAACATCATTAGCAATTCTAAAGATCAAGTCACTCAAACAATCAATCATGAAAGCATTGCGTTTCAATTGTTTCTTAACATATGCATTGAAATGTTCTTACTTAACAATGTAGTTATCAAATTCATCCAAGCATTAACTAGCAGATTTATTGTAAGGAATATCACCTTCATCAAATCTTATAAGAGAATTTACCTCTACTACCTGTGTCGGACTATCGACCCCATGTATTTCTTCAATAGGTGGTAAATTCTTAACATCTTCAGCTTTAATACCTTTTTCTTTCATAGATCTTTTTGCCTCTTGCATATCTTCAGGACTGAGGAATAGTGTACCTCTCTTCTTTGGTGTTTGTTTAGGTGATGGTTCAGGAAGTGTCCAATCATTATCATTTCTCAATATATTATTCAATAGTTCTTTAGCCTATTCAATAGTTCTTTCCCTGAAAACACACCAGCACAACTATCTAGGTAGTCCCTAGAAGCATCGTTAGTCCTATAAAATATATGTATTTCGTTCTTCTTAAGAGGATGATCAGGCAAATCATTAAGTAATTGGAGAAGCCTCCCTCAAGCTTGAGGGGGATTCTCTTCTTCAATTTGCACAAAGTTAAATATTTCCTGTAAGGCGGCTCGTTTCTTATGAGCAGGAATTTTTTTCTTTAGAGAAGTAATATATCATATCCTGGGGACTACGCACACAACGAGGAGCAAGAGTATTAAACCATATCTTAGTATCACCCTTTATGAGAAAGGAAAGAACTTAAGAATATAGTAGTAGCGAATCTTTTCCTCATGAGCAAATAGGGTGACTATATCATTTAATTTAGTAAGGTGTGCCACAAGACTTTCAGTTTCATAACCGTGAAAAGGATCCGATTCAACCAAAGTAATTGACTCAGGATTGATAGAGAATTCATAATCTTTATCAGTAACAAAGATGGGAGAAGTACCAAACTTAGGATCATATTTCATTTTATCCATCATAGATTTTTCTTTAAGCTTACATGGTATTTTCTTAACATCTTCTCTATCATTACAAGCAAGAAATTCTCTAGCTATCTCCCCATCCATAACATAAGCCTCAAGTACCTTAGGCATTTCAATTCTAGAAGAGCTAGGTATAATAGGTGAATCATAAAATTCATCAGTTTCAGCATTTTCAAATTCTTTAGCTTTAGAAAGTTGTTCATCAAGAAATTCACCTAGTGGCACAGTATCATCGAGCATAGTACTAGCATCATCATAAGCTTCATTCATAGCAGAAATAGCATCATCAATTACTTGTGACATATCAGAATTAATAGCAGGTGGTGGTGCCGCAAACCTACTCAAAACACAAGGTGAATCAAGTGCAGTGCTAGATGGCAGTTCCTTACCTCCCCTCGTCTCAGAGGGAACGATCTTGGTTTTATCATCCTTCAGATTCTTCATAGTGATCAACAGATATAAATCCCAAGTGACTCAGCAAATAGAGCTATGCTCCCTAGCAATGACGCTATAAAAGGGTCCTGATAACCCACAAGTATAGGGGATCGCAACAGTTTTCGAGGACAGAGTATTCAGCCCAAATTTATTAATTTTACACAAGCGCAGCCAAAGAATATTTGCAAGTATTAGCAGTTGAGTTTTCAACTCAACCACACCTGGAGAACTGAATATCTATGGCAAAGTGATCAGTAGCACAGTAGTATGATAGTTTGATAGCAGTGGTAATGGTAGCAATTGTAACAGTAAAAATAGTAGTAGCATTTTTATAGTGATTGTAACAGCTGCAGCAATGAAAGTAACTTGGCAAAGATCAATATGTGAATAGCGTAGGCATTGGATCAGTAATGGATAATTATGTTGGATGGCATTCATCGTGTAACAGTCATAACCTAGGGTGACACAGAACTAGCTCCAATTCATCAATGTAATGTAGGCATGTATTCTGGATATAGTCATACGCGTTTACAATAAGAACTTGCATCACATCTTTTGTCCTACCCTCCCGTGGCAGTGGGGTCCATAAGGAAATCTAAGGGATATTAAGGCCTCCTTTTAATAGAGAGCGGGAACAAAGCATTAGCACATAAATACATGAACTCCTCAAACTACGGTAATCACCGGAAAGAATCCCAATTATTGTCACCATGGGGTATGCGGATCACAACACGTAATAGATGCGTACAACTTGCAAGATCGGATCAAGAATACAACTTGCCAGAAAGTAACATGAAAACATAAAGGGTTCAGATATGAAGTCATGGCACTCAGGCCTTAGTGACAAGCATTCAGCATAACAAAGTCATAGCAACATCAATCTCAGAACATAGTGGATACTAGGGATCAAGCCCTAACAAAATTGACTTGATTACATGATAACTCTCATCCACCCCATCACCATCCAGCAAGCCTAGGAAGGAATTACTCACTCCCTGTGGTGAGCATCATGAAATTGGTGATGGAGGATGGTTGATGATGACGACAACGTTGAATCCCCCTCTCTAGATCCCTGAACGGACTCCAGATCAGCCCTCCCGATGAAGAACAGGAGGTGGTGGTGGCTCCATATCGTAAAACGCAATGATTCCTTCTCTCTAATTTTTTTTATGGACGAATAGGTATTTATGGAGTTGGAGTTAGGGTTGTAGGAGCTGTCAGGGGCCCACAAGCCTACCAGGTGCACCCTGGGGGGTGGCGCGTCCCCTGGACTTGTGGTGCCCTGGTGTCCCCTCTCTGGTATTTATCTTCGCCTTTATTTTTTATATATTCTGGAAATATTCTCCGTAAATTTTTAACTCAATCCAAGAACTTTTATTTCTGTACAAAAACAACACCATGGCAATTCTGCTGAAAACAACGTCTGTTTGGGCTAGTTCCATTCAAATCATGCAAATTAGAGTCTAAAACAAGAGGAAAAGTGTTTGGAGAAGTAGATACGTTTGGGAGGTATCATACACATACATTCCTTTTAGTATGATTTTTCACGACGAGCAATCACATTCATTCATGTAATCAACTATATAAGACCACAACCATCCATCCTAGACATCATACAAAAATCTTACACCAAGGACCTAATTTTGGTTTTGTATCAATGAAGTCTCACGAGGTAAACATGAATGTCGCTTAGGGCATCTCCAACGGCGTACCCAAAATCGAACACAGTAACATCTGCGGACACAGATATAGGAACGTCAGTCCAATCCTGTGCACCAAATACCCGCCCTAGGTCTGGCCTCCTCTAGTTGACATGAATATGTTGAGTTAATAGAATTTTATACATATGCAAAAATAGCTGCAAACATATGCATCACAACCAAAAAGCATCGGATGCTCAACAAGTTTTCACATCCAACGACCCCAAAAGTTGCAAGTTCGGTTGTCCGTGCAAAAACCGTCAATTTTTACATGGAAACCCGACTATCCGTGGCAAATTGTTCACTTTGCAACCCACTGCTCCTTGAAAGCCGAATTCTCCAACTCAGCCACCAAACGCTTGAAAATCCTTGCATGTTAGGCTTGCAATCTTTGATGCTTCGGGATCCAAATCCTCCATCTTTAAGGTCAACATCTTGGCATCCTTCGAGTTGGCCACGAGCTCAACCCTAGCTTGACACAAGCACTTCTCCTCCTTCGTCATGATGTCCTCGAATCTCTCTATTATCCTAGCCACCGCCCCTTCTCTCTTCTCCTTCTCCTCCTCCCACTTCCTGCCCCGCCCCTTTTGACCTTCTTGGCCGACTCAAGCCCTCCTTTTGTAGGGTCGGTTGGATCACCATCTTTGTCTTTGTTGGTGATGCCAACAGTGTTGACAAAATTGACAATGGATAGGAGCCATTCGGGGTGCACATTCAACTTTAACCAACAATGCATGGAAAGGAAGTGCTTCTTCTCCACCTTCAAGAACAATGTGCACGCACGGAACGGCTAGCAAAAAAGGACATGGTTAACAATGTGCACACATGATAACCGATCAAATGACAACACATAGATCATATCTTCCCACATGATAAAACATAGAGCATATCCAAACAAATGACAACACAAAGAGCATATCCGGTGAAATGAGCAACACATGAACAACTTACTTGCTCGGAGATTAACGCCCCAACTGGACAACGGTATTCAAGTTGTTTGTAATGGCCGCAATCTTATTGGCGACATCTTGAATGGTGTACATATGGGTGAGCGACTTTGGACCACGATCCTGAACTGCTTCTACGTGATAGGGACCGTAGTGTTTGTGCTCATGAACCAAGCATGAACATTCGACCAAAAGGTTGAGCCCTTTTGCTCTGTTTCATGAAACAGATCAACGCTCATGCCCAACCATGTATCACACAATAATTTGTTCTCCCTCAAATTGAAAATTTCTCCTCTACCCTTCTTCTTTGGGCCAGCACTGCCTAGCCAATCATCCAACTCAAGGTTGGGCTACTCGATGTAGGAGTTTGGTTTATGGGTGTATGTGCCTTGTTGTTGGGTGTATGTGCCCGACTCCGAATCCGAGTCATCCACTTGTCTGTCCTAGAAGTTGCCTCCGTCATGGATGATGTCCAACATCTCCCCATCATCAGTCGGCATCGCGCCCAATTGAAACAAACCGACAAACAGAGAACGGGCACCTAGTTGATCCATGCCCGACGTCTGCTTCAGAAAAAGTTGTGGTGATGGAGGGTCGACGAAATTGATGGGCATGTTGAGGTCAACACTCCATGGTACGTGTGGGGTGGATGTGGTCAGGAAGTGATGCTGAAGACTGAGCTGCTTGGCGGCATAGTATTACGGTGGTTGCAATGCCCGCCAAATCGGCAAGTACATCGCCTCCCCGTCCCCCGCTAACCTTCTTCGTCTCAAGAGGTGGCACCTAACCGACCGATGCAACTGCTACCTCCGTGCCCCTCTGCTTGCACGGGTGCATGCTGCATATTACCGAGTTGATCTTGTGGGCGGTCACCACCTCTCAATCCGCCAACTCATGCTTTGACTTCGACAGTAGTTCGTACATCTCGAATGGGTCCATTCAGCAGTGGACGTCGAAAAGGGCAGGAATTGGGGCTAAGGGCGGTGACGGTCGAACCGGAGAAGGTGGGAAGCATGGGTTTTGGCGCAAAAACAATGTCGAATAATCCAAATCTGCATGCGTGGATGGGCCGGGGGAGTCGGACTCCTACATGGTGAAGGTCCGGGCGTCCGCAAACCTTCCTCGGTTTGACGTCGATTTGCGGGAATTCAGATACTCGAACGTGTCCCCAAACGTTACAACATGATGTTGGACAGTAAAAACGTCTGAACACCACGATTCATACATTTAGGGGAGGTTTCAAGGTATTGCCTTTGAGCTGTCCTTATGTTGCTAGCTGGCGCCGCTGGTAATGTCGCGGCTAATTTTGGACAACTGTAAGCCAACCGTGGCGCGACACCATGGAGTTTTTCATGCCGGTCGTGCCAGAGCTTTAGAGCAACTCTAGCAGGTGTGCTATATTCCCATCCCGCAAAATCCTTTTACGGTTCCCCCTTAAACGATTTAGCGGGGGAAGTGATGTGCTCCAGAAGATCCTGCAAAAGCTTGCTACAAATTTAAAAACATAGATAAACCATACTTCTCGCTACAAAGTTCATCACACAACACACCAGAATTCATCATACATAGATAAAACGCAAAAATAGTTGCGGAAGCAGCGATGGCTCAGTGCTTGACGTCAAGGAAGAACGCCTCTGTAGACTTGCGGCAAGCGTGGGTGAAGGCATGCTCCTCCTTCGCCGCGGCGAACCTGTGGGCGGGGCCTTCTTCCCCGGCCTCAATGGCGCGCTCCGCGACGAGGAGCTCCGCATCCACCTTGCGGCAAGCCACGGTGTGCGAGTAGGGCTCCTCGTGGAGGCGGTTGAATTGCGCCCAAGGGAAGCACCCGTCGCTGAGGGGGAGAGACGACCATGCTCCCGCGCCTGCTGTGACCGCCAAGCTTCGACAGGGGGCGGAGGGAGCTGCTGGCCTCCGCATCGTCGCAGAAGAAATTGCACGGCGGCGACCCGCCACGACCACTACCACCACGCTCGCGTGTGGATCCTGCCATCACTCATCGGAAAAAAGCTCTGTGCCAGGTGAAATCGCTCGCCGGAGAGAGAATGGAAGGCGGCGGAGGAAAGGGAGGCGGCGGAGGAAATGAGAGACGGGAATACTAAATCACATGTCGTCTGGTAGATATAGCAGCCGAAGGGCGTTTTTGCGGGCAGCTCGTACAATTTTTACGGGCCTGGCTAAATATAACGTACTTATTCGAGTCACACACAAAAACGCTATACGAGTCGGAATTATGTGGCGGGCGAGGTTATACGACATGCTCGTACGTATCCAGCCGAAGGTAGGTTAGCCTTCAGCGTAGCGTGGAACGACAACAACACTGTGATATTTTCTTTTGGGTTGACATGAGCAGTACGTAATATTCCCATTAATCCCCGTGGAATCTACATTTACAAAAAAGATGTGGTTGGGTCTCAGTCGACTAAGATTTTTAACCAAGTCTCAGTCAAACGACATAACTTGTAAAGAAATGAAGAACTTTTTAAATACGGATTTTAATATAAGATCTCACGATATCGACTGAGACTTAACGAAGACTCTCTCAACTCAGAATTAACAAGACTGTTTAAAAAAAAAGCCCCAACGACCGCAGAGGGGAAAGCAAACACGCAGTGTAGGCCGCCGAGTCGCCGTGCCACTTCCCGGCCACGATCCCGACAGGAGCAGGAATGGAGGGGAAATAGGCCAACAGAAAGTAAGCAAAAAAGCAGAGGCAGGCAGGAAGATTCCGCGCCGGCCGTGCGATTGCGATGATTGGATTTGGCAGAGTCGTCCTGCTGAATTCTCCCAGCAGAGTTGGTGTTGTACCGTCCGAACGTGCGCCGGTCTAAGCCTAACGGCTGCTCAGCTCAGGTCGGCCCGAGTACGTGGTGGCGTTGCCTCGAACCCCGACTGCGCGGCGACTTCTCCTCGCATCCTCTTGCTTAGATTATCATTTATCAATACAGTACATTTTTTTTTGAAAAAACTTTCGATCTATTCATCTTCAATCATGGTAGTACAACGAATACCAGAAATAAAAATTACATCCAGATTCGTAGACCACCTAGCGACGACTACAAGTCTGAAGCGAGCCGAAAGGCGTCTTGCCATCATCGCCTCCATCGCCGGAGCCGGGCACAACTTGTTGTAGAAGAGACAATGGAAGTCGTCGTCTTTAAGACCCCATAGGACCAACACCCCGTAACAACAACCGCCACCGATGAAAAATAACGAGATCGGAAGGATCTAAACCAAGACACACGAACGTAGATTTAACAACGACGAGATCCGAAAGAAACCCACCAAAGATAGATCGCCAAAGACACACTCCACACGCCCACCAACGATGCTAGACGACCACGAATGGGGCTAGGCAGAAGACTTTATTCCATCTTCGAGGAGCCATTGCCTCGCCTTCCTGAGTAGGACACAAACCCTAACAAGATTGAAAAAAAAGACTAAAAACGGAGCCCTCCCGCCGGCCCTTGGCAGGATCCACTGCGCCTCCATGGCCCTAGGGCCACCAGAGACGAGGCGGACCTGCGCCGGCGCCGGCACCGGCGAGAGGCACGAACGCTAACTTTCTTTCTTTATAAGCCACAAAACTTATTGCGGTGAAAAAAATGCCACAAAACTATCAATATAGTACATTGACTACAAGTTTCTCCACAGTTTAGTTTTCCTTTTTGATTGATTGCATGAATTTAGTGACCTAGAGTTTAGTGACCTAGAGTGAATTTTTCTCTTGATGAAAATGTTATGCGTTCGACATGACATGCATGTAATGCACGATTGCACTAGATTCAGGCAGGAGCGAAAAATTCCACACCGGGGAGAAGCGGAGACTTGTGACTTGTCATAGTTAGAACGCCGCCGTCAGTCGTCACGCCCAAGCAAGCAGCACCATCTCTTGCCCCCTCCCCTCCGTCCGTCCTGCCACAACAAAAAACAACAGCAGCGAATCAAAGCTGCGTAGCCTACGCATAACTAGTCTCCCAATCCGCTCCCCACCCAACCCCGCAACCCCGCGACACGATTCCCCACCCGATTCTCCTCTCGCCGGCGGGATCGATCCGATCGAGGTTGATTGGGGGAGAGCGAATGGCGCGGTGATCGGCCGGTCGGTCGGTCGGCTCGATGGCGGCGAGGCCGGGAGCAGGCGGCCGCGTGCGCTTCAACGTGGGCGGGCAGGCGTTCGAGACCACCACCACCACGCTCGCCAACGCCGGCCGCGACTCCATGCTCGGCGCGCTGCTCGACGCCTCCTGGAACGTGCCCTGCGCCGGTGCCTCCGCCGGTGGGGAGGACGCGGCCGCCGAGTACTTCATCGACCGCAACCCGGCGTGCTTCGCGGTGCTGCTCGACCTGCTCCGCACCGGCAGCCTCCACGTCCCGCCGCACCTCCCGGAGAAGCTGCTCTACCGAGAGGCGCTCTACTACGGCCTCCTCGACCACGTCCGCGCCGCGCGCTGGGGGACCTTCGACGGCGACCGCCTGCGCCTCGCGTCCTCCGTGCCCGGCCGCGCCCCCGGGGACGGCACGGCCGTCCGCGCCGCGCCCGACGGCGGCTGCTGCGTCGCGCACGGGGGCGCCGTGCACGTCTACAACTGGATGCTCGACGAGCGCCGCCCCGTCTCGCTCGATCACTCGCAGGTCAACGACGTCGCCTACCTCGACGCGTCCACGCTCCTCATCGCCGCGCGCGAGCGGCTCGGCAAGTGCGACGGCGGGATGGCCGCCTTCTCCGCCGTCTCCGGGGACCTCCGCCACCGCTTCCGCGTCCAGCACGACCGCCAGGCCAAGTCCTTCACCGCCGGCGCGCTGGCCTTCGACAGGGACTCGAGGATCTTCGCCAGCTGCAAGGGCCGACTCAACGAGTACGGCATCGGCGTCTGGGACAGCGCCACCGGCGAGCAGGCCGACTTCTTCTACGAGCCACCCGGCTGCGCCCTGGGCGACGCCGACAGGCTCCAGTGGCTGGACGCTACCAACGCGCTCATGGTGGCCACGCTGTTCCCCAAGACGGACAACTGTTCCATCGGCCTCCTGGATTTCCGGGACAAGAGCGTGGTGTGGTCGTGGTCCGACGCCGGCACGGCCGCGTCGCTCGAGGAGAAGCGCGTGCTCCACGCCATCGCTATGGAGGACGAGCGGTCCGTGTGCGTGATCAACCAGTACGACGACCTGGGGTTCCTGGACCTGAGGAGCAACGCCGGCGCCGTGAGGTGGAGCTCCCGGAGCAAGCTGATGAACCGGAAGGCGCCCGGCGAGGAGAGCTGCTACCCGAAGCTGGCGACGCACGGCGGGCAGCTCTTCTCGTCGATGAACGACAGCATCTCCGTGTTCAGCGGGCCCGAGCACGTGCTGACGTCGACGCTGAGGCGGAGCTACGGCGGCGCCATCTGCGACTTCTCCATCGGAGGTGACCGCCTCTTCGCCCTGCACAACGAGGAGAACGTGTTCGACGTCTGGGAGACGCCGCCGCCGCCGATCATCTGACCGCCAGCCTGCTCTGCGTTGCTCTGCTCAGCTCGCCGTGACTTGAGTCGTACTACACTTGTGCTCACTCAACAGAAGAAAAGAGATACTGCTACAGTAGTATTCAGAAGGAATGGTTACACCTAACTGATGATGATGGGTACTCATCACAGTACACTGTAGCTCTCGATCAATCTTAACTGGAGCACTAGAGTGTACGCAAGCTTTGGTTTCTAACCCAGAAAAGAGAAATTTTCGACTAGTACGTACGGGGTCATCACTAGTAGATTTTGCTTGCCCTTCCAATTCTTCTCGTCGGAACATCTGTTGTCGGCATCAGGCGTTGCCCTGTCAAGATCATCACAAGGTTGATTCTCAGCAAAGCATGTTTTGTGAATGCTAAAAGATATCTTCCGCTGCATTTGATGAGGAGGCCCCGTACGCCGTACTATCATATCCATCTGAGCCGTGCTTGGGGCCTGCATTTTAGAATTGGTGACTCGCTCGAGGACAGATTTAGCTGTCCTGTTTAGTGCTCAGCAATGTCGGCCACAATATTTAATGCTGAATTGGAACAGTGCCCATACCTATCTGTTTCACATACACATTCTCTGTCACGTGCTTCTTTTCTTTGAAAAAAATATACAAAACATGTTAGTGTTTCTTTCTTTAAAAGAGTTTCTGCTGTTCTTCAGAGGCAGTCACAGGCACTGGTTTGGAATCTCCTGGCCTTAGCAGTAGCAGCAATGCCAGTGTGATTGTGATGCTGCTCCATAACTCATCAGCGAGAAGCTGCAGCACTGTCTATAATCTTTCATTTGTGGCTTTTCTTACCTCTGCTCAACAGAGCATGTATGTGCAGGTGGGCGAGCTTTTGCTTTTTAGAGTTGGTAACGAGTATACTAGTATCATTTCGATCTGGGCGCATCATATCCAATCCAACATCTTGTCCTCTACTTGGAATTGGAATGGAAGGCACATGACAGGTCGGAGTAGCACTGCGGCTGGAGGCCACTCACGGGTTATAGTTTATTGGTTATATATACACACACTTGACGTAAAGGCTACACGAAAAGGATGTATGGCTTTGGCAAGGTAGGTATTATGATGGAAATTATTGAGTTCATTCCTGTGGCCGAGCCGTAGTGCAGAGATCTAGAATTATGAAAGATGGTCCAGATAAGAATACGAGTAAAAGCAGCAAAATGCAGATCAAGACCAAGGCACCAACAAATGTGTAAGTAATCCAGCAATGGAGTAGGTAGTCATGTTTACCGCCAGGTTTTCGGATACTTTGGCATCTTTCATTAGCAGTTGGCGGCTGCGTTTTTTCTGTATGGACCGTTATCATGATGACAGTGGAACCCTGCCGAAACGAGTGGTGGACACTTCAGCTTCTGGAACGAACGTCAGAAAGAAAAGAGTGGACACTGTCTGAGGGAGAAAATAACAAGGGAATGAACAGATAGAATAAAGAGCCGGTTGCTCCTGTTAAATGGCCTTATCATGTACTCCCTCCATTCCTAAATATTTGTCTTTTTAGAGATTTCAAATGGACTACCACATACAGATGTATATAGACATATTTTAGAGTGTAGATTCACTCGTTTTGCTCCGTATGTAGTTATTTGTTGATATTTTTAAAAAGACAAATATTTAGGAACAGAGGGGGTATGATTAGCAGTATGACAATTGAACTACCGTAGTACGAATGCCTATTGAACTGAAATGTGTATGCTCCAAGAATTCTTCCCGTATAGGAGTACTTATTAATGGAGGGAGGCAATTAGCATTCTTCAGACGGCACGTTGGGTGCAAGGCAAAGTACGTACTACAGTACTTACAGTCAGTATAGTACTAATTATAGATGCGTGTATTTCGACATACCATAAAAATGCCGAGGGCAGAAACAATGTTTGCTACAGCAGAAACACAATACGCGGAGCAAGCAGTTGATTCCTAATGTCATCAGGCAAACGAATGAAAAGCTCAAATAAGGTTCTGCAAGCGGTCACTTTTCTTCAGTAAAAGATGCAGTAAAACAGTAACATTATTCAATAAGTACATTACGACATGCAACCTGATTGGGTACCAATATCAGATCAATCAACCCTTACACTATACTCACAAAACACTATATGTGTTTCCTTGGTCAAGGACCAATGGATCAACAGTCAGCTTCTGCCATAGATGGCGCAACTGCATTCTTAAATCGATCAAGAAAATATCAACTATTTAACGACGTACACAGCAAGGACAAATTGATTTAACATGAACTGAGAACTTAGAAGTAACATACTGCAGCAGATTACGATTGGACAGCAGTGTGAAAGAAACAGAAGATTATGGCACAAAGAACTCATTTGGGTCAGGCAGGTGTATGAAGATCGGGAACCTAAACTACAGTGTCGTTCCAACAGCAAGATTTGCAGTTGAAAACTTGCTTGTTTAAGAAAAAACATGAGAATCACCAGTAGTAAGGTGTGATAATAACAACTGGATGATAAATAACATAGGAATCACCAGTAGCAAATGAGACGATAACACCAAGATGATGATTAGAACATATATAAGTAGTGTGTAAGAGCATGGTTAATAGTATAGCCAACTGCTGGCTATAAGCCACTGCCATGTCACCTATAGCCCATCTTATAGCCAATGTGTACAATAGTTGATTTGAAGAGTGTATTACTTTTTTATTATATGGCCCACCTTTCACTCTCACAAAGTGCCTAGGAGCACGTGCTAGAGCTGGCTCTTCACCAAGAGCTCGCTTACCTTCTCTCTCCTCTTCTCTCTCCTCCAACTAAGCAAGAATATACTAGTTTATTTCTTATAGCCAGCTGACTCAGCTCTATTGTACTTGCTCTAACACACGAACACGATACTGCTCCCAACTTAAGGTAGCTCGATCTTGCGCACACCGCAAATTATTAACCCTCTTTGATTGCTGCCTTAGTTCTCCACCGTTTCCTCCTCGTCGTCACTGACCTCAGACTCGTCATCCGCATAGCCATTGGCGTAGTACTGGTCGATGAGGGTCTGATTGTAGGCATTTATCTTCTGGGCCTTGTCCTTTATCTCAGCGTAGGTTTCGCGGTATTCCTCGCTCCTCTCGGCCAGCACGTCGTCGGGGAGCTCATCGACGAGCTTGCAGGGATTTGCAATCAAAAAGTCGATGAGCGCCTGCGGCAACCTCCTCTTGACCACCACCTTCCTCTTCTTGCCGGACCCGTACGGCTGTGCATCCTCCGCCGTGGTCATGCGGCCCAGCCACCGGTGAGCCTCCGCCGCTATCGCCTCCGCCAACTCCTTCTTCCTCTTCAGGACTTCAGTCCCCTGCGACGCGCGGATTTCACCCCGTTCCGACGCTCTCGCCTTATTCATCTTCCGGATTCCACCCCCCTCCGACGCGCTCGCCTTCATCCCCTTCAGGATTTCACCCTGCTCCGCCGCGATCGAGCCGCCGATTTTACCCTCCATCGCCGGCGATCGAACCCTAACCTGTGTTCTGTTTGCCCCGCAACCGACGCGAACGTATCCTGTGAAACCACTCGATTCGATCGTGCACCAGGTGCGCCAGGGGCACTTGAGCCGTCAGATTGACAAAGAAGGGACGAGATCTAACCACCGAGGTGGGCTGGTGATACAATTGCAAAGCAGACCTTGGAGTATCATTAAAACTTGTGACCAGTCCTTTCCAAGACCGACTGTAGTATTGTGCCAGACAAAAGCTAAGACAAAATTCAGGCTTTCTCCCTTTGCCCTCTCCCTTACGAGGCATCGCATTTCTCCCAATCTCACTCTCCTGTACCACTCAGACCCCGAGCTTTTTATTACTCTACTCCGATAGATACAAAAGTGAGAGGGAGAGACGGAGAGTAAGAGTAAGATATGCACTCTTGACCGTGCACTCACAGATAGTTTGATAACCATGCACTCTCCTGGCGAGTTAAAAGAGATTATTTTGATTGATAAAAAAAGAGAAAATGTATGTTTTTCTAGGAGGAAACATATGTGTAAGTGCATCTAGTGTCACCCCTAGTTGGTTTTAAAGTACTGACGACAAACGTGGTTGAGAGACTAATGTGTTTGTGAGAATTGCAGGATAACACAGGTGGAAGTCCCTCATTGATTCGATTTACCTACCAGAGACGACCCCTAAAAATGTATGAAGACATTGAAAACAATGGTGGTTCTTGAAGACATTCACGTCGAAGATAATGACGTGTGAAAACATTCACTTGAAGACAATGAAGTGCGAAGACATAGTTTCTTTCGTAGTTTCATTTTCTTCGTACTTGAGTCATAGGAACCACCGTACTGTTAAGTGGGGTCAAAATGAACAAAGTCAGAAGACTGACGTGATGCTCAACCAAAATCCTATGTCTTCGAGTGAAGAAAATGAGAGCAAATCTTATCCAGAGTTGGATGAGTCATCTTTGAAGGAAATATGCCCTAGAGGCAATAATAAAGTTATTATTTATTTCCTTATTTCAAGATAAATATTTATTATTCATGCTAGAATTGTATTAACCGGAAACTTAGTACATGTGTGAATACATAGACAAACATAATGTCACTAGTATACCTCTACTTGACTAGCTCGTTGAAACAAAGATGGTTAAGTTTCCTAGCCATAGACATGAGTTATCATTTGATTAACGGGATCACATCATTGGAGAATGATGTGATTGACTTGACCCGTTCCGTTAGCTTAGCACTTGATCGTTTAGTATATTGCTATTGCTTTCTTCATGACTTATACATGTTCCTATGACTATGAGATTATGAAACTCCCGAGTACCGGAGGAACATCTTGTGTGCTACCAAACGTCACAACATAACTGGGTGGTTATAAAGGTGCTCTACAGATGTCTCCGAAGGTACTTGTTGAGTTGGCGTATTTCGAGATTAGGATTTGTCACTCCGATTGTCGGAGAGGTATCTCTAGGCCCTCTCGGTAATGCACATCACTATAAGCCTTGCAAGCAATGTGACTAATGAGTTAGTTGCGGGATGATGCATTACATAACGAGTAAAGGGACTTGCCAGTAACGAGATTGAACTAGGTATTGAGATACCGACGATCGAATCTCGGGCAAGTAACATACCAATGACAAAGGGAACAACGTATGTTTTTATGCGGTTTGAACGATAAAGATCTTCGTACAATATGGGGGAGCCAATATGAGCATCTAGGTTCTGCTATTGGTTATTGACCGGAGATGTGTCTCGGTCATGTCTACATAGTTCTCGAACCCGTAGGGTCCGCACGCTTAACATTCGGTGACGATTTATATTATGAGTTATGTGTTTTGATGTATCGAAGGTAGTTCGGAGTCCCGGATGAGATCGAAGACATGACGAGGAGTCTCGAAATGGTCGAGACATAAAGATTGGTATATTGGACGACTATATTCGGACATCAGAAATGTTCTGAGTGATTCGGGTATTAATTTATCGGAGGACCGCAGAGTTACGGTAATTCGTCGGGGAGTATATGGGCCTTATTGGGCTTTAGGGGAAAGAGAGAGGGGAGGCTGCGCGCCCCCCAAGGCTTAGTCCGAATTGGACTAGGGGGAGGGGCTCCACCCTCTCCTTCCTTCTCTTCTCTTTCCCTTTCCTTGACTCCTACTCCTACTACTTGGAAGGGGGGTGGGGAATCCTACTCCCGGTGGGAGTACGACTCCTCCAGGGCGTGCCATAGGAGGACCGGCCCTCCCCCTTCCTCCACTCCTTTATATACGGGGGTAGGGGGCACCTCTAGACACACAAGTTGACCTGTTGATCTCTCCCAGCCGTGTGCAGTGCCCCCCTCCACCATATTCCACCTCGATCATATCGTAGCGGTGCTTAGGCGAAGCCCTGCGTCGGTAGCAACATCATCACCATCATCACGCCGTCGTGCTGACGGAACTCTCCCGTGAAGCTGCGCTGGATCGGAGTTCGCGAGACGTCATCGAGTTGAACGTGTGCTGAACTCGGAGGTGCCATACGTTCGGTACTTGGATCGGTCGGATCATGAAGACGTACGACTACATCAACCGCATTGTGCTAATGCTTCCGCTGTCGATCTGCAAGGGTACGTGGACTCACTCTCCCCACTCGTTGTTATGCATCACCATGATCTTGCGTGTGCGTAGGAATTTTTTTCAATTACTACATTCCCCAACAGTGGTATCCGAGCCAGGTTTATGCGTAGATGTTATATGCACGAGTAGAACACAAGTGAGTTGTGGGCGATACAAGTCATACTGCTCACCAGCATGTCATACATTGGTTCGGCGGTATTGTTGGATGAAGCGGCCCGGACCGACATTACGCGTACGCTTACGCGAGACTGGTTCTACCGACGTGCTTTGCACACAGGTGGCTGGCGGGTGTCAGTTTCTCCAACTTTAGTTGAATCGAGTGTGGCTACACCCGGTCCTTGTGAAGGTTAAAACAGCACTAACTTGACGAAATATCGTTGTGGTTTTTATGCGTAGGTAAGAATGGTTCTTGCTCAGCCCGTAGCAGCCACGTAAAACTTGCAGCAACAAAATAGAGGACGTCTAACTTGTTTTTGCAGGGCATATTGTGATGTGATATGGTCAAGACCTGATGAGATATAAGTTGTTGTATGAGATGATCATGTTTTGTTGAAGTTATCGGCAACTGGCTGAAGCCTTATGGTTGTCTCTTTATTGCATAAGATGCAAGCGCCAAATAATTGCTTTACTTTATCGCTATGCGATAGCAATAGTTGCAAAAGCAATAGTTGGCGAGACGACCATGTGATGACACATTGATATAGATCAAGATGATGGAGATCATGGTGTCATGGAGGTGATGATGGAGATCAGATGCTTTGGAGATGGAGATCAAAGGCACAAGATAATGATGGCCATATCATGTCACATATTTTGATTGCATGTGATGTTTATCTTTTATACATCTTATTTTGCTTAGTTCGACAGTAGCTTTATAAGATGACCTCTCACTAAATTTCAAGGTACAAGTGTTCTCACTGAGTATGCACCATTGCAAAAGTTCTTCGTGCTGAGACACCACGTGATGATCGGGTGTGATAAGCTCTACATTCAAATACAACGGGTGTAAGACAGTTTTGCACACGCAGAATACTCAGGTTAAACTTGACGAGCCTAGCATATGCAAATATGGCCTCGGAACACTGAGACCGAAAGGTCAAGCGTGAATCATATAGTAGATATGATCAACATAGTGATGTTCACCATTGAAAACTACTCCATCTCACGTGATGACCGGACATGGTTTAGTTGATTTGGATCACGTGATCACTTAGATGATTAGAGGGATGTCTATCTAAGTGGGAGTTCTTAAGCAATTTGATTAATTGAACTTAAATTTATCATGAACTTAGTCCTGGTAGTATTTTGCAAATAATGCTGTAGATCAATAGCTCGCGTTGTTGCTTCCCTTTATTTTTGATATGTTCCTAGAGAAAAATAAGTTCAAAAATGATAGTAGCAATGATACGGACTAGGTTCGTGATCTGAGGTTTATCCTCATTGCTGCACAGAAGAATTATGTCCTTGATGCACCGCTAGGTGATAGACCTATTGTAGGAGTAAATGCAGACGTTATGAACATTTGGCTAGCTCAATATGATGACTACTTGATAGTTTAGTGCACCATGCTTTACGACATAGAATCGGGACTTCAAAGACGTTTTGAACGTCATGGACCATATGAGATGTTCCAAGAGTTGAAGTTAATATTTCAAGCAAATACCCGAGTTGAGAGATATGAAGTCTCTAACAAGTTCTATAGCTAAAAGATGGAGGAGAATAGCTCAAGCAAAGAAGCATGTGCTCGATTGTCCGGGTACTACAATCGCTTGAATCAAGTGGGAGTTAATCTTCCGGATAAGATAGTGATTGATGAGTTCTTCTAGTCACCATCACCAAGTTATGGAACTTCGTGATGAACTATAGTATGCAAGGGATGACTAAAACGATTCCCGAGCTCTTCGTGATGTTGAAATCGATGAAGATAGAAATCAAGAAAGAGCATCAAGTGTTCATGATTGACAAGACCACTAGTTTCAAGAAAAGGGCAAAGGGAAAGAAAGGGAACTTCAAGTAGAATGGCAAGCAAGTTGTCACTCCCATGAAGAAGCCCAAAGCTGGACCAAAGCCTGAAACAGAGTGCTTACACTGCAAAGGAAATGGTCACTCGAAGCGCATATGCCCTGAATATTTGGTGGATAAGAAGGATGGCAAAGTGAACAAGAGTATATTTGATATACAAGTTATTGATGTGTACCTTACTAGTGTTTATAGTAGCCCCTGGGTATTTGATACTTGTTCGGTTGCTAAGATTAGTAACTCGAAACAGGAGTTACAGAATAAACAGAGACTAGTTGAGAGTGAAGTGACGATGTGTGTTGGAAATGATTCCAAGATTGATATGATCATCATCGCACACTCCCTATACTTTCGAGATAAATGTTGAACCTAAGTAAATGTTATTTGGTGTTTGCGTTGAGCATAAATATGATTAGATCATGCTTATTGCGATACGATTATTCATCTAAGACAGAGAATAAATTGTTATTCTGGTTATATGAATAAAACCTTCTATGGTGATACACACAATGTTGATGGTTTATTGAATCTTGATCGTAGTGATACACATATTCATAATATTGATGCCAAAAGAAGCAAAGTTGATAATGATAGTGCAACTTATTTTTGGCACTTCCGTTTGGGTCATATCAGTGTAAAGCGCATGAAGAAACTCCACAAAGATGGACTTTTGGAATCACTTGGTTATGAATCATTTGATGCTTGCGAACCGTGCCTTTTGGGCAAGATGACTAAAACTCCGTTCTTCGGAATAATGGAACGAGCAACAAACTTGTTGGAAATAATACATACTGATGTATGCAGACCAATGAGTATTAAGGCTCGTGGTGGGTATCGTTATTTTTTGACCTTCACAGATGATTTGAGCAGATATGGGTATATCTTCTTGATGAAACATAAGTCTGAAACAGTTGAAAGGTTCAAAGAATTTCAGAGTGAAGTGGAAAATCATCGTAACAAGAGAATAAAATTTCCGCGATCTGATCGTGGAAATGAATATTTGAGTTATGAGTTTGGCCTTCAGTTAAAACAATGTGGAATAGTTTCACAAACTCATGCCACCTGGAACACCACAGCGTAACGGTGTGTCCGAACGTCATAACCACACTTTATTTGATATGGTGCGATCAATGATGTCTCTTACCGATTTACCGATATCGTTTTTGGGGTTATGCATTAGAGATAGCTACATTCACTTCAAATAGGGCACCATCAAAATCCGTTGAGATGACGCCTTATGAACTGTGGTTTGGCAAGAAACCAAAGTTGTCGTTTCTTAAAGGTTAGGGTTGCAATGCTTATGTGAAAAAGTTTCAACCTGATAAGCTCGAACCCAAATCGGAGAAGTGCGTCTTCATAGAATACCCAAAGGAAACTGTTGGGTACACCTTTATCACGGATCCAAAGGCAAGATATTCGTTGCTAAAATGGATCCTTTCTAGAGAAGGAGTTTCTCTCGAAAGAAGTGAGTGGGAGGAAAGTAGAGCTTGATAAGGTTATTGTACCTTCTCCCGAATTGGGAAGTAGTTCATCACAGAAATTAGTTCCAGTGATTGCTACACCAATTAGTGAGGAAGCTAATGATGATGATCATGAAACTTCAAATCAAGTTACTACAGAACCTCGTAGGTCTTCTAGAGTACAGTCCGCACCAGTGTGGTATGGTAATCCTATTCTGTAAGTCATGTTACTAGACCATGATAAACCTACGAACTATGAGGAAGCGATGATGAGCACAAATTTCGCGAAATGTCCATGAAATCTGAGATGGGATCCATGTATGAGAACAAAGTGTGGACTTTGGTGGAGTTGCCCGATGATCGGCAAGCCATATTGTATAAATGGATCTTCAAGAGGAAGACAAACGCTAATAGTAGTGTTACTATCTACAAACCTCGACTTGTCGCAAAAGGTTTTCAACAAGTTCAAGGTGTTGAATACGATGAGATTTTCTCACTCGTGTCGATGCTTAAGTCTGTCCAAATCATGTTAGCAATTGCCACATTTTATGAAATCTGGCAAATGGATGACAAAACTGCATTCCTTAATGGATTTATTAAAGAAGAGTTGTATATGATACAACCAGAAGGTTTTGTCAATCCTAAGGGTGCTAACAAAGTGTACAAGCTCCAGTGATCCATCTATGGACTGGTGCAAGCATCTCAGAGTTGGAATATATGCTTTGATGAGTTGATCAAAGCATATAGTTTTATACAAACTTATGTGAAGCTCTGTATTTACGGTGAAAGTGAGTGGGAGCACTACAACATTTCTGATAAAGTATAGGTGAATGACATATTGTTGAACAGAAATAATGTAGAATCTTCTGGAAAGCATAAAGGAGTATTTGAAAGGAGTTTTTCGAAGAAAGACCTCGGTGAAGCTGCTTACACATTGAGCATCAAGATCTATAGAGATAGATCAAGACGCTTGATAAGATTTTTCAATGAGTACATACCTTGATAAGATTTTGAAGTAATTCAAAATGGAACAATCAAAAAAGGAGTTCTTGCCTGTGTTGCAAGGTGTGAAGTTGAGTAAGACTCAAAAACCCGACTATGGCAGAAAATAGAAAGAGAATGAAAAGTCATTCCCTATGCCTCAGTCATAGGTTCTATAAAGTATGCTATGATGTGTACCAGACCTATTGTATACCTTGCTCTGAGTTTGGCAAAGAATTACATATTTGATCTAAGGGTAGATCACTGGATAGCGGTCAAGAATATCCTTAGTGTAACGCCCCGGTTTCGATGCGCCAGGTGTCCGCCAGTTATTCGCCTTTGTTGCCTTGTCATTTGCTTGCGTGTTGCACTTTGCCATGTCATCATATGCATTTCATATCATGTCATCATGTGCATTTCATTTTGCATACGTGTTCATCTCATGTATCCGAGCATTTTCCCCGTTGTCCGTTTTGCAATCCGGCACTCCTATGTCATCCGGCGTCCCTTTTTGCCTCTTCTCTTGTGCGGGTGTTAAACTTTCTCGGAATGGCCCGAGGTTTGCCAAGCGGCCTTGGTATAGCACCGGTAGACCGCCTGTCAAGTTTCGTGCCCTTTGGAGTCCGTTTGATACTCCAACGGTTAACAGGGTAACCGTAAAGCCCTCTTTTGTTGCAGCCCAACACCCCTTCAAAAGTGGCCCAAAACCCAGCAAACTCCCCTCCATGCTCTCGGTCGTTCGATCACGATCGCGTGGCCAAAAACTGCACCTCATTTGGACTCTCCTAGCTCCCTCTACCTATAAAACTAGCCCCTCCCCCGAAATTCTCGGTCTGAACCCTAGCTTCTTCCTCCTCCCGCCGACGGACACGTCCGCCCGCCGACGGACATGTCCGCCGGACACGTCGCCCGGCCAATCCCACGCTGCCACATCACCCCGCCGCGCGCCTCCTCCAACCGCCCGCTGCCATGTCGCCCGCGCCCGTGCCCACATCGCCGCTGCCCGCCCAGCCGAAGGGCCCGCCTGAGCCTGGCTGGGCCGAAGGCCGCCGCCCGCGCCCACCTCTGGCGGGCGCCACCGCCCGGGAGCGCCACTCGCCGGAGCTCCTCGCCGGCGACCTCGACCACCCGCCGCGTCCTCGCGCCTCGCCGCCTCTGGCTGGCCTCCGGCCTCCCGTCGCCGCGACCGCCCGGCCGCCGTCGCCGACCCCGCCGCTCCTCCGCCGCCGCCGCCCCACTCCGGCCGGATCCGGCGATCACGACCCAGATCTGCCCGTTCTCGCTGCCCTGGCCCCTCCCCGCCTTCGCCGACCGGGCGCGCCGCCCGCCAGCGCCATGGCGCCTCCCTGCGTGCTCGTGCAGGCACGAGGAGGACGACCCCCAGCGCCCTCCGTGGTCCCCGCAAGCAAGGCCAGCCCAGCCGGCCCAGCCTCCCCACCGCTGGCCTGCCTCCTCCTTCCTGGGCTCAGCCCGCTAGGTGAGAACCCACAAAGTCCCGCCCCGGGCGACGTATAGTCATTTAGCGCTCACTCTGTTTTTTTTTCCAAAAACGACTAAGTCCTGCAATTTTTGCATATTATCATGCCATATTCATCATGTTGTATCTCTGCATCTGTAGCTCCGTTTCGTGCGTGTAATATGTCAAATTGTTCGTCTCGACGAGTACTTCATTTCATTCCATTGCATCATTTTCATTTGAGCTCATCTTGATGCCCGAAATGCTGTTGGAAGAGTGCATGTTGATGTTAATCTGCTGAAACTGTTATAACTTGCTCATTTGTCATTTTTGCCATGATTGATGTGTGCATCCTATGAGGTTGATGTCTACATGTGTTTTGATCTATGCTATGCCATCTTTCCAGAGGTGCTTGCCATGTATTTTTGTGAGTTGTGTGCTGAGTGCATCAAGCTTGTTAAGTAGTGCACTTGCTGTTACTGTTTTGCTAGACAGATTCTGTTATATTTTGTTGCTATGTTAACATGCTTCTACTAATCATTCTATGCATAATCTGGAGATGCTCTAAAAACATGTTTTGATCTACATGTCTTGCTCTATCCATTCATGCCCTTGTTTGCAATTATAACCTACTGTAGCTTGTTGTAATCTTGCTCCAAAGTTGCTTGATAATGTTGCTATCAGCCTGTTAACATTAAGTTCACTAGTTCCCATGTGTTTTGCTAGTGTTCCATGCATCCTATGACCTTGCTCTTGCCATGCTTAGCTTCATAAACATGTATTTTTACTGTTGGTTGCCTTGCCATGCCATGTATTGCTCTGTAGTGAGTGGTTCAAGCTCACGGACATGCCTACTTATTGTTGTTCCTGCCATGTATGAATCTGTCATATAACTTGCCATGTTTAGATGGGTGCCATCATATTTTCTATGCCTTTTTGGCTCATGGTCAGTAAGGGACTTTTGATCTATGCTATTAGTAGATCCATGCCATGCCTTTGTTTGCCATGTTATGTTCCTGTAACATGTTGTTTGATAGCTCTAAACATTGCAACCTGATGTTATTTCCTGATAAGTCTGAAACTGTTATTATTTGCAATCTTCCCATGTCCTTTCGAGCATGTTCTAGTTGTTTCTGGAGATAGCTCAGTGTTCATGTCTTGTTATGCTTTACCTATACTTCATGCCCATGCCTTTTGTTATTATGTTGGGGTGCTGTAGGTTGTTGCTTTGATGCTTGCAATATGCCTAGTTGCTGTTTTGGACAGATTGTTGTTATGACTTGTATAGTGTGCATGTGTTGCACCGTTTCTCCGTTTTGAGTGTGCTCTATATGAAACTTGCTTGATTTTGCATGTAGCTTCATATTATCATGTTGCATCCTTGTTTTGAGGTGTTTGCTTGATGTTTGGGTGCATTTTGCATCAATGCCATGTTTAACTTGTTTTGCTCATATCTTCTAGGCCGTAGCTCCGAATCTAATGAACTTTATATGTAACTTGACTAGAATTTCGTGTAGATCATCTTGGTGCATCTTAATTTGCTGTTGAACAACTTGAACATAATGTTTATTCAGTTCTGGACCAATTTCGAAATTTGCATATGGGGACTTACCGGAATTGTTATATGTTGTTTCTGGCCTCATATAAACTTCCTTTGATGTGTTGTTCTTGTTTGCATCATCTCTTGCCATGAGTAGCTTCATGTAGCTTTGTCATGCATCATGCTTGTTGCACATCATGTCTTGTCTATGTGTGGTGTGTTTACCATGTTGTGTGCTTCTTCTCGATAGTTCCCGCTTTGTTGCGATCATGAGGATGCGCTCGCTCACGCTTGGTTCGTCTTCGTGGCTTCATCTTCTTCATGGACTCGTTCTTCTTCCTTGCAGGATTTCGTGCAAGATGACCGCTACTACGGATCTCACTACTATCATTGCTATGCTAGTTGCTTCGTTCTATCGCTTTGCTGCGCTACCTATCATTTGCTCTTCAAGCCTCCCAAATTGCCATGAACCTCTAACCTTGGACACCATACCTAGCAAACCATTGATTGGCTATGTTACCGCTTTGCTCAGCCCCTCTTATAGCGTTGCTAGTTGCAGGTGAAGTTGAAGATTTCTCCACGGTGGACAGGGTTTTGTTGGGATATCACAATATCTCTTATTTAATTAATGCATCTATATACTTGGTAAAGGGTGGAAGGCTCGGCCTTATGCCTGGTGTTTTGTTCCACTCTTGCCGCCCTAGTTTCCATCATACCGGTGTTATGTTCCGGATTTTATGCTCCTAACGTGGTCGGGTGATTTATGGGACCCCCGACAGTTCGCTTTGAATAAAACTTGTCCAAAGAAGGCCCAACCTTGGTTTTACCATTTGCCTCACCACCACCTACCTTTCCTTGGGAGATTAACCCAAGGGTCATCTTTATTATAGCCCCGGCCGGTGCTTGTCTAAGTGTTGGTCCGAATCGAGCAGACTTCATGGGCCACCTCGGGAAACTCAAGTCTGGTTTTACTCGTAGCTTGACTTATCCGGTGTTGCCTCGAGAACGAGATATGTGCAGCTCCTATCGGGATTGTCGGCGATCGGGCGGCTTTGCTGGTCTTGTTTTACCATTATCGAAATGTCTTGTAAACCGGATTCCGAGATCGATCGGGTCTCTGGGAGAAGGTTTATTCCTTCGTTGATCGCGAGAGCTTGTCATGGGCTTGTTGGAACACCCTCCGTGGTTTAAACTTTCGAGAGCCATGCCCGCGGTTATGTTGCAGATGGGAATTTGTTAATGTCCGGTTGTAGATAACTTGACACCGATCCGAATTAAAACGCATCAACCGTGTGTGTAGCCGTGATGGTCTCTTCTCGGAGTCCGGAAGTGAACACGGTCTTTGGGTTATGCTTGACGAAGTAGGAGTTCAGGATCACCTCTTGATCATTGCTAGCTTCACGAACGTTTCGCTTGTTTCTCTTCTCGCTCTCATTTGCGTATGTTAGCCACCATATCATGCTTAGTCGCTCTTTGGAACCTCACCACTTTACCCTTCATTTCCCATTAAGCTTTGCTAGTGTTGATACCCATGGTAATGGGATTGCTGAGTCCTCGTGGCTCACGATTTACTACAACAACAGATTGCAGTGTACAAGTTATGCGATGATCATGACGTGAGAGCGATGTTTGCTTGTTTGGAGTTCTTCTTACGCTTTTTCTTCGATCGGGGATAGGTTCGGTCGGGCACTGGGCTAGCAGGGTGGATATTGTTTGAGTTTCTATTTATGATTCATCCGTAGTCGGATGTTGTTCTTGTATGTTGTATTCATGCGACATTGTATGTATTGGATGTATCCCCATCTATTATGTAATGTTGATGTAATGATATCCACCTTGCAAAAGCGTTCCAATATGCGGGTCTATCCTTGGTGGGACCTTCGAGTTCCTTTTGGATAGGGTCGCATATTGGGCGTGACAAGTTGGTATCAGAGCCTCGACCGACCTTAGGAGCCCTCTTGATTGATCGTGTAGTTTGGCCGATGTTGAGTCTAGAAGAAAACTGTTTTCGGAGTCTAGTTATATCGGAGAGTAGGAATTCTTTTTACTCCTCTGCCCCTTCATCGCTCTGGTGAGGAATCTTGACGTAGGTGTTTTGAACTACTCCTCTTCCCATTCAAAATTTTCATTAGGTTCACGCAGTTGGTTTTCCGTTCATTGGTTCTCAGCTCTTTTCATCCGGTGCATTTCTCATCAAGTTGACTCAAGCCTCTTCATCTTTGCCAAGTTCAATCCTCAATTGTTTTCTTTTCCCACCCGCCCACCCCTTTTTCTTCTCGGAACATGAGTCCGTAATCGAGTATGCTTTCTACTCGTGCGAAGTATGTGTTTTCTTTCCTTAATGATTTCAACCGGTGTTTTCTCTTCAAGTTATTCGTTGGTTCCCCGTCCAAGTTGCCTTTGTTTTCCCGCCCTCCCACCCGTTTTCTTCCCGGAGTTTGAGTCTCTTTCTACCATCTATTTCATTCGTACGGAGCCTCTTCAGTCTTCCCTCAATCATTTCAACCGGTGAATTCTCGTCTCGTTCGTCATTCTTCATCTCTTTTTTTTCCGGTGCATTCAATTCAAGTTGTTCGGTGTTGATCATATTCTTTTCCTCGGCTCAAATGTTGTCCTTACTCGTTCGCCTCTCGCCAGTTTATCCTTCCGGAGTGTTCAAGACATCTCAAGAGATTCGTCTGTGTTCCAATTAATTCGAGGTTGTCACCTCATTCAAATATTTCAATTGTTCCGGTGCATCATCTATCTGCTCAACAATCCTTTCCAATGGTGTTTCTTTTAGTGGACCCTAACCCACAGGTCTTTTCCCAGGATCTTACCTGACTCTTCTAATTCCCCCGGAGTTCTTCTCAATTCTTTTCAAGTGTGACGTAAGAATGAATTTCATCAGTCACATGCCTTCTCCAAGATCTCGTTCAAATACTTTTCATTGTTGGTTCAAACCCCCTTCGCTTTTCATTTCCCCGGAGTATCTCAGTAATTTCGGTGGTGTTTCTTGTCGTCATTCTCAGCTCTGAAGATCGAAGAAGAGTTTTTTCTCTTAAATCTTGTCCGTTCTCCCGGAGATTCGCGGTGCTAGCTCGATGTTACCCTATCAAGTTGTTTTCCTGTTTCTTTTCACCGGAGGCCATCATTCCAGTTATCGTTCTCTATTTATCCCGGTGCTTCGTTCAAGCATTCTTCAATCAGTTCGCGATCTCTACGTTCTCGTCTCTATAAATTCCCTCAAGTGCCTTCGTGCTTTTCTAATTCTTCCCGGTGATTCCATTACCTTTCGCCATTCAATTTTGTATTCTTACGGTGGTTCGTTCAAGATTTCTTTTCCTTGTTTATCATATTAATCCACTCGTTCTTTTCAATCCTACCGGTGGTTCATGAAGACCTTCTCAAGTTCACGATATGTCACTTCTCAATCCTTTTCCAACAAGAATAAGTAGTATGTAAAATCCATTGCTTGTCATCAATTTAATTTGATGAAGGATAAGCATACAATAAATCTTATTCTTATTTCATCCAAGTGTTTAATCCTTTTCTTCGGAGTTTGTTCTTGATGAATAAACTCTAGTTTCAAGTGTTTTCATCTTTTCTTTTCCGGAGTTCAATTTCCTCGGCCATCTCGTCGGAACCTCCATCTAAATCATCGCAATGCTCATCTTATTCTTTCATCCTTCATTCTATCTCATTGTCCTTTTGTTTACCGGAGTTCTTCATGGTGATTCTTCATGATTTAATTCATTCTTCAAGAGTTCATCAAGTACCATTCCATCCTCTCAAGTTCGTTCTAATCCTCCCATTTTCAGCCGGAGTGCTGCCTAAATTCTTTCAGTCTTATTCGTTTCTTTTCTCATTCTAACCACTCCGGTTAGAACGAGTGATTTCTTAGTCTATTTGATTCCGCGAGCTTTCGATTCTCGTCATTCTCGTTGTTCCTCTCTTCTTCTTGAGTGCTCACCATTCTTTGCTTCTTCTCTTGAGTTATTGTTTCACCTCATCCCTTTTCATTTCCGTCTCGGTCCTAAGATCTCGGGACGAGATCTCTGGTTAGTGGAGGAGTGTTGTAACACCCCGGTTTCTATGCGCCAGGTGTCCGCCAGTTATTCGCCTTCGTTGCCTTGTCATTTGCTTGCGTGTTGCACTTTGCCATGTCATCATATGCATTTCATATCATGTCATCATGTGCATTTCATTTTGCATACGTGTTCATCTCATGTATCCGAGCATTTTCCCCGTTGTCCATTTTGCAATCCGGCACTCCTATGTCATCCGGCGTCCCGTTTTGCCTCTTCTCTTGTGCGGGTGTTAAACTTTCTCAGAATGGCCCGAGGTTTGCCAAGCGGCCTTGGTATAGCACCGGTAGACCGCCTGTCAAGTTTCGTGCCATTTGGAATCCGTTTGATACTCCAACGGTTAACCGGGTAACCGTAAAGCCCTCTTTTGTTGCAGCCCAACACCCGTTCCAAAGTGGCCCAAAACCCAGCAAACTCCCCGCCATGCTCTCGGCCGTTCGATCAAGATCGCGTGGCCGAAAACCGCACCTCATTTGGACTCTCCTAGCTCCCTCTACCTATAAAACTAGCCCCTCCCCCGAAATTCTCGGTCTGAACCCTAGCTTCTTCCTCCTCCTGCCGACGGACACGTCCGCCCGCCGACGGACATGTCCGCCGGACATGTCGCCCGGCCAATCCCACGCTGCCACGTCACCCGCGCGCGCCTCCTCCAACCGCTTCGCGCCACGTCGCCCGCGCCCGTGCCCACATCGCCGCCTGCTCGCCCAGCCCGAAGGGCCCGCCGAGCCCAGCGAGGCCAGGGCCGCGCCGCCGCCCCACCTCTGTCTGCTGCGCCGCCCGCGGGAGCGCCGCTCCCGCCGCCGAGCTCCTCGCGGCGATTTGCACCGCGCCGCCGTCCTCCGCGCCTCGCCGCTGGCCTCCGGCCTCGGCCTCCCTGCAGGCCAGCGCCGCGGCCGCCGTCGCCCCCACTGCCAGTTCCTCCGCCGCTGCCACCGCCTAACTCCGGCCGGATCCGGCGATCGCCGACCCAGATCTGCCTGTTCTCGCTGCCTGCCCCTCCTCGCCTTCCTGCCGCCGGCGCCGCCTGCCGCCCGCGCCATGGCGCCTCCCTGCGTGCTCGTGCGGGCACGAGGAGGACGACCCCCAGCGCCCTCCGTGGGCCCCGCAAGCAAGGCCAGCCCAGCCGGCCCAGCCTCCCCACCGCCGGCCTGCCTCCTCCTTCCTGGGCTCAGCCCGCTAGGTGAGAACCCACAAAGTCCCGCCCCGGGCGACGTATAGTCATTTAGCGCTTACTCTGTTTTTTCCAAAAACGACCAAGTCCTGCAATTTTTGCATATTATCATGCCATATTCATCATGTTGTATCTCTGCATCTGTAGCTCCGTTTCGTGCGTGTAATATGTCAAATTGTTTGCCTCGACGAGTACTTCATTTAATTCCATTGCATCATTTTCATTTGAGCTCATCTTGATGCCCAAATGTGTTGGAAGAGTGCATGTTGATGTTAATCATCAAACTGTTATAACTTGCTCATTTGTCATTTTTGCCATGATTGATGTGTGCATCCTATGAGGTTGATGTCTACATGTGTTTTGATCTATGCTATGCCATCTTTCCAGAGGTGCTTGCCATGTATTTTTGTGAGTTGTGTGCTGAGTGCATCAAGCTTGTTAAGTAGTGCACTTGCTGTTACTGTTTTGCTAGACAGATTCTGTTATATTTTGTTGCTATGTTAACATGCTTCTACTAATCATTCTATGCTGGAGATGCTCTATAAACATGTTTTGATCTACATGTCTTGCTATATCCATTCATGCCCTTGGTTGCAATTATAACCTACTATAGCTTGTTGTAATCTTGCTCCAAAGTTGCTTGATAATGTTGCTATCAGCCTGTTAACATTAAGTTCACTAGTTCCCATGTGTTTTGCTAGTGTTCCATGCATCCTATGACCTTGCTCTTGCCATGCTTAGCTTCATAAACATGTATTATTACTGTTGGTTGCCTTGCCATGCCATGTATTGCTCTGTAGTGAGTGGTTCAAGCTCACGAACATGCCTACTTATTGTTGTTCCTGCCATGTATGAATCATCATATAACTTGCCATGTTTAGATGGGTGCCATCATATTTTCTATGCCTTTTGGCTCATGGTCGAAGGGACTTTTGATCTATGCTATTAGTAGATCCATGCCATGCCTTTGTTTGCCATGTTATGTTCCTGTAACATGTTGTTTGATAGCTCTAAACATTGCAACCTGATGTTATTTCCTGATAAGTCTGAAACTGTTATTATTTGCAATCTTCCCATGTCCTTTCGAGCATGTTCTAGTTGTTTCTGGAGATAGCTCAGTGTTCATGTCTTGTTATGCTTTACCTATACTTCATGCCCATGCCTTTTGTTATTATGTTGGGGTGCTGTAGGTTGTTGCTTTGATGCTTGCAATATGCCTAGTTGCTGTTTTGGACAGATTGTTGTTATGACTTGTATAGTGTGCATGTGTTGCACCGTTTCTCCGTTTTGAGTGTGCTCTATATGAAACTTGCTTGATTTTGCATGTAGCTTCATATTATCATGTTGCATCCTTGTTTTGAGGTGTTTGCTTGATGTTTGGGTGCATTTTGCATCAATGCCATGTTTAACTTGTTTTGCTCATATCTTCTAGGCCGAGTCTCGAATCTAATGAACTTTATATGTAACTTGACTAGAATTTCGTGTAGATCATCTTGGTGCATCTTAATTTGCTGTTGAACAACTTGAACATAATGTTTATTCAGTTCTGGACCAATTTCGAAATTTGCATATGGGGACTTACCGGAATTGTTATATGTTGTTTCTGGCCTCATATAAACTTCCTTTGATGTGTTGTTCTTGTTTGCATCATCTCTTGCCATGAGTAGCTTCATGTAGCTTTGTCATGCATCATGCTTGTTGCACATCATGTCTTGTCTATGTGTGGTGTGTTTACCATGTTGTGTGCTTCTTCTCGATAGTTCCCGTTTTGTTGCGATCGTGAGGATGCGTTCGTCTACGCTTGGTTCGTCTTCGTGGCTTCATCTTCTTCATGGACTCGTTCTTCTTCCTTGCGGGATTTCAGGAAAGATGACCGCTACCCTAGATCTCACTACTATCATTGCTATGCTAGTTGCTTCGTTCTATCGCTTTGCTGCGCTACCTATCATTTGCTCTTCAAGCCTCCGAAATTGCCATGAACCTCTAACCTTTGACACCATTCCTAGCAAACCATTGATTGGCTATGTTACCGCTTTGCTCAGCCCCTCTTATAGCGTTGCTAGTTGCAGGTGAAGTTGAAGATTTCTCCATGGTGGACAGGGTTTTGTTGGGATATCACAATATCTCTTATTTAATTAATGCATCTATATACTTGGTAAAGGGTGGAAGGCTCGGCCTTATGCCTGGTATTTTGTTCCACTCTTGCCGCCCTAGTTTCCGTCATACCGGTGTTATGTTCCCGGATTTTGCGTTCCTAACACGGTCGGGTGATTTTGGGACCCCCCTGACAGTTCGCTTTGAATAAAACTTGTCCAGCAAGGCCCAACCTTGGTTTTACCATTTGACCACCACCACCTACCTTTCCCTTGGGAGTAATTAACCCAAGGGTCATCTTTATTATAGCCCCGGCCGATTGCTTGTCTAAGTGTTGGTCCGAATCGAGCAAGCTCTGGGGCCACCTCGTGGAAACTCGAAGTCTGGTTTTACTCGTAGCTTGACTTATCCGGTGTTGCCTCGAGAACGAGATATGTGCAGCTCCTATCGGGATTGTCGGCGATCGGGCGGCTTTTGCTGGTCTTGTTTTACCATTGTCGAAATGTCTTCTAACCGGATTCCGAGACGATCGGGTCTTCCCGGAGAAGGTCTATTCCTTTGTTGATCGCGAGAGCTTGTCATGGGCTATGTTGGAACACCCCTGCAGGGTTTAAACTTTCAAGAGTCGTGCCCGCGGTTATGTGGCAGATGGGAATTTTTTAATGTCCGGTTGTAGATAACTTGACACCTGATCCGAATTAAAATGCATCAACCGTGTGTGTAGCCGTGATGGTCTCTTCTCGGCGGAGTCCTGGAAGTGAACACGGTCTTTGGGTTATGCTTGACATAAGTAGGAGTTCAGGATCACCTCTTGATCATTGCTAGCTTCACGAACGTTCCGCTTGTTTCTCTTCTCGCTCTCATTTGCGTATGTTAGCAACCATATCATGCTTAGTCGCTGCTGCAACCTCACCACTTTACCCCTTCCTTTCCCATTAAGCTTTGCTAGTCTTGATACCCATGGTAATGGGATTGCTGAGTCCTCGTGGCTCATAGTTTACTACAACAACAGTTGCAGGTACAGGTTATGCGATGATCATGACGCGAGAGCGATGTTTGCTTGTTTGGAGTTCTTCTTCTGCTTCTTCTTCGATCAGGGGATAGGTTCCAGGTCGGCAGCCTGGGCTAGCAGGGTGGATATTGTTTGAGTTTCTGTTTATGATTCATCCGTAGTCGGATGTTGTTCTTGTATGTTGTATTCATGCGACATTGTATGTATTGGATGTATCCCCATCTATTATGTAATGTTGATGTAATGATATCCACCTTGCAAAAGCGTTCCAATATGCGGGTCTATCCTTGGTGGGACCTTCGAGTTCCTTTTGGATAGGGTCGCATATTGGGCGTGACACTTAGTGAGGACTAAGGAAATATTTCTCAATTATGGAGGTGATAAAAGAGCCCGTCGTAAAGAGTTACATCGGTGCAAGCTTTTACACAGATCCAGATGACTCTAAGTCTCAATCTGGATACATATTGAATGTGGGAGCAATTAGCTGGAGTAGCTCCGTGCAGAGCATTGTAGACATAGAATATTTGCAAAATACATACGACTCTGAATGTGATAGACCCGTTGACTAAACTTCTCTCACGAGCAAAACATGATCATACCTTAGTACTCTTTGGGTGTTAATCACATAGCGATGTGAACTACATTATTGACTCTAGTAAACCCTTTGGGTGTTGATCACATGACGATGTGAACAATGGGTATTAATCACATACAGATGTGAATATTGGTGTTAAATCACATGGTGATGTGAACTAGATTATTGACTCAAGTGCAAGTGGGAGACTGAAGGAAATATGACCTAGAGGCAATAATAAAGTTATTATTTATTTCCTTATTTCATGATAAATGTTTATTATTCATGCTAGAATTGTATTGACCCTTAGTACATGTGCGAATACATAGACAAGCATAATGTCACTAGTATGCATCTACTTGACTAGCTCGTTGAATCAAAGATGGTTAACTTTCCTAGCCATAGACATGAGTTGTCATTTGATTAACGGGATCACATAATTGGAGAATGATGTGATTGACTTGACCCATTCCGTTAGCTTAGCACTTGATCATTTAGTATATTGTTATTGCTTTCTTCATGACTTATACATGCTCCTATGACTATGAGATTATGCAACTCCCAAATACCGGAGGAACACTTTGTGTGCTACCAAACATCACAACGTAACGGGGTGATTATAAAGGTGTTCTACAGGTGTCTCCGAAGGTACTTGTTGAGTTGGCGTATTTTGAGATTAGGATTTGTCACTCCGATTGTCGGAGAGATATCTCTGGGCCCTCTCGATAATGCACATCACTATAAGCCTTGCAAGCAATGTGACTAATGAGTTAGCTGCGGGATGATGCATTACATAACGAGTAAAGAGACTTGCAGGTAATGAGATTGAACTAGGTATTGAGATACCGATGATTGAATCTCGGACAAGTAACATACCAATGACAAAGGGAACAACGTATGTTGTTATGCGGTTTGACCGATAAAGATCTTCGTAGAATATGTGGGAGCCAATATGAGCATCCAGGTTCCGCTATTGGTTATTGACCAGAGATGTGTCTCGGTCATGTATATATAGTTCTTGAACCCGTAGGGTCCGCACGCTTAACATTCGGTGACGATTTATATTATGAGTTATGTGTTTTGATGTACCAAAGGTAGTTAGGAGTCCCGGATGAGATCGGGGACATGACGAGGAGTCTCGAAATGGTCGAGACATAAAGATCGATATATTGGATGACTATATTCGGACATCGGAAAGGTTCTGAGTGATTCGAGATTTATGGGAGTACCGGAGAGTTACAGGAATTCGCCGCGGAGTATATGGGCCTTATCAAAAGGGCGAGGCCACACCCGGCTTCGAATAGGAGGGGGGCTTAGCTCTGGATCCCGCCTGCTTGCATAAATGAATGGATCAGAAAGGGAGGGCTTTAGGGGAAAGAGAGAGGGGAGGCTGCACCGCCCCCCAAGGCCTAGTCCGAATTGGACTAGGGGGAGGGCTGCGCCCCCTTCTTCCTTCTCTTCTCTTTTCCCTTTCCTTGACTCCTACTCCTACTACTTGTAAGGGGGGGAATCCTACTCCCGGTGGGAGTAGGACTACTCCAGGGCGCACCATAGGAGGGCCGGCCCTCGCCCCTCCTCCACTCCTTTATATACGGGGGCAGGGGGCACCTCTAGACACACAAGTTGATCTGTTGAGCTCTCCTAGCCGTGTGCAGTGCCCCCCTCCACCATATTCCACCTCGGTCATATCGTAGCGGTGCTTAGGTGAAGCCCTGCATCGGTAGCAACATCATCACCATCATCACGCTGTCGTGCTAACGGAACTCTCCCGTGAAGCTCCGCTGGATCGGAGTTCGCGAGACGTCATCAAGTTGAACGTGTGCTGAACTCGGAGGTGCCATGCGTTCGGTACTTGGATCGGTCGGATCGCGAAGACGTACAACTACATCAACCGCGTTGTGCTAATGCTTCCGCTTTTGGTCTGCGAGGGTACGTGGACTCACTCTCCCCGCTCGTTGCTATGCATCACCATGATTTTCGTGTGTGTAGGATTTTTTTTAAAATTACTACGTTCCCCAGCAAGCTTTGCTTGTAGCCCAAGTCAAGCTGTCGCATGTGTTTGAAATCCAACCATTGGACACGTGTCTGTTCCTTAGTGACCTAGGGTCATTTCAGACATATCATGCCGGGTTGCCTGCTGCCTATAAATAGCTCACCCCTCCACCATATATTGGTGGCTGCTCAGAGTTAGTGCACGACTTTTGTTGTTTGATAGCAACCCACATCCGAAGCCTTTAAAAGAGAAATCCTTGCGAGGACAAAGCCCAAAACACCCAGAACCAAAAAGTGTTAGGCATCACTGAAGTCTTTCTGTCTGCATGACCTGAAGACTTGTTACACTTGAGGAATGTGTATCCTCCAGCCGGTTAGGCGTCACGTTTTGAGGATCCAAGAGTCATTGTGGATCGCCAGTGAATGGAGTCTGTGAAGGTTTGGAAGTCTACCTTGAAGACTTACCAGAGTGATTGGGCAAGGACTAAGTGTCCTTAGCTCAAGGGAAATAAGGTGAAGACGTGGTCTTCTGAGGTTAATCTCAGCCTCCCTAACTAGGCGTATAGTTGTCACGGCAACTGAAACTGGTCTACCAAATCCTTGTCTTCACCAAGCTACTGGTTCTATCTCTTACCTCCTTTACATTTCAGTTTTTCTTCGTGAAGTCATTGCTTGTTTGCCTAATCTATTTGACTTCACTGAGCGAAGACTTTCTCCTGTTTGGCTTCATACTGTCTTCCCATTGCGATATGCTCTACCTAGCTGCTATTAGTCTTCGTGCTGTCACTATACTGTTTACTTAACTATGGCCTGTCTAGCGTAGACTATCTTCCACAGCATATCGTATAGGTGATGTTTGATTGTCTGTCTTCGAAGATCTTGCATCTTTTGAAGACTTTCATACAAATCGCCTATTCACCCCCCCTCTAGTCGATAACTAGCACTTTCAGTATGCTAGTCGTAAATTAGCTTGAACAACACACATTTTTTATTTTTAAGATTTCTGGCTGCCACTGAACATTTAGAGAGGTCCTGAAAAACACAAACAACATATATTTCCAGGTGCACATCCAATAGAAAAGTCAAACAAAAGTAATCTGGCAATAACATTTATCTACTAGTATATACTACTGCGAATTCGGACATATTTGGTTAAGATTAATGTACCAGATCACGATTCTTACTCCTAATTTTTTGTGAATGTCGATTAGAGGAAACAGTTGTCGCTTGCTGGCACACATTGAAGCTATTTTCGATCCTTAATGTTTTTCTGTTCACTCTTGTATGCTGATATATGCCACAGAAAATTCAAACTGAAGTGGTAAGAATCCTCAGCCCAAATTCCCTTCACTAACATAAAACAGTTGTGTACGTAACAAAGAGTGGTTCAGGTGATCATCCAACTCCAATCAAGTGTTGGTTCAGCCAAAGTTCACATATACAACTAGCACATGTCTATGGATTCAACATAGATGTAGGGACACACTTGAGCAGAATTGCTCAAACATTGTAGGCTCATGAAGGGTGTTACCTGACTTCAGGGAACAAGATGGCTAACCTACTAATAAATAGCACCCAACAAGGCAAAAGTGTCCTTCTCAGCTCGAGCTCATATGGGAGTAAAATAAAAAAAATGATTTTTTTGAAAACATTCTGAATTTTTTTGGTGGCAAATGTTTTCGACGCTTGAAAAGTTTAATCATGAAATGACATCCGCGGAAATCGTGGCAAAAAAAAATTGATGCTCCATAAATGTTTTTCTTACTGTTGATTTTGTTTTTTTTGCGGCTGTATTGCGGTTGTTGGCCAATTTAGATTTCAGATGGTATTGCAGTTGTTGGCCAATTTCAGATGGTACGGCTTCAGGACCATCAATAGAGGATATCACCGTCCCCGTTGTATAGTACAAAGAGAAAGCTCGAGTGTACAGGAGATGGAGACACACTGAAATTTCTTAACCCCATATCACATGGTACGGAAGAGGATGATTGAAAGACAAGGAAAGTGGGATTTGGGGGGGGGGGGAGTGCAGAGGGTGATCTGTTAGTGTTGCTAATACTATTCAAAAATATCAGCGTTGCCCATACTATACAAAAATACTACAAGTCCTTTTTTGCAACTGTACCAGCATCCCACCTCATAGCGGCTCATGTGCCTTAGGTGCACATGGTGCACTGGGGATCCTATTGTCGGCACGGGACGGGAGATAGCGACCAAATGTGCACCCCCGCCCAACGGAATGGATTGATCGTTAGTCTATTTCTGTATTTTCTCTGTCTGTTTGTTTATATTTTATCTTTTCTATTCTTTATTTTCATTTTTCTTTTTCCTATTTCAAATACGTGAACTTTTCTTCATATTCGTGAACTTTTTGGAAAATTATGCTTTGTTTTCCAAATTCACCAAATTTATTAATAATTGAGACCAATTTTCAATCATAAGAACTGATAATCCCCAAGTGCAGGGAATCATCATAGCAATTTCCAAAGGTGGAAGTGATAAGCATGGAGTGTCGAACCCACAAGGAGCTAAAGGTAAGATCAATATTCTCTCAAGTCTTATCTGCCACTGATACGACTCTACGTACACCGGCCGTTTGCTTTCAACTAGAAACGAGAAATAATACTATGTCGTCGGTATGAAGAGGATAACTTTGCATGACATCAGAGAGCTAAAATATAAAAGTTGATGTTGTTATCATAAAGTTAGAATATATTACTTAAGTACTATAAATAGCGAGTGTGGAATAATGATGGTCGGTGTGCAGAATTGTCCTAGGCAATTGTTAACAAGATCGGTAGTCGTCATTGCAATTTCGTATGAGGGAGAGGCATAAGCTAACATACTTTTTCTACTTGGATCATATGCACTTATGATTGGAACTCTAGCAAGCATCCGCAGCTACTAAAGATCATTAGGGTAAAACCCAACCTTAGCATTAAAGAATCAAGTCCCCTTTATCCCATACGCAAAACCCCCTTACTCGGGTTTATGCTTCTGTCACTCAAGCAACCCACTATAAGCAAATCATGAATGTATTGCAACACCCTATAGCGGGAATCCCTCATGCTTACGCGACACAGAGGGCACCATAGGACAACACCAATAATAAAACATGCAACTCAAACCAATCTAGATCATCAATCAACCCAAAGACAAAGGAAATCTACTCAAAACATCATAGGATGGCAACACATCATTGGATCATAATATGTGGCATAAAGCACCATGTTCAAGTAGGTGATTACAGCGGGGTGCGGGAGAGTGGACCGCGTAAAAGAGATGAGGGTGATGATGATGATGGTGATGTTTATGAAGACGATCACTGCGGTGATGATTACCCTCCCGATGGCACTCCGGCGCCACCGAGAGAGAGAGGAGGAGAGGTTCTCCCCCTTGTGCTTCCTCCTCCATGGCCTCCCCCTAGAAGGGGAGAGGTTCTCCCTCTGGTCCTTGGCCTTCATGGAAATGATGTCCCCTTTGAGATCCTGCCCCATGGCCTCCGGTGATGACGACCCCCTTTGCCAGGGTGCTGAAGAGGGCCTGGATTGATCTCTCATGGTTCTGGAGGCTTGCAGCGGCGGAACTTCCGATCTCTCTTCTGTTCTAGGGTTTTTAGGATTTATAGGAAGGGTTGGCGTCGGTTTCACGTCAAAGGGCCCATGGGGAGTCCACGAGATAAGGGGCGCGCCTTAGGGGGGCACGCCCTCCACCCTCGTGGTGGCCTCGAGACTCCCCTCCGGTAGCTTTTCGTTCCAGTATTTTTTATATTTTCCAAAAATATTCTCCGTTGATTTTCAGCGCATTCCGAGAAATTTTATTTCTACACAAAAAACAATACCACGGTAGTTCTGCTGAAAACAACGTCAGTCCGGTTTAGTTCTAATCAAATCATACCGAAATCATGTAAAAATATTGTAAATATGGCATGAATACTTCATAATTATAGATACGTTAGAGACATATCAGCATCCCCAAGCTTAATTCCTGCTCGTCCTCGAGTAGGTAAATGACAAAAGAAATAATTTATGAAGTGTGAATGGTAGCAAGTGCACAAGTTTGATCGATGATAATTTCAATCACCTTTACTAGCAACATTATATATCATAGCAGTAGCTCAACTCATGGAACTTCTTATGATCAAGTAACAAGCTATTCACATGATAAAGTATAGATCATAAACTTTCTTGAAAACTAACAAACCATGCTCTTAGTCATCAAACAATTGCAATTCATCTTATTTTCAAGAAGGGTCTATGTAAGAGCTTTGATTTAGCAAACTCCACATACTCAACTATAATTTAATCTTTCACAATTGCTAACACTCACGTGATATTTATGGGTTCAAAGTTTTAATTGAACACAGAGAAAGATAGGGGCTTATAGTTTCGCCTCCCAACCTTTTATCTCAAGGGTAATGTCAACAATAATACTTTCTAAAAACCTACATCCAAGTGGATATATATATATCCGGATCGCTCCAACACAAAGTGATTGCCAAATAAAAAAGTGTAAAAAGGAAAGGTGATGATCACCAAGACTCTTGTATAAGGGTAGAAGATAAAAGTAAAAGATAGGCCCTTCACAGAGGGAAGCAGAGGTTGTCATGCGCTTTTATGGTTGGATGCACAAAATCTTAATGCAAAAGAACGTCACTTTATATTGCCGCTTGTGATAACAGTAAAAAAATACACTTCCGTGATGATACATGTTTGTCACAGTAGGTCGCGTTTTATGTCATGCATGTACATCCATGACGATTTTATGATAGAATCAAGATAGTCATACCTGTGTTGTCTAGAAGTGTTCCATGACATTACCAAAATTATCATCATAGAAGTGTCCACTTCCATGACGATAAATTGCGCGTCTCAGAAGTGCTTTCGTCAAGGGTGACTGACACATGGCATCCACCGTAACGGAACGCCGTTAAGCTATCGAGTCTGGTTTTGGATCCGATAACCCGTTAACAGCCCGGACCAATGGGAATTTTCCACGTGTAAAATCATCATTGGCCGGAGGAAACACGTGTTGCCTGATCGTTGGGACAGATGTCATCCACTCATTGGACAGGAGGTGCCTATGATACGTCGACACATGGCAGGGCCCAACAGTGGACCATTCTGGTGAAAAATGCCGGCCCAGTAAAAATTAGCTGGCCGGCCCATATAAGGCCTACTTGTGTTAGGTCCATTTAAGCCCATGACCCATACGAAATGTCCCAATTCGGCCCATCAACGGCCCGTTAAGGATTTGACACCATTGTAGCCCATCGTCAGTTCGAGCCCGTTAACAGCCCGCTATATATTTGGGCTCAATATCGACCCGATGAGATTCGGCCTGTTAATAACCCATTCAATGGATGGGCCAATTTTCAGGATGTACATCTTTCGGCCTTTTAGCGACCCATTTAAATGTTGGGCTAATTTCCGGCCCGGTGTGTCTTTCAGCCTGTTGATGACCCATAAACCAGTTGGGCCATTTGTAGTCGGACCTGAGTTTCATCCTTTTAGCGACCCATTTAAGTGTTGGGCCAATTTCTGGCCCGGTGTGTCTTTCAGCCTGTTGACGGCCGATAAATCAGTTGGGCCATTTGCAGTCGGACCTAAGTTTTGGCCTTTTAGCAACCCATTTAAGTGTTGGGCCAATTCCCAGGCCTGTGTGCCTTTCAGCCTGTTAACGAACCATAAATGAGTTGGGCCATTTGTAGTTGGACCTGAGTTTTGGCCTTTTAATGGCCCATGCCCTTCATGGTCCAATACCAGCCCGGTTTCTCTTTCGGCCTGCTAAAGGCCCACAACACAGTTGGGCCATTTACAATACGACCTGACTTTCGGCCTCTTAGAGGCCCATGCTCTTCATGGTCTAGTACAAGCCCGCTATCTCTTTCGGCCTGCTAAAGGCCCATAGTATAGTTGGGCCATATGTAGCCCAAACATAGTAACGGCCTGTTAACGGTCCGTGAAATCCCACCTGTTGCCCGCTTCGATGTTGTCCTGTTAACGACCCGGGAGGTAAGAGGGCCGACCATTAACTTTCGGCCTAGTAATGGCCCATTAACTTAATGGGGACACTAAAGTTCATACATGTCTTTAGGCCAAATTAGATAATTGGAGCCCATTATGACGAGCAATTATGCACATGACCAAAACCGATCAAGCAAAGGTATGGCATACAGGGAAAAACGTTGCACATCCAGCGTATATTAGAGGAAATTACATCCACTGGGCAATCAAAGATTGATGCCAGTGCAAATAAATGAACAGAACCTAATGATCTACAATGTCACAATTTGCAACCTCAGCACAGATGACGCCCATAAGCATGTGGGCAAGTTCTTGCTGCTTTGCTACACTGTCTCTGAAAACATTGATCAGTTGTTGTGTCGCATGACTCTGCACCTCTGATTCCTCCACCATTTCCATCATTGCTTCAGCCATTAATTGGTTCACAAACATACATTTTTTCTGTTGCATTCGAGACAGAGGATACTGAACAGATTCAGATGGCGATTTTGGCAAGTTTGTATTATTGATAGTGGAGAGTGTCTCGACCACTACATCATAACATAAATTAGGAGGGGAACCAAACAGATTAATCATGAGTTATTGGCATATTACCTGGCCTAGATTTATTGGAAAGAAACAATGGGGTTGCCTTGCTGTTTTCAGAGTTTGTCTTCTTATCTTCAGCAGCCTGCACCAAATTAACACACTAGCATTGCTATCATTGGCCAAATCAGATAATAGGAAAGCAACATTGACACAATGAACGTTTGGGCAACTAGCCTACACCAAATTAACACAATATGGCACAGCTATCATCAGCCAGGTAAGGTAATACGAAAGCAACATTGACACAACGAATGAATGGGCCACTAGAGCAACACTACAATTCAGTAATGTGCATGATATGAGATAGTACACTCATGCAGCTCAGTATGCAAAACTACCAGGTAATTTTCTTTACAAAAATCAACATTAGCGCCTTTAACATTTTGCTACAACTAATTTTAGATCAGATAAAGGTTGGATTCACGCTGATTAACAAAATACATGCTGATGTAAAAATATAGTGATATACAACAGGTACTTATATCAGCATTGGAGCACAGAGAATTCCCGCAAGATATTTTCCTCGAATACAATCCCCATGAAGGAAGTCTTCTATCATTTGACCTTATTTTCTAAAAGAGAGATGGGTAAGAAACATGTAGAAAATATGATCAGAATGCTATAAAACTTCATGATGCAAGGATACGCACACATTTCTTGGAATGGAGTTAACATTCTTTTGCTGGACTGGAGCGGACTAGTTCTTGGGCCACTGGAATCTGCTTATTATCAGTGGGAGTTGGGTTTTTCTATGCTGGAGCAGTATTTATGAAAAATGGAGTTGGTTTATTATCTCCTGGCGTTTGGATCTTTTGCAAAGACCTGGTTTGTAACCCATCAGATTCTAACATAGTCGTCTTCCCCTTGCATGCCTTATAGAGAAGAATGGTGCTTCAATTATAAAACATGCTACAGCAGAGATGGAATAGGTACTGAATAATAGAAAGGCATGACATATTGACATGTATTCCCTCCATCCGGAAATAAATGGATGGGTCTAGGCGTATTTCAGTTCAAGATACATCCAGCTTTATCCATTTCTGCGATATGTAATCCGGACGGAGGGAGTATGATGTAAGAGCTAGGGATACGACGGGACAACACAGTAAAAAAACACTGAAAACCAACTGCAGAACCAAAGTATTCAAACCCACTGATATGAGATAATACACTCATGCAGCTCAGGATGCAAAACTACCAGGCAGTTTTCCTTATAAAAATCAACATTGTGGCCTTTAATCATACATTTTTCTAAAACTAAATTTAGATCAGATAAAGGTTGGATTCACGTCGATTAACAAAATACATGCTGATGTAAAAATATAGTGATATACAACAGTACTTACATCTGCATTGAGCCTGAGAGAATTCTGCAAGAATCTTTCCTCACGAGCGATACCAATGCAGAAATTCTTCTATCTGTTAAGCTTATTTTCTAAAAGAGAGATGGGTAAGAAACATGTAGAAAATATGATCAGCATGCTATAAAATTTCATGATGCAAGGATACACACGCTTCTTAGAATGGAGTTGACATATTTTTGCCGGATCGAGCGGACTAGTTCTTTGGCCTTTGGAATCGCTTATTACCGAGAGGAGTTGGGTTTACGTGTCTTTGGAGCGGTATCTATAAAAACTGGAGTTTCTTTATTATCTCCTGGCGTTTGGATCTTTTGCAAAGGCCTTGTTCGTAACCCTTCAGATTCTAACATAGTCGTCTTCCCCTTGCATGCCTTGTATAGAAGAATGGTGCTTTAATTATAAAACATGCTACAGTAGAGAGATGGAATAGGTACTGAAGAATAGAAAGGCATGACATATTGACATGTATTCCCTCCATTCGGAAAAAAATGGATGGGTCTAGGCGTATTTCAGTTCTAGATACATCCTTTTTTATCCATTTAGGCAACATGTAATCCGGACGGAGGGAGTATGGTGTAAAAGCTAGGGATACGATAGGACAACACAGTAAAAAAACACTAGTTGAATGTAAAAATGTATGCTAGAGGAATACGTATAGAAAAAACTAAGGCAACATACATGTGTATGATTGGGAAACTAAGATGGCATTGCAACAAAGCACTAGAACATCACTTCAATGTAAAAAAACATGGTATGATAGACAGATGAAGTACATACTAAGGAATAACAATGCATAAGATATTCAGAAGCATGATGTCCAAATTAAGCAGATGGCATTGCAATAGAGTAGAATGACAGTACTTGAATTTGAAAACATGTTATCATGAATGGAATAGGTACTGAAAAACAGGAAGGCATGACATATTTACATGCATAATCAGCAAGCTAAGCACATGGCATTGCAACAGAGTAGATACACTCCAGGACATTATATGCATGTTGTACCCATATCACAGGCCAAGTTAGAGCAAGGACCTTGTGGGGTGAAGAGGATTCATCATCTTTCTGCAAGTCTTCTGAAGAACTGCCTTTACATGTTCCATCATATTGGGTATCATTGACATCAAGTTTATTGGACTTTAGATTGCTCCGTGAGGTTCTTGTGGATGCCTAGGAGCTCCGCCGCCTCAAGGGGTGCTGCTTCCCATTGGGAATTGATTGGCCCAGAATAAAAATTCAGACAACTGATGCCTAAATAAAGTGATTTGAGATGAGCGTGCGACCTATCTGGGGGCATGGTGAAGTAGGAAGGTCCAACTGCCGAGTCGGTGAGGCCGGCGCAGTTGCGGTGGCGACCGGTGGCAGGGAAACAGCGATGTCGCGACGGTCGACGACTACGGGGAAGCAGCGTTGGGACTCTGGACGGATCTGAAGTTGGAGCCGCTCCGGCGCCATGAACAACGGCGGGGGTGAATCGGCTCTGGTATGGTTCACGCGGCCGTCGTCGAGGCAACTCCAGCAGCACGGAGTAAGAGGCACACGGCCTAGTGCATTACGACAAATGGACAGCGTCCGACATTAGGGAGGAGGGTGGCTGTGAAATCGGTGCGGTGGGGGTCGCCATGGAGGAGGGGCTGAGGTTTCGCGGCTCGGGAGAAGGGAGCTTCTGGGGAGAAAGTGATTTGGCGCCCACGAGGTATGAATAGGGGGGAATTGGGAGGGGAGTGGAACCATGTCTTACAGACGCATTTGTCTAAAATGTGAGGGGAAGTTACAGTTCTACCCCTGCCTTTAGGCTTCTCGGCTTGGGTCTGTGTACCGAGGGTCGGAGATAGTAGAGTAACTTTGCTTCTCCCCAAATAGTGGGCGGGAGCGATTTCGGGCGAGGAGGGCGTGTTTTGAAATATAGGGGGCACGAGCGATTTCGGGCGAGGAGAGTGTGTTTTGAAATAGTGGGCGTGAGCTATTTCAGGCGAGGAGAGCGTATTTTGCCGACCATGGTTTATGAATTATTCAGCACATGTCATTTCGGCCGAGGAGAAGGCGCACTTGGATGAAGTTACGAACCTACCCTCGATGTAATGGGCCAATTGATGCATGTCCCACATAGGATGGTAATTTCGCGTCTCCCATTATTTGCTCGGGCGAATTCCACCGAGCAGAGCATGTTTCACGGTTCGTTCAAATTTTGGGAGAACGAGCATCCACGTCTACCTTACCAAGTCGATTCGAATCAAATTTTGAAATATTAGCTTGCCACTTCTTTTTTAGATGGAGAGATGATGCTCGGGAGTAATGTGTTTTTACATGCTCGTTGCTAGCGATTTACTATATGACAAATAGTTAACCCACTCAAAAACGAGAATCAAACCCAAAATGAAATATCTCAATTCAATGGAATAGCTCGTTCACTAGGTCAAAGTAGTGAACTAAATCCAAAATTGGACACCTCAATCGAGTAGCATGTTGTCATGTATTATGGTACTCCATGAACATGTTGAAAGTCAAATTAATGAACTTGTTTGACATACGCATATGTCCGTTCATGTGTGGATTGTAGACAACATGTTCTCCAATTTAAATATTTGAATGCAAGTTTATATCGAAACATGGTTTATATCAGTCTTTGATGCATAAAACGCGACCTCTCCCTCTCCCAGACTCCTGCTCTCTCTCTCTCTCTCTCTCTCTCTCTCTCTCTCTCTCTCTCTCTCTCTCTCTCTCTCACAATCTTCAATTCTGTCACACGCATCCGACACACAAACCTTGTTGGTCCCTCTCCCTGTATCTCCATATCTCTCTCTTTTGTGTGTGTGTGTGTGGGGGGGGGTCTTTCTAGTTTGCATGCATATATACTCCATCTATAGGTCTCTCTCGCACACTATGTATGATACTCTAGTCCAAGCTAGATATCTTGGGTGCACTCATCGTATGCACACAAATTCCTTGGCTCGTTGCCCGTAACTCTATCACGCACCACTCTGTCGTCTCGAAGCTCTTCCCCCTCTCTCTCAAACTCTCCATCTACCTGGGTCTCACATGCACATGCATATCTCACTCGCACTCGATAGGCCCATCTAAAACTCTATCTCTCTCCCTCGTTCTCTCTCCATCTCACACGCACACACACAGAATCTCATGCCTAGCTAGCCAAGTATGATGGTCTCTCACTCAATTATAGGCACGCGCAGTCCCTCCAATATGTATATGACTAGCTAATCTTAGTCTCCATCACAAACATGTGCATGGTCTATCTCAATTTCTCTCGGGGCATCTTTCTATCGCTCACACACCTCCCTCGATCTCCCACCCATATAGTCCCCTCACGATCTCGAGGGGATCTCTCTATCACAAACACACCCTCTCTCCCTCCCCATGCGTCCATGTTCTCCATGTGTCCCTCTCGACCTTTGTTCCTTGTTGGCCAGACCTCTATTGGACATGTCCTATAGGGGTGTCTTTCTCTGTTGCAAACAATCACACACTAGCTATCTTCATGTATCTCCTCGCCTTGCTTTTCTATCTCGGAGATGCATGCGTGATATGTTTGCATAAGAAACGAAAAAACACACACTCTCTCTAATTTATCCTTTGTTGTCACTTTCTCTTTCACACACATACTCTTTTTGCACACTTAGTCATTCTACTTGACACGCACTTGATCTCTCTCGACTTAGGCACTCTCTTCGGTCCATAGCATATAGATTTATTGGAAAGTCAAACATTACAAAGTTTGACCATGTACATGGAGAAAAACAATTATATCTAGAACAACAAACATATACCATTAGATTCACCATGAGATGTAGTTTTGTATGATGTATCTTTGGTATTGTAGATATAAATAACATTTGCGTAAACCTGATCAAAGTTTCCAAAGTTTGACTTCTAAAAAATTTACATGCACTACATTATCGAGCGGATGGAATATCTCTTTCCCCCTCTCAGCTATTTGACGCACCACTCAGCCTTATCGGGGCTCCTTAATCTCTCTCAAACTTTATATCTCCCTGGTTCATACATACACATGTCTCGCTCGCGCTATACATATAGACCCATCCAACACTCTCCGCCCTTGTTCTCTCTCCATGTGACACGCACCCCCCCTAAGTACCATAATCCCTCACTCCATCATAGGCGCAAGCACTCCCCCCCTAAGTATGATTATCTCTCACTAGCCATCAGGAACACACGTATTGTCTCCTTCCATCCATACGTCCATCTCGATATCTCTCGGGGTATCTTCTATCGCGCACACACCTTGTCACTCGATCTCCCACCCATGTAGTCCCATCACGATCTCCAGGGGATCTCTCTATGAAAAACATACACTCTCTCCTCCCCATGTCTGCATTTTCTCCGTACGTCTCTCTCGACCTCTCTCCCTTGTTTGTCAGACCCCTCTTGGCCACGTGCTAGGGGTCTTGCTCTCTGGGTTGCAAACAACCACACACTATCTCCTCACCTTGCTTTCGTTGTCGAAGATGCATGTGTGATATGTTTGCATAAGACACACACGCTTTTTCTCTACTTTTATCGTGTGTTGTCCATGTCTCTTTCACACACGCACACACACTTTTTTCACTCACTCTTTCTATCTCTCTCTCTAGTTAGGGACTTTGTCGCATCCATAAGCATATGGATGTTTTGAAAGTCAAACCTTAGAAAAGTTTGACCAGGTATATGTGGAGAAAAACATTTACATCTGGAACGATCATTAGATTCATCACAACATGTACTTACTTCATACTATTATTTATCTTTGGTATTGTAGATATAAGTAATTTCTTTATAAACTTGGTCAAAGTTTCAAAAGTTTGACTTTAAAAAAATGTTGGAACTACATTATCGAATGGAGGGAGTAGCTCTTTCTCTTTCTCTCTCTCTCTCTCTCTCTCTCTCTCTCTGCTATCTCTCACGGGCCTCCCCTCTCACTCGAACTCTCTATACCGACGGATTATACGCTCACCGTGTCAGCGTATAGCTCCATATATTGTTTAGTTAGCCGGTCAACCAGTCCACATGCTGCCTTGTCATCTTGTGTTCTGTATCTTTGTGTGCTGGCCCATGTGGCAGTGGGTGAAAATAAGTAAACTAGAGGCCCATCTGACACGCGGTGAAGTAAACAAAGTTGAAACCACTCGGGGTCACACCCCGCATGCTAGTAAATTGAGGGCGCATTGAGGACACACTTCTTCCGTGTGAAGGACGTAGTCGTGCACAGTTCACCACTACGCGGTGGCATGCACAGAAGGACGCACTCGCGCACACCCAGCACACAACACAAACCAGCACACGTGTACACTGGCGTCGCTGCCGATTGAGATGGACGGCGAGCCAGCCAACAAGCGGAGGCGACTCGAGCCAAAACCGCATCCGGCGAGCCTGGACTTCATCAGTAGCCTCCCCGATGACATGCTGCTCGTCATCATCAGCCTCCTCCCCACCAAATCTGCCATGCGGACCGCCCTGCTCTCCCGGCGGTGGCGCCCCCTCTGGCGCCGCGTCCCCCTCAACCTCACCGTCGACAACTGACTCTGCGATGGGGATTGCAAACTCATGGCTGCAGTCTCCAAGATAGTTTCATCGCACCCTGGGCCAGCTAGACGCCTTGACATTCACATGTTCAGTACCAACTGCAAGGTCCAACCCAAGTTTGATGAGTGGTTCTTATCCCCCGCCCTAGATCAGCTCCAGGAGCTCATCTTTGAAGCTGGACGATGTCGCTCTCTACCACTGTCCGTGCTCCGCCTCACGCCAACGTTGCGCCGCGCCAGCTTCAGCTCCTGCTATCTTCCCCAGATTAATGTCGTGCCCGCCCTTCTTCTCCCTCAAATCAAGCATCTCGACCTCTTCGACGTTGTCATCTCGAAGAAGGCTACGGAGCACCTGCTCCGCAGCTGTACTGCGCTCGAGTACCTTCGTCTTGAGCAGATCCACGGGTTCATTAGCCTCCACATCGCCTCGATGAATCTCCGATCGACTTATGTGTCTTGCTGTCCCCGTAACAAGACATCAATTGGGAAGAGATCACTCTAGCTGTTCCACGTTATGGCCATTGAGAATGCGCCTTTCCTTGAGAGATTGCTTGTATCGGATCTAGAAGGTCCAACAAAAATCAGGGTCATTGACGCGCCGAAATTGACAATGTTGGTGTACTCATCTGCCAAATTCTCCGAACTCTTTATTGGATCCGTAATCGTTCAGGTACAACACTCATCTTCTTATTCTTCTTCTTGAAATTCACATTTTCAAATTTCTTCTTGATGTATTTACGACCGTCTTCCATAAAATGATTCCCACAAGCTTGACCCAGTCTATGCGCACAGTGAAGATCTTGGCAATAAAATCTATCGGCCCCAATCTGGATCAAGTTGTTGGATTCCTTACATGCTTTCCGTGCACGGAGAAGCTACTCATCGAGGTGAAACTTCTTTCCTATTAGTAAACGGTAATCACAACGTAGCTCAATTTTTTCGTAATTTTCCCAAATTACGATGACAAGTGCAGTGTTCAAAACTACATCTACGCACTGCACTAAAAGAAATGTTTTTAGTATTTTTTCTTACGTGATCACCTGCATCGTTTTTTTGTTGTACTACTATAGTAGCCTAGGCTAGTCATGGTGGAAAGTAACTTAGACTACTCCAGTAACTCTATGGTTACCCTAAGAGCAAGTACTACCTCCATCCTGGTTTACTCTTCCTATTTTGTAGTATCAAAATTTGACCATAGATTTAACTGACAAAATGTTAATGCATGTCACTAAGAACTATATTGTTGGATTCATATTTGAACATAATTTCAAATGGTATAATTTTTAGTGACATGCATTGGCATTTTCTTAGGTAAATCTATCGTCAAAATTTTATACTAAATACGTGGTAGTACTCCCTCCGTCCCAAAATTCTTGTCTTACATTTGTTTAGATACGGATGTATCTAACACTAAAATGTAACTAGATACATCCGTATTTAGACAAATTTAAGACAAGAATTTTGGGACGGAGGGAGTACAAAAGTGGGCTATGTAGGCCAAAACACGTGCCAAATTCACTTGTGATGCATTTGGCATCGATGCCCCTCCATTGCTCACCTAGTGCCCCAATCTGGATCACCCTTTGCTCCTGTGCCAAATTAACTCACGCTATGAAAAAACACTTGCGTGGGAGAGAGAGAGGACTAAGGCAATAAAAAACACTTGTTTGGGAGAGGGAGAGGCTGGTGTAGTTGGTTTGATTGATTTGTTTATACATGTGGGTCTGTGTGCACAGCGGTGCCAACTCTCTCACATCGCGAGAGCGGTGCCAAAATCTTTTGATTTGACATGGATGCATATTATGTGGCATACTTTTGCGAAATATGGCATCGCCCACATAGTGGAAGGCAACAAATGCCCAAGCTCTTCACGTGCTCCTAGGTAAATGAGAGGAAATAGAGAGAGAGAGAGAGAGAGAGAGAGAGAATGAAAAAATATCACTAGCCAGCCAACCCTATCGTATGAGCGAATGATATTGGTACCTCTTGATGACACGACAATCTTATACAGCCAGCTACTCTAATATGTTCTCTTCTTTTGCAGATAAAAAAAGACCCGAAAGTGAAAAATGTGTTGCACTATAACAATGTCATCGAATGCCTTGATCTCCATCTTACTGAAATGGATTTGATCGACTACAGAGGCAGCACATCTGAGATTAAATTGGCCAGGTTCTTTGTTCTGGAGGCAAGTGTGCTCAAGGTAATGAGGTTTGGCGTTCTATGGCACAATAATGAATGGCGTGCTGATCACCGCAAGCGTCTAAGCCTAAATGACAAGGTCTCCGCAGAAGCTGAATTTGTTTTTGAAACATCAAGTGGCCAGAGACTAGAAAACTTATTTGCCCATTAGTGACTTATCAGGGTGGTGGATTTTAGTTTGTATGATAATGCTGCATCCACCTATAGTAACGAAAGTTCTTACGTAAACTTCCTAGTAATTCCCTCTTCGTAGGTGCAGCTTAGTCCTAACATTTGTAATATCAGTTTGAAACTTGTAATATTGACGTGTCCTATTCCTGCATTTTCAAAATCATGCGAATCAAACAGGTCCTGAGTTGGTGATGATGTTGTGCCTCCCATCTTTCACCAATAGCCGTCGGATCTAGATCTGACGCATACAAACCAAACTTCTCCATTTTTGCAAAAAGATGCCCGCACTTGTTCCCTATTTACAAACAACTCCTTGTCTCTCACAATCAGCCTTATCTCCTCCCCACCACATCTAGAAGGCCATGGAAAAATCTGGCGCGATGGCCGCTGCCGGCGCCGTCCACCCCAATCTTGGTGTTCCGTGCAATGCACGGGCATCTACACATGGGAAATTATGTCGAACACGGCTAGTTGTAAGCAGGCTAGATCTACAGCCATGATGATAGTGACTGCAGACGGTGAGGCTGACTATGGTATGCCGAACACGGCGCCTATACTCAGGTGTCATCTCTAGCGCAGGGTCTTGTCACTTCACTATGAGGAGAAGCACATAATAATTTGACCAACGGGTAGTACAGTGCTACTACATTGGTAGTACTACTAGCACCACCATCTGGATTTAGGAGTACTACCACGTCCATTTGGATTTTTGTATTTGACTAGCAATATCTAGTAATGCATGTCACAAAAAATGTACTACTCCCTTTGTAAATAAATACATGGTGTGTTCGTTTATTCCTATCGGCGAGAGAACTTAATGTCTTTTTACTAATTAATAGGATTACATGCAATGAACTAAACATTGCATGTCATGTTTGGTAGTCTCAAGTCATTGAAAGCATGCACGACCCACATCTCTCATTGGTTGATATGTCATGAAATAAGAAACGAGGAGGGAGTTAATGTACCATGCCTAAGTGTTTTGGGATTATTTGGTTTTTGTAAGGTGACTTATACAACATTTTTTGTTACATGCATTAAACATTTTATTAGTTAAATCAAAGGTCAAAACTTGGCGCAAAATGCAAAGGGGACCAATAAACCAGTAAACATCAAACTTCTCTCGTTTGGCGCCAACTAGAGGTCCGGTGAGATGACTATACTGCACCGGCACGGAGGGGGACGCAACTTCATTGACTTACTACAACTTCCTTTGGGTGAACGACATGTGGGCCCAACGGGTGGCTGGCCCACCTGTCATATAGCCAAAGGCAGGTGCAGTAGAGGGCCGAGGAGTAGATGGCCAACACGCACGTGAAGTCAACGCAGTCTGCACTTCTCATATAAAGGCTCCCTTGATCCAATCTAGTATGAAATCCTGCGCACCTACGCACGCTAACCAAGGGCAAGAGTGATCACTCGAATCGCAAGATTAGTTGACTAGAAGCTAAGCTAGACCCATGGAGGCGATGAGCGCGAGCATCAGCCGGATGTGCCAGATTGTCCACGATGCCGGCTGCGACCCGACACCAAGGAACGTCTCCAAGTAGTGCTTGAGGCCGCCAGGGCGAGCGGCCGCTTGGACGACAACTTCGTCTCCTTGTTCGATGAGGTCCTCGTCGGTTTCCTTGATAAGTTCACCGTCGTCAAGAAGCTCGCGAACGACTTTGACGTATGCTTCCAGCCGACACGCCCAGGCTCTACGATGCCCGCCACCCTCAACGGCCACTATGGTGACAACCTCTTCGATGCACTGGTGGCCCTGCGACTGCCCGCCATCGCGCCGTAGAATGTCCACCTCGAGGTCGCGCTCACCGCGCAGCAAGACACCATCGACATAATCACCCACGTCTACGCGCAAATCGTCCACAAGGACTACTACATGCAAGAGGAGGACAATTGGATGCTGGCCTTCTTGGACAGCAGGGCAACCTTGGACGGCATTGTTCAGAAGCACGTTGAGCTCGCCGCCAATGCTGCTGCTCCTCACATGTCGGTTGGTGACCCGGCGCACTAGGGCGTGAGGATGTCGTTGATGGATCTGTATGTATTTTTATCTTTCCGTCAAATCCATGTAGTAGTATATGGTACTACTAGTAATTATCTTCCCTTTCGCATCAACTTCATAATTTTCGTACGTACTCCATGCATGAACCGCGCCAGAACCAAACTTCTCATTACTCTAGGTAAAATCGTTATTTATACTATCGGTCGCGCCATGGAGCAGAACCAAATTTTACAAGTTACAAGTTAAGGAAAAGCCTGCCGTGTTCGCGTCGCACCCCCACATGGTTGGTCCGGCACGCCACTCAAGGGGGAATGCGTGCGGTGTTGCATTTTCACTTACAAGTGGGACCGCGGTTGAGCAGACCGACTATCGGCAAACCCCCACCTCGCCCACCGCACGGTGGCTGAGAAAACAGGAGGGAGAAGAGATGGCTGTAGCACGGACTCCAAGAAAATTGGTGTCGAATGGGACTCATGTGGGTGGCGTGTGCCCTACTACTAGACGTGAATGCTAGTTATGGCCCATGCCACCCCACTATATCGAGCCTATATCGAGGTGCTGGTTACGTACTACCTCCGTGTAGGTGAATAAGTCATTCGTGTAGTTCTAGGTCATCGATTTGAGGAATTAAATATGTGTTATATGTCATGAAAAGTAGATCACTAGATTTCTACAAGGATGTAGTTTCTAAATATATATTTTTTATCACATATAATACATATTTAGATAGTGAAATCGTCAACCTAGAACTACGCGAATGAGTTATTCACCGAGACGGAGGTAGTAGAACAATTTGCTGGAGTGCGTGCTCAGCCCTCCTCTATCTCTCTTCTCAGCCAGCCAGCGGACGCGTGGAGCCCATCGTCTGCATGGTAGCCATGAATAGTGCATGTACTCAGCGACAGAGCATGGGATTGTAGCCATGACACGGTCAGCCCTTTTTTGGAGAGAGTACGTACTAAATAACTTTGATGTGTCCCGTCAATTCACAGAACAACGAGAAGCTTGATTACGCCTTCTCCCTCACCAACGCGTACGCGGTGGCTCGTAGCACGAGGAGAAACTTTTGCTTACAAGCGGTGGACGTGCAACAGTTCATTTGGTGTCAGATTGCCAGAAGTACTACTGTAGAACCATCGACTTCCGGAAGAGGCGAAGAGCCAAGTGCAAGGTCACCTACTAACCTTAGGCTAGGCGTAGTGGGAGTAACATAAGTAGGGGTACCTCCTTTTTTTATTCTAGAAACAACCACACACGAATATCAAGATGCTGGTTACGTAGAACAAATTTCCTGGAGTTCGTGCTCAGCCATCCTCTATCTCTCTTCTCAGCCAGCCAGCAGATGCGCGAAGCCCATCGTCTGTTTGCTCATATGCAGTCCCACATGTCAGTGAAAACGCAAGAGGACCCATGAACTGCACATCTTTCACCTCGGCGTCTTTGGTGATGAAAAACAAATCAATAAAGATCTTCGATGGCGCTTTTGGAGTTACTCAAGAGTAGTAAGATTCTATTTCTGATTTAACCCAAGATGCACATCACGTGGCTTTAACTACCACTCTATTTTCTTGCATGACACGACCTGGATGCTGGATGTCCCACGTGTCGGCAAAAGGAGGAAGAACCCGACCAAATCTTTGGTTGTGCACTCGGATTAGACTAGTTGTGCTAACTTTAAATTTTATTGTGTAGAATGGATGCAAGTTTTGGTATTGGGAAGAAGAGTACATCGATATATTGATAGAGTGCAATTTAGTAGATGTTCTAGCACTTTTAGCTAGCATAGAGGCTAGAGATGAGACTAGTGCACTTGTTGATAGAATAGAGGCTAGACATGAGACTAGATGCAAGGAAGCAACGTCTACTTCTTTACACTCGAAGAAGAAAGAAACACGCAAGATCGAGCCTCCGCAGGTCAACAATGAATGCATCGAGAAGGCACGAATCCAACTTACAGGAGCAGTTATGGAAGTTGGATATCTTCTGGAATGTATTCTTGTGGTTCTTGTTTTCTTTGGTTTTGCTTTTCTAGTCAAATTTTGGTGATGCATTTCCATGTACCAAAAAATCAATGATGAAAAAAAGATATGTGTTTGCAAAGAAAAATGTACGCGGCCGGGGTGCATCCGCTCATTCGGCGCACGGCCACCGCATCCGAGAAATGGCCCGGACACGACCCCATTGCCCTACCCAAACAGACAGAATCCAGGCAAAACGGAGGTCCGTTTGGGGTCGTGCGTTGGAGTTGGCCTTACAAGTGGGACCGTAGTTGAGCAAACCGACTATCGGGAAACCCCCACCTCGCCCGCCGCGTGATGGCTGAGTTAGCGAAACGACGAGGTTGAAGAGATTGTTGTAGCATGGACTCCAAAAAATTTGGTGTTAGATGGAAGTCGTGCTGGTGGCGTGTACCGTACTCTTGGACATGAATGTTTGTTCTGGCCCATGCCACCCTACTACTCCTACTACTTATATAGTAGTAGTATCGAGGATTCGAGGTGCTGGTTACGTACAGCGAACACAACATATGGTCCACCTCACACTGTGGCCAAATTTCCTGGACTTTCTGCTAGGTTAAAAAGTGTTCTTTGTGAGGGTGGGTGGCTGGTCTCAAGTTTAAAACTTGTTGTATTCATTATCTGAAGGCGTAGAGATAGTGCAGCAGTTTGAAAGTTTGAACCCGGACATCAGAATGCAATTTCTACTGGACTCATCCGAGGACCTAGGATGATGGGATTCGCAGCTACACTGATAAAACACCTACCGGCCTTGCGAAGCATGTGAAGCTAGTGCAAATAGTGTACTACTATTGTTGATTGGCCTCATCCGATAACCTGTTGCAATGCACATACAATTATGTATTTGGAAAATATTTTTTTGCCTCGTCGTAGCACTCACTCAGAGAAGCGACTCGAAAGCCATTCATAAATTTAGTAAGTTTATCACAGGCATATCATTTTATTACATACAACAGGTCATCATCCCACAACGACAACGAGGATACATTATAAATACTAAAGTTTTCATCACACAAAAAATAACAAACAGTGAAATGAACTTCAACTCAACCAATCCTTAGCGTTGGAAACGCTTGCTTTGAACCACAAGTGATTCTCTAGGAAGGGCCATCTATTGTCAATCTCGAGACCAACGCAGGACTAATCATCCAGGCTGAAGCTGCCTACTATATCAGTACTAGGGTAGGGAAACACCGAGATGTCCGAGGTATAGATACAGTTGCTTCTCATAAATGGTAGTAACGTTGTGTCAACAATAGTTGGATCGCCTTTCACCATCATTGGATAGTTTTGTCCAAGGAAGAGCGAGTTTTCTCCAAGACTATCAATTCTGTACCAGGGAGACGGTGTTGGCGCTAGCACAGTAGTATCCATCCCGGATACCATGCAACGAGTGTTGGAATATGTCCAGAGAGTGCGACCATGGGAGACAACACCTGCTTCCTTAGTAGTAACATCAGCAGTGGGTTGTATATAGACAAGAAGGGGTGATCCATCGGAATAAGTTGCCAGGCGCCACTGAGTATATGGGCCCTGCTCGTCCTCATGCTCGTGATCATCAGCATCGTCATCTCCCCCTTGGTTATAAAATTTTCAAGTATAGGTGGTGGAATGTTCACAGGACCTTGGAAACACAAGAAGAAGGTTAATTAGTAAAGGGAAACTTGCTAACCCGCATGCATGTGGATGAAACAATTATAATTATGGTGGAAGACAAATGTACCGAAACTACGAGGATCCCATGAAAAAATAGTGCCATGAGTGGTGGAAGCAAACACAATACCCTCATATTGAATTGCATCACAGTACATAGCCGTGTACAGAAACTGATTTTTGAGCAATATCCATCCAGTCGAACCACGAAGGACGGCAACAAGCTTGTCGAAGATAGCAACAACTACATAGTTCCTGTAATTCCAAGAGCGGTTGGGAACTCGACAAATTGCTATCTTCCGTAGAAGACAATGTCCATGATCGTATTTGAACGTGCGTGGAATACCGGTGTGTTCAACCTCTGGGCAGTCTACTGAGATTTTTGGAAGTGGAACCCGGTGACGAGTGTACACATTCACAAGTTCCCACTCGCAGTTGTACCCAATATAAACAACCCAATCTCCATTTGCGTCTGCCCAAGCCTTGCCCTCAAGCGATGGCATCTTAACATCATACGTATCATTATCAAGCGGAATCAACTTGCACAAGGCGAGGCCTCCATCGTCCCCACGCCAGTCATCAGGGTGACGGAAAAGAAGATAGGGGAGATCAAACCGCTCCTGGACCCTTGGGTTCCTTGTAATGATGTTATTAGTTGAGTTGAGAATGGTCTTGAATGAACCTGCCATGCTAGCCGAGGTGATGACGTCGCACCGATTAATGAGTTCCTCCACCACGCCATCTTTCAGATCGGGGCAAGAATAACATGGTCATTTCCGGCCTATTCCCTCCATGGAGAAGACGATCGGACAACGGCAGAAGGAAGGGTGAAGGCAAATGGAGGAAGGAGGAAGAGCGTGCGACAACAGTTCCAAATCGAGAGGGAAAGGCAAAGAGTCGATGGATGGTTGCCAGTTTGCCACGGTACACGAAGAAGCGCCCCAGCCTACACGTCCGTTCGGAAATACTAGTAGAAAAGGACTCGCCATCATCTCACTGACATGTTGGAATGGGACCACATGTCAACGAAACATGGTGTGTAATTTCTCGTGCAAAATGCAATCTGGCCACGTTGGCCCGAGGTGCCGCATTAGTTATCGACCTTTCTTTTTTTAATGGCGTGCCATTCATTTTTCAAGCACGACTAACATGTACTGTATGATGAGAAAATATGAAGTACTCTACAACTACTCCACCTCTAGTACTAGTAGTATAAAAAAGATATATAGGCTGGAGCTTCAATGCTTTCTTGCTAAGGGTTGCCACTTGCTTCTCACACTATCACTGAGGGAGTCCTGGACTAGGGGGTGTCCGGACAGCCGGACTATCAATATCCGCCGGACTCCCAGACTACGAAGATACAAGATTGAAGACTCCGGCTCGTGTCCGGATGGTACTTTCCTTGGCGTGGAAGGCAAGCTTGGCAATCTGGATATGTAGATCTCCTACCATTGTAACCGACTACTGTGTAACCCTAGCCCTCTCCGGTGTCTATATAAACCGGAGGGCCTTAATCCATAGGGCGAACATACATCTCAACAATCATACCATAGGCTAGCTTCTAGGGTTTAGCCTCCTTGATCTCGTGGTAGATCTACTCTTGTACTACCCATATCATCAATATTAATCAAGCGGGGCGTGGGTTTTACCTCCATCGAGAGGGCGAACACAGGTAAAAACATCGTGTCCCTCGTCTCTTGTTACCATCCGCCTAGACGCACAGTTCGGGACCCCCTACCGAGATCCGCGGTTTGACACCGACATTGGTGCTTTCATTGAGAGTTCCTCTGCGTCGTCACCGATAGAGCAGATGCCTCCACCTGTCTTCAAAGACGGTGTTTTCGCCGGAGGGGCCTTGGCCGCCGGCCAAACTATCCGGCTTGGTGGTTTTCTCATGACCGCTTGTCCGGCCGCCGCTTCGGCAATGACTTCTCAAGTCGTCGGAAGCAATCTTCGCGTCAGCCCTAAAGCTGCCGAGCAGTTAGATCAATGGAGCTCTCGTGCGTTAACGAGCTCTTGGATCGCATCGCCCTGCCGAGTCGCGACGGACTACAACCAGATCGGGCTTAAAACCGATCCGAGAGAGATTAACTCTCCCGGGCCACCCACTGCGTCGAAGTGGTAGAGAACAATCTGGCAACTCTTTGCTAGTGTTGAAGACAATTCATGTCGGATTCCCGAACCCTCCATGCGGATTCAGCGGAGGGGCGGACTTCGATCGAGCATTGAACTTAAAATCATGCATCGCCCGGACTCGCTGGATTCGTCCAGCAAACCAAACTTCGAATTCAAGCTCCTTGGCCTTTGAGCCTCAAGATGGGCGAGGATCCGGTTTTATTTCACCCACCCGCACGGACATATGCGATCTATCTCTAATCTGGCAAGAGCCTCTGAAGCGATACATCACTCTTGGGCGATTCCTCTGGTTATGGGCGGGATAAAGGACTGCCAAGAGGAAAGCATAATATCAATCTTACGCAATAGCGCACGGACAAGGGAATACTAAGCGCCATTGATCGTCGCAAAATCACGCGCTTCACCGATCGGCATCCATTATGCGAAAATCTTGTGCGATGGAAGTTTCGGAAAACCGAAAATCAATTTTGGGACAATCCGCCCCAAACCCGATCCATGATAAAGGCGCCTTACACTCGGGCCCCAAATGCAAAAGCGAAAAACAAAAACCCAATAAGGGAAGCGGAACCGTCTTTGGAGGGATGGCTCAATGGACCTGTAAACTTCATAATGCGGAGGAGCCGTCCCAACACATAACCTTCGAGCATGTTGGATATTACGGCGGTGGCCAAAAGTGGCGAAGAGCTTCTAGCTCGAAACCACTCCAACAATACCAGCCACGGTATCAGCGGTCTTGAGACTTTCGCATCAAATAATATCAACGAACAATCCAGCGAACTCACGAAGTCTACCAAGTAGCAACAGCAAATCCATGGGCGACACAGCTATTACCTTCAATGCGGCGACGAGCCCGGATTCGAACCACGAGCCCGGCCGCCTTTGGTACTTAGTCCCATAGTGGGCGGCTTCGTGACAAAAGTCCTCATGGATGGCGGCAGCGAACTAAACCTCATTTATGAAACTCTGCGAAAAATGGAAATCGATTGGAGCCGTATTGAGCGAAGCAGCACAACCTTTAGAGGAATAATCCCTAGCAGGAAGCGCGCTGCCGGAAAAATCACACTCGATGTGGTGTTGGCTCTCCGGACAATTACAGATCGAAGAAGTCACGTTCGGTGGCCCGTTCAGCGATGGATATCCGCCATATTAGGACGAAGGCATTCACAATTTTCAAGCAATACCTCATTACGGGTACATGAAGCTCAAAATGCCTGGGCCCAGCGGAATAATCACTCTCACTAGTGATCCAGACATAGCACTCCGCGCCGAAAACAAGACAGCCGCACTAGCCCTCGAGGCACTATCCGAAGCCTTAGCGGTAGAGGAACTCACCGCGCTGCGCTCTATGGTGAACAGGGACGATGTGATACTCGATAAAAGGTCCAAGTCCACCTCCTTCAAACCAGCAGACGAGATAATAAAATTCCAGGTCCATCCGCGGACCCAACAAAAACGGCCTCCATTGGGGCGCAGTTAAACCCAAGTAGGCGCTGCCTGCGCGAATTCGCCGGGAAAATTGGGATATCTTCACTGGCATCCGCCGGACATGCCGGAATCCCTCGCAGTTGGCGAGAACACAGCCTAAACATCCTAAAAGGATTCAAGCCGAGTCAAACAGGCTCTTGACGATTTTTCGAGCCCAAAAGACAGGCAATGGGAGAAGAGCTAGCCAAACTATTGGAAGCGGATTCATTAGAGATATCAAACATCCGGACTGGCTAGCAAATTTGGTGATGGTACCAAGAAGGATAAATCTGGCGCCTCGTATCGATTTTAAAGACCTCAACAAAGCTTGCCCAAAGGATCCTTCCCTCTCCCCGCATCGATCAAATTATCGATGCCACGGCGAACACGATTCGTTGTGCTTCCTGGACTCATACTCTGGCTATCATCAAATCAAGATGGCGGAAGTAGACCAAGCCGCAACGGCATTTATCACTCCATATGGACCGTTACGCTTCAACACGATGCCCTTCGGACTCAAAAGCGCCGGCGCAACATATCGGCGCATGATTCAAACATGTCAGCCACCCGGATCGGCAAAAGCGATCGAGGCATACGTGAGCGGCGAGTCGTCAAAACAAAACTCGTCGAAACTTTAGTAGGCGATTTGAGGCTCACATTCGACAACCTCGGAGCATATGACATCAAGCTGAATCCGGAAAAATGCGTTTGGCGTACCACCGGAAAGCTCTTGGGCTTCATCGTATCCGGCAGAGGAATTGAAGCAAATCCAGCCAAAATCCGAGCTCATCACGGTTGGATATTCCAAAAGACCTCAAACAAATACAAAATTAACGGGATGCGTGGCAGCCTTAAGCCGCTTACCTCCCGTTTAGGGGACAAGGCGTTGCCCTCTATCGCCTCCTCGGGCGATGAACACCAGTGGGCGGATGCTGCCACTTGCGGACTCGAAGAAATAAAGGCCATCTTGGCAACAAATCCGGTCTGGCTGCGCCCACACTGGGCGAACCAATGTTGTTATACATCGCAGCAACACATGAAGTTGTAAGCGCGGTCCTCGTCGTCGAGCGAGCGACGAGAATGGCATAAATTCCCTCTTCAAAAACCGATGTATTATGTATCCTTGTGTTAACCCCTGCAAATCCGTTACCCGCACTATCGAGAAGATAGCATATGCGGTGTTCATGGCGTCTCAGCTCGGCACTACTTTCAAGAGTGCTCAATAACGATGGCCTCTGAAGTACCACTCAATGACATTATAAATAACCACGGCTTAGCAGGCGGGATAGCAAAATGGGCCATTGAGCTCTTACCATTCGACATCACTTACAAACCTCGGCGAGCTATAAAGTCACAAGTTTTGGCTGACTTTGTCGCGCGAATGGACGAAGCCGAACTCCTAAAATGCAGCGCATACTCAATTGGACTATGCATTTTGCGGGTCCAAAATGTTGGCGGATGGGGGCTGGCGTCGTCTTGGCGTCCCCACCGGAGATCTGATCGATATGTACTTCAAATATTGTACACGGACTCCAACAATGCAGCCGAATACGAGGCCCTGTTACATGGTCTCCGGATGGCGGTCTCCATGGGCATTCAGCGCCTAGAGGTGTGCGGGGACTCAAACCTTGCAATATCCCAAATAAACGGAGACTTCGACACCAAGGATCCGAAAATGGCAGCATATCGCAATGCTGCCCTAAAAATGTCAGCTCGGTTTGAAGGACTCGAATTCCATCATGTAGCCCAAGATAATAACCAAGTGGCGGCGTCACGCACGCATCGGTGTGAAACGTGATGCTGTCCCTCCAAATATCTTCCTAGAACGGCTCTTCAAGCCATCCGTACTATGGGAAGAGGAGCCCGGCAGCGACAAACCGGAGAAAACCGCACCAACCGGTGATTCTGCAGATGACATAACACCCTCCGCCCGTTATAATGGCGGTAATGTCGCCGTGTGGATAGAACCTTTCCTAGCCTACTTACTCAGGCAGGAACTTCCAAGACCAAAATGAGGCCCATTTGCATAGTCCGTGATCGAAGGCCTACAAGGTCCTTGAGGAGAACTTTATAAGAAAAGCACCACCGAGTCCTTCAAAGGTGTATCTCCGAAGAAGAATGGCGAAACCTCCTGGCTGAAATTCATGCTGGACTAGGCGGACACCATGCAGCAGCCGGGCCCTTGTAGGAAAGGCATTCCATACAGATTTTATTGGCCGGCGGCTCGGGCGAGATACGAGGACTTGGTCAGCGATCGTTGGTTGTCGACTCTTTGCTAATCGAGCAATATGCCACCCACGCCCTCAAAACCATACCCATTACACGGCGTTCGCGGTGCAGGGGCTTGACATGGTTGGACCCCTTAAAGGGAACCCACAAGAAAAAGTACCTATTGGTCATGGTGGATAAGTTCACCAAATGGATAGAGGCCAAACGGTCAAAGCGGCAGAGTCGGACCAGTGATAGACTTTATATCGGGGTGGTACACGTTCTGAGTCCCCACAGCATCATCACCGACAATAGCACGAACTTCACAGCCGACGAGGTTAAGTCATGGTGCAAAAATATGGGCATCAAGCTCGACTATGCGTCAGTCTATCACCCTCAAACCAACGGTCAAGTGGAAAGAGCAAATGGTCTAATAATGAGCGGCATTAAACCCAGACTAGTGAGGTCACTCACTAAATCTGACGCACAATGGGTCGAGGAGCTCGACTCCGTACTCTGGGGGCTACGGACAACGCCTAACCGTACTAACGGATTCACACCATTTTTTATGGTATACGGCGCAGAGGCAGTCTTGCCTTGTGACATTATTCATGACTCACCTCCAGTGCGCATGTATGAGGAAAGAGAGGCCGAGCTTGATCGGCAGGACAGCTGGACACATTGGAGGAGGAAGAGCGTGGCGTCGCAAAGGCTCGTTCCGCATTCTACCAGTGAGCAGGCCGAAGATATCAAAGCGAGAAATGCGGGCCAAGACTTACAATGTTGGTGAACTAGTTCTCGCTGCGGACAAGAAGAAGGACAAGCTCAAGCCTAGATGGGAGGGGCCCTTCATTATCGATCAAATCTTGACGGCGGAGCATACCGTCTGAAATCGTCGGATAACCGACTCGAGCCGAACCCATGGAGCGCAGCCCGCCTCGGGCGATTCTATGCCTAGCGCCCGGACTAAGAGTTCGTCCCTTCCCCGCCCAAACTTTTATACTTGGCTGTCTTTTGTTTCTCTTTTTATCCTTTTCACTTGAAAGCCCTTAGGGCCTATTTTTGCATTCTTTGCATCGCATGATGTGCCATCCGCACTCATTATTCCCGGGGGCTTCTTTTACAGAAGCTCAATTATACGAGCTTCATACCCAACACATGTGTCAAGCTTCCACATGTACCTTTTACTCGCCATTATATGCATCGATATGACTTAAGTTTTGGCCAAGCTGGGTTGCCTAGCTCCTGTGCTTACCCCTATGTTCCCGATTGTTCGGCTAGGAGGTAAAGGGAGTACCTCTGCGATTATTCTTGCGGGTCGACGGATGTGTACCTCGGTAGGTGAAACCAAAGCTAAGCGTTCTTAAGGGAATATTGGTTGGTGACTTAAAGATGACTTTTACCTATTTATCTATTTGCCCCGGATGTTTTCTGCTTTCTTTGCAGTCGGACATACACTTTAGGGCATGCCTCCAGAAAAGGAACCCTTAGCGGAACTATTCTCCTGGAAGATGTTTCTTACTAACCATGTAATATAACATAACTAGTTGGGCACTTATGCGATAAAGCACTAATGACCCTACGCCTGGTCTCCATGCATACCACGGTTGTTTCTTAACCAAAAAGGTATTCGGACACACTCCGGACTCTAGGGTCCCGAGGTCGAAGCGAAAAAGGTCGGCAAAGACAAGCGATCTACAATCCGGCTAGAAGGCATTTCACATGTCACTTTAAAGGATAACATACATTGTCAAATTTATTGATTGTATTCCTCCTCAATCCCGTCTAACAGCTGTCTAGTTTGCAGTCCGTTGGGAAAATTTAGCAGCCAACTCTACTTGGCTGTATACTAAACTCACAGGATCTCCTTCCCATCGGGCCCCACGGTCCAACCGGCCATGTGGTTGGGGTCCGCCTTCTTACCGCAGCGTCTTCACCATGGCCCAAGACTCCACGGCACCTTGATGGCAAGCGAAATCTTCCACAAGCGGGCGCTGCCGCACTCCTGCAGCTTCTCCGCAAGCTCCCGAGGCCCTCGGGTAGGGTGAGGGCTGGCCATAAAGCACGAAGAGCGCCGTTCATTGCCTGCCGAACTTCGTTCGAGTAGGCTGCAACGATTCGGAAGTTGATCACCCATTGATATGGGCATCTCCTCTGCAGGGCGACCCGTGAGTATACCTACAAGACATATCATGTCAAAATACTTCCTCGCCAAACTCTTCTTTTCAAAAGAGTTCGCTCAAGCACTTACTATAAATGCCGCGTGAAGCGCTGATTCTCCTTAACGGGCCGGACAGCTCGGCTGGCGCCTTTCAACTCTTCTCCGAGCTTGGCGTTGGCATCTGGAGCTTGTTCCTTTCTGCTGAACCCTATTCGGCACACTCTCGCCGACCTTTAGTCTGGCGTAGCAATCTTGTCCGTTCGGACCTTGTCAGCGGTACCTGCAATGTCATTATTAGACTCATGCGCTTACGCCGCACAGCGCTTATATTTATTAATAAAAATGTGTTACCGGGAGGGGTATTTCCGTCTCCTCCTGCGGCAACAAGTCTTGACCTCAAGTTGGGCCTTGCAATCTTGCAGCTCCGAGACAGTGGGCGTTCTTCTCGTTAAGTGCCTAAAATTTCAAATGATCCTTAAATCAGTTAGCATAACTACTTTAAGTCTCGGGGCTCTTGGTATATACAACCATTAAAATTCCCTTACCAGTATGTCTTTCACATCTTGCTCTCGTGGCTCTGGTAAAACCATTTTGAGCAGACGCGGAGATCTGCGTCCCTGCGTTAAAGGCATCCAATGCCTCGGGAAAAGCACGCTTCTTGAAATCTTGTCCGGTGGTGCCTATGGTTCATGGCGCTCTCCACCTCAGACTTGGTGGCAGACAGTCGGTCGGTATCCTCCGTTGGAGAAGGATCGGCTCGCGTCTTGCGCTTGCCTCCCCCCTCGGGCGGGCGCTGGAGCCTGGCGGTGTTGGTCGGATTGGCAATTCCTGCGCTCATGATCCGTGACACTTTTTCTCCTACAAAGATCATGAGCACTTAGATGTTTCCTCGTAGCGTTGCTCTAAAAATTCAAATCTGAGATATACCTTTGCGGCGGCGTTTACATCGATCGCGCTCCTTCCGCGCCGCTAGTTCGGACAGACCTCATTGGTCGGCGCGCAGGCTCGACTTCTGCCGTAAAGGCGCTTCTGCAAAATACCATCGTTCGCGAAGGTCGAAATGGGCGGGGAGGAGATAGCGGTGTCCGGACTTGGATCGCGGTCACAGGAAGCGGACTTAGTCGGAGTAGTAGTCTGCGTAATGGCGACCAAAGCATTGTCTATCTTTGAGCTGGTGATACACCCGTCGATTAGCTCCACCTCGATGTCGGGTCCTCTTGAAGGCGGATGTCGGTGTCAAAACGGCGGATCTCGGGTAGGGGTCCCGAGCTGTGCGTCTAGGCGGATGGTAACAAGAGATGAGGACACAATGTTTTTACCCGAGTTGGGCCCTCTCGATGGAGGTAAAACCCTACGTCTGCTTGATTAATATTGATGATATGGGTAGTACAAGAGTAGATCTACCACGAGATCAAGGAGGCTAAACCTAGAAGCTAGCCTATGGTATGATTGTTGAGATGTATGTTAGTCCTATGGACTAAGGCCCTCCGGTTTATATAGACACGGAGAGGGCTAGGGTTACACCAAATCGGTTACAATGGTAGGAGATCTACATATCCGTATTGCCAAGCTTGCCTTCCACGCCAAGGAAAGTACCATCAGGACACGAGCGAGTCTTCAATCTTCTATCTTCGTAGTGCTGGGAGTCGGCGGATATTGATAGTCCGGCTGTCCGGACACCCCTAGTCGAGGACTCCTCGGTAGCCTGAACCGGTCTTCATTGACGATAAGTCCGGCGTGCATAATGTTCGGCATTGCAAGGCGGGTTCCTTCCATGAATAATCCAAAGAAGATCATGAACACCGGGATAGTGTCGGCTCGCAAAATAAATTCCACATTCCACCGTAGAGAATAAAATGTACACTTAGTTCAATCTGGCGGCGTATTATGCGGCGTGTCGTCACACCGCTAACAAGCTTTTGTTTGAATCGTTTTTACTATACCACCTCAAGCACGTTTAGCGGCGGTTTCCTTAACGCGTCTGTCGGGCGAGATCGTGTTCCCCTTATTCGGGATTCTCATCAATCGTGCATGGGTAACTCCAACCGCTCCGTCGCCCGCCTCCTCTATCGAAGGAATCCCAAGCGATCACGAGGCGGCCCTTGGTATTTCTTCCCTTTATAAGAGGACCAAGGCCAGCCCTTGTTCTTCAATCTCGCGCCGAATCTTGTCCCCGCTCGGTTCCAACACCCGAGCCTCAGATTGGCGCCGGATCCTCAATCATGTCGGCTCCGACCTCCGGGGCGGAGGACATCTTGAAGTTGCGTGAGGCCAAGTACAGGCCTATGAGGTTTCGCCAGGTTGCTGCCCAAGGCAGGCCGTGCCAACCGAGGCTTTGGCGAATCGTCGTTTCGCATCCCACCTCCGCCGGGTTTAGGCTTCCCGCGGATCCCCGTGGGAGGCTCTGTTCTACTATGGGCTGGACTTCCACGACTTGGCTCTGAGTCCATCCTCCATATCTCCGCATTCATTATCGTCTGCGAAGCCTTCCTCCGCGTCATCCCCCACTTCGGCCTATGGCTGAAGATCTTCAAGGTGGAGCCGAAGATGATCGGGGCGTCAGCGGAGTCGTGGGCGACCATAAGCAAGAAGGTCGGCGCCTCGTGGCTCGAGGGTTCCTTCAAGGAGGAACTTGGGTGTGGAAGCGAGGTGGTTCAACATCACCACTCCCGAGGGGCGAGGCAAAGCCGCCGCCCTCATTCGCCGGGACCTCCATGCCAAGCGATGTCGTGGGTCGACCAAGGGCTCAATTGGGGGCCGTCGAAGGCGTGCCCTCGCTGCGAGGCAGTTCGAGATCTCAAGCGAGGAGATCGACTGATCAAGTGATGCAGAGTTATGCTAGTCGAGCATCTTACGCCTGCAAACACCGTCCTCTCCGTCTATGGGAATTCAACCCGGAGGGACCTCGGATTCTCCAACACTTCATGGGTGCGACACCCGTGGAGATGTACAAGCTGTTCTTCGAACCGCAGGTGGCGTGTCCGGATTCAGCCGAGGATGCATGTCTATGCCGCAATCGCCCGGATACTCAGGTAAATAGCTCGGAGTCCGAACATTCTGTTTATGTGTCTTTCTAGAGTTCGCCTCCTGACCCTTTGTTCTTTACAGGAATGGGTGGCGCGATTGAGGCTGATAAGGTGTCGGCCCCCCTCCCGAGACCGCCTTTGGAGCCGTCTTTGGTCGAGAATGTTGGAGGTTGCTCCCACAGGAGGGACAACGGGGAAAATAGAGGAGCTAATATTTAGCCCAAAGGCGGAAGAGGAGGAACCAAATCCCTCCCTTCAGGGGAGAAGAGGACCGCCTCGAAGATCCGGAGGCCAAAGCCCTAAGCGGAAGAGATCTTCCCGAAGTCCGGCGCCGGAGAGAATCGGACGCACAATCATCACCAAGGATCGGCCCTCCAATGAGCCGTGAGTATAAAGGGAATTAATTAGTAAGGAAATACCTTCATTTGTGCTTCCGTGAGGTAACGAAATATTTATATCGCAGATTCGGATCTGCAGCCTTCTCGAGATGATTTCATCTTCGGGACCTTCTTAGGAGATGATGGAAGCGATCGCCTCCATCATGGCGCCGCCAGAATGAGGCGAAGCGAACCGAAGTGTCATCACGGAGGTATCCCAGTCGGAGGGGGCGAGAGTTCGGCACCTACTAGTATCCGGCGGGAGGCTGAAGCATCTGCTTGAGAGGCGTCCATTTGAAGATCACCGTGCGTTAATCGTATGGTGATTGGAAGATTTCGATCCGCTGGCGGATTAATGAATGCGCCATGAGTTTCTTTGGCGGGATTTGAGGTATGCAATAATAGCGCACCTTCATCTTTTAACAGTTTGCATATAAAAATCGCCCTATATAGATAGTAGCCCACGAGACTCGGTAGGTTGTCGGAAGCGACAGCATGCCGAGGATCGCTCAAAATCTCAAGTAATGAATACCACCGTCCTTATACGGTGGGCGATAGTCGGGGCCAGCGGACTAATGAGTTACCGACTTAAGTCGGCAACTTGACGTGGAGATCTTGACATCGCACTTGTCAACCGGCGACTTGATGAGTCGCCGGGTAAATAAATTCTCGCGATTGCTTTATTTAAGGGGGTGAAGCCCTCCTCGATAAATTGTATGCTGTTGTTATGCGAGGCGGTGCTGCTGCTGTGGAGAGCCGGGCGAACTTGCTCGAGCAAAGGAGCAAGCCGAAGGAGTGATGACTGCCTCGAAGGCGGCGAAGAGTTAAGCGAAAAGGGCTGCGCCTTGCCCTAAGCGAGGCGGAGGTGGCAATTGGCCATGAAGGTAAAAGATCTGCCGACCGCTATGAGGCTCTTGAGAAGGGCGCTTCGGGCGGGAAGACTGAAGAAGGCCACCGCGAAGCCAAGGATGCCCGCTCTGCAATGCGGGCCATGAAGGAGAGCTGCGCCCAGGCGGAGAGATCGTGGTTGGCAAGCCTATTCTGCTGCGTCGCCGGTTTATGGATGCAAAGTATGCTCAATTTGGCGGTGTGGAGTCCGGAGGATCCGTATATGGACTTAGCTGCAAGTGCGGTGATGCCGTTAAACGCCGGAGCCGGGGATCCGCGACGGAAGAGCTGTATTGGTCTCAATTCCACAGTCCGGATCGCTCCTTCCGTTGGCGGACGGTTGGCGAATGGGCGAGCTAAATAGATTGTCGGACTTGCCATGGCCGACATCGTGGCCCATGTCTAGCTAGAGGTCCAAGGCGACGAGCTACTTGACTTCTGCAGCAATTCCTTGGGCGGTGCGCATATAAAGGACATGAAGCGGTCGGCCTGCATCGGTAGCGGATGGCTCTTGCCGTGTGAAGGCGCATTATGCGGAGATGGATGCCACCGCTGTTGCCGCTCGAGGTCGGATGAAAGCCGGCTCCTGCCGAGCACTACCGGAGAAGTCATGCTGTGGCCTTCGTATAATAAAGTCGCGGTGCTCGAAGAATGTAATGTTCAAATGAACGCATTAGCTTGTAAATTATTGATTATATTATAACTGCTTTTTATACTTGTGCGTCCAAGTAAAACTTCTCTGTCGGCCGTTTACGTATACTTGTGTATAACACGAAAGATGGTAGTCTTGACTTGGCCCCCACGCACAAGGTGCTGGGGTGTTCGCATAAAAATAAGCGCGTTTTCACACTTAATCCGGCGTCTGGTCCTTTTATAAGGAGGTGGTAGCGTAGTTTAACGAGGCAATCCGGACTATAATGCTTTATCACTTTCACTTAGCGGTGGAGCTCGAGGTGGGCCTTGATATAGCCTGGTGGCACCGCACATCTCCGGATTCGAAGTGCGTATGTGCTGACCGAAGCGGTCCTTCGTTAAGCGGAATTCTAAACATTCCGATATTCGATCGAGTGGTTGACGGACTCTTTGTATCATGACGATCGATTTTCGGCTTTCTCATTGAGGTGCTCGCCCAGCGGCTGGGGCACTGTCGTAGTAGTTCTCCTGGTGCGCGTTAGCCGATGATCTGAGCGTAAGGCAGCAAAACACAGGGCGGGCAAACCCAACATTTGACCAAAGACATGATTCGGAGTTGATGCGTATAATGCCTAATTCGAGGCGCGAACACTCCCTAAGGTGTTCGGTCTTTATAATAATGGGCGAAAGATGCCTAAGCCCTAGTTAATAGAATGCAGGCATGGTCTTCTAACGCCCGATGCCAAAGCGTCGAGCTCCGCTTTGGCTATAGGAAGAAACCAAGGGAAGTAACAACAAGAGCGAGTAAAAAAGGTCTACGCAGGTCTTAATCTGAAAAGAATCCTTGCAGCGGGTCCCTCTTGCGTCTGCGCTGTGTCTCTATTGCGCCGTTATCACGGGCGGGTATGCACGTTGTTCATCTCAGAGAAAGAGAGAGCGTTTAGTTGTAGAAACAATTCATGCGAAAAATATGTAAAATAAGAAATATAGATAATTAAAGCAAGGTTTATATGAAACCGCGATTGTTTGTCTTGCGCAGCCCTGTGAAGGGTATGCGGCTAAAGAGCCTAACTTTGTTGAGTCGGATTCGTCTATCCGAGTCCGGGGTCCTTAAGTGACCCTCGCCTTTGAAATGGCGCCATGTGGAGCGGGCATCTTGAGTGTAAGAGACGCGTAATGCGGTATGGCGTTGAAGCGGACAAAAGCCTTTCATCCCAAAAGTGCTTGATATTCACTTTCAAATGGGACGATATGAAAAATTAATTTTTCGCGTCAACAATTGTTCGCGATCCTAACCGACTTCTAGTAATATAGAGCACATGCACTTGGCGTAAGGGCTGGCGTCACTCCTTTGAAGGAAGTGCGCGGCTGTGTCGAATTTTGGTAGGGTCTATCCCCATCCTGCGGATTGTGTTTGAATATAGCAGGTTTAGGTCCGCCTCCGTCCATTAGGGCGTTAGTAAAGTGTAATCCGTCTATTATGGGATTCAATATCGAGTCCGTCCGCATTTGAGCGCACGGAATAGTCCAAGTGGTCCAAAGTGATTGGTTTTGATGTCCAATCTTTATTGCCTGCTGGGTTGGACCGTGCGAAGCTCTTTTTAGGAAGTGCCACACTATTTTTCCGTGTTATCACATGAAGTGATTTTACTGCTTTGACCCCTTGTGGGAAAGTCTTTTGTTTTCGGTGCCTGCTGGTGGGGTTTATCTTCTTCGTTTGACGCGTCGAGCCCTTGTGTTGACATTTAGTCACCGGATTGTTTAAAAACCCCCAGGTCTCTGTGGGTGTGATTTGCAGGCCTTCCGGGGGTACTTTGGATTTGACATATCCGACCCAAAATTTTGTTTAAGTTGGACAATTCGTCACTGTCATCCTTAAGAGGTTGTCTCTTAGTATTGGGCCGCGAGCTTTTGAATCCGGCGTTGACTACCGTGCTCTTTGGGCCTTTCTCTTTATTCCGGCGCTGTTCTTTTCTGCGCTGTGATTTCCCGTTTCCATCCCTTATCTCGGATGTACTTGGGTGTTGGTCTGCTTCTTGCTAGCCACTATCCTCTCCCGCCAAGCGGGTCATGAGGCTTGTTAGTGCGGACATTGTCCTCGGTTTCTCTTGACCGAGGTGCTGCGAAACCATTCGTCTCGGACATTGTGCTTGAAAGCTGCTAAGGCTTGGCGTCCGGACGATCGACTATTTGGTTTTTTGGTAAGGAACCTGTTCTAGAATTTCATGCTGACTCTCGGGCTGTTGGTGATATGACTCAGATCATACGCATCCGGAGGCGGACATAAGTCCTTGAAAATTTGCTCTAAGCGCATCCTCGAGCTCTTCCCAACTTATGATGTTTTACGGGAGGCTTTTGAGCCAATGACGGGCTGGCCCTTTGAGCTTGAGGGGTAGATATTTTATGGCGTGGAGATCGTCTCCTCTGGCCATGTGTATATGCAGTATATAATCTTCTATCTAGACTCCAAGGTCTGTTGTTCCATCGTAGGCCTCTATGTTTATGGGTTTAAACCCTGCTGGGAATTCATGGTCCAGCACCTCATCGGTGAAACATAGTGGGTGTGCGGCGCCCCTATACTTGTATGTGCCGCTATCACCGAACACTTGACGTGTTGCTTTGCTTCCTGGGGCCTTCTTTTTGGATCCGTAGATGGACCTGGCTAGGCCATTTGACGGTGGAGGCTCTATGGCCTCTTGGTGGTCTCGTAGCGGCTTACGCCGGGTAGCTCTTGATTGGTGGCCATTGCCGATTTATCTGCGGTTTTGAGTACTTTGCTCCATCTTATTACGGCGTGTCTTCCGCTGTTTTGAGCTTCCGTTTTTCCTTCTTGAGCTTCTTCTTTGTGGCGATGAGCCTGCGCTTAAAAACTCTCCTTTCGGCGGGGTCTTGGTATGACGAGTCTGGTCGTCGTGAGGCTTGGTTCGTCTTGGAGGGAGGTATATAGTTATGATCCTCGACCTCTTAAATGCCGCCCTTTCGTGAGAGCTTATACGCATCCTCCGCTGAGTCTTCTTTGGAGGGGTTGTCTTCGGCACTCTCGGGGTATTGTTATCTCTGTGCGGAATCTATATTCTTCTTTGTGGCGGGATTTAAGCGGCCTTGTGGCGCGCCGGCGTTTGGGCTGCTTCTTTAAAAGTGCGCCTCCGCTGCTTCTTTGCCATCCCCTTCTTTTGGGGTATCCACCATGTATCGTCATATGGCGAGGTGGCCTTCCGGTGCCTGCAGCGCTGGTTCTGTTAAATCTCCGGCATCGTCGTCCATAGCGTCGATGTCTTGAATCGTAGTCTAACATGTCGGTTAAATCCTCGACAGTGGCTACAAAGTGGGTGGTGGGTGGGCTCTGAATTTCTTCGTTGTCCGTTCTCCAACCATCCTGGCCATAGTCGGCCAGGACTCTCCGATAACGAGATGCTTTAATGAATTTAGGATATCGCCAAAAGCGAGTGTTGGAATATGTCGCGGCGGTGAATTCCATAACCGGTGCCCAATCCGGATTGATTGGTAGGGGCGCGGGAGGTTCGGAGTCCGGCGAGGAGTCCGGCGCCTCAGATTCACGAGTTTCGCGGGGACAAGATTGGTGTTCGGCTCCATCGCCGTGGATGTTGAAGCCCCCAGTGCGGCGTCTATCCACCGGCCCTCGATCTGGGCGATCGGCTCGAGCTAATGGCCGAAGCTGATCCGTGTGCGGCCACCAAGGCACTATTCGGCGGCAGAGCTAGATCATGCCCATCGTCACAGTGCTGGGCGCTCGGCTGCGGCTCGAGTCCGTCGAAGATCAAGTCTCCGCGGACATCGGCCGTGAAGTTTAAGCTTCCAAATCTGACTGGCGGCCGGGCGTAGCTTCGATCTGCTCGGATGGCCAAGAGGATTGGCCGCGATGCAAAACCGCGAATACGAAGATCTGTCGGGGAAAAATCTCACCTGGACAGCGTTGTTGATTGAAGATGCCATCGGACCTATCAATGGCGACCAGGCAGCTCAATGAAAGCACCAATGTCGGTGTCAAAACCGGCGGATCTCGGGTAGGGGTCCCGGCGTGCGTCTAGGCGGATGGTAACAAGAGAGCGAGGACACAATGTTTTTACCCGGTTCGGGCCCTCTCGATGGAGGTAAAACCCTACGTCTGCTTGATTAATATTGATGATATGGGTAGTACAAGAGTAGATCTACCACGAGATCAAGGAGGCTAAACCTAGAAGCTAGCCTATGGTATGATTGTTGAGATGTATGTTAGTCCCTACGGACTAAGGCCCTCTGGTTTATATAGACACCGGAGAGGGCTAGGGTTACAGTCGGTTACAATGGTAGGAGATCTACATATCCGTATTGCCAAGCTTGCCTTCCACGCCAAGGAAAGTACCATCCGGACACGAGCCGGAGTCTTCAATCTTCTATCTTCGTAGTCTGGGAGTCCGGCGGATATTGATAGTCCGGCTGTCCGGACACCCCCTAGTCCAGGACTCCCTCACCGGACCCAGGGATCCTTCTGGGTCCTCCGGTTGCGGAGCAGGACTCACCATGTCCTCCACAGTCCGGCGTAAATCCTGCGCCGAAGACATAATATAAGAAGCTTAAAACTTCGAAAGCATGGGTTGAGCCCTTCAAGGTGTTCACTTACCCATCCTCTGGGGTTGATCATGGAAAACCCATTCAAAGGGTTCATTCAAAGGAAATCCTCCTTCTCCCCCTTGTACAGGCCGGACAGGATGTTCACCAGATCCTCGGTCGAATCCGGCCCCTTGCGGCCGTGCCGGGTAGCATCGTCTTCCCTGTTGAAATCCCACATAGGGTGGCCTCTATACTGCAGTGGCTGTACCACTCGCTTGATGCATGTTGCCATGACTCCGATCATGGTCAAGCCGAAATGAGCCATTAATCTTATCCGGCCCATCAAGTAGTGGGCGCTCTTGTCTTCCTCAATCGGGGGCTCATGAGCGCCGGTGGCGTTTCTTCAAGGGAGCAGCACTAAACTCCGGGAGGCCGATCCGGCCGGGTCGGCGGCGGGCGTCTCCTATATAAAACCACTCCGAGGGCCGGTCTTGGATGCCTTCTTAGGAGTGCGGATAGGTATCCGGTCCCGGCGATCGCCATATTTGGCGCCGCCCACTTGATATATGGACCCCTAGTGAGAGCGGGGTGCGAGGCAAAACAACCTCTTCCACAATGCAAAATGGGGCTCGATGCCGAGAATAGCTCACAAGAGCTCGTGGCCGTAATATGCAACAGGCGGGCATGAGGTGGTGGAGCTGGAATCCGTAGAACTTGAGGCCAGCGGAGAGCGGATGTATTAAATCCGAGTCCCTTATCGGTAAGGGACAAAACATACTCGCTCCCCTTATTGGGGCTAGGAGTGTCCTCCGCTGCCTCCCTCCTTGATAAGTAACCAGTCCGGCCGGATTTGGGACCATGAAGGCGGAGGAGAAATCCCTCCGTTTGGAGCTTCACTAGCTCGTTGTGCGAAATAGAGCACCTCCTCCAATTCCTGGCGGTGGGCTGGGGCGCGTGAAGAAGAGCGTTGACGATCCATGGTGGAATGGATTTCTAGGTCGAGGCGCTTCGATGGAGTGTACGCGGGAAGAAGACGGTGCGGTTTGGATCTGGATCCTTGCCTCTTTTATAGGCGGGCGACTCGCACAATTAAGGGGTGAAATGCAAAAGACACCCTGGCTTTTCGCATTCGTGCGACGCGTGGAAGAGGACCATTATTTGGCATAGAAGCCGAGGAACACAGTGTTCAAGATGAAGCCAGACACTGTTCGGCAGGTACATGGAATTTAAAGGGAGAACCCGCCTAGCAACGCCGAAGACTATAAACACGCTGGACTTATCGTCATTGAAGCCTGGTTCGGGGGTGTCCGGACAGCCGGACTATCAATATCCGCCAGACTCCAAGACTACGAAGATACAAGATTGAAGACTCCGGCTTGTGTCCGGATGGTACTTTCCTTGGCGTGGAAGGCAAGCTTGGCAATACGGATATGTATATCTCCTACCATTGTAACCGACTCTGTGCAACCCTAGCCCTCTCCGGTGTCTATATAAACTGGAGGGCTTTAGTCCGTAGGACAATATACATCTCAACAATCATACCATAGGCTAGCTTCTAGGGTTTAGCCTCCTCGATCTCGTGGTAGATCTACTCTTGTACTACCCATATCATCAATATTAATCAAGCGGGGCGAGGGTTTTACCTCCATCGAGAGGGTCCGAACCTGGGTAAAAACATCGTGTCCCTCGTCTCTTGTTACCATCCGCCTAGACGCACAGTTCGGGACCCCCTACCCGAGATCCGCCGGTTTTGACACCGACAATCACCCTCTCTCGAGATCTAAAAAAGATGGCCTCTCTCTCCCTCCTCATCGGTGGTCACAGATCCGCTGGGGAAGAAAAGGGCGTCAGCGTTAGCCTTTTCGTCGTCGTGGCGAGTCACCTGGCGGCGACAAGGCCGTCCTCTCAGACCTAGTGTCGGGTGGTAGGTGCGACATATGCCAATGGGTGGCTTATCATTGTGGGAGCCAATAAGACATCGCCGGTGCCTGGAAACGTGATAAGATGAAGACATGCACTTGGCGAATCTTACCCGAGTTCGGGCTCTCCATGGAATAACACCCTAGTCACGCTTTCTCGGGGTCTCCGCATGATCTCTATGTCAACAAGTAGCTACAAGAGGCTCCTTGAGCTATTTGGCGAGAGGAGGAAGAAGGGGTAAGGCTAGCTCTCTTCTCCTCTCAAAGTTGTGTCTAAAACTATCAAAGTCCAACCCTTTGCATGGGTGCCCTGGGGGGTTTGAGGGAGTCCTGGACTAGGGGGTGTCCGGACAGCCGGACTATCAATATCCGCCGGACTCCAAGACTACGAAGATACAAGATTGAAGACTCCGGCTCGTGTCCGGATGGTACTTTCCTTGGCGTGGAAGGCAAGCTTGGCAATACGGATATGTAGATCTGCTACCATTGTAACCGACTCTGTGTAACCCTAGCCCTCTCCGGTGTCTAAATAAACCGGAGGGCTTTAGTCCGTAGGACAATATACATCTCAACAATCATACCATAGGCTAGCTTCTAGGGTTTAGCCTCCTCGATCTCGTGGTAGATCTACTCTTGTACTACCCATATCATCAATATTAATCAAGCGGGGCGTGGGGTTTTACCTCCATCGAGAGGGCGAACACAGGTAAGAACATCGTGTCCCTCGTCTCTTGTTACCATCCGCCTAGGCGCACGATTCGGGATCCCCTACCGAGATCCGCGGTTTGACACCGACATTGGTGCTTTCATTGAGAGTTCCTCGTATGCGTCACCGATAGGCGGATGCCTCCACCCGTCTTCAAAGGCGGTGTTTTTCGCCGGAGGGCCTTGGCGCCGGCCAAACTATCCGGCTTGGTGGTTTCTCATGACTACCTGTCCGGCCGCCGCTTCGGCAATAACTTCTCAAGTCGTCGGAAGCAATCTTCGCGTCAGCCCTAAAGTTGCCGAACAGTTAGATCCAATGGAGCTCTCGCCTGTTAACGAGCTCTTGGATCGCATCGCCGCTACAGGAGTCGCTACGGACTACAACCAGATCGGGCTTAAAACCGATCGAGAGAGATTAACTCTCCCGGGCCACCCACCACGTCGCAGTGGTAGAGGAACATCTGGGAACTCTTTGCGGTGTTGAAGACAATTCATGTCGGATTCGAACCCTCCATGCGGATTCCCAGCGGAGGGCGGACTTCGATCGAGCATTGAACTTAAAATCATGCATCGCCCGGACTCATTTGGATTGCGTCCAGCAAACCAAACTTCGAATTCGGAGCTCCTTGGCCTTTGAGCCTCAAGATGGGCAGGGATCCGGATTTTATTTCACCCACCCGCCCGGACATATGCGATCTATCTCTAATCGGCAAGAGCCTCTTGAAGCGATTACATCACTCTTGGGCGATTCCTCCTGGTTATGGACGGGATAAAGGACTGCCAAGAGGAAAACACAATATCAATCTTACGCAATAGCGCACGGACAAGGGAATACTAGCGCCATTGATAAATCGCCAAAATCACGCAGCTTCACCGATCGGCATCCATTATGCGAAAATCTTGTGCGATGGAGAGTTTTGGAAAACCGAAAATCAATTTTGGGACAATCCGGCCCCAAACCCGATCCGCGATAAAGGCGCCTTACACTCGGGCCCCGGATGCAAAAGCGAAAAAACAAAGACCCAATAAGGAAGCGGAACCGTACTGGAGGGATGGCTCAATGGACCCTATAAACTTCATAATACAGAGGGAGCCGTCCCAACACATAGCCTTCGAGCATGTTGGATATTATGGCAGGTGGCCAAAAGTGGCGAAGAGCTTCTAGCTCCGGGAAACCACTCCAACAATACCGGCCACGGTATCAGCAGTCTTGAGACTTTCACATCATATAATATCAACGAACAATCCGCGAACTCACGAAGTCTACCAAGTAGCAACAGCAAATCCATGGGCGACACGGCTATTACCTTCAATGCAGCGACGAGCCCACATTCGAACCACGGAACCCGGCCGACCTTTGGTACTTAGTCCCATAGTGGGCGGCTTTCGTGACAAAAGTCCTCATGGATGGCGGCGGCGGACTAAACCTCATTTGTGAAACTCTGCGAAAAATGGAAATCGATTGGAGCCGTATTGAGCGAAGCAGCACAACCTTTAGAGGAATAATCCCTAGCAGGAAGCGCTGCACGGAAAAATCACACTCGATGTGGTGTTCGGCTCTCGACAATTACAGATCCGAAGAAGTCACGTTCGGTGGCCCGTTCAGTGATGGATATCACGCCATATTAGGACGAGAGGCATTCACAATTTTTCAAGCAATACCTCATTACGGGTACATGAAGCTCAAAATGCCTGGGCCCAGCGGAATAATCACTCTCACTAGTGATCCGGACATAGCACTCCACGCTGAAAACAAGACAGCCGCACTAGACCTCGAGGCACTATCCGAAGCCTTAGCGGCAGAGGAACTCACCGCGCTGTGCTCTACGATGAACAGGGACGATGTGATACTCGATAAAAGATCCAAGTCCACCTCCTTCAAACCAGCGAGCGAGATAATAAAATTCGAGGTCCATCCAGCGGACCCAACAAAACGGCCTCCATTGGGGCACAGTTAAACCCGAAGTAGGCGCCGCCTTTGCGTGAATTCCTTTGGGAAAATTGGGATATCTTCGCCTGGCATCCTTGGACATGCCGGAATCCCTCATGAGTTGGCGAACACAGCCTAAACATCATAAAAGATTCAAGCCGATCAAACAGGCTCTTGACGATTTTCGGGCCCAAAAGGCGAGCAATGGGAGAAGAGCTAGCCAAACTATTGGAAGCGGATTCATTAGAGATATCAAACATCCGGACTGGCTAGCAAATTTGGTGATGGTACCAAGAAGGATAAATCCTGGCGCCTCTGTGTTGATTTTAAAGACCTCAATAAAGCTTGCCCAAAGGATCCCTTCCCTCTCCCGCATCGATCAAATTATCGATGCCACGATGAAACATGATTCTTTGTGCTTCACGGGCGCATACTCGGCTATCATCAAATCAAGATGGCGAAGCGAACCAAGCCGCAGCGGCATTTATCACTCCATATGGACCGTTACGCTTCAACATGATGCCCGCCGGACTCAAAAACGCCCGGCGCAACATATCGGCGCATGATTCAAACATGTCCGCCACCAGATCGGCATAACGATCGAGGCATCGTGAGCGGCGTAGTCGTCAAAACAAAACACGTCGAAACTTTAGTAGACGATTTGAGGCTCACATTCGACAACCTCAGAGCATATGACATCAAGCTGAATCCGGAAAAATGCGTTTTGGCGTACCAGCCGAAAAGCTCGCTGGGCTTCATCGTATCCGGCAGAGGAATTGAAGCAAATCCGGCCAAAATCCGAGCTCTGTCATAGTTGGATATTCCAAAAGACCTCAAACAAATACAAAAATTAATAGGATGTGTGGCAGCCTTAAGACGCTTTATCTCCCGTTTAGGAGAAAAGGCGTTGCCCCTCTATCGCCTCCTCGGCGCACGAACACCAGTGGGCGGATCTTGCGCCTTCTTGGGACTCGAAGAAATAAAGGCCATCTTGGCAACAAATCCGGTCTGGCTGCGCCCACTGGGCGAACCAATGTTGTTATACATCGCAGCAACACATCAAGTTGTGGCGCGGTCCTCGTCGTCGAGCGGCGGCGAAGGGCATAAATTCCCTCTTCAAAAACCAGTGTATTATGTATCCTTTGTGTTAACCCTGCAAATCCGTTGCCGCACTATCGAGAAGATAGCATATGCGGTGTTCATGGCGTCTCAGCTCGGCACTACTTTCAAGAGTGCTCGATATGATGGCCTCTGAAGTACCACTCAATGACATTATAAATAACCGCGGCCTTAGCAGGCGGGATAGCAAAATGGACCATTGAGCTCTTACCATTCGACATCACTTACAAACCTCGACGAGCTATAAAGTCACAAGTTTTGGCTGACTTTCGTCGCTGAATGGACCAACCGAACTCCTAAAAGTATGGCGCATACTCCAATGGACTATGCATTTCGGCGGCTCCAAAATGTTGGCGGATGGGGGCTGGCATCGTACTAACGTCCCCACCGGAATCTGATCGATATGTACTTCAAATAATGTACACGGACTCCAACAATGCAGCCGAATCTGAGGCCCTGTTACATGGTCTCCGAATGGCGGTCTCCATGGGCATTCAGCGCCTAGAGGTGCGCGGGACTCAAACCTTGCAATATCCCAAATAAGCGGAGACTTGACGCCAAGGATCCGAAAATGGCAGCATATCATAGCGCTGTCCTAAAATGTCACTCGGTTTGAAGGACTCGAATTCCATCACGTAGCAGAGATAATAACCAAGCGGCCGACGTCACAGCGCATCGGTGCGGCGTGATGCTATCCTCCAAATATCTTCTGGAGCGGCTCTTCAAGCCATCCGTACTATGGGAAGAGGAGCGGCGGCGACAAACCGAGAAAACCGCACCAACGGTGATTGGCGGATGGCATAACACCCTCGCCCATGTTATAATGGCGATGTCGCGGCGTGGGCAGAACCTTTCCTAGCCTACTTACTCGGCGGGAACTTCCGAAGACCAAAATGAGGCCCATTGCATAGTCCGTGATCGAAGGCCTACAAGGTCCTTGAGGAGAACTTTATAAGAAAAGCACCACGAAGTCCTTCAAGGTGTATCTCCGAAGAAGAAGGCGAAACCTCTGGCTGAAATTCATGCGGACTAGGCGGACACCATGCAGCAGCCGGGCCCTTGTAGGAAAGGCATTCCATCAGGATTTTATTGGCCGGCGGCTCGGGCGAGCCTTACAGGACTTGGTCGGCGATGTGTTGGTTGTCGGCTCTTTGCTAATCGAGCCATATGCCACCCACCGCCCTCAAAACCATAACCATTACACGGCGTTCGCGGTGCAGGGGCTTGACATGGTTGGACCCCTTAAAGGGGAACCCACAAGAAAAAGTACCTATTGGTCATGGTGGATAAGTTCACCAAATGGATAGAGGCCAAACCGGTCAAAGCAGCGAGTCCGGACGGTGATAGACTTTATATCGGGGTGGTACACCGTTCTGAGTCCCCACAGCATCATCACCGACAATAGCACGAACTTCACAGCCGGCGAGGTTAAGTCATGGTGCAAAAATATGGGCATCAAGCTCGACTATCGTCGATCTATCACCCTCAAACCAGCGGTCAAGTGGAAAGAGCAAATGGTCTAATAATGGCGGCATTAAACCCGGACTAGTGAGGTCACTCACTAAATCCGACGCACAATGGGTCGAGGAGCTCGACTCCGTACTCTGGGGCTACGGACAACGCCTAACCGTACTACGGATTCACACCATTTTTATGGTATCTGGCCAGAGGCGGTCTTGCCTTGTGACATTATTCATGACTCACCTCGGTGCGCATGTATGAGGAAAGAGAGGCCGAGCTTGATCGGCGGGACAGCTGGACACATTGGAGGAAGAGCGTGGCGTCGCAAAGGCTCGTTCCGCATTCTACGGCAGCGAGCCGAAGATATCAAAGCGAGAGAAATGCGGGCCAAGACTTACAATGTTGGTGAACTAGTTCTCGCTGCGGACAAGAAGGACAAGCTCAAGCCCGGATGGGAGGGCCCTTCATTATCGATCAAGTACTAACCGTGAAGCATACCGTCTATGAAATCGTCGGATAACCGACTCGAGCGAACCCATGGAGCGCAGCCCGCCTCCGGCGATTCTATGCCTAGCGCCGGACTAAGAGTTCGTCCCTTCCCCGTCAAACTTTTATACTTGGCTGTCTTTTGTTTCTCTTTTTATCCTTTTCACTTGAAAGCCCTTCGGGCCTATTTTTGCATTCTTTGCATACGCATGATGTGCCATCCGCACTCATTATTCTGAGGGGCTTCTTTTACAGAAGCTCAATTATACGAGCTTCATACCCAACACATGTGTCAAGCTTCCACATGTACCTTTTACTCGCCATTATATGCATCGATATGACTTAAGTTTTGGCCAAGCTGGGTTGCTGGCTCTGTGCTTACCCTACATTCCCGATTGTTCGGCTAGGAGGTAAAGGAGCACCTCTGCGATTATTCTTGCGGGTCGGCGGATGTGTACCTCAGTGGGTGAAGCCAAAGCTAAGCGTTCTTAAGGGAATATTCGATCGGTGACTTAAAAGATGACTTTTACCTATTTATCTATTTGCCCCGGATGTTTCTTGCTTTCTTTGCGATCGGACATGCACTTTAGGGCATGCCTCCCAACAAAAAGGAACCCTTAGCGGAACTATTCTCCTGGAAGATGTTTCTTACTAACCATGTAATATAACATAACTAGTTGGGCACTTATGCGATAAAGCACTAATGACCCCCGCTTTGGTCTCCATGCATACCACGGTTGTTTCTTAACCAAAAAGGTATTCGGACACACTCCGGACTCTAGGGTCCCAAGGTCGAAGCGAAAAGGTCGGCAAAGACAAACGATCTACAATCCGGCTAGAAGGCATTTCACATGTCACTTTAAAGGATAACATACATTGTCAAATTTATTGATTGTATTCCTCCTCAATCCCGTCTAACAGGCTGTCTAGTTTGCAGTCCCGTTGGGAAAATTTAGCAGCCAACTCAACTTGGTTGTATACTAAACTCACAGGGATCTCCTTCCCATCGGGCCCCACCGGTCCAACTTCGGCCATGTGGTTGGGGTCCGCCTTCTTGTACCGCATCTTCACCATGGCCCAGGCCTCCCTGGCACCTTGACGGCAAGCCAAAATCTTCCACAAGCAGGCGCTGCCGCACTCCTGCAGCTTCTCCATAAGCTCCACGAGGCCCTCGGGTAGGGTGAGGGCTGGCCATAAAACTGAGCAGCGCCGTTCATTGCCTGCGAACTTCGTTCGAGTAGCTGCAACAGTTCGGGAAGTTGATCACCCATTGATATGGGCATCTCCTCTGCGGGGCGACCGTGAGTATACCTACAAGACATATCATGTCAAAATACTTCCTCGCCGAACTCTTCTTTTCAAAAGAGTTCGCTCAAGCACTACTATAAATGCCGCGACAAAGCGCTGATTCTCCTTAACGGGCCGGACAGCTCGGCTGGCGCCTTTCAACTCTTCTTGAGCTTGGCGTTGGCATCTTGGAGCTTGTTCCTTTCTGCTGAACCCTATTCAGCACACTCTCGCCGACCTTTAGTGGCGTAGCAATCTTGCTGTCCGGATCTTGTCCGGCGGTACTACAATGTCATTATTAGACTCGTCGCGCACGCCGCTAGTAGCTTATATTTATTAATAAAAAGGTGTTACCGGAGGGGTATTTCCGTCTCCTCTGCGGCGTGACAAGTCTTGACCTCAAGTTGGGCCTTGCAATCTTGCGGCTCCCGAGACAGTAGGCGTTCTTCTCGTTAAGTGCCTAAAATTTCAAATGATCCTTAAATCAGTTAGCATAACTACTTTAAGTCTCGAGGGCTCTTGGTATATACAACCATTAAAATTCCCTTACAGTATGTCTTTCACATCTTTGCTCGTAGCTCTGGTAAAACCATTTTGAGCAGACGGAGATGCCGTCCCTGCGTTAAAGGCATCCAATGCCTCGGGAAAACGCTTCTTGAAATCTTGTCGTGGCGCCTATGGTTCATAGCGCTCTCCACCTCAGACTTGGTGGCGGACGGTCGGTCGGTATCCTCCGTTGGAGAAGGATCCGGGTCGCGTCTTGCGCTTGCCTCCCCCTCGGGCGGGTCTTTGGAGCTGGCGATGTTTGTCGGATTAGCAATTCCTGCGCTCGCGATCCGTGGCGCTTTTTCTCTACAAAGATCATGAGCACTTAGGCGTTTCCTCGGAACATTGCTCTAAAAATTCAAATCTGAGCTATACCTTTGCGGTGACATTTCCGTCGCCGCTGCGCTCCTTTTCCGCTGCTGGTTGGATGACCTCTGTTGGTCGCCGCCCGCAGCTTCGCTCTCCGTAAAAAGCGCTTCTGCAAAATACCATCGTTCGCGAAGGTCAGAAATGGGCAGGGAGGAGATAACGGTGTCCGGACTTGGGTCGCGGTCACCTGGGAAGCCGGACTTAGTCTGGGGTAGTCTGCCGTAATGGCAACCAAAGCATTGTCTATGCTGAGCTGGTGATACACCTCGTCGATTAGCTCCACCTCGATGTCCGGGTCCTCTTTGAAAGCCGGACCCAGGGATCCTTCTGGGTCCTCGGGTTGCGGAGCAGGACTCACCATGTCCTCCACAGTCCGGCGTAGATCCTGCGCCGAAGACATAATATAAGAAGCTTAAAATTTCGAAAGCATGGGTTGAGCCCTTCAAGGTGTTCACTTACCCATCCTCTGGGGTTGATCATGGAAAACCCATTCAAAGGGTTCGTTCGAAGAAATCCTCCTTCTCCCCTTATACAGGCGGACGGGATCTTCACGAGATCCTCGGTCGAATCCGACCCTTCTTGGCCGTCTTGGTAGCATCGTCTTCCCGTTGAAATCCCACATAGGGTGGCCTCATTCTGCGGTGGTTGTACCCTCGCTTGATGCATGTTGCCATGACTCGATCATGGTCAAGCGGAATGAGCCATTAATCTTATCCGGCCCATCAAGTAGTGGGCGCTCTTATCTTCCTCAATCGGGGCTCATGAGCGCCGGTGAGGCGTTTCTTCAAGGAGCAGCACTAAACTCCGGAGGCCGATCCGGCTGGGTCCGCGTGGGCGTCTCCTATATAAAACCACTCAGAGGCCAGTCTTGGACGCCTTCTTAAGTCTTTGGATAGGTATCCGGTCCGCGATCGCCATATTTGGCGCCGCCCACTTGATATATGGACCCCTGGTGAGAGCAGTGCGAGGCAAAACAACCTCTTCCACAATGCAAAATGGGGCTCGATGCCGGGAATAGATCACAAAGAGCTACATAGCCCGCGATATGCAGCCAGAGGCGGGCGTGGTGGTGGAGCTAGAGTCGTAGAACTTGAGGAGCCGCGGAGAGCGGATGTATTGGAAATCCGAGTCCCTTATCGGGTAAGGGACAAAACATACTCGCTCCCCTTATTGGGGCTAGGAGTGTCCTCCACTGCCTCCCACCTTGATAAGTAACCAGTCCGGCCCGATTTGGGACCATGAAGGCGGAGGAGCAATCCCTCCGTTTGGAGCTTCACTAGCTCGTTGTGCGAAATAGAGCACCTCCTCCAATTCCCGGCGGTGGGCTGGGGGCGTGAAAGAGTCGCATTGGCGATCCATGGTGGAATGGATTTCTAGGTCGAGGCGCTTCGATGGAGTGTCTGTGGGAAGAAGGCAGTGCGGTTTGGATCTGGATCCTTGCCTCTTTTATAGGCGGGCGACTTCGCACAATTAAGGGGTGAAATGCAAAAGACACCACGGCTTTTCGCATTCGTGTGGCGTGGAAGAGGACCATTATTTGGCGTAGAAGCGAGGAACACGATGTTCAAGATGAAGCCGGACACGATTCGGCGGTACATTGAATTTGAAGGAGAACCCGCCTTGCAGCGCCGAAGACTATAAACATTTGGACTTATCGTCATTGAAGCCTGGTTCGGGAGACTCTTGAGGAGTCTGGACTAGGGGTGTCCGGACAGCGGACTATCAATATCCGCCGGACTCCAAGACTACGAAGATACAAGATTGAAGACTCGGCTCGTGTCGGGATGGTACTTTCCTTGGCGTGGAAGGCAAGCAGCATCTGGATATGTAGGTCTCCTACCATTGTAACCGACTACTGTGTAACCCTAGCCCTCTCCGGTGTCTATATAAACCGGAGGGCTTTAGTCCGTAGGACAATATACATCTCAACAATCATTCCATAGGCTAGCTTCTAGGGTTTAGCCTCCTCGATCTCGTGGTAGATCTACTCTTGTACTACCCATATCATCAATATTAATCAAGCAGGACGTAGGGTTTTACCTCCATCGAGAGGGCCCGAACCTGGGTAAAAACATCGTGTCCCTCGTCTCTTGTTACCATCCGCCTAGATGCACAGTTCGGGACCCCCTACCCGAGATCCGCCGGTTTTGACACCGACAGGGTTTATATAGGCCTACCCCTAGGGGTACAATGGTAATCCATTTGAGTGCAGGCCCGATCGTCAGTGTCTCTGCTGGCGGCTTCTCCACCGGCTTTGGGGCTGCCGACATTGGTGGGTCCCTTTCTTTGCCGGCCTCCTCGGCTGACAGTAGGCCCCACCGCTTGGTCTTGTCGGGGCTGGTTCTTGTTGCCTCACTCTTGATGTGAGGGCTTTGTCGAGGTAAGCATGGCTACAGTGCCGCCGCCTAGTGGCCTCTCACTGTAGCCTTACCTCATCTTGTCTCCTTAATGGTGCACTTACTTTGAGGGAGGGAGCGAGCCGGCTGGCGAGAGCCGGCGCGTCGAGTGACTAGGGAAGCGGGGCTGCCTTCGGTGTCTCTCGTAGAAGGGCCCACTGCTGGGGCGTCTTGATGGCGTCGTGGGCGACGTCATGGTCATCATGGCAACAGTGTCACACCGGATGGGTCATGGCTGCCCCGTATGGCGTACTGTAGCCATGTGTATTCCGAGGATTGAAGTGGCGGGTTTCCTTTGTTGCACGCCCGTCCATCTCCATTACATGGGTACAAACTTTGAGGGCACAATCTTGGCCGGCATTCGGGGGCCGGCTTCTTGGAGTCGGCCATGTCATGGCGGGCTTCTTGGAGTCGGCCCTCCCGCGGCTTGCTTGATGAGGATTCTAGGGCCGGGCCGCCTTCCGGTAGTCGGCTTGTGCGGTAGCTGGCCAGGGGAAGGCGGCCCCGCGTCTTGGGTGTTCGAAGGCTTGATCAGCCTATTATTTTCTTTGAAGAGCCAGGTTGAGCCGGCTGGGCTACCCGTGGTCATTTACTCCGACAATAGTTCCCAAAGCTGGTTGGGCTTCATGGCTGAGAGGGGAACGAGAAGCTCAATCAGCTTCCTATCCTGAAAAGCTGGCAGCTAGGAGCCGACTTCGCTCGTGCATGCCTTCTCGGCGAAGTTTCTTCGAAATCTGAAGGCGGGAAACAACTGGTCGCGCTTGCTAGGCCGCGGGCTAGCCGCCCGCCGTCTACGCGCCGCTTGGCACCCTTCGGCTGGAGGGGCCTGCCAGCCCACACGCGTGACGGGATGCTGCTGCAGGCCGGGTCCGCCACTTCCACGCCTCGGCCCGAGCGCGGATCTTCTGTGGCCCGAACCGACCGCACGTCTTCCAACGGCGGTTTCCGCTCGCCGTCAAGGCGCAATAATCGCGGGATGTGGGGGAGTGGGCGCAGTTAATCCCACGCCCCCATGCCTTGCCTCCTCGGCTTCGCCGCGCGAGGCTATAAGTAGGGGGAGGAGGGGGAGCGGCAGTCGCTCGCACGCTCGCCCTCGCTCTGCCATTCCCTTCTTCTTCTTCCTCGCTGTTGCTGCAGCTGTTATCCATTACGCCACCGCTCCGCCATTCTTCTTGGCACGCCGCAGCCTTGCCGCCGCCGAATCGAGCGCTCTCCGCCGCCGCGCTTTCCCTGTCGCCTTTCCGTCCTCATGGCTCCAACGTCCACGAGGACCACATCTACTTCCTCTGCAAGACGCGGCGGCTGCCGGGCAAGGACTACGTGCGGGTCCGGCTCGTGCCAGAGAGGGAGATCTCGCCGGCACCGGAGGAGGGCGAGCAGGTAATCTTCCGCTCGCACTGCCTGCGCGGCGTCGGCCTTCCCGCGAGCGGCTTCTTCCGCTCGTTTCTCAAGTTCTACCATCTCCAGCTGCACCACCTCACTCCAAACACGGTGGTGCTGCCGTTGGCCTTCGTCACCCTGTGCGAAGGCTTCCTCGGCGTCCTCCCCACCCTCGAACTCTGGGGGGAGTTCTTCCATTCCAAGCTCGGCACGGTCGTCGCGGGCGTGCCGGCTCCCTGCGGCGCCTTCATCGCAATGCGGCGATCAACGGCCAACAACCCGTTTCCGGCCATCGTGCTGATACAATCGGTGTAGCTCTGGCAAAAATCCTACTTCTACGTGAAAAACGTCGCCCCGCAAGGCGACTACGTCAATCTGCCAGCTTACGTAGCCGGCCCGCCGGCTGGAAGGCAGCCATCATGGTCCTACCGAGCCATGTCGGCGGCGTCGGTGAAATTGGCGCCATAGCCCGGCCGGTCTTGATCTGGTCGGAGCACTGACGGGCCGATCTGATTCGCCGCCGTGGAGTGCCGGGTGCTCCCGCTCCAAGGCTGCCCTCATCTGATTTGCCAGATGAGCAGCCGCTTTGACCCAAGCCGGCTAAGCACCAAGGAGATGCCTCATGACGAGGTATCTTATATGGTGAACTACATAGCTAACTGCAAGCTTACCGAGGAGTGGCGGTACGGCAAAGATCCGTATTCTCGCGCTGATCCCCCGCCTGTGGTAAGCCTTCCTTCTTTCCTTCTTCTCTTGTTGCCGAGTTCTCTCTGGCCGGCTTTCGACCAGTCGGCTTATTTTTTTGGGACAATTGCATTTTTACCCCTAGTTGGTTCCTACCCACGGGTTTTGCCCTTACTTTTTCCATCGAGGTCCCTTGAATGCCCTTTGACCATTTGACCAAAACTTTGAAAATTCATAACTAATTCATACGAACTCAGAAAAATGCAAATAAGATATCAAATTGTTCAGATAAACATTACCTTTATGGACATATCATTTGCATTCAGGACAAAAGCATCATTTAAACTACCCGAGGTAATTAATGTTATTAACATTATTAAATATAAATAGGTATAAACAACTTTTTCATGAATAAAAATTACATGCAAATGTAGGTGATGTTTTCTGATCATCCTGATAATTTATTGGCATTTTTCTGAGTTTGTATCAACTTGTTATGAATGTTCTAACAACTTTGACCATTATTTGGAAACTTCATAACATGTTGATACGAACTTAGCAAAATGCAAATAAGGTATCAGGAGGTTCAGAAAACATCACCTACATTTGCATATAATTTTTATTCATGAAAAAAACATTGTTATACCTATTTATTTTTAATAATGTTAATAACATTAATTACCTCTGGTAGTTTAAACGATGCTTTTGTCCTGATTGCAAATGATATGCCCATAAAGGTAATGTTTATCCGAACATTTTGATATCTTATTAGCATTTTTCTGAGTTCATCTGAATTAGTTATGAATTTTCAAAGTTTTAGTCAAGCGGTCAAAGGCATTTGAGGACCTCAAGGAAAAGTAAGGGCAAAACTGACAAGCTTCGAAAAGTAAGGGCAAAACCCATTGGGTAGGAAACAACTAGAATAAAATGCAATTGTCCTTCTTTTAATCAGAACCCCTCCTTCATCCGTAAATCGGGAGGGCGGGGCGGAACACGAGTTCGCTCTCGACCGTGCGGTGGGCGACTTTGACGACCCGACTTGGGCGGCCGCCTTGGACAACAGCGGCCGTGGGGGCGGCGAGGTGGCGGCTCGGGCTCCCCACCACTTTCGAGGTGGCGGATGGCAGCGAGGCCGAGCCTATTCCGCGCTGCCAGCCGGCGTCCGACCATCAAGGCGCGGGCTCATCTGCCGGGCCGGCTGCCCGGGGCGGCGCACAGAAGCGCCGGGCGGCGCCGACTCTTCGGCAGTCGTCCAAAGAAGCCTAAGGGTACCGCAATGGTGACCAGGCGGGACGAGGCGGCCGCGAAGGCAGCCCGCTTCCGCAAGGTGGTGAAGCAGCCACAGGCGGTTTCGGCGTAAGTATTAATTCTCGCACGCCTTTCTTCTTTCTTCTCTTCAGTCGGCATCCTTCTGAGCCTTTCTTGATTTACTAAATAGGGCTCCGCTCTCTCTCGAGCGGACTACGGCCGCCTCCATAGTCGGAGGGGCGGGAGGATCTTCAAGCTCCCACCGCGTGGACCCCCATGCCGAGCTCAAGCGGCCAGGCGGAGCAGCAGGAGGAGGCGAGGCGGAGGAGGCAGGAGGCGGCCGCCACCAAAGGCGGCACAGGGAGGCGGCGGAGTCGGAGTGTGAGGTGAAGGCCGACACGGCGGCCAAGGCTCAGGCGGCGGCGGCCGCCGCGGAGAGGGCGGTGGAGGCCCTGCGTCGCCAGCCTCCACAACTTGTCATCCCCCTCCGTACCGTGGCCCCCGATATCCCGGTGCCCCCGCCGGAGGAAGCCGGCCGCGACCAGCCGACGATGGAGAGGGAAGGGGGCGACACGGTCGTCTCGGAGGGAGAGGCGGTGCCGCCACCGTCGGCCGGGACGGGCCAAGGCGGCCAGCCCGAGGCGCCGCCTGAGCAGCCGGCTGGAGGCGAGCCGACGGTGGGGGCGGATCTCGTTGTCCTCTCGCCGACTCGTCGGCGCGCAGGGAAGGCGACTTCCGAGCCGGAGCTGCAGGGGTCCGTGGGCTCCAGCTCGTTGTCCCATGACTTGGAGACGGCCAGCGTCAGCTCGCCGGGATGGTTGCCGGGCGGTGGGACGGCCGTACTGAATGTGGCAGCACAGGACATCCGGGCAGCTTCGATCCCGAGCCGCCGCGAAGCGATGCACCGCGGTTTCTTGCAGCGATCGACCATTTGGGTGAGTCTTCATTCTTGATTTCTTACGTAGAGTAGCGTCGGTACCTGCTGAGTGTAATCCCGAGTGACTCTTGAAGCGGCGGCGTGGAACTTTTTAGCACACTTTGATTGATGTCTTGTTCTTATTTGCATCTTCGTCCTGTTTTGCAGGACTATCACAACCTCCATGCTGCTACCTTCAACTCCCAGGCCCGAGAGATGAACCAGAAGGCCGCCGACCTGATGGAGAGCCAGAGTAAGTGCTTCAGTTTTTATCTCATGTGGGGGTGCGTCAGCGCACCCACTGGGCGTAGTCCCCGAGATTTGGGCCGACTACTGAGCAATCGGGTCGGATCTTTCCTGACAACTTATTTCTTATTGCTTTTTCCTTCTGCATATCTGCAGGGGGCAATGCCGACTTGAGGGAGCAGCTGGGTGTGGCCCAGACCTCCCTACGCGCCAAGGAGACCGAGTGCAATGCCTTGGTCCAGGAACGTGACCGCCTGGCCAAGAAACTGGCCCACTAGGAGGAGAGCCACAAGGCGGCCCTGAAGACGGCGCAGGACAGCGAGGCCGCCCTCAAAGCCGAGTACGAGACTGAGGCGGTGAGCTAGGCTGAGGCGAGGCAGGCGCTGAGCGAGGGTTACGGCTGGGTTGAAGATTTGATTGATGGTAGGCCGCCTTCCTCTTCGTCCCTTTGCTCGCCCCTGTCATCTGATCTATCTTCTGACTTGTTCTACTTCTTTCTTCTTTGTGCAGAATACTTCCTCGGCTACTCCGTTGCCGCCAACCAAGCCATCGAAGCTCACCGCGAGGCCCGACGGCAGGCTGGGGCTGAGATCGCACCAAGTGCCAACCAGACGCTTGAAGAGCAGCTTCTGGCGATTCAAGCCCGGATCCAGCCGGCTTACCGCATGCTCCACCATCTTCAGCATGCCGGAGCGCAGGTGCTGGCCGCCCTCTGGCCCGGTGAGGTGATTTCCCGCACCCCGATCGGATTGCCGGTAGCTAGAAATGTGATGCGGCGCTTTGAGGCTGGAAGGCTGCTGCTCGGTCTTGAGGCTCGGTGGGCGCTAGAGTTCGTCTGGGCTTGGTATCTGGCTGAGCTTGGACCAGCCTGCACTTTGGTGGCGGGGAGGCGACGAGGAGCTAGGCGGTGCGGCGGCTATCATCCAGCGTGCCCGGCGATCGCCGACTTCACCGACACTAAGCGCCTTTTGAGGTGAATGAAGGCGGCGTCGCTCAGGCCGGAGGGTGGTTCGGTCTGAACGGCGGAGGAGAAGACTTCGGCGGAGGAGATTGACTCCAACGACGAGGGCGAAGAGGAGGAGGAGGATGGTGAAGACATTGTGCCGGATGGTGGAGCAACCAGCCAGCCTCAGCCTGATCGTGCTTCCAGCAACGAGGCGCGTGCGAACGCGCTGCCTGCAGCGGATGACAATCAAGCCGAGACTCGCCAGCCGGCCACTCCTCCAGCCGACATTGCCGTCTCTACCAACCTGCCCGACACGCCTGTTGCTCCCTTGGCCTGACTCGTCGTCTTTACTTTCCTGCTTGCTACTCTTTGAACAACTTTTTTATTAAATTTGCTTGATTCCACCTTTGGGGTGTATTCAAACTATGTTGAATGCCGGCCTTTCGAAGGCTTTTTGTGTAAATATAGTTATGCATGTGCTTGGCTTCCATTCCTACTTGCTTTTCATCTTTTGGCTGTTTTCCTTTGCCGCCCTCCCTTGGTCGCCGCCTTCCCAACCGAACAGCAGCTCTGCAGTCTGTGGCCGAGTAAGGGCTTGGCCGTCTAGGAGGGCAAGTACTCGAGCTTTCTTAGATTGTAGCAAAGTAAGAAGGGAAGCCGGCCAGCCGGCTGTTCTAACAGCCGGTTGGCGGGGGGGGGGCGGGAAGCCGGCTTGAGTCATATAAGTTCGTTAGTCCTTAGCCGTTTTTCGTGTGGGCATCCTTTCCTGCCTTTGACTCTTGTTAGCCGGACAGTCGATTCTTCGAGCTGCGACTTTCAACAAGAGAGGCTCAGGTGCCGGCACACTACTTGTCCTCATTGCAGTAGAACTTAAATATAACCCAAGGCGGCAAGTCGCCGGGCCGACTGATCGGACCCGGTGCCGGACGAGAAAATGAATGTAATGACATAACCATGGGCATGATACTCATCATTCATATATAAAGGAGGGTAGTCCCCGAGTACTTCTCGGGGGGCCTGTTGTCTCATACTTAGTACAAAAGGTAGCGTGGTACATACTGCATTTTAATTGTAAAATCTTCGGAGGAGATTGGCGTTCCATGGTCGTTCCGACTCCTTGCCGGAATCATCCCTCTTGCGTGCCTTGACCTGGCATGTCGATCGGGGTAGTAGGAGTCGTTGCCTAGAGCTCGGCTGATGACGAATGGGCCCTCCCAAGGGGCCGAGAGCTTGTGCTGGCCGGCTGTTCGCTGGATCATCCGGAGCACAAGGTCGCCCTCTTGGAAGGATCTTGGTTTGACCTTCCGGCTGTGGTAACAGCGTAGACCTTGCTGGTAGATGGCGGACCGGCTAAGGGCTAACAGCCGGCCCTCTTCCAGCAGATCGACACCGTTTTCTCGTGCTTCCTTGGCCTCCACCTCCGTGTACATGGTGACCCGAGGTGAGTCGAACTCAATGTCAGTTGGGATAACAGCCTCGGCACCATATACAAGGAAGAAAGGGGTGAAGCCGGTTGACTTGTTTGGAGTAGTGCGCAAGCTCTAGAGGACGGCCGGCAGCTCGTCGAGCCAACAGCCAGCCGAACGCTCCAGCAGCACGACCAGTCGGGGCTTGATGCCGGAGAGGATGAGGCCATTTGCTTGCTCAACTTGGCCGTTGACTGCGGGTGGGCAACAGATGCTAAGTCCAGTCGGGTGCCCTATGTCGCGTAGATACGTGCCAGTGCTCCCTTGGCGAAATTCGTGCCGTTGTCGGTGATGATGTTGTGTGGTATGCCATACCGGGTTGTGATATCTGCAATGAATGTTACGGCAGTCGGCCCATTCAGCTTCTTGATCGGCTTCGCTTCAATACACTTGGTAAATTTGTCCACGACGACAAGCAGATGTGTCATGCCGCCGCACGCCGTATTGAATGGGACCACCATGTCTAATCCCCAGACGGCAAAGGGCCAAGTGAGGGGAATGGTCTTGAGTGCAGAAGCCGGCAGGTGTTGCTTGGAGCTGAAGACTTGGAACCCTTTGCAGTGTTTGACTAATTCCTTGGCTTCATCCAAAGCAGTCGGCCAGAAGAATCCATGGCGGAAAGATTTGGCGACGAGTGATCTTGAGGCTGCATGGTGGCTGCATTCGCCTTGGTGTATGTCCTTGAGGATTGCTATGCCCTTCTCTAGCTCGACGCAATGCTGGAAGACTCCAGTGAAACTGCACCTAACGAGCTCTCGGTTCACTATTGTGTATGCTCCAGCTCGCCGTTGGACTTGTCTTGCCGAGATCTCGTCAGTCGGCAGCTCTCTGTTAACCAGGAAATTAAGGATGGGGTGGGCCCATGATGGAGCTGTGACTTCTTCTGTTGTCAAAATGGCTACTGCGACCGGGGCGGGTGGGCTGGGTGGTGAAGAGTTGGAGTCGGCCACCGCCTGTTGTGTTGATGTAGTCCCCGAGCCAGCTGCAGTAGTCCCCGGGCCGGGTTCTAAAGTCCCCGGGTCGGGTGCGACTACAGCAGTCCCCGAGCCGCCTGTCGAAGTCCCCGAGCCGCCTGCTTGGCTCCTCAAGCCAGATCCAACTGCGTCGGGGTCACGCGACACGAAGATGGAATCAGACTCTGGAGACGGCTTGACAGACGGCTTGAGGAGGCGTTGGAGAGAGACGCCGGTTGGTATAGCTTGTCGGGTGGAGCCTATTCGTGCCAGGGCATCTGCTTGCTCATTGTCGGCCCGTGGCACGTGAGGAACTCGCACCCTTCAAAATATCTGCTGAGTAGCTGAACGAGGAAGCGGTAGCTCGCCATGTTTGCGTCCTTGGCATCCCAGTCACCGGATGATTGCTGGACTACCAAGTCCGAGTCGCCATAGGACAGGATCCGGCGAATGCCGAGTTCTTTGGCTAGCCGGAGCCCGTGTATGGGCGCCTCGTACTCAGCCACATTGTTGGAGGCGGCAAAATGAATTTGCAATGTGTATCTGAGCTTGTCGCCTTTAGGAGAGGTGAGGACGATGCCGGCTCCCAAGCCGGTGCGCATCTTGGATCCATCGAAGTGCATCCGCCAATGAGTGGAGTCAGTGTCACGAGAAAGGCATCTTGGGTCTCGGCCCGGTCAGCGAGAAGTCGGCGGTGCACGGGACTTGATGGCAGTGCGGGGTTGGTAGAAGATCGTGTAGGGAGCCAGCGCAATGGCCCATTTTGCCACCCGGCCGAATGCATCCCGGCTGCTTATGATCTTGGCAAGCGGGGCAGTACATACGACCGTGACGGGGTGTTCTTGAAAATTGGGCTTGAGCTTCTTGGCGGCAAAGTACACACCATAGTGTTGGGGAATGTAGCAGAAATTCAAAATTTTCCTACGTGTCACCAAGATCTATCTATGGAGAAACCAGCAACGAGGGGAAGGAGAGTGCATCTACATACCCTTGTAGATCGCTAAGCGAAGCGTTCAAGAGAAGCGGGGTTGAAGGAGTCGTGCTCGTCGTGATCCAAATCACCGGAGATCCTAGTGCGAGCAGATGGCACCTCCGCGTTCAACACACGTACAGCCGGTGGCGTCTCCCCGCCTTGATCCAGCAAGGAGAGAGGGAGAGGTTGAGAAGACTCCATCCAGAGCAACTGTGGCGTGGTGGTGATGGAGGCGTGGTAATCCAGCAGGCTTCGCCAAGCACCGCGAGATATGAGGAGAAGGGAGAGAGGTAGGGCTGCACCAAGAGGAGAGGAGAGATTCTCATGTGTTGGGCAGCCCCAAACCTCTAGTATTTATAGGGGAGGGAGGGGCTGCGCCTCTAGGTTCCTCCCGGGGTGGCGGCAGCCCCGAGATCCCATCTGAGGTGGCAGCCGAGGGGAGAGAGGGAGGCGCACTGGGGTGGGCCTTAGGGCCCATCTGCCCTAGGGTTTGCCCCTCCCACTCTCCCTGCGCCTTGGGCCTTGTGGGCGCACCAGCCCCACAGGGGCTGGTTCCCTCCCACACATGGCCCATGCAGCACTCCAGGGTAGGTGGCCCCACTTGGTGGACCAGGGACCCTCCGGTGGTCCCGTGCGTTCTGATAAAACCGAAACTTTTCCGGTGACCAAAACAGGACTTCCCATATATAAATCTTTACCTCCGGACCATTCCGGAACTCCTCGTGACGTCAGGGATCTCATCCGGGACTCGAACAACATTCGTTAACCACATACAAACTTCCTTTATAACCCTAAGCGTCATCGAACCTTAAGTGTGTAGACCCTACGGGTTCGGGAGACATGTAGACATGGCCGAGGCGTTCTCCGGTCAATAACCAACAGCGGGATCTGGATACCCATGTTGGCTCCCACATGTTCCACGATGATCTCATCGGATGAACCACGATGTCAAGGACTCAATCGATCCGTATACAATTCCCTTTGTCTAGCGGTATTTTACTTGCCGAGATTCGATCGTCGGTATACCGATACCTTGTTCAATCTCGTTACGGCAAGTCTCTTTACTCGTTCCGTAACACATCATCCGTGATCAACCCCTTGGTCACATTGTGCACATTATGATGATGTCCTACCGAGTGGGCCCAGAGATACCTCTCCGTTTACGGAGTGACAAATCCGATCTCGATCCGTGTCAACCCAGCAGACACTTTCGGAGATACCAGTAGTGCACCTTTATAGTCACCCGATTCGTTGTGACGTTTGATACACCAAAGCACTCCTACGGTATCCGGGAGTTACACGATCTCATGGTCTAAGGAAGAGATACTTGACATTAGAAAAGCTCTAGCAAGCGAACTACGATCTTTGTGCTATGCTTAGGATTGGGTCTTGTCCATCACATCATTCTCCTAATGATGTGATCCCGTTATCAACGACATCCAATGTCCATAGCAGAAACCATGACTATCTGTTGATCACAACGAGCTAGTCAACTAGAGGCTCACTAGGGACATATTGTGGTCTATGTATTCACACGTGTATTACGATTTCCGGATAATACTGATTATAGCATGAATAAAGACAATTATCATGAACAAGGAAATATAATAATACTTTTATTATTGCCTCTAGGGCATATTTCCAACATCTCCCACTTGCACTAGAGTCAATAATCTAGTTCACATCGCCATGTGATTAACATTGACAGTCACATCGCCATGTGACCAACATCCAAAGAGTTTACTAGTGTCATTAAACTAGTTCACATCATCATGTGATTAAGACTCAATGAGTTACGGGGTTTGATCATGTTTTGCTTGTGAGAGAGGTTTTAGTCAGCGGGTGCGCAACATTCAGATCCGTATGTACTTCACAAATCTCTAGGTCATATTGTAATGTTGCTTCCACGCTCCACTTGGAGCTATTCCAAATGGTTGCTCCACTATCGTATCCGGTTTGCTACTCGAGTCACTCGGATAGGTGTTAAAGCTTGCATCGACCTTTCGCCGAACTCTTTATCACCTCCATAATCGAGAAACATGTCCTTATTTACTCCAAGGACAATTTTGACATTGTCCAATGATCCATTCTGGATCATTCTTGTACCCTTGACTGACTCATGGCAAGGCACACTTCCGGTGCGGTACACAGCATAGCATACTACAGAGCCTACGTCTGAAACATAGGGGACGACCTTCGTCCTTTCTCTCTTTTCCGCTGTGGTCGAGCTTTTAAGTCTTAACTTCATACCTTACATCTCGAGGCAAGAACTCCTTCTTTGGTGATCCATCTTGAACACCTTCAAGATCATGTCAAAATGCGTGCTCATTTGAAAGTACTATTAAGCATTTTGATCTATCTTATAGATCTTGATGCTTATTGTTCAAGTAGCCTAATCCAGGTTTTCCATTGAAAAACACTTTTCAAATAACCCTATATGCTTTCAGAAATTCTACATCATTTCTGATCAACAATATGTCAATAACATATACTCATCAGAAATTCTATAGTGCTCCCACTCACTTCTTTGGAAATACAAGTTTCTCATAAATTTGTATAAACCCAAAATCTTTGATCATCTTATCAAAGTACATATTCCAACTCGAGATGCTTACTCCGGTCCTTAGAAGGATCATTGGAGCTAGCATACCTTTAGCATCCTTAGGATCGACAAAACTTTTCGATTGTATCACATACAACCTTTCCTTCTGGCGGTAAGGAAACTCGTTTTGACATCCATCGCAGATTTCATAAATGCAGCTAATGCTAACATGATTCCGACGGACTTAAGCATCGCTACGGATGAGAAAATCTCATCGTAGTCAACTCCTTGAACTTGTGAAAAACTCTTCGCCACAAGTCGAGCTTCATAGGCGGTGACATCACCGTCCACGTCCGTCTTCTTCTTAAAGATCCATTTATCTCAATGGCTTGCCGATCATCGGACAAGTCCACCAAAGTCCATGCTTTGTTACGATACATGGATCCTATCTCGATTTCATGGCTTCTAACCATTTGTCGGAATTTGGGCCCACCATTGCTTCTCCATAGCTCGTAGGTTCATTGTTGTCTAGCAACATGACCTTCAAGACAGGATTCTTGTACCACTCAAGCGAGACGCATCCTTGTCACCCCACGAGGTGCGGTAGTGACTTGATCCAAGTTTCATGATCACTATCATAGCTTCTACTTCAATTGGTGTAGGTGCCACAGGAACAACTTCACGTGCCCTGCTACACACTAGTTGTAGTGATGGTTCAATAACCATATCAAGTCTCCACCATCCTCCCACTCAACTTTTGAGACAAACTTTTCCTCGAGAAAGGACCCGATTCAAGAAACAATCCCTATTGCTTTCGGATCTGAATTAGGAGGTATACCCAACTGTTTTGGGTGTCCTATGAAGATGCATTTTATCCGCTTTGGGTTCGAGCTTATCAACTGAAACTTTTTCACATAAGCGTCGCAGCCCCAAACCTTTAAGAAATGACAACTTAGGTTTCTCTAAACCATAGTTCATACGGTGTCATCTCAAGCGGAATTACGTGGTGCCCTATTAAAGTGAATGTGGTTGTCTCTAATGCCTAACCCATAAGCGATAGTGGTAATTCGATAAGAGACATCATAGTACGCACCATATCCAATAGGGTGCAACTATGATGTTCGGACACACCATCACTATGGTGTTCGGCGGTATTAATTGTGAAACAATTTCCACAATGTCTTAATTGCGTGCCAAAGCTCGTAACTCAGATACTCATCTCTATGATCATATCATAGACATTTCATCCTCTTGTCACGATGATCTTCAACTTCACTCTGAAATTACTTGAACCATTCAATAATTCAGACTTGTGTTTCATCAAGTAAATATACTCTACATCTACTCGAATCATCGTGAAGTAAGAACATAACGATATTCCTTTGCATGCCTCGGCACTCATTGGACTGCACACATCAAAATGTGTTACTTCCAACAAGTTGCTATCTTGTTCCATCTTCTAAAAAGAGGCTTTTAGTCATCTTGCCCATGTGGTATGATTTGCATATCTCAAGTGATTCAAAATCAAGTGAGTCCAAGCGATCCATCTGCATGGAGTTTCTTCATGCATATACACCAATAGACATGGTTAGCATGTCTCAAACTTTTCAAAAGCGAGTGAGTCAAAGATCCATCAACATGGAGCTTCTTCATGCGTTTATACCAATATGACTTACATGGCGATTGCCACAAGTAAGTGGTACTATCATTACTATCTTATATCTTTTGGCATGAAAATGTGTATCACTACGATCGAGATTCAATAAACCATTCCTTTAGGTGCAAGACCATTGAAGGTATTATTCAAATAAATAGAGTAACCATTATTCTCCTTAAATGAATAACCGTATTGCGATAGACATAATCCAATCATGTCTATGCTCAGCGCAAACACCAAATCTCGATGGTAGAGGGGCGTGCGATGCTTGATCACATCAACCTTGGAAACACTTCCAACACATATCGTCACTCACCTTTAGCTAGTCTCCGTTTATTCCGTAGCTTTTATTTGAGTTACTAACACTTAGCAACCGAACGGTATCTAATACCACGGTGCTACTAGGAGTACTAGTAAAGTACACATTAACATAATGTATATCAATATACTTCTATCGACCTTGCCGACCTTCTCATCTACCAAGTATCTAGGGTAATTCCGCTCCGTGGTTGTTCCCTTATTACGAAGCACTTAGTCTCGGGTTTGGGTTCAACCTTGGGTTTCTTCACTAGAGCAGCAGCTGATTTGCCGTTTCATGAAGTATCCTTCTTGCCCTTGCCCTTCTTGAAACTAGTGGTTTCACCAACCATCAACAATTGATGCTCCTTCTTGATTTCTACTTTGCGGTGTCAAACATCGCGAATACCTCAAGGATCATCATATCTATCCACGATATGTTATAGTTCATCACGAAGCTCTAGCAGCTTGGTGGCAATGACTTTGGAGAAACATCACTATCTCATTTGGAAGATCAACTCCACTCGATTCAAGTGATTGTTGACTCAGACAATCTGAGCACAAGCTCAACGATTGAGCTTTTCTCCCTTAGTTTGCAGGCTAAGAAAATCGTCGGAGGTCTCATACCTCTTGGCGTGGCACGAGCCTGAAATCCCAATTTCAGCCCTCGAAACATCTCATATGTTCGCGACGTTTGAAAACGTCTTTGGTGCCTCAACTCTAAACCGTTTAAGCGAACTATCACGTAGTTATCAAAAGCGTGTATGTCCGATGTTCGCAACATCCACAAGCGACGTTTGGGGTTCAGACACCTGGCGGTGCATTAAGGACATAAGCTTTCTCGTCCGCATAATCGCTCTTGTCAACTTTCAACTATATTTTCTCTAGGAACATATCTAAGCAGTGGAACTAAAGCGCGAGCTTCGACATAATTTGCAAAGATCTTTTGACTATGTTCGGGATAATTAAGTTCATCTTATGAACTCCCACTCAGATAGACATCCCTCTGGTCATCTAAGTGATTACATGATCCAAGTCAACTAGGCCGTGTCCGATCATCACGTGAGACGGACTAGTCATCATCGGTGAACATCTTCATGTTGATCGTATCTACTATCGACTCATGCTCGACCTTTCGGTCTCCGTGTTCGAGGCCATATGCGTACATGCTAGGCTCGTCAAGTTAACCCTAAGTGTTTTGCATGTGTAAAACTGTCTTACACCCGTTGTATGTGAGCGTAAGAATCCATCACACCCGATCATCACGTGGTGCTTGAAGCGACAAACTGTAGTAGCGGTGCACATTTAGGGAGAACACTTCTTGAAATTTTGTAAGGATCATCTTATTTACTACCGTCGTTCTAAGTAAACAAGATGCATAAACATGATAAACATCACATGCAATCAAATAGTGACATGATATGGCCAATATCATTTTGCTCCTTTTGATCTCCATCTTCGGGGCTCCATGATCATCATCGTCACCGGCATGACACCATGATCTCCATCATCATGATCTCCATCATCGTGTCTCCATGAAGTTGTCTCGCCAACTTATTACTTCTACTACTATGGCTACCGGTTAGCAATAAAGTAAAGTAATTACATGGCGTTGTTCAATGACACACAGGTCATACAATAAATAAAGACAACTCCTATGGCTCTGCGGTTGTCATACTCATCGACATGCAAGTCGTGATTCCTATTACAAGAACATGATCAATCTCATACATCACATATCATTCATCACATTCTTCTTGGCCATATCACATCACATAGCATACCCTGCAAAAACAAGTTAGGCGTCCTCTAATTGTTGTTGCATGTTTCTGTGGCTGCTATGGGTTTCTAGCAAAACGTTTCTTACCTCACGCAAAACCACAGCGTGATATGCCAATTGCTATTTACCCTTCATAAGGACCCTTTTCATCGAATCCGTTCCGACTAAAGTGGGAGGCGGCACCCCTAGCCACCTTATGCACCAAGTGCATGTCAATCGGTGGAACTTTGTCTCACGAAGAGTGCGTGTAAGGTCGGTCCGGGCGCTTCATCCCACAATACCGTCGAAACAAGATTGGACTAGTAGCGGTAAGCATATTGAACAAAATCAACGCCCACAACTACTTTGTGTTCTACTCGTGCAAAGAATCTACGCAATAGACCTAGCTCATGATGCCTTTGTTGGGGAGCGTGGCAGAAATTCAAAATTTTCCCACGTGTCACCAAGATCTATCTATGGAGAAACCAGCAACGAGGGAAGGAGAGTGCATCTACATACCCTTGTAGATCGCTAAGCGAAGCGTTCAAGAGAGCGGGGTTGAAGGAGTCGTACTCGTCGTGATCCAAATCACGGAGATCCTAGTGCGAGCAGACGGCACCTCCGCGTTCAACACACGTACAGCCGGTGGCGTCTCCCACGCCTTGATCCAGCAAGGAGAGAGGAAGAGGTTGAGAAGACTCCATCCAGCAGCAGCACAATGGCGTGGTGGTGATGGAGGCGTGGCAATCAGCAGGCTTCGCCAAGCACCTTGAGATAGGAGGAGAAGGAGAGAGGTAGGGCTGCACCAAGAGGAGAAGGGAGATTCTCATGTGTTGGGCAGCCCCAAACCTCTAGTATATATAGGGGAGGGAGGGCTGCGCCCCTCTGAGGTTCCTCCCAGGGTGGTGGCAGCCCCAGATCCCATCTGGGTGGCGGCGAGAGGGGAGAGAGGGAGGCGCTGGGGTGGGCCTTAGGGCCCATCTGCCCTAGGGTTTGCCCCTCCCACTCTCCCTCGCGCTTGGGCCTTGTGGGGGTGCACCAGCCCACAGGGCTGGTTCCCTCCCCACATGGCCCATGCAGCCTCCCGGGTAGGTGGCCCCACTTGGTGGACCCAGGACCCTCCGGTGGTCCCAGACGATCCGATAAAACCGAAACTTTTCGGTGACCAAAACAGGACTTCCCATATATAAATCTTTACCTCCGGACCATTCCGAACTCCTCGTGACGTCAGGGATCTCATCAGGGACTCCGAACAACATTCGGTAACCACATACAAACTTCCTTTATAACCCTAGCGTCATCGAACCTTAAGTGTGTAGACCCTACGGGTTCGGGAGACATGTAGACATGACCGAGACGTTCTCCGGTCAATAACCAACAGCGGGATCTGGATACCCATGTTGGCTCCCACATGTTCCACGATGATCTCATCGGATGAACCACGATGTCAAGGACTCAATCGATCCCGTATACAATTCCCTTTGTCTAGCGGTATTTTACTTGCCCGAGATTCGATCGTCGGTATACCGATACCTTGTTCAATCTCGTTACCGGCAAGTCTCTTTACTCGTTCCGTAACACATCATCCCGTGATCAACCCCTTGGTCACATTGTGCACATTATGATGATGTCCTACCGAGTGGGCCCAGAGATACCTCTCCGTTTACGGAGTGACAAATCCCAGTCTCGATCCGTGTCAACCGCCAGACACTTTCGGAGATACTGTAGTGCACCTTTATAGTCACCCGATTCGTTGTGACATTTGATACACCCAAAGCACTCCTACGGTATCCGGGAGTTACACGATCTCATGGTCTAAGGAAGAGATACTTGACATTAGAAAAGCTCTAGCAAGCGAACTACACGATCTTTGTGCTATGCTTAGGATTGGGTCTTGTCCATCACATCATTCTCCTAATGATGTGATCCCGTTATCAACGACATCCAATGTCCATAGCCAGGAAACCATGACTATCTGTTGATCACAACGAGCTAGTCAACTAGAGGCTCACTAGGGACATATTGTGGTCTATGTATTCACACGTGTATTACGATTTCCGGATAATACAGTTATAGCATGAATAAAAGACAATTATCATGAACAAGGAAATATAATAATACTTTTATTATTGCCTCTAGGGCATATTTCCAACACATAGCATATCTTCTGATAGTGTGGGTAGTTCTGCTTCGAGGTGGACAACACTTCACTCAGATAATATACCAGCCTCTGGACTAACTGAGCTCGGCCTTCTGCTGGGCGTTGAACCACGATAACGGTGCTGACCACCCGACTAGTGGCGGCAATGTAAAGGAGCATGGGCTCTTTCTCAGTCGGTGCCGCCAAGACAGGCGGCATGGAAAACATCTTCTTTAATTCGTGGAAAGCTTGGTCTGCTTGGTCATTCCACTCAAAGTGAGTAGATTTCTTCACGAGTCGGTAGAGGGGGAGAGCCTTCTCTCCGAGCCGGCTGATGAAGCGGTTGAGGGAGGCCAAGCATCCGGTAAATTTTTGGACGTCTCTCAGCTTGGTAGGAATCTCCATTCTCTCTATGGCCTTGATCTTCGCCGGGTTGCATTCGATGCCGCGTTCGGAGACCAGGAAGCCTAGGAGCTGGCCGGCTGGTACTCCGAACATTCATTTCTCGGGATTGAGCTTGATCTGAAATCGGCGCAGGTTTTCAAATGTCTCCTTGAGGTCTTCCAGCAAGGTGCCACACTTCTCCGTCTTCACCACAATATCGTCTACATAGATGTGGGCATTTCTGGCGAGTTGCTTGAGGAGGCATTTCTGCATGCAACGCTGAAAAGTGGCACCGGCATTTCTCAGGCCGAATGTCATAGTCAGGTAACAGAAAGCTCTGAATGGTGTGATGAAGGCGGTCTTAAGTCGATCAACCGGATCCAACTTTATCTGGTGGTAGCCCGAGTAAGCATCCAAAAAACCCAACAGCTCGCATCCGGCTGTGGAGTCTATCACTTGATCAATCCTTGGTAGAGCAAAAGGATCTTTGGGGCAGGCTTTGTTGAGGCTTGTGTAGTCGATGCACATGCGCCACTGTTTGTTCTTCTTCAACACCCGGACTGGGTTGGCAAGCCACTCTGGAAAGAACACCTCCATAATGAAGCCGGCTGCCAGAAGCCGGGCTATTTCTTCTCTAACTACTCTTCTCTTCTCTTCTGACAGGCAGCACAAGGGCTGCTTGACCGGCTTGGCGTCTGATCGGACATGTAGCTTGTGCTCGGCGAAATCCGTCGGAACACCCGGCATGTCTTTGGGAGACCATGCAAAGATATCCCGATTCTCACGGATGAAATCGACGAGATCGCTTTCCTATTTGCTATCAAGGCCGGTTCCCATGACAGCGTACCTCTCCGGGTGCTCTGGGTCCAGACGTATCTTCTTCTCTCTCCGGGTGCTCCAGGTCCAGAGGTATCTTCTTTGTTTCTTTGGCCAGCTGGAAAGAACACTGAGCCTCATATTCCTTAGGATCGGGGGACAAGGCCGGCTGCTTGCCGGCCATGGCCACGACTCGGTCCAGCATCTTCTTCTCTTCAGCGATCACGAGGTACTCGGCTAGCCGGCTGCTAGCTGCTACACACTCAGAGGACTTCTTGTAGTCTCCGGCTATGGTGATGATGCCCTTGGAACTCGGCATCTTCATCTTGAGGTAGGCGTAGTGGGGTACAGCCATGAACTTGGCCAGAGCAGGTCGGCCAAGCAGTGCGTGGTACGGGCTCTCCAGATCCACCACTTCAAACCATATTGCTTCTCGGCAGAAATGATCTTTGTCTCCAAAGAGAACACCTATCCTGATCTTGCCGATGGGTGCGCAGGACAGGCCGAGTACGATTCCGTGGAACACGGTCCGACTAGGCATGAGCTGCTTTGTCTTGATGTTCAGCTTCTCCATGGTGTCATGGTACAGTATGTTGATGCTGCTCCCGCCATCTATTAGTACGCGGGAGAATCGGGCAGCTCGCCTGTCTGTCGCGAGGGTGGCATCCAAAGCCATTGCATAAGAGCCGGGAGACGGCATCACCTCTGGGTGATCGGCCCGGCTCCAAATGATAGGCTTCCCCGACCAGTGCATGAACTAGGGGTTGTTGTAGGCGACCGCGTTGACCTCTTGGTGTTGTCGGCGCCGGCTTCGCCGGTCTTTAGGCTGGCTTGTAAAGACAACGTAGGCGGCATGCTCATCAGGGAACTCGTCTTGAACAGCTCCGACTGCTGGCCGAGTGACCGGCTGCTGAGGAGCCAGAGGTGGCTGACCAGCAGGTGGAGGCGGCACCAGCCCTTTGCCCTTGGAGATTCGTGTGAGCCAATGGCATTTCCGAGTAGTGTGGTTGGAGGCCTTCGCGCCGCTGTGAAACTTGCAAGGGGCATCAAGGGCTTTCTCCTAGGAGAAAGCCGTCTGCCAAGCCAGCCTGCCGCCCTTCTGCTTCTTGGGCGCGGGCCGCCCTTCGGGTCGTTCGTCTTCGACTGTGGCCACTTGCCGACTGGTGGAAGTCAGCATAGGAGCCTTGCGCTTGTTGTCGTTCTGGTATGGGCGTCGGTTGGAGTCTCCAGCCGGCGTCTTAGGAGCCGGAGCGAGCACCTTCCAGGAGGCGTCTACTCGGAGCTCGGTCTTCATTGAGGAGTCGGCCATGGCGTACTTGTCTGTGATGACTAGTAGCTCGTCGAGGGTAGTCGGCTCGTCGCAGAGGAGTCGGTGCTAGAGGAGGGTGCCCTCTCGGCACCCGGCGGTGAAGTACTCTATGGCTTGAACCTCGTGCACCCCTTCGCAGGAGTTTCGGAGCTCGGCCCAATGCGTGAGATAGTTGTGGGTTGACTCGTTGGGCCCTTGTACACACAAGGAGAGTTGTCGGGGCTTGGGAGCCCGTTTGTAGGTGCTGGTAAAGTTGCGAATGAAGGCTTCGGTGAAGTCTAGCCAGCTGTTGATGCTGTAAGGCTTGAGGCTGTTGAGCCAGGTGGGCGTCGTGCCTTGGAGCATGACGGGGACATATTTCACGGCAACACGCCTTTTGCCGTTGGCTATGCGGACTGCAGTGGAGTAGTCGATCAACCAATCTTCCGGCTTCACGGAGCCGTTGTACTTGGGTGTGTCTCTTGGGAGCGAGAATCCTTTGGGGAAGGGCTCGTCGCGGATGCGGGGGCCGAAGCAAGGCGGGCCGACATCATCTTCCTCTTCCAGCGCCAGGGATCGCGCTAGGCGGTCGATCTGCTGGCGGGCATCGTTTTCGCCGACTCCTTCGCGGCGACCTAGTCGGCCACTAAGAGTCGGATGCGTGACAGGCGGCGGGGTGGGGTATCTCTCCCCACGAGGCGGAGGAGGAGGCGGATCACCTCATCGCTCCACAGCTCGAGGGCGACCTTCTGCGTCGCGCTTGATGGTGATTCGAGTCCGACTGCGACTGGCAACCGGCTCGTTTTCTTGTCTTGTGCGGGCTTCGCCCGCAGTCGGCGTACGTGAAGTCGCGCCATGCTCTCGGTGTGGGGGAGGGCTCTCGGCGTGGACGCCGTCTTCATGCCGCTTTGCGGCCGCGTCGATCAGCTGCTGGATGCGTCTGGTCATGTAGGGGAGCTCGTCGGCCCCTACTCCATTCAGCTTGTCTACGACCGACTGAGCGGCGCGTAGGTTCTCGAGAGGCGTGGCGTAGAGTGGCGTTCTGCTCCCAGCATGTCGGCGATTGCCGCGCCGCATTTCTGGACGACGCCGGCCCGGCTCAGCCCGCCGGGAGGCGGTGTACCGAAGGCGGCGCGGTCGACTTCGCGCTGGTGAGCCTCAGTGAGGCGTCTCATAGTGGCCAGCTTCTGGCCCTCCGCAATTAGGGCAAGGCAGCGTGCCTCCAGTGCCTCGGCGTCGGTGTCAGCCGGGATGGGGGCGGACAAATCGTGCAGGGCCGCTTGCAGGGCGTCGTGGGTGTTCTCGCTAGAGGCGACTCCGTGGCTGATGACCAGCACCTCGGTGACGGTGTTGCCGCCACTGTCGGCTCGAGGGAGAGGATCATCGAAGACCACCACGTTGGTGGGGAAAGCGTCGAGCGATGCTGTGTCGGAGTCGACAAGCATCGGGTCGGTGGAGCCAACCGACTCCAAATCCACGGCAGGCTCGCTGGAGACGTGGAGTTGGTCGAGGAGGCTGACGAGGCGGCTCTCGAGGCAACCGGTGCCCGTGTCGGACGCGGGCTCGTCGAAGATGTGAGCCTCACCAAGAAGATCGGCGAGGCAGCTCGCCGCACAGGCGTCGCCGACACCTTGCAGCACGTCGGGGCAAGCGCCATCGGGCGTGCCGGGCTGGCTACGCTTGCGGGGGAGGAAGAGGGTTCCCGTCCAGAACAGGTCTCCGGACGATGGTGCACCTGGCCCCATGGTGGGTGCCAAATGTCGGGTGGTAGGTGCGACATATGCCAACAGGTGGCTTATCATTGTGGGAGCCAATATGACATCACCGCTGCGTGGAAATGGGATAAGGCGAACACATGCACGCCGGCGAATCTTACCCAGGTTCGGGGCTCTCCGTAGAGATAACACCCCTAGTCCTGCTCTGCGGGGTCTCCGCATGATCTCTAGATCAACAAGTAGCTACAAGAAGCTCCTTGAGCTGTTTGGCGAGAGGAGGAAGAAGGGGCAAGGCTAGCTCTCTTCTCCTCTCAAAGTTGTGTCTAAAACTATCAAAGTCCAACCCTTTGCATGGGTGCCCTGGGGGTTTATATAGGCCTACCCCTAGGGGTACAATGGTAATCCGGCTGGGTACGGGCCCAGCCGTCAGTGTCTACGCTGGCCGGCTTCTCCACCGACTGCTGGGGCCCGCCGACTGGTGGGTCCCGCCGGCTGCCGGCCTCTTGAGCGACAGGTAGGCCCCACCGCTTGGTCTTGTCAGGGGCTAGTTACTGTTGCCTCACTCTTGATGACGAGGGCTTTGTCGAGGTAAGCATGGCTACAGTGCCACCGCCTAGTGGCCTCTCAATGTAGCCTTACCTCATCTTGTCTCCTTAATGGTGCGCTTACTTTGAGGGAGGAGCGAGCAGGCCGGTGGTGAGCCGCTCGCCCCAGTCGACTAGGGAAGCAGGGCCGCCTTCGGGTGTCTCTCTGACCGAAGGGGCCCGCTGCCTGTGGGCTGTACTGAGGGCCCGTCGTGGGCGACGTCATGATCATCATGGCAACAGTGTCACGCTGGACGGGTCATGGCTGCCCCGTTTGGCGTACTGTAGCCATGCGTACTCTGGGATTCAGGGGCGGCAGGTTTCACTGTTGCCACGCCCCGTCCCATCTCCATTACATGGGTACAAACTTTGAGGGCACAATCTTGGCCAGCCTTCGGGGGCCGGCTTCTTGGAGTCGGCCATGTCGTGGCCGGCTTCTTGGAGTCGGCCCTCCCGCGGCTTGCTTGATGAGGATTCTAGGGCCGGGCTGCCTTCCGGTAGTCGGCTTGTGGGGTAGCCGGCCAGGGGAAGGCGGCCACGTGTCTTGGGTATTCGAAGGCTTGATCAGCCTATTATTTTCTTTGAAGAGCCAGGGGGAGCCGGCTGGGCTACCCGTGGTCATTTACTCCGACACCTAGAGCCCGCGCGGGATGGCCTCTGTCCCCAAGCTCACTGCCGTAGTGTGTGCGGAGGACGACGACCACGAGCGAAGCCACTGCCCGCTGACCCTCAGGTATGCTACCTCTTTTTGAACCATACCCTTGTTCTATTGCCCCATTTGCCACGTCGCTACATGTGGATCTTTTTCCACTCCACCATTTTCCCAATTTGCTATCCTCTCGCTTTCTGCTTTGGTCACCTTGATTTAAAAACCTTAATTTGCACTATTAAAGGAAACCCTACTTCATGCAGACTAATCCATGTCTGGGTTGAATAAGGAAAGGAAGGGAGACTATATTGTCCAAGAGAGTAGGCATCAAACTCGCATCTAGGTTGAAAAGGGGAAATCAGTAGCTAAGGAATGAGTCTCGTGTCTCTTGGTTGAAGAAGGGTAGAAAGGCATGACAACGCAATAGAAAATGACCAGGTCGATCGGTTTGTTGTCCTCACATAGGAAAAAGGTGGCTAAAGAGAACAAAAATGGGACGTAATCCACATATGCTGCCTAGATATTTTTTGCTCTGGGCAACCATACCTCCCTCACCACTCTATGCATCCGTGGAGGTACATCGTACTGGTGCGCCCACTATCCGAATGGGCCTCCCATGCCCTTATTGCCACTTTTTTGCTGTTAGTATAACGCCAATAGTCAGGTCAAGCAATTCTACTGCTAAAGTGATGCCACATTTAACTAATGCCGCACTCAGTCTAATGCCACCGATAAATTTAAGCAATGCCATTTAATGTCACTGGATTATTTCAGGGTTAGCTATTGATTGTGGATGTATTAAAGATTTTCAGCTAAGGCATTCTAATGTGGTTGCACAGCCAGTATACCAACGATAAAACTTGTTACTACCTTCAGATTTTTGCACTGTTAATGCCTATAGATTACGTACCTCACTTTCATGAGATAAGTTAATTTTTGTGTATAGTGTCACCAAAATGCCAAGGTGCTGATGTCATTTTATTTTGGTTAAACTGCACAAAAAACTATGAAGACAAGAGGAAAGGTCAAGAGTGGGCACCTCCTCCTCCATCTATTCTCTTGATTCGTTTGATCAAGTTTTTATGTTTGATCGATTATCAAGATTGGGATAGCAATTTTTAAGGTCCCCCCGAGTTCAAAATTATATTTATCTTGGAGGTACATGGTTTGCAATTTTTTATACTGTCATTAGTTAATAATGCTAGTTAGCTTCAGACTTTTGTATTTGGTTTAATGCTCATGCACAGCTAGTATACCAATGCTGAAACTTGTTACCTTTACATTTTGTATTGTTAATTCTTATAGAAATCTTCCAGTGCTAGAGTTTATTGAAATCTGTTCAGTAAAACCATTGTATTGTACCCTGTAATAAAATAACTACTCTACTGTTGCACTAGCCACTGGATTAGTGTATATTTGTAGTATTCAAATGGTGTTGCATTAGTGTATGGACATAAATAAAGTGTGGCAAGCTTTCCCAGATATGTGTTCAAGAAAACTACTACATGTTTTTCTAAATACTAGACGTTTGGGTACTTTAAATTGAACCGTGAAAATGTCTTATATTAAGGAACGGAGGGTGTAGAGTTCACTCAAATTATCCCGTTAAAGCTAGTCACACCTTTGTTAAAATTAATGTTCATTATATTATCGGAGGAGGTATGTATGTTTGTCTCTAATGCCTGTCGACTACATACCTGACATCATGATGTAATGTTAAGTCATTTCCTTTTGTACAGTTTCACTGAATTGTCAAGGCGGTGATGGCATTTTATTTTAGTTGAACCGCACAAAATATGCTTAGAAGAGGAAAGTCCAGGAGTCGATCATTCTTTCAGAAAGAACTATATATGCCTTTCTGATATCAGCCGTTGTTACCTTATTTATTCCTTCAAACAGGTGGTTAGAAACAGTCTTGCTACCTTTTCCCATTAAGAAATTGGAATGCTTATATTTGTGAGTCTATGCTTCAACTATTGTCATTTTTACAGTAATCACACTTTCAATATCTATGCAAACAGGGATGCTCGATTTTAGTGGAACTACACAAAAAGTCCAACTGGTTCAACATTAGGAGCATGTTTTCTTCCAAACATTTATATCCAATTGGTGGCACTATGAGCTGTTCATTACGAAGGTACATGGTTTGCTACTATCTTGCTACTCTTTTTGTACCGTCATTAGATAGTAATACTAGTGGTTTGCATGTGAATTTATTGGCAGAGTGGACCTACATTGGAGGTGCAGGACAGGATTCAATGATTGGATGCTCAATTTCGGTTGTATCGATTTCACCTCTTCCATCACTGTGAACATGGATATCCTTGGTCTAATGAAGAATAGGTGCTATATTTCTGCTCTGAACTAGCAAATCAATTCAGTATGAAATTGTCCAGGGCAAAACATAACAATATCAAATTGTCCAGTGCAGAACATGACAGATGCTAAGCGGAAGAGACATGTTTAAACCGGAAATACAAGGTGGGTATATGTTTACTAGCTGCTTGATATTTGTGCAAACAGAGATATCTGCCCGTTGCTATTTGGCAAACAAACAAAGTGACCGCAATTTTGGTTGAACTGCACAAGAGAATAGTATAGTCACTGCATGCACTGCCATTTGAAAATAGACACAAAAAGATTGGATAGTCACTTCATGGACTGCAGAAAAGTAGTATTGTACTTTTATTGGCCAACACTAGGTGCTTCATTGCTTTGGCCTGATTATATAATGGGCATCATTTTGCCTAAGTTAAAGTTTGTATTCCAAAAATAGTCTCGCCGTGTGATAGAGAGAAGACCAAATCATATTGCAATGGATGTTCCTCCATCATGTGTGGTTCATTCTCATGGTTCCAGCTGTTGGTGAAACCACTTACATTTGCAAGAGGAATTGTAGATTTCACAAACAAATTTGTCTTTCAGTCTGTACTGAATATTGGCCAAGAGAAGTGTCGGTGTCAAAACCGGCGGATCTCGGGTAGGGGGTCCCGAACTGTGCGTCTAGGCGGATGGTAACAGGAGACGAGGGACACAATGTTTTTACCTGAGTTCGGGCCCTCTCGATGGAGGTAATACCCTCACGCCCCGCTTGATTAATATTGATGATATGGGTAGTACAAGAGTAGATCCACCACGAGATCAATGAGGCTAAACCCTAAAAGCTAGCCTATGGTATGATTGTTGAGATGTAATGTTGTGTCCTACGGACTACGGCCCTCCGGTTTATATAGACACCGGAGAGGCTAGGGTTACAGTCGGTTACAATGGTAGGAGATCTACATATCCGTATTGCCAAGCTTGCCTTCCACGCCAAGTAAAGTACCTTGGGACACGAGTCGAGTCTTCAATCTTCTATCTTCGTAGTGCAGGAGTCCGCGGATATTGATAGTCCGGCTATCCGGACACCCCTAGTCGGGACTCCTCGGTAGCCCCGAACCAGGCTTCAATGACGATAAGTCCAGCGTGCTTGTGATTTTCGGCGTTGCAAAGCGGGTTCTCCTCCAATTCCATGTTCCCGCGAACAATGTCGGCTCTACCTCGAATATGTGCTTCTTGGCTTCTACGCCAAATCATGGCCCTTTTCCACGCGTCGTTACGAATCGAAAAGCCAGGAGCCTTTACATTTCACGCCACTGGTTGTGCGGGTCACCAGCCTATTAAAGGGCGAGGATCGAGATCCAAACCGCACCATCCTCCTCTGCGTGTACCCATCGAAGCGCCTCTGACTCCGAAATCCATTCCACCATGGATCGTCAACGCGGCTCTTCCTCACGCGCTCCCAGCCCATCGTCGGGTGATTGGAGGAGGTGCTCTATCTCGCCTGCACGAGCTAGTAAAGCTCCAAAAGAGGAATGGCTCTCCTCGGACTTCATGGTTCGGTTCGATCCGGACTGGTTACTGCTCGGGGAGGGAGCTAAAGTGAGGACAACCCAAACCCCAACAAAGGGGCGGGTGTGCTTTGTCCCTTATCTAATAAGGGGCTCGGGTTTCCAATACACCCGTTCCTCCGCGGGCTCTGAAGTTCTATGGACTTCAGCTCCATCACCTCACGCCCGCTTCATGTTGCACATCGCGGGCACGTAGCTCTTCTGAGCTATTCACCGCATCGAGCCCCATTTTGCATTGTGGAAGAAGCTATTACGCCTCGTACCCGTTCTCACCAGGGTCCATATATCAAGTGTCGGCGCGAAATATGGCGCATCGCTGGGACCGGATACCTATCCGGCACCCCCAAGAGGGCGTCCAAGACCGCCCTCGGAGTGGTTTATATAGTAGGCGCCCGTTGCCCGACCCAGTCCGGATCGGCCTCCGGAGTTTGATGCCACTCCTTGAAGAAACGCCTCGGTGGCGCCCATGAGCCCCGTGCGGAGGAAGACAAAAGCGTCCATTACGATGGGCGGATAAGATTAATGGCTCATTCGGTTTGACCATGTTCGAGTCATGGCGGCGTGCATCAGCGGGGTGCAGCCGCTGCAATATAGAGGCCACCCATGTGGGATTTCAGCGGGAAGACGACGCTACCGCACGGCCAGTAAGGGCGGATTCGACCGAGGATCTGGTGAAGATCCTATCCGCCTGTACAAGGGGGAGAAGGAGGACTTCGTCCGAACCCGTGAACGGGTTTTCTATGGCAATCCACGAGGATGGGTAAGTGAATGCCTCAAGAGGGCTTTACCCGTATTTTGAAGTTTAAGCTTCTCATGTTATGTCTTGGTATGAGTCTCGCCGGTTGTGAAGGACATGGTGAGTCTCGCTCCACAGCCCGAGGACCGGAAGGGTCCTTTGGGTCCGACCTCCGAGAGGATCCGGACCTTGGGGTGGAAACTAATCGGCGGGTGTATCACCAGCTAAGCATTGATGATCGCTAGTCGCCATTCTGGCGGACTACCCCGGCTGAGTTCGGCATCCGGTGACCAAGACCAAGTCCGGACACCGTTATTTTATCCTTGCCTATTCGACCTTCGCAAGCGATGGTATTTTATAGGAAGCGCCATTACGGCGGGAAGCTGAGCTGGCGGCCGGCGTCTGAGGTTAGGGCGAACCAACAGGAGGAAAAGGGCGTCGTGCGGCGGAAGCGTCGCCGCCAGAGGTATAGCTCGCTTTTGACCTTTTCGAACAACGTTAGAGGAAGCGTCTAAGTGCTCATGATCTTCACAGGAGAAAAAGCGCTCGGCGGACTGCGAAGCACGTGAATTGCCCCCAATCAACTCCCCGCGGGCTCCAACGCCGGTGGAGGAGGGGCAAGCGCAAGACGCGAACGGATCCTACTCCAGCGGAGGATACCGATGATCGTCCGCCACAACGTCGGAGGTGGAGAGTGCTATGAATCATAGACGCCGCTGGACAGTTCTTCAAGAGGCGTGCTTTTCCCCTGAGGCATTGGAATCCTTTAAAGCAGGGGACGCGCATCTCCGGGCTGCCCAAAATGGTTTTACCAGAGCCACAGAGTAGTATGTTAAAGACATACGGGTAAGGGAGTTTTAATGGCTGTATACACCAGTAGCCCCTGAGACTTAAATTAGTTATGTTAACTGATTTAAGGATCATGGAAACTTTCAGACTCTTAACGAGAAGAACGCCCAGCTGTCCCGGGAGCTGCAAGATTGCAAGGCCCAACTTGAGGCCGCACTTGCTGCCGTAGGAGGAGACGGAAAGACCCCTCCTGGTAACACATTTGTATAAATGAATATAAGCGATGTGCGGCGTGCGCGTGAGTCTAATAATGACACTGTAGGTGCCGCCGAGCAAGATCCGGACAGCAATCGCTACTCGCCACTAAAAGCGGCGAAAATGTCTTGAAACGAGTTCAGCGGAGAGGAACAAGCTTCAAGATGCCAATGCCAAGCTCAAGAAGAGCTGAAAGGCGCCTGAGCCGAGCTGTCCGACTCCGTTAAGGAGAATCAGCGGCCGTCGCAGCATCTATAGTAAGTACTTGGCGAACTCTCGTAAAGAAGAGTTCGGCGAGGAAGCGATTTGACGTGATATGTCTTGTAGGTATACTCACGGGCCATCCTGCGGAGGAGATGCCCGTATCAATGGGCGATCAACTTCCGAACTGTTGCGGCTAAAGCGAACGAGTTGGCGAGGCAATGAGTGGCGTCGTCACAGGCTTTATGGCCATCCTCGTCCCTTGGGGTCTCGGGAGCTTGCAGAGAAGCTACAGGAGGCGGCGCTTCCATTTGTGGAAGGTTTCGACCTGCCGTCAAGGTGCCGAGGAGGCTTGGGCCATGGTGAAAGCAGCGGTACAAGAAGGCGGATCCCAACCATATGGCGAAGTTGGACCGGTGGGGCCCGGCGGAAGGAGATCCTGTGAGTTTAGTGTACAACCGGGTAGAAGCGGCTGCTAAATTTTCCCAACGGATCTGTAAGCTAGACAGCACTGTTAGGCGGGATTGAGGAGGAATACTATCAATAAACTTGACAATGTATGTTTATCCTTAAAAATGACATGTGAAATGCCTTCTAGCCGGATTGTAGATCGTTTGCCGTGCCGACCTTTTAAGCCGACCTCGGGACCCTAGAGTCGGTGTGTCCGAATACCTTTTGGTTAATAAATAACCGTGGTATGCATGGAGACTAGGCGTAGGGGTCATTAGTGCTTTATCGGGCAAGTGCCCAACTAGTTATGTTATATTACATGGTTAGTAGAAACATCTTCCGGGGAGAATAGTTACATTAAGGGTTCCTTTAGCTGGGGTGGCATGCCCTAAAGTGCATGTCAGGACTGCCAATGGAGCGATAAAACATCTGGCAGATGGAAAAAATAGGTAAAAGTCATCATTTAAATCACCGACCGAATATTCCCTTAAAACGCTAGCTTTCGGCTTCACCTATCCGAGGTACACATCCGGTGACCCGCAAGAATAATCGCAGAGGTGCTCCTTTACCACCTAGCCGAACAATCGGGAGCGAGGGGTAAGCACGAGCCAGCAGCCCAGCTTGGCCAAAACTTAAGTCATATCGATGCATATAATGGCGAGTAAAAGGTACATGTGGAAGCATGACACATGTGTTGGGTATAAAACCCGTATAGTTGAGCTTACGTAAAAAGCCCTCAGAATAACGAAAGGGTGGCACGTCGTATGTATGCAAAAAATGCGAAAATAGGCCCGAAGGATTTGTTAATTTTAAAAGGAAAAAAAGAGATAAAAGACAGCGAAGTATAAAAGATTGGACGGGGAAGGGGCGAACTCTTAGTCGGCGCTAGGCATAGAATCGCCGGAGGCGGGCTGCATTCCATGGGTTCGGCTCGAGTCGGTTGTCAAGCGCATTTAAGTAAACGATGCGCTCCGCCCGGTCGATGCTTGGTCAATGATGAAGGGCCTTCCCATCTGGGTTTGAGCTTGTCCTTTTTCTTGTCCGCGAGCGTAGAACTAGTTCACCAGCGTTATAGGTCTTGGCCCGTACTTCTCTGCTTTGATATCTTGAGCTGCTCTTTGGTAAAATCGGAGCGAGCCTTCGCGACGTCACGTTCTTCCTCAATGTGTCCAAGCTGTCCTGCCGATCAAGCTCGGCTTCTCTTTCCTCGTACATGCGCTTTTCGAGGTGAGTCATGAATAATGTCGCAGGCGAAGATCGCCCTCTGCGCCGTATACCATGAAAAATGGTGTGAATCCGTAGTACGGTTAGGCGTTGTCCACAGCCCCAGTCTGGTCGAGCTCCTCGACCCATTGGGTGTCTGATTTAGTGAGTGACCTCACTAGTCCGGGTTTAATGCGCTCATTATTAGACCGTTTGCTCTTTCCACTTGACCATTGGTTTGAGGGTGATAGGCGGCGCATAGTCGAGCTTAATGCCCATATTTTTGCACCATGCCTTGACCTCATCGGCTGTGAAGTTCGTGCCATTATCGGTGATGATGCTATGGGGGACTCCGTAACGGTGTACCACCTCTGATATAAAGTCTATCACTGGTTCGGACTCTGCCGTTTTGACCGGTTTGGCCTCTATCCATTTGGTGAATTTATCCACCATAACCAACAGGTATTTTTTCTTGTGGGTTCCCCCTTTAAGGGGCCCCACCATGTCAAGCCCCTGGACATGACGGCGGGTAATGGGTATGGTTTTGAGGCGATGGGTGGCATATGGCTCGATTAGCAAAGAGCGGCAACCGACGCATCATTTGGACCATGTCTGTGCATCTGCCCGAGCTGTTGGCCAATAAAATCCGGTACGGAACGCCTTTCCTACCAGGGCCCGGGCTGCTGCGTGGTGTCCACCTAGTCCGGCATGAATTTCAGCCAGGAGGTTTCGCCCTTCTTCTTCGGAGATACATCTTTGAAGGACTCCGGTAGTACTTTTCTTATAAAGTTCACCCTCATGAACCTTGTAGGCCTTCGATCGCCGGACTATGCAGCGGGCCTCATTTTGGTCTTCGGGGAGCTTCTGCCTAAGTAAGTAGGCCAGGAAAGGTTCTGTCCACGCGGCGATTACTACCATTATGTCATGGGCGGATTGTGTTATGTTGTCTGCTGAGTCACCAATTGGTGCGGCTTTCTCCGGTTTGTCGCTACCGGACTCCTCTTCCCACAGTACGGATGGCTTGAAGAGCCGTTCCAGGAAGATATTTGGAGGGACAACATCACGTTTCGCACCGATGCGTGCCAGAATGTCGGCCGCTTGGTTGTTATCTCGGGCTATGTGATGGAATTCGAGTCCTTCAAACCGGTGACATTTTCGTGACAGCATTATGATATGCTGCCATTTTCGGATCCTTGGCGTCAAAGTCTCCATTTATTTGGGATATTGCGAGGTTTGAATCCCCGCGCACCTCTAGGCGTTGAATGCCCATGGAGACTACCATCCGGAGACCATGTAACAAGGCCTCGTATTCGGCTGCGTTGTTGGAGTCCGTGTACATTATTTGAAGTACATACTGGACTGTATCTCCGGTGGGGGCGTAAGTAACGCCAGCCCCGATCCGCCAACATTTTGGAGCCGTCGAAGTGCATAGTCCAATTGGAATATCGCCGTACTCTTTAGGTAGTTGCTTTGATCCATTCGGCGACGAAGTCAGCCAAGACTTGCGACATTATGGCTCGTCGAGGTTTGTAAGTTATGTCGAATGGCAAGAGCTCAATGGCCCATTTGCAATCATGCCCGTTGCATCGCGGTTATTTATAATGTCATTGAGTGGTACTTGAAGCCCTTGTTATCGAACACTCTTGAAAGTAGTTCCGAGCTTCGGGGCGCCATGAACACCGCATATGCTATCTTTTGATAGTGCGGGTAACGGATTTCTTGGGGTTAACATAGTGGATCGTAATACACGGTTTTGAAGAGGGAATTTATGCCCTTACATTTGCTCGTTAAACGACGAGGACAGCGCTCACAACTTGATGTGTTGCAGCGATGTATAACAACATCGGTTCGCCTTGATTAGGCGCAGCCAGGACGGTTGTTGCCAATATGGCCTTTATTTCTTGAGTCCGCGGTGGCTGCATCCGTCCACTCGAAGTGTTGGTGCGCCTTAGGAGGCGATAAAGAGGCAACACCTTCTCTCCTAAACGGGAGATAAAAGCGGCTTAAGGCTGCCACGCATCCTGTTAATTTTGTATTTGCTTGAGGTCCTTTGGGATATCCAAGCTGTGTGAGCTCGGATCTTGGCGGATTTGCTTGATTCCTCTACGGATACAATGAAGCCCAGTAGCTTTCGGTTGATGCGCCAAAACACATTTCTCGGATTCACTTAATGTCATATGCTCCGAGGTTGTCGAATGTGAGCCTCAAATCATCTACTAAAGTTTCGGCGTGTTTTGTTTTGGCGACTCGTCGTCACATATGCCTCGATTGTTTTGCCTATCTGGGTAGCGGCATGTTTGAATCATGCGCTGATATGTTGTGCCGCATTTTTGAGTCCGAAGGGCATCGTGTTGAAGCGAGTAATGGTCCGTATGGAGTGATGAATGCCGTTGCGGCTTGTTCGCTTCCGCCATCTTGATTTGATGATTGCCGAGTATGCATCCAGAAGCACAACGAATCGTGTCTCGCCGTGGCATCGATAATTTGATCGATGCGGGGAGAGAAAGGATCCTTTGGGCAAGCCTTATTGAGGTCTTTGAAGTCGGCCTTGAGGCGCCAGATTTGTCCTTCTTTGGTACCATCACCAAATTTGCTAGCTTGGTCCGGATGTTTGATATCTCTGATGAATCCGGCTTCCAATAACTTGGCTAGCTCTTCTCCCATTGCTTGTCTTTTGGGCTCGGAAAATCGTCGAAGAGCCTGTTTGATTGGTTTGAATCCTTTTAGGATGTTTAGGCTGTGTTACGCCAACTGCGAGGAATTCGGGCATGTCAGAAGGGTGCCGGCGAAGATGTCCCAATTTTCCGAAGGAATTCGTGAATCTTGGCGTCGACTTCGGGGTTCAACTGTGCCCCGATGGAGGCCGTCTTTGTTGGGTCCGTTGGGTGGACCTGAAATTTGACTATCTCATCTGCTGGTTTGAAGGAGGTGGACTTGGATCTTTTATCGAGTATCACGTCGTCCCTGTTTACCGTGGGCGTGCGCGGTAAGTTCCTCTGCCGCTAAGGCTTGGATAGTGCCTCGAGGGCTAGTCGGCTGTCTTATTTTCGGCCGAGTGTTGTGTCCGGATCAGCGAGAGTGATTATTCCTGGCCGGGCATTTTGAGCTACCAACAATGATCTCTGATACCCATGTTGGCTCCTACATGTTCCACGATGATCTCATCTGATGAACCACGATGTCAAGGACTCAATCGATCCCGTACAATTCCCTTTGTCTAGCGGTATTTTACTTGCCCGAGATTCGATCGCTTCAGATACCGATACCTTGTTCAATCTCGCTACCGCAAGTCTTCTTTATTCGCGAACACATCATCCCGTGATCAACCCCTTGGTCACATTGTGCACATTATGATGATGTCCTACCGAAAGGGGCCCAGAGATACCTCTCCGCCATACAGAGTGACAAATCCTAGCCTCGATCCGTCAACCCAATGCACACTTTCGAGATATTCAGAGTGCACCTTATAGTCACCCGCTTACGCCAGACATTTGATACACCCAAAGCACTCCCACGGCATCCGGAGTTACACGATCTCATGGTCTAAGGAAGAGATACTTGACATTAGAAAAGCTCTAGCAAACTAACTACACAATCTTTGTGCTATGCTTAGGATCGGTTCTTGTCCATCACATCATTCTCCAATGATGTGATCCCGTATCAAAGACATCCAATGTCCATAGCCAGAAACCATGACTATCTCGCTGAGCACAACGAGCTAGTCAACTAGAGGCTCACTAGGGACATATTGTGGTCTATGTATTCACACGTATTACGATTTCCGGATAATACAGTTATAGCATGAATAAAAGACAATTATCATGAACAAGGAAATATAATAATACTTTTATTATTGCCTCTAGGGCATATTTCCAACACATAGCATATCTTCTGATAGTGTGGGTAGTTCTGCTTCGAGGTGGACAACACTTCACTCAGATAATATACCAGCCTCTGGACTAACCGAGCTCGGCCTTCATTGGCGCTGAACCACGATAACGGTGTCAATTAATTGACTAGTGGCGGTAATGTAGGAGCATGGGTTTTTCACTGGTGCCGCCAAGACAAAGCATGGAAAACATCTTCTTTAATTCGTGGAAAGCTTGGTCTCTTGGTCATTCCACTCAAAGTGAGTAGATTTCTTCACGAGTCGGTGGGAGAGCCTTTCTCCGAGCCTACCGATGAAGCTGCTGAGGGAGGCCAAGCATCCGCAAATTTTTGACGCCTCTCACTGGTAGGAATCTCCATTCTCTATGGCCTTGATCTTCGCGCATGGGTATTGATGCTGTCGAGACCAGAAGCCTAGGAGCTGGCCGCCGGGCATCCTAACATTCATTTCTAGATTGAGCTTGATCCGAAATCAAGTAGGTTTTCAAATGTCTCCTTGAGGTCTTCCAAAGAAGGTGCCACACTTCTCCGCCTTCACCACAATATCGCCTACATAGATGTGGGCATTTCGCGAAGTTGTTTGAGGAGGCATTTCTGCATGCAACGCTGAAAAGTGGCACCGCATTTCTCAAACGAATGTCATAGTCGTGCAATGTAAAGCTCAATGGTGTGATGAAGGCGGTCTTAAGTCGATCAACCGATCCAACTTTATCCGTGGTAGCCCGAGTAAGCATCCAAAACCCAACAGCTCAGATCCTACCGTGGAGTCTATCACTTGATCAATCCTTGTAGAGCAAAAGGATCTTTGGGGCGTGCTTTGTTGAGGCTTGTGTAGTCGATGCACATGCGCCCATCTTGTTCTTCTTCAACACCGGATTGGCAAGCCACCCGAAAGAACACCTCCATAATGAAGCCGCCGCCGGCCGGGCTATTTCTCTCTAACTACTCTCTTTCTTTTCCGACAAAGCACAAGGGCTGCTTCGACCGGCTTGGCGCCTCGACGACATGTAGCTTGTGCTCGGCGAACCACGGAACACCCTTATGTCTTTGGGAGACCATGCAAAGATATCCCGATTCTCACCGATGAAATCGACGAGATCGCTTCCTATTTGCTATCAAGGCCGGTTCCCATGACAGCGCACTTCCCGTGCTCTCGGGTCCAGACGATCTTCTTCTCTCCCGTGCCTGTGTCCAGAGGTATCTTCTTTGTTTTTGGCCACCTGGAAAGAACACCGAGCCTCATATTCCTTAGATCGGGGACAAGGCTTGGCTGCTTGTCGCCACGACTGTCCAAGATCTTCTTCTCTTCATGATCACGAGGTACTGGCTAGCCGGGCCGCTAGTCACACACACCTGAGGACTTTGTAGTCTCCTTATGGTGATGATGCCCTTGAACCTCAAGATCTTCATCTTGAGGTAGGCGGAGTGGGTAGGCCATGAACTTGGCCGCCGAGCAGTCGGCAAGGCGTGGGTACGGCCTCCGATCCACCACTTCAAACCATATTGCTTTCTACAAATGATCTTTGTCTCCAAAGAGAACACCTATCCCGATCTTGCCGATGGTGCGCAGGACAGGCCGAGCACGATTCCGGGAACACGGTCCCGACTAGGCATGAGCTGCTTTGTCTTGATGTTCAGCTTCTCCATGGTGTCATGGTACAAGATAAGTTGATGCGTTCGCCATCTATTAGCACGCTGGAGAATCGCAGCCTACCGTCGTCGCGAGGGTGGCATCCAAAGATCAGATAAGAGCCGGAGACGGCATCACCTCGGGTGATCGCCCTGCTCCAAATGATAGGCTTCTACCAAAGGCATGAACTAGGGGTTGTTGTACATCAAGGCTACCTCTTGGTGTTATTCGGCGCTGCTTCACGGTCTTTAGGCTGGCTTGTAAAGACAACGAGGGTATGCTCATCGGTGGAACTCGCTCTTGAACAGTCCCGATCACTGGCGAGAGTGACTGCCGAGGAGCGAGGTGGCTTGACAAACAGTGGAGGCTGCACCAGCCCTTGCCCTGGAGATTCGTGAGCAATGGCATTTTGTAGTGTGGTTGAGGCCACAGGAAACTTGCAGTATCAAGGGCTTTCCTAGAGAAAGCCGCCCGCCAGCCACGCCTTTTCTCGCTTATGCTGGGTCACGGGTCGTTTGCCTCGATCAGGCCACTTGCCGACTGGTGGAAGTTGATAGAGCTTTGCGCTGTTGTCGCTTCTGTATGGCGCTGTGAGTTCCCCCAAATGCCTTAGGAGCCGAGCGAGCACCTTCCAGAGGCGCCTACTGGAGCCTGCCTTCATTGAGGAGTCATGGCGCATTTGTTCTGGATGACTAGTAGCCTGTCGAGGGTAGTCGGCCTGCCGCAGAGTTTGCAGCAGAGGAGGGTGCCTCTCGGCACCCGGGCGTGAAGTATCTATGGTTTGAAACTCGTGCACCCCTTCGCAGAGTTTCTTGAGCTCGCCCAATGCGTGAGATAGTTGTGGGTTGACTTGCTGGGCCCTTTGCACACAAGGAGAGTTGCTCGGGCTTGGGAGCCCGCTGTAGGTGCCGGTAGTTGCTAATGAAGGCTTGTGAAGTCTAGCCACTGTTGATGCTGTAAGGCTTGAGGCCGTTGAGTTGTGTGGGCCGTGCCTTGGAGCATGACGGGACATATTTCACGGCAACATTTTTTGTTGCTATTGCGGATCAAAGGAGTAGTCGATCAACCAATCTTCCGGCCACTCGAGTCGCTGTATTTGGGTGTGTCTCTTGGGGAGCGAGAACTTTGGGGAAGGGCCTCGCGGATGCGTGGGTCAAGCAAGGCGGGCCGACATCATCTTCTCCTTCCGGGCCAGGATCGCTGAAGGCTGATTCGGGCGAGACGTTATTACCGGCTGGGCGTACCTAGCCGCTACTAAGAGTCGGATGCGATAGCGGCGGGTGGGGTATCTTCACGAGGCGAGGAGGAGGCGGATCACCATCGCCCACACCGAGGGCGCACCTTCGCCGCGTTTGATGGTGATTCGAGTCCGACCGCGACCGCAACCGCCTCGCTTTGTTCTAGTGCCGCTTCGCAGCCGGCGGACGACGGAAGTCGCGCCATGCTCGTGTGGGGAGGGTTTCGCGGACGCCGCTCATGCCGCTTAGGTCGCCACATCACCGGATGCGCCGGGTCATGGAGCTCGCTGCCCCTACTCCATTCAGCTTGTTCACCGATCGAGCGGCGAGGTTCTCGAGAGGCGTATGAGTGGCGCTCGCCCCAAAGATGTCGGCGATTGCCGCGAAGATTGACGACGCACGCCCACTGGGCCGGAGGCGGTATCAAGGCGGCGGTCGACCATACAGAGCCTCGAGGCGCCCCATAGGTGGCCACCGCCCTCCGCAATTAGGGCAAGGCAGCGTGGCTTCCAGCGTCTGTCAGCCCGATGGGGGCGACAATCGCAGTACGCTGTTGGTGTTTCGCTAGAGGCGACCCGCGGTCGATGACCAGACTCGGTGACGTGTTGCCGCCACCGCGGCTCCGAGGAGAGGATCATCAAGACCACCACGCGGTGGGAAGGCCGAGCGATGCTGTGTCGAGTCCATAAGCATCGGCTCTGGAGCTAACCGACCCAAATCCACGGCAGCTCGAGACGCGGAGTTGGTCGAGGAGGCCGACGAGGCGGCTTCGAGGCAACCGGCGCCGGTGGTTGACGCTGGCTCGTGAAGATGTGAGCTCACCAAGAAGATCGGCGAGGCAGCTCGCCAGACAAAGCGCCGCCGACACCTTGCAAAGACGCAAGCAGCCATCATGTAAGCCGGGTGGCTACGCTATGGGGAGGAAGAGGGTCCCCGCCCGTAACAGGTCTGGACGATGGTGCACTCCGCCCCATGGTGGGTGCCAAATGTCGTGGTAGGTGCGACATATGCCAACAGTGGCTTATCAGGGAGCCATGACATCACCGCCAGGAAATGGGATGGCGAACACATGCACGCCGGGCGATCCTACCAGTGTTCGGGCTCCAGAGATAACACCCCTAGTCCCGCTGCTCATGGGTCTCCGTGATGATCTCTAGATCAACAAGTAGACAAGAAGCTCCTTGAGTTGTTTACAGAGGAGGAAGAAGGGCAAGGCTAGCTTCTCCTCTCAAAGTTGTGTCTAAAACTATCAAAGTCCAACCCTTTGCATGGGTGCCTGGGTTTATATAGGCCTACCCCTAGGGGTACAATGGTAATCCGCTGGCACGGGCCCACCGCAGCAATCATGGCCGGCTTCTCCACCGATTGGGGCCCGCCACCGGTGGGTCCCGCCTGCTGCCGGCCTTGAGCGGCTGTAGGCCCCACCGCTGGTCTTGTCGTATGCTAGTTATCGTCACACTCTGATGACGAGGGCTTTGTCGAGGTAAGCATGTACACAGTGCCACCGCCATGGCCTCAATGTAGCCTCCTCATCTTGTCTCCTTAATGGTGCGCTTATTTTGAGGGGAGGGAGCTGAAATGGGTGAGAGCCGCCACGCCCCAGTCGATTAGGGAAGCAGGTCGCCGGTGTCTCTCTCACCGAGGCCCGCCGTCTGGGCTGTATCGGAGGCGTCAGGCGACATGATCATCATGGCAACAAGAATCACCGACGGGTCATGGCTGCCCTGGCTTGCGATCAGAGCTGGCGCGCATTCGGGATCTGGGGCGGCAGGTTTCACCGCTGCCACGCCTGCCCCATCTCCATTACATGGGTACAAACTTTGAGGGCACCTGGCAGGGCTGGGGTCGGGCTTGAGTCGGCCATGTCGTGGGCGTGGCTTCTTGAGTCGGCCCTCCCGCTGCTTGCTTGATGAGGATTTAGGGCGGCTGCCTTCCCAGTAGTCGGCTTGTGGGTAGCCGCCAGGAAGGCGGCCACGTCTGGTATTCAAGGCTTGATCAGCCTATTATTTTTCAAGAGCCAGGGAGCCGGCTGGCTACCCGTGGTCATTTACTCGACACCTAGAGCTCCAAGGGATGGCCTCGCCTCCAAGCTCATCGCCAGGTAAAGTGAGGACGACGACCACGAGCAGCCACGCCGACCCTCAGTATATACTTTTTGAACCATACCCTTGTTCTATCGCCCATTTGCCACGCCGCTACATGTGGATCTTTTTTCCACTCCACCATTTTCCCATTTGTTATCCTCTCGCTTCTCGCACGTCATATTTAAAAACCTTAATTTGCACTATTAAAGGAAACCCTACTTCATGCACTAATCCATGTCTCGCTGAATAAGGAAAGGAAGGGAGACTATATTGTCCAAGAGAGTAGGCATCAAACTCGATCTAGGTTGAAAAGGGGAAATCAGTAGCTAAGGAATGAGTCTCTGTGTCTCTTGGTTGAAGAAGGGTAGAAAGGCATGACAACGCAATAGAAAATGACCAGTCGACGGTTTGTTGTCCTCACATAGGAAAAAGGTGGCTAAAGAGAACAAAAATGGGACGAATCCACATATGCCTTCAGATATTTTTGCTCGGGCAACCATACCTCCCTCACCACTCTATGCATCCGTGGAGGTACATCGATCTGCGCGCCCCATCCATGGGCCTCCCATGCCCTTATTGCCACTTTTTTGTCATAGTATAACGCCAATAGTCGTCAAGCAATTCTATCGCTAAAGTGATGCCACATTTAACTAATGCCAAGACTCCACCTAATTTAAGCAATGCCATTTAATGTCACCGATTATTTCTGGTTAGCTATTGATTGTGGATGTATTAAAGATTTTCAGCTAAGGCATTCTAATGTGGTTGCACAGCCAAAGATACCAACGATAAAACTTGTTACTACCTTCAGATTTTTAATCGTTAATGCCTATAGATTACGTGACACTCATGAGATAAGTTAATTTTTGTGTATAGTGTCACCAAAATGCCAAGGTGTTTATGTCATTTATTTTGGTTAAACGCACAAAAAACTATGAAGACAAGAGGAAAGGTCAAGAGGGGCACCTCCTCCTCCATCTATTCTCTTGATTCGCTTTGATCAAGTTTTTATGTTCGATGATTATCAAGATTGGGATAGCAATTTTTAAGGTCCTCGAGTTCAAAATTATATTTATCTTGGAGGTACATGGTTTGCAATTTTATACGCTATTAGTTAATAATGCTAGTTAGCTTCGCATTTTTGTATTTGGTTTAATGCTCATGCAATGCTAGTATACCAATGTCAAACTTGTTACCTTTACATTTTGTATTGTTAATTTATAGAAATCTTCCAAAGGTTAGAGTTTATTGAAATGCTCAAGAAAACCATTGTATTGTACCTCGTAATAAAATAACTACTCTATCATAACTAGCCATCGGATTAGTGTATATTTGTAGTATTCAAATGGTGTTGCATTAGTGTATGGACATAAATAAAGTGTGGCAAGCTTTCCTGATATGTGTTCAAGAAAAACTACTACATGTTTTTCTAAATACTAGACGCTTGGGTACTTTAAATTGAACCGTGAAAATGTCTTATATTAAGGAACGGAGGGTGTAGAGTTCACTCAAATTATCCCGTTAAAGCTAGTCACACCTTTGTTAAAATTAATGTTCATTATATTATCGGAGGAGGTATGTATGTTTGTCTCTAATGCCTGTCGACTACATACCTGACATCATGATGTAATGTTAAGTCATTTCCTTTTGTACAGTTTCACTGAATTGTCAAGGCGGTGATGGCATTTTATTTTAGTTGAACCGCACAAAATATGCTTAGAAGAGGAAAGTCCAGGAGTCGATCATTCTTTCGTAAAGAACTATATATGCCTTTCGACATCAAATTGTTACCTTATTTATTCCTTCAAATGTGGTTAGAAACAGTCTTGCTACCTTTTCCCATTAAGAAATTGGAATGCTTATATTTGTGAGTCTATGCTTCAACTATTGTCATTTTTACAAAGAATCACACTTTCAATATCTATGCAAACAGTGATGCTCGATTTTAGTGAACTACACAAAAGTCCAACCGGTTCAACATTAGAGCATGTTTTCCAAACATTTATATCCAATTGGTGGCACTATGAGCTGTTCATTACGAAGGTACATGGTTTGCTACTATCTTGCTACTTTTTTGTACCGCCATTAGATAGTAATACTAGTGGTTTGTATGTGAATTTATTGGCAGAGTGGACCTACATTGGAGGTGCAGACAGATTCAATGATTGGATGCTCAATTTGTATCGATTTCACCTCTTCCATCATCGTGAACATGGATATCCTTGGTCTAATGAAGAATAGGTGCTATATTTCTCCGAATCGGTGTCAAACCGGCGGATCTCGGTAGGGGTCCCGAACTGTGCGCCTAGGCGGATGGTAACAAGAGACGAGGGACACGATGTTTTTACCTGTGTTCGCCCTCTCGATGGAGGTAAAACCCTCACGCCCCGCTTGATTAATATTGATGATATGGGTAGTACAAGAGTAGATCTACCACGAGATCGAGGAGGCTAAACCCTAGAAGCTAGCCTATGGTATGATTGTTGAGATGTATATTGTCCTATGGACTAAAGCCCTCCGGTTTATATAGACACCAGAGAGGGCTAGGGTTACACAGAGTCAGTTACAATGGTAGGAGATCTACATATCCGTATTGCCAAGCTTGCCTTCCACGCCAAGGAAAGTACCATCCGGACACGAGCCGTAGTCTTCAATCTTGTATCTTCGTAGTCTTGGAGTCCGGCGGATATTGATAGTCCGGCTGTCCGGACACCCCCTAGTCCAGGACTCCCTCCGTAGCCCCCGAACCAGGCTTCAATGACGATAAGTCCAGCGTGTTTATAGTCTTCGGCGTTGCAAGGCGGGTTCTCCCTCCAAATTCCATGTACCTGCCGAACAGTGTCCAGCTTCATCTTAAACACTGTGTTCCTCGGCTTCTACACCAAATAATGGTCCTCTTCCACGCGTCGCACAAATGCGAAAAGCCAGGGTGTCTTTTGCATTTCACCCCTTAATTGTGCGAGTCGCCCGCCTATAAAAGAGGCAAGGATCCAGATCCAAACCGCACCGCCTTCTTCCCACAGACACTCCATCGGTTGCCTCGACCTAGAAATCCATTCCACCATGGATTGTCAACGCGGCTCTTCTTCACGCGCTCCCAGCCCACCGCCGGGGAATTGGAGGAGGTGCTCTATTTCGCAAAACGAGCTAGTGAAGCTCCAAACGGAGGGATTTCTCCCTCCGGCCTTCATGGTCCCAGTCCGGGCCGGATTGGTTACTTATCAAGGTGGGAGGCAGGCGGAGGACACTCCTAGCCCCAATAAGGGGGAGCGAGTATGTTTTGTCCCTTACCTGATAAGGGGACTCGGATTTCCAATACATCCATTCCTCCGCGGGCTCCTGAAGTTCTACGGACTCCAGCTCCACCACCTCACGCCCGCCTCTGTGCTGCATATCGCGGGCTACGTAGCTCTTTGTGAGCTATTCTCGCATCGAGCCCCATTTTGCATTGTGGAAGAGGTTGTTTTGGCTCGCACTCGCTCTCACCAGGGTCCATATATCAAGTGGGCGGCGCCAAATATGGCGCATCTCCGGGACCGGATACCTATCCGGCACTCCCAAGAAGGCGTCCGAAGACTGGCCCTCGGAGTGGTTTTATACAGGAGACGCTCCGCTGCCGGACCCAGCTCGGATCGGCCTCCCGGAGTTTAGTGTTGCTCCCTTGAAGAAACGCCACTGGCGCTCATGAGCCCCGATTGGAGGAAGACAAGAGCGTCCACTACTTGATGGGCCGGATAAGATTAATGGCTCATTCCGGCTTGACCATGATCGGAGTCATGGCAACATGCATCAAGCGAGGGGTACAGCCACTGCAGAGATGAGGCCACCCTATGTGGGATTTCAACGGGAAGACGATGCTACCCGCACGGCCAAGAAGGGTCGGATTCGACCGAGGATCCGTGAAGATCCCGTCCGCCTGTATAAGGGGAGAAGGAGGATTTCCTTTGAACGAACCCTTTGAATGGGTTTTCCATGATCAACCCCAGAGGATGGGTAAGTGAACACCTTGAAGGGCTCAACCCATGCTTTCGAAGTTTTAAGCTTCTTATGTTATGTCTTCGGCGCAGGATCTACGCCGGACTGTGGAGGACATGGTGAGTCCTGCTCCGCAACCCGAGGACCCAGAAGGATCCCTGGGTCCGACCTTCGAAGAGGACCCGGACATCGAGGTGGAGCTAATCGACGCGGTGTATCACCAGCTCAGCATAGACAATGCTTTGGTCGCCATTACGGCAGACTACCCCGGACTAAGTCCGGCTTCCTAGGTGACCGCGACCCGAGTCCGGACATCGTTATCTCCTCCCTGCCCATTTCTGACCTTCGCGAACGATGGTATTTTGCAGGAAGCGCCTTTATGGCAGGAAGCCGAGCCTGCGGCGGCCGACCAACAGAGGTCATCCAACCAAAGAAGCGGAAAAGGAGCGCCAGCGGACGGAAACGCCGCCGCAAAGGTATAGCTCAGATTTGAATTTTTAGAGCAACGCTACGAGGAAACGCCTAAGTGCTCATGATCTTTAGAGAAAAAGCGCCACGGATCATGCGAGCGCAGGACTTGTCAATCCGACCAACACCGGTCAGGCTCCAGCGCCCGGCCTGGAGGGGGAGGCAAGCGCAAGACGCGAGCCAGATCCTTCTCCAACGGAGGATACCGACCGACTGTCCGCCACCAAGTCTGAGGTGGAGAGCGCCATGAACCATAGGCGCCGCTAGACAAGATTTCAAGAAGCGTGCTTTTCCCCGAGGCATTGGATGCCTTTAACGTAGGGACGCAGATCTCCCGCTGCTCAAAATGGTTTTACCAGAGCTACGGAGCAAGATGTGAAAGACATACGGTAAGGGAATTTTAATGGTTGTATATACCAAGAGCTCCCGAGACTTAAAGTAGTTATGCTAACTGATTTAAGGATCATTTGAAATTTTAGGCACTTAACGAGAAGAACGCCCAATTGTCTCTCGAGCCGCAAGATTGCAAGGCCCAACTTGAGGTCAAGACTTGTCGCCAGGAGGAGACGGAAAGACCCCTCCCGGTAACACATTTTTATTAATAAATATAAGCGCTTATGCGGCGTATGCTGAAGTCTAATAATGACATTGAGGTACCGCCGACAAGGTCCGGACAGTAAGATTGCTACGCCACTAAAGGTCGGCGAGAGTGTGCTGAATAGGGTTCAGCAGAAAGGAACAAGCTCCAGGATGCCAACGCCAAGCTCGGAGAAGAGTTGAAAGGCGCCAGCCGAGCTGTCCGCCCGCTAAGGAGAATCAGCGGCTTTGTCGCTGCATTTATAGTAGTGCTTGAACGAACTCTTTTGAAAAGAAGAGTTCGGCGAGGAAGTATTTTGACATGATATGTCTTGTAGGTATACTCACGGGTCGTCCCGCAGAGGAGATGCCCATATCAATGGGTGATCAACTTCCTAACTGTTGCAGCTACTCGAACGAAGTTCAAGGGCAATGAACGGCGCCGCTCAGCTTTATGGCCAGCCCTCACCCTACCCGAGGGCCTCGGGAGCTTATGGAGAAGTCTGCAGGAGGCGGCAGCGCTCCATTTGTGGAAGATTTCGCTTGCCGTCAAGGTGCCGTGGAGGCTTGGGCCATGGTGAAGACGCGGTACAAGAAGGCGAACCCCAACCACATGGCCGAAGTTGGACCGGTGGGGCCCGATGGGAAGGAGATCCCTGTGAGTTTAGTATACAGCCAAGTTGAGTTGGCTGCTAAATTTTCCCAACGGGACTACAAACTAGACAGCCTGTTAGATGGGATTGAGGAGGAATACAATCAATAAATTTGACAATGTATGTTATCCTTTAAAGTGACATGTGAAATGCCTTCTAGCCGGATTGTAGATCGCTTGTCTTTGCCGACCTTTTTGCTTCAACTGGACCCTAGAGTCCTGAGTGTGTCCGAATACCTTTTTGGTTAAGAAACAACCGTGGTATGCATGGAGACCAAAGCGAGGGGTCATTAGTGTTTATCGCATAAGTGCCCAAGTAGTTATGTTATATTACATGGTTAGTAAGAAACATCTTCCAGGAGAATAGTTCTGTTAAGGGTTCCTTTCGCTGGGAGGCATGCCCTAAAGTGCATGTCCGACTGCAAAGAAAGCAAGAAACATCCGGGGCAAATAGATAAATAGGTAAAAGTCATCTTTAAGTCACCAATCAATATTCCCTTAAGAACGCTTAGCTTTGGCTTCACCACCGAGGTACACATCCGCCGACCCGGCAAGAATAATCGCAGAGGTGCTCCCTTTACCTCCTAGCCGAACAATCGGGAACGTAGGGGTAAGCACACGAGCCAGGCAACCCAGCTTGGCCAAAACTTAAGTCATATAGATGCATATAATGGCGAGTAAAAGGTACATGTGGAAGCTTGACACATGTGTTGGGTATGAAGCCCGTATAATTGAGCTTCTGTAAAAGAAGCCCCCGGGAATAATGAGTGCGGATGGCACATCATGCGTATGCAAAGAATGCAAAAATAGGCCCGGAAGGGCTTTCAAGTGAAAAGGATAAAAAGAGAAACAAAAGACAGCCAAAGTATAAAAGTTTGGATGGGGGAAGGGGACGAACTCTTAGTCCGGCGCTAGGCATAGAATCGCCGGAGGCGGGCTGCGTTCCATGGGTTCGGCTCGAGTCGGTTATCCGACGCATTTCGTAGACGGTATGCTCACCGGTCAAGACTTGATCGATAATGAAGGGCCCTCCCATCCGGGCTTGAGCTTGTCCTTCTTCTTGTCCGCAGCGAGAACTAGTTCACCAACATTGTAAGTCTTGGCCCGCACTTTCTCGCTTTGATATCTTCGGCCTGCTGCCGATAGAATGCGGAACGAGCCTTCGCGACGCCACGTTCTTCCTCCAATGTGTCCAAGCTGTCCCGCCAATCAAGCTCGGCCTCTCTTTCCTCATACATGCGCACTCGAGGTGAGTCATGAATAATGTCACAGGCAAGACCGCCTCTACGCCAGATACCATAAAAATGGTGTGAATCCGTAGTACGGTTAGGCATTGTCCGCAGCCCCGTGAGTACTGAGTCGAGCTCCTCGACCCATTGTGCGTCGGATTTAGTGAGTGACCTCGAAGAGTCCGGGTTTAATGCCGCCATTATTAGACCATTTGCTCTTTCCACTTGACCGCTGGTTTGAGGGTGATAGATCGACGATAGTCGAGCTTGATGCCCATATTTTTGCACCATGACTTAACCTCGCCGGCTATGAAGTTCGTGCCGTTGTCGGTGATGATGCTATGGGGACTCAGAACGTGTACCACCCCGATATAAAGTCTATCACTGGTCCGGACTCTGCCTGCTTTTGACCGGTTTGGCCTCTATCCATTTGGTGAACTTATCCACCATGACCAATAGGTACTTTTTCTTGTGGGTTCCCTTTAAGGGGTCCAACCATGTCAAGCCCCTGCATCGCGAACGCCGTGTAATGGGTATGGTTTTGAGGGTGGTGGGTGGCATATGGCTCGATTAGCAAAGAGTCGACAACCAACGATCGCCGACCAAGTCCGTCGCGTCCGCCTCGAGCCGCCGGCCAATAAAACTCTGCACGGAATGCCTACAAGGGCCCGGCTGCTGCGTGGTGTCCGCCTAGTCCGCATGAATTTCAGCCAGAGGTTTCTCCTTCTTCTTGGAGATACACCTTTGAAGGACTCCGTGGTGCTTTTCTTATAAAGTTCTCCTCAAGGACCTTGTAGGCCTTCGATCACGGACTATGCAAATGGGCCTCATTTTGGTCTTTGGGAAGTTCCCGCCTAAGTAAGTAGGCTAGAAAGGTTCTGTCCACGCCGCGACATCGCCATTATAACGTGGGGGAGGGTGTTATGTCATCCGCCAATCACCGGTTGGTGCGGTTTTCTCCGGTTTGTCGCTGCCGGCTCCTCTTCCCATAGTACGGATGGCTTGAAGAGCCGCTCCAGAAGATATTTGAGGACAGATCACGCTTCGCACCGATGCGCGCTGTGACGTCGGCCGCTTGGTTATTATCTCGCCTACATGATGGAATTCGAGTCCTTCAAACCGAGCTAACATTTTAGGACAGCGCTATGCGATATGCTGCCATTTTGGATCCTTGGCGTCAAGTCTCCGCTTATTTGGGATATTGCAAGGTTTGAGTCCTCGCACACTCTAGGCGTTGAATGCCCATGGAGACCGCCATCCGGAGACCATGTAACAGGCCTCAGATTCGCTGCATTGTTGGAGTCCGTGTACATTATTTGAAGTACATATCGATCAGATCTCCGGTGGGGACGCCAAGACGACGCCATCCCCATCCGCCAACATTTTGGAGCCGCCAAATGCCTAGTCCAATTGAGTATGCGCTGCATTTTAGGGAGTTCGCCCGGTCCATTCGCACGAAGTCAGCCAAAACTTGTGACTTTATAGCTCGCCGAGGTTTGTAAGTGATGTCGAATGGTAAGAGCTCAATGGCCCATTTTGCTATCCCGCCCATTGCGTCATGTTATTTATAATGTCATTGAGTGGTACTTCAGAGGCCACTATTATCGACCACTCTTGAAAGTAGTGCCGAGCTGAGATGCCATGAACACCGTGATATGCTATCTTCTCGATAGTGCGGTAACGGATTTGCAGGGGTTAACACAAAGGATACATAATACATCGGTTTTTGAAGAGGGAATTTATGCCCTTCGTCGCTCGCTCGACGACGAGGACCGCGCTTACAACTTGATGTGTTGCTGCGATGTATAACAACATTGGTTCGCCCAGAGTGGGCGCAGCCAGACCGGATTTGTTGCCAAGATGGCCTTTATTTCTTCGAGTCCGCAAAGGGCAGATCCGTCCGCCGGTGTTCGTGCGCCGAGGAGGCGATAGAGGGCAACGCCTTTCTCCTAAACGGAGATAAAGCGCTTAAGGCTGCCACGATCCCGTTAATTTTTGTATTTGTTTGAGGTCTTTTGAATATCCAACCGTGATGAGCTCGGATTTTGGCCGGATTTGCTTCAATTCTCGCCGGATACGATGAAGCCCAAAGAATTTCCGGCTGGTACGCCAAAACGCATTTTTCCGGATTCACTTGATGTCATATGCTCCGAGGTTGTCGAATGTGAGCCTCAAATCGCCTACTAAAGTTTCGACGAGTTTTGTTTTGACGACTATGTCGATCACGATGCCTCGATCGTTTTGCCGATCCGGGGGCGGACATGTTTGAATCATGCGCCGATATGTTGCGCCGGCGTTTTGAGTCCGAAGGGCATCGTGTTGAAGCGTAACGGTCCATATGGAGTGATAAATGCCGCTGCGGCTTGGTTCGCTTCCGCCATCTTGATTTGATGATAGCCGTAGTATGCGCCCGTGAAGCACAACGAATCGTGTTCGCCGTGGCATCGATAATTTGATCGATGCGGGGAGAGGAAGGGATCCTTTGGGCAAGCTTTATTGAGGTCTTTAAAATCGACATACGAGGCGCCAGGATTTATCCTTCTTGGTACCATCACCAAATTTGCTAGCCATCCGGATGTTTGATATCTCAAATGAATCCGCCCAATAGTTTGGCTAGCTCTTCTCCCATTGCCTGCCTTTTGGGCTCGAATGTTGGGGAACGAGTAATTTCAAAAATTTCCTACGCACACGCAAGATCATGGTGATGTATAGCAACGAGAGGGAGAGTGTTGTCTACGCACTCGAGACCCAAGCGAAGCGATCACAACGTAGAGGAAGTAGTCGACGTTCTCCTCGCGATCCGACCGATCCGGCGCCAAGCATTCGACGCCCGAGTTCTTGACACACGACAGCTCGATGACGCCCTCAGACTCGATCCAGCCGAGTGTCGAGGGAGAGTTTCACAAGACGACGGCGTGGTGACGATCTTGATGTTTCATCGCGCAGGCTTCGCTTAAGCTTCATGACGGTATAACCGAGGTGGAATATGGTGGAGGGGGCACCGACATGGCTAAGGAACGATCTAAAGATCAAACTTGTGTGTTCAAAGGTGCCCCCTGCCCCGTGATATAAAGGAGGGAGGGGGAGGCCGGCGCCTAGCTAGCGCTGCTGGAGGAGTCCTACTCCCAGGGAGTAGGACTCCCCCTTCCTAGTTGGGATAGGATTGGGGAGGGAAGAGGAGAGGGCCGCCTCCTTGTCCTATTCGGACTGGGGAGAGGCGCGCCACCTCTGGCCGGCCCTCCTCTTCTCCCTCGAGGCCCATCGAGGCCCATTTACCTCGGGGTTCCAGTAACCTCCGGTTTTCCCAGAATTCCGCCGCCGGAACCATTCAACTCCAAACATAGGCTTCCAATATATCAATCTTTATGTCTCGACCATTCCGAGACTCCTCGTCATGTCCGTGATCACATCCGGACTCAACTTCTTCGGTACATCAAAATACATAAACTCATAATAACCGCCATCGAAACCTTGCGTGCGGACCCTACGGTTCGAGAACAATGTAGACATGACCTAGAACTATTCACGGCCAATAACCAACAGCGGACCTGGATGCCCATATTGGTTCCTACATATTCTACGAAGATCTTTATCGGTCAGACCGCATAACAACATACGTTGTTCCCTTTGTCATCGGTATGTTACTTGCCCGAGATTCGATCGTCGGTATCCAATACCTAGTTCAATCTCGCTATCGCAAGTCTCTTTACTCGTTCCGAATACATCATCTCACAACTAACTCATTAGTTGTAGTGCTTGCAAGGCTTCATGATGTGCATTACCGAGAGGGCCCAGAGATACCTCTCCGACAATCGGAGTGACAAAACCTAATCTCAAATACGCCAACCCAACATCCGCCTTTGGAGACACTGTAGTACTCCTTTATAATCACCCAATTACGCTAGGACGTTTGGTAGCACCCAAAGTGTTCCTCCGTAAACGGAGTTGCATAATTTCATAGTTACAGAACATGTATATGTCATGGATAAAAGCAGAGCAACATACTAAACGATCGTGTGCTAAGCTAAGGAATGGGTCATGTCAATCGATCATTCTACTAATGATGTGACCTTGTTAATCAAATAAAAACTCCTTGTTCATGGTCGAAACACAACCATCTTTGATTAACAAGCTAGTCTAGTAGAGGCATACTAGTGACATGTTGTTTTGTCTATGCATTCACACATGTATCATGTTTCCTGTTAATACAATTCTAGCATGAATGATAAACATTTATCATGAAATAAGGAAATAAATAATAACTTTATTATTGCCTCTAGGGCATATTTCCTTCAGCCTCCCACTTGCACTAGAGTCAATAATCTAGATTACATAGTAATGATTCTAACACCCATGGAGTCTTGGTGCCGATCATGTTTTGCTCGTGGAAGAGGCTTAGTCAACGGGTCTGCAACATTCAGATCCGTGTGTATCTTGCAAATCTCTATGTCTCCCACCGACTAAGTCCCGGATGGAATTGAAGCGTATCTTGATGTGCTTGGTCCTTTGTGAAATCTGGATTCCTTTGCTAAGGCAATTGCTCCAAGATTGTCACGTAAGATTTTCATTGGACCCGATGCACTAGGTATGACACCTAGATCGGATATGAACTCCTTCATCCGCACTTCTTCATTAGCTGCTTCCGGCTGCTACGTATTCCGCTTCACATGTAGATCCCGCCACGACGCTTTGTTTAGAACCGCACTAACCGACAGCTCCTCCGCTTAGTGTAAATACGATCCGGTCTGCGATTTAGAATCGTCGGATCGGTGTCAAAGCTTGCATCAACGTAACTGTTTACGATGAGCTCTTTGTCACCTCCATATACGAGAAACATATCCTTAGTCCTTTTCGTATTTCAGATGTTCTTGACCGCTGTCCAAATGATCCACTCTGGATTACTTTGGTACCTCCTGCTAGGCTTATAGCAAGGCACACATCAGTGTCCGTACACAAGATTGCATACATGATAGAGCCTATGGTCAAGCATAGGAACATCTTTCATTCTTTCTCTATCTTCTGCAGTGGTCGGGCATTGAGTCTTACTCAACTTCACACCTTGTAACACGTGCAAGAACCCTTTCTTTGCTTGATCCATTTTGAACTTCTTCAAAATTTTGTCAAGGTATGTGCTTTGTGAAAGTCCAATTAGGCGCCTTGATCTATCTCTATAGATCTTAATGCCCAATATGTAAGCAGCTTCACCGAGGTCTTTCATTGAAAACTCTTATTCAAGTATCCCTTTATGCTATCCAGAAATTCTATATCATTTCCGATCAGCAATATGTCATCCACATATAATATTAGAAATGCTACTGAGCTCCCACTCACTTTCTTGTAAATAGGCTTCTCCAAAAGTCTCAGACAAACCCAAATGCTTTGATCACACTATCAAAGCGCTTATTCCAACTCCGAGATGCTTGCACCAGTCCATAGATGGATCATTGGAGCTTGCTCACTTTGTTAGCTCCTTTGGATCGATAAAACCTTTCGTTGCATCATATACAACTCTTCTTCCGTAAATCCATTCAGAATGCGCTTTACATCCATTTGCCAAATTTCATAATCATAAAATGCGCAATTGCTAACATGATTCGGACGGACTTAAGCATCGCCACGGGTGAGAAGGTCTCATCGTAGTCAATCCCTTGAACTTGTCGAAAACCTTTTGCATAAGTCGAGCTTTATAGACAAGAATATTACCGCGGCCGGCCTTCTTCTTGAAGATCCACTTGTTTTCTATTGCTTGCCTACCTCGGCAAGTCAACCAAAGTCCATACTTTGTTTTCATACATGGATCCCATCTCGATTTCATGGCCTCAAGCCATTTTATGGAATCTGGGCTCACCATCGCTTCTTCATAGTTCGTGAGGTTCATCATGATCTAGTAGCATGATTTCCGAACAGGATTACCGTACCACTCAGTGCGGATCTTACTCGTTGATCTACGAGGTTCTGCAAAGAACTTGATCTCAAGTTTCATGATCAATATCATCAACTTCCTCATTACTTGGTGTAGGTGTCTCGTAAACCGTTTTCATGATTTAACTACTTTCAAGTAAGGAGAAGGTACTATTACCTCATCAAGTTCCACTTTCCTCCCACTCACTTCTTTCGAAAGAAACTCCTTTCTAGAAAGGATCCATTCTTAGCAACGAATGTCTTGCCTTCGGATCTGTGATAGAAGGTGTACCCAACTGTCTCCTTTGGGTATCCTATGAAGACACATTCGATTTGGGTTCGAGCTTATCGGGTTGAAGCTTTTTCACATAAGCATCGCATCCCCAAACTTTAAGAAATGACAACTTTGGTTTCTTGCCAAACCATAGTTCATAAGGTGTCGCCTCAACGGATTTTGACGGTGTTCTATTCAGGTGAATGCGGCCGCCTCTAGAGCATAACCCCAAAACGATAGCGGTAAATCAGAAGAGACATCATAGATCGCACCATATCTAGTAAAGCACGATTCTGACGCTCGACACACCATTCTACTGTGGTGTTCCGGTGGCGGAGTTGCTAAACTATTCCGCATTGTTTCAAATGTAGACCAAACTCAGAAACTTCAAATATTCACCTCCACGATCGATCGTAGAAACTTAATTTTCTTGTTACGATGATTTTCAACTTCACTCTGAAATTCTTTGAACTTTTCAAACGTTTCGACTTATGTTTCATTAAGTAGATATACCCATATCCGCTTAAGTCATCTGTGAAGGTGAGAAAATAACGATATCCGCCACGAGCCTCAACATTCATCGGACCACATACATCTCAGATGTATGATTTCCAACAAATCTGTTGCTCTCTCCATAGTACCGAGAACGGTGTTCTAGTCATCTTGCCCATGAGGCACGGTTCGAAGTGCCAAGTGATTCATAATCAAGTGACTCCAAAAGTCCATCAAGATGGAGTTTCTTCATGCGCTTTTACATCGATATGACCTAAACGGCGGTGCCACAAATAAGTTGCACTATCATTATCAACTCGCATCTTTTGGTTTCAACATTATGAATATGTGTATCACTACTATCGAGATTCATCAAAATAGACCATTCCTCAAGGGTGCATGACCATAAAAGATATTACTCATATAAATAAAACAACCATTATTCTCTCGATTTAAATGAATAACCGCCTCGCATCAAACAAGATCCAGATATAATGTTCATGCTCAACGCAGCACCAAATTTATTTAGGTCTAAAACTAATCCCAAGGTAGATGTAGAGGTAGCGTGTCGACCGCGATCACATCGACTTTGGAACCATTTCCCACGCAAGATCGTCACCTCGCCCTTGCCGAGTTCGCAATCAGTAGTCCCTGCTTCGAGTTGCAAATATTAGCAATGTAACCAAGATCAAATACCCTGTGCTACTACGAGCTCTAGTAAGGTACACATCAATAACATGTATATCACATATACCTTTGTTCACCTTGCCATCCTTCTTATCCGCCAAATACTTGGGGCAGTTCCGCTCCAAAGGACTACCGCTTGCAAGAGAAGCACTCGATTTCAGGTTTAGGGCCGACTTGGGTTTTTCTCCGAGCAAAGAACTTGCTTGCTGTTCTTCTTGAGATTCCCTTCTTCTTCCCTTTGCCTTTCTTCTTGAAACTAGTGGTCTTATTGACCATCAACACTTGATGCTCCTTCTTAATTTCTACCTCCGCAGCCTTTAGCATTGCGAAGAGCTCTGTATAGTCTTTACTAACCCTTGCATATTATAGTTCATCACGAAGCCTTTGTAGCTTGGTGGCGTGATTGAGAATTTCATCAATGACACAATCATCCGAAGATTAACTCCCAATTGTGTCAAGTGATTGTAGTACCTGCACATTCCGAGTATATGCTCACTAATGTAACTATTCTCCTCCATCTTGCAGCTATAGAACTTATTGGAGACTACATATCTCTCAATCCGCATTCTGTTGAATATTAACTTCAACTCTCGAACATCTCATATGCTCCATGACGCTCAAAACGCCGTTGAAGTCCCGGTTCTAAGCCGTAAAGCATGGCACACCGAACTATAGAGTAGTCATCGCTTTGCTCGCCAGACGCTCATAACATCGCAGTTGCATTAGCAAGAGAGTTCTGCACCTAGCGGTGCATCCAGACGTAACTCTTCTCAGGCAAAGAATGAGGATGATCCTCGTTACGGACCCAAATCCGTAATTGCTACCATCATCTTTCAACTTTGCTTTCTCAAGGAACGCATTAAAATTCAACGGAACAACAAAGACGAGCCATCTATCTACAATCAAACATAAACAAGCAAGATACTATCGGTAGTAAGTTCATGATAAATTTAAGTTCAATTAATCATATTACTTAAGAACTCCCACTTAGAAAAACATCCTCCAGTTATCTAAGTGATCACGTGATCCAAATCAACTAAACCATAACCGATCATCACGTGAAATGGAGTAGTTTTCAATGGTGAACATCTTATGTTGATCACATCTACTATATGATTCACGCCGACCTTTCGGTCTCGTGTTCCGAGGCCATATCTCGCATATGCTAGGCTCGTCAAGTATAACCCGAGTATTTCTGCGGTGCAAAACTGGCTTGCACCCGTTGTAGATGGACGAGAGCTTATCACACCCGATCATCACGTGGTGTCCGGGCACGACATTTAACTTTGGCAACGTGCATACCGGGAGAACACTTCTTGATAATTTAGTGAGAGTTCATCTTATAATGCTACCGCCAATCAAAGCAAGATAAGATGCATAAAAGGATAAACATCACATGCAAATCAATATAAGTGATATGATATGGTCATCATCATCTTGTGCTTCACGATCCCCATCTTGCAGCACCACCATGATCACCATCGCCACCGGCGCGACACCTTGATCTTCATCGTAGCATCGTTGTCGCCTCGCCAAACTAATGCTTCTACGACTATCGCTACCGCTTAGTGATAAAGTAAAGCATTACAGTATGCATTGCATTGCATACAATAAAGCGACAACCATATGGCTCCTCGCCATTGCCGATAACTTCGGTTACAAAACATGATCATCTCATACAATAAAATATAGCATCACGCCTTGACCATATCACATCACAACATGCCCTGCAAAAACAAGTTAGACGCCCTCTACTTTGTTGTTGCAAATTTTACGTGGCTGCTACGGGCTTAAGCAAGAACCAGTCTCACCCACGCATCAAAACCACAACGATATTTCGTCAAATAGACTCGTTTAACCTTCTCAAGGACCGGGCGTAGCCACACTTTGTTCAACTAAAGTGAGAGAGACAGCACCCACCGGTCACCTTTAAGCAACGAGTGCTCGAAGCGGTGAAACCAGCCTCGCAGAAGCGCACGCGTAATGTCGGTCCGGGCCGCTTCATCTCACAATACCGCTGAACCAAAGTATGACATGCTGGTAGGTAGTATGACTTGTATCGCCCACAACTCACTTGTGTTCTACTCGTGCAAAACATCAAACCATAGAAAAACCTAGGCTCGATGCCTTTGCTGGGGAACGAGTAATTTCAAAAATTTTCCTACGCACACGCAAGATCATGGTGATGTATAGCAACGAGAGGGGAGAGTGTTGTCTCACGCACTCGAGACCCGGCGAAGCGATCACAACGTAGAGGAAGTAGTCGACGTTCTCCTCGCGATCCGACCGATCCCGGCGCGTTATCCGACGCCCGAAGTTCTTGACACACGACAGCTCGATGACGTCCCTCAGACTCCGATCCAGCCGAGTGTCGAGGAGAGTTTCACAAGACGACGGCGCAGTGACGATCTTGATGTTTCACGGCGCGCAGGCTTCGCTTAAGCTTCATGACAGTATAACCGAGGTGGAATATGGTGGAGGGGGCACCGACACGGCTAAGGAACGATCTAAAGATCAAACTTGTGTGTTCAAAGGTGCCCCCTGCCCCGTATATAAAGGAGGGAGGGGGAGGCCGGCTGCCTAGCTAGGGCTGGGAGGAGTCCTACTCCCACCGAGTAGGACTCCCCCTTCCTAGTTGGAATAGGATTGGGGAGGGAAAGAGGAGAGGGCGCCGCCTCCTTGTCCTATTCGGACTGGGGAGAGGGGCGCCACCACCCCTGGCGGCCCTCCTCTTCTCCCTCGAGGCCCATCGAGGCCCATTTACCCTCGGGGTTCCAGTAACCTCCGGTTTTCAGGTAAATTCCGCCGCCGGAACCATTCAACTCCAAACATAGGCTTCCAATATATCAATCTTTATGTCTCGACCATTCCGAGACTCCTCGTCATGTCCGTGATCACATCCGGACTCCAACTTCTTGGTACATCAAAATACATAAACTCATAATAACCGCCATCGAAACCTTAAGCGTGCATGGACCCTACGGTTCGAGAACAATGTAGACATGACCTAGAACTATTCACGGTCAGCGGGACCTGGATGCCCATATTGGTTCCTACATATTCTACGAAGATCTTTATCGGTCAGACCGCATAACAACATACGTTGTTCCTTTGTCATCGGTATGTTACTTGCCCGAGATTCGATCGTCGGTATCCAATACCTAGTTCAATCTCGCATCGCAAGTCTCTTTACTCGCTCCGTAATACATCATCTCACAACTAACTCATTAGTTGTAGTGCTTGCAAGGCTTTAGTGATGTGCATTACCGAGAGGGCCCAGAGATACCTCTCCGACAATCGGAGTGACAAAACCTAATCTCAAATACGCCAACCCAACATCCGCCTTTGGAGACACTGTAGTACTCCTTTATAATCACCCGATTACGTTAGACGCTTGGTAGCACCCAAAGTGTTCCTCCGTAAACGGAGTTGCATAATTTCATAGTTACAGGAACATGTATATGTCATGGATAAAAGCAGAGCAACATACTAAACGATCGTGCGCTAAGCTAAGGGAATGGGTCATGTCAATCGATCATTCTACTAATGATGTGACCTTGTTAATCAAATAACAACTCCTTGTTCATGGTCGGAAACACAACCATCTTTGATTAACAAGCTAGTCTAGTAGAGGCATACTAGTGACATGTTGTTTTGTCTATGCATTCACACATGTATCATGTTTCCGGTTAATACAATTCTAGCATGAATGATAAACATTTATCATGAAATAAGGAAATAAATAATAACTTTATTATTGCCTCTAGGGCATATTTCCTTCAGGAAAATCGTCGAAGAGCCTGTTTGACTGGCTTGAATCCTTTTAGGATGTTTAGGCTGTGTTCTGCCAACCTGCGAGGGATTCCGGGCATGTCCGAAGGATGCCAGGCGAAGATATCCCAATTTTCCCGAAGGAATTCGCGCAGTGCGGCGTCTACTTCGGGGTTTAAATGTGCCCCAATGGAGGCCGTCTTTGTTGGGTCCGTTGGATGGACCTGGAATTTTATTATCTCGTCTGCTGGTTTGAAGGAGGTGGACTTGGATCTTTTATCAAGTATCACATCGTCCCTCGTTTCACCGTGAGAGCGCAATACGGTGAGTTCCTCTACCACTAAGGCTTTGGATAGTGCCTCGAGGGCTAGTCTTGCTGTCTTGTTTTCGGTAGGAGTGCTATGTCCAGATCACTAGTGAGAGTGATTATTCCGCTGGGCCCAGGCATTTTGAGCTTCATGTACCCGTAATGAGGTATTGCTTGAAAAATTGTGAATGACTCGTACTAATATGGTGTGATATCCACTGCTGAACGGGGCCACCTGGAACGTGACTTCTTCGGATCTGTAATTGTCCGGAGAGCCGAACACCACATCGAGTGTGATTTTTCCGGTGCAGCGCTCTTCCCGGCTAGGGATTATTCCTCTAAAGGTTGTGTTGCTTCGCTCAATACGGCTCCAATCGATTTCCATTTTTCGCAGAGTTTTCATAAATGAGGTTTAGTCACGCCGCCATCCATGAGGACTTTTGTCACCGAAAGCCGCCCACTATGGGACTAAGTACCAAAGGCGGCCGGGCTCGTGGTTCGGAATGTGGGCTCATCGCTGGCATTGAAGGTAATATTTGTGTCGCCCATGGATTTGTTGTTGCTACTTGGTAGACTTGGCGAAGTTCGCGGATTGTTCGTTTTGCATATTATTTGATGCGAAAGTCTCAAGACCGCTGATACCGCGTCTTTGGTATTGTTGGAGTGGTTTCTGAGCTAGAAGCTCTTCGCCACTTTTGGCCACCGCCGTAATATCCAACATGCTCGAAGGTTATGTGTTGGGACGGCTCCTCGTACATTATGAAGTTTACAGGTCCATTGAGCCATCCCTCCAAAGACGGTTCCGCTTCCTTATTGGGTCTTTGTTTTTCGTTTTTGCATCCGGGGCCCGAGTGTAAGGCGCCCTTTTATCATGGATCGGGTTTGGGGCGGATTGTCCCAAAATTGATTTTCGGTTTTCCAAAACTTCCATCGCACAAGATTTTCGCATAATGGATGCCGATCGGTGAAGCGCGTGATTTTGCGACGATCAATGGCGTTTAGTATTCCCTTGTCCGTGCGCTTATTGCGAAGATTGATATTGTGTTTTCCTCTTGGCGTCCTTTATCCCGCCCATAACCGGGAGGAATCGCCCAAGAGTGATGTATCGTTTGAAGAGGCTCTTGCCGATTAGAGATAGATCGCATATGTCCGGGCGGTGGGTGAAATAAAACCGGATCCCGCCCATCTTGAGGCTCAAAGGCCAAGGAGCTCCGAATTCGGAAGTTTGGTTTCTTTGGACGCAATCCAATGAGTCCGGGCGATGCATGATTTTAAGTTCAATGCTCGATCAAGTCCGCCCCTCTGCGGGAATCCGCATGGAGGGTTCGGGAATCCGACATGAATTGTCTTCAACACCGCAAAGAGTTCCCAGATTGCTCCTCTACCACCGCGACGTGGTGGGTGGCCCGGGAGAGTTAATCTCTCGGATCGGTTTTAAGCCCGATCTGGTTGTAGTCCGTAGCGACTCCTCAGGGCGGCGATGCGATCCAAGAGCTCGTTAACGGCGAGAGCTCCATTGATCTAACTGCTCGGCAGACTTTAGGGCCGACGCGAAGATTGCTTCCGACGACTTGAGAAGTCATTGCCGAAGCGGGCACGGACAAAGCGGTCATGAGAAAACCACCAAGCGGATAGTTTGGCTGCGGCCAAGGCCCTTCGGCGAAAAACACCGCCTTTGAAGACGGGTGGAGGCATCCGCTCTATCGGTGGCGACACGAGGAACTCTCAATGAAAGCACCAATGTCGGTGTCAAATCGGCGGATCTCGGGTAGGGGTCCCGAACCGTGCGCCTAGGCGGATGGTAACAAGAGACGAGGGACACGATGTTTTTACCCAGGTTCGGGCCCTCTCGATGGAGGTAAAACCCTATGTCCTGCTTGATTAATATTGATGATATGGGTAGTACAAGAGTAGATCTACCACGAGATCGAGGAGGCTAAACCCTAGAAGCTAGCCTATGGTATGATTGTTGAGATGTATATTGTCCTAAGGACTAAAGCCCTCCGGTTTATATAGACACCGGAGAGGGCTAGGGTTACACAGAGTCGGTTACAATGGTAGGAGATCTACATATCCGTATTGCCAAGCTTGCCTTCCACGCCAAGGAAAGTACCATCCGGACACGAGCCGGAGTCTTCAATCTTGTATCTTCGTAGTCTTGGAGTCCGGCGGATATTGATAGTCCGGCTGTCCGGACACCCCCTAGTCCAGGACTCCCTCACCGACCTACTGCCATGACACTCTCCCAGCCACTCCGACTCACTCCTCACTGAGCTAAGTCATGGGTGGCCCCGTGCCTACCTCCAAACACAACGACCACCATTGTGGCCCAAAACATAAACGATCCCACACGGGGATCCGACGACTATAACAACTACGGGCACACAAGGTTATGCTCCGCCTACCTGATCAGGGTAGCGCGCGCCCATAATCATCCCTTGTTGGAGGCACCGGCGAGAGGCACAACAATAGACCCAGTTAGGACCGTCCCATACCGGTAAGCGTGGTCAGACCGGTCAAGATCGATTCAATGCAAGCACCATGACTCACCAACAATTGTTCAAGTTCAATTTAATCCAGTTAACTTGAATGCAAATATGCTGAGCCATGATAAAATGCATAAACATGATATCAACATCATCATGAGAGTATCACATAACTTTCCACCATATCAACAATAAATCATATCCACTGAGCATCGCATACTGACTAGCATGACCATCTCCAACATCAACATGTACTACTAACAAGCATAAACATATGAAAGGTAATACTAGCAGGTATATCATGATCACAGAGTACAAAACAACATAGCATAAAAGTGAACATGCAAATCTAGACATCACCGAACAACGATAACCATCTTTTCAACAAGCAAACATTTAATAAAGATTCAAGTTGAAAACCATGGCTACTTCATGACTATCATGCAAGTAGGTATTGTGGCTTCCCTGGGGATGAAGAAAACACCGGGGAGAAGTGCGGTGAGGCCGCGGAAAGACTTGCCGGAAAACGTTCTCTCTCGGAGGGGGCTGAATAAGGGTAAGGGCATAATGGTCCTTTTCACAGTGTCAAACTATAGTGAAAGCATAACCAACAGAAAGGTCTCGACGAGACGAAGAAGTGAGCCTTGGTTTCACCTCATTTGGAGTTACGAGCAAAAAGATATGAGGAGTTGAAGTTCAGGGACTTTTCTGCAAATATTTCATCACAAATAAGTCCCTGAGTGGATAAGACAGAAGCGCAAACCAGAAACACACTTTCGGTCAGTGAAGACATTTTCATCGGAATACGTTTACACTTATCCACGTCAGCGTGGACTGGTCAACGCGGGGCCTGCGGCTTAGAGGCTTACAGGCTGTTAGGAGTTAATTAATTAAGTTAATTAATAGGTTAATCCCTGCTATGTCGGTCGTATCTTTGGCAACTGCCCCTTTGTAAACCGCCTTTGTACTGGGTATATATACCCCTAATCTTCAATCAATGAGAAGACTGTTCATTCCAATCATTCTCTCCTCTCTCTCGTTTTTCCTCTCTTCACACGTTATCAGCACGCCTCTACCGAGAGCGCAGCGCGACCAAAAGAGAAAAGCAACGGCGCAGCGGCATACTCACCAACCGCGAGACTCTGGTGCACGGCCGTGGACCCGTGGTGGCGACGCCCTCCGGCGAGCCTGACCACGACGCAGGCAACACTCACGGCGTAGCATGGCCTTCGGCCCCAACGCGGAGGCATATGGAACCCAGGGACGGCGGCCCCGTCGCTTCTTCCTCGGGCGCGCGCGGCGGCCTTCGGCCCCGACGCCTCTTCTCCCAATGCGGGCACAGCGACGCGGCACGGCAAGCCCTAGAGAGGGGCGGCCTCCCGCACCAGACCGAAGCGGTCGCGACCAGGCGTCCCTCAGGCCAGCGACAGCGTCCTCCGGGCTCCGGCGAGTAACGCGTGGCGCGAAATCCCTCGCATCCAACAGCGACGGCGAATCATCTGGCGTCCGGTGCAGCGGCGCCCTCCGGCGCAGACTAACCTGGACCGCTGGCACAACATCTCCCTCTGAGATGAAGCGCCCAGGAATGGCGGCCGAGGGAAGTGGTGGTCAACGGCCATGCCAACTCACGGCGCGGCGGCCGGCAGAGACGACGGCGGCCAAGTCCGTCCCACGGCGTGGAGAAGCTCCCCTGGGGCAGGAAGATGACCTTCAATCAGCGACGCGGGCCTCACTTCCTAATTCCTCGCGGCGTTGTACAGCCAAAGCTCACCGAATCAATGGATTCATGGATGTACGAGAGAATCAGTGGAGAACCTTATCTTTTTGGCAATTTTAGAACTTACCACTTCTACTTTCACTGATTCCCAAATAAGGCTATCAGCCTTAGTACTACATGCGCAGAAGCACCCCAGGCTCATTGTAATCATGTCACATTGCACATAATATTCTGAAACATGCATTTTGCGTGTATTACAATCAGAGTACTAATGTTCGAGTGGTTAGAACATTATACTCAGCGGTGGCATTGTGTCATCGTTTATATGTTTGCCTCAGCATTCTTCATATAATAGCAGTTTTAGAACAACATGTTTCTTTCTTTTGCAGTTGAAATTATTTTTTTTTCTTGCAAATCTTGACAGAATCCAAAATAAGGATTATGATGTGTCATACTTAATATGACTACCTCAAATCGCATTTGTGGATCATAAGGTATTGATGGTATCTACTGCATAATTTGCAGATTATCCATCACTACTGTGAGGTCTACATCTTATCATTTTAATAAGATGACTACCTTCAACGTGCTCTTCCAATTAATGTGATTGCCTAAAATTTTATTTGTGAATCACAAGGTATCGATGGCATCTACTGCGCCGTTTGCAGATTATCCGTCATTACTGTGAGGTCTACGTCTTGTAAATTTTACAAGATTATTACCTTCAAAGTGCTCTTCCAAATTAATATTAGATGTGACTACCTCAAGATATCATAAGGTAATATTGGCATCTACTGCAAATTTTGCAGACTATCCACTATTACTGCAAGGTCTACATCATGTCACTCTGACATATGACTACCTTCAAAGTGATTTTCTCAAATATAGCATAGCATAAGGTAATAGAGATATGAACATCTACTGACAAAAGTCAGACTATGTTTTCTATTACTGCGAGATCTACACCGCATTCGGTGACTATCTTCAAAGTGTTATCCTATATAAATTGAGGTCTACACATATGAGAGTATAGCATCAGCTATCTTAAAATTTGCTCCTCTGAAGCAATTGTTGTTGTTCACTAAAATAGGTTACTCTCATAGTAACAAATATTAATGCATGGTCATTACATGTTGATTTTTTTCTACTGCTATCATTATTTAAGCCTCATTTTGATAGAATAAGTGGTAGAAAATTATGCAGATATATGCATACCACGGTAATTACCTTCTATTATATTGGTTAAATACATGGCAGTTGAGCCTATGTCGCTACTTCTAATTATAGTGTCGTCCATTCATCAAAATGGATACAATAATTTATTGCAATGATCGAGTGTCTCAAACACGGTTGCAAGATCCACATCACATTGTGGTTATTATTTACATGGTACCTAACCAATGTTTAAAATTACAAAGTCCATGTTTTGGTTGTGACTCTAAAGTCACATCTTTTCCCTTAAGAAAGAAGCCCAAAACAGTAGCAACGATTTCGTCGCACGCACTTGAAGGTGTACACCCCATGTTCACCAAGCATCACCTTGGTGGATTGTGCAAATCTAGACATCACCGAACAACGATAACCATCTTTTTAACAAGCAAACATTTAATAAAGATTCAAGTTGAAAACCATGGCTACTTCATGACTATCATGCAAGTAGGTATCGTGGCTTCCCTGGGGATGAAGAAAACACCGGGGAGAAGTGCGGTGAGGCCGCGGAAAGACTTGCCGGAAAACGTTCTCTCTCGGAGGGGGCTGAATAAGGGTAAGGGCATAATGGTCCTTTTCACAGTGTCAAACTATAGTGAAAGCATAACCAACAGAAAGGTCTCGACGAGACGAAGAAGTGAGCCTTGGTTTCACCTCATTTGGAGTTACGAGCAAAAAGATATGAGGAGTTGAAGTTCAGGGACTTTTCTGCAAATATTTCATCACAAATAAGTCCCTGAGTGGATAAGACAGAAGCGCAAACCAGAAACACACTTTCGGTCAGTGAAGACATTTTCATCGGAATACGTTTACACTTATCCACGTCAGCGTGGACTGGTCAACGCGGGGCCTGCGGCTTAGAGGCTTACAGGCGAGGTCCATGCGCAGGAGATGGGGCCCGCCGGGCCAGCTGGCCAGGTCGTCGCCCCTGTCTTCTTCCTCCTGTGCTCGCTCCCGAACGGAACAGAGGAGGCAGGGGGCGGTCGAGGCAGGGGAGGAGCGGCGAGGGGGCCGGCCAGCTCCGGCCATCTCCGGCCCGGCCGAGGGCACCGTCAGATGCGCAGAGACAAGACGCACCCATTCAGGGGGGAAGGGGTCGCCGGGGAGGCCTGGGACGGCGGCGGCGGGCGGCACCATGAGGAGGACAGAAGGTGGGCACCGGTGGTGGAGCTCGGCGATGAGGGCAACTCCGGCGAGGATGAGGGCGTGGGGCGGCTTATGGAGGTATGGAGAAGACGATGGGGGAGTCGGGGAAGCAAGAGGAGGCTCGGGACGGCCGGACGAGCTGGAGGCCGACGGTGGAGGCGGCGGCCGAACTCCGGGAGGCGCGGCCAGAGGCACTCCGGCGAGGGGGAAAGGGGGTGGGCCGAACCGCGGGAGAGCGGGGAGGCTTGTGGACAGGTTGGAAGGAGAGGAGAGTGGCCAGTCTCGCCGGAACCAAGAAGAAAACCGGGCGGCCACGGTGAACAGAGGCGAACTCCGGCGAGATGCCGATGCTTCGGTGGTCGGGAAGGCTTGGGGAGGGGCTTGGGAGATGCTGGAGAGGGTAGGGGCCCTTTTATAGGCCGAGGGGAAGGCTCTGGAGCTCACGAGCGAGCTCCCGACCAAGCTTTAATGGCGGACAGAGGCGGGGCAAGGCACGGGCATGGCGCTAGGGGCGCATTCATGGTGAGCCACGACAAGACATCAATGCAGGGATATGTAGGGAATCACGGGGCAGCTACTAGACATGGATAAAGGTCGATACGACGAGGGAGACGACGGGAACAGGGCCGGGAAGAATCCAGAGCACGCCATTTGCATGACATCAGCGTGATCACCGCGCGCACTGGATCAAACTCCACGATTTGGCCGGGACAACCATGTCCTTTGGAATGACCTTGGTTCCTTTAGGCCAACTAAAGAAATAAATCGGTGCAGGAGCAAAGAAGAGATTTGCACTTAGCTCCAAAAGTAAATCAGTAAGAAGGTGTTTGTAACTTTCTGTGGTTAAACCATCTAGGTAAATCAGTAACTAGCTTGTCTGGAAGGGTTGGCTATCGAAGGACATTCATCCTGGAGGTTTTTAGGGTAAAACGATCAAGTTTACTGCAGTTGCTTCACAACTGCATACTTGGTCCAGAAATGAAGATCAGCAAGATGCACTCACCTGGAGTGTCAACTTGAGCTAAAATTGGGCAAGGCTTAGTCATTTGGACATATGCATATGATGTAAAAAGCTCATGCCAAATGGACAAGCCAAAATAGCACTTGCTTCACAAACATCATTTTTGTCCAGAAACTTGAAATAATTATGGTGGTCAAATGGATCAATGAAATGATGCCAAATTGGCTGGAGAGAAGTTTTATGGGTAGAACAATAATCTGGTAATTTATTAGGATTTTTGAAGCAATATAAAATATATTTGCTTCACAACCTGAAAATATTGCCAAAAACAAAGATTTGCTCCTGTGCTCACATAGAGGATTGGATGGGGCTGAAAAATGGTGTAGGGGATTAATATGAGCACATTAAGTGTGAAAAAGTTCAACTCATTTGGGTACTCCTAGCTAGTACTTCCTTCACAAAGCATTCTGTCTGACAGAAACTTTGAAAAATCACTGAGGAAGATTGGCTAGGCAAATAAATTTGAAGTTGTGTATGGGGAAATTATTTGGACATATAAACATGCCCAAGAAGGTTGGGAGTCAATAGGAGAAATATAAATGACACTTCCTTCACAAAGTGCCATTCAGGGCAGAATAGGAAATGAATTATGGGAGGATTATTTTTGAACATGGAAATGAAACATTTTGCCATATTTGATCAAGATATGACCCAAAAAAATTATGAGAATTATTTGGGCATTTTAGGAGTGAGGGGAATATAGGTTGCTTCACAACCTAGGGCAATCTGAGTTATTCCTTTAATAGAAAAGGAATATTCCCAATAAAAAGAATATTGGGATTTGGGCTAGGATAGAAATGACAGGGTCTAGGGAAAGATTTGGGAATGACAAGCCACTCTTGAAACAAAGAAGAGGGCATCTTCTCCAGTTTCCAGACCACAAAGCCACGGAAAAAGAAAACTCAGGCAAAAACCTCGGAAAAACAAAAGAAAAAGAAAGGGCCAAAAATCAGGCTGTCACAAACCTTACCCCCTTAAAGAAATATCGTCCTTGAGATTTGGTTGCTCAGGGAACAAGTATGAATATTCTGACTTAAGGAAACCGTTTCCAACTCGGGTATCCCTTTTCCTTTATTGTTGTTCCCATTAAATCTTTTTCTGACTGGCCCTAGGGTAGTTTTATTCACTGTATCCTCCTTCTGACAGATCTTACCTTGCTTGTTCATGTTTACACAAGCTCCAATTTCTTTTTAGATCTACTGACTAGCCGAGTGTGATTTGATTATCACGACTGGAATATATGTCCGTCTCACAAATCCAAAAGTGATTTCCGCTGGGTGTGCCACCAGGCACTGACAACCTTCCATGTACCGAGGATCAGATTTTCTGATGATAACTCAAGCTCTGACTCATTGCATTGGGTTTCTCCACTAAATGCAGGTCCTTTGGGTTTGAAATAGTGAGTTAAAACATAACCGTTTCCTGACACATTCTGACTCATCGCAGAAGTTTCTGAACCATCTTAACCGGTTCCACTATCGTGAGTATCGGATCTGTACCAAATATTTGATTGTCTCCTGTCGCGGCCAGCATAAAGGGTTTGGCCTGTATGATAATATCTACAGACTTGACTGACGGTGGTTCTGACGGAAAATTTTTGTTCACGACAGGCTATCCATGACGATTCATATAAGTGAGGACTCAGGCTTCCAGACTATTATTCCTCATGCCGATTAATCATGATGTAGACATATCCATGTGGATCCATATTGACTTAGACTGTCCGGGGATCTGCACCATGGGGGTCGTGCAACAATTCTCATACCTGCATCACTGGTCTTGCTCCTTCATTATTGTTTTCTTGGTCTGGATCTTTGGGTGAACGAGCTGGGCCATATTGTTTCTTTGTATGACCGTAGGTACTGTCGGTGCAATTTTTTTTCTGGCAATCGTAGCTTATCCTTATTTTTCTTGACACGGTAACCTATAAAATGACAGGTTCAACACCTCTCAAATTCTGATCGTTCGGAAATGATCATCCGAAACCCTTGCAAGAAATCGGCAAATAAATCAGTAGCCACCAGAACGGTCTTTACAACTCAGATCTGGGACATTACTGAAATAACTCAACCACGGCTCAGGACGGCCGAAAAAAACAGCTCAGAGCATGAGACCGGGTCGATAAGAAGAAGGTGGCAGCTCCCTAAAATAGCCAAAAAGTAGTTATAGGGCTACTGTCACAAAAGAAACTCAACAGCTATACGAGATGGCTGAAAAGCAGCTCAGACTTGTGACAGTCGTTGAAGACAGAAACAAAAATCGACATCCATCCCGGATAGCTAGAAACATCTCAGATCACAAGCGTGGTGCCGTCATTGGAGAAAAGGGGACAAGGGCTCATCAGGATCATTTTCCAGGTTCACGGGTACTTGTATAATCCTTTGTCATACTGTGGTGTATATTGGCTTTCTTCTATTAACCATCCTCACGTGGTTGTCAGATCCTTATCTGAGTAACTTGTCAGATATTGATGGTATGCTCATTGCATATATATATATGAGGACCTGATTCCGAGGCAGACGTGTATTCTGACTAATTCTTGATTCTGACCAAAATGTTACGGATCTGATTCTTGGGATTCACTGCCATATGCTGGCAATTCACAACGTACTACCTTGTATCAATGTCTTACTGAGGAATATTTGTTGGCTTGTGCTTGAAACTTTCATCGGACAGCTTGCTGAAAAATACCGGGTATCGTGCTTCAGAAGCTTACCCCCTTAAAGACTTTGCTGGGGAAAGACTCGGTACCTTATGCCGGAAGCTTTTGCGGTTGCTTACTGAAGAAGATAGAGTACCTTGCACGGGGAATCATCCATGTATCACACTGAGGAAGATAGATGAATCTAGCCTTGGAAGCTTCTCTGGTATCTTGTGAGGGAAGATTGGGTTGCTTACACCAGAAACTTCTTATTGTGATATGCGGACCGATTTCCACATATACATACCATCTTAATATTTCTGATGTTGATTTCTTGTATGAAACAGGGTTTTACTGGAGTATCCTCCTTTCTGAGTATATGCCATAGTTTTGCTTGCTTCCAGGTACATCGAGTTCCAAAATCATCCTCAACGAAAAATTAAACTTGTATCTGAGCCATACCTTTGATAATATTCATCAACCTTGCACACAAATGATCTTCTTCTTTGAGTTAATCATTTTGTTGTGATGAATGCACGCTAATGCAAACTTGATCTCGACGGCCCATCCGTGATTTCTTTTGCATCCGCACAAGATATTCCAATTTCACTGCGATCATTGATAATTCCATTACATTTAGCTGAGTTTCCAAATATATGCATTTCTTGTCGACTCTCCGGGTCCAAAGGTCGCCCGACGAGCAACTTTAATAGGGAAAAATTTGTAACACCGAAGGCCCAAAGAAAGGAACAACAGAAACGACTAAAACAAAAGCACACAAGCATTCTACTAATATAATTAATCAAGCAATCATCACATAGTACTGCTACTCACACAATAATATGCATGCACACATAAGCACACAAATCTCGCAGAAACTCCGGTATTGCGATCTAATATGCTGTGACGATGTGCACGAGGACGAATAAATGTGTGGAAGAATTGGTGTAAACAGCGCTACACCAAGTGCTAGCTTAGCCAGATAGCAACCTAAACTAGCTCGGAGGCGAGGACGTACTCGGTAATCATGCAGTAGGACACGAAGGTCGCAACCACATTATTATCAAGTAGACGGAAAAGATCCGTACTCGTCCAAGAAATAGGATTGCGGGGAAAAACTGAGGTTGCTGACATTGCCCTTTCTTGATAACATCATTAAGGGTTGCCAACATGACAAAATAAGAGAACGATCCGGGATAGACGCATGTCCATCACCGAAATGTTAGGCGGGACTGAAGGAAAGACATCGGTGCGATACCTTAGCACCATTTTTGCAAACAGTGTCGGGATCACTTGGCATCACTCTGCTGGGTCAGAATTGATACCAAACACCGAAAGAAAAAGGAACTGGAGAAATGCAAAGGTTGAGCTGTAGTGGATCCGAACCGATGCCAGCTACACTCACCAGATAAACCGTTATCACAAATACTAAGGCTATATGCATGCTATGCGACAAACAAATGCAGCAATCAAGTGCAATCAAACAAACTGGGGTCTATACTACCGCATTCTAACGTTCGTGCAGTCTAGGGCGTCCTACAACCAGACCTGCTCGATACCAATATTGTGGCACCGGCTCGAGAAACCGGAACGCCCGTATTCCAAATTTCGAGATTGAGGAGAAGTCTTCTGGAATACGACACCTGCTTAGCATAGAACAAACCAGCTTTCTATTATTTCACGAATATGAATACAAGGTCTCCGATATTACAATGAATAACATTGGCATGGTGATACTACACCATCCTCAGTTGCTCTATGCAAGCAGCAGAACAACTCGAAGCAGCGGAATAACTCTAGCAGCGGAACAACGGCGACGGTGGTGAACTCCACTCCGCAGGACTCTGGTGAACGCTTATCCTAGCTCGCATTTAACGGAAACCACGACAAGCAAGCAATCAAATCCGGCATGACCTGCAAACTGGCATGACACGCCAGGTCAGTACATTGAATGTACTTCCAAGCTCACAATAAACCAGAAGCATTCAAGGTAGACAACAACATGGCAATTGCAGGTTAAACAGGAATTATCATGATATCATCATAACAATATAACATGGCATGACCAACATAAACATGATACAGCTATCCCAACATGAGCATATAAATCTGTAAATACTAGCATGCAACATGATGACACCATATGCACCACTTATTCTGCTCGGTTACCTCGGAACCAACACATGCATCACTTACCAACCTCGGACATCACACGATCATCTCAGGACCAAATCAAGCTTGGCATAAACAATACCGTAGCAATCATTATATAACCACAAGGAGCTTGATCTTTACCCACGACTCTCGTACAACATCACGAATATACAACAACTCGGTATCCTCGATACCACTGTGATCCTTACGACAATCACCACCCGACCAACACTTGGCCCGTGATCCTTACGGCGATCACAACGCAACCGATACACGGCCCGTGATCCTTACAACGATCACAAGCAACTTATCTCATCGTTATTAAACACATTATTCTTATTACTGTTGACTCATGGTGTGACCTTCTTTCGACCTGGGCCCTTATCCGCGGGCGCGGCTATCGATAAATTTAATATAAACTCTGCAGAGGTTAGTACACTGTACCCACACCACGAAACCCATGGCCTCGCACTCCCATTCGGGTGGACCAACGGCGTTCCAACAAAACCGACCTACTGCCATGACACTCTCCCGGCCACTCCGACTCACTCCTCACTGAGCTAAGTCATGGGTGGCCCCGTGCCTACCTCCAAACACAACGACCACCGTCGTGGCCCAAAACATAAACGATCCCACACGAGGATCCGCCGGCTATAACAACTACGGGCACACAAGGTTCTGCTTCGCCTACCTGATCAGGGTAGCGCGCGCCCATAACCTTCCCTCGTTGGAGGCACCGGCGAGAGGCACAACAATAGACCCATTTTGGACCGTCCCATACCGGTAAGCGTGGTTGCACTCGTCAGCATCGATTCAGCGGCACCATGACTCAGCCAACAGTTGTTCAAGTTCAATTTAATCCGGTTAACTTGAATGCAAATATGCTGAGCCATGATAAAATGCATAAACATGATATCAACATCATCATGAGAGTATCACATAATTTTCCACCATATCAACAATAAATCATATCCACTGAGCATCACATACTGACTAGCATGACCATCTCCAACATCAACATGTACTACTAACAAGCATAAACATATGAAAGGTAATACTAGTAGGTATATCATGATCACAGAGTACAAAACAACATAGCATAAAAGTGAACATGCAAATCTAGGCATCACCGGAATAACGATAACCATCTTTTCAACAAGCAAACATTTAATAAAGATTCAAGTTGAAAACCATGGCTACTACATGACTATCATGCAATTGGGTATTGTGTCTTGCCTGGGGATGAATAAAACACCGGGGAGAAGTGCGGTGAAGCCGCGGAAAGAATTGCCGGAAAACGTTCTCTCTCGGAGGGGGCTGAATAAGAGCAAGGGCATAATGGTCATTTTTACAGTGTCAAACCATAGTGAAAGCACGGCCAACAGAAAGGGCACGACGAGACGAAGAAGTGAGCGTTGGTTTCACCTTATTTGGAGTTACGAGCAAAAAGATATGAGGAGTTGAAGTTCAGGGACTTTTCTGCAAAAATTTCATCACAAATAAGTCCCTGAGTGGATAAGACAGAAGCGCAAAACAGAAACACGCTTTCGGTCAGCGAAAACGCATTCATCGGAATAAGTTTCCACTTATCCATGTCAGCGTGGACTGGTCAACGTGGGGCCTGCGGCTTCGAGGCTTACAGGCGGGGTCCATGCGCAAGAGATGGGGCCCGCCTGGCCAGCTAGCCATGTCAACGCCCCTGTCTTCTTTCTCCTGTGCTCGCTCCCGAGTGGAACAGAGGAGGCAGGGGGCGGTCGAGGCAGGGGAGGAGCGGCGAGGTGGCCGGCCAGCTCCGGCCATCTCCGGCCCGGCCGAGGGCACCGCGGATGCGCAGAGACAAGACGCACCCATTTAGGGGGGAAGGGGTCGCCGAGGAGGCCTGGGACGGCGGCGGCGGGCGACGCCATGAGGAGGACAGACGGCGGGCACCGGTGGTGGAGCTCGGCGATGAGGGCAACTCCGGCGAGGCCGATGGCGTGGGGTGGCTCGTGGAGGCATGGGGAAGACGATGGGGGAGTCGGGGAAGCAAGAGGAGGCTCGGGACGGCCGGACGAGCTGGAGGCCGACGGCGGAGGCGGCGGCCGAACTCCAGGAGGCAGGGCCAGAGGCACTCCGGCGAGGGAGCAGGGGGGTGGGCCGGACCGCGGGAGAGCGGGGAGGCTTGTGGACAGGTTGGAAGGAGAGGAGAGTGGCCAGTCTCGCCAGAACCAAGAAGAAAACGGGACGGACACGGTGAACAGAGGCGAACTCCGGCGAGATGCCGATGCTTCGGTGGTCGGGAAGGCTTGGGAGATGCGTGAGAGCCTAGGGGTCCTTTTATAGGCCGAGGGGAAGGCTCTGGAGCTCACGGGCGAGCTCCCGACCAAGCTTTAATGGCGGACATAGGCGGGGCACGGCACGGGCATGGCGCTAGCGGGACATTCATGGAGAACCATGACGAGCCATCGATGCAGGGAGATGCAGGGAATCACGGGGCAGCTACTAGACATAGATGGAGGTCGATACGACAAGGGAGACGACGGGCACAGGGCCGGGAAGAGTCCAGAGCACGCCATTTGCATGACATCAGCGTGATCACCATGCTCACTGGAGCAAACGCCACATTTTGGTCGGGCCAACCATGTCGATTGAAATGACCTTGGTGCCCTTAGTCTAACTAAAGAAATAAATCGGTCCAGGGGCAAATAAGAAATTTGCACTTAGCTCCAGAAGTAAATTAGTAAGATGGTGTTTGTAAATTTTTGTGGTTAAACCAGCTAGGTAAATAAGTAACTAGATTGTCTGGGAGGGTTATCTATCGGAGGACATTCATCCTGGACGTTTTGAGGGTAAAAGGATCAAGTTTTACTGCAGTTGCTTCACAACTGCATACTTGGTCCAGAAATGAAGATCAACAAGATGCACTCACCTGGAGTGTCAACTTGATCTAAAATTGGGCAAGGCTTAGTCATTTGGATGTATGAATATGATGTAAAAATCTCGTGCGAAATGGACAAGCCAAAATAGCACTTGCTTCACAAACATCATTTCTGTCCAGAAACTTGAAATAATTATGGTGGTCAAATGGATCAATTAAATGATGCCAGATTAGTTGGAGAGAAGTTTTATGGTTAGAAGAATGATTTGGTAATTTATCAGGATTTTTTAATCAATATAAAATATACTTGCTTCACAACCTAAAAATATTGCCAGAAACAAAGATTTGGTCCTGTTCTCACATAGATTATTGGATGGGGATGCAAAAGTGTGTAATGGATTAATATGAGCACATTAAGGAGTGTGCAAAAGTTCAACTCATTTGGGCACTCCTAGATAGTACTTCATTCACAAAGCCTTCTGTCTTACAGAAACTTTAAAAAATCACTGAGGAAGATTGACTCGGAAAATAAATTTGAAGTTGTGCATGGGGGAATTATTTGGACATATCAACATGCCCAAAAAGGTTGGGAGTCAATAGGAGAAATATAGATGACACTTCCTTCACAAAGTGCCATTCAGGGCAGAATAGGAAATGAATTATGGGAGGATTTTTTTTGAACATGGCAATGAGAAGTTTTTCCATATTTGTTCAATATATGACCCAAACAATTTATGAGAATTATTTGGGCATTTTATGAGTGAGGGAAATATAGGTTGCTTCACAACCTAGGGCAATCTGAGTTATTCCTTTAATAGGAAAGGAATATTCCCAATAAAAAGAATATTGGGATTTGGGCTAGGATAGAAATGACAGGGTCTAGGGAAAGATTTGGGAATGACAAGCCACTCTGGAAACAAAGAAGAGGGCATCTTCTCCAGTTTCCAGACCACAAAGCCACGGAAAAAGAAAACTCAGGCAAAAACCTCAGAAAAACAAAAGAAAAAGAAAGGGCCAAAAATCAGGCTGTCACAGAACAGCAGATGGAAACGAGGCCTGTTGTACCGCACAACGGAGGAAACGTCCTTGTGTTCGACGGACCACGTTTCGAAACGGGATCCTGTTCATCGGGAGGGGTCTGGCGTACCGTGAAATGGAGGAAACAGACTTGTGTTGGACCTCCTACGGTCGAAACGGGGTCCTGTTGATTGGGAGGGGTGTGGCGTACCGCAAAACGGAGAAAACGGACTTGTGTTGGAGCGCTACGGTCTAAACGGGGGTCGTGTTCATCGGGAGGGGTGTGGCGTACCGCAAAACGGGACTCCACGGGATACTATTCATCTCCACCGTCGACCTCCTCCAGCCTCCAAGGGCTATTGTTCATCCACCGTCGACCTCCTCCAGCCTCCACCTGTGACTGTTCATCCACGGGCTCCTGTTCATCCAGCCTCCGCCACGCGCTACTCCACTGGCTACTGTTCAACCAGCCCTCTCCACGGGCTCTTGTTCAACCACCCTTCCACGGGATACTGCTCATCCACCCCTCCACCGTCTATTGTTCACCCAGCCCTCCACGGGGTCGTCCTGTTCATCCAGCCCTCCACGGGGTCCTGTTCATCCAGCCCCAACCGGCTCGATCGATCGGGGTCCTGTTCATCCAGAGGCAACACCACGGGGACCTGTTCATCCACCCCCACCGGGAACTATTCATCCAACCCCCAAAGAACGCCACTATTCATCAAGGGAAGGAGGCGGCAGGTTCGATCGGCTTCGATTAGCGATAGTAGTGAAGGAATCACTCGGGTTTGATAATGTAGCTAGTGCAATCGCTCGGGTTCGATTAGAGCCCAACGCCGCGACACACACGCAGACGCACGTACGAGAAAGCAGCGCATCGCTTCGCCCCACCACCCACCGTGAAAGGAACTCCCGAAATTTTCCTCGCCTCGCTTCTACCACGGTTTTTTCGTCATGGACGGCCCAAAGAATGTCATGCATTGCGTCTCCGCCCGCCCCAGACGAAAAGCCCATTTCTGTCATGATTTTTGTCATAGAAGTAGGAGCCCACCACATCTATGATGATACCGTGTTTTGTCACAATTATCGTCATAGAAGTGTCATAAGTATGACAGAAATTGTTTTCGTTCGGCCCAAAATGTCACGGATGTGTCTTTTTTTGTAGTGTAAAGACCTTTATTATGCAGTCTGTCACTTTTATTTCTTCCACACAAGTTCGTATAAAGCTTATTTTCTTCACACTAATAAATCATACATATTTAGAGAGCAATTTTTATTGCTTGCACCGATGACAACTTACTTGAAGGATCTTACTCAATCCAAAGGTAGGTATGATGGACTCTCGTGGCAAAACTGGTTTAAGGGATGTTTAGAAGCACAAGTAGTATTTCTACTTGGTGCAAAGAATTTGGCTAGCATGAGAGGGAAAGTCAAGCTCAACATGTTGGATGATCCAAGACAGTATAACTTCTACTCGGATATAAGAAAACATAACCCATTAAATTGTCTTCCTTGTCCAACATCAACTTTTTAGCATGTCATATTTTAATGTGTGATTACAATTACAAAAGATTTCCAAGATAGTATATTTATATGTGAAATCTCTCTTCCTTCAATATTCTTTCATGAATTGTTCAAGTGACCAATACTGCATTTGCTAACTTTCAATAAATTTACCACCTATACTTATTATGTGTAAAGTCATTACTCCCCATGATATAAGCATATGAAACATATAAAAATTCAGATTTATGATATTCAATTCATTCAACCATTTACTCATAGGATATACATGAAGCATGTGAGTAAATGTCAAACTACTCCAAAAAGATATACGTGAAGGACAATGAGTAGTCAAATAATTAACTAGCCATGGGAGGATTATCTTTCATTCAAGATTTCAGATCCAATGATTTTATTCAAGCAGCAAGTAAAATGAAAATACGCTCCAAGAAAAACAATATCATGTGACCAATAAAAATATAGCTCCGAGTAAGGTATACTGATAGTTTTGAAGACGAAAGAGGGGATGCCTTCCGGGGCATCCCCAAGCTTAGGCGCTTGAGTCTTCCTTGAATATTACCTTGGGGTGCCTTGGGCATCCCTAAGCTTAGGGTCTCCACTCCTTATTCTCCTCATATCGATATCTCACCCAAAACTTGAAAGCTCCAATCACACAAAACTTAATGGAGCTTCGTGGGATGGGTTAGTATGATAAAGAGAAAACCATTCGCTTTGGTACTGTCAAATACAAGATTCATAATTTGTCACATCCCTAGTTCTGGCCTGACCTATGCTAGTTTCCATGTGTGCATCATGTTTAAATTCAAATGAAATTTGAATTGAGGAATTTTCAAAAACCTCAGGAAACCTCTAAAAATAACCAACATTTAAATCTTCTCAAATGAGTCCAAGGAAATGTTCCTGTTTTCCTATAGAAATATTGGCATGAGGTAAAATGCAAACCAATATTTTTGGAGGATCAAACATTTATTTTGGGCCTTTGAATTAATTCAATAACTATTTGCATTGGATATATATATTTTATATATAGTTAATATATGTCCAATAATTACGGAACATTTTATGTGGTTTTGTATATTTTAGTTCTAGCCACATAATTATTTGTCGATTTTATAAAATGAGTTAGTATTTTACTAATTCAAAACATATAAAAAAAATAGAAAATGAAAGAATTAGAAAGAGAAGAGAGAGAGAAACCTTACGGACTTACATGCAGCCCACCCACCGGGCCGGCCCACCAAAGAAGCGGCCCACCGCCTCCCTCCTCTGTCGTCTTCGTCCTCGGCAGAGGAGGAGTGTGGCCGTGGCCAAGACGCCACCGCGCCACGCCACCTCTCTGCTTGCTGCCCTTCCTCCTCGTTCGATGCCGGGACGACGCCACGCCTCCCCTGTTCTCTCTCACTCTCCTCGGCTCTTTCCTCCTCCCTCGCTCTCTCTCTCACACGGCCGAACACCACCCTCGCTGCCGTTCGCCATAGCAGCCTGTCTCGGCCACCCTCGCTTCCCCGACTAGCCCAGAGGCTCGCCTCGACCTCCTCTTCCTCCCCACCGCTCCACGGGTCTCCGGAAGCCTGATCGCCGCCACGTCGCCGTTCCCCTCCTCGGGCTCCGACCACCGTCGCCGTCGATTCGCCGCCTCCAGCGCGTCCCGAGCCCGCTAACCATCCTCGCAGCTCGCGGTGAGCCATCGTCCGATTTCCCTTGCCCGTCGTCCCTAGCCTTCAGAGCTGCCGCCCTTTGAGCTCCGGCTCGGCGCGCCCGGCGATGTCGCCGTCGTGGCCACGGTCACCGTGAGCGTAACCGAGCACACTATCGTGCTCCACACCTCACTAGGAGCACGAGCACGCACCAACGCCCCCTAACGCTCAGAACGCCGATTCCGACCGCGACCGAACTCGGCCGCCGCTCGCGAGCTTCGCCGTCGGCGATCTGAGCCACCTCGAGCACGGCCACCACCACCATTCGACGCGCGGGAGCAAGGGCTCTCCAACGAGCCCAAGCACAGCCTCGCCCGTGCCTCAGCGCGATCTCAAGATCGCGCCGTCTCGGGCCTCGCCGGCGTCATGTCGCCGGTGGGTTTGACCCACCTTGACCACGGCAGGAACCCCCTGCATCCCTGACAAGTGGGCCCAGCCCTGTAGCTAATTAGGATTAGCGCTAATTACCGTTAGTCAAGCCCCCTGACACTGACAGTGGGCCCCAGCGCCACTAACTCCTAATTAGGATTAATTTAACCCTGTTTAACCCCCCCTGTCACTGACGTGTGGCCCCCACATGTCAGGTTTGACCCTGGTCAGCCCCGGTTGACTTGCTGACATCATGCTGTCGTCATGCTGACGCAATTAGTTATTTTCTGGATTTAAAATAAGTTAGGAAATTCCAGAAAATGATTTAAACTTCAAAAATTCATAGAAATTCAACCGTAGCTCAGATTGAAATAATTTATATATGAAAAATTATCAGAAAAATTCAAGGAATCCATCTGTACCATTTTATGCATGTTTGAACAATGTTTGTCCTCTGTTTTGGACAAAATAAATAAAGGGCATTTAAATAATCATATATGGAGTTTGAATTTGAATCTTATATTCAAACCAACTTCATTTAATCTGTTGCTAGTTGCATTAGCCCAAAACACATTCATATTGCCATGTCATGAGCATGCATCATATTGTGCATTGCATTGATTGTATTTCTTCTCTGTTGTTCAGATCTGTCCCCTCTCGGTAGCTATTTGCATCGATGATGTGATCGTTGACACCGATGAAGACTCAATGTTATCTTGAAGTGCTGCAAGCAAAACCCCTTGTTCATTCCGATAAAATCCTACTCTCTCGCTCCTGCTCTCTTTTCTTGCATTAGGACAACAACGATTCAACTGTTACTTGCTCATGTAGCTGAACCCCTTATCCTTTGCATGACTGTCATTCCACAATAAATAGATGAAACCCACTAGCATGAGTAGGAGTTGTTTGAGCCTGTTGTGCCTACTCATACATGCTTGTTTGTCATGCCTGCTCTTGCTTAGAGTTGAGTCGGTCCGATTCATCGAGGATGAATCGAGGTGTGTGAACATGTCCCACTGTGTGTGAGCTAAGTGTGTGAACACGATTTGGTAAAGGTAGCGGTGAGAGGCCATGTAGGAGTACATGGTGGGTTGTCTCATTGCAGCCGCCCTCGAACTGAGTTACGTGTTTGTGATCCATGATTCACTACTACCACGCATTGGGCCCGAAACCAATGGACCCTCTCGCTTCTTAACCACCCTTGTCCTCTGTCCGGGAGTTGCAAGTAGTTTCGTGTTTGTAGTATCTTTGGAGGCCGTCTTGTGTTGACCGTAGGGGTGGGCTGTGATGCGGTAGGCACGCGGCACGTGTACTGGGCGCCCGTTTGGTGACTCGGGAACCCTGTTCACATCGTTTGGGGCTGTGAGCGAAACTTGGCGGAACTCCTCATAGATGGAACCCAAATAGGCGATAAACCTGGACTAGGGACTTGAGTGTTTAGGTAGGTCGTGGCCGACACCCACGTTGGGCTTCCGCTTGAAGGTTGCCGAGTACATGTCGTAAACGGCGGTAAGTGGTGAGCGTGTGTGAAGAAGTACACCCTGCAGGTTAATATGATCTATTGAATAGCCGTGTCATGATAAAGGACTTCGGGTTGCTTATATCGGTTCATAGACAAGTGGAAGTGGATACTCTAAAATACGCAAGATAAGTGTGAGTGTTATGGATGGCGTTCTCGTAGGGAGGCGGAGCGGATCCATAGTGGTGTATTGATATGGTGAATATGTGGACTCGTGCGCCACCTCAAAAGAGTTACTTGCGTCGTAGTCTAGGATAGCCACCGAGTCAAAGCTGGCTTGTCATTGTTAAACTCCACCATCTCCTTTGTTGATAATGATGCATATGTAGTTAGTTACGATGTAAGTCTTCTTTGGGTACATTTGTACTCACGTTTGCCTATTTTATGTTTTTGCGAGAGAGACTTGGTCTCGCTAGTAGTTCCGCTTGGACTTCGACGTTTAGCTTGATACCTCAGCTACGATCTTGTGCCCTCGGCAGGATCTGGTAGATAGTCAGGCTTTTTAGCCTTTTTCATTTCTAGTTGTCTGTACTCAGACATGTTAGCTTCCGCTCGTGCTTTGATTTGTATGCTCTGAATGTTGGGTCATGAGACCCCTGTTTGTAATATCTCGCTCCTCGGAGCCTAATGAATAAATACTTGAGTCGTAGAGTCATGTTGTGATGCCATGTTGTATTTGCACATATCGAGCATATTGTGTGTATGTTATTGAAATGCTTGGTATGTGTGGGATCTGACTATCTAGTTGTTTATCTTTAGTAGCCTCTCTTACTGGAAATGTCTCCTAGTGTCTCCTTTGAGCCATGGTAGCTTGCTCTTGCTCCGAACACTTAGGCTGGCGGCATGTGTCCTACTGCCGTTCTGTATCATCCCTCGGGAAATGTCACGCATTGAGTACGGAGTCTGTTAGCCGCTTCTGACCGGTTTCATCGAGTCTGCTAGCCCAGTGCTACTGCTCGGAACTTACTTGTCGATGACCGACACGTTCGATCTTTGGGTCATGGATGCTGTCCTCGTAAGATCTGTGCCACTTTGGGTTTCGACTAGTCATGTCGGCCGGGCTCCTTTCATATGGATGCTAGCGACACTTTCATATCGTGTGCCAAAAGGCTAAACGGTCCGGGCTAAGGTAAGGCGACACCGTTGGGATACCGTGCGTGAGGCCGCAAAGTGATATGACGTGTTCTGAGCTAGATCGATGTGACATTGAGTCGGGTCTGACGACTTTGGTATCGAGCTTTGTTGCTGTAGGATTACCAAGCCAAACTGGTCGAAGTTGAGTCTAGAAATGCTTTAGTTATGTAAGGGAATTGATTGTGGGTTGGAACGTAAGGCTCTTTTTACTCCTTATCCCTCATGGCCTTCTGATCTGAGTCAACCTCTTCTTTTCTACGGGGTTTAAGAACTAGGCCTTCTCATCTATCTATCAGGATGACGTGTTACTAATCCATAGACCTATAGAATTGTTAGTTTCAATATCTCAGTCCAGTTTACCACTTCCGTATGTTCATAACTGTTGATCTCGAAACCTTGATATTGTGCTTCGGAGTGGCTATGCCACCATTTTTGTAGCATGTCTCCAATCTTTTGAGCATTTACAGCCGTTATCTTTGTCCGAGTCATCGTGTTTCTAAATAGTCTGATGCACTTGCAAATCCTTTCCCTCTAGTTTTGATGCTCCTTTGAGCCAGGTTAATCACACTAAATGCTGAGTTGAGGTATTCTATTGCCTCGACATATATGTTGGAGTTATTATTATGACCCTAGGTGTCTTAGGGGATCATCTAGTAATCCAGCCATGATTTGTATCCCAGTGTGATGACTCTGGCCTTCATTCTCGAAAGCATCCCGTGACGCTACTTAGTAGTAGGTATTCTACTCCTGGGTCCTTGAACCCAAGATTCACTCCACTTACCTCGTGTTGATAGTGTTTGCTAGTTCCTTTAGGTTACTAGTAACCTTTGCATTAGTTCTCGAGGTCCGTGGTATTTCCTTCTTCCAAATACCGTGAACCATTTATGGCAGAAGTTTGTTGGGTCAAAGGATCACAACGGGAGTGCTCTCGATGAGTTCTCCTTGCTATATCGTGACTCTGCCAGTTCTACCTATCCGCATGGATTATCCGGAAGAAATTTGTTGAACTTGGTTCGACATACTAATCTATGCATCCACAACTCAGAAAATCATATGTTCCTTTGAGTTGTCCCCCTTTAGTTGTATACCGACCTTCGTCTATCGATTGATAGTCAGGAGTAGTCGTGCATTCGTTCATCAATGCCTATTATTCTTGTGGTCCGTCAAGCCATTCTATTCCAGAATGACTAGGAGAAACAAACTCCAGTACCTTGTCCACTTCTAGGATTGGGTCAAAGTAGTTGTACTTCGCAGATCAAATTGCTAATCTAGCTTTTGCTCTGTTCTACCTTGGAGTATTACCATCTTTATGTCAAGAATGTCATGGGAATTGCACACCATCCTATGAACTCTTGATACAATGATACTTCTTGACATCATTATTCATTCCTCGGTTTCCATGTTATGGTAACCGGAATGCCGACAAGTGAATCGTGATGTGTGAAATCTATACTCCTAGCAACTCCGTTGCTTGGTAGTTAAATGGACGATAACCTCATTCTTAGCGTGTTGATTATTGAATCGTCACCCTAAGGTTGATTGTGCTACCTAGTCCTTATTTCTGGTGCACTCCTCGATCAATGAGTTAGGATTGTGCCAATCCCTCGCTCTTGTGATCATATCGTCTTGCCCTGAAAAGCAAGGTTGTTCTCGAGCTTAGTAACATATCGGTGGTTCGTGATGTTCCGAATATCTTCTCGGGAGTATCACCAGATTGTCACCTGACCGCTATGTGGAGTTCGTGATCAAGTTGGTTTCTTGTAACCACCCCTTCTCCAAGAATCTGTGTTGCATACCCCTGTGCTAGTTGGTTAAGCTAAACAACAACTTGGAGAGTTGGAAGATAAAAGCTTGTCCGACTTAGCTCATGTTAAGGGATATCTTGTATATGTGTTGAAGAAAGATGATATCCCCATCAATTGGTCCTCGTGATCAGTTGTTGGAGCTATTACCTTGCTAAAACTTTGATTTGAGTATGGGCTATCCTCAAATCAAATCAGAACCAACGATGTTCGTAATGTGTCTTACTCGTGGATTTTCCTCGAGCATACACCATTATATCTTTTGGATCTGACCGGTACTATCACCTTGTTCACTTAATTATGGAATTCCTTCTCCATAGGAATCTGGATGAGTTGTTGTTAAGCCCATCGACAACATCCTTGTCTTCTCCATAGTTTTGTTGAACATTAAGCTAGTGTTGGAAACTTTTAAAGCATTTGTTCATGCTAGCTCATGAAACATATGTTCGGATGTAAGAAGTGACTTCCTCTAGCTCATGTGCATTAGATGTAAGTTGTCGCCGTGGATTCGAGAAAGTCAGTGTTGCTTCCTTTGGAATCATCCCCAAATCGGTCATGCATACGTGCGACGTATTCTGTGGTTCGAAGACTTGCAACCTTCATTCTATATGTATTCCTAGCACACCAAGCCACTGATTGATTTGTTCAAGGAGAAGAAGTTCCTTCGTAGGCTCGAGAACTATGCAAGGACTTCGATATCCTCGATGATGGTTCCCCACCTGAACTCGGTAGTGTTTTATCATAAGACTACTATGTGGTCATGCTTATGCAGGACAGCGTGTTCACTGTGTTTAGCGAGAACCAGCTCATGTTTTGGAGCTTGCTATCGTAGTTCATTCCTCGAGAATCTATAGCGTCGTCTCGTTGATTTGTGCTGCAAACCTACATTCTTCTTTCTAGACCGATGAGTCTAGATTATTCTAACACCAACCAGATCTGAATCTCAGGCAGATATGAAGGTTGGAATGTTTCTCAAGAATTATAACATTGGTCTCTCTGTAACCGGTAAAGTGAATGTCGTGGCCGACACACCTCAACCGGAAGACCTGTTATTGTAGTATCTTGATTGAAGAAGTTGGCCACTTCCCCATAAGGACTTCGTAGGATTTACTCCCTAGTTGTGCCTTATGATTTTGTGTTCAAGTCCGACCTTTACTTGATGTTCTAGATGCCAGACTATCTCAATGAATGGGATACGCTAGTACATCAAGGAGAACATTAGAAGCGGAGTGCTAAATGTCTCTCGGTCGATCATCCAGATTTAGTTTTCTTAGACTCGCTAAGGTGAAATCTGAGAAGGTGTTATCTTCCTTTGCATCTGCATTGTCCATCGCTATTCATCATGGTAGTATGTTGTGTTGTCAGCACCCTTGACGCGGATGTTGGTAGGACCTTGATGAATATGGGAATGCTCAAGTTCTTGAGAGCACGCACAAGCGTTAGGTGTTATCATCGGCATTAAACTGGGCTTGCTCACAGTTCCTCGGTTATGGTATAACCCTTTCAACAGTGGACTCACTCTCTACTGTTGAGCCTCTCCCCAGTTACTAAAATCATTCCTTGTGTTGTCTTCAACAAGGTAGTCCACATCATCCATTCTGGCCCGAGAATGTCTTCTTTCGGACTCCTTCAAATGATCGATTGTGATTTGCCTTAGGCTGGTATAAAGAGTTTCAATAATGATCTTTGAATCAAATGTAATTCTTTTTGCCACGCAAGGTAATAATTCTACGACTCACCCTCCTCCAAGATGTCTCATTATGGTATCATGGCAACTCAAACTCTCGCTACGTTGACAACCGTTCACCACCCTCTTAGGTGTGGAATTGTTGTCTACCTAGTAAAACCTCGTCATCTGTTCCACTCCATTCCTCTAGATGTGTGCCTTGTATCTCAGCTTGCGAGATGTTTTATGACTCACCCGTGAGCTGATCCTAAGTTGTTTGATCTTGGGAAGATCGATCCTCTAGAGTTTCTTTTCCTCTCGTTGTCATGTTGATTGTAGTCCCCGAGCAAGACCTCGAGACAAAGATGGTGATCGAATCAACGTTCATTTGAGGTGCAACTTGGATCGTGAAGATTATATTAGTTTGCGCTTCCTTTCATCTTACCCTACGCTTGAATCTCGGTCGAGATTCTTGTTTAGTGGGGTGAGTTGTCACATCCTAGTTACGGCCTGACCTATGCTAGTTTCCATGTGTGCATCATGTTTAAATTCAAATGAAATTTGAATTGAGGAATTTTCAAAACCTCGAAACCTCTAAAATAACCAACATTTAAATCTTCTCAAATGAGTCCAAGGAAATGTTCTGTTTTCCTATAGAAATATTGGCATGAGGTAAAATGCAAACCAATATTTTTGGAGTGATGAAACATTTATTTTGGGCCTTTGAATTAATTCAATAACTATTTGCATTGGATATATATATTTTATATATAGTTAATATATGTCCAATAATTACGGAACATTTTATGTGGTTTTGTATATTTTAGTTCTAGCCACATAATTATTTGTCGAGGATTTTATAAAATGAGTTAGTATTTTTACTAATTCAAAACATATCAAAAAAAAAAAAAGTAAAGAAAGAATTAGAAGAGAGAGAGAACCTTACGGACTTACATGCAGGCAGCCCACCCGGTGGCCGGCCCAGCCAGAGGCGGCCCAGCCCGCCTCCCTCCTCTGTCGTCTTCGTCCTCGCAGAGGAGGAGGGAGTGTGGCAGCCAAGACGCCACCGCGCCACGCCACCTCTCTCCCTCCTTGCACTGCCCTTCCTCCTCGTTCGATGCCCGGACGACGCCACGCCTCCCCTGTTCTCTCTCACTCTCCCTCGGCTCTTTCCTCCTCCCCTCGCTCTCTCTCACACGGCCGAACACCACCCTCGCTGCCGTTCGCCATAGCAGCCGTCTCCGCCACCCCTCTTCCCCGACTAGCCCAGAGGCTCGCCTCGACCTCCTCTTCCTCCCCACCGCTCCACGGGTCTCGGAAGCCACGCCGCCGCCACGTCGCCGTTCCCCTCCTCGGGCTCCGACCACCGTCGCCGTCGATTCGCCGCCTCCTCCAAGGCGTCCCGAGCCCGCTAACCATCCCTGCAGCTCGCGGTGAGCCATGGTCCGATTCCCCTTGCCCGTCGTCCCTAGCCTTCAGAGCTGCCGCCCCTTGAGCTCGGCTCGGCGCCGCCCGGCGATGTCGCCGTCGTGGCCCACGGTCACCGTGGCGCCTAACCGAAAGCACACTATCGTGCTCCACACCTCACTAGGAGCACGTAGCACGCACCGCGCCCCCTAACGCTACAGAACGCCGATTCCGACCGCACGAACTCCGGCCGCGCTGAGAGCTTCGCCGTCGGCAATCTGAGCCACCTCGTGCACGGCCACCACCACCATTCGACGCGGGAGCAAGGGCTCTCCAGCGAGCCCAAGCACAGCCTCGCCCGTGCCACATGAGCGATCCGCATCGCGCCGCCGTCTCGGCCTCGCGGCGTCATGTCGCGTGGGTTTGACCCACCTTGACCACGGCAGAACCCCTGCATCACGACAAGTGGGCCCAGCCACAGTAGCTAATTAGGATTAGCGCTAATTACAGTTAGTCAAGCCCCGACATCGGCGGTGGGCCCCAGCGCCACTAACTCCTAATTAGGATTAATTTAACCCTGTTTAACCCCCATCACCGACGTGTGGCCCCACATGTCGGGTTTGACCTAGTCAGCCCGGTTGACTTGTCGACATCATCTTTGTCGTCATCTTGACGCAATTAGTTATTTTCTGGATTTAAAATAAGTTAGGAAATTCCAGAAAATGATTTAAACTTCAAAAATTCATAGAAATTCAACCGTAGCTCAGATTGAAATAATTTATATATGAAAAATTATCAGAAAAATTCAAGGAATCCATCTGTACCATTTTATGCATGTTTGAACAATGTTTGTCCTCTGTTTTGGACAAAATAAATAAAGGGCATTTAAATAATCATATATGGAGTTTGAATTTGAATCTTATATTCAAACCAACTTCATTTAATCTGTTGCTAGTTGCATTAGCCCAAAACACATTCATATTGCCATGTCATGAGCATGCATCATATTGTGCATTGCATTGATTGTATTTCTTCTCATTGCAGATTCTGTCCCCTCTCGGTAGTATTTGATCGATGATGTGATCGTTGACAACGATGAAGACTCAATGTTATCTTGAAGTGCCGTGCAAGCAAAACCCCTTGTTCATTCGATAAAATCCTACTCTCTCGCTCCTGCTCTCTTTTCTTGCATTAGGACAACAACGATTCAAGCTGTTACTTGCTGCGGTAGCTGAACCCCTTATCCTTTGCATGACTGTCATTCCACGGTAAATAGATGAAACCCACTAGCATGAGTAGGAGTTGTTTGAGCCTGTTGTGCCTACTCATACATGCTTGTTTGTCATGCCTGCCATTGCTTAGAGTTGAGTCGATTCGATTCATCGAGGATGAATCGGAGGTGTGTGAACATGTCCTACTGTGTGTGAGCTAAGTGTGTGAACACGATTTGGTAAAGGTAGCGGTGAGAGGCCATGTAGGAGTACATGGTGGGTTGTCTCATTGCAGCCGTCCTCGAGGCCGAGTTACGTGTTTGTGATCCATGATTCAGCTACTACCACGCATTGGGCCCGAAACCAATGGACCCTCTCGCTTCTTAACCACCCTTGTCCTCTGTCCGGAGTTGCAAGTAGTTTCGGTGTTTGTAGTATCTTTGGAGGCCGTCTTGTGTTGTGCCGACCGTAGGGGTGGGCTGTGATCGGTAGGCACGTGGCACGTGTACCGGGCGCCTGTTTAGTGACTCGGGAACCTGTTCACATCGTTTGGGGCTGTGAGCGAAACTTGGCCGAACTCCTCATAGATGGAACCCAAATAGGCGATAAACCTGGACTAGGGACTTGAGTGTTTAGGTAGGTCGTGGCCGACACCCACGTTGGGCTTCCGCTTGAAGGTTGCGAGTACATGTCGTGTGGCGCGTAAGTGGTGAGCGTGTGTGAAGAAGTACACCCTGCAGGTTAATATGATCTATTGAATAGCCGTGTCATGATAAAGGACTTCGGGTTGCTTATATCGGTTCATAGACAAGTGGAAGTGGATACTCTAAAATACGCAAGATAAGTGTGAGTGTTATGGATGGCGTTCTCGAGGGAGGCGGAGCGGATCCATAGTGGTGTATTGATATGGTGAATATGTGGACTCGTGCGCCACCTCAAAAGAGTTACTTGCAATCGTAGTCTAGGATAGCCACCGAGTCAAAGCTGGCTTGTCATTGTTAAACTCCACCATCTCCTTTGTTGATAATGATGCATATGTAGTTAGTTACGATGTAAGTCTTCTTTGGGTACATTTGTACTCACGTTTGCCTATTTTATGTTTTTGCAGAGAGACTTGGTCTCGCTAGTAGTTCGCTTGGACTTGACGTTTAGCTTGATACCTCAGCTACGATCTTGTGCCCTCGGCAGAGATCAGTAGATAGTCGGGCTTTTAGCCTTTTTCATTTCTAGTTATGCGTACTCGGACATGTTAGCTTCCTTCGTGCTTTGATTTGTATGCTCTCAATGTTGGGTCATGAGACCCTGTTTGTAATATCTCGCTCCTCGGAGCCTAATGAATAAATACTTGAGTCGTAGAGTCATGTTGTGATGCCATGTTGTATTTGCACATATCGAGCATATTGTGTGTATGTTATTGAAATGCTTGGTATGTGTGGGATCGACTATCTAGTTGTTTATCTTTAGTAGCCTCTCTTACGGAAATGTCTCCTAGTGTCTCCACCGAGCCATGGTAGCTTACTCTTGCTCAGGAACACTTAGGCTGGCGGCATGTGTCCTACCGTTCTGTGTACATCCCCTCGGGAAATGTCACGCATTAGTCTGGAGTCTGTTAGCCGCTTCTGCCCGGTTTATCGAGTCTGCTAGCCCAGTGCTACAGCTCGGAACTTACTTGCGATGACCGACACGTTCGATCTTTGGGTCATGGATGCTGTCCTGTAAGATCGTGCCACTTTGGGTTTACGACTAGTCATGTCAGCCGGGCTCCTTTCATATGGATGCTAGCGACACTTTCATATCGTGTGCCAAAAGGCTAAGCGGTCCCGGCTAAGGTAAGGCGACACCCGTTGGGATACCGTGCGTGAGGCCGCAAAGTGATATGACGTGTTACAGGCTAGATCGATGTGACATTGAGTCGGGGTCCTGACATAATTGTTCTCACACAATGCCTACTGCACCATATCATTTCTACAATTTATATTGAGCAATATAAGCCATAGAAACTAGAAAACAAGAAAACTATGCATTGGAAACAGAATCTGCCATAAACAAAACAGTCTATAATGATCTGAACAGCAACCATACTTCTGCTACTCCAAAAATCCTGAAAAATTAGGACAACCTGGGAAATTTTTATGTCAATCTTGTGTAAAAATTTCAGATCAAAAGCACGCTTTAGTGGTTTTTAAAAATTCTGGCAATGCGTGCAAAAGTTTCTGTTTTTCAGCAAGATCAAATCAACTATCACCATAAGCCATCCCAAAGGTCTTACTTGGCACTTCATTGAAACAAAAGCTATAAGACATGATTACTACATTAGCTTAATCATGTGGACGCACAAAAACAGTAAGGGTAAATATTGGGTTGTCTCCCAACACGCGCTTTTCATTAATGCCTTTTAGCTAGGCATGATGATTTCAATGATGCTCATATGAAAGATAAGAATGAAAACATAATGAGGGCATCATGAAGCATATGACTAGCACATTCAAGTCTAACCCACTTCCTATGCCTAGGGATTTTGTGAGAAAACAACTTATGGGAATAAGAATCAACTAGCATAGGAAGGCAAAACAAGTATAACTTCATAACTTTAAGCACATAGAGAGGAAACTTGATATCATTGCAACTCCTACAAACATATATTCGTACCTCATAATAATTTTCAGTAGCATCATGAATGAATTCAACAATATAACCATCACATAAAGCATTCTTTTCATGATCTACAAGCATAGAAATTTTACTACCCTCCATATGAGCAAAATTCTTCTCATTCGGAATAGTGGGAGCAAACTCAACAAAATAACTATCATGTGAGGCATACTCCAATTGAAAATTAAAATCATGATGACAAGTTTCATGGTTAACATATTCCTTTATAGCATACATGTCATCACAACAATCATCATAGATAGCAACTTTATTCTCATAATCAATTGGAACCCCTTCCGAAATAGTGGAATCATTACTAACTAAAGTCAAGACCTCTCCAAATCCACTTTCATAAATATCATAGCAAGATTCAACACCTTCCAAAATAGTGGGATCATTACTTCCTAAAGTTGACACTCTTCCAAACCCACTTTCGATGATAGTCTTATTCATACTCCAAAAGATATAAGTTAAGTTCATGGAACATTCTACAATTTATATAGATTAACCAATATCCAGGCTCAAAATATATAAGTGAAGCACACGAAGTATTCTATAAATACATACTAAAAAGATTTAAGTGAAGCACAAAGAGCATTCTACAAAGTCACACTTAAAAGATATAAGTGAAGCACATGAAGCATTCTATAAATCAATGAAGGGCTATCTCATATTAGCATGGTTCTTAAAGAAAACGAAAAACACAAAGGACACAAATCATGTGAACAAAACAAAAACTGAGGTATACCAATAATTGTCGAAGAAGAAAGATGGGATGCCAACCGAGGCATCCCCAAGCTTAGATGCTTGAGTATCCTTGAAATATTTACGTGGGGTGCCTTGGGCATCCCCAAGATTGAACTCTTGCCTCTCTTTATTCTTCTCACATCGGTAACTCCTCGTTCTTCAAACACTTCATCCACACAAAACTTAACAAAAACTTTGTGAGATCCATTGGTATAATAAAGCAAATCACTAACTTTAGGTACTGTTGTAAACTCATTCCAATTTTATATTAGCACTATATCTACTGTATTCCAACTTCACCATGGTTCATACCCCCCGATACTACCCATAGATTCATCAAAATAAGCGAACAACACATAGAAAACAGAATCTGTCAAAAACAAGATAGTTTGTAGTAATCTGGAAACTTCTTATACTTCTGTAACTCCAAAAATTCTAAAAAAAAAAGAAAAATGTAAACAAATTTGTATAGAAGTATTATGCAAAAAATTTCAGACCTGTTTGACTTTCTAGTAAAAAATGTAAATTCACGAGCTACAGCCAAAGTTTCTATTTTTGCACTGCACATAGTAAACAAGCACTCTAATCATCCTAAAACCAAAGCTTGGCACATTATTTTTATAATACAATGGATATATACAAGGGGATAATTATTTCTGAGAAACTTCCATGAAAAATTCTACATTGTTTCCATGACATGTATGAAGGACATATGCCCTAGAGGCAATAATAAAGTTGTTATTTATATTTCCTTATATCATGATAAATGTTTATTATTCATGCTAGAATTGTATTAACCGGAAACTTAGTACAAGTGTCAATACATAGACAAACAGAGTGTCACTGGTATGCCTCTACTTGACTAGCTCGTTGATCAAAGATGGTTAAAGTTTCCTAGCCATTGACATGAGTTGACATTTGATGAACCGGATCACATCATTAGAGAATGATGTGATTGACATGACCCATATGTTAGCTTAGCACTATGATCGTTTAGTTTGTTGCTATTGCTTTCTTCATAACTTATACATGTTCTTATGACTATGAGATTATGCAACTCCCGAATACCGGAGGAACGCTTAGTGTGCTATCAAATGTCACAACGTAACTGGGTGATTATAAAGATGCTCTACAGGTGTCTCCGATGGTGTTTGTTGGGTTGGCATAGATCGAGAATAGGATTTGTCACTCCGTGTTTCGGAGAGGTATCTTTAGGCCCTCTCAGTGATGCACATCACTATAAGCCTTGCAAGCAATGTGAGTAATTAGTTAGTTGCGGGATGATGCATTACTGAACGAGTAAAGAGACTTGTCGATAACGAGATTGAACTAGGTATTAAGATAACCACGTTCGAATCTCGGGCAAGTAACATACAAATGACAAAGGGGAACAATGTATGTTGTTATGCGGTTTGACCGATAAAGATCTTCGTAGAATATGTAGGAACCAATATGAGCATCCAGGTTCCCCTATTGGTTATCGACCGAAAGTGAGTATCGGTCATGTCTACATAGTTCTCGAACCCGTAGGGTCCACACGCTTAACGTTCGATGACAATCGGTATTATGAGTTTATGTGTTTTGATGTACTGAAGGTTGTTCGGAGTCCCGGATGTGATCATGGACATGACGAGGAGTCTCAAATGGTCGAGACATAAAGGCTGATATATTGGAAGGCTATGTTTGGACACCGAAAAGGTTTCGAGTGGTTCGAGCAATTTTCCGGAGTACCGGAAGGTTACCGGAACCCCTGGGGAGTTAATGGGCCTTAATGGGCCATGGTGGAAGAGAGGAGGAGTTGGCCAAGGTGGGGGCGCCCCCCCATCCCAAGCCCAATCCAAATTGGGAGGGGGGTCGGCCCCACTTTCCTTCTCTCCCTCTCCCTCTTCCTTCTTCTCCTACTCCAACTAGGGAAGGGGGGAAACCTACTCCTACTGGGAGTAGGACTCCCCCCTTGGGCGCGCCATAGAGAGGGTCGGCCCTCCCCTCCTCCACTCATTTGTATACGGGGGAGGGGGGGCACCCCATAGACACACAAGTTGATTGTTTAGCCATGTGTGGTGCTCCCCTCCACTTATTTCCACCTCGGTCATATCGTTGTGGTGCTTAAGCAAAGCCCTGCATCGATAACTTCATCATCACCGTCATCACGCCGTTGTGCTGACGAAATTCTCCCTCGACCTCAGCTGGATATAGAGTTCATGGGACGTCACCGAGCTAAACGTGTGCAGATCACGGAGGTGCCGTACCTTCGGTGCTAGGATCGGCCGGATCATGAAGATGTACGATTACATCAACCGCGTTGTCATAATGCTTCCGCTTTCGGTCTACAAGGGTACGTAGATAACACTCTTCCCTCTCGTTGCTATGCATCACCTAGATAGATCTTGCGTGATCGTAGGAATTTTTTTGAAATTACTGTGTTCCCCAATAGTGGTATCAGAGCCAGGTCTATGCGTAGGTGTTATATGCACGAGTAGAACACAAAGAGTTGTTGGCAATAATATTCATACTGCTTACCAGCATGTCATACTTTGATTCGGCGGTATTGTTGGATGAAGCGGCTCAGACCGATATTACGCGTACATTTACGCGAGACTGGTTCTACAGATGTGCTTCGCACATAGGTGGCTAGTGAGTGTCTGTTTCTCCAACTTTAGTTGAATCGAGTGTGGCTACGCCCGGTCCTTGTTGAAGGTTTTAAACAGCACACTTGACAAAAAATCATTGTGGTTTTAATGCGTAGGTAAGAACGATTCTTGCTAAGCCTGTAGCAGCCATGTAAAGCTTGCAACAACAAAGTAGAGGACGTCTAACTTATTTTTGCAGGGCATGTTGTGATGTGATATGGTCAATACTTGATGACATATAAATTGTTGTATGAGATGATCATGTTTTGTAAAAGTTATCGACAACTGGCAGGAGCCATATGGTGGTTTCTTTGTTGTATGAAATGCAATCGCCATGTAATTGCTTTACTTTATCACTAAGCGGCAGTGATAGTCATAGAAGCAATAGTTGGCAAGACAACAACGATGCTTCGATGAAGATCAAGGTGTCAAGCCGGTGACGATGGTGATCATGACGGTGCTTTGGAGACAGAGATCAAAGGCACACGATGATGATGGCCATATCATATCAGTTATATTGATTGCATGTGATGTTCATCCTTTATGCATCTTATTTTTCTTAGTTAGACGGTAGCATTATAAGATGATCTCTCACTAAATTTCAAGGTATAAGCGTTCTCCCTGAGTATGCACCGTTGCTACAGTTCGTCGTGCCGAGACACCATGTGATGATCGGCTGTGATAAGCTCTACGTTCACATACAACGGTTGCAAGCCAATTTTGCACACACACAATACTCGGGTTTAACTTGACGAGCCTAGCATATGCAGATATGGCCTTGGAACACTAAGACCAAAAGGTCGAGCGTGAATCATATAGTAGATACGATCAACGTAGTGATGTTCACCATTAAAAACTACTCCATCTCACGTGATGATCGGACATGGTTTAGTTTATATGGATCATGTGATCACTTAGATGATTAGAGGGTTGTCTATCTAAGTGGGAGTTCTTAAGTAACATGATTAATTGAACTTTAATTTATCATGAACTTAGTACCTGATAGTATTTTGCATGTCTATGTTGTTGTATATAAATGACCCATGCTACTGTTCCGTTGAATTTTAATGCATTCCTAGAGAAAGCTAAATTGAAAGATGATGGTAGCAACTACACGGACTGGGTCCGTAACTTGAGGATTATCTTCATTGCTGCAGAGAAGAATTACGTCCTGGAAGCACCGCTGGGTGCCGAACTGCTGCGAGATACTCTCGATAGCGTTAAGAACGTTTGGCAGAGCAAAGCTGATGACTACTCGATAGTTCAGTGTACCATGCTTTACGGCTTAGAACCGAGATTTCAACGACATTCTGAACATCATGGAGCATATGATATGTTCCAGGAGTTGAAGTTAATATTTCAAGCAAATGCCCGGATTGAGAGATATGAAGTCTCCAATAAGTTCTATAGCTGCAAGATGGAGGAGAATAGTTCTGTCAGGAACATATACTTAGAATACCTGGGTACCACAACCACTTAACTCAACTAGGAGTTAATCTTCCTGATGATAGTGTCATTGACAGAGTTCTTCAATCACTGCCACCAAGCTACAAAAGCTTCGTTATGAACTATAACATGCAAGGGATGGATAAGACAATTCCCGAGCTCTTTGCGATGCTAAAAGCTACGAAGTTAGAAATCAAGAAGGAGCATCAAGTGTTGATGGTCAATAAGACCACCAGTTACAAGAAGAAGGGCAAAGGGAAGAAGGGGAACTTCAAGAAGAACGACAAGCAAGTTGCTGCTCAAGTGAAGAATCCCAAGTCTGGACCTAAGCCTGAGACTGAGTGCTTCTACTGCAAAGGGACTGGTCACTGGAAGCGGAACTGCCCAAGTATTTGGCGAATAAGAAGGATGGCAAAGTGAAAGGTATATTTGATATACATGCTAATGCTCGCAGTAGCGCCTGTGTATTTGATACTGGTTCTGTCGCTCATATTTGCAACTCGAAATAGGGGCTATGGATTAAGCGAAGATTGGCTAAGGACGAGGTAACGATGCGCGTGGGAAATGGTTCCAAAGTCGATGTGATTGCGGTCGACACGCTACCTCTACATCTACCTTCAAGATTAGTTTTAGACCTGAATAATTATTATTTGGTGCCAGCGTTGAGCATGAACATTATATATGGATCTTGTTTGATGCGAGACGGTTATTCATTTAAATCAGAGAATAACGGTTGTTCCATTTATATGAGTAATATCTTTTATGGTCATGCACCCTTGATGAGAGGTCTATTTTTTATTAAATCTCGATAGTAGTGATACACATATTCATAGTACTGAAGCCAAAAGATATTAGTTCAATAATGATAGTGCAACTTATTTGTGGCACTGCCGTTTGGGTCATATTGGTGTAAAGCGCATGAATAAACTCCTTGCTGATGGGGTTTTGGAATCACTTGATTATGAATCACTTGATACTTGCGAACCATGCCTTATGGGCAAGATAAATAAGGCTCCATTCTCCGGAACTATGGAGCGAGCAACAAACTTGTTGGAAATAATACATACTTATGTATGCGGTCCAATGAGTATTGATGCTCGCGGCGAGTATCGTTATTTTCTGACCTTCACACATGATTCGAGCTGATATGGGTATATCTACTTGATGAAACATAAGTCTGAAACATTTGAAAAGTTCAAGGAATGCTGAGTGAAGTAGAAATCATCGTAACAAGAGAATAAAGTTTTTATGATCTGATCATGGAGGAGAATATTTGAGTTACGAGTTTGGTCTTCATTTGAAACAAACCGGAATAGTTTCGCAACTCACGCCACCTAGAACACCACAGCGTAATGGTGTGTCCGAACATCGTAGACGCACTTTATTAGATATGGTGCGATCTGTGATGTCTCTTACTGATTTACTGTTATCGTTTTTGGGTTATGCTTTAGAGACAGCTGCATTCACGTTAAATAGGGCACCATCTAAATCCGTTGAGACGACACCTTATGAACTATGGTTTGGCAAGAAACCCAAGTTGTCATTTCTGAAAGTTTGGGGCTGCGATGCTTATGTGAAAAAGCTTCAACCTGATAAGCTCGAACCCAAATCATAGAAATGTGTCTTCATAGGATACCCAAAGAAGACTGTTGGGTACACCTTCTATCACAGATCTGAAGGCAAGATATTCGTTGCTAAGAATGGATCCTTTCTAGAGAAGGAGTTTCTCTCGAAAGAAGTGAGTGGGAGGAAAGTAGAACTTGATGAGGTAATTGTACCTACTCCCGAATTGGAAAGTAGTTCATCACAAAAATCAGTTCCAGTGATTCCTACACCAATTAGTGAGGAAGCTAATGATAGCGATCATGAAACTTCAGATCAAGTTACTACTGAACCTCGTAGGTCAACCAGAGTAAGATCTGCACCAGAGTGGTACGGTAATCATGTTTTGGACGTCATGTTACTAGACCATAACGAACCTACGAACTACGAGGAAGTGATGCTGAGCCCAGATTCCACGAAATGGCTTGAGGCCATGAAATCTGAGATGGGATCCACGTATAAGAACAAAGTGTGGACTTTGGTTGACTTGCCCAATGATCGGCAAGCCATCGAGAATAAATGGATCTTCAAGAAGAAGACTGACGCTGACGGTAATGTTACTGTCTACAAAGCTCGACTTGTTGCGAAAGGTTTTTGACAAGTTCAAGGAGTTGACTACGATGAGGCTTTCTCACCCGTAGCGATGTTAAGTCTATCCAAATCATGTTAGCAATTACCGCATTTTATGATTGTGAAATTTGGCAAATGGATATCAAAACTGCATTCCTTAATGCATTTCTGGAAGAAGAGTTGTATATGATGCAACCAGAAGGTTTTGACGATCCAAAGGATGCCAACAAAGTGTGCAAGCTGCAGCGATCCATTTATGGACTGGTACAAGCCTCTCAGAGTTGGAATAAACGTTTTGATAGTATGATCAAAGCATATGGTTTTATACAGACTTTTGGAGAAGCCTGTATTTACAAGAAAGTGAGTGGGACCTCTGTAGCATTTCTAATATTATATGTGGATGACATATTGTTGATTGGAAATGATATAGAATTTCTGGATAGCATAAAAGGATACTTGAATAAGAGTTTTTCAATGAAAGACCTCGGTGAAGCTGCTTATATATTGGGCATCAAGATCTATAGAGATAGATCAAGACGCTTAATTGTACTTTCACAAAGCACATACGTTGATAAGATTTTGAAGAGGTTCAAAATGAATCAACCAAAGAAAGGGTTCTTGCATGTGTTACAAGGTGTAAAGTTGAGTGAGACTCAATGCCCGACCACTGGAGAAGATAGAGAGAAAATGAAAGTCATTCCCTATGCTTCAGCCATAGGTTCTATCATGTGTGCAATGCTGTGTACCAGATCTGATGTGTGCCTTTCTATAAGTATAGTAGGGAGGTACCAAAGTAATCCAGGAGTGGATCACTGGACAGCGGTCAAGAACATCCTGAAATACCTGAAAAGGACTAAGGATATGTTTCTCGTTTATGTAGGTGACAAAGAGCTCGTCGTAAATGGTTACATTGATGCAAGCTTTGACACTGATCCGGATGACTCTAGGTCACAAACTGGATACGCGTTTATATTGAATGGTGGAGTTACAGTTGGTGCAGTTCTAAGCAGAGCGTCGTGGCGGGATCTACGTGTGAAGCGGAATACATAGCTGCTTCGGAAGCAGCAAATGAAAGAGTCTGGATGAAGGAGTTCATATCTGATCTAGGTGTCATAGCTAGTGCATCGGGTCCAATGAAAATCTTTTGTGACAATACTGGAGTAATTGCCTTGGCGAAGGAATCCAGATTTCACAAGAGAAACAAGCACATCAAGAGATGCTTCAATTCCATCCATCATCAAGTGTCGGAAGGGACATAGAGATTTGCAAGATACATACGGATCTGAATGTTGTAGACCCGTTGACTAAGCCTCTCTCACGAGCAAAACATGATCAACACCAAGACTCCATGAGTGTTAGAATCATTACAATGTAATCTAGATTATTGACTCTAGTGCAAGTGGGAGACTGAAGGAAATATGCTCTAGAGGCAATAATAAAGTTTTTATTTATATTTATTTATATCATTATAAATGTTTATTATTCATGCTATAATTGTATTAACCGGAAACTTAGTACATGTGTGAATACATAGACAAACAGAGTGTCACTAGTATGCCTCTACTTGACTAACTCGTTGATCAAAGATGGTTAAAGTTTCCTAGCCATTGACATGAGTTGTCATTTGATGAACGGGATCACATCATTAGTGAATGATGTGATTGACATGACCCATCTATTAGCTTACACTATGATCGTTTAGTTTGTTGCTATTGCTTTCTTCATAACTTATACATGTTCCTATGACTATTAGATTATGCAACTCCCGAATACCGGAGGAACACTTAGTGTGCCATCAAACGTCACAACGTAACTGGGTGATTATAAAGAGGCTCTACAAGTGTCTCCGATGGTGTTTGTTGGGTTGGCATAGATCGAGATTAGGATTTGTCACTCCGTGTTTTGGAGAGGTATCTCTGGGCCCGCTCGGTGATGCACATCACTATAAGCCTTGCAAGCAATGTGACTAATGAGTTAGTTGCGAGATGATGCATTACGGAACGACTAAAGAGACTTTCTGGTAACGAGATTGAACTAGGTATTGAGATACCGACGGTCGAATCTCGGGCAAGTAACATATCGATGACAAAGGGAACAACGCATGTTGTTATGCGGTTTGACCGATTAAGATCTTCGTAGAATATCTAGGAACCAATATGAGCATCCAGCTTCTGCTATTGGTTATTGACCGGAAGTGAGTCTCGGTCATGTCTACATAGTTCTCGAACCCGTAGGGTCCGCACGCTTAACATTCGATGATGATCAGTATTATGAGTTTATGTGTTTTGATGTAGGTTGTTCGGAGTCCGGATGTGATCACGGACATGACGAGGAGTCTCGAAATGGTCGAGACATAAAGATTGAATATTGGAAGGCTATGTTTGGACACCAGAAAGGTTCCGAGTGGTTCGGGTATTTTTCCGGAGCACCGGGAGGTTACCGGAACCCCCAGGGGAGTTAACGGGCCTTAATGGGCCATGGTGGAAGAGAGGAGGAGGCGGCCAAGGTGGGGGCGCCCCCCCAAGCCCAATCCAAATTGGGAGGGGGGCTGCCCCCCTTTCCTTCTCTCCCTCTCCCTCTTCCTTCTTCTTCTACTCGAACTAGGGAAGGGGGGAAACCTACTCCTACTGGGAGTAGGACTCCCCCCTTGGGCGCGCCATAGAGAGGGCCGTCCCTCCCCTCCTCCACTCCTTTATATACGGGGGAGGGGGGCATCCCATTGACACACAAGTTGATTGTTTAGCCGTGTGCGTCGGTAACTTCATCATCACCGTCATCACGCCGTCGTGATGAAGAAACTCTCGCTCAACCTCAGATGGATCTAGAGTTCATGGGACGTCACCGAGCTGAACGTGTGCAGATCGTGGAGGTGCCGTACCTTCGGTGCTAGGATCGTGAAGACGTACGACTACATCAACCGCGTTGTCATAATGCTTCCACTTTCGGTCTACGAGGGTACGTAGACAACACTCTCCCCTCTCGTTGCTATGTGTCACCTAGATAGATCTTGCGTGATCATAGGGAAATTACTGCATTCCCCAACAATAAACACAAGTGTTCAAGGTCGACCTCACTTATCCAATGCATAACTTTCCAATCGCTTCTCTTTTTGAAAAACATTTAGGTATACGAGACAAGTGAATCTTTTTGTATTTTCATTCTTTCAATTTTTTGTATATTTCATCCACAACTAAACAAAAACAAAAGGTAAAACAAAATCTACTTAGTGAAGAAAGCAAACAAGCATACACAAAAATATCAACCCCCCGCTATTGCTCCCTGGCAACGGCGCCAGAAAAGAGCTTGATAATCCCCAAGTGCAGGGAATCATCATAGCAATTTCGAAAGGTGGAAGTGATAAGCATGGAGTGTCAGACCCACAAGGAGCTAAAGGTAAGATCAATCTCTCAAGTCTTATCTGCCACTGATATGACTCTACGTACACCGAACGTTTGCTTCAAACTACAAACGAGAAATAATACTATGTTGTGGGTATGAAGAGGATAACCTTGCATGATATCGGAGCTAAAATATAAAAGTTGGTGCTGTTATCATAAAGTTAGAATATATTACTGAAGTATTATAAATATCTAGTGTGGAAGAATGATGGGTCGGTGTGCGGAATCGTCCTAGGCAATTGTTAACAAGATCGGTAGTCATCATTGCAATTTCGTATGAGGGAGAGGCATAAGCTAACTGAAGGAAATATGCCCTAGAGGTAATAATAAAGTTATTGTTTATTTCCTCATATCATGATAAATGTTTATTATTCATGCTAGAATTGTATTAACCAGAAACGTGATACATGTGTGAATACATAGACAAACATAATGTCACTAGTATGCCTCTACTTGACTAGCTCATTAATCAAAGATGGTTGTGTTTCCTAACCATAGACATGTGTTGTCATTTGATTAACGGGATTGCATCATTAGGAGAATGATGGGATTGACTTGACCCATTCCGTTAGCTTAGCACTTGATCATTTAGTATGTTGCTATTGCTTTCTTCATGACTTATTCCTACAACTGTGAGATTATGCAACTCCCGTTTACCGGAGGAACACTTTGTGTGCTACCAAACGTCACAACGTAACTGGGTGATTATAAAGGAGCTCTACAGGTGTCTCCAAAGGTACACGTTGAGTTGGCGTATTTTGAGATTAGGTTTTGTCACTCCGATTGTCGGAGAGGTAACGCTGGGTCCTCTCGGTAATGCACATCACTACAAGCCTTGCAAGCAATGTAGCTAATGAGATAGTTATGGAATGATGCATTGCGTAACAAGTAAAGAGACTTGTCAGTAACAAGATTGAACTAGGTATTGGATACCGACGATCAAATCTCGGACAAGTAACATACCGATGACAAAGGGAACAACGTATGTTGTTATGCGGTTTGACCGATAAAGATCTTCGTAGAATATGTAGGAGCCAATATGAGCATCCAGGTTCCGCTATTGGTTATTGACCGGAAACAGTTCTCGGTCATGTCTACATAGTTCTCGAACCCGTAGAATCCATGCACGCAAGGTTTCAATGACCGTTATATTATGAGTTTATGAGTTTTGATGTACCGAAGTTTGTTCGGAGTCCCGAATGTGATTACGGATATGACGAGGAGTCTCGAAATGGTCGAGACATGAAGATTGATATATTGGAAGCCTATATTTGGATGTCGGAAGTGTTCCGGGTGAAATCGGGATTTTCTGAGATGCAGGGAGGTTCTGGAACCCCGGTGGCTTAATGGGCCTACATGGCCTTAGTGGAGAAGAGGAGAGGAGGCAAGGGCTGGGCTGCACGCCCCTCCCCCTAGTCCGAATAGGACAAGGAGAGGGGGGCGCCCCCCTTTCCTTCCTCTCTCTCCCTCCTCTTTCCCCCCTTCTCCTACTCCAACAAGGAAGGAGGGAGTCCTACTCCCGGTGGGAGTAGGACTCCCCTTGGCGCGCCCTCTCCTAGGCCGGCTGCCCCCTTCCCCCTGGCTCCTTTAGATACGGGGGCAGGGGGCACCTCTAGACACAACAATTGATCTCTTGATCTCTTAGCCATGTGCGGTGCCCCCCTCCACCATAGTCCTCCTCGATAATATTGTAGCGGTGCTTAGGCGAAGCCCTGCGACGGTAGAACATCAAGATCGTCCACGCCGTCGTCTTGTGAAACTCTTCCCCACATTCTGCTGGATCGAGTACGGGATCGTCATCGAGCTGAGCGTGTGCTAGAACTTCGGAGGTGCCGTAGTTTCGTGCTTGATCGGTCGAGCCGTGAAGGCGTCGACTACATCAAGCTGTGTTGTTCTAACGCTTCGCTTTCGGTCTCACGAAGGTGCGTGGACAACACTCTTCCCTCGTTGCTATGCATCACCATGATCTTGCGTGTGCGTGGGAAAATTTTGAAATTACTCGTTCCCCAACAGTGGCATCCGAGCCTGGTTTTATGCGTAGATGTTATATGCACGAGTAGAACACAAGTGAGTTGTGGGCGATACAAGTCATACTGCTTACCAGCATGTCATACTTTGGTTCGGCAGTATTGTTGGATGAAGCGGCCCGGACCGACATTACGCGTACGCTTACGCGAGACTGGTTCTACCAACGTGCTTTGCAAACAGGTGGCTAGCGGGTGTCTGTTTCTCCAACTTTAGTTGAACCGAGTGTGGCTACGCCCAGTCCATGCGAAGGTTAAAACAACACTAACTTGACGAACTATCATTGTGGTTTTGATGCGTAGGTGAACAGTTCTTGCTCAGCCCATAGCAGCCACATAAAAATTGCAACAACAAAGTAGATGACGTCTAATTGTTTTTGCAGGGCATGTTGTGATGTGATATGGTCAAGACGTCATGCTATATTTTATTGTATGAGATGATCATGTTTTGCAACCGAAGTTATCGGCAACTGGCAAGAGCCATATGGTTGTCGCTTTATTGTATGAAATGCAAACACCCTGTAATTGCTTTACTTTATCACTAAGCGGTAGCGATAGTCGTAGAAGAAATAGATGGCGTAACGACAACAATGCTACGATGGAGATCAGGGTGTCGCGCCGGTGACGATGGTGATCACGACGGTGCTTCGGAGATGGAGATCACAAGCACAAGATGATGATGGCCATATCATATCACTTATATTGATTGCATGTGATGTTTATCCTTTATGCATCTTATCTTGCTTTGATTGATGGTAGCATTTTAAGATGATCTCTCACTAATTATCAAGAAGTGTTCTCCACGAGTATGCACCGTTCGAAAGTTCTTCGTCTTTGAGACACCACGTGATGATCGGGTGTGATAGGCTCTACGTTCAAATACAATGGGTGCAAAACAGTTGCACACGGAATACTCAGTTAAACTTGACAAGCCTAGCATATCTGAGATATGGCCTCGGAACACGGAGAACGAAAGGTCGAACGTGAATCATATAGTAGATATGATCAACATAGTGATGTTCACCATTGAAAACTACTCCATCTCACGTGATGATCGGGCATGGTTTAGTTGATTTGGATCACGTGATCACTTAGATGACTAGAGAGATGTCTGTCTAAGTGGGAGTTCTTTAGTAATATGATTAATTGAACTTAAATTTATCATGAACTTAGTACCTGATAGTATTTTGCTTGTCTATGTTTGTTGTAGATAGATGGCTCATGTTGTTGTTCCGTTGAATTTTAATCGTTCCTTGAAAGCTAAGTTGAAAGATGATGGTAGCAATTACGGATTTGGGTCCGTAATTTGAGATTATCCTCATTCTGCCGCCGGAAGAATTACGTCTGGAAGCACTGCTGGGTGCGGGCCTGCTTCAGATCTGGCCAGCGGCGTTAAGAACGTCTGGTAGAGCAAAGCCGATGACTACTCGATAGTTCGATGTGCCATGCTTTACGGCTTAGAACATGGTCTTGAGCAGCGTTTTGAGCGTCGTGGAGCATATGAGATGTTCTAGGAGTTGAAGTTAATATTTCAAGAAAATGCCGGATTGAGAGATATGAAGTCTCCAATAAGTTCTATAGCTGTAAGATGGAGGAGAATAGTTACGTCGGTGAACATATACTCAAAATGTGCGGGTATAATAATCACTTGATTCAACTGGGAGTTAATCTTCCTGATGATAGTGTCATTGACAGAATTCTTCAATCACTGCCACCAAGCTACAAGAGCTTCATGATGAACTATAATATGCAAGGGATGGACAAGACTATTCCCGACCTCTTTGCAATTGAGGGAGTCCTGGACTAGGGGGTATCCGGATAGCCGAACTATCATCATCGGTCGGACTCCAAGACTATGAAGATACAAGATTGAAGACTTCGTCCCGTGTCCGGATGGGACTTTCCTTGGCGTGGAAGGCAAGCTTGGCAATACGGATATGTAGATCTCCTACCATTGTAACCGACTCTGTGTAACCCTAGCCCTCTCCAGTGTCTATATAAACCGGAGGGTTTTAGTCCATAAGACGAACAACAATCATACCATAGGCTAGCTTCTAGGGTTTAGCCTCCTTGATCTCGTGGTAGATCCACTCTTGTACTACCCATATCATCAATATCAATCAAGCAGGAGTAGGGTTTTACCTCCATCGAGAGGGCCGAACACAGGTAAAAACATCGTGTCCCTTGTCTCCTGTTACCATCCGCCTAGACGCCACAGTTTGGGACCCCCTACCGAGATCCGCCGGTTTGACACGACATTGGTGCTTTCATTGAGAGTTCCTGCTGTGCGTCGCATATAGGCCCGATGGCTCCTTCGATCATCATCAACAGCGCAGTCGAGGTGAGACTTTTCTCCCGAGACAGATCTTCGTATTGGCGGCTTTGCCTGCGGGCAATTAAGCAGCCATCTGGAGCAGATCGAAAGCTACGCCCCTGGCCGTCAGGTCATATTTGGAAGTCTAAACTTCACGGCTGACATCCGCGGAGACACAGCCGAGCGCTGCACTGTCATGATGGGCATGATCTAGCTCTGCTGCCGGACAGTGCCCTGGAGGCCGCACATGAGTCCACTCCGACCCTTAATTCGGAGCCGACCGCGCAGATCGAGGATGGGTGTCTAGACACCGCCTCGGGGGCTGCAACCTCTATGGCGATGGAGCCGAATACTGACTTTATCCCTCGTAAAGCTCGTGACTCCGAGGTGGCGGACTCCTCGCCGGACTCCGAACCTCCTGCGCCCCTACCAATCGAATCTGATTGGGCGCCGATCATGGAGTTCACCGCTGCGGACATCTTCAAGACTTTCGCCTTTGGCGACATTCGAATTCGCTAAAGTATCTCTCGCTATCGGGAGAGCCTGGCGGATCACGGTTGGGGCGGTTGGGATGCGATGGCGAAGAAATTCAAAGCCCACCCACCACCCACTTTGTAGCCAGCGTCGGCGATCTAACCGACATACTAGATTATGACTCGAAGACATCGGCGGTATGGGCGGCGATGCCGAGAGGCGACCAAAACCAGCGCCTATGGGGCCTTTGGAAAGCCACCTCGTCATACGACATATACATGGTGGATACCCCAAAGGACGGGAATGGCGATGGAACAGCGGAGGAGGATCCTTTCAAGAAACATCCTAAACGCCGGCGTCAGCAGCGCCGCTCTAAATCCCGCCACAGCAAGAATGGAGATTCCGGCACAGGAGACAATAACACCTCGGACAGCGCCGAAGACAACCCCCTCTAGCAAGATTCAGCACAGGAGGGCGGAGAAGCCAGCCCTCATGAGAGAGCGGCAGACGAAGAGGTAGAGGATGATAATTACATACCTCCCTCCGGAGACGAGGCAAGCCTCGACGACGACGAATTCATTGTGCCTGAGGATCCCGTCGAACAAGAGCATTTTAAACGCAGGCTTATGGCCATGGCAAATAGCCTAAAGAAAAAGCAGCAACAGCTTAGAGCTGATCAAGATCTGCTAGCCGACAGATGGACTGAAGTCCTCACGGCCGAAGAGCATGAACTCGAACGCCCCTCCAAAAGCTACCCCAAGCGCAAGTTGCTCCCCCGATTAGAGGAGGAGGCATATGAACCTGCATCACCAGCGCACAATACGGCTGACCGACCACCTCGTGGCCGCGACAGAGAGGCCTCTAGGCCCTGCACTAGAACTGTAACCCGGCATCGCTCAAAAAGTATGAAGCCACGGGGGAATGCACCGGACTTGCGAGACATGTTGGAGGATAAGGCAAGACAATCAAGATCAATCTAAGGATCGCGTGGGCGCCCCATGATCCGCAACGATGACCGTCGCGCCGGATACAGCAACTCCGTCCGGGCCGAAGACAGTAGCAAAGCTCGCTTGAGCTACGTCGTGATATAGCCCAATATAGAGGCGCCGCACACCCACTATGCTTCACAGATGAAGTAATGAATCATCAAATCCCTGAAGGGTTTAAACCCGTGAATATTGAATCCTATGATGGCTGTGGACCCGCGGTTTGGATGAAGACTATCTCCTTCATATCCACATGCCCTTGGCGATGATCTTCATGCCATCAAATACCTCTCACTCAAGCTTAAAGGACCAGCTCGACATTGGCTTAACAGCTTGCGGCCAGAATCAATTGGGTGTTGGGAGGACACGGAAGCCGCATTCCTTGACAACTTCGGGGCACATATGTGTGACCACCAGGCGCCGATGACCTAAGCCACATAATTCAGCAGCCAGACGAATCGGCGGACAATTACGGACACGGTTCTTAACAAAGAAAAATCAAATCATCGATTGTCCGGATGCGAGAGGCCCTCGCAGCCTTCAAACATAACATCCATGACGAGTGGCTAGCCGGCACTAGGACGGAAAAGCGAAATCCATGGCAGCCCTCACATCACTCATGACCGCTTCTGCGGGAGAGGACAGCTAGCTAGCCATGATAACAACCTCAAAGAAAATTACGGCAGTCCGGATACCAAGGACCACAATGGCGGTCGCGTCGCAACAAGAACAAATGCAGCGTTAGCGGCGATAGACCGAGGATCTGGCAATCAACGCCGGATTCAGAGGCTCCAAAACCGGTCGTGGAAGAAGCCATTCAAAAGAACTACTCGGGTCCGTCCAATTTGGACTGAATACTCGACCGCTCTTGCGGATACGGCACCCCGAAAAGCCAGCTAATCACACCAACGAGGATTGTTGGGTATTCAAGCGAGCAAGTTAATTGCGAAAACAATGACAAGGGCTGCATAGCGATGGCGAGGAAGAGACGGCCGCCGAACAATAGAGGACGAAGGGTTTCCCCACAAGTGCGGACGGTGAACATGATATCGCAACCCACATACCCAAGAGGGGCGGAGCGTGCACTCGAGGGGCGATATCTGTGATGGAGCGATCGCCCAGTTCAACCCATGGTCCTCTGCCCGATCACTTTTGATCGAAGGACCACCCACCGATATCCGCCATGGCGGATTCACGCATGGTTTTAGACCCAATCGTCGATGGATTTCACCTCACGAGTCGATGGGCGGCGGCGGCAACTGAACTGCTTTATCAGGATCTGATCGCAAGATGGGCATAGACCCTCAAGGATTAAACCCACAAGGCGACCTTCAAAGCGTCATACCAGGTGTAGAGGCCAAGCTGTACAAGCTCGGTCACACTTGAAGTGGTCTTGGATCCCGAATAACTTCGGCGAGTTAATCTTCGACATAGTACCGTCAGCAGCGGCTATCATGCTCTGCTTTCGGACGGACCGCATTTACAAAGTTCAGCGGTGCCGCATTCGCATACCTCAAGATCAAGATGCCAGGCCCTCGAGGAGTCATCACGGTCAGCGGAAACATCAACGCTCCCTCGAGCGGAGGAACACACAGCGGCTCTCGCGGCAGAAGTACAAAGCGGCCTCTTAAGGCAATGCTCGAGTCTGGCCGTTAAGCGACCAAACACGGCCAAACGCGCCCGGAGTAACCTACAACAAGACCACAGCACGTCCGAGAACGCAGCGTAGTAATGCGGCTAACCCAGCCCTTGCAAAATTGCAATACTGGTCCTTCGCGTACATCACTACGCTCTGGAGATACCGTGGGCATAGAGGGAGGGGCACGACCACGACAGGACCAGAGTGCGGCTCAACCACACCAGGGGCTCCTAAGTGTGTCATCTTTTTTTCCTTTTTTCTTATCAACAAGACTCCATTTACCAGAGGCCCTGTCCGGCAGCAGACCTGCCGAACTCACGATGCAACAGCCAGGGGAGGAGAAAAGCTACGACGAGTATCCAGGTGGTCTCCATTTCGAGCATTATACCTGTTTTATACACCATTTCGCAGCCTACCCCTGGAGGGGGACATGTCTAATAGTCCCATCCCTTGCTTACCGCACTATTTGTATCATCCTGCATTCATGGCAGTACTTCTTGAATAAACAATGCATCGCTTATAACTGCATTTCTTTCTTATATATATGTTCATTTATGACATATTGCATCCGTACACTTTGGTACGGCTAAATACACCAGGGGCTTAAGTTCCCCGCATTATGGTGTGACAAGTCTGAACACTTTCACAAGTGCGGCACCCCGAACTTATAGCATTATATGCATCGGCTCCGAATCATGTCTTGGGTCAATAGTTGGGTTTGCCCGGCTCCCATGTTTTGGTACCTTACGTTCCGTTGTATCGGATAAGGTAGCATTGGGAGAACCACTGCGATTGCGCCCCGGTTGAGCTGGGCGAGCGCCTCAGTGGAGAAAGCTAAAACTGACCGTCATGATAAGGCGAGAGCTGGTCGCTGTTCGAGAGGTCTTTTTGAGTCCCTAAAGACTTATGCCGCTTAGAGCAAGGAACCGGCTTTGTCCGGCCCAGGCATGGATAGCGCACCGAACTCGGTCTTCCGAACACTAGGGGCTTCGCTGAAATTTAAAATTATAGAATTCTATGGCTAAGTGAGAGTGTTCAAGCATTATAAGTCTGGTTGCCTCGTTCGTTGTGTTGAGCGCCTCCCTAGATGGACCCAAAAATGGGAACAAGAGCGCTCAAGTTTATCTGAACACCCCACTTTCGTGGCATGGGGGCTGAAGCCGACGACTTGCCATCTCTCGATTTGATAAGCGGCCGCCTGAAGGTAATATTTTAAATTAATAAGCGTTGCTTAGCGCATATGAACAAAGTTTTCAGCGCACACGATAACAAAATCGAGTCTACTCAAATATTACATCTTTCGAGCACTCACCGCAATCATCGGGCACCCTTGAGACACTCTTATAATACATTTCGGCATACGATACTCCTTGCCCGCGGTGCACGTCCGTCGAAGCTTCTCGGCGTCCATCCTGCCCTGATGCACTTTTGCGCGGGCAAGGGCCAACAGGCACCTTCAATGCTGGGAGTGCTTGGCGACTTCAACCCGAGGACACGCATCCACCGGCCGCTGCACCGGGCCAAAGTAGCTCCTGGGCATGGCCTCCTCGGGCCACAGCCGAACTATAAGTCCCTTCATGGCCTGTTCGGCCACCTTGTGGAGCTCGACCAGCTGCTTCAGCTGGTCGCTAAGGGGCACCGGATGTCCGGCCTCAGCATACTGAGACCAGAAGACCTTCTCCGTCGAGCTCCCCTCCTCGGCCCGATAGAATGCGGCATCATCGAACACGCTGCGGGGCAGATCTGCGAACGTTTCTGGAGAGCTCCGAATCCAGGTAAGTAACAGGTAATTCACTTTAACATGCTTGCTTTGCATGAAGAATGCCTTACCCGCCGCTATTTTCTTCAAATCCTCGATTTCCTGGAGGGCCTTGTGGGCATCGGCCTTAGCAGCCTTGGCACTCTCAAGAGCCGATGCAAGCTCGGACTCTCGAGTCTTCGAGTCACGCTCCAAACTCTCGTGCTTTTCCACGAGAGTCTGGAGCTCTTGCTGTACCTCCACCACCCGCGCCTCCTGCTTCTCTCGCTCGGCTCGTTCCGCGGCCGCATTGCGTTCGGCCGTGGACACCACCTCCTTCACGGTCGCCACCTCGTTCGTGGCCCCTGGAGTACCCACGTTATCCTTGTTATTTCTCTTGCAACCAAAATCCTTTTACAGAAGGTACAAATTTATCTGGTGTTACTCACCTTCCTTGTCCTCGAGCTGCTTCTTGCTTGCAGCCAAGCTTCGTTGTCGGACCGCTCGAGGTTACGCTTCAAAGCATCGACCTCTGCGGTCGGTCTTGGCAGAGGTCAAGGCAGCAGCCTGCAATCCCATATTGACATATTTTTAGAACTCCTGCGTATATCTTTTTAGATCCTCGATCGGCTTTTCTTTCCGAACACCGAACCGAGCATCGGGGGCTCTTGTCTATGCGGTACTATATTATATATCTTAAAATTCTTACCTCAAAGCTGTTAGAAGGCTGCTGCGAGCTTCAGTCGGCCCGCTCTTGGCGGTGAACCTTACGAATCACCGCACTCATGGCGGTGCGGTGTTCTTCTTTGATGGAAGCGCCGTTGGCGCCTCCAACAAGTTATCCGGCGCCTCCGGTTGAGCGGAGGCCACGGTGTCACTGATCTTGCCCTTCTTACAAAGGGGCGCTGCGGACTCGGAACCACTGCGAGTTCGGTGCGAGTCGATCTTGAAGTCAGGAGGTTGCCTGTGGCACCTCTGGAGCCTCCCCTCTGGTGGGTCCCTCACAGGATCCCACCTCGGCGTTGTCGGCGTCACGAGGGTGGAGGTGGTGGAAGGGAATCCATATCCGACGTACCCAAGGACCCGCTCGACGAAGCGGGAAGATCGTCCTTGGCCGGACTACAGGTTGTATGCGGCATTAGAAAGACACCGCATGGCAAAAAGAAAAAATATAAATCATCTAGGAATCCGGATACTTACGATCTTGCCAGGGGCTTGGCCCTTGAGGGCTACTCCTCGTCGCCGTCGTCGGCGTTGGCAGAGCAGTCCGGAGGAAGGGGCCTTCCCTTCTTGGACCCTTCGGCCTCCCTCGTTGGGGAGGCCTTCCTCTTCTTCTCTCCCCCGCTGGGGGAGAAGCCTCTTTCTTCTCCTCCTCGTCTTAAGGGGAGGAGTCCGCCTCGGAGTCATCGGACGATGAGTCCGATATCACCGACGCTGGGAACTCCTTCGGGTTCCCGTGGCCTTCTTCTTGGCCTTCTTCTCCGGCACCATGTAAAGTGCCGGGACCAGCAGACCTGTCAAACGGGCGTCCGCTGGAGTCTTCGGGAAGAAGTCAGACGATTAACCTGTCCGGACGTCTTCTGCCGATCTGTTAAAGGCATTGGGAGTTTAGATCCGCATAGAGTCAAACTATGAAAGCGAATGTCCCATAAAGGATAACATAGCTTACCTCGCCGGTGGGCGCTGCGAGCTGAATCCGCGATCTTGATGGCGGATGCGGGAGCCAGCGCCCTTGAAGCAGCACCTCCGGGCCTCTTTATGCGTAGTGTCGAAGAGGCCGCTTAAGGTCTGTCTTGTGCGGATTAAACTCCACATATTGAAGTCCGTTCTTTGGCGGGGAGAATCCGCGGACGAGCATGATCTGGATCACGTTGACAAGCTTGCTTCTTGTTCACGAGTGCGGAGGCAGATCGAGTCGGTCGGCTCCTCGAACTACCCCAAAGCAAGCCCTTCTCTTTCCGGAGGTGAGCTGCATGGGGATGCAGATCTGAATTTGGGGGCTGCCCATTTAGGGTCACGTGGCTTGGTGATGTAGAACCACCCGATTGCCACCCTTTGATGGATTCCACGAAGGCACCCTCGAGCGGTGGCGTTGGGCATTTTGCCCACCATGGCGCCTCCACACTCCGCTTGGCTGCCCTTCACAACCTTGACTTGACATTGAAGGTCTTTAGCCACAAGCGAAGTGGGGCTGGATCTGAGGAAGGCCTCACACGATGATAAACGCCGAGATATTGAGGATGAAATTTGGAGCGGATCATGGAAGTCCGGGCCGTAGTAGTACATGAGCCCCGGACGAAGGGGTGGAGTGGGAAGACCAGTCCAGCGGAGGAAGTGGGGAAGAATCGACCCTCTCATGGGGCTGGGGGTGGGGATGAGCTGCCCTCGTCGGGCAGCCGGTCTGCGATGTCGCTAGACAGGTATCCGGTGTTGCGCAGCTTCTCGATGTGCCCCTCCGTAACGGAGGAAGCCATCCACTTGCCTCCCGCTCCGGACATGACTGGAGAAGGTTGAGGCGAGATGTGCGGAATTGGGCGCTGGAGCTCGAGTGCGCGGAGATGGATAAGCAAAGGAGGAAGAAGGCGAGGTAAAGGAGGTGGATCCTTATCCCTTATATATGGGCGGATGAAACTATCGTCCCTACTAGCACAGTAAAACTCGCTTATCTCCCAAGCGCCGCAATCAATGGCGCGGTTGGGTTACCCAAGTCCGTATTGATGGGAATCCGGAATAAGGGAACACGATCTCTGCTTCGACAAGGCGTGCCAAGAAACCGCCGCTAAACGCTGAGGTGGTATAATAAAAGCGATTTGAGTAAAGGCTTGGTAGTGGTGTGACGTCACGCCACAAAATCGTCGGCCAGATTGAACTTGTGTAAATATTATTCTCTACGGTGGTATGTGGAATTTATTTTGCGAGCAGACACTATCTGGTGTTCACAATCTTCTATGAATTATTCGGAGGAGGAACCCGCCTTGCAATGCGAAGAGAATATCTTGCGCGGACTCGTCGTCATTGAAGCCTGGTTCGAGGGCTCTTGAGGAGTCGTGGACTAGGGGTGTCCGGATAGCCGAACTATCATCATCGGCCGGACTACAAGACTATGAAGATACAAGATTGAAGACTTCATCCCGTGTTCGGATGGGACTTTCCTTGGCGTGGAAGGCAAGCTTGGCAATACGGATATGTAGATCTCCTACCATTGTAACCGACTATGTGTAACCCTAGCCCTCTCCGGTGTCTATATAAACTGGAGGGTTTTAGTCCATAGGACGAACAACAATCATACCATAGGCTAGCTTCTAGGGTTTAGCCTCCTTGATCTCGTGGTAGATCCACTCTTGTACTACCCATATCATCAATATCAATCAAGCAGGAGTAGGGTTTTACCTCCATCGAGAGGGCCCAAACCTGGGTAAAAATATCGTGTCCCTTGTCTCCTGCTACCATCCGCCCAGACGCACAGTTTGGGACCCCCTACCCGAGATCCGCCAGTTTTGACACCGACAGCAATGCTAAAGGCTGCGGAGGTAGAAATCAAGAAGGAGCATCAAGTGTTGATGGTCAATAAGACCACCAGTTTCAAGAAAAAGGGTAAAGGGAAGAAGAAGGGGAACTTCAAGAAAGAACAACAAACAAGTTGTTGCTCAAGAGAAGAAACCCAAATCTGGTCCTAAGCCTGAGACTGAGTGCTTCTAATGCAAGCAGACTGGACACTGGAAGCGGAACTGCCCCAAGTATTTGGCGGATAAGAAGGATTGCAAGGTGAACAAAGGTATATGTGATATACATGTTATTGATGTGTACCTTACTAATGCTCGTAGTAGCTTTTGGGTATTTGATCTTGGTTACATTGCTAATATTTGCAACTCGAAATAGGGACTACGGATTAGCGAAGATTGGCTAAGGACAAGGTGATGATCTTGGCGTGGGAAATGGTTCCAAAGTCGATGTGATCGCGATCGGCACGCTACCTCTACATCTACCTTGGGATTAGTTTTAGACACGAATAATTGTTATTTGGTGCCAAAGCATTGAGCATGAACATTATATCTGGATCTTGTTTGATGAGAGCGGTTATTCATTTAAATCCAGAGAATAATGGTTGTTCTATTTATATGAGTAATATCTTTTATGGTCATGCACCCTTGAAGAGTGGTCTATTTTTATTAAATCTCGATAGTAGTGATACACATATTCATAATGTTGAAGCCAAAAGATGCGGAGTTGATAATGATAGTGCAACTTATTTGTGGCAGTGCCGTTTGGGTCATATTGGTGTAAGGCGCATGAGGAAACTCCATACTGATGGACTTCCGGAATCACTTGATTATGAATCACTTGGTACTTGCGAACCGTGCCTCATGGGCAAGATGACTAAAACGCCATTCTCCGGAACTATGGAGCGAGCAACTGATTTGTTGTAAATCATACATACTGATGTATGTGGTCCAATGAATATTGAGGCTTGTGGCGGGTATCGTTATTTTCTCACCTTCACAGATGATTTGAGCAGATATGGGTATATCTACTTGATGAAACACAAGTCTGAAACATTTGAAAAGTTCAAAGAATTTCAGAGTGAAGTAGAAAATCACCGTAAAAAGAAAATAAAGTTTCTACGATCTGATCGTGGAGGAGAATATTTGAGTTACGAGTTTGGTTTACATTTGAAGCAATGCGGAATAGTTTCGCAACTCACGCCACCTGGAACACCACAACGAAATGGTGTGTCGAATGTAAATGTCGTACTTTACTAGATATGGTGCGATCTGTGATGTCTCTTACTGATTTACCGCTATCATTTTGGGGTTATGCTTTAGAGACGGCCGCATTCACGTTAAATAGGGCACCATCAAAATCTGTTGAGACGACACCTTATGAACTATGGTTTGGCAAGAAACCAAAGTTGTCGTTTCTTAAGTTTGGGGTTGCGATGCTTATGTGAAGAAAATTCAACCAGATAAGCTCGAACCCAAATCGGAGAAATGTGTCTTCATAGGATACCCAAAAGAGACTATTGGGTACACCTTCTATCACAGATCTGAGGGCAAGATTTTTGTTGCTAAATTCGGATCCTTTCTAGAGAAGGAGTTTCTCTCGAAAGAAGTGAGTGGGAGGAAAGTACAACTTGATGAGGTAATTGTACCTGCTCCCTTATTGGAAAGTAGTTCATCACAAGAACCGGTTCCTGTGACAACTACACCAATCAGTGAGGAAGCTAATGATATTGATCATGAAACTTCAGATCAAGTTACTACCGAACCTCGTAGGTCAACCAGAGTAAGATCCGCACTAGAGTGGTACGGTAATCCTATTCTGGAAGTCATGTTACTTGACCATGGCGAACCTACGAACTATGAGGAAGCGATGATGAGCCCAGATTCAGCAAAATGGCTTGAGGCCATGAAATCTGAGATGAGATCCATGTATGAGAACAAATTATGGACTTTGGTTGACTTGCCCGGTGATCGGCAAGCCATCGAGAATAAATGGATCTTCAAGAAGAAGACTGACGCTGATGGTAATATAACTGTCTACAAAGCTCGACTTGTTGCGAAAGGTTTTCGACAAGTTCAAGGGGTTGACTAAGATGAGACTTTCTCACCCGTAGTGATGCTTAACTCTGTCCGAATCATGTTAGCAATTGCCACATTTTATGATTATGAAATATGGCAAATGGATATCAAAACTGCATTCCTGAATGGATTTCTGGAAGAAGAGTTGTATATGATGCAATCGTAAGGTTTTGTCGATCCAAAAGGTGCTAACTAAGTGTGCAAGCTCCAGCGATCCATTTATGGACTGGTGCAAGCCTCTCGGAGTTGGAATAAATGCTTTGATAGTGTGATCAAGGCATATGGTTTTATACAGACTTTTGGAGAAGCCTGTATTTACAAAAAAGTGAGTGGGAGCTCTGTATCATTTCTGATATTATATGTAGATGACATATTGTTATTTGGAAATGATATAGAATTTCTGGATAGCATAAAGGGATACTTGAATAAAAGTTTTTCAATGAAAGACCTCGGCGAAGCTGCCTACATATTGGGCATCAAGATCTATAGATATAGATCAAGACGCTTGATTGTACTTTCACAAAGCACATACCTTGATAAAGTTTTGAAAAAGTTCAAAATGGATCAGGCAAAGAAAGGGTTCTTGCCTGTATTACAAGGTGTGAAGTTGAGTCAGACTCAATGCCCAACCACAGCAGAAGATAGAGAGAAAATGAAAGATGTTCCCTATGCTTTAGCCATAGGTTCTATCATGTATGAAATGCTGTGTACCTGACCTGATGTATGCTTAGCAATAAGTTTAGCAGGAGGTACCAAAGTAATCAGAGTGGATCCTTTGGACATCGGTCAAGAATATCCTGAAATACCTAAAAAGGACTAAGGATATGTTTCTCATTTATGGAGGTGACAAAGTGCTAGTCGTAAATGGTTACGTCGATGCAAGCTTTTACATTGATCCGGACGATTCTAAATCACAAACTGGATACGTGTTTATATTAAACAGTGGAGCTGTCAGTTGGTGTAGTTCTAAACAAAGCGCCGTGGCGGGATCTACATGCGAAGCGGAGTACATAGCTGCCGGAAGCGGCAAATGAAGGAGTCGGATGAAAGAGTTCATTTCCGATCTAGGTGTCATACCTAGTGCATCGGGACCAATGAAGATCTTCTATGACAATACTGGTGCAATTGCCTTGGCAAAGGAATCCAGATTTCACAGGAGGACCAAGCACATCAAGAGATGCTTCAATTCCATCCGGGACCAAGTCCAGGTGGGAGACATAGAGATTTGCAAGATACATACGGATCTGAATATTGCAGACCCGTTGACTAAGCCTCTTCCACGAGCAAAACATGATCAGCACCAAGACTCCATGGGTGTTAGAATCATTACTATGTAATCTAGATTACTGACTCTAGTGCAAGTGGGAGACTGAAGGAAGTATGCCCTAGAGGTAATAATAAAGTTATTGTTTATTTCCTCATATCATGATAAATGTTCATTATTCATGCTAGAATTGTATTAGCCGGAAACATGATACATGTGTGAATACATAGACAAACATAATGTCACTAGTATGCCTCTACTTGACTAGCTCATTAATCAAAGATGGTTATGTTTCCTAACCATAGACATGTGTTGTCATTTGATTAACGGGATCACATCATTAGGAGAATGATGTGATTGACTTGACCCATTCCGTTAGCTTAGCACTTGATCGTTTAGTATGTTGCTATTGCTTTCTTCATGACTTATACATGTTCCTACAACTATGAGATTATACAACTCCCGTTTACCGGAGGAACACTTTGTGTGCTACCAAACGTCACAACGTAACTGGGTGATTATGTAGGAGCTCTACATGTGTCTCCAAAGGTACATGTTGAGTTGGCGTATTTCGAGATTAGGTTTTGTCACTCCGATTGTCGGAGAGGTATCTCTGGGCCCTCTCGGTAATGCACATCACTACAAGCCTTGCAAGCAATGTAGCTAATGAGTTAGTTACGGAATGATGCATGGCGTAACGAGTAAAGACACTTGTCAGTAACGAGATTGAACTAGGTATTGGATACCGACGATCAAATCTCGGACAAGTAACATACCGATGACAAAGGGAACAACGTATGTTGTTATGCGGTTTGACCGATAAAGATCTTCGTAGAATATGTAGGAGCCAATATGAGCATCCAGGTTCCGCTATTGGTTATTGACCGGAAACAGTTCTCGGTCATGTCTACATAGTTCTCGAACCCGTAGGGTCCGCACGCTTAAGGTTTTGATGACAGTTATATTATGAGTTTATGAGTTTTGATGTACCGAAGTTTGTTCGGAGTCCCGAATGTGATTACGGACATGAAGAGGAGTCTCGAAATGGTCGAGACATGAAGATTGATATATTGGAAGCCTATATTTGGATGTCGGAAGTGTTCCGGGTGAAATCGGGATTTTACCGGAGTACCGGGAGGTTACCGGAACCCCCCGGGGCTTAATGGGCCTACATGGGTCTTAGTGGAGAAGAGGAGAGGAGGCAAGGGCTGGGCTACGTGCCCCTCCCCCCCTAGTTCGAACAGGACAAGGAGAGGGGGCGGCGCCCCCCCTTTCCTTCCTCTCTCTCCCTCCTCTTTCCCCCCTTCTCCTACTCCAACAAGGAAGGAGGGAGTCCTACTCCCGGTGGGAGTAGGACTCCCTTGGCGCGCCCCCTCTTAGGCCGGCCTCCCCCTCCCTTCTTGCTCGTTTATATACGGGGGCAGGGGGCACCTCTAGACTCAACAATTGATCTCTTGATCTCTTAGCCGTGTGCGGTGCCCCCCTCCACCATAGTCCTCCTTGATAATATTGTAGCGGTGCTTAGGCGAAGCCTTGCGACGGTAGAACATCAAGATCGTCACCACACCGTCGTGCTGATGAAACTCTTCCCCGACATTCTGCTGGATCAGAGTACGGGGATCGTCATCGAGCTGAACGTGTGCTAGAACTCGGAGGTGCCATAGTTTCGGTGCTTGATCGGTCGGGCCATGAAGACGTACGACTACATCAACCGCGTTGTTCTAATGCTTCCGCTTTCAGTCTACGAGGGTACGTGGACAACACTCTTCCTTCTCGTTGCTATGCATCACCATGATCTTGCGTGTGCGTAGGAAAATTTTGAAATTACTACGTTCCCCAACACTAACATAATTTCTCTACTTGGATCATATGCACTTATGATTGGAACTCTAGAAAGCATCCACAACTACTAAAGATCACTAAGGTAAAACCCAACCATAGCATTAAAGCATCAAGTCCCCTTTATCCCATACGCAGCAACCCCCTTACTCGGGTTTATGCTTCTGTCACTCAAGCAACCCACTATAAGCTAATCATGAATGTATTGCAACACCCTACAACGGGAATCCCTCACGCTTGCGCGTCACGGAGGGCACCATAGGACAGCACCAATAATAAAACATGCAACCCAATCTAGACCATCAATCAACCCAAAGACAAAGGAAATCTACTCAAAACATCATAGGATGGCAACACATCATTGGATCATAATATGTGGCATGAAGCACCAAGTTCAAGTAGGTGATTACAATGGGGTGCGGGAGAGTGGACCGCGTAAAAGAGATGAGGGTGATGATGATGGTGATGTTGATGAAGACGATTACCGCAGCGATGATTCCCCTCCCGATGGCACTCCGGCGCCACCGAGAGAGAGGAGGAGAGGTTCTTCCCCTTGCGCTTCCTCCTCCATGGCCTCCCCCTTGGAAGGGGAGAGGTTCTCCCTCTAGTCCTTGGCCTTCATGGTGATGATGGCCCCTCTGAGATCCTCCCCCATGGCCTCCGGTGATGATGGCCCCCTCCGGCAGGGTGCCGGAGAGGGCCTAGATTGATCTCTCGTGGTTCTGGAAGCTTGCGGCGGCGGAACTTCTGATCTCTCTTTTGTTCTGGGTTTTTAGGATTTATAGGAAGGGTTGGCGTCGGTTTCACGTCAAGGGGGCTCACGGGGAGTCCACGAGATACGGGGCGTGCCCTAGGGGGGCGCCCTCCACCCTCGTGGTGGCCTCGAGACTCCCCTCCGGTAGCTTTTCGTTTCAATATTTTTTATATTTTCCAAAAATATTCTCCGTTGATTTTCAGCGCATTTCGAGAACTTTTATTTCTGCACAAAAACAACACCACGGTATTTCTGCTGAAAACAACGTCAGTCCGGGTTAGTTCTAATAAATCATACCAAAATCATGTAAAAATATTATAAACATGGCATGAAAACTTCATAAATTATACATACGTTGGAGACGTATCAAGAACAATCTTCAAAGCTGTGAACATTTTAGCTCGCAAACATTTTTGAAATTCATGATCATTTCTCAAACTTGTGAATATTTTTGAAATTCGAAATGATATTTGAAATTCATAAAAAATTTGAACTTGCAATTTTTTAGAATTCACAGTTATTTTTAATTCATGAAGCTTTTACAAACTTGTGAACATATTTTGAAATTCATGAACATTTTTTGAACTTGCTATCATTTTCTAGAATTCATGAATACTTTTTGAAATTTATGAACATTTTTTATGTCTATGAGATTTTCTAATCCGAGAATATTTTTCAAAATCTCGAATATGTTTTGAATGTGGTCAATTTTTTTGAACTTGTGAACATTTGTTCGAAGTCGAGAATGTTTTTCAAAATCACGAACACTTTTCCAAATTCGGTTTTCGTTAGAAATCCATAAGATTTTTAAATGAAGGAAAAAATGAATAAAAGGGCGCCCGCCCTGCACATGGGCTGGCCCAAAAGCGCACGCGTGGAAGTGGTTTTTTTAAAATGCGTGGAAGCGGATGGGGAGTCCTCCTGTATGGCGCACCACGCGCTGAGAACACAGCGGGCGCACACACCCCAGCTCCCCCTTCGCGCCCTTCTGGGCCGGCCCATGTGCGGCCTGCACGCCGCCTATTTTTTTTCATCTTTTCCTTTGCGTTTTTTAATAATTCAGGATATCAACAGCTTCTAAATTTCAGTTAAAGTTGCTAATTTTGAAAGAAAAACTATATTATCAAAAAAATTCAATCTTTCCATCTGTATCATTTTCATATATGACAAGCCAACTTATACCTACTGTATAAGTGAAAACATGTTAATGGCATTTTAAATGCTTAATATGGAGTTTGCATATGAACCCTTGGATCATATGGACTTCATCTAAATTGTTGCTAGATGCATTAGTGAAAATCTTAGCATTCTTGACATGTCATCATCATGCATTATATTGGTGCATTGCATTGATTGTGTTCCTTCTCTGTTTGCCGGTATTGTTCCCCCTCAGTAGACGTTGTTCCGACGATGAGTTCGATGACACCAATGAAGAGCTATTACTATCTTCAGAAGTGCCAGGCAAGCAAACCCCCATTGAACATTCTGATACAATCCCACTCTCTCGCTCTTGCTCTCTTTTACTGCATTTGGACAACAACATTTCAACTGTTACATGCTGCGGTAGTTGAACCCCATGCCTCTGCATGATCTGTCTTTGCCACCGTAAATAGTTGAAACCCACTAGCATGAGTAGGATTTGTTTGAGCCATGATGTGCCTACTCATTCATGCTTGCTTGTTATGCCTGCTATGCTTAGAGTTGTGTCAGGTAGTGAACTGGGCCAGCCCGATAACGGAAGGAAAGACGCAGAGGGTACGCGCTACGGTGCTACGCGGCAACCTACGCATCATATAGGAACTGCGGTGGCTGGGGTGCACATTTGTTTGGGCATCTCACGTTGCTCCAGGGAGCTTCTATCCGACGCACAGCGCGCTGCGAAAGAAGCGAGCAAGCACCCCTGGGTCCCGCTTCTTTCGCAGGCCAGGACGCCGCTTTTTTTTTTTCCTGTGCGGGCCAGGATGCCGCTGTTTTTTACTTTCTTTTCATTTCTGTTTTCCTTTTTTCAATAATTTTGGATATCCAAAAGTTCTAAATTTTAGATTTTTTTTTCTAATTTTGAATAAAACCAATATAATTTCAAAAAATATTCATGATTGTAGGAAGATGCTCGGGAGTTCAAAAAATGTTCACGAATATGTAAAAAGATAGTTCGTGAATTTGAGAAGAGTTCATAATATACTTTTTTTGGCAATTTCATAAAAGTGTTCACAAATTTGTAAAAGATGTTCATGATTTCAAAAAAGTAGTGTTGGTTTTAAAAAAAAGTTCATGATTTCCAAAAAATTGTTTGCAAATTAGAAAAAAAATCATTATTTAAGAGAATGTTCAGAAATTTCCAAAAAATGTTCATGAATTTAAAAAATTCATGATTTCAAAAAATTGTTCATGAGTTTCAAAACATTTCATGATTTAAAAGAATGGTGACAAATTTGTAAAAACATAACAATAATTTGAAAAAAAATGTTCACGTATTTTAAATATGTTAATCATTTCAGAAAACTTCCTTGATTTAATAAAAATCACGAATTTAAATTATGTTCACAAATTGAGAAACAAGAATAAAGATGAAAAAGAAAAGAAAAAATCAAAACAAAACAGAAAAAGGATCAAAAACGAAAAAGGAAAGAAAAAAAGAAAAAAAAGTAAGAAAAAATTAAGCAAAAAAGAAAACCGGTTCCGGGAAGGTTAAAGAAGCTTCCCGAAACCGGTTGGGGGTGAAACCCCAAAATGGGCCGGCCCATAGAATTAGCTGCGCTCGAGAAGAGACGCGCTATATAGAAACACTACCTTTTGATGATGTGAACTAATTTCGAAAGAGGGGACATTTCTTAAATTTGCGAAAAATATATTTTTATAACTTTTTTTCAAAATCTAAAAACGGAGCAATTTTTTAAACGGCGCACATATTTAGAATTTTTTTAATAAAATTTGAAAATATGAACATTTTTCAAATTTTTGATCAAATTTTTAAAATGAAAACTTTTTTAAATACATGAGCAAAATTTTAAAACAGGTCCATCTAAAAACTGAAAATTTTCTAAAAACACGATTTTCTAAAATAAAACACGAACAAGTTTGAAAAAGTAAAAAAAATATGAAAAATAGAAAAGAAATTAAAAATGAATAAAAAAGAAACAAAAAAGGAAGAAGAAAAGAAAAAGAAAGAAGAAAATTTGACAGAAAAACTAAAAATAGGAAAACAAATAATCATAAAAAACCCCAAAACAAACAAGAAAACCGGTAAAAGAAAGAAATGGTCCAAGGAACCTTCTAGGAGGTTCTCAAAACCAAAAAAGATCGGCTGAAACCAGGTATATAAAAAATGTTAAACAAGTATTTGAATTTTTTTGAATAAAGATTAAAAATGTAGAAGAATTATTTGGAAAAATATTGAATAAGCGCCCAAACAATATTGCTTATAGAAAAAATGTTGATCGCCTATTAAAAAATGTTTACTGAGCGAAAGCATATCACCGAAAATCCTGAAATAAATACAGGATAAATGCAAGCACGGGGACTTGAACCCTGGTGGGCTGGGGATACTACTGTCGACCTAACCATCACAACCACAGGTTGGTTCGCACGGAAATGTAGAGTGAAAACAAAAACAAACATAAGGAAAGACAAAAGAAAAGCAAAAAATAAAGAAGAAAAAGGAAAACCAAACAGAAATGGAGAAAAAACAAAACCAAAAAAATGGAGAAAAATGAATGTAGAACAAAAAACAAAAGAAAAGAAAAGAAAATGAGCTATATTAACAAAATAGAAAGGCGGTGAAAAAATCGGAAAACCAGACAACAAAATAAAGAAAAAAAAGGGAAATAAGAAAACCCTCCGGTATTTTACCTCAAGTAGAATGCGACTCTGATATGCAACATGAAGCCAACAGTGGCACAGTGGCAAGCAGCTCTATGCACGATCCAAACGCCATACGTTCGAATCCCCAATGCCCTCATTTTCTTCTAGTTTTTCTATTTCTCTATGTGATAGTGGGCCGACCCACACAGGCACCGTACGGTGTAAAAAATGAAAGAAAAAGGCGAAGCTTCAGCGAGGACTCAATCTCACGAGCGCACACTTCTAGAGCAAGCTACCTAACCACTACGCCTGATTGCTGCTTGTGGTTACATGGCAATACGGAAGCTATACAACTAGTCACATCACCAAATCCAGTTATTTTTTCTTTTTTTTGATCTTTTCTTATAATTTCTGAAAAAAAATGTAAGAACGTATTTTACAAACGCACATGAATTTTAATTTTGTTTGGCACTTTTTTGAATATGTAATGAAGTTTTTAAAAAGGAACAATTTCGAAGTTGTGCACAAACATTGAAAACAAGAACATTTTTTAAAATTACGATAAGTTTTGATAAAAAGAGACATGTTTTTTGAAAATGTGAACAATATTTTGAATTGTTGAACTAAACAGGAACATATTTTGATTTTGTGAACAAATCCTGAAAAACATGAACATTTCGTTAAATTCCAAACAAAAATTCACAATCATGAACTGGTTTTGACAAATAGTGAACATTTTTTTAATTGATGAACACTTATAAAAAAGAGAAGCATTTTTATTTTGTGAACAAATTCTGAGAACCGGAACATTTTTTAATTTGTGATTTTTTTAAAAGGGGAACATTTTTTAAGAATGGTGAACAATTTTTTAAAGAAAAACGTACCAAAGAAAAATTCGATCCCATCATTTTCTGAAAATTGCAAACAATTTTTGGATTGTGAACAATTTTTGAAACATTCCAAAAAAATGTTCTAGAACCTGAAATTTGTTCAAAAGTTCAGAAAAATGGTCTATATTTTGAAAAAGTGCGTAAATTTTGAATTTCTGAACATTTTCATAGACAAGAATATTTTTTTTGCCTATGCGAACAAAAAATTTGAAACTGCAGAAAATGTTTTTGAAAAACGTGAAACTTTTTTGAAGTTGGGAACAAATTATGAAATTCTGAAAAAAAAAATTAAACCAAGAACATTTTTTGATTTTTTGAAAAATATTGGAAAATGGAACATTTCATGAAATTATGAACATTTTTTGAAACAAAGCGAACAAATGTTGCAAGTTATGAACAAAAATTTGAAAACATGACCGTTTCCCTTAAAAATGAACAAAATTTGTGAATGTGAACATTTTTGAAAAAGAAAAAAATCTGAGAAAGAAAAAAACAAAAGAAAAGAAAATCAGAGAAAAAAGAAACAATAAAGAAATAAGTAATGAAAATAAAAAGAAAAAGTAAACAAGGAGAGAAAAGGAAAAAAGAAACAGAAAAGAAAGAAAAACGAAAGGATAAATACAAAAGAAAGAAATCCGGTTCAGGAACCTTCTAGAAGGTTCCCCAAACCGAAACTGCCAACAGTTGAAGTGGGCCGGCTTAGCAGATGGCTGCTTTATGCGTTCTCTCGACATTTTGACGCAACGAACCCAATAGGAATTTCCAAATGGAAAACCCTATTTGCCGCTCTCTGCGGCAAACAGTCGGGCTCCGCACAAGGGCTATCGAGCGAGCGACCCACCTGGGCTGGCCTATTAAGCGTTCCAAATACACCGGTTTTGGGAACCTTCTGTGACTGATTTCTAGCCGGGTTTTTTCCGGTTTTGGGAACCTTCTAGAAGGTTCCTGAACCGATTTTTTCATTTTATATTTATTTTAGTTTTTATTTTTATTTTCTTTCTTTTTTCTATTTCTTTTTTCTGTCTTCTTGCTCATTTTCTTTTATCTTTTTATTTATTTTTTCAGAAAATTTTAAAAAAGAAATTTCTTTATTTCTTTTTCAAAATCGTTGTCGTTATGCAAAAAAGTTCAAAACTTTCAAAATTAAGAAAATGTATCAGATTTCAGTTTCTAGTTCACATATTCAGATAATGTTCGTGCTTCCAAATTTGTTCGGGATTTTTCAAAATTGTTCTCCGTTTCAAAAAATGTTCTCAAGATTTAAAAAATGTTTGTTCTTTAAGAAACTGTTCGCGCTTCCAAATTTGTTCAGGATTTTTGAAAATTGTTCTCTGTTTCAAAATTTGTTCTCAAGATTAAAAAAATAGTTCGCGCTTCCAAATTTGTTCTCAAGATTCAAAAATTGTTCGTGCTTTCAAAAATTGTTCACAAATTCCAAAAATATTCATGTTTTTAAAAAATGTTTGCGTAATTCAAAATTTATTCGTTTTCATAAAACTTGTTCACATATTCAAAAGATGTTCAGGTTTGAAAATGTATTCACAAATTCAAAAATTGTCCGCATGTTCACAAATTTGTTCTGCTTTTTTCAATTTTTTGTTCATATATTCAAAAAATGTTCCTATCTCCGAAAATTTGTTCAGAAATTCAAAAATCGTTCGATGTTTTCAAAATAGACACTTTTATAAAAACATTCACTACAACAATTGTTTCTGGTTCACTACAATATTCCTATTTGCTACAGTAGGGCAGTGGGATTTAGTCTTAACTTGTGCGCTGCTTTTGTATCAGCAAAACTAGCGTAGTGTACTAGTTATGTGCGTGCGGTCGTAAGCAGTTGGTCGGCTGTTCGAATCCCACAACCCTCCACCTCTGTTTTTGCCATGTTTTTCAACCAGCGGTACGGTTCGATGGGCCGGCCAAGTCGGCTGCCTCCTGTGCGTGCGCACACCAATTTGACGCAACGAGCGGCGACTAGGAGCTCCCTTTCCAAATAGCCGCTGCGTTATTTCACATGATACATTATCGCGTATAAGTGGCCCAGGCCGAGCCTAACTATGATTAAGCCCAAGTCAGTACATGGTTTGGGCTTCAAATACGGCTTGGCGTGGTCTTCACATTTTCATACATCTGGGCTGCAACCAACGGCATTTCCTATTTGGCGCCACAGGCGCCAGTTAACGTGCATTTTGTTAACTGGCGCCCGTGGCGTCCGTAATGGGCCGGCCATCTAGGCGTCGGTTGACCATTTTTTGAAAAAAAAAATCTGTGAATTTTTTTAGATTGATGAACTTTTTTTAATATTGATGAATTTTTTCTAAACTTAATGAACATTTTGCCTTGAAAATGGATGAACATTTTTTTATTTATGAACATTTTTTCAGTTCCATGAACTTTTTCTAAAAATACATGAACTTTTTTTCAATTTCTATGAACTTTTTAAAAATGTAATGAACTTTTGCGAAATTGGATGAACTTTTTTTCATTTTGAATGAACCTTTTTTCAAATTGATGAAATTTTTCAAAATTTATGAATTTTTTTAAAGATATGAACATATTTTTTCGAAAGGATGAACTTTTTTCTTTAAATCTGAAAACCTTTCTTCATTTCATATTTTTATTTTCACAAAAAAACTAAAAAAACATTTAGGGCAGCACGCTAGTGGGCCGGCCCATGCTACCGGCGCTGCAGGCGCCGGAACGTTCACGGGCGCCTGCAGCGCTGTATAGGAGCTCCCCAATCTGCCGCACAATGCGGCAGATGACGAGTAGTGTAGATCGAAAGGATCCAACTTGAAGGCACACGAACGTAGACGAACTACAACTAGACACGAGCAAATCCATCAAGGAAAGATCCACCAAAGACACACCTCCACTCGCCCACCGACGATGCTAGACGCACCACCGGAACTAGCGCTAGACGGGGAGAACCTTATTCCGTCTTCGGGGAGCCATCACCGTCCCATCTTTCTGAGCAGGACACAAACCCTAAGAAAACTCGAAGGAACATCTGAAAACGGAGCCCTCCCACCGGCAAAGTCATGGATCCACCGCGCCGTCATGGCCTAAGGCAACCAAAGACGAGGCTGACCAGCGGCGGCACTGACGGGAGGCAGAGAAACCCTAGTCTTTTTTAGGGGAGGAGGCCGCTGTCATAGGTATAAAAATCAATGAAATTTTAAAAATTGAAAGATAAAAGGCCGAATGAAAAAACATCCAACATCCGTTTTATCAAATATGTCGAATGAAAAAACATCCATCACCCATTTTGCCTTGTTTCTCTTCATAAAGTGGAGATATTTATAATCCGCAATAATATTATCAGTGATCAGCCAGACTGGAACAAAAGATGACTGTTCCGGAGATATAATATTGGGCAACACCAGTTTCAGTAGGTTTGAGATCACTTTTGAAGCAATTCTATAAAGGGCGTTGCACAGGCTAATAGGGCAAAACTGTCTTAGTTGGGTGGTTTTTTTTACCTTTGGGATCAACACATGGCGGCTCGTCGAGGTGTCGACGCAACTTGGTCGATGCAGGCAGGACGATGACATTGCCTCGCCAGGTGGTGGCGTGTCATAGTCGAAGTTGATTACCCGCACAAATGAAGTAGTGCAAGTCAAAAATAATAATAATAATAATAATAATAATAATAATAATAATAATAAAATTTCCTTTGCATAATTGATTTATGCAAAATAAATAATCAAAGACATATGGCCTGTGCGTCGAAGTCTGATCGACTGAGCGGTAACATGGAGATGTCGGCATATATCAGAATTCATGAACGATGACATGAGCGTGATGCAGTGACGGCATGACGACATCCAAATTTGTTGGGCAGGCCAGATCGGAATGCGATTTTTGCTAAATCATGGACAGGAGACCGGCTAGACCATGACATAGGCAGTCGTGCTAGCAGCAACAGCTCGGATCGCCTTGGACAATGGCGATGATGCAAATTGGATTGCAAACCAGCATCAACATCTGCGTACACAAGATTGTACAAACTGACACAAAATATCTTGGTGCGGTTGATGTTGGTTTGATGAAATGATAGCGGCGCAAATTAAAATAATAAAGGTTTTGACAACCCCAAGTCCGTCTTGACTTGGGTAAATTAGTTAGAACGATCAAAACGAATAAAGATAAAACATCTTTATTCAACACACATATGTAACATGAAAGCGACTTAGTTTAGGTGTGTTGAATAAATTTTGAAAATTTTAAAAAAAATTTAAATTTTGTCATCCACACCACTGACAGCCCGACGAAGCGACGACGTGACGATGCTAGTGTAGGTCGACATCCGTGGAGGAACGAGGCCGGACCGGTGTGACACCGTCACGATGGTGAAGTGTACCTCGGAAAAGGCGCAAAATTGGTAGGCATGTGTTTGAAAATAAAACACAATACCTTACAATTTTTGTCCTCGAAATTAAAGGATGTCTCATAACCCGTTCATGAAAAAAGATGATCTCGTGTCAAATTTGTTTTCGCACAGAAAAGATATTCGAACATTGATGCACTTCTTGGACTCCACCCGAATTGCATTGTTGGGTCATTATCAAATTTGGAGGAGTTGTGGATATGACAATTCTCATATGATATGAATGGTTGGATCTTCCAAAGAAGGTCCTAGTTGATCGCATGACTCATTCTTCCGAACTCACGCTGATTTCCGTCTAGATCCGATTGGGTCTTGATATATCGGATGTCACCGAAGATTCCATTGTCGAAACACAACGAAAATTTATAGGGTCATTCTAGACTCAATTATGCACAATCCCAACAAAGCAATTGTCGGAACGATGCTCGGGAAGGTGGGGACAGCGAAAACAAATCCGCTGTCTAGAAAATTCTGCACGGTCACGCGAGGGCAAAGTTGACGTTGAGCCCTGAGCTCCATGGATGAAATTTTCCATGATCTCGGTTGAGATCGAAGTTGTTGTTGATGAAGATACCCATCGATCTCTGACATATCCGACATGAGACATAGTCCTCGACCTGGCCATGGTGACTAGTCGAGTCGGCAATGATGAGATGGTGCCGAAGACGAATATTTGACCGGGCACAAAGATTGCGCTGGCTTCAATTTGCTCATTTGATGTTGATCCCCATCGAGTCGCTGCGAACACATAGCGAGACCTGCATGGGCCGGCAATGATGGAGTCAATTTTGACAAATCTCGGCTAGGGGGTCCCGAGCTAGTAGCCTAGATGCGATGGTAACAAGGACACGAGGTTTACCCATGTTCAGGCTCTCTGAAGAGATAAAACCCGACGTCCTGCTTGTGTTGTATTGATTTGGAAGGAGTACAAAGTACATGTTGATCTATCACGATATCGTTGTGTTTCTAGATCGGATGATCAAAGTTGTGATGTGTCTAATGATGATCTGACCTATGAACTAGCTTGACCTCGACTTATGTAAGTTATCGGAGGCCTAGGATTATAGGAGTCCTAGTCGGTTACGTCGATGGAGAGGAGTCCTCCACGGATAAGGACTCCTTGTCTTGAACGACAAGACTTCTTGATTTTTCCTTGTATGCGTCATGGGCTGCCCGAAGTGGCCCAGAATGGAACTGACAAGGGGGGCCTTGGCCCGGCCCACCTTGCTGGGAGTTGATATGGTGAGATCCCCCTAGCCAGGACACCGTCACATGGACTACTCACAACTCATGTTGAATCGTGAGCATCATTGCCGGTGAAGATGGAGATGAATTTCCCTTCGATGTATCATAAAATTGGAGGAGGGTTTTGCAGTATATATATAGGCCAGTGGGCACCAAAGGCACCTTGGGTAGCTCCACAGGGCCTAGGCACCCCTAAATGGTGGGCGCCTCTACGAGGCACCAAGGTTTACCCTTGAATGGTACGGTGTTTCCCCTCTCGCAGAAACTAGATCTCCCCGTGTGCGGTTAGGGGTGTTTTTACGAGGCGACCATTACAACGGCTTGGACCCTCCACTCCTTTATCGTGGTGGTGTATCAAGAGTCGGGGGGAGGGGGGGGTGTTTCCCTCCCTAGTAGGTGCGTCAACGCATTGTTGTGTTAGTGCAAGATTTGGCACTGGATGCAGCAGGGGAGGCGGCCACAGATGGCGGGCTTCTAGCGGCTGTCCAGCGGTCTACGTGGTGGCGGACTTGCTCATGCTGACAACAAGGGGTCTTGTGGCGGGTGGCCCTATCTTGTGTTCTTTCGGTAGAAGTGGTGGTGCGCAGATTTGGATCGGATGGTCTGGTCCTCGTTGTGATTTTGGCTTGCGTGCCTGATGGTAGCATGGGTGAGGGTCCTTACGAAAGCTTCACACTTTTGGCGTCGGCGGTGGTGCCCGCGGGTGTTGCTTCCTCTCAAGGATGTTGTCATGGATCTCTTTCCTAGGCAGGCTGTGGGTGAAAACCCGATAAGTCACAAATGTATCTATAATTATTGATTGTTTCTTGCTATGTTTAAATTTTTGATAGTTTTTGACATTTTTTACCATTTTCTGGACTAACCTATCATATATACCTAAGAACACTATCTTATTTATCTCAACATGCAAGCATGCCACATCACCATACAATTATTGATGTGGTAAGGCCCACCACAACATGCAACTATGCATGGAAAGGACCCACCACCATATGCAACCATGCATGAGAAAATATTTTTCATTCTATTATTCTACTTATTATCAATAAATATTTTACAACTATACATGATCACATATATAATTCGTGTGTATTTTTAATGTTGGTTAAATTTTTATTAATCCAAATATTATATTCCACACAATCAAATCTAATTGAACTATATTACAAACGATCCCCGCTGCAGTGCACGGGGTATCATCTACTTAACTTAGTGCCAAGTGTCGGTTGCTATTTTTCTGCATTTTTTGGCTTTACAGGAAAATCAATTTTATGGAGCTCCAAAAATACCCAAAACTTTCCGGAAATTATTTTTCCCCAGGAAGCTTCCACAGTGTTTGGGAACCACTAGAGGGAACCCCATAGCCTCCATGCACCCCCACCACACAACCAAGGGGAGTGTGGGCCCCATGGACAGCCTTGCCACCGCCTCTCGACACCTATATTTTTCTTTTGTTCCGAAAACCGTAAGAATGGAGGAGTTCTTCTTTTTATGCCCCGCACCTCCCTGTTCTATGTCGATCCAATCTAGAGGCCTTTTCCGGTATTCTACCGGAAGGGGAAATCATCACAATGGCCATCTTCATTAACTATAGCACCGATGGGCACATTCTCAGGCTTAATGACCCCGATTGTATCCACCATGAACGCGATAACAACAACCGCGGGGCTCACAACCCCGCATCTTCCGGCCTTTGAGCCGCAAGTCATTATGACTTCAACACCGAGTTTGATAGACTGCTCCTCCCTCTCCTTACTCCTACGCCCAGCCCCTCGCTCCTACGCCCGCGCCGCCGCGGTCGGTAACTCCGGCCCCGGCGTCCACCAACCTCGCGACGGTCGCCGCCGCCCACCATGGCCTCCCGTTCCCCTTCCCCTGCCCTTGGCCGCTCCCACGAGCTTTGTTGGATGGAGTCCAGCCCCTTCTCGGCGCAGTATAGGGGTCGCTCCTATCGCCAGGCCCTCTGCTCCTCCCTGGCGCCCGTCCCACCCACTCCGCGGCCGCCGCCCTTGCCACCCACTGTGCGCCTTGGACCCCGCTCTGAGGTGCACCAGGTCGTGAACGAGGTCAGATAGGCCGACGATGGTAGATGGGAGATGGCCTCGGGCAGGAGAGGCCCGTGCCCCTACCGTGCTCCGCGCCACCGCGCCACACGCTCCTCACCTCTGGCGCCCCGGCCTGCCCCCTCCCCAAATGTCGATGAGTGCCCGCGCTGCCTGCGCATTGACCACCCCCGCTCTGAGTGCCGGAAGGACATGTGGTGCCGACGCTACCGCTTCTTCGGGCACGTCACCCAGTTCTGCACCAACACCTGGTACTCCCCTTCGTCCGGTGCCCCTGCAGCGGTCTCGCGTGTCCTCTCCGCGCTTGTGGGGCTCGTCCGCACCTAGTGTGGCTGGTCCCCTCCTGTCCACGTCCTTCGGCCTTCCCTCTTCTCGCTCCCCGACGCCATCTGCTCCGGGCTCCACCCCTCCCCGCTCGCCTCCTCTGGCGCCGCAGGTTCCACCCCTGGGGTCGTCGCCATGTCATGCCACCCAGCATTTCACCCTGCGGGGGCCTTCTGCTACATGTCGCGCACCGCTCGCCTCGAGGAGGCCGAGCGCGCCCTCATTGCCATGGTTACTGGGAAACGACAGCGCGTCTCCGCCTCCGACATTGCCGATGAGCTTTCCGCTCGCTTCCGTCTTGGCAAGAATGGGAAGTATTTATTTCTTGATTCTCCGGCTAGCATCCTTACTTCCTTCTTCAATGGAAATTCTATGTTTTGGGGATGCGTTCTTTGTCCACCGCTGCCGTGACGATGAATTCGTCCTACGGTTCGCAGATGCGACAACCCATGCGCGTGTGGTTGTAGCCCCCTTCCGCGCGCCTTGGTTCCGCCTCATCCTTCATCCTTGGAACCGCCTCACCGGCGCCGAGCCCATTACTCTGTGCATCTTCGTCGACATTGAATTCACCGGCATCCTAGAACATGGCTGGGACATCTCCTTCGACGTGCAGCTACTGTCGCCTTTCTGCCTCATCGACCAGCTTGCACCGGAGACGCTCGATGGTAGTGACATGTCTGTTTTCCGGCTTTCCACCTGGACGGCCGATCCCAACGCAATTCCGTGGTCTTCAGAGCTCCTGCATGCCGAGCCGTATGCCCACGCGGATGCCGACCCCAACCTCGTCGACCTCTTCGTCGTCGGGCTGTTGTGCTTCCCTGTCCCCATCCATGTTCGGCATTCTACTGAGTTCCGCCTCCCTGCCTCCCGCCACCACCCCTCCACTTGCCGCCGGCGACAGCACCGCCGACGACCGAAGCTCACCGCCATGCCCTGATGCTTGGCCGCGCAGATACGACTTCCCGCCCTCCCACAGGCCTCACCCGGCTCGGGGGCATGGCCATACCTCCGCTGTCCGCCATCACCGGCAGTGAGCTGCAGCATCGTTCTGTGGCTGGCACGGCGTTCTCGGGCCGTGATACGTCTCCAACGTATCTATATTTTTGATTGCTCCATGCTACCTTATCTACTGTTTTAGGCAATATTGGGCTTTATTATCCACTTTTATATTATTTTTGGGACTAACCTATTAACCGGAGGCCCAACCCAGATTTGCTATTTTATGCCTATTTCAGTGTTTCGAGAAAAGGAATATCAGACGGAGTCAAAATGGAACGAAATCAACTGGAGAAGTTAATTTTGGAAGGAAACCAATCAGATGGGCTTGGAGTGCACGTCAGGGGATTCTCGGGCTGCCCACGAGGGTGGGGTGCGTGCCCCCCTGGGCGCTGTCGGATTTCGGGTTCCGGTAGACCCTTGAGGTTCGAACACTGGGGTGCGCGCGGAGATTTAACCCTCTACCGGCTTGCTCCTCGCCGAATCACTAGGATCTAAAACTACCAAAAAGAACAACATAAGAGACACAAGATTTATATTGGTTCAGGCCACCATCGTGGTGTAATACCCTACTCCAGTGTGTGGTGTGGTGGATTGCCTCTTGGGCTGATGATGAACAATACAAGGAAGAACAGCCTCATGAGGGTGCATTCTTGGTAGTGCTACTTGGTTCTGACTCTTGGATTCTCGATGCCTCTACCCTGGGGGTGGCTAGCCCTATTTATAGGCAAAGGCCCTGGGCCTCTTCCCAAATATTGAGCGGGAAGGGCGCCAACAATTGGCCATTTTGAAGGGGAACAACGGGTACACTTATCCTGACTAAAGTTGGTCCTCGCCTGTCAAAGGCTCTGGTGGTGACGCCTGCTTGGGCTCCACAATGACTTCTTCCCTGCCGTTGGGCTGGTCTTGGTCTCGTTGCACCGAAATGGATGCCTTTGCTTGATGCTCTCGCCTGCGCTTGCCCCCTTTGCACCAAAGAGGAAAGGAGGACACTGCGCGGGCTGGCGCCCTTGGTCGTCATGGCTTGCGTCATGGGCACCTCGTGAGGTACCCCGCCTTGAACTCTCTGCCTCCTCGCGAGCCCTCCTGATGAGGCCGTGCACGAGAAGCTCCTTGTCATCCGCCCATGCAATCTGGCCCCTCGCGAGGTCTTGAGCTTGTGTTGATGAAGATGGGCTGTCTTTGGGCCTCCTTTGAGCCACGCCCAGGCGCGGGTAGGCAAGTCAGGGGACCCCGTTCCCGAACACCGACAGATAGCTCCGGGCCTGGCGCGTCCGGACTTGGCCGAGCAGAGGGGCGAAAGGGCAAGTGCGAAGCATCGCGGGCCCTAACAGCCTGCGGCCTTGGGCGTCGCGTGGCGGTTGATTGGACGTGGGCGCCTCCGCTTCCCCACGACGCCTTGGTAACCGCACGGATTCGACAAGTCCCTGCATGCAAAGCGGGTCATGATTACCTCCAATCGTGGAGGTCGACGGTTGGCCTTCGTCGGCTATAAGTATGGAACGGCGCGCGCCCTTCCAGCCTATCCCCTCTCGCTTCTCCTTCTTCTTCATGGCTCCACCAAGGAAGTTCTCGGCCGCAGAGAAAGGAAAGGCTCGCCAGGTCGAGTCTACCTCTCCCCCATGGCGCGGTCGAGAGTCGCCCTCATAAACATCATGTGGCCTCCATGGCGGCCCCCATGATCGTGGAGGTGGCTCTCTCTGTGGCGATGGCGGGTAGCCATGGTCGTGGCGTTCTCCAGCCGTGCGACCCCGAGGCCGCGCCTCCATACTGCGGAGGTGCTGCCGGAGTTCATTGTGTGGGCGGTGGAGCCATCCGGCGCCCGGCTTCAGATCCCTCGCTTCCTCCTAGGTGGGCTCCCAGCTGGCACCTTGGGTGGCCTCTGGCTCCAGGCAGATGGCTGCTGCAGCCGGGCATCGTGGGCTTCGCTGGAGGTCTCCACTGCCGGGAGCCTGGCCCTGACCCGCGGGTGGCAGACGTTTGCTCGCGCGCGTGGTCTCCGTCGCCCGTGCTCTCTATACTTCAAGTTCGACGGCGACGCCACCCTCTACATGAGGGTGTTTGGGGAAGATGGTCGCCGTGCAGGGTGCTGCCCTGAAGATGACGACCCTGGCCGGGGACTCAGCCCCAGCGAGGACGGAGAGGGCAGCGCGAGTGCGGTTGGCGGCGGCCGGGACTCCTCAAGCTTCACCAGCTCTTCTTCGGGTAGCGACCCTTCTAGCAGTGGCCGCGGTCAGCCTCCGCGCCGTCGCACCTGCTTGGAGGGCGGCAGCGGGTCTGCCCGCCGTCGTGCCCCAGTGAAGCGTGAGAGGGAGTCCGCCTGAGCTCTGGAGGCGGTTCGAGTCTTCCATGAGGGCCGGCGAGGGACGAGCTTCGCCTGCTTTTGTTCTTTCCTTTCTTTTCTCCTGCGCAAAAAGACAACAATGTGTGGCCCCGTGGGGGCGTGTTTGGGTTAACATCGTCAATCATCATACTGTTTCTGTTACTCTGGTATTGTTCCTTTCTGTTGCATGCCCATTCGCAAGTAGTCTCTAGTCTCAGCCGTGGGGGCGACCGACCCAGGCCCTGTATTCGTTTTGTGGCGCCCGTGAGGCATGGTCTGGAGGGGTGCTCCGGTTGTGGACCTGGGCCGTGAAAACTTGAGCGATAGGGGCAGGAACACTCGCGGGGGCCCCCGGGGCTTCCACCTCGCGAGCCCCCGCGTAAGAGAAATCGGGGAAGGAGAGCGAAAAAGTCGAAGAACCACGGGTCAAAAGGCAGCGATAGTTTCGATAAAACTCCAAATGATAATGAACTAGCCAACTGCAGAAAGCAAATGAAAAAGCCTCGTCCGACACCTAGTCTAGTCTTCGACGTCTTCTCACCAACGCGGAGCTAAGTGCTGCCACTGGGCATGGGAGGGAGCCCGAGGGCCTGAGGCCGGCACCCCTGGGACTCCGGGCCGTGTACAGCCCCAACTCATTATTACGTGAGAGTGTCATGGGCGGCGAGCTTCACAGGCGTTGGCCTTCTTCACAGGCTCCAGGCCTTTCTTCGGGGAAGCGATCTTCACGGGCATTGGCCCTCTTCACAGGCTCCGGGCCTTTTCCAAAACGCGATAGCTTCACAGGCATTGGCCCTCTTCACAGGCTTCGGGCCTTTCTAAAAAGATGAGCTTCACAGGCATTTGCCTTCTTCACAGGCTCTAGGCCTTTTCCAAAAAGATGAGCTTCACAGGTATTTGCCTTCTTCACAGGCTCTGGGCCTTTTCCAAAAAGATGAGCTTCACAGGCATTTGCCTTCTTCACGAGCTCTGGGCCTTTTCCAAAAGATGAGCTTCACGGGCATTTGCCTTCTTCACGAGCTCTGGGCCTTTTCCAAAAGATGAGCTTCACGGGCATTTGCCTTCTTCACGTGCTCTGGGCCTTTTAGGGGTAAAACCTCCGGAGGTCTTTGGATGTTCCATGCGTTACTGCAGTACTCCCTCCTGGGTCTCCAAGTGCATGGGCCGGGCACTGGAAACATGAACAACCATGAGCAGGCCCTCCCACATAGGAGAGAGCTTATGCAGTCCCTCCCCGAGAGGACCCGCCGGAGCATGAGGTCCCCTACCTCGAGAGTTCTGGGGCGGATGTTGCGGCAGTGGTACCGCCGGAGTGCCTGCTGGTATCTTGCCGCTCGCAGCGCAGCTTCTCGACGACGCTCCTCCCCCAGCACGAGGTCCGTACCCCGCATGGCGTCCTGCAGCATCTCGTCGAACGCCAGGACCCGCACGGACCGACGCCTGACCTCGTGAGGGAGGACCGCTTCGGCTCTATAGACTAAGAAGAAGGGGGTCTCCCCAGTCGGCTTGGTCGCGGTTGTGCAGATGGACCACAACACGAACTGAAGCTCATCGTACCAACCTCTGCCGCAGGCCTCCAGTTTCTTCTTGAACGTCCTGGTCTTGAGGCCCCTCAAGACTTCTACGTTGGCCCGCTCGGCCTGGCTGTTGCTCCGGGGGTGCGCCACCGGAGCGTAGCATATCTGCGTTCAAGGTTAGCTGTCGTTTTGAAAAGATTCTTGGTGAACTGCGAACCGTTGTCGGTGATGTTGCGGTTCGGCACCCCAAACCGCTCACGATGCCCTTGATGAACTTGACCGCGAACCGGCGAGGATGGTGAGGGCGGCCTCGACTTCGCCCATTTGGTGAACTTGTCCACCTGGCGGCGTAGAGTAGCGATAGCCCCTGGCGCCCGAGGAAAAGGGCCGGATATCCAGCCCCCAGACCGCAAATGGCCACGTGAGGGTATGGTTTGCGAGACCTCTGCCGGTGATGGATCTGCTTGGCATGGAATTGGCATGCCTCGCAAGCCTTCACAAGTTCGACAAAGCATCATTGGCTTGATAGGCCAATAGAAACCGCTGCGGGCATTTGCCAGCGAGGGTCCGTGGCGGCGAATGATGCCCCAGTCTCCACCGTGTATATCTGCCGAGAGTTCTTTCCCTTGCTCCTGGTGATGCAGCGTGGGACACATCATTGATCGCTTCGGTGAGAGCTCTCCGTCCACGATGCGATGCTGTTGTGGCTTGCCGCGCCACACGCTCTGCTTCCTCCTCCTTCTCCGGCAAGGTCCCTTGCGTTAAGTAGCTCCGGAGCTCTGCGATCCAGCACCCCTCCTGAGGCTCCATCGTCAGGAGCAGGCGTGCTCCTGAGGCCGGGCCACAGGCTGGGGCTCCCGAGGCAGGTGGCTGGGGAAGCTCCACCCGAGGCTGTGCTGCGCTCGACAATGATGGCAGGGCCGAGGGCTTGAAGAGCCGCTCCTCGAAGACGCCCGGCTCCTGGGGAAACCACCTGGAGGCTCGTTTGGTGATGTCGTCGGCCTCTTGATTAGTGTCGCGGGGCACATGCTGTAGCTCCAACCCCCAGAACTGCTTCTCCATTCTGCGGACCTCCGCAAGGTAGGCCTCCATGTGCTCATCTCTTGGCTCGTATACCTTGTTGGAGAAATTGACAAGGAGTTCTTGGTGCCCTTGATAGTAAGCGCTTCACTCCCGAGGCGTGGCGGCCTTGAGCCCGCTCTCTCGCCCCTCGTACTCTGCTATATTGTTGGAGACCTTTTCGCCCTGCTGGAAGCAGAGCTGCACGGCGTAGTACAACTTGTCCTGAGTGGGAGAACGCCCCGTCGAAGTACATGACCCAGCCTTCTGGCGCCTCGCTTCCTGGGGACAGTGATCGGTCCTCGTCGGCCTTGAGGTCTGGTGCCTCCGTCCATTCAGCCACGAAATCTGCTAGCGCGGCACCCTTGATGACCCTGGTCGTACTGAATTCGAGATGAAATGCTTGCAGTTCAAGGTTCCATTCTGCGACCCTTCCGGTCGAGTTAGGGCTCCTGAGCACCCTTTCCAAGGGGTATGCCGAGACAACCTTGATCGGGTGACCCTGGAAGTAGTGCCGCAGACTTCTTGGCCACCAAAGCCTTGAGTAGGAGCTTCTGCAGCATGGGGTACCGTGCCCTCGCATCCCGCAACACCGTGCTGACGAAGTACACCGGGTGCTCGACGAGGCTTGGAGCGTCGGCGCTGGTGGTGCCCTCTGGAGGCTGTGGCGCCTGCTGAGGTGACGGGGCCTCCGGGGGCTGGTTGCCTGGGGGAAGAGCTTCCTCTGTTTCTGGCGCGCTTCCCTGCGGTGGCTGATCCTCCTCAGCCGTGGTTGCGACCTCTGCGAGTCCTTTTTGGTCCCGCCTTGCCTTGACACGTGCAGCAGCCGTGGCCTTGGTCCGATGCTCCTCCCTAACTGCCACCAGAGCCGCGCTGGCTGAGTAAAGAGTGGTGGCGAGATAGAGTACCAAGGGCTCTTGAGGGCGTGGGGCCACCATCACCGGAGGGCTGGTTAAGTATCTCTTGAGATCTTGGAATGCTTTGTCGGCTTCTTGATCCATTCAAGGGCCCTTCTTCTTCATCGGTGAAAGAAAAGCAACGCTCGCTCTCTAACACAGAGATGGGCGCCCAGTGCGATCCACGCCCCTTGAGCTTCTGCATTTCTCTGAGGGTCTTTGGTGGGCTCAGGTCTTCGACTGCCTTGACCTTTTCTGGGTTGGCCTCGATGCCTCGGTGGGACACAAGGAAGCCCAAAAGCTTGCCCGAGGGGACTCCAAACACACACTTCTCCGGGTTGAGCCGCAGGCTCACTGCATTGAGGCTCGCGAAGGTTTCCTCCAGGTCTTGTATTAGGGTCTTGGCCTCGCGAGACTTCACTACGATGTCATCGACGTAAGCCTCCACATTCTTCCCGAGCTGCGGGCCCAAGGTGATGTGCATGAGCCGTTGAAAGGTTGCCCCCGCGTTGCGCAGTCCGAACGGCATGCATGTATAGTAGTACACCCCACACGGGGTCAGGAAGACCGTCTTCTCCATGTCTTGCACCACCATCTTGATCTGGTGATACCCGGAGAAGGCGTCCAAGAAGCATAACAGGTCACACTCAGCGGTGGAATTGACGATCTGATCGATGCGAGGGAGCGGGAACGGATCTTGCGGGCATGCTTTGTTGAGGTTGGTGAAGTCGACACACATGCGTTCCTTCCCTCCCTTCTTTGGCACAACCACGGTGTTGGCCAACCAATATGGGTATCGGACCTCGCGAATAACCCCCGCGGCTTCTAGCTTGCGGGTCTCCTGGATGATGAAGGCTCGCTTTTCGTTAGGCGCCTCCTGCTTATACCTTCACGGGCGCACGTTGGGACACACGTTGAGGTGGTGCTCGATTACACCCCGTGGGATCCCTGCCAATTGATTGGGCTCCCAGGCGAACACCTTCTTGTTTGCATGCAGGAACTTGACCAGGGCTTCCTCCTGCTCGGGCTCGAGGTTGGCGCCTATGGTGAAGGTGGCATTGGTGGAACCGTCCTCGTTGACAGGTACCTGCTTGGTCTCTGCCTTGTCTTGGGTGAACAACTGCTTCTTCTTGGTCGGTGCAGCCCCCTTGGGCTTGGGAGTTTCTGCGTCGGCGGGCGCCTTCGCCCGCCGTCTTGAGGCGTGCTTGAGCACTGCGTGGCATATACGTGTCCCTGGGCACGGTGAGGACTTGATTGCTCCGGGCATCTTCATGAGGTTGTACCCGGGTGAGTCGCGGCCATGAATTTGGCCAATGCTGGATAGCCGAGGATGGCATTGTAGGGGAGGCCGATGGGGGCGATGTCGAAATCGACCAGCTCCGTGCGGAAATTGTCGTAGGTGCCGAAAGTTACCGGGAGTTGGATCTGCCCCAAGGAGCTGGACGACCCGCCTCCGACGCCCAAGAAAGGCCGGCTGGGTTGCAGCCGCTGATGGATTCATGTACCTAGGGTAGGGTCATAGGCCTGACCTAAATGTCCTACCCTAGGGCACTCTTAGAAGAGATCATCTTCCAGTCGACCAAAGAGGAACCCACTCGACTGACTGGAAGGACTCGACCATGGAAGACTCACTCGACCATGAAGATACACTCGACCACCAGAAGGTCAGAAGGCACTCTGCAACGCAACGGCTTGTAATTGAATAGACTTAATGATAGTTAAGGACTTTATGAGGAGTGTTACCAGTAACGCCCCAGGCTTAATGTACTTTAACCTCTCCATTATGTGGGCTGGGGTCCTGGAACTCTATATAAGCCACCCCCCTCCACAGATAGAGGGGTTCGCACTCTTGTAATACCTACACTCATAATCCACTCGACTGCCTCAGGGCTCCGAGACGTAGGGCTTTTACTTCTTCCGAGAAGGGCCTGAACTCGTACATCGCTTGTGTTCACAACCTCTCCATAGCTAGGACCTTGCCTCTCCTTACCTACCCCCACTCTCTTGTCGGACTTAGAACCACGACGGTTTGGCGCCCACCGTGGGGCAGGTGTTTTAGCGATTTGTGGAGGAGTTCTGATGCTTCAGTACCTTCATCATGATGACTGCTGGAGTTTTGGTTGAGGCGCGAGATCCGTCTCGGTGCTCTCACCTTTGTCGCCGACGACTCCGCATGGCTCCAGGAGGCTCCACTTGACATCGGCGCTCCCCCATCCGGCAGGCGGCGCACTTTCGCGCATGTGTTCGCGGCGTTACTGCTGCGGCAACCGTCGACCCGTGTCGGTCGACTCCTCATCGATTGCCTACCCAGTCTCCCACCAGCATAAGCGCTCTGGTGGTCGAGACTCCGGCGGTGGGTGAAGCACGATGGCTCGCCAGACAGCCATCGCCCAAGTCGCGGCCATTGAGCCCGACGAGTCCCTCTGACTGTTCGATCGTCGGTGGCTCCGTAGAAGCGCATCCGAGTGTGATAGCAGTGATCCGGCGGCGGAAATCCTCATGGTCGACGGCCCCATGATCCTCCGGCCGCCCATGGCGGCGGAGCAGCTGGAGGAGGTGACCCCGTACAAGAGCATGAGGAGTACCAGCCCGAGACACTCGACTCTCTGCAGAGAGAAGAGCTTCGCCGCAGGAACATGGATGCCCTGCATACTCCCATCACCGGAGAAACCCCCGAGGCTCGCGCCTTGGAGGAGGCACGTTTGGCCAATGTGGCTGAACGCGCTCGCTTAGAGAATCTTCAGCGAGCACTCGGCGAGCTGTGCAACGAGTCCCGAAGCGGTCGGCGTCGACTCTTCCCACCGACTCGGGTATACCGCCGCGCCGATTCAGAATTTAGCGGTGCAACCCGTATAGCGAGTCCATCCAGCCCGTCGGTCGGAAGTGGGAGAGGCAATGCGATCGAGATTTACTCCGAGCGGCAGGAGACCGAGAACTCAGCCGTGTCGCGATCACGCAGCAAATTCACTGATCGGTCCGTCGCTGCGAATCTTATCGATCGGCTCCACGAGCCCCAGATCGCCTCAGCGGCGAGAAGGGCGCGACAATCGGCGAGCGATCACGGAGACCGATTCGACCGGGATAGCAGGCGTCGAGTGCCCTTTCCCCTCGAGGAAGGGTCATACTCCTCGGCGGCAAGATGACGAGACGTCGATTCGATGGGCGAAGAGTTCGATCGACCCGAGGAACCGAGCTTCGACGCACGCGATCCATTATCGTGCAAGGCTTGGTCGGCCGAGCAGAGCCCACCGAGGCGGACCGAGAGATGCACCCACCAGCGATCGAGTGCATGTCTCGGTCGGAGTGTTTTAGCGAGGCTATCAGAGCCGCGATAATCCCCCAATTTCAGATTGGCAACAGAGTCGACAAGTTCATCGGGGAATCCAAGCACGAAACTTGGCTTGAAGATTACCGAGTGGCTGTTCAGATTGGTGGTGGGAATGATGAGGTGGCCATGAAACACTTGCCCCTCATGTTGGAAGGTTCTGCCAGGGCATGGCTGAATCAGTTACCTCCTAGCAGCATATATACTTGGGAAGATTTGTCCCGAGTGTTCGTCAGGACTTTTGAAGGGACTTGCAAGCGACCGGCTGGTTTGACAGAGCTGCAAGTTTGTGTACAGAAGACCAATGAGACTCTCCGAGAGTACATTCAGAGGTGGATCACTCTGCATCATACTGTGGAAAATGTGTCGGATCATCAGGCAGTTTGCGCCTTCAAAGATGGCGTCAAGAACAAAGAATTGAGTCTGAAGTTTGGTCGAACCGGCGACATGACCTTGAGTCGAATGATGGAGATTGCTACCAAATGCATGTGGCGAGGAAGAGACCGACTCCGAAGCGGCAAATACAAGCCGAGTCGATCGGAGAAGGGAAATTCCAGTCGGAAGCAGAAGCGGAAAGCCGAGCCAGCAGCTCCTGGAGAGGCCCTGGCCGTGACTCAGGGGAAGTTCAAGGGAAAGCCAAAAGGATCCTGGAATCCTAAGAAAGTAAAAGATAAAGAAGGCAATGACGTGATGGATATGCCATGCCATATTCACACAAAGAAAGATGAAGAGGGCAACATCATTTACCCAAAGCACACCACTCGCCAGTGTCGACTCCTGATCCAGCAATTTTAGGGAAAGCAGTCTAAGGACAAGGAGAAGGAGCCAGACAAGGCCGGAGACAAAGAGGACAGTGAGGAAGAATATCCGCATGTCAACTCCACTTTGATGATCTTCGCGGATGTGGAAAGCAAGAGTCCACTGAAAGTCATTAACCGTGAGGTAAACATGGTTGCCCCAGTAAAGCCAAGTTATGTGAAGTGGTCCCAAACACCCATCACATTCGACCAATCTGACCATCCGACTCACGTAGCCACCCCTGGGCAGCAAGCGTTGGTGGTCGATCCAGTTGTCGAAGGCACTCGTCTGACGAAAGTGCTGATGGATGGTGGTAGTGGGCTGAACTTGTTATATGCAGATACATTGAAAGGGATGGGCATTCCGATGTCCCGACTGAGTGCCAGCAATATGAGTTTCCACGGAGTCATACCAGGGAAGAAGGCCAAGTCACTCGGCCAAATAGCTCTGGACGTGGTTTTCGGTGATTCCAAGCACTTTCGCAAGGAAAAGTTGACCTTTGAGGTTGTGGATTTTCAGAGTGCATACCACGCCATTTTGGGGAGGCCAGCCTATGCACGATTCATGGCTCGACCATGTTACGTGTACCTCAAACTGAAAATGCCAGGCCCCAAGGGAGTGATCACTATCACCGGCGATCGGAAAAAGGCAGAAGAGTGCTTTCAGAAGGGCTCGAAGATTGCCGACTCCCAAGTGACAGCGGTCGAATTCGAGGAATACAAGCAAAACGCAGATCCGAGTGATTTGTTGCGATCCAAAAAGCAAGCCACAGAGTCTGCATTTCAGTCGTCTGGTGAGACGAAGCCAATTCATATTCACCCGACCGACCCCAATGCAGCCCCGACCCACATCTCCACGACACTCGACCCGAAATAGGAGGAAGCGCTCATCCAGTTCCTCCGTGAGAACTGGGACATTTTCGCTTGGAAGCGGTGACATGCGGTGTTCCTGAGGCGGCTAAGCATCGCTGCTTGAGTCGACAAGACAATGAAACCGGTCAAAGAACATCTTGGCGGTCCGCCGCCCGGAAGAGAAAAGCTATTGGTGAAGAAGTGGCTCATTTGTTGGCGGCGGATTTATCAAGAGATATACCACTCGAGTGGCTCGCTAATGTCGTCATGGTTCCCAAGAAGGACAACTCACTCCGCATGTGCATTGACTTTAAGCACATCAATCGGGCCTGCCGAAGGATCATTCCTCTCCCGCATAGATCAAATTGTTGACTCGACGCGGGATGTGAAGATTGTCTTTTCTAGATGCATATTCCGGGTATCATCGAGATCCGTCAGTATGGACCCGATGAAATAAAACAGCTTTCATCACTCCATTCGGTGCTTCGCTATATCACCATGCCATTCGGCCTCAAGAATGCGAGCCACATTTATGCGAATGATTGAAGTGTCTTCTCACTCAAATCAGTCGTAATGTGAAGCGTATATGGATGATATCGTCATTAAGTAGCGAAAAGGTTCCGACCTGCTTGCTGACCTCGCGAAACATTTGCCAACCTCGGAAGATGCGATATCAAGCTCAATCCGTCAAAGTGCACATTCGGAGTTCTGGTGGCAAGTTACTCGGTTTTCTCATTTCGAGCGAGGAATCGGCGCTAATCCGAGAAGATCGGCACTATTCTCCGAATGAAGCATACTGTGCGAGTGCACGGCGTCCGAAGCTTATTGGATGCTTGGCGCATTAAGTCGATTCATCTCCGGCTCGGTGAAAAGGCATTGCCTCTTTACCGATCGATGAAGAAGGCGACAAGTTGAGTGGACTCGAAGGCGATGCAGCGTTTGCCGAGCTAAAAGCTCGCTCTCCACCCAGCCGGTGCTTGCTACTCCAATCAGCAAAGAGCCTCTGTTGCTCTATATCGCAGCCACAGGACAAGTCGTCGAGATAAAGGCTTACGGTCGGCGGGAAGAGGAAGGAAAAGCCTTCAAAGTTCAACGCCGGTGTATTATTTGTGCGAAGTCTTGACTCCATCCAAGCAGCGATACCCACATTATCGAAGCTTGTGTATGGCATATACATGACCACGAAGAAGGTTGCTCACTATTTCTCGATCATTCTATCACGATCGTCGCCGACGCTCCTTTATCGAGATTACTGCTGTGAAGACGCAACCGGTCGAGTGGCGAAATGGGCGATTGAACTTCTTCCTTGATATCAAATTTGAGGCAAAAAAGCCATTAAGTCCCAGGCTATAGCGGATTTCCTCGCCGAGTGGATTGAACAACTGAGCCGACTGAAGTTCACTCGGAGCATTGGACCATGTTCTTTGATGGCTCTAAGATCTTTGAATGGTTACAGTCTTTGGGGTAGTTCTGGTTTCCGAGGAGATAAGCTTAGGTATATGCTCGATTCACTTTGATTCCTCCAACAATGAGGCAGATCGAGGCCCTCTTATATGGATTGCGCATGGCCATCTCACTCGGCGTCCGTCGCTTTGATGGTTTATGGCGACTCAGATTTAGTGGTCGACGGTGATGAAGGAGTGGGGCGAAGAAGCCCAAGCTATGATTGGATCTTGCAATGCGATGAGGAAGCTGGAAAAAGAAGTTCGAGGGTTGGAGCTCCATCACATCCTCGATTGAAAAATCAAGCAGCAGATGATCGGCAAAGATAGGTTCCAAAAGAGAAGCCATTCCGAGTGGTGTATTTTTGGAGCATATACACACTCCGTCAGTTAAAGAAGATCCCTTCACAGAGGAAACTCCACAGCCCAAGAGTGCCACAGACCCGACTGAGGTTGAGGTCCCAGCAGTGGTCGACTTGGTCATGGAAGTTTTAGTAATCACTCCAGACTGGACAATTCCATACATCGCATACATTCTGAGAAAAGAGCTCCCAGAAGATGAGGAAGAGGCTCGACAGATCGTCCGTCGATCCAAAGCCTTTACCGTTATCAAAGGGCAGCTGTATAGAGAAAGTCCGACTGGAGTTGGTCAAAAATGCATAACGCCCGAAGAAGGTCGAGTCATTCTCCACGATATCCACTCGGGGACCTGTGGTCACCATGCGTCCTCTCGGACCATTGTAGCCAAAGCATACCGAGCTGGATTTTACTGGCCGAGGGCGAATGAGATGGCGAAAGAAATAGTGGACAAGTGCGAAGGATGTCAATTCTATTCCAATATGTCACACAAGCCTGTGTCAGCTCTGAAGACCATTCCGCTCATCTGGCCGTTCGCAGTATGGGGGTTGGACATGGTCGGTCCCTTGCGAACAGGTCGGAGCGGTTTCACGCATGTACTGGTAGCAGTCGACAAGTTCACCAAGTGGATTGAAGCTAAACCAATCAAGAGTCTTGGCCTTGATCTTCGCTGTTTCCTTCATCGGAGAGCGTTCGAGATATGGGGTCCCGCACGGCATTATCACGGATAATGGGTCGAATTTTGACTTAGAAGAATTCAAGGATTTCTGCAACGCCCAAGGCACACGAGTCGACTACACTTCAGTCGCCCATCCACAGTCGAATGGACAGGCAGAACGAGCCAGCGGATTAATCCTCAAGGGTGCAAGCCCCGTCGATGCGAGATCTCAAGCATGCGGCTGGAGCTTGGGTCGACGAACTCCCTTGATGCTTTGGGGTTTGCGGACCACACCTAATCGGTCGACGGAAGAACTCCATTCTTCTTGGTCTATGGAGCGAAGCAGTCCTACCGGTGATCTCCTTCACAATGCTCCCGAATTGAACTTTACAATGAAGCAGAAGCTGAGCAAGCGCGTCAAGATGCAGTCGACCTCCTAGAAGAGGAAAGGGAGATGGCTCTGATCCGCTCGACCATCTACCAGCAAGACTTGCATCGCCTTTACGCCAGAAATGTGAGAGGTCGAGTCTTCCAGGAAGGGGATCTGGTCCTTCGAGTGGATCAGTAGAAAAAACATAAGCTCGCTCCCTCCTGGGAAGGGCCCTTCATCGTCACAAAGGTTCTCCACAATGGGGCATATCGTCTCTACAACGTCGAACACAATATCGAAGAGCCCCGAGCTTGGAATGCGGATCTGCTCCGCCGGTTTTACACTTAAAGTTTTTCACTCGGATGAGTTGTAACAAAATACTCCTGTAGTTCATGGGCTTCGAAATAATAGTGTCATAATTCCTTCATAATTTTTGTCACTTTTTATTTTTGTCCAGTAAAATTTTCCCCCAGTGGGTGGCTTAGTCGCGAATCTGTTTCGCCTAAGTTCGTACAAATCCTACCGAGTGGTAAGCCAGGCTTCCACTCGGAGGCTTAGCCGCGAATCCGTTTCGCCTAAGTAACCAAAAATCCTACCAAGTGGTAAGCCAGACTTCCACTCGGAGGCTTAGCTGCAGCTCAGTGCTCGCCTAAGTTATTAAAAATCCTACCGAGTGGTAAGCCAGACTTCCACTCGGAGGCTTAGCTGCAGCCAGTGCTCGCCTAAGTTATTAAAAATCCACCGAGTGGTAAGCGGACTTCCACTCGGAGGCTTAGCTGCAGCCAGTGCTCGCCTAAGTTATAAAAATCCCACCGAGTGGTAAGCTAGACTTCCACTCGGAGGCTTAGCTGCAGCCAGTGCTGCGCCTAAGTTGTAAAATCCCACCGAGTGGTAAGCAGACTTCCACTCGGAGGCTTAGCTGCAGCCAGTGCTGCGCCTAAGTTGTAAAAATCCACCGAGTGGTAAGCCGGACTTCCACTCGGAGGCTTAGCTGCACTCAAGTACTCGCCTAAGTACAATGTCGCCGCAAGGAGGGCAGGCGCAGGTCGATTGCGACCCTCTCCTCCAAGCTACACCATAAGTACAATGTCGCGCTCATAAGGAGGACGAGGTGCAGGTCATTGCGACCCTCTCCTCCGAGCTACACCATAAGTATGATGTCGCTGCGCAAGGAAGGCGAGGTGCAGGTCGATTGCGACCCTCTCCTCCGAGCCGTCACAAAATACAGAAATCCTACCAAGTGAAGAGCAAACCTCTCACTCGGGGCTTAGCTGCAGCCAGTGCTCGCCTAAGGTATAAGAAATCCTACCGAGTGAAGAGCAGACCTCTCACTCGGAGGCTTAGCTGCAGCCAGTGCTGCGCCTAAGGTATAAGAAATCCTACCGAGTGAAGAGCAGACCTCTCACTGGGGCTTAGCTGCAGCCAGTGCTCGCCTAAGGTATAAGAAATCCTACCGAGTGAAGAGCAAACCTCTCACTCGGGGCTTAGCTGCAGCCTAGTGCTGCGCCTAAGATATAAGAAATCCTACCGAGTGAAGAGCAAACCTCTCACTCGGGGGCTTAGCTGCAGCCCAGTGCTCGCCTAAGGAATAAGTCGACTGCGGTAGGCACCTTGCTGTGGACCTGCAAAAGGCAGTTCGAGCCAAAAGCAATCATATCCAAACATCCAATCCAAATTTAGGTCGATACCTAAAGGAACCGAGAGTGCTCAGGCACTAGGCCTGTTAAGGTTTTATCGGTTACAATTCCACTCGGCATACCGAGGCAAATTTAAAGTTTAAGACTCAAGGAAAGTTTTTTACCCCTCCTGTGGAGGGCTGGAAGGAGCAACGAACTCGTCGAGATCAATCCCATCTGCGATCCGTGTAGCAGCAGCGATGAAAGTCTCCATGAAGGACTTGAAGTCGTGTTTCTTGGTGTTGGCCACTCGGAGAGCCGCCAGCTTATCTTCTCGCGCATCCTTACAATGGACTCGCGGCCGAGCCGCGTGGCGACGTCTGCGCCACACCGAGCGAAGACTTCTTCCACTCCTGCACTTTCGGTCGGGGCGGCGTTCATCGAGCCATCAACGACTCGAGGTCATTTTGGAGTGTCGCCCGGGCCGGCGTCGAGTCGATGCGGGCGTAGCAACCTTCAGCCTTGCGAGGTAATCCACGACAGCGGCAACATGGGACTCGGTCGGAAGACATTCATGGCAACTTCATCATTCACCGGAGAATTGCGAGGTCAAGGTTCGCTCTCAACCGACTGGTTTCTTCTTCAAAGTTGCGCGAGAACTCTGCAAAGACAAAATCCCGAATCAAGAAAATCGTCGAATCACGAACATAACAGTTGGAAGAATTAGTCGAGTGTAAAGACTACCTTGAGCATAAGGAACAATTTTTAGCAAGACCACCCAGAAGCCTTCGGGTCATTCTTCTTCGGTCAACTGGTTGATCTTCTTAGTCGAGTGGTCTTGTCGACTTTCGGTCGGTCGACATGCTTGGTGGCAATGGCGAGCAGCCTTGATTGGTGTTGTCTGTTAGAGCTTGGTGGTGAGGCTAGCTTTTGGTCGGCAAGCTTGATCTTCTCAGACAGCTCAAGCTCCTTCTTCCTCTGGGCCTCCTTCACCTTGCCTGTAAAGTACAGCAAAGTCAGGTTTGAAGCAAATGAGGGGAGAAAGGAGTCGTCAAAGTCTCACCAAACATACCTTTGGTCTCCTCCTTTGCCTTCGTCAGATTCTCCTGCACTAGCTTCAAGTCCAACTCAAGTTGAATATGCTTCTGCTCCAGTTCAGTATAGCGCGCCGCAAGATCACAGGATTTCTACGAAGAATCAATCGACAAAATGTCAAAGATGATTCACTTCCGAGTGAATAGAGAAAAATGACACGCAAGCATTCGACCGTAGTCTCGGGGACTACACCCAGTGGGTGCACTCAGCGTGCCCCCACTGGTCTTATTCAAGACAGAGTCGACCAGTCGACCAAAAAAAGAAAAGAAAAGAAAGAGACGACCAGTCGACCAAAGCTTCTTGATGTAATCAAGCGCGGCGATCGACCACGATCTCGGGGACTACACCGGTGGGTACACTCGGCGTGCCCCCCGGTTTTCGAAACCCATTCCTTTCAATCGGGTGATGATCAATATTTACTTATAAAGCCTAAGACCGATCGCCCGGCGATCGACCTTAGCCTTGGGGACTACACCCAGCAGGTGCACTCAGCGTGCCCCCGCTAACACGGAGTTTTTATCAACACACCTAGTGGGTGACTGCTATGGATTCCAGAAAGAAAAGTTTTGATAGCATATCCTAACAGAACAGGCGGTAGTCGACTGACCTGAACGTTGCTTTGAAGGGCAGAGCTGGCATCGTAAGCCGCTTGGCTCGCATCCCGGATGATCTTCACCTGCTCCATCATGATCTCTGCTTGGCGTATCGCCTCCTTAGCAGCACTAGCTTGGTCCTCCGGGACGTGGTGCGTGGTGAAGAGCGAAGTCTGCCCAGCACTCGACGAAGTGGGTCGAGCACTCGTCAACGGCACCGCGAAGGACACGGTATGTCGAGTGCTGGCCTCCCCTCCCATCGCAACAGTCTCGGGCGCCGTCACATCTTGGGTTGCTTTGCCAGTAGACGCCTTCCTGCTCCTCCTGTGCCTCAATGGTTCATCATCCTCATCATCGTCATCGGGAAGTGTGATAATGTCATTGGTTGGAGCTTCAGAAAAGAGTCAAAGTTAGAAACTATGAGACAGTCGACTAAGAACAAGAGTTAAGGACACAGTACCAGGATTTGAGGTCGCCGCATCCTCCATCTAATGGTCTTCGGCCTTGCCTGAAGTTTCGGAAGTCGCAGCACTGAAGTTTCAAAGAATCAGTCGACTGATTCAAGTATCAACCAGAGACAAAACTTGTATAGAACAGGAAGACTTAAGTGATATGTTTACCCTGAGATGGTGGGGATGAACACCTTCATTTTTGGCAGAGGCTTGGTTGGCTTCGACGGAGCTACCTTCGACTGCTTCGGCGCCTTCTCAGTCGGCACTGGAGAAGCGGTCCGAGGGCGTTTGGTCGACTGCGAGGCAGTCGCAACCCCCTTTCCGCGTTCAGTCGCAGGGTCATGAACGAGTTTTGACCGCCTTTCCGAGCGCGGTGGAGCAACCTCCTCTTCTTCCTCCTCTTCTGCTTCGTCATCATCGTCATCGTCGTCATCGACGTCGTCATCTTCAGCAGCGTCTGAGTCCCACTCATCCTGGCTCTCGCCTCCGCTGGCTTCCCCCTCCTCAGTCGGAGCCTGAGCTCCATTGGGCATGGAATACAGCTCGGTAAGGGCACGGAAACATCAAGCGAGCTCAATCGACCAAATTACAGAAACACATTCGACAGACATACAATGGCAAGCAGAGCAAATGTACCTTGTCTGGAACGCTATTATGGTCAAGTGGAGAAATCCTCCGGGATCCACGAGGGTTGTCCTTGTTCGCAGTGATCGCGGCCATCCATCTTTCCACTACGGCGTCGTCGACTACCTCCGGGTGAACACGAGTCTCATCTTCGGTTCTGCAGTACAGCCACATGCAGTGGCTCCAGAACTGAAGAGGCTGGATTCGCCTCCGAAGAAAAACCTCCAAGAGATCCATGCCAGTCACACCGTCCCGAACCAGCTGTACTACGCGATCCATCAACATCTTCACATCAGCTCTCTCCTCTGGAATCACCTTCAGGGAGGAGGGTCTGTTCACTCGACTCATGGTGAATGGAGGAAGACCACCGATCGGCCCGGCGTCGACTCATTCAGGCAGTAGAACCAGGTCGACTGCCAGCCCCTGACCGACTCGGGAAAAGACATAGCTGGGAAAGTGCTCTTGTTCCTCACTTGGATTCCTAGGCCCCCGCACATCTGAACTACTTGGGTCTTTTCATCCCCGGGACTTGCTTTCTTCACAGTCTGAGAGCGACATGTGAAGATATGCTTGAACAAACCCCAGTGCGGTCGACAGCCCAGGAAGTTTTCGCACATAGACACAAATGCAGCAAGATACGCGATGGAGTTTGGGGTAAAATGGTGGAGCTGGGCTCCAAAGAAATTCAGAAAACCACGAAAGAAAACACTCGGCGGCAGCGAAAATCCTCGATCGACATGGGTGGCCAAGAGCACACACTCACCCTCCTCCGGCTGAGGCTGCCACTCTTTGCCAGGAAGCCTCGCGGCGCCGTGGGGGATCAGCCCGTCGTTGGCCATATCGAGGAGATCCTTCTCCCTGATGGTCGACTGGATCCAATCTCCCTGGACCCAGCCCTTCGGCAAGCGGGATCTCGACGAAGAACCGCTGCGGCTGGTGGATCTCCCCTTCGCCTTCTCGGCCGCCGACGCCTTCTCCGCCGCCGACGCCTTCTTCAAGGCGCTCAAGACCGCCGTCTTCTCTTTGCCCATGGCGCCGGCGGAGGCGCGAGAGGAAATAGCGAGGGCGGCAGCGATTCGCGATGGGCGGAGACGAAGAGAGCAGAGGAGGAAGAGCGGGTATCGTGCGTAAACCCTCACGAGTTGCATTTATAACATCCTTCCGAGTGGATGACATGTGGACTGAGCAATCAATCATATCCGAAACAGTTGCCTTTGCACGATACGTGGCGGAAAAAGCGGCGCGGAGATCGGCGTTCTGTCATGTCCCATCCGAAGCGCCAGATCCGTTTTCGCCAAGCGCTTCCCCAAATTTCGTATCCCGCAGAATCCGCAAGCAGCGGATCGACTTGCCAAGTGCGAAATTTCTTACGATCCGTCGTTCGGGAACAGCGAAGCATAAAAGATCACTCGACTAGAGAACAAGAATGGATCGAGTCGACTGAAGAAAAGTTGCTTGTTATCAACAAAGAAGATCCTGATCCAGAACAACTCATAGCCAGTATGCAAAAGACAATCGGAAACAGCGTCAACTCCGTCCTCACTCAAGCCTCAATCCATTCGGGGGCTAATGATGGATTCATGTACCTAGGGTAGGGTCATAGGCCTGACCTAAACGTCCTACCCTAGGGCACTCTTAGAAGAGATCATCTTCCAGTCGAGCAAAGAGGAACCCACTCGACTGACTGGAAGGACTCGACCATGGAAGACTCACTCGACCATGAAGATACACTCGACCACCAGAAGGTCAGAAGGCACTCTGCAACGCAACGGCTTGTAATTGAATAGACTTAATGATAGTTAAGGCACTTTATGAGGCGTTACGAGAACGCCCTGTGCTTAATGTACTTTAACCTCTCCATTATGTGGGCTGGTGGGGTCTGGCACACTCTATATAAGCCACCCCTCCACAGATAGAGGGTTCGCACTCTTGTAATACCTACACTCATAATCCACTCGACCGCCTCGGGGCTCCGAGGCGAGGGCTTTACTTCTTCCGAGAAGGGCTGAACTCGTACATCGCTTGTGTTCACAACCTCTCCATAGCTAGGACCTTGCCTCTCCTTACCTACCCCCCACTCTACTGTCAGACTTAGAACCACGACAGCTGCTCCCGGGGTATGCAGAGGAGGTTGAAGGCCTCAACTGAGAGCACGCCGAGGCCCGCGCCACCATCGACGAGGGTCCTGGTGATGGCCACCTGGCAGATGGTGGGCATGCAGAGCATGGGAAGCATGCCCGAGCAGGCCGAGTTGGTGGGGTGGTCCTCAGAGCTGAAGGTCAGCTTAGCCGATGGCTCCGACCGGCCCCGGGGAGCCCCCTGCCGCATGGAGGCGGTGCCGACCCGGCGGACGAATGGCTTGACGTGGTGGCTGGAGGGCGGCGCCTGCGAGCCGCCCAGGAGAGCCGCGACGGCCGAGGGACCCAGCGCGACGTGGTGGGTGAGGAAGAGGCCGCGTGGCTCTTCCCGAGAGGACGCGGGGAAATGCTGGGATGACGCTTGCTGCCCGTTCCCCGCCGGGTCGGTGGCGGCGTTGACGGCAGGTGACGGGGAACAACGAGGGCGACCGCCAACGGGAGTCGTCTGGGCGACGTGGGAAGAGAGGGCGGCTCGGCGCTCGGCGCGAGCCCAACGAGCGTCAGACATGGATGCGATGGTCGGAGAAGAACGAGACGACAGAAGGCAAATTCCGGCGCACCCCTACCTGGCGCACCAAATGTCGGATTTCAGGTTCCAGCAGACCCTTGAGGTTCGAAAACTGGGGTGCGCGCGGAGATTTAACCCTATACCGGCTTGCTCCTCGCCGAATTGCTAGGATCTAAAACTACCAAATAGAACAACACAAGAGACACAAGATTTATACTGGTTCAGGCCACCATCATGGTGTAATGCCCTACTCCAGTGTGTGGTGTGGTGGATTGCCTCTTGGGCTGATGATGAACAATACAAGGAAGAATAGCCTCGCGAGGGTCTGATCTTGGCTGGTGCTACTTGGTTCTGGCTCTTGGATTCTCGATGCCTCTACCCTGGGGGTGGCTAGCCCTATTTATAGGCAAAGGCCCTGGGCCTCTTCCCAAATATTGAGCGGGAAGGGCGCCAACAATTGGCCATTTTGAAGGGGAACAGCGGGTACACTTATCCTGACTAAAGTTTGTCCTCGCCTGTCAAAGGCTCTGGTGGTGACGCCTGCTTGGGCTCCACAATTACTTCTTCCCTACCGTTGGGCTGGTCTTGGTCTCGTTGCACCGAAATGGATGCCTTTGCTTGATGCTCTCGCCTGCGCTTGCCCCCTTTGCACCAAAGAGGAAAGGAGGACACTGCGCGGGCTGGCGCCCAATTGGCTCCCTTGGTCGTCATGGCTTGCGTCATGGGCACCTCGCGAGGTACCCCGCCTTGAACTCTCCGCCTCCTCGCGAGCCCTCCTGATGAGGCCATGCCTGAGGAAGCTCCTTGTCGTCCGCCCCGCGAGGCTTGGCCCCTCGCAAGGGTCTTGATCTTGTGTTGATGAAGGTGGGCTGTTCTGGGCCTCCTTTGAGCCACGCCGCAGGCCACAGGCAGGCAAGTCTGGGGACCCCCGTTCCCAGAATTCCGACAGGCACACCCCCTACCTTGTGAGCACCCCGGAGGTCCACCGACGTACCCCCTGCACCTATATATACCTATGTACCCTAAAACTTCCAGAACAGAAGATAGATCGGGAGTTCCGCCGCTGCAAGCCTCTGTAGCCACCAAAAACCTCTCGGGAGCCCATTCCGGCACCCTGCCGGAGGGGGATCCCATCACCGGTGGCCATCTTCATCATCCCGGGGCTATCCATGACGAGGAGGGAGTAGTTCACCCTCGGGGCTGAGGGTATGTACCAGTAGCTATGTGTTTGATCTCTCTCTCTCTCTCATGTTCTCTCTCGTGTTCCTCTATGGCACGATCTTGATGTATCCCAAGCTTTTCTATTGTAGTTGTATCTTATGATGTTTCTCCCCCTCTACTCTCTTGTGATGAATTGAGTTTCCCCTTTGAAGTTATCTTATTGGATTGAGTCTTTATGAGAACACTTGATGTATGTCTTGCCATGATTATCTGTGGTGACAATGGGATATCATGTGCCGCTTGATGTATGTTTTGGTGATAACTTGTGGGTTTCGTGACATTGGGAACCTATGCATAGGGGTTGGCACACGTTCTTGACTCTTCGGTAGAAACTTTGGGGCACTCTTTGAAGTACTTTGTGTTGGTTGGATGAATCTGAGATTGTGTGATGCATATCGTATAATCATGCCCACGGATACTTGAGGTGACAATGGAGTATCTAGGTGACATTAGGGTTTTGGTTGATTTGTGTCTTAAGGTGTTATTCTAGTATGAACTCTATGATGGATCGAGTGGAAAGAATAGCTTTATGTTAATTTACTATGAACTCTTGAATAGATAGAACAGAAAGGATAACTTTGAGGTGGTTTCGTACCCTACCATAATCTCTACGTTTGTTCTCCGCTATTAGTGGCTTCGGAGTGACTCTTTGTTGCATGTTGAGGGCTTGTTATATTATCTATCTAGGTTATTATTGTTGAGAGAACTTGCACTAGTGAAAGTATGAACCCTAGGCCTTGTTTCCTATCGTTGCAATACCATTTACGCTCACGTTTATCACTTGTTACCTTGCTGTTTTTATTATTTCAGATTACAAAAACCTATATCTACTATCTATTTTGCACTTGTATCACCATCTCTTCGCCGAACTAGTGCACCTATACAATTTACCATTGTATTGGGTGTGTTGGGGACACAAGAGACTCTTTGTTATTTGGTTGTAGGGTTGTTTGAGAGAGACCATCTTCATCCTACGCCTCCTACGGATTGATAAACCTTAGGTCATCCACTTGAGGGAAATTTGCTACTGTCCTACAAACCTGTGCACTTGCAGGCCCAACAACGTCTACAGGAAGAAGGCTGTGTAGTAGACATCAAGCTCTTTTCTGGCGCCATTGCCGGGGAGGCAAAGGTAAATGGCACTCACTCACACCCCGTCAACTAAGCTCTTTTCTGGCGCCATTGCCGGGGAGGTGAGTTCTTGAAGGTATATCTTTAGATCTTGCAATCGAACCTTTTTGTTTCTTGTTTTATCACTAGTTTAGTTTATAAAAGAAAACTGCAAAAAAATGGAGTTAAGTTTGTCTCATACGCTTCACCTTTTTAATATCTTTCGTGAGTATGATGGAATGGATAATTGTGCTCAAGTGCTAGAAGAAGAAATCTCTAAATTGTTTGGCACTAAATCTTTGAATGATGAGCATGATTGCAATGTTGTTAGTACAAATTCTTTGAATATCCATGATGCTAATGATGATTGCACTAGTTATGATGAAAATATCTCTTATGAGCATGTCAACTTTTGTGGAGTGCATGTTTGCATGAACACACCAAATAGAGAAGATATTTATTGCAAGAGGCATAAGCACTTAGAAACTAAATTGTTGCAAGAAAGGCTAGATGTTTGTGCTGAAAATTTAAATTTTCTTGGCCGTACTTCTGGACTTTGCAATGAAAGTGGTCATTTAGCTATCCGATGCAAATTGTTTCATGATCTAATCATGTCCAAAAATTGTGATGAGTTGATTTCCCTTGCACATTATAATGAGCTTATCTTGCTTATGGGTTGCGAAGAAATGAAACGTTTAACTAATTATCTTCCAGAATTTGCCCGTTACAAACTTCTTGGCTTTGATCTAGAGGAAATTTATATGTATTGTGTAGTGAATTGCATTGAAAATCCTTATATTTCCAATTACATAAAGAAAACAAAACAAATAGAAGATGAAGAGAATGCTAACGAAAGGGAAGAGACTTCCCAATATCCTCCTATTATTTCTTATGATGAATCAGGTAAAGAGGAGGAGTCTTCTATCCAAACAATCTCATCAATAAGGAGCTCAAAGAGGAAGGTTGAACCCACACATAATGTGAAGAAGAAAAAGAAAAGAAGGAGCAACAAAGGTAGAAAGGTATCCCTCCCAAATGATGTTGCTCCTATTACTCATTGTGATGATGATAATTGCTATACTATTGGTGCTATCAATATTTTTAATGATGAGAGTGATTATGCTTATGATATGAAAAGGCCCAAGCTTGGGGAAGCTATGTTTGATGAGGATGACATATTTGAGAATATATTTGCTGCAATTAATGTTTGTCCCAAGCTTGGGGATGCTATGTGTTGACACACGAACACGTCACGTGTACCCTCGACGCCGGGGGTGATGCACCGCAGCTCACGTCGAAGGAGACCCGACCGACAAGTAGCGATCGCAAGGCGATCGGTGGCTGCTTTTGCAGACCCGAAACCCCGCGCATCCGGTAGGGACCCCGTCAGGGATTGCGGTGTCTATGGGCTGCCCTAGGTCGATTCGCTCGCCCCTAGAGCCTCGGGATTCGCAGCTCTCAAACACGAAGAACAGCGAAGAACGAGAGAGAAAAACGGTGGAGAGATAAAAAGTAGACAGGAAAAAGTAGTATATTGATTTGTTCGATTGTGTGTTGTTCAATCGGCCGTCACCCCCAACATATATAAGAGGCGGCTGGACTTCCCGTACAAGTAAAGGATTCATCTAGGCTTTCCTTACAAGAAAAATTACATCAATTCGCGTCCTAGAGTCCTAGTTCTATTCCAACTCGGATCCATCTGAATCTGGCCCAACTTCTGTCTTCCTCCTTGTGCAGGCCGCCGAGCCTCCATATGACCTCCGATCAAGATGGCCCAAATATCAAACTTGTGCGCCTCGACGATACGAACAACTCTCATGTTGATCACTTTTTCAAATAAGGCCATCTTGAATACTTTTCGAGGTCATCTTTACCTTCCAGTCGGACTCGGTTTTGCGGTAGACTGAATTATCCGAGTCTTGTAGTGAATTTGCAGGCCATATACTATCTCTGATGACGATGACTCCAAAAGCAAAGTTTACCGTCTTGACGATACGCACAACTTCTGTATTGAACGCTTCTTCATCTGAGATCATCTTGATAAACTTTTGGGCACATGTCCAGTTTCACTCGGATTTGAGCTCATCCACTCGGATTTTAGAGTCTTTCACTCGGATGGTCCGACTGGACTTTTTCACTCGGATGAATATATTTTCACTCGGAAGACAATCTTTCACTCGGATGATGACCACATTTTCAGTCGGAAGACAATCGATCGGTAGGTTTTCACTCGACCTTTTACTCGATCGGTAAGTTTTCACTCGACCTTTTACTCGATCGGTAGGTTTTCACTCGACCTTTTACTCGATCGGTAGGTTTTCACTCGACCTTTTACTCGATCGGTAGGTTTTCACTCGACCTTTTACTCGATCGGTAGGTTTTCACTCGACCTTTTACTCGATCAGTAGGTTTTCACTCGACCTTGGACTCGATCGGTAGGTTTTCACTCGACCGGTGAGTTTTCACTCGGATGGTAAGCTTTCACTCGACCAAAAACATAGCCTGATCTTGATTTGTCTCCCCAAGTCTCATACGACCTCGGATTGAGACGAATTATATATGAAAATCGATGGGCTCGACGAGACGAAACTTTTTCGTGTTGAAGGTTTTTCGGTTCAAGGACTTCTTAAGGGCCTAATTGCTCGTGCGACCCATCAGACATGGCGTCTGGTACTTTGCGCCAGATTTCCACTCAGCTTCGGCCTGCAGTGTATTGCCTCTAACTTTTGTATATGGACTCGGATTGAGATGATTTATATATCAAAATCGATCGCCTCGACGAGACGAAGACAATTCCTTTAGAGTACTCCTTCATCCGAGGTCGTCTTGAAGGCATGGTCGGCCGAAAACCACTCGGAATGTTGAATTTTGTCACTCGGAGTACAACTTCGGTCACCGAGATAAGGTCGAATGGTGATAAGTTAAACATCAAAGTTATTCCACTCGGCGACCTGAAACTTTGCATGCCGAAAACTCTTTTACTTGAGGCCATCTTACTTGCCTTTTGTACCTTGCCAAAATCCGATGTCAACACATGCCCCCCTGTTTTTCGGCAAAGCTTGCATGCCGAAAAATAATATGCACGGTGTTTGTTCTAAGGACGATGTCAACACTCCATCGGCCATTTATTTTCCTCAGGGCGATAATTATGTATCGGCCATGTTTGTGCTAAGGGCGATAATTGCATATCGCCATTGCCTACTCGGGCTTCCGCCACACACTCGGGTGGTACTTCTTCAAATATTTTCCGTTGAGAGCTCGAGGTAACAATGCCCTTGTATTGATTCCACCAAATATGAATTTCAGGAACAACCCTTGTAATCCTAAAAGGACCTTCCCAACTTGGAGACCACTTCCGAATTTTCTATCTCTTGAACCAATCGGCAGAATCACTTTCCAAACGAGATCACCAACTTGAAAATTCTTCAACTTGACCTTCTTATTGTAAGCTCTTGCTACCCTCAACTTATCTCTCTCTATGGACTCCAAAGCAACCAAACGTTTATCGGCAACCTCATCAATATTGTGCATCATTAAGTTATAAAAGTCTACTGCCGATAAATCATTTTGTTTGGCTATTCTCAAAGCATTCAAATTTACCTCCACCGTAAAACAGCCTCCGACCATATACTAGCTCATATGGAGTCACCTTCGTAGCACCATGCCTTGAAATTCTGTGTGCCCATAAAGCTTCGCACAACAACTCATGCCATCTCCTCGGATTATCCTCAATCTTCTTCTTGATGAGCTTGATTAGAATTTTATTGCTAGACTCAGCTTGTCCATTAGCTTGGGCATAATATGGAGAGGAATTGAGCAACTTTATATTATAAGATTCGCAAACTCTCGACTTGGTGTGACATAAAAGATGAACCTTGATCTGTAGTTAACGTTTGAGGAATACCGAATCTATGAATAATGTGTTCGGTTATGAATCGAATTACCTCCGTATGTGTCATGTTCTTGAGAGGTACTGCTTCAGACCATTTAGTGAAATAATCAGTTGCCACCAATATGAACCGATGCCCTTTTGAGGAAGACGGGTGGATTTGTCCAATTAAATCTAAACCCCAACCTCTGAAAGGCCACGGTTTGATAATAAGATGTAACATAGCAGCAGGAGCCAATTGAATGTCACCAAACTTTTGACAAGCTTCACACCCTTTATAATATTTGAAGCAATCATTAATCATAGTCGGCCAATAAAACCCAGCACGTCGCAATAACCATTTCATCTTGGGAGCCGACTGGTGAGTGCCACAAATACCTTCATGTACTTCCCCCATAGCAACTCTGGCCTGGCCCTCATCCAAACACTTTAGAAGAACATCATCGATTGCTCGCGATAAAGACCATCATCTCTCATTGTATACTTGAAAGCCATCGCCGAACAGCCCTGTCCACCCTTTCACTCGGATTGCACAAGTAATCAACAATGGGCTTTCTCCAATGGAATTATCACCGCACTAGATTTTTGTTAATGGCCGAATCAGTGGGTTCAGGTTCGGCCTCTCCCATATTGGCAAGACAAGACATCGGTCTTTGAGAGATATGAAACATGCCATGATCAACATGATATCCAGATGCTTGCTGTGCCAACTCATTTGCTTTCCAATTGTCATGTCTAGATATATGTGCAATGCTAAAACAATCCAAAGTAGAAATTATATCTAGACATCTATCAAGATAAACATTAAGTGATTCGTCCAAACATTGAAAGACTTTGGATATTTGCTGCACCACTAGTAACGAATCACCGTAAGCCTCAATATGTGTAACACCTATAGCAAGTAACATCTCTAGACCGAATAACAATGCTTCATATTCGGCTTGATTGTTTGTGCAAAAATATTCTAAGCGGCATGAGGCTTCAAAAACAGCACCATGAGGAGATATATAAACAATACCAACACCTTGGCCATTGCTACAAACTGAACCATCAAAGTACAATCTCCATGGCACTAATGAAACAAGGTTCATATCAACATCATGCTTGTCATTAATCCGATGTTCAACAATGAAATTAGCAACAATTTGGCCTTTCATGGATTTTAGAGATTCATAAGCCAAATCATACTCAATCAAAGCATAAGCCCACTTGCCAATTCTACCACTAAGAATTGGCCTATGCAACATGTGCTTAATGACATCGGTTTGACAAGCTACTACACAAGCACTCGGCACTAGGTAATGTCTCAATTTTGTGCAAGCGTAATATAAGCATAGACATAGTTTTTCAATAAATGTATACCTTGTCTCGGCGTCCAATAAACGTCTGCTCAAATATGTAATGGCATGCTCTTTTCCTTCGGTATCTTGAGTCAAAACAGCACCAATAACACCTTCCTCTGCTGCGATATAAAGTTTAAAAGGCTCTCTATGCTTGGGTGCTTTCATCACCGGAGGAGTGCACAAATAATTCTTGATCATATCAAAGGCTTCTTGCTGTTTTGCCCCCCAAGTGAAATCAACATCATTCTTTAACCGAAGGATAGGAGTAAATGCATCAACTTTCCCTGACAGATTAGCTATGAACCTTCTCAAATAATTGACCTTGCCAAGGAACTTTTGCATATCCCTCTTGCATGTTGGAGCCTCCACTTTCTGTATGGCCTCTATCTTTTTGGGATCAATTTCGATGCCATCTTCATGAATAATGAAACCCAAAAATTTGCCAGCTGACACGCCGAATGCACACTTCAAAGGATTCATCTTCATCCATACTTTTCATTCTCTCAAAGCTAAACGCAAATCGCCAAGTGAGATTCAAAAGCATCCGATTTGACAACAATATCATCAATATAAACTTCAAGTATGACACCGAGTAAATCATGAAAATCAAATTCATAGCCCTCGATATGTGGCCCCAAAGATTTTCAATCCGAATGTCATCACCGCCCACTCGAATAAACCAAGGAAACCGGGACATCGGAAAGCTGTTTTGTACATGTCCTCTTCGCCATAAAATTTGATTGTATCCGCATTACCATCTAGAAAGCTAATAACCTTATGTCCGAAGCATCATTAATAAGCATATCGGCTATTGGCATGGGATACTCATCTTTGGGTGTAGCCCTATTCACATCTCTCAAGTCAATGCACACCCTCAACTTGCCGGATCCTTCTTCTCCTTTGGGACAATGTTAGAAATCCACTCGGCATACCGCAAGGTCGAATGAATTTAGCTTCAAGCGGTCTACCGATCTCTTCCTTGATCCGGTCATATGTTTTCGGATTAAACTTTCGGCCGACTATTTATAAGGTCTAAAACCGCCTTTATAGGCAACCGATGCTCCACTAGCTCTCGGCTCAACCTCGCATCTCATGATATTCCCATGCAAAGCAACAAACATATTCTTTCAATAGCTCGATTAATTTAGCTTTACAATCGGCTTTCAGATTTTTGTTTATAAATGTCGGTCGATCGGTGATCCGTCTCCGATATCTACCTCTTCTAACGGATCGGCCGATGTAAAACCTTGTCCAAGTTTATCCATGTCATCCAACTCCTCAATAGACTCATACATATCGTTCTCGCTGGACCGATATTTTGCAAGACGTTTTGTAACCACTCGAATTAGGATCCATTTAAACATATCATACCTTGGAGCCGATTGCATTGATCGGCTTTAAAGACACGGGCACAAAACCATTCTTGGTCGTGACCGAGAAAATCAAACTCGACAAATCACGCCCGTCAAGCAAGTAGCATTGGGATGTTGCCAATCCACCGATGCATCGGCCAAAGCAACACAGGCCGAGTTATCCGCATGAATGACTTCCACTTCATCATCAACCAACTGAATCAAAAACTGGTGCATAGTGGATGGCACACACTGGTTCGCATGAACCCAATCACGGCCTAGTATAACATTGTAGTTACCTTACACCTCAGCGACAAAGAATGCAGTAGCCAAAGTTTTGCTTCCGACTGTAAGCTCCACATACATTACACCTTTGGCTTCAGTTTTCTCTTTGCCTTCAAACCCGTTGAGCACCATATTGGTCTTGATCAATTCTTCATCAGGCAAACCCAATTTCTTGAAGACCGAATAGGGCATAAGATTTACCACAGCGCCACCATCAACAAGCATCCGAGTGAGCGGCGACCCATTGATATGACCTCTGAGATATAATGGTTTCAGATGCCTTACTGGTTCTTTTGGCTTCTCGAATATTGCATTTTTAGGGCCAAAATCCAGCTGAGCCACCTCCCCTTCCTCATCTACAGCACGAAACTCAGCGGGTAAGTAATACACCATATTGATATCCATACCTTCGTGAACCGGCGTAGACTCATAGTCCAACATATCAACCTCTTCTTCAAGTGGATCGACCGATTCTGAAATCTGTCCGAGTGAAGGAGAGGTAAGAAGTGCCACAGACGATGTAATAGCTGCCGCATCGTCCTCTTTGGGTGGTGTAGGCACTTCTGTGATAGATGTAGAAGCTGATGTATCTTGTATTTGCTTTGGTCTCCACACTTGTTTTGCTGGAACCATGGGCCGAGTGTCATTGAACAACTTATCCCTTTGCTTCTCGGCCTCCTGCTCCGCCATCTCTTGACTCCTTAACCTCTGTAGTTTCCTCTTCTGTGTCTTTGTTAAACCTGGAGGACACCACTTTGGTCGAGTGTATTTAGCATCTCTCACCTTTACTTGGCTGGTGCTTGCTTCATGGTCATCAGCCGAGTGCTTTGGCGCGATAGAAAGTATCGGCTCAGTTGAGTGATTATGCACAGTCGGCTGCTGTATGGGGAATGTTTTGGTGCCCAAGATAAGTGAGTCGACATCCATTTTCTCCTTGCCTTTGCCCAACTCAACTGCTGCAACACTTGGTGACTTAACACGCCATTCCTTTCGATTTTCCAGATGCATGAAATTTCCACTCGGGCGCACCTTTTTACTTGGATGGAATCCACTCGGATTGATGTCACTCGGATGGTATCCACTCGGATGGAACTCAGTCGGATGGAATCTACCCATCCACATTTTTTCACCCAGATAGCTTCCACCTGGGTGCATTCTTACACTCGGATAATTTCCATCCGGTCGCATATTTTGACCAGCCGACTGATAGTCACCAATGTTGAGTCGGCCATTATATGAGTAACCAAGTCGATCCCACACAGATGGCCTCTGCTCTTCTGAAAACTGCGCCCTTGGTCCAATCGGTTTTGTATACCGACTGAACATATCAACTGATGGTGACCTTGGTCGTTTCAGATGAGTCGGTCGATTGAAACTAGGACCGGCCGACTGGTTAGCATACTTGGACAGCAACATATCAAAAGTTGGCTTGATCCGCTTGCGCTGCACTTTAACTTCATTCTTCTTCCACTTGCCAACTTCTGGACTCTTGGGCTTGACAAATTTAACACGAGCATTTTCTTGCACTTGCGGTTGCCCCCCGAGTGTAGGATTCTTGATGGTGATTTTGATCACTTCCTTGCCATCGGGTTGCTTATCAAGCACAACCTGTCTCCCCAAGACCTTGTTGTCCTCCTTGTCTTTCCTGGGCTCACCAACAATGACATTAGCCTTATTAGCAGATTCGCTACCTCGCCGAATGAGTAACTTCTTCCCTTCTAAATCCATGGTGTTCATTGGAAAGGGCTGTTTATCAACTTGCATCTCAGAAAAGTTCAATCGTCCGTCATTAATGGCCGATTGTATCTGTCGTCGAAAAACATTGCAATCATTAGTAGCATGAGAAAAAGAATTATGATACTTGCAATAAGCACGCCGTTTCAGCTCTTCAAACGACGGTAAAGTATGAGATATTCTAATAATCTTAGCCTGCAGCAAAGCATCAAATATTCTATCACACTTAGCAATGTTAAAAGTAAACTTCATCTCTTCATCACGATTCTTACGAATCGGTTTCAGATCATTACAAGTAAAGGGTTTGGCCTTAGATGGCCAAACAAATTCAGTAGCAAAAACATCACCCTCATCGTCCGAGTGATCACTGTCATATTCCACCATATTCATCTTTGGACGATCGGCTTTGTATCTATGCACTTCTTTGAGGTCTTTGCTTCGGCTTTCCTGAGCCAAAGCCCTTTGTAAGACTTGGTTGATGTTTAAGAACTTGTAGCCTTCTAGCTTTTCTCTAATGGGAGTTCTCAAACCACTCAGCACTAGGTCTGCCAAGTCTCTCTCGGTTATCACCAAACTAAAACACCGGTTTTTCGTTTCTCTGAATCTTTTGACGTAATCGGAGACCGATTCATCATGCTTCTGCTTAACCGATGTTAGATGTGACAACTTGAGTTCATTGTCGCCGCTATAAAAGTGATCATGAAATTTCTGCTCTAGCTGCGACCAAACTCGAATGGAACCATGTGGTAAAGAAGAAAACCATGAAAATGCGGTACCGATTAATGACAAAGGAAATAAACGCACTTTCAACTCATTCAGTGAGCCTGCCTCACCCAATTGTGCTAAGTATTGACTAACATGCTCCCATGTGGTTTTGTGCCTTCTCCATTAAACTTAACAAAATCTGGAATTTTATATCACGGAGGGCTTTGGATAGCATCAAAGTACTCGGGCACGGCTTTTGATAAATCCGATTCGAGGTAACTCAACTCCAAAATTTTCTCGAAGCATCTTAGCCATCTCCTCTCTAAGATTAGCTAAACCATCATCCATAGTGGACGATGAAGCTTGTGGCAGTGGCATAGGAGGAGTAGGGTTACTAGCTGTAGGTAGGAATTGTGGTAGGTATGTCGACCCATAATTTGCTAGTGGTCGAGTGGTTGTAGCTGTAGGTAAGGTTGGGTTCGGCGTTGCCACCGAACCTGGCATGCTCATAATAGGATTAATGGGTGCAGCCGCAATCTGATTTGTTTGGGTTGGATAATAAGTCATCGGCATGGGGGGCGCCGATGAGATAGGTAAAGCCAGATTAGGGTTTTGCACACTAGCAGCTACACCATCATTACTACTAGTCGATTGAGATGTATTCTTACGAGCATTAGTATTTTCAATGAAAGTTTGATAGACTAGATTGTTACCATCAGCAATACGACTTTCAATCTCAGCCCACCGCTTTCGGGAGAAAAGGCAAGATTTACAGAGGGTTTAACTCGCTTGGCTTGCAAAGGAGGGAACTTGATTTCTTCAATCGGAGTGATGTTGCCTTGGCGATCCTTCTTGAACTTTGCAAGGAACTCCTACAAGTCCTTCTTCTCGCGCGCCTTCTTGTACTCCTCATAGACTTGGCGATGACCAGCCGATATCTCATCAAGACTGGGCTTAATGATGTTATCGGCGTCTACCTCAGATGGCTTGGGAAGATCGGACATGGTGGATGATGATGATTGATCTTCGTTCCCCAGCGGAGTCGCCAAAAAGTGTGTTGACACACGAACACGTCACGTGTACCCTCGACGCCGGGGGTGATGCACCGCAGCTCATGTCGAAGGAGACCCGACCGACAGCGCGATACGCAAGACAATCGGCGGGTGCTTTTGCAGACCGAAACCCAAGACCGGGAGGGACCCGTCAGGATTGCGGCGGCTATGGGCTGCCCTAGGTCGATTGCTCGCCCTGGAGCCTCGGGATTCGCAGCTCTCAAACACGAAGAATAGCGAAGAACGAGAGAGAAAACGGTGGAGAGATAAAAAGTAGGCAGGAAAAAGTAGTATATTGATTTGTTCGATTGTGTGTTGTTCAATCGGCCGTCACCCCCAACATATATAAGAGGCGGCTGGACTTCCCGTACAAGTAAAGGATTCATCTAGGCTTTCCTTACAAGAAAAATTACATCAATTCGCGTCCTAGAGTCCTAGTTCTATTCCAACTCGGATCCAGTCTGAATCTGGCCCAACTTCTGTCTTCCTCCTTGTGCAGACCGCCGAGCCTCCATATGACCTCCGATCAAGATGGCCCAAATATCAAACTTGTACGCCTCGACGATACGAACAACTCTCATGTTGATCACTTTTTCAAATAAGGCCATCTTGAATACTTTTCGAGGTCATCTTTACCTTCCAGTCGGACTCGGTCTGGCGGTAGACTGAATTATCCGAGTCTTGTAGTGAATTTGCAGGCCATATACTATCTCTGATGACGATGACTCCAAAAGCAAAGTTTACCGTCTTGACGATACACACAACTTCTGTATTGAACACTTCTTCATCCGAGATCATCTTGATAAACTTTTGGGCACATATCCAGTTTCACTCGGATTTGAGCTCATCCACTCGGATTTTAGAGTCTTTCACTCGGATGGTCCGACTGGACTTTTTCACTCGGATGAATATATTTTCACTCGGAAGACAATCTTTCACTCGGATGATGACCACATTTTCAGTCGGAAGACAATCGATCGGTAGGTTTTCACTCGACCTTTTACTCGATCGGTAAGTTTTCACTCGACCTTTTACTCGATCGGTAGGTTTTCACTCGACCTTTTACTCGATCGGTAGGTTTTTACTCGACCTTTTACTCGATCGGTAGGTTTTCACTCGACCATTTACTCGATCAGTAGGTTTTCACTCGACCTTGGACTCGATCGATAGGTTTTCACTCGACCGGTGACTCGATCGGTAGGTTTTCACTCGACCGGTGAGTTTTCACTCGGATGGTAAGCTTTCACTCGACCAAAAACATAGCCTGATCTTGATTTGTCTCCCCAAGTCTCATACGACCTCGGATTGAGACGAATTATATATGAAAATCGATCGTCTCGACGAGACGAAACTTTTTCGTGTTGAAGGTTTTTCGGTTCAAGGACTTCTTAAGGGCCTAATTTCTCGCGCGACCCATCAGACATGGCGTCTGGTACTTTACGCCAGATTTCCACTCAGCTTCGGCCTGCAGTGTATTGCCTCTAACTTTTGCATATGAACTCGGATTGAGATGATTTATATATCAAAATCGATCGCCTCGACGAGACGAAGACAATTCCTTTAGAGTACTCCTTCATCCGAGGTCGTCTTGAAGGCATGGTCGGCCGAAAACCACTCGGAATGTTGAATTTTGTCACTCGGAGTACAACTTCGGTCACCGAGATAAGGTCGAATGGTGATAAGTTAAACATCAAAGTTATTCCACTCGGCGACCTGAAACTTTGCATGCCGAAAACTCTTTTACTTGAGGCCATCTTACTTGCCTTTTGTACCTTGCCAAAATCCGATGTCAACACTATGTTTAATAATGATGATATTTTTAGCCTCTCAAGTTTTGATATGCAAAGTAGTTATGATGATAGCATGCCTTCTACCTATGATGATTATATTTATGAAAGTGGGTTTGGAAGAGTGTCAACTTTAGGAACTAGTGATCCCACAATATTGGAGGATGTTGAATCTTATAATATTTATGAAGATGGATTTGGAAGAGTGTCAACTTTATTTAGTGATTCCACTATCTTGGGAGAGGTATCAATCGAATATGATGAGAACGAAGTTGCTACTTATGATGATTATTGTGATGAAACTTATGCTATAAAAAGTAGTGATGATTATATTTACAAATCTTGTCATGATTATGATTACCCTTTCTCTGAACATTACTCTTTCAATGTGGAAACAATTTTTAGTGTTCGAGTCTCTTATGATGCTCCCACTATTCTGAATGAGAAGAATTTTGCTTATGTGGAGAGTAGTAAATTTTCTATGCTAGTAGATCATGAAAAGAATGATTTAGGTTCTGGTTATATTGTTGAATTCATTCATGATGCTACTGAAAATTATTATGAGGGAGGAATATATGCTTGTAGGAATTGCAATAATGTCAAGTTTCCTCTCTATGTGCTTAAAATCTTAAAGTTATGCTTGTTTTACCTTCCTATGCAAGTTGATTATCATTCCCATAAGTTGTTTACTCACAAAATCCCTATGCAGAGGAAGTGGGTTAGACTTAAATGTGCTAGTCATATGCTTCATGATGCTCCCGTTATGTTTCAACTCTTATCTTTTATGTGAGCATCATTGTCATCATCATGCCTAGCTAGAAAGGCATTAAAGAAAAGCGCTTGTTGGGAGACTACCCAATATTTATCCTTACTGTTTTTTGTGTGTCCACATGATTATGCTACTGTAGTAATCATGTTTTATAGCTTTTGTTTCAATAAAGTGCCAAGTAAGACCTTTAGGATAGCTTACGGTGATAGTTGTGTTGATCCTGCTGAAAATCAGAAACTTTTGCACCCAGTGAATTAGTTTTTTTAATTCACATAAACATGCTTCTGATCTGATTCTTTATGCTCTGGATTAGTACACAAATTTCTTAGGACTTCCTAATTTGGTAGAATTTTGGGAGTTCCAGAAGTATACGTTTGATACAGATTACTACAGACTGTTCTGTTTTTGACAGATTCTGTTTTCTATGTGTTGTTTGCTTATTTTGATGAATCTATGAGTAGTATCGGAGGGTATGAACCATAGATAAGTTGGAGTACAGTAGATATTACACCCATATTAATTTAGAATGAGTTCATTACAGTACCTAAGTGGTGGTTTTACTTTATTATACTAATGGAGCTTACGAGTTTTCTGTTGAGTTTTGTGTTGTGGAGTTTTCAAGTTTTGGGTAAGGATTCGATGGACTATGGACTAAAAAGTGGCAAGAGCCTAAGCTTGGTGATGCCCAAGGCACCCCAAGGTAATATTCAAGGACAACCAAGAGCCTAAGCTTGGGGATGCCCCGGATGGCATCCCCTCTTTCGTCTTCGTTCATCGGTAACTTTACTTGGAGCTATATTTTTATTCACTACATGATATGTGTTTTGCTTGGAGCGTCATTTAATTTTGTTAGTTTTTGCTTTATGTTATTTAGAATAATGTTTTGCATCTTTAGTTTCAATAAAGAAGTCAAGGATAGCCTTTGCCATGCTTATCTTGCTAGTATACATGTTGCTGTTTGAAAAACAGAAAGTTTACCGCTGTTGCAAAAATTCCCTAGAAAAGTCAGAGAGTGGTATAATGTTGAATCTTTTTTCATATTGAGCTCTGATAAATTTATTACAGTGGGAATTTTAGTTCATAATTTTTGGATTTAGGGAAGTATGATGACTCTTGCATTCTTTACAGACTGTACTGTTTTGGCAGATTGCTGTTATGTTTGCATTGTTTGCATATGTTTGCTTGTTTAATGATTCTATTTGAGGATAGGAGTATTAAATATGCAGAGTCATTTAGTATTCAATGTTGAATAATAATTTTAGTGATTTGTTACAGTAGAAAATGATAAGGTTTTGCATTGGTTTATACTAACCTTTCTCACGAGTTCTTGTTGAGTTTGTTGTGAATGAAGTTTTTGATAAAAAGAGAAAACCATGATATGAGAGGAATTAAGGAGACACAAAAGTTCAAGCTTGGGGATGCCCAAGGCACCCCAAGATAATATTTCAAGAAGTCTCAAGCATCTAAGCTCGGGGATGCCCCGGTAGGCATCCCACCTTTCTTCTTCAACAACTATCGGTTAGTATCGGTTGAGCCTAAGTTTTTGCTTCTTCACATGAGTTGTGCTATCCTTGCAATGTAGTTTTCTTTAGCTTTGCTTGCTGTTTGAATAAAGTATCAAGATCTGAAATTATTAAATGAGAGAGAGCCATACATGAATTGGAATTTGTTAGAATACTCTATGTGCTTCACTTATATCTTTTGAGCTTGATAGTTTTGCTCATAGTGCTTCACTTATATCTTTTGAGCGTGATAATTTTTTGCTCTAGTGCTTCACTTAGATTATTTTGATAGTCTTTAATAGCATGGTAATTTGCTTAATGTTAATATACTTGGTGTTCAAGATATGTGAAACTTTCTTTTGAGTGAATTGAATACTAAGATAAGTTTGATGCTTGATAATTGTTTTGAGATATGGAGGTGATAATATCAAAGTTGTGCTAGTTGAGTAATTGTGAATTTGAGAAATGCTTGTGTTGAAGTTTGCAAGTCCCGTAGCATGCACGTATGGTTAAAGTTGTGTAACAAATTTGAAACATGAAGTGTACCTGGCTTGTGCATCCTTATGAGTTGCGGTCGGGGACAAGCGATGGTCTTTTCCTACCAATCTATCCCCCTAGGAGCATGCGCGTAGTACTTGATTTTTGATGACTTCTAAATTTTTGCAATAAGTATATGAGTTCTTTTGACTAATGTTGAGTCCATGGATTGTACGCACTTTTACCTTTCCGCCTTTGCTAGCCTCTTGATCTTGTGCATTGCCCTTTCTCACCTTGAGAGTTGGTGCAAACTTCGCCAGTGCATCCAAACCCCGTGATACGATACGCTCTATCGCACATAAACCTCCTTATATCTTCCTCAAAACAGCCACCATACCTACCTATCATGGCATTTTCATAGCCATTCCGAGATATATTGCCATGCAACTTCCACCATCATCATCATGACATACATTACTTTTGTCATATTGCCATTGCATGATCATGTAGTTGACATCGTATTTGTGGCAAAGCCACCATGCATTATTTTCCATACATGTCACTCTTGATTCATTGCACCATCCCGGTACACCGTCGGAGGCATTCATATAGAGTCATATCTTGTTCTAGTTTCGAGTTGTAATTCATATGTTGTAATGAAAGTGTGATGATCATCATTATTAGAGCATTGCCCAAATAAAAAAAATAAAGGCCAAAAAAAAGAAGAAAAAAAGAAAGGCCCCCAAAAAAGGAAAGGCCAAAAAAGGCCCAAAAAAATAAAAAAAATAAAAAAAATATAAAAAGGGTAATGCTACTATCTCTTTTCCACACTTGTGCTTCAAAGTAGCACCTTGTTTTTCATGTAGTGAGTCTCATATATTGTGCTTCAAAGTAGCACCTTGTTCTTCATGTAGTGAGTCTCATAAGTTGTCTTTTTATACTAGTGGGAATTTTTTCATTATAGAACTTGGCTTGTATATTCCTACGATGGGCTTCCTCAAATGCCCTAGGTCTTCGTGAGCAAGCAAGTTGTATGCACACCCACTAGTTTATTTTGTTGAGCATTCATAGCTCTAGTGCATCCGTTGCAGGGCAATCCCTACTCCTCATGTTGACATCAATTGATGGGCATCTCCATAGCCCGTTGATTAGCCTCGTCAATGTGAGATTTTCTCCTTTTTTGTCTTCTCCACACAATCCCCATCATCATATTCTATTCCACCCATAGTGCTATATCCATGGCTCACGCTCATGTATTGCGTGAAGGTTGAAAAAGTTTGAGATTATTTAAGTATGAAACAATTGCTTGGCTTGTCATCGGGGGTATAGAAGTTGGGAACATCTTTGTGTGATGAAAATGAAGCATAGCCTAACTATATGATTTTGTAGGGTTGAACTTTCTTTTGCCATGTTATTTTGAGAAGACATGATTGCTTTGATTAGTATGCTTGAAGTATTATTATTTTTGTGTCAATATGAACTTTTGTCTTGAATCTTTCGGATCTGAATATTCATATCACAATTAAGAAGATTTACATTGAAATTATGCCAAAGTATCACTCCGCATAAAAAATTCTTTTTTATCATTTACCTACTCGAGGACGAGCAGGAAATAAGCTTGAGGATGTTTGATACGTCTCCAACGTATCTTTAATTTTTGATTGCTCCATGCTACTTTATCTACTGTTTTAGGCAATATTGGGCTTTATTATCCACTTTTATATTATTTTTGGGACTAACCTATTAACCAGAGGCCCAACCCAGATTTGCTGTTTTATGCCTATTTCCAGTGTTTTGAGGAAAAGGAATATCAGACGGAGTCAAAACGGAACGAAATCAACTGGAGAAGTTAATTTTGGAAGGAAACCAATCAGATGGGCTTGGAGTGCACGTCAGGGGATTCCCGGGCTGCCCACGAGGGTGGGGGGCGTGCCCCCTGGGCGCGCCCCCTACCTCGTGAGCACCCAAGAGGTCCACCGACGTACCCCCTGCACCTATATATACCTACGTACCCTAAAACTTCCAGAACAGAAGATAGATTGGGAGTTCCACCGCCGCAAGCCTCTGTAGCCACCAAAAACCTCTCGGGAGCCCGTTCCGGCACCCTGCCGGAGGGGGATCCCATCACCGGTGGCCATCTTCATCATCCCGACGCTATCTATGACAAGGAGGGAGTAGTTCACCCTCGGGGCTGAGGGTATGTACCAGTAGCTATGTGTTTGATCTCTCTCTCTCTCTCGTGTTCCTCTATGGCACGATCTTGATGTATCCCGAGATTTGCTATTGTAGTTGGATCTTATGATGTTTCTCCCCCTCTGCTCTCTTGTGATGAATTGAGTTTCCCCTTTGAAGTTATCTTATTGGATTGAGTCTTTATGAGAACACTTGATGTATGTCTTGCCATGATTATCTGTGGTGACAATGGGATATCATGTGCCACTTGATGTATGTTTTGGTGATCAACTTGTGGGTTTCGTGACATTGGGAACCTATGCATAGGGGTTGGCACACGTTCTTGACTCTCCGGTAGAAACTTTGGGGCACTCTTTGAAGTACTTTGTGTTGGTTGGATGAATCTGAGATTGTGTGATGCATATCGTATAATCATGCCCACGGATACTTGAGGTGACAATGGAGTATCTAGGTGACATTAGGGTTTTTGGTTGATTTGTGTCTTAAGGTGTTATTCTAGTATGAACTCTATGATGGATCAAGCGGAAAGAATAGCTTTATGTTATTTTACTACGAACTCTTGAATAGATAGAACAGAAAGGATAACTTTGAGGTGGTTTCGTACCCTACCATAATCTCTACGTTTGTTCTCCGCTATTAGTGGCTTCGGAGTGACTCTTTGTTGCATGTTGAGGGCTTGTTATATTATCTATCTATATTATTATTGTTGAGAGAACTTGCACTAGTGAAAGTATGAACCCTAGGCCTTGTTTCCTATCATTGCAATACCATTTACGCTCATGTTTATCACTTGTTACCTTGCTGTTTTTATCATTTCAGATTACAAAAACCTATATCTACTATCTATTTTGCACTTGTATCACCATCTCTTCGCCGAACTAGTGCACCTATACAATTTACCATTGTATTGGGTGTGTTGGGGACACAAGAGACTCTTTGTTATTTGGTTGTAGGGTTGTTTGAGAGAGACCATCTTCATCCTACGCCTCCTACGGATTGATAAACCTTAGGTCATCCACTTGAGGGAAATTTGCTACTGTCCTACAAACTTGTGCACTTGCAGGCCCAACAACGTCTACAAGAAGAAGGTTGTGTAGTAGACATCAGGCCGCATCCTCCCGTTGGCGGCTTTTCCCATGGGCCCTTGGTCCATGAGCGGCTTTCCTCTGGTCAAGATGCAACGGCCGCTATGCTAAAAAACCCGGTTGCTGACCTGGTCGCGCTTGTTCAAACTAGGGCGCTGACCAACCCAACTGGCTCCGGCCGTGCCAACCAGCCATTGGCGTGGGCCACCTTGGATCCCCCACCTGCCATGCACCCCCACTACTACTACTGATGCCCCCCAACAGGCGTGCAGTTGCTGAGTCGGTGCGGCAGGCTGCCCCTCCCAGCCAATTCTCGCCTGACTGCAATCCCGATCTTGCAGCAGCGGACAGTGAGGCCTCCCCTCCTTTGGCCGTTCTCATTCCTTCCGAGACGATGGTGGTTGACCCCCTGTGGATCCCCAGGTGGCATGTCCCACACCGCATGCTCAACCGGTGGTGCCCGCCGTCCTGAGTGCAGTTTCGGCTGCCCAGGGGCCCGCTTACCTGCCCACAGTCGCAACCAACCCGGTGGATGCGACCGCAGGTCCCATCACCCCACCTTCCCTGCGCGCACCCAGTCCGCCTTGGGCCCAGGGGTCTCATGCGGAGACCGACCCCAACGAGTGCTCACCGCGTGTTGCCACCAGCCTGGGCAATCCTTTTGAGGCCATGCAGATTCCTGCATCTACGTCCAATGGGCTGGCCTCTTGCCCTGTTCCACAACATGTTCTGGCCTACATTGGCACACTCCGGACCACCGTCGACCCCATCCTACCCATGTGCCGCCTACCCGTCGCAAGCGAGGTGAACTACCACCCAATTTCATGCGAAGACGTAGCGGTCGGATTGCCATGCACAACATGGGTTTGGACTCCGAGACCAAAGATAAATGCATCCTCCTACGACGCTTGGGCCTCCTGAAGGAGGATGGACCCGTCTCCATGAAAGTTCTGGAGAAGTACACACAACTATTTGAGCGCCCCCTTGCCGCCGAAGTTGTCCAAGCTTTCGCCGACTTCTACGGATAGCACGTCCCACCTGGACTATTCGACTGCATTGCGCCATCCCAGCCCAGGATGGTCGAGATCTAACAACCCCCGTCCCATCTTTTATCCAATACTTACTTATGGATCAAGACCTTAAGATCGTCTTCTGGAATGTCTGTGGCTTGAATTGTAGAGCTAAACGCTCTGCAATACGGACCGTTATTACCTCTGCCTCTCCCTCCATCGCCTATCTCTCGGTGACCAAGCTCGCCCTCGCCTCGCCCGTGATCATCCTCGAAACTCTCGGCCCCTCTTTGTCGGCTTTTACTGGCTCCCGATGGCAGGCACAAAGGGCAGCATACTCCTCGCGTGGCGCCCAGACCATGTTAACCTCTCCAACCCTGCTATTGGTTCTTACCATGTTTCCGCCGTGGTCTCCACCACATCAGGCAAACACCCTTGGTGGGTCACTGGCGTGTACAGCCCGCAGGCCGACGACGACAAGATCGCGTTCCTCGACGAGCTCCAGGAGCTCCGTGCCATCATGACCGGGCCCTGGTTGCTTGGGGGCGACTTCAACATGGTTACTTGCACTGTGGACAAGAATAGCGGCTGGATAAACCAGCGTACTGCCAGCAGATTCCGGTGCTTTGCTGCTGAAAGATCGTGGATGTCGCTAGAGGGGGGGGGGGTGAATAGGCGCTTTAAAATAATTAAGGTTGAGGCTTGAACAAATGCGGAATAAACCTAGCGGTTAATTTGTCAAACACAAAACCTACAACAACTAGGCTCACCTATGTGCACCAACAACTTATGCTAAGCAAGAAAAACTACTTAGGTGATAGCAAGATATATGACAAAGAACAATATGGCTATCACAAAGTAAAGGGCTTGGGAAAGAGATAACCGAGGCACGCGGAGACGATGATGTATCCCGAAGTTCACACCCTTGTGGATGCTAATCTCCGTTTGGAGTGGTGTGGAGGCACAATGCTCCCCAAGAAGCCACTAGGGCCACCGTAATCTCCTCACGCCCTCGCACAATGCAAGATGCCGTGATTCCACTAAGGGACCCTTGAGGGCCGTCACCGAACCCGTACAAATGGAGACCCTTGGGGGCGGTCACCGAACCCGTACACTTTGGCAACCCTTGGGGGCGGTCACCGGTACCTGTCAAATTGCTCGGGGCGATCTCCACAACCTAATTGGAGACCCCGATGCTTGCCTGGAGATTTACACCACAATGATTGAGCTCCGAACAACACCAACCGTCTAGGGCGCCAAGGCACCCAAGAGGAACAAGCTCTAGGGTGTCCAAACACCCAAGAGTAACAAGCTCAAGGGTACCAAGCACCCAAGAGTAATAAGCCTCTCAACTTGTAACTTCCACGTATCACGTGGAGAACTCAAACCGATGCACCAAATGCAATGGCAAGGGAACACGGAATGCCCAAGTCATTCTCTCTCAAATCCCATCGAAGCAACTAATGCTAGGGAGGAAGATGAGAGGAAGAACAAGGAGAACACCAAGAACTCCAAGATCTAGATCCAAGGGGTTCCCCTCACATAGAGGAGAAAGTGATTGGTGAAAATGTGGATCTAGATCTCCTCTCTTTTTTCCCTCAAAAACTAGCAAGAATCCATGGAGGGATTGAGAGTTAGCAAGCTCAAAGAAGGTCAACAATGGGGGAAGAACACGAGCTCCAAGGATAAGGTTCATTGGGGAAGAAGACCCCCTTTTATAGGTGGGAAAAAATCCAACCGTTATGCTCACAGCCCGCACAGAGCGGTACTACCGCTCCAAGGAGTGGTACTACCGCTAGGGTGGTAGTACCCCTTTGAAACACAACGGCGAGGAGGCAAACAGGCCATAAGAACCATCGGAGCGGTAGTACCGCTTGACCTCACGGTACTACCGCTAGGGGTAGCGGTACTACTGCTAAGGGTAGCGGTACTACTGCTTGCGAGCGGTACTAAAAAATTACATCCGGGCCTACCACCGCAGGACTTGGGACGAGTTTTTGGTCCGGAGCGGTAGTACCGCTGTAGGAGCTGCGGTAGTACCGCTCTAGAGTGGTAGTAAAAAATTACATCCACTCCAATTCGTGGTAGTACCGCTGCAACCTTTTCAGAACACCAAAACTGCCACAACTTTTGCAAACGGACTCCGAATTTGATGAAACCAAGTTTGTTGGAAAGATAGCGACAAGGGCTAACACAATCTTGATAGAAATATCAATAAGAAGCAAATTAGAAAAGGCCCATAATAAAATGGTGAGAACCCTTCCTCGGATAAGACCGGTAAAACCTCCAACACCGAAAACATCATAGAAGACGCATGCGAACTCCGTTTTCGATGAACTCAAGCTTGTCATCAAGATAACCATAAGCTCTAAGACTCACAAAGAGAACCAAACAAGAACCAAGAAACATGATGCAGGGATGCAATGCTTTGAGCTCTCTACTAACGATACGATCAAGCTACCAACTTGAGAGCCCCCCTTGATAGTACGGCAAACTATCCTATAACCCGGTCTCCCAACTACCACCACGAGACCGGTAAAATAGAAAACCTATCAAGGGCAAACCTTTGCCTTGAACATGGTCCAATTGAGCTAGATGATGACGATCTTGACTCCCTCAAGTTGGACCACCTTTCTTGATTGCGTTGGCTCGATGAAGACTAGATGATTGCTCCCCCATAGTCCACTATGGGTGAGCCTCTCTTCCGAACATCTTCACAAGACCATTGACACCACAAAGGATGGAAAGATTTGCACTTGATCTCTTCGTGATGCTCCACTTGAACTTGCACACGGCAATCATGATGACGCTCACCACTTGATGTCATCCTTTCCATGGGTTGTATGATATCTTCCTCTTGACGCAAGCCCATGGACACGTACCTAACCCGATATAGAACTCTCACATAGACCATGGGTTAGTACACAAAGTGCAATGGACAAAGCTTACCATACCATGGGATCACTTGATCCCTCTCGGTACAACTTCTACGCTTTGTGAGTTGATCAACTTGATTCACTCTTGACTTAGTCTTGATCAACCTTGAATCTTTCCAACTCTCTTCATTTGGATGATGTCTTGAAGGTAAACATGAATGATCACACAATCTTCTTCTTCAAGACATGCTTGCAATAAGCTCAACACTCACATGACCAATCTTTGGATTATTCCTTAACAACACCTTGGTCAACTCATAAACTCCTTGAAACCAACACATGGACTTCAAGAAAAGCCTATGGACAAATCCTTCAAATATAACTCAAGACAACCATTAGTCCATAGAGATTGTCATCAATTACCAAAACCAAACATGGGGGCACCGCATGTTGTTTCAGCCGCTGACCATGCCCTGCGCTACATCTACATGCACGGGCGATGCTGCACATGGTCGAGCGCGCAACAGAACCTAACCTTGGTCTGCAACGACCGTGTCCTATGCACTACTTCCTGGGCCACGGGCTATCCGCAACACCTTCTATGCTGCCTCGCCTCAGCAGCCTCCGACCACTGCCCGCTCGCCGGGGAAAAGAAGATTGCACTTTGAGCGCTTCTGGGTCAAGCTCTATGGCTTCATGCCAACTATGGACGCGGCCTGGCACTCCGCCCCCCCCCCGATGCGGACCTGTTTCGATGGCTATTCGCACGACTCAAGGCTACTGCTCGTCACCTCCAAAGCTAGGGTTCCCGCTCTATCGGCCACAACTCGTCCCAGCTTATCACAATGTGTGAGCTCATCTACCGCCTCTACGTCGCGCAGGACCACAGACTGCTTTCCCCCACCGAAGCTTGGCTCCATCGCGAGGTCAAATGCACATACCTGGGCTTGGCCTCACTCGAGAGATCCCTCGTGCGAGAAGGTGACACCAACACGACCTTCTACAAGATTCATGTCGCGCACAAGAGCCAAAAGAAACACATCCTCAGCCCTAGAGTGAGCGATGAAACTATCACAGACGCGGCTTCCATGACGCAGGCGGCCTATGAGCACTTCTCATCCATTCTGGGAACCGCTGCCACGCGAACTCACTCCATCCGCTTCGACATCATAGATCACAGGAGCTTCAACCTACTCGAGCTTGATGCTCCTTTCTCCGAGTAGGAGATTTGGGATGCTATCAAGAAAATGCCAACGGGCAAGGTGCCCGGCCCCGACGGATTCACCTCCGAGTTCCTCCATGCATGCTGGCCAATCATCAAGGCCGACATTTGCGAGGCCTTCGAGAAGCTCTACTCCTTGAATGGTCGCAACTTTCACAAGCTCAACAAGGCCCTCCTCATCTTACTGCCCAAGAAACCTGATACTGCCGTGATAACTGACTACCGGCCTATCAGTTTGATCCACATCATCGCTAAACTATTCGCCAAGGTGCTCTCCTTGCGTCTCGCTCCAGGGATGGGGGAAATTGTCTCCACTAACAAAAGCGCATTCATCACCGGCTGTTGCATGCACGACAACTTCCTTCTCGTCCAACAAATGGTTCGGCTCCTCCACAACAACAAGTCACCGCGGGTTCTCCTTAAGCTCGACATTGCCAAGGCCTTCGATACGGTCTCCTGACCCTTCCTCCTCGAAACTCCGACGCACCTTGGCTTCGGTAGACATTGGTGTGGATGGATCTCCATCCTCATGTCAACGGCCTCCACCCACATCCTCATCAACGGCAGCCAGGGGCCGCAGGTCGATCATGCATGTTGGCTACGCCAGGGCAATTTGGTCTCGCCCATGTTATTCGCTATCGTCATCGACACTCTGAATTCACTCCTCCAGCACGCCATGTCTGCCGACATGTTGCAGCGGCTCACCAAGAGGCATGTGGCATCCAGCATCTCGCTCTTTGCTAATGAAGTGGTCATCTTCTGCCACCCCAACCCGCCTGAGCTAGTCGCCATCCACGAGCTCCTACAATTGTTCGGTGATGCATCCAGCCTGCGCACTAATTTCACCAAGTGCTCGGCATCGCCAATCCGGTGCACGGACGAGGTTGCCACCGCGATCGCCTCGGAGCTTTCGTGCGTCGTCAAGAACTTCCCCATCCCTTACCTCGGATTGCCGCTCACCATCCGCAAGTGCCATGCTTCCGCGCTCTCCCCCTGGTCGATAGGCTCTGCAAGAAGCTCGCCACATGGAAAGCCTCCCTCCTATCACACGTCGAGCTCCGTGCTCTAGTGCAACACATGCTCATCGCCATGCCGATCCACATCCTCCTCGCCATGGCTCTAAACCCCACGATCCTCAAGAGAATCACGACGGTGGTGAGGGACTTTCTTTGGCATGGTCGTAAGGACGCCAAGCACGGCTATTGTTTTGTTAGCTGGACCAAACTCTCCCGCCCGCTCGAGTATGGTGGCCTCGTGGTGGGCGACCTCCACCGCACGGGCATTGCCTTGCGCGCCCGCTGGCTATGGCTACAGGACAACCGATCTAGATCGCCCTTGGAGCCATCTTTAGCTCCCAAGTGATGAGGAAACGAGTCAATTCTTCCGCACATTCACCACTTGGGTCATTGGGAACGGGCAAACATGCCGCTTCTGGATTGACCACTAGATCGAGGGCTGCCGAAATTGCCCCAGCCCTGGTACCCCTAGTCCCGCGCCGGCGGCGCTGCCAACGCTTGGTCTGCGAGGCCCTACAGAACTCATTATGGATTAGCGACATCCACGGAGCCATGAGCGCTGCCGCCGCCATCAAGTACGTCGACCTCTGGTGAAAGATCCAGCGTATTCAACTTTCTACCGAGCCCGACAAAATCACCTAGAAGTGGGCCAACAACAGGTTGTCCACAACCAACTCTGCGTACAAGGCATTGTTCCATGGATCGACAATCAACCCCTTCTGGCGCCTCATTTGGCGCTCTTGGGCACCGACTGGAGCTAAATTCTTCCTTGGGCTTGCCTCTATGGACCGGTGCTGGACGGCCGAGCACCGCGCTCGCCATGGCCTACCGCATGACCCCCTCTGGAAGTTCTGTTGCCAGGAGCCAGAGTCCCTGGATCACCTACTCACCTGGTGCGTCTTCTCCAGGATAACTTGGCACGAGATCCTCTCATGGTACCGCCTACCAATATCCACGCCAAGCACGACCGACGGCTTCTTCAACTGGTGGTCCATGATCAAGAGCTCCTTTCCATCATTCCTTTGCAAGGGGACGGACTCACTCATCATCCTCACAGATGCTCGACCACAATACAGAGAAAAGGACAGAGGCTCCCGCGTCGCTCTGCTAGAGCGACTCGGGGGCGACCTAGCCCGCCGCCGCCGGCAGCCCCCTTCCCGCCTTCTCTCCTCCGCCGCAGCTGCTGGCCTCGCCGCGGTGGCGGCGGCCCCTGCCTCCAAAGGCGGTTGGGGAGAGCTCGAGGTGGACGTGAGGTTGTCGGCGGGCTGTGGTCGTCGGGGTGGCGGCTACCGTCGGGCTCGGTAGAGGAGGGTGCGGCGCGTGCAAGGGGTGCAGGGAGGCGGCGTGGTGCTGTTGTGCCTGCTCGCCGGCGCTGGTTCACGACGCGTGCGGCTGCTCCCCTCGGCAGTGGATCTGGCCGGCGTTCCTGGATCCGTGCCCGTGCCCAGCTTCGGGCGCTGGTGCTGGTTCTGCTGACTGCTATTGGGGCACGAGGGTGGCGGGGGTGGCTGCTCACGGCCATTGCTGGCCTTTTGCTGGTCGCCGATCGGGCGGGTCGGGGTCCAGGCGATGCGCCGCGCAGATGTGGCGTTCGTCGGTGGCTTCTAATAGCTCGCAAGGTGTTGGCGAAGCAGGGCACAGAGGGATGCTGTTTGGCGACGTAGTGACAGCTTGCTGCTGGGAGCTCGGTTGTGTGCGGCTGGTGGGGGAGGTGGTGGCGGTGGCTGGTGGTGAGGAATGGTGCCCGACTATTGTTGGCCATGGTGCTCTATGCCTGAGCTGTTGAAGCACCCTAGCCCAGGACTGCCCGGATCTAGAGTCGAGCAGTGGGGCGGTGTGGTGGTTGCTACCCGATGGCGTGGTGACAGCTCGTTGCCAGGAGCACGGGCTGGGTGTGCCAGGAGGGTGGAGGTCGGGTGGTGGTACAGCCACTGGTCTGACCTTCTTTCGGTCTGGCTAGGCGCGCCATGGTGCACAGCTGTGTTGGCCTGATGCTTGTCGAGCTGCATGGTTGGGAATCCCAATCTGGTGCTGGCCAGATCTGGCGACTTCGGCCCCGGCGACTTTGAGGCACGGCGGTTTCTTCCGTCTAGTGGCGTGGTGGCCCAATGCTTCATGGTGATGCAGCTACGTTGTCCACCTCAAATAATTTGTTCATAGGGTGTGTGTATGTTCAACTCGGCGAAAGCCATGCTCTGCTCAGAGCCAACGACGGTGACGCCCGTGGGCGCCACTAACCTTCTTGGAGGCGTCGTTGAAACATTGATTTCGCCACCTTTTGCTCAACTTCAGAGGAAACTCTGCTTCCAGGTCCGCCTGGAAACGATGATGGTGGCGCAACCGTGCATCCCACACCTTCTTGAAGGCATCATCGAGAAGTTTGGCCAGGTTATTTTGTTTGGTAGGCGGGGATGTCGGTGGTGGTGGTGTGACTAGCTCAGGGTTGACGGTGGTGTGTGTTGGGGTCTGGCAACAACAATGCTCCGTGTTGTGGAGTCGCCATCTCTACCCTTTTTCTGTCTTTGGCGGTGTTCTGTTGGGGGGCGGCGGCGGTGCCTTTGTGTCGTCCCTGTTGCTGTGCAGGCTCAAGACCGTCCCATGGTTGCCGTTGTGTTGTGGCGAGCTTTGTGCTCTTGGGGTTATCTTGGTTCATCTTTGCTCAATGACGACGCAACAAGCCTGCCCAAACTTGCTAATCGTTCTGAATTCCACCGGTGGAGCTCCGATTCAAGGTTCGTGCTTGGCACTCGTTGATTGTGGATGCTCCTGTGTTGCGCCGTGGGTTCGGTTTGTACGCCGGTGTTGTGCGTTAGGGCATCTCCAGCCGCGCCCCCAACAGGCCCTCCCCAGACGATTTCGCCGCGCCGGCGCCGAAAAAAGGCCCCAGTCGCGCCCCAGAAGCCCGTTTTTTGCCGGCTCGGGCCAAAACTGGTGCCAGCGGACCCAGCGAACCGGCGCACTGGGGCGCAGGGGAGCCAGCGAAGCGAAAAAAGCGCGTGGGCTCCGACCGAAGCGACCCGAGGGCCTTTTCCCGCCGTTTTGTTGCCGCTTTTCTCGCTTCTCTCCCGCTCGCTCGCCTTGCTCCCGCCATTCTCCCCCGTTTCTCCCGCCAACCCCGCTCGCATTCCGCCGCCATGCTGCGCGCGGCGGCGACCGCGACAGGCGCCGTGACCCAACCGAAGCAGAGGAAGCCGAGGGCGCCGCCAACGAAGCCGCCGGGCCTGTCGAACGCCGAGTGGAGGGTGAAAGTTCAGCGGCGAGAAGCAGTCACCGCCGACAGGCGGAACATGGCGATAGCCAAGAAGGCCCGCGACAACGCGGCGCGCGCGGCGGCGTCTTCCTCGTCTGTCGAGGCGGGGATGAATCCTCCGTCGTCGCCGCCCACCCACCAAGACGCGCTCGGGACAGCAAGGCGCCGGATCTCCATGGGTTCATCGTCGCCGGCTACGCCGACGGCGACACGCACTGCGGGTTCAACCCAAACGTGACCTTCCCCCATGGTCACCCCGCCACGCCGCGACGCCATCGCCGCCTTCGCCGGCGTGCAGTACCACCATACAACTACTCGCCGCCCCGCCTACGCCGACCACACCGACACCCCATCTGCTGGTGGGCTGCTGCCCTTTCGCACTCGGCGACGCCGACGACACGGAGCCGACATGGACGACATCATCGCGACAGATCGGCGCGGCGCCTCGTCTCCGGGTTCGCCACCAGACGAGGTAGTCGACCTCAGCGGCGACATGGAGGCCGAGCTCGGCTACGTCTACGGCGACGATGCGCAGGAACCCGAGGAGGAGGAGGACGACGAGGAGGAGGAGGAGGAGGAGGAGCCGACTCCTGTTCCGACGAAGGGGCGCCAGAAAAAGAAGCGGGCGGCTAGGTCGGGCGAGCCGCACATCAAATGGACGTCCAAGGAGGAGGAATGCCTCGCCGAAGCGTGGAAAGTCGTCTGCCTCGACCCGACCACCGACGCGAACCAGAGCTTGGAGACGTACTGGGACCGCATCAAGGCTGTGTTCGACGAGCGGAAGCTCGTCGACCCCTACTTCAAAGGCGTCTACATGCAGCGCGGGTCCAAGGCAATGGCGAACCATTGGGGGCGTATCCAGTTGGCGTGCAACAAATGGCACGGAATCGTCGAGGAGGTCGCGGCTCGCCCGGAGAGCGACGCCAGCGTTGAGGATCAGGTACGCATGCCGTTCGCTCGCACATCTTCGTCCCCTGCGCCCGCCGTTCGCCAACTGTTCGTCCATCCGCGCAGCTGCTGCGCATGTTCGCCATGTTCCGGGGTGACAACCAAGACGCTGACTTCAAGCACCTCCACGTCTACAAGCGCATTGACAAGTGCGAGAAGTGGGCGGAAGTCCGACGATGCCTCGACAAGGCCAAGGAGACGTACAAGCCGGACGCGCCGACTCGGGCGCGTCGGAAGGGCGCCGACGCCACAAATTGGCCAAGAAGGAAAACGCCGACGCGGCAACGCGCGAGTGCAGGAGTCCATCGAGCATTGCTCGCCGACGCCCAGGCCGGGCCGCCCCACGCGAAGAGAAGACCGAGCGCGGTGGTCGGGCTAATGAAGAACAACGCCATCAAACTCGACCTGCTCCGGACGAACGTCGCCGCAAGAAGAGGAACACCAACATGGCTTTCCGATGGGCGGGCGGACATGCTCCAGAGCAACGACGAGAAGCTCAAGGCGTTGTACCTGGTGCAGCGCGGCCTCATCCTGAACGAGCTGCCGACGGCAACGCCCACGACGCCGACGACGCCCACGGCCCGACGGACGCCAAGCCCGAAGCGAAGCTCTACGTCACCGCCAGAAGATGTCGGGCAGCGCCGACGCAGCCCAACACTGAAGCAGCTCCGACACCGCCGAGCTCGCGCACGCCGACTCCGCCAACACCTGGGACCAACCCCGCCGAGTGAATGACCCCGCCGAGGCGGCGGCGCTCTGTTTTTTGTAACGCCAGACTATGCCCGATCGCCGGACTTGCGGCGTCTTGAGAGCGGGAACGACCAAGTTTGAATTTACCGCGTCCTGGGGCCGGCGCGTGGGTGCGTGACTGGGAGCTAGCTCGCCCCCAGGGGCCGAGCTAGCGCCGGCACGCCCCCAAGATGCCGAATTTAGACGCCCTTGGGGCCGAACGGCTGGAGATGCCCTTAGGTTGCTCGCAAAGTCTTGGTATTGTGATCCTTCGACAACATCCTACATCTACTTGTGTCTCTTGTGGTGATGGTCCTTTTCGCCTGCTAGCTAGGTCCTGCCTTATCTTGGGCGTCGTTTTCTTCTCATCCTTTTGTAATCTTGCTACTTGTATGATTTTTGGCCCGGTTTTCCTTATAAACGGGGTCAATTTGTTCAGGTTTTCGATCCGGTTTCCCTTATAAACTGGATCACTCTCTTGGCATAATGACCACTTTGAGTAATATATTCAGGTGGAGGAACTCCTCCCCCGGTGATTTCTCAAAAAAAAATGGAAGCACCAAAACACAGCCGTGTTCGACAATACCCGGCCTTCGAACGACAATCTGGATCACACAATCAAAGACGAGGCCCGCCTGTGGGCACGTGCTGGAGCAACTAGGCTAGCATCCATCATTCCTGTAACCTGAACGCACTTGTGCTGAGGCTGAGCACCCTCTTCTCTGCTCACCTTGCACTCTTCGGGACGCCTTCAGTGTACGCCCCCTAGAGTTGCACCCTGTGTTTCCCTTCCCCTTCTATCAATGAAATGATACGCAACAAAGCGTATTCACAAAAAAAAAGACTTCAACACCAACGGCGCCTCTCATCACCCTGTAGTAGCACAACGGCATGGGCACCCTGCTGGGATCTGCACCGCCAGGTTTCTTCACCCCTGGGGCGGCACCTCAAGCCTTGCAGACGTCGCGTTAATGCAACCAGTCATCTTCGCGGAGGCTATGAACCTCCTCGCCACACCAATACCCGACAATGATCTGACGGCTCGGGCAATGGAGGCCCTCCGTATGGCGACATTAAATACACATCTGCAGCTTCAACGACGCACCCAGGAGGCCGCCGAGAGAGAAGCGCGATGACAGGAAACAATAGACTACGAACGGCTGTGTTTTGATTTTCGGCCGCAAAAAGTGGATTTCGGCCGAATTTCGGCCATCTCGGCCTGAGGCGAAAAGTTTATTTAGGCCGAAATTGCTCAAATTTGAGAAATTTTGGTCAAATTTAAGTCAAATTGCAGTCAAAATTTGATTAAATTTCAGCCGAAATTTTTGAAAATGGCCGAAATTCGGCCATCTCGGCCTAGGGCGAAAAGAAGCTCAAACCGAAAATCAAAACACAGGGAACGGTTGCGCCGATCACGTCGCCGTCCACGAGCTACCCTCCAAGACCTTCCAGCCCGCGGACGGGAGCTCGGCATAGGCTTCACTGAATCCGGAGAGGTCGCACCTCCACCAACAAGAGCCCACGACCTCCAGGCCGCCACAGCTCTCATCGACAAACTACAGGCCACGCAAGGAGACCCTAATCTAGCGGAAAACTTTACCAAGCTCATCCACAGAATGATGGAGCTCCAAGACAACGTCTCTAGATCAAGAGACAGGCTGGCCGGCATGGATAGCGTCCTATCGGCAACAAATCAGCTAGCCCAAGAACAACGACACGACATGCAGCCGACACTCGTATCAAACGGATGGTGTGATCTTCAGCGTCATATAGAAATCCTGTGTGTAGTGCCGTGTGTATAGCAGGGTTCTAAGAAAAACTATATCCCAATCTCCCCCACATAGGCAGCGGTCTTTTTAAAGGTAATTTAGAACACACTTTTAAAGGTAATTTAGAACACGCTAGGAAGATACTTAGACTGGTTGTAATGGGGAGTATCATATACTAGTATCATGCACATGAATACTAGTGTGGATAGTATCATATATTAGTATCGAAACTACTACACGGACGACACTGCCCGGCCGAACTCCGCACGATGCGAGAATGAACGGTGCTAGCTACGTTTGCTCTAACGCATGGACGGTTTGATGTGTAGCATCGTTCGGTGATCGTCCAATATCACCGTGTGTGTAGCATCGCTGTATTAGTATCATATATAGTACTTTATTTATTGCCATGTATAACACAAAGTAGCATACCATTTATTATGATACAGTATCATGATTATGATACTCAACCCTCACTTTCTTCATTTAATTCTATGTCACCTCATCAAAATTGTCTAGTTGGCATGCATGATACTAGCTACAATACTCCCATTACAACTAGCCTAATCTACCACTAACTAATACATCAAATAAGTTTAATCATATGTCTTAGCTCAACCCTGCTCGTTTAACATACCATCAAGTCTTGAAACTTTTTGTCGGTTAATAGGAAAAGTTAAATCATGCACACAAACATTTGTTTTCTAGTGAGAAGACCTGCAACTACTTTTTATATATAGTAGTGTCACGTTCAATTCTTATTAATTGCTTTCCATGTTATATCCCACAAATTCTTGTTTGATGTTAACTAATCTTATTTTGAAATTATATGAATAAACTAATCTTATTTTGAAATTTACAAGAAGGCTTCTAGTGCTCTCTTGGCCATGGAAATATACCCTTTCTTGTGCAGTAGTTGTTCCATTATTCGTTTATAAACTTGAGCCAATAATTTGAACATAAAGATCGACAATGAAAAAAGAAAGAGCAATTTACCCCATTTCTATACCAATATAAAAAGCTCGACCTTCCAAAATAATAATTTGAAAAGCACTAGTTCCATCAGCCGTCTGATATATTTTAATGAAACTCATAATCTCCTTATAGTGGGCGTGTATAAATATTATTCTCCATATTCGTCTGTGCAATTCATCAATCCTTATTGCTAAAGTCCAAAATTCAAGTCTCTTGGCTCTTTTCGCACTTTCTCACAAACGGATTAGAAAATAGATTATTATTTTTGAAGTTTGGATAAACCACTGCTTTGTTTGGTGTCTACAATACATATGACTCATATAGTACTAATTTCATTTTTACCAGATCAAAAAATTATGTTGAAAAGAAAAAAAATTATAGATCCAATGTCACATTTGTAAAACAACTTACCTCCTGCAAGTAATTCATCACCTCATAAGTGTTCCCCTATTCCAGATTGCATACATGAAAACTGTTGTATCTCATGCTTTACAGAACTTATGATGTCCCTGTGGTATATACAACCTTCGTCTGGAACTAGTTGTCGTTGAAATGAGTGTATCTAGACGCGTTTCAGTGTGTAGATTTACTCATTTCAGCGACAGTTAATTCCGGACAGTGGAAATAGTTCTTTATTCAGAAAGGCATACGTGCGTTTTCATGTACGAGTTGTGTCAGTCTGGCATTCTTTGGCGTGCATTTTCACTACTCACTAGTAAAAAGAAGAACGGGTTCCCAAAATTCATCATGAGTGAATAAA